>CM070712.1:18189649-20589649 GCA_036346275.1 Otatea glauca | reverse complement strand
TGAGATGGTTGAGGAACAAGGTCACCAATGTCTCGTATTTTGTCCGGTAGAACCCTGAGCATCTTATGAACAACATCAAGATCGGTTAACGATGTCTAAGGTCTTTAAGCTCATTCACTATGTTATTGAGTCTTGAGTACATCTCATTGATGTTATCATAGGGTAACATAATGAAACTCTCATATTTGATCCGAAGCATATGTAATTTAGCCTCCTTGACCGCGAATGCTCCCTCATGGATTTTCGAGAGGGTGGTCTAAATCTCATGAGCGATCTCAAGATTGCTCACTCGGTTGAACTCATTCGTGCCCAAGGCTCCAAACAAAGCATTCATTGCTTGAACATTGAGATAAGAGTTTCACTCTTCTTAGTCAATTGTGAGTGTAGGATTAAGTTTCATAGCGAAACCCTCATCCACAATTCTCCATATGCTTGGGCTCATGGTCTTGAGATAAACGGTCATGCGTATCTTCCAATATGCATAATTTGTGCCATCAAAAAAATATGCATTTCCTATGGATACACCCTCACTAGCCATCATGTCCTCTCTAGACGGTGAAGTTTATAAATGAGAGACCAAACTTTGATACCACTTGTAGGATCAAGAATAACCGATTTGAGAGGGGTGAATAGGAGGTTTTTAAAATATTTTAGCTCTAATTCAATAATTAAGAAAATATAACATAATTATCAATTCTACAACAATCAAAGCCTAAGTGAGCTAAGTTTCACTACGTGCACCAACAAGCTAAGTTAAAACCACTAAGACAATCTAAGAGAGATGATCAATCAATAAGTGCACTAGGAATGTAAATTTCACAAATTGATCACAAGAAAGCAAACCACAAGAAGATGAACACGATGATTTTTCCCGTGGTCTCGCAGACTTGCCAGTCTCCTCAAATCCATGTTGAGGAAGCTCGAACAAATCAAACCAGCTCCTTCCGCAATAGAGCCCCCCTCAATCACTAATGGTAGCTCTTCCCCGCTCTGGATAAGCGAGCTCTGACATTCACTCCAACATCGAGTCTCTTCACAATCTCCTTTGAAGAGATCATTGGGTGCACACCTCCAAATAGTCTAGAAGGAGGCAACCTCCAAGAGAATAGAGCTTCGGCACTTGCTTGAGGTTGATCAAGTGTATAATGGCTCAAGAATTAATGCACACACTTGAATTGCTCTCACCAACTCACAAATATAATTGAATGTACTAAATATGATGAGAGAGTAGCTAGGCTCACAAGTATGCAATAAATGATCAAGAGAGTGCCCTTGCTGTAGGTGAGGGGCTATTTATAGCCCCCAACCACTAATCTAGCTATTGGAGCAAAAGTTTCGAAGTTTTCAGCAAAACCGGTACTACCGCCCATGTAGGACCGGTATTATCGGCCCACCAAAATAACGATCGGAACAGTGCATTAAATGCAAAGTTACTAGCCGTTGCTACGGTACCTCAGTACTATTGCCCATGTAGGACCAGTAGTACCGACCTTTAAACCCAAAGATGTGCAATTAGAACTCATTCTGGAAAAAAGAATACCGCTTTGATGGTCGGTACTACCGCTCCTACATAGGTGGTAGTGCTGGCCTAAAAAATTGTACTAAAAAATGGACCGTTTTGGAAAATAGCTACCGCTCAGAAGAGCTGGTATTACCTGTAGTACCACTCCTACATGGTCAGTAATGCCGGCCTCACTAACTTCACCAGAAAAGCATCACTCTGTAAAATAACTACCGCCCTTGGGGCCAGTACTTCCAGACTTGCGGTAGTACCGCTCCTACATAGGCGGTAATACCGGTTTTACAGGTTTTTGGAGTTTTTCAGAAGATTTTTCAAGGAATGCAGATGACCATGTATGAGCATGATTTGAGCCATAAATTTTGATCAATTTCAAACTACTAGCCAAAGGACCCTCTTAATAGTACGGCACATATTCTAGCAACATGATCTTTTCTTCAAATACCAAGATCGGCAAAAGCTACAAAAAGGCTCTTAAATTTTTTATACCTTGGCATTAAGCTTGACACCTTGATTTCTTTTATACTTCATGATTTCATCTATTTATGTGCAAGGTCTTGGACCGACCTATTTTCACAATCTCAGGAGAAATTGTAGTCCTTTAATCATGATTTTCATTAATTACCAAAACCCAAAATGAATTGGGGGGCCTAGATGCTTCATCGTTGAATACAGGTGGGCCCTACCTATCAATGAACTGTTCCTTATCTCCAAGAGGAACTCTGCGCTGCGCTGTGTCCATCCTTGACTCCACCCCTTTCTCCACCTTCTCCGTAAATAAAAGCCACACTCGAGCATTGGATTTGCATCACCACGAGCTCCGTATCTGAAACCCTAACCCTATTTGTTAATCTACCCTGCCATTGCCTTGGATTTTGGAGATCTTCGCAGCACCACCATCAAGTGTCTCCACTGGATTCTGTCACCACCAGTGAGTCTCCATCTTCATCGTCTACACCATTGTGATTGTCGTCGCATGTTCTACCCGGTGCACACCTTCTTTTCGTCGAAGCGTCATCAAAGGTTGCCATCATTGTTGACGCCGTCTTTCCCAGTGCTTTCTTTGCGCCGCTATCCATTGTAGGTCACCGTTGGCCACGACATCTGTGTCATCAGATTTTCTGCATCGAGATCTTGCTAATGGTGTCCTTCACGTGCCTAGAAGCCTTGCTGGAGTTGCACTGCCGTTCGCCGCTGTCCGCCAGTGACTCTATGTCCTAGAGCACCGCCGCTTGCATGCCGTCGACGTGGCAACCACATGGAGCCAGCTGTTGCAGAGTCAACCCACACGTTCCTACTGAGTTAGCTGCCACATGTGTGCCATGTCATGCCATGTGTTAGCCATATCATCACCACATCAGCATAGCTCAGATCGGACTGTGGACCTAGTCTACCGTAGACCATGTCAATGATATGTGGGGCCCACATTTCAGTGTCTCGGGTATTTTTCTAAATTCCAAAAAAGCAAAAGGTCCACAAAACATTCCCCGGGCCCACATGTCAGTTTCACTGAAAGAAATATTCTTGGAATATTATCATTTCTCTCAATTTTCAAGATTTATTTCTCTGATAAATCTTTTGGGAGCCCATTTTTCTTCATACGAACTTTTATTGAGTTCGTTCAAGTTTCAAAATTTATCTAAAATTGAGTCCTGCACTCTAGTATATTTATTTGATTTTTGAAGTATTTGTTGCCTCTGTTTTGTATTTATTTACTTTTCATCGTTCATTTCACGGAAACGTTAAAGTACCAAGAGCTTTCAAAGGAGAAGAGTTGACTTAAGATCATGACCAGAACTTATTCTAAGGCAAGTTGTGTTTTGATCATGTTGAACCCAATTTCATAAAATTTATTTTGTTTCAAATTATTGCATGCTAGTTCAAATCATCAACTGCTTAATTATCTCATGAATTAGTTATGCAACCTAATTAAATTATACCTACCTTGTCATTTGCTATGCCATGATCATTTTTCATCCTAGGTTGGATAATTAATATTTGGTCATTGATATATTATGACGTGTGTTAGTTTAGGATGTGGCTAATGTGCTTAACCCTGGAACGGGTTATTGAAATCATTTTAAAGTGCAAATTTAAAAATAATTAATGGGTCAAAATTCAGTCTGTGCAATTACACCCTCAAGTTCCAGACTCTATAACTTGGAATCAAACAGCTTCCGGCATCTACACAGCCTCATCAGCATACCGCATGCAGTTCGCAGCAAATACTTTCGTATCATTCCATGCCACAGTCTGGTCCACGTGGGCTCCTCTGCGATGCAAAGTGTTCCTATGGCTCACAAACCATGACCGACTATGGACAGCGCAGCGGCTTCAACGCAGGGGGTGGCCAAATCAGTATTTTTGCCCGATGTCTTTGCGGAATCTCGAAACTGCGTATCACCTATTCATAGACTGCCCACAAGTTCGGCGCTTATGGGAGGTCGTGGCCACATGGGCGAAGTTACCATCGCTCCATCCAAGCCATTGGATGCCCGATGCAACCTTCAAGATTGGTGCCTTCACCAAACAAGCCTCGACCAAGACTTACGCAAAGGTGTTAGAACCACGATTACTCTAACATGTTGGCAATGGTGGAGAGAGAGAAACAACAGAGTGTTTCGGAACAAATACAATGGCAACGAGGATATCTTTCAATCCCTCAAAGACGAGGCGATGGTCTGGGTCATCGCTGGAGCTATTCAGCTAAAAATCTTCTGCAACGCCACGCTTGACCCACCAAGCGCCCTTCCTCATGTTTTTTGTTGTGCTCCCTCTTGTATTTTCACCCTGGTGCAGATTCCTGCGCCTTTTTCCCTGTAATCTCTTCTCCTATCTAATATAATTCACAGCCTAGCTGTCCTTTAAAAAAATGATTAATTGTCCGTGTAATATATTTATGAAAAGGGTGTGTCATATGTTGCCACACGATGATATGATGTGATGGCATGTGTTTCACTATAATCAACTGGGTGGTAAATGATTTAGATTAAGGCAAGTGGCTAGAGACTTCGTGCTGGTGGGTTGAATCAGTTAATAGGGTTCTATGTGAACTAGTAGACTGGAAGTCTTACCTCAGTCAATTAAGGGCTTAACCTTGTAAGCCATTGAACTGGGCTAATCATACAAATACATGTCTAGAATGGGATAGACCTAACTCAGTAAGTAATCGAGCCTTGACATATGATACTTCAGAAGGTAAACTAAGCAATGTGCGTGGTAGGAAAGGTGTGTGTTTCATTGGTTCCACATCTTGAACAGTTATTGTTCATAGTCCAACGGTGAGTCCCTCCCATTCTTCTACTCTGTGTAAGGGTGGAATGGAGAGATCAGGCTTATCGGGAGGGGTTAGTATTCAGATAGAGTTTTCAAAAGGTTTTGTTATAATCTTCCTAGTCGCATGTTTAAGGAAGCATGTCAGTGCATAGCATGAGAAGATAATCATATCTTGTAGGTAAAGTGTATAAACTCTACAGAATATAAAACAATTTCAATAGTCGTGTCCTAGGTTATGGACAATACGAGAATTTCACACAAGGATTAGATTTATTATAAAAAATTGGGAAAGGAGGTTCTGTGCCATCAAAAGAAAATGGTGTAGGTTTTGCGCCAGTTTAACTTAAGAAATATATGAATAACTTATTATTACAGATATTTGTTTTACTTATGTTTTCAATCTATTATCGTATTCTTATGTTTTCAATCTATTATCGTATCTAATTGCTAAAGTCTGTTTTATACAAAAAGTAACCATGTCAGTCATTCCTTGATTAAGCCTTGCATATAGTTATATTAGACTTGCATTTTGTACACAACTTGTTGAGTACTCCATATGCTCACCCTTGCAATAATCATCAATCAGTTGCAGAAGAAGAGTCAACACCAGCTCTAGAGGAAGAGTATCATGAGGAGGCCGATTATTAAGATTCGAGTCCCAATCGATTGATTATGGTAGGTCGATGGGTTCCCACTGGAGTTTATTTCTGTTCCACTGTATTTTCTTTTAATTAATGATTAAGCCTATGAGGCATAATAAATGTAAACTTGATCATAAGGTTATCATACTATCTATTTATTTATTTATCAACTTTAGCCATTTATTCTTATTCTGTTGTGTATAGAGTTGATATTTCATCTATATTGTCACTGTGTACACTAGCGTGATTCTGGACTAGTACAGTAAGCATAGAGGGTCCGAATTTGTATATTTGAATCCCAACAAATGTACTTTGTTAGGACTTTTTTCAAGCACCCACCACATGACCTTTCTTGACACTTTGTGATAATCTTTCTCCAAGTCAATAAATATTGTGTGTAGATTCTTCTATTCCTTCCTATACCTCTCTTTCTACTATCGTGTGAAGAAAATCATCTCTGTGGTCGACCTCCCATGCATAAAATCAAATTTATTTTTTTGTCACGCTAGTCACTCTTCTTAAACGATGTTCGATCACTCGCTCCCAAAGCTTTATTGTGTGGCTCATGAGCTTAATTCCTTTGAAATTAGTACAACTTTGAATGCCTCCTTTGTTCTTGAAAATTGGCACTAATGTGCTTCTCCGTCACTCATTAGGTATCTTGTTCAACCTAAAAATACCATTAAAAAATTTAGTTAGCCAAACGATCACCATATCTCCAAGGCATTTCCACACCTCCGTAGAAATATTGTTAGGTATAACGTTACAATCTATGCAGGTTCATTTGTCCTTCCTAATAATAAGGACAAAATTGGTCTGGTTAGAATGCTGCAGAATCATCTATACATGAATACATTAATTATGACAGCTTGGTTTTAAGTTAAATGCGTACCATCTTGTTTGTTTGAAGCTGTCGCTCCAATCTACTCATTTTTCCTTCTTGAAGATCGGGAGATTTAGATGTAAATTGATAGTAATAGTAGCCCTAAAAAGATCGCTTCCTGTCAGATTGTTTTCCAAACATTTGGCACATGATATTTGAAATTAAGTATTTACTTTAGTGGAAACGTTGAGCACATCTATTTTTATCCTAGTGTAGTATTGTTATTTTTTTAATCAAAAGTATAATATTATCTCTCTCATTCCATTTAGCATATCTAAATCTGGCATGATAGCTTCAAACAGTTCGTCTTTCCTTGTAGGATATACAAGGTTCCTTGCATTTGTCATTAACCGGTTGCATCACTACCTCAAGCATCTTTTCATTCTTTATGCTGTTAAAACCATAAAAGCATGACATAATCCTCAGTCAACACCACGAATTATAGGGACGGATCTAGGAATGTACCAAACGAGGGGCTAGCATATGGTGTAAAACTTGACAAAAACAGGAGGTACAAACTAAAATATTGTAGATTTCCAAAATATCATTCAAATATAGGATTTTCCCCTAATCTAGAGCCACCCATTAAGTTATATAAGAGCCAAAAAAACAATTTGCATAATAAAAACATACTATGAAAAAATATTTGATGAGGCATAACAACCTTTGTTTATTTTTTTTGTTAATTCAGCATTTTGTGTTGCTAAGCGCAATAATAAATATCGGATGTAGTAGCAGCACATACAAATACCAAACATAATAATTTATATGAAAGTGGTTTTACCACATTTGTATGAACGGACATGCACCATTTGTACCCTTCACTTGCTTTGAGATGCTTATATGTCTATACAACCTGGGTGGGTTCCAATGTATCCCAAAGAAACCCCTCTGTCTCTCTCACTCTCACTCCCTCGTGTTCCTTTCTCTCACATCTTCATCTTTGTTCTCTCTCCACCAGCGATGGCACGCAACGACCACTAACCGGCAAGGCGACAGTGAGTGGAGGCCAACTACCTCAAGGGCTACGTCAGGGCGATACAGGGTGGAGAGTGGCAGCCAGAGTGTGTGAGCTCGGGTCCGCCAACCCGCACCTGCCGTCGTGCACTCCTCAACCTCCATCACCATCATGTACTCCATGCGTCACTTAATTTTCTCCGCATTAGTACTTGCAGTGGATCAGATGCCCAAGGGGAAAGGGTGAATTAGGTATCTATTTCAAACATGGCCAAAATTAACAAATTTAGAGAAAGCTAAATTATACTCTTGATCTAAGTGCCTATGGTTTGCTAGTGTATTCTCAACTCCTAAACAAGCTAGTGAAATTTTGCAACCTATGTTCCAATCATACATAAGTCTAGTAATCTAGGAATTGAGATAACATGAATTTAAATACAGAAATGTCAAAGGGATAAGAGACAACCAATTTTTTTATCAAGGTCTCGGAGATTTGATGATCTCCCTTAATCCTTGTTGGAACATTGTTGCAAGAGTCTAGCTCCTGCTTGAACCCGTGAAAGGATCCAAGCAATCAACTCATAATATTTTTTCCCCTCTTTGGATAGGTGGACTCCAAACATTTATAATCCTTGGTGCCTTCCACAAGCTCCTCCTTAAAAGGTTACCAAGAGCATATCTCCAAGCAGCCTAGGAATCACCAAATTCCAAGAATAAGAATTCCAAAGATATCACATGGACCAAACAAGGTCAAGCAACTCAAAGTGATGCACACTAAGGGCTAATCTACTCTCTCGCACTCTCAAAATATCAAATTGATACTCTTTGAGTGTCCTTGAACTCCCCAATATACAAGCCACTATTTTGGAGTCTCAAGAGAGCTAACTTGAATGCCAATGATCCACTTATATAGCCTCTCCACTGAATAACAAGCCGTTTGACATAATTTCTAAAAAGTGCTTGCAAACCGAAATCATCCATCTTGATTCGAATCATCCACCTCAGTACAATTTTTCTCGGCTCCAACGATTCAAACTAGCAGTTATGCATACCCTGATCAAAAAGTACGTAGACAATTGTCATGTTCTTGTAGTTTCTCAGTAAAAGTTTTATTTTGCTCAATTTGCAGACTAACAAATTGTTTCAACATTTCTCTAAAGAAGAAATGTCGTTATTCTGAGAACAATTTTGTCCCATAAAAGCATTATTACAAGAAAATTTTCTATTGCCACTACCATAAGATAAATTAGGATGATTCCTCCCATTAGAATTATATGTAGCATTCTTACCAAAAAATTAACATCATTACTACCATCATTAATAATTGCATTAATGCATATGGTATATTACCTTGCATATTCACCATATTCCTCAATTGAATATACCTGTTTGGATGGTGGATGGGCAGCCCGCTCATTATGCCACTAGAATGATTAGCCGGCATATCTTTCAACAATTGCATGGCTTCATTAATATTTTTGTTCATGAACACTCCCCCTGCAACTGAATCAAGATTCATCTTACAAAGATAGTTTAATCCATTATAAAAAGTATGAAGTATGAGCCAATGTTCTAGTCCATCATTAGGACAATCATATAGAGTATCATTGAAATGCTCCCAAGCATCACTACGTGCTTAATTATCAGTTTGCTTAAAGCCCATAATTTGATTCCTAGGATAAACTATTTTGGCTGGAGGATAATATTTAGATAAACATTATGAAGTGCAAGTTTGCCATGAATTAATGCTACTGACAGGCAAAGGCAATAACCATTCTTTAGCTTTAACTCTTAAATAAAATGGAAATATTTTTCACTTAATGGTTTTAGAGACAACCCCTTGTACTTTAGACATATCACATAATTCAGAAAATGTTTGAACGTACAATGTAGCATCTTCATTGGATAAACCTTCAAATTGAATTTGTTGAACTAAATTCAACAAGCTAGGTTTGATTTCAAAGTTTCCCACTGTAATTTCAGGGTGATTAATAGTGGATTGAGCAAATATATTTTGTAGAGGTGCAGTGAATGCAATAAGCTTTGGATTTTGCTCTCCTATCTTTTTATTTTTTTTCCTCTAAATAAAGGCTTTTATTTTTCAAAGTTTCCATTAAAAGTTTAATATCTGGACTACCTTATAAAATTTTTCAATTTTCTTCACAAGAATAAACAAATATATTGCAAAAAAATAAATAATGAAAACAATAAATAGCAGAAATAAAAATTATTGAACAGTAAATTGCGGAAAATAAAAATACTGAACTTAAATTGCACAAAAATAAATAATGTAGGGTAAGTAGAATAAATGATCTGTGAATGGCAATAGCAATAGGAAGAGCTTTTGATGACCCGGAAGTGCACAGAGCCGTTCGCAGCAGTTTTTTATATCGACCCCTTTTGGACATGTGAGTTAATCTATTACCTTCGAACAACTAGTAATTTAACTTCAACTAAAATAAGATTGAGGGAGGTAATTATGATGATAATAATGAAAAATTAATTTTCTATTAAAGAAATAATAATTCTAATATTAAAGAGGATGTTATTCATATGATGGAAAATAGGACTTAGGGTATTAAGATCACCAGCAATGTTAGTAAATCTCAGGGTTGATCATAATAATGACCTAATAAATCAAAGCAATTGTGATAACCCTGTGTTCATGTAGGTGGCGTACCCTATATCCATCTTCCTCAGAGAAGCATCATATAGAAGAATCAATTGTTTCGCTCACATGGGTGCAACAACACATAATGCTTGCAATTAAGGAATTACTACACAGAACAATAGACTTGCAACCAGACTAAAACATTAAGTGTCGTGGTTATGCCATTCTTCAATCTGGATTGCTTCCAAAATGCCGATCTCGACTGCTTTTATTTTCACCGACTCTACTAGTCAATCTTCCACTCATCACCTCTTGTCACCTTTTCTGACCTATGGAGCATCGAGGCCCATCAAATCCTAGTATCAAGGAAAGATATACAAACACTAATAGCAATGATAACACAAAAAGCATACATGAAAGTTAAATCATCCCCTTTATTACTTAGCGCTACATAGCTACCTTAACCCCTAGCCATTGGGAAATTACTCACTCATTTCCATGGGAACCAAGAACAATAGATGAATAACAAAGAACACTATAACAACAATAAGATAATTACAAAGATATATTAATAAAGATGTTGCCCATGTTTTTGTTACACCAATGGATGAATGATTACAAGAACGCATGATTGAAGGATGAACTATGGTGGAAAATATGGTGGTGATGGTGATTTGGACATGATAGATGATGTGATGGTTCTCTCTTATTTGCCTCCTTGTTTGTAGATGTAGTTGGTATTCTTTAAATAGTTGATCGTATGGTTCAGCACTACGAAGGGGTTTACACCCCTAGGAAGATGAATACCACCTTGGAGCCTTCACGAATCCTGATCATTAGTCATTTTCTTCTCTAGAGGGTTGATTCACGATGATCCAAATTGGGTTTTCTTCCTCTTGATGTGTACTTTCCATTTTTGTTCTTAAAAGTACATGATTCCTTTCAAATCCAGAGGATAATGTCAACCAAAACATATCTTGTGCAGACAAATGATGTGCCATTTTAGGTGCATAAGGTACACATGACCCGGATAGTCCACCTCCATTCGTTTTTTTATTTAGTTGATTTTTTATCCAAACTTCTAGATCGTTGCAACTAAAATTTGATCTTCGGCACTCTCTAACTAGAACTAAGCTAGAAAAACCTAGTGTGCACCACAACTAGTTACCCAACCTAACAAGCTAAAGATACTACTAACCTTGAATCCCTCTTAATAGTACGGCCAAAGCAAAAACCAAAACAAATCAACTAAAACGATACATACTCAACTCCATGGATCATTTCTAGTCGCAATGTCCTTAGCCCTCTTGAAATCCATATTTTGCCATCATTTGCCAATACAGGGATCTATGAAAGTCCTAGAACAACCTATATCCATCATCAAAACCTAACTTATCTTAATAATACTCAAACCAAGGTTAATCTCTCTGCATTAGGTGTACATTTCTCACTAAAGCCACGTAACTAAAGAATTAGAGGCCTAGATGCTTACGATACACTTTGCCGCTACCGTCGTCCAAATCTGACCGAATCCGAGCTTCTTCCTCACCTCCGTCGTGGCCCGAGCATCGTCTACTCCGATGGCTGGATCGGTCTTCTTCCTCCACAACGGAGGACATATCCAGTGATTTCCTCTCCTCTGAATGCTGGATATGGTAGTGCCTCTACTAAGTTGGCTGGATCAGGCATCCCCTCTGGCTCTGGGCGTCCCGATGTTCCCATCTCCCCCCCTCAACCATCCTCCACTAGATCTTCATCCACGTTTTTTTTTGCATGTTGCATTCGATTTTGTGTTGTATTTTTTGATTTTTTTTCGGATGTTGGATCCGAATTTGTGCATCTTGATTGTTGGATCTGAATTTGTGCATCTTGATTTTCAAAAACGAATTTGCAGCAAAAAAAATTGTAATTTGCCGAAGATAAAGAACTGAAAATGGATGGAATTTCATGTTTGACTCAAATGGATTGAATCTGCAAATGATTGAAATGTCCTTGACACGTGAAAGAGAAAGACGGAGTGTATTTGCCTCATCAAAATACATGAATTTTTTTACCGTATTTTGTTCACGGATCTTGAGAGACACTTGGATGGTAAGGATGGTACATGTACATCCATGTACATGTGGTTTTGATATTTCGAACTTTAGAGTATCGAATCATAACTAGATTTTAACAAATACTCTACGTACTTCGAGTTATGTTTCTCCACATGATCTTGCACATTATTCAGCTTCTACTAGTGCATGCCAAGATGGGATTTTTGGAGAATGGGTAATGCCGTATGCATGCAAGGGAATACACGGTCCTGAGGAACGAGCGTTTGCATATCTATGAAGTCAAAGCTCCAATGCAAAATGGAAGAAAGAGTAGCAGAAATTGGAGATCAGGAGACCAACTTTCATGATAATATTTGCAACCCAGTTACAGCATTTCTCCGACCAGTACACATAGTCAATGTACTCAAAAGTCTAAGAGCCAGGATCTTTTATTTTTATTATTATTGAACAGAACAGAGGAAGAATGGTACTGTCCATGTACACAACTTGTCATTTATTTTTATCCTCACTGCAGATGATTTTCCTGCAAAGCATGCAGAAACTATATACACTATATCTGTAATTTTTAGAATAGTACGAAGTTCTCTCTCTCTCTTGTAAAATGGGCATATGATCCCAATTCCAACATTGACAGACACTGATAGAAAAAGCTCGTTTAATGGGCTCGTGATAGGCACGTTTCAAATTTGCTCCCATTACGCTTGTTTTTTGGCATAAAACTGACGTGAGTCGATTTCAAGTGAAACACGATTACGCTCAGGATTGATTTGGCTTGGCTCGTTAGATCAGTAACAAAATTACTTCTAAACTATAAATAGGATAATATTAATACTTAACCAAAATAAGTTAATTTCAAGCGAAGCTCGATAAAACCCGCTTTAGCCCTACTGATCATTGCGCCATCTTCTAGCCATATCCGCTAATACTTCCTGTGGTTTGTTAAGCCGATGTTTTGTTCCCTCCTTTTCTTTACTTTCTTGCTTGCTTCTCTTCTCTCCTTTTCTTTACTTTCTTGCTTGCTTCTCTTCTCGACCAATCACCTTTAGCAAAAATTTTGAGGTTTTATTTCGTAAAATATGAATTGAGTATTTTGCAATTAGCAAGAAAATGAAGGGCACATGCAAAGGAAAGAAC
The DNA here is from genome assembly GCA_036346275.1 of Otatea glauca. Taxonomy (NCBI): domain Eukaryota; kingdom Viridiplantae; phylum Streptophyta; class Magnoliopsida; order Poales; family Poaceae; genus Otatea; species Otatea glauca. The sequence goes on along the minus strand of CM070712.1, from coordinate 20,576,571 downwards.
TAAGGTCTACTTTGCAATTACTAAAATCTAGGGAATTTGTGCAGAAGCAGATAGGACTGCTATGTAATCAGCAGAACATGGCAGGTTTTTCTTTTTCTTTTTTTTTTAACTTAGAGGACTACGTAGCAGTTGCAGATGTAGTTTTTTTTAAAAGTTGTTTTTAATTTTTCTGAACTGAAAAACAGTTGTATCATCATTTGACAAACCGCTCACTTCCCTCAGCAATAAACTGCAAAAAGCAGGTCCAATCCAACTTTTAGCTTTTAGGTTTTACTAGTCATATGTGGCTTCTAACTTATACCAAAAACCATTTAAAAGTTAAGATGTTTAGAGGCTTACTGATTTTTCGTATGCTGAAGCTATCTTTAAATCTTCCAAACAGACCCTAACTCGCGATTACAAAAACTCTGAAGGACTTCCTTTTCTGTAATATTGGGCGAACTATCCAAATTGCGGGAAGCATCGAGAGCTGCCGACAAGGAGGCCGGTAGGCGCAGCCCAAACACGCCCGGTTCCTCCGCTGATAATGACTCGAGAATACAGTTGTACTGAAAAAGCTTATGAATATCTATTAAAATCACTTCGAATTCAAAGCTCCAATGCAAATTGGATGATGAGTAGCAGCAACCGGAGACGAGACCATTGAAACCAAACAACCTAGTGACCGTACTAAACGTAAAAATACTACTTTATAATAATATACTATTGTAGCTTTTTACCAACACATTACTATTGAAATCAGTTGCCAAAGCGATAGCTCGGAGACCGTATTAACACATGTATGTATTATACTACTTATTATAGCGGTGAGATTTTCCCGGCTCTCAGAGACGCCACGTCAACCAGTTCACGGAGAGGCTATCTGGAAAATCCAAAATCGTGTTTAGGTCCTTCGGTTAGTTTTTAACACAAAGGATCCGAAAAAACCAAAATTATGTTTCGGTCCCTTTGTGGTTTACGTTCAGATCCTCTTAGAGGTTTTTATAAGAACGAATCCCGAAAAATATGAAAATACGTTTAGGTCCCTCTACAGTTTACGTTCAGCTACTCTCACCTTTTTTGCAGAATGGGAAAAAAAACAAAAAATACGTCCGCGGTTTTCTCCAAAAAAAAACAAAGATCTGTCAAAGGTTTATAGCAGTCCACAAATTCATCGACGGGTCCTACCAACCTATTTTTTTGCGAAAAAAAATAAATGACGTTTAAATCATATTTTTTCAGAATGGACGTGGTTTTCTAAAAAAAAATGCAAGTTCGCCGAAGGTTTATAGTAGCCCACAAATTAGTCGAGGGTCCCACCGACCCGTTTTTAAGCAAAAAAAAACTAAATGACGTTTAAATCGTTTTTTTTTTTTTGCAGAATTGACCCGAAAAAACAAACAATACGTCCTCGGTTTTCTTCAAAAAAAATACAGATTCGCCGAAGGTTTATAGCAGTCCACAAATTAGCCGACGGGTCCTATCGACTTATTTTTACGCAAAAAAATTAAATAACATTTAAATCCCTGCGTGGTTTTCTCAAAAAAAAATCTACAGATTCACTGACGGCTCCTAGCAGCCCTTAAAAAAAAGATTCACCAAGGTTTATAGCAGTCCACAAAATTAGCTGACGTGTCCTACCGACCTATTTTTACGCAAAAAATTAAATAACGTTTAAATTCCTTCGTGGTTTTCTCAAAAAAAAATCCACAGATTCGTCGACAGCTCCTAGCATCCCATTTTTTATATAAAAAATTTAGAAAACCGAGGTTATGCATTTTTTCTAGAAATATCCGTCGGACTAAATTTCGCACGTCGCAGCTTCACGAAACCGAATTTCCCAAATTTCGCACTTCGCAACGTCACGCGCCGAAATTTCGCCCGACACAGCGTAGCGCGTGACCTTGACTAGTACTCTTCTATCCACAAATCCCTTGCTGTTAGAAGGGCAGGCAAACACACATTGTTCCTCGGCGATAACATCATTAAGTATAATTCTCACTCTGTTAGAGAGCGGTTTATTGCCTTCCTTACAGATGACATTGCATAAAGAGGTGAGTGAGCCTGTCTAATGCTTGACATGCCAATATAGGGTTTTTATGGGGCTAGGTCACCTTGGTAGAAGTACACTATGCACATATAACTGCACAGGTACCGGATATCGGCATTTTAATACCGCTTGCAGGAGAATATATGATGAAAAACGTGCGCGCACAATCTACCGCATCACTCAAGAACTCCAATGCTAAATGGAAGAAAAGTACCGGCAATTAGAGATCAGTAAAATCACACAGGTTATCAACTTTGATGACAGCATTCGAGACAAAGTTACAGCATCGACAAGTACATGGGTTCTGTACTCAGAAATGTCAAAGCTACAAGTCTTAAGGGCTGGACTGTTTTATTAATAGAACTAAACAGAGGTCAGGTCACATTTGCCTCCAGCCGACGGCAGCACCACCCAACATCGATGTGTTTCTTGAGCTCTGCCGAGGAAGCATGGTGTACAAATGGAAAATAAGTTAATTGGTAACGGCCAAACAAAAACAGTAGAAGGTTAATTTGTACGCTCTGGGATGCTGTCGACTGCATCAACACTAGATATATCATTCTCACCTGACACGTCTACTCAACATGAGAAAAACCACCTCCAGTCTCAGATTTTGTTCTGCATGGCAAAGAGTGAGATATCACAGCTGTCCTGAATTGTTAGTAATAGATGCTAAATCATTAACATGAAACAACAATAATGACTGAAATAAGTCATTTGCATGGAAAAACTTGTGTTAAATGGGTAACTAGATGGGCTAAAGGTTAAAACTTATTGTTCATTTCCTAAGTAAGCACCCAGTGCTAACATTAGTACAGTCGAACAAATAAAACTCAACCAAGTTGTATGCAAATTTAGAATTAGAAAGGAACAACCAATGTCACACAGGAGATGTAGGTCCATTCGTGATTATCTCCTGGAAGGCAGTAGCAATCTTGGGTACATAAAAATAAAATCTTCCTATGATGATCTACGTTAGTTAAATCACAACCTTGGGGATTCAGTAAAACCGAAAGGGAAAAAGAGACCAAATCGATGAGGATCTTAAGAACTCGGATGGAACTATTGAAAGACACAGCATATTAAGGCATCAACTGTCCCTTGAATAGTATGACTAGTGACAACATGCAGCCCTTTGATAATTTCAGAAATAGTGTATAACAATAACAAGCTTTAGCTCGAATCTTAACGAAACTTACTTGTGATCAGAAGGATTGGGCATTACTTCATACACAATTGTGGCCACAACATCCCTTTTGTTCTGCATAGGCAGTTTGGAGTATTCAAGCATCAGCATGACATTCAACAATCTTTTCACTTTTCAGACTAAGCAAGCAAACCTCTGGTACCTGAGTAGCTTCACCACGTAACCCAATGTAATATATCTTAGTTGTATCACCGCCAAAGTTGTCAGGAAAATGCAGAGTTAGGTTAGCCACACCTTGGAACCTTGAATATCTGATAAAAAAACAGCAAAATCACAAAAAAAAAGTGAAGGGAAAAAAGCATAAGCAGAGCTAGAGACAAGCAACTCTAAGTACAATGTACAAACAGAACTTAAAATCCAAGTAGTTAAAAGCAATTCAGCAAACATCAACAAAACAAAAGCAACCTAGTTCTTAAATCTAGTGACTTACTTGCAAAATCACTACTATTGATTTATACAACATCAGTGCATGTATCTAATGAAATTCAGCCTATCAAGCAGCAGAGCTGTACGAGTAAAAGCAGTCTATCTAACGGAACATATCTTTTTTTTTAAAAAGATTGAAGCTTGAAGATTTTTTTTTTTAGATGTTGATGCTTGAATATTACAATTTAACTGACAATATATTAATGTTAGCAACACCAACATGCACAAGCAGAACAAATAATCACTAAAAAAACCTTGTTTGGTACTCAAGAACTCCCTGCAAATTCTCTGCCAGTTCCCATTCCTAGCAGAAGCAATACATCTCAAATTACGACTGGATTTTCTTCTTATGGCATGGAGAAGAAAAAAAGCAAATTAAATACACACCTGCACAGGCTGCATGTTTTGAGCATCAGAAAAGTCAATACCTTCTCTATTGATAAACCTGTAACATGTCAAGGTACTCTTCATAAATTTCATGCCATCATGGTTTGATGGGAAAGAGAGAAGTCTAAGGAAAAGAAAAGCTGGAGCTCTAAAACTAAGTAACTGACGCTCTCATTCTTGAAGGGCTTGTTCCCTCAGCACCACCGACAACAGAAATGCTCTTGATCTTAACATCCGATGTAAACCTACAACAAAAGAGAACACAGGACACAGATTTAACAATTCTTGGATGAGAATTACAAACAGAAAAAAAAAACATGTATAAACTCTTAACAAAAGCCTAAAAAACATGTAATTCTCTTGATCTTAACATCTGATGTAAACCTACAACAAAAGAGAACACAGGACAGATTTAGCAATTCTTGGATGAGAATTACAAACAGAAAAAAAGCATGTATAAACTCTTAACAAAAGCCTAAAAAGCAAGGTATATTCCACTAAAAGGTAACATTGACAAAATGAGATGCATATGGATCATGACTTACCAAAGTAGAGCAAAATAGAATGCAGGTAACTTGCTGTTTACGTTAAGAAATGAATCAAAAACTTTAATGGAGGGGGAAAAAATATCTTGTACTATATGAGTCAATGATGTTCATTTCACCTATTACTTACTACCTTGAGGAGGTTAATGTGGAACCAGCATACGGAGACTAAAAAAGCATTCACACGCTTAAGGATATTTCAAATAATCGATGGAAGGATGTGCAAAAAGGGCATAATTCAAAGACTAGAAAGTGCAAGTAGACTAGCATGTTCACAGGCATAATTTTAATGAATGATTGCTGGGTATTGAACTACCGAAAGAAGTATGATTTGATATGTCAGGGGAAAAGAAAACATATGCCAATCAATACAACATCCACAAGCACTAGCCTGGAATGAGCAATTGAGCACAACCATATCACCAAAGGATAAAAACTAAAATTTCTTTCGAATGCATATTCTTGTTCCTGAAACATCACATATTTCTGTATCCTAAACACAATCTCAGCCAATCCTGCATTTGAAGATAGTATATAAATAGATCAACACATGGCTATGGTTTCTTTTTGAGGTTGTTAGGCAACTTAAAGCACCAATAGAATTAGTGAAAACAAAGGGGAACACACATATCTAATCAGCAAGTGGCTTGAGCTACTTACGGGATGAAAATAAGTAACTCAGGGTCACCCTCATTACTCTCCAGAAAACCCTGGTGCAGCAAGGATAGTCATAACTCATAAGTGTGCAGGCAACAGATAGGAAAATAAACACAACAAATGGGATCTGTGCTGAAAAATCACTCATGATAAATAAACAATGTAGAATGCAGCATCAAAATTTCCATCTCACTGCCATATAGGCTACAGGATTAAATAATGAAGCCCAATACAAGCAGCATTATTAATATCCAAGATATCATGCAGAAGGAGGGTGATTTTTCTATATAAAAAACATACATTTGAAAATGTTTCCATACCCACCCTGCTAGCCTGCTGTTTTGCCACTTAACATTATTGAACATGCCAACATTTTTTCTTCTCCTATTCTATGTCTAATGTGGCTACTCTCATTAGAGCTTTACAAATTTTTAACTATTTGTTAAGAAACAACTGTAATCCTTGGTAGAATAACAGTGTCAGCAATAGTATTATCTGATTTACATGAATTTGTTACCATGCCATGACCGTTTATCCACACCGAGACGCAGCAATCAATACTGAAACAAAGTTTGCGGCAGTGGCAGCTAAACTATAAATGCTTTAAATCGTGACATATGGCAGACGACAAGTTAAGAACCGACAAGATATCTCTTCATTATAAACTGTTAGATCACGACAAGATGCGTTCCTGAAAAGAAAAGGATCACGACAAGATAACTACTACCGGTGGCTGCCTGAAAAATCACCAGAAGAACCTAACTGATTAAATTTAGCAATCATCATACAAGAGTTTATGGTGGTTAGTGGGTACTGAACTAGATAACAAGAAAGCTTAGCGACATTTCGCATTTTTAACTGAAACCCTACACTTGCTTAAATCAAGGCAGGCAGCGACATTGCCACATACCCCAGAAGTCTCAAGGCGCTGCTCCCATGGCTTGAAGACCGACTTGACACTCCCAGCCACAGATTCGTTCAGAGCCACCACCTGTATGTAGGGTAAAGGGGAACAACATCAAGAAAGGCGGAAAAAAAAGAAAGGCAATCACTGCCCTAATCGATCGTTTCTTGATTTATGTACAACCCAATAAGCTGCCTCCCAAAACGATGGTGCTAGTAAAAGGTTTCGTACTAGCAATAAACCAGTGACGATTTACGGAAGAGTTGAAGAACAAAGAGGAGTTCACAACTCACGGCCACCCGGAGAAAAGGGTTGTTAACCTAATCTATTACTCAGACAAGAAAGAGATTAGGAGAGAGTAGGGAGGAACGGAGGAAACCTTGGGGATGTCGATGTGGTTGTAGAGCGACCAATCGGCGGCGCAGTTGTGATCCTCGCAGCTGTGATCGTGCAGGCAAGCCATCCTCCCCCTTCCTCCCTCTCGGTCTCTTCCTCGCTACGAATGCAGCAGCGGTGTTCTTCTTTGATTTTTGCTCTTGCCCTTTCTGCCTTCTGCAGTTCTGCTGCCCTCTAATATACTACCGTATTTGCTTCTTTGTCCTTCTCTCGCTCTGATGGAGTAATGCCTTTTTTTGGCGTAGTGGTGAGAAATCCAGAGATTCGAAGCCTTAGATCAAATTGGCCTGTCTATCCTTCGAAGGAGCTGGACACGACACGGAAGTCATTACATTTTTTTTCCCGTGTAACTCTTCTTTTTTACAAATCGGACTCTTTAGAGTAATTACAAAAATAGCATCATCTCTAGCTACAAAAACACTAATCAACCACACATATCACCTATCATGCTCTTACACCGTGGAAACTCTTACTGAGCTCCCAGAGCTTGACAAGTCATCGAAGCTACCGAGCTGGCTTGTCGAGCTCTGGGAGCTTGGTAGGAGCTCACGGTGTCGAAGTGTGACAAGTGGCATATGTAGCCCATCAGCGTTTCTACGGTCGAGAACGGGGCTAATTTTGTAATTGTATTGGAAGGGAGTTAGATTTGAAAAAAAAGTTTATCGTCTATCTGCTACAGTAGGGAGTACAATAGATATCTATTGGTGCTTTTGGGGTCGGAAAAGAGCTAAGCTTATAATTTTGTTCTTAACAGCAACTATTTTTTAAAAAAGAAGAAGAAGAATTAGGCTAAAAGGAAAAAAGTAAAAGCCAAAGCTCCAAGAGATTATCCAATCTTCCCTCTCGGTCCTTTTTCCTCTTTATCCAAATCGCCCTGCTGCTTCTGACAAAGGGCCTATTTTAGTCTTACAGTTTCGGTGATGTGGAATTTAGTTAGATTGAAATCCTTCCTAACTCAAATAAAATCATACACTAATGGCTTCCAACTAAATATGCTTTGAACTAACTGATATACTCGGAATTTCTACTTTTGAAAACCACACCACAATGCCACACTAAACCTAAGTTTGTCTCCATGCATTTTTTTAGCCAAACAGCGCACCTTCAATTTCGATTTTACAGTGCATCTGACCTTTTTCTACAAAAGAACGGCTAAAAAAAATGCAAGCAGAAATCCAATTAGGATTCAAGCTAGTATTACGGAGATCACTAGAAAATACAAGGGTGCAAGATGGCAACACATACATAAGAACGGCTGCGTCTTCTATTTATTTTGTCATTCTGGATATCCGAAAACAAATACATGTGGTCAAGTACAAAGTCCTCAACAAAACTGGAACTGGTATGCAATCTACCGTTTTCCTACTACTGTCTAGAGAATCAAATGGGAGGAGCCAATGTACATCAGCGACTGTTACAGGCACGCATGCGGAAATATAACCAATGCTGTTACAGACTTACACGAACACATGCGGCAACAAATCTGTTAGCTACCAATTGTTGTATACCTTCTTCTGTGACGAACAATCACCACACAGATTGATGATCATGTGGAAACAAAGATCGACTGATGAACAGTTGATTGTCGATAGATCCATGTTTTGGATCTTACTCAAAACATGATGGATTGTGCCATGCTCTATGATTTCAATGTGCTACGCGAGTATCTCCACACACTGAATGCTAAGACCAATGCGCCAGCCATGCCAGCCAAAATCTGCACGAAGTGGATGGATCTCAAAATGCTGATGTGGTAATCGGGTAAGATCCAATTGAAACAATGGCATGGCAAATACAATGGCTAACCTTGGCATCTCTGCTAAACCCACCAGAACTCCAATTAAGCAATGATTTCAACGAATTCCAACAAGATGATTTTGGCATAAGAATAACTACGGTGTACTGTTTTCTGCAAGGGAAAGGTATAACTCTTTTCAAGGCCAGTTGCATGGCCTGTGGTGACAAAGCCTCCCGAACTTTTAGACGTCCCCCATCTTGGACCTGCACAATGAAAGACATGGAAGTACTCAGCAACACAAGGGTCATTTGAAATATACAGTTTACACTATGGAAAAAAAAGGAAGACTGCAAAATATCTAGAACTGCATTGGTCAATAATGCGTCTAAAAACCTACAAAAGTATGGCTGCGCTGATATATGTTTCGTCACCTCAGTGACAAGTCAGCAATTAACATGAGAAAAACATGAACTAGATAGTACCGAACCATACGAAAAGCATCACAGTATTACTTTGAAGGTGGATCCAATATCTCCAGAATAAACCCTTGATTGATAGCTCCGCAGAATTCGATCCAACCAGTAGTAATTTTCCTGCAATTTCTCAAAAATGTGAAGGCCAGTAAACATTTAAGTGCCAAACTATATCAGCACTAATTTGATCAAGAAAAGTCCTACTAAACCTGTAATCCATTTTCATGCGCTCTTTGTTCAATTTCTAGGATGGTCAATACATCTTCTTCAGAAGGGCCTTCAGTCTGTAGATATGATATCTCTTCCAGAACAAAATCAACCTGAAGAAATTCTGAGTGGGTCACAACCGAAGCTGCTTATAACAAAATTGCATAAGCCTTAACCAGAAAGGCAATAAAGCATACGAGTTTAGATGACATGTCTGGATCGCATGAGAAATTCACACTTATGTCTCCACGAACATCTCCACTTCTTGAAGGTTTGTTGCCACCTAAGAAGACACCTACATTAACTGAGTAAATCTGCAAAACAAAAGAATATATTTAATGGACAATAAATGCTACACTCCAAGTTAAAGTAATAACCAATCCAGATGGTGTGTATGATCAAGATGTTCTACCTGCCCATATTTGAAGCGAAGCACTTGCATGATTTTCGTTTCCAGAAGTTTACATACAAACCCAACATAGTGAATATCCTCCGTCTTTGCATACAGCAGAATACAAGTTTAATGTAGAGGTTAACTTTTGCACATACTATTACAAAATTATATTATTTCTTACGTACCATCGTTGTGCTCTTGAGAACTACAGGAAATCCTAGTTGGACAAAGCACTGAGCTTCAACCATAGGGCTGCGGACAACTTCTCTGCAAATAAGGAACACACTTCAGGTTAAGATTACCAGTGGCAAATTTAGACAAAGAAAAGGAATTGCATAGTTGCTTAGCTCTGCACGCATGCAACGCAGCTGAAATAAAATGGGGCAAATCGCCAAGACATATTAGTGAAAAAAAGAACAGAAGCAAACCTAATAATGGTTTCCGGAAACTTGAATGGCAATCCTTTTAGATCATCACGACTAAGTGGCTGAACTGCATCCCTTACAGTAGGTATACCACCCTAAAAAAGTAAAACTTAATTAGCATACAAGTTCCTTCTTTAATTTAGAACAATAAAAAAAGGGAACAGAACATACCAAGTACTGCAAAATCAGTGGAATTGAGATAGCTGGGTCTATGTTTCCAACTATTACAACAGTAAAAGCTGACGGATCCTTGAAGCAATTGTTGAAATATTCACATGCTCTGATTGGAGCCACTTTCTTCAAGTCACTTATTCTAATTGGCTGCATAATGGAACTCGTGTAAACTTTTAAGCAATAATATGAAGCAAGCACTGAAACTTATTGATGTTCACCCTATGAAGGTACCTTAAAGAAGTATGAGTTCCCGTAATTTATTTCCCGCACACGATTTGCAAATGCAGTGCAAGGATCTCTTTCTTGAGCATAGATAGCTTCCTCTGCCATTTGCATCACTATTTTTACTTCTTCCTCCCTTGGCTCCACCTTTATTGTAAATAGTTGGTAGACAAGCTACATTTAAGAAGGCAGTCAAGCATAAGCATAGGTCAATATTTGGCAGTTACTGGTGATATTGTTGTTATGCGTGATAGTGCCATCAGCAAGTTTCTGTGTGTCAAACATCTACATTTAAGAATGCTTGAATGTAAGCAAACCTGCAAAGCAGTTTCAAGATCTGAAGGTGAGCAATCGCCAGAAAATGACCTCATGTACGCCCCAACTTTTGTACCAACTTCAGCTCTCTTGCCAGCAAGCATGTCCATCAAGACAGAAGGTCTGTAGCCAAAAATACCAATTTCTCCTGCTATCGTCGAGCCCATTGAGCATGAAGTATACTCATTTTCAGACAATTCTGACAAACCGCCATAGGCAAACCCAGTAAAAACAACCTGCACATAGTTCAACGTATAAAAAACTCGAAACATATCACGAGACAGAGCGACAGAAGCTAAATGATAACTGCAATATGAACAAGAACTATGATTCAAACTTCCATTTGATATATTTAATAAATTAACTTTTTGAATCCACAATTATCTCGTTTCACAATAATAGACCACAAAATGCAGACCGAAAGAGATAAAATGACAATACCAGCTGAAGTTTTCTTTAACTAAGGCAGAACAAATTATGCCATTTAACTGAGACAGAACAAACAAAAGATGGTTACTGTCATAGTTTGTGTATACTGTAATATTGAGGTACCGGCACAGTAATAGAGTTCAATGGTGGACAAATGAGTTCATGGAGGGGGTTACTCATAAGCCATGGCGGGTACGCGATAATCAACTCAACGTACGCGATAATCAACTCAACGTACGCGATAATCAACTCAAGAATTACCATGAGAAATTTCTACATCCAAGTATTGCATGATGAGTATGCACAATACAATATAAATGCAAGCAGCTATATTGATTACTCCTGCTTCGGTGTGCTCAGGAGCATTGCTTTGCAGATCTCAGAAGTTGATCCTCTCTTGGTAGGCTGCGCCAAGGGGGATCCTAGGCCCAGGCTCGCCCAGGCCTTGCAACCGCCCATGGTAGAGTCCATGAGCTAACATAGTAATTCGATAATAGTTTACTTCGCTATTTTTCTTTGAGTTTGAATTGAATGCTGACTTATGTTTTCCCCTTCTACATATCTTTTATTTCCTTTGTTATGTATCAATATCAAGCAGGGAATAAACTATAAAGTGTCTCACTGTCTCTAGAACTCGAAAGAAAAAGGAACAGCTTTCAACTGTTAGCTATGACTTGCAAAAAATTGATGTAGCCAGGTCCCAGCTATCCACGAAGTTACTTCTCATTGCAGTAATGGTCCAATTTGGAAGGAAATAGATTGATTGGAAGGACATGCAGTATGTAAGATATGCACATGTTCATTGTGCAGATGCAATTACTACCCCCTGCTCTTCTCAAGTAATGAAATTGAAAGCCATATATTAAATAACAGTCATCAAGGAACCTATGCCAATAAGATAAAGTTTTACTAAAAGATTGACAAATGGATTCATGTGGGGAAAATGGCACCACCTCAAAACACCCAAGGACAAAGAAATTTATCCTTTTATTCTCATAATTCTATAATATTTAGAAGCATGGTTGTCACGGCGTCGCTTTGGCGTCATGACGCTACTGGTTGGTCGTGGATGCTTGCCTCACCGTGGACATCTAGGCGAGCGCCTAGGACTTTGAGGCGTCCACAGCATTGCCTCGGCGTCCACGGTGCGATTCTGGGCGAGTATTCATGGCGTGATTCTGGGATTAGGTTGGGTCAAATAAATCGGTAGAGGGGGTCAGGCCAGGGAGCACTCGGCTATTCGGATGCTCCTTCAACCCTAGCCGCCACCGAGCTGCTTCCTCCACTCCTCCGGCGAGGTCTGGTGAGCTCCCCTCCCTCCCTTCTTGCTCTGTCCCTCTACATCTGCTAAATCTTCGGTTGGTTTGCTTGCCCCTCTGCTGGTTGGTCGTCGTCGGCAGGTTTGCTTGCCCCTCTGCTCTCCATTCTCCCTCCCTGAAGGCCTCTTCAAAGCTCTCCATCGCCAGGTATGCCCTCTGCTCAGCCCCTCTGCTCTGCCATCTCATATGTGTGTTTGTGAATGTTTGTGCTTTGTGTAGAGTGATGGCAAACCAGACAGAGCAAGAAGGCAATGTTGCTGATGCCGATGCAGCTGAGCAGAGTGAGCAATATGATCTAGTTGAAGATCCTAAAAGAAGGGCAAAGTCCAAAGATCCTGGATGGCAGTATGGTTTTTGGCTAGATTTTGGCAACAAATATAAGGTCCAATGCAAACTTTGTGGAGTGATAGTTTCTTTTTGGAATCAAGAGACTTAAGCAATATCTTGCTGGGGGCTTTGGAGAAGTAGAGAAATGTTCCAAGACAACCACAACCATCATGATAATATGCAATACTACCTTAAGAAGGGGGCGAGAAAAAAGCCAGTCAATTATGATGACGATGATTATGTAGAAGAGGCACGAGAGGTTGAAAAGGAAGGAGACAGGATTGATGAAGATTTTGTGATGGATGATGAAGAGATTGAAGATGACTACGGAGAATCTCCTCCTAGTCCAGCTCTTGACACCAATGAACAAAGTGGTGTTGTAGGCTACGAGATTCCGATTATGATTGTTAATGTTAATATCCTTTGCAATTCCATGCTTTTGCTACTGATCATCTTTTGTTGTTCGGCTGTTAATTATGTTATGGACTTGCCCTCACGGTTGTTAATTATGTTATGGACTTTTTCTCTAGCCTAATGCGTTGTCTTGATACTCTTGTTCTTGTACTCTTGTCTCACTCACCGTACCTCACCTGAGGATGCCATGGAGTCCTAGTGCCTGTCAGTCGCCGAGGTCAACAGGTATGCCGTGACAACCATGTTTAGAGGTCACAATTATTCTCCATTCGATCTATGCCTAGTAAGCTTGTAGTAAAACCTGATATGGAGTGATAGCCACTTGATCATTTATAGTAAATGTTGGAGAAATGATGAGTTTTCCAAAAAGAATAAATGGCAAATAATTGAGAAAGTGTACAATAGAAAATTCAGATGTGCGTGTACTAAGGATTCCCACAAACAAAATTAAGATAGAAAGGCTGGGAAATAGCTGAGTGGTATTAGATCAGTAAATACTAAATACTACTGACCTGATCATCAAGAAAGTCAGTACACTTGTAGCAAATCCGCATGCCATTCGAAAGTATCATCTCAGTGGCACCTATGCCTGGGTGTTCGACTTTATGAAGAATATTCCTGCAATGAAATTTGCAGAGTACAACAGTAAGAATGTGTGGCATAATAAAATGTTCAAATGCTCATAACAGACAAATAGTAGTTTCAAAGTATAGTTCATCATGATGGTCAATTTAGATAAAGAGGAAAGGATATTTGTGATAATACCCTGGCTCTGGACTTTGGCCAACAATTTCTTCAGGGACTTGCTCTTCATCCCATGGAGGAATAGCCTTTTCTTCTTCCAGGGTGTTGACTTTCAATACGACTGCTTTCAGATCCTCCAAAGAAGCATGAGCTCGAGGTTCAACTATCTTGATAACACAGCTGCTGGTTGTTGAAAAGTTTGCAGCAAACTTCACCACTTCCGCAGAAGAAATATCTAGTTGAAATTAAACAGAAATAAGTATACAGACAATTGAAAAACCGCGGTGACGCAACTCAAGCAAGTAATGTAATAATCATACTGACTGTACATTAATAAACAATGAACTCGTTGTAAAGGAAAGGCAAATGGCATCAGAATTTAAAATAAAAGCTCTGTTACTAGGTAGCACGCAATTGCACTTACAGGGGAGAAGAGTCTTCTGCAACTGTGCTTCATATTCAATCCCGACAACAGGCTCTTCGCGAAGAAAATGCTGCAATGAATGGGACAAACGGCACTAGAGTGCTTAGGAAGTTGTAGATGATGAAGATCATGCAACTGAATTGAGATATTAGAAAGATCTGTTGACATATTATTAGAGCAATTGATCTCAAAAGTACCATCATGGAAAAAAAATACAGGAGCTGCAATGTATTATGATCTACACTAAATGCTGAAGAGCAACTTCACAGAAGTCAGAACACAGAACACTTGACTAAACTGGTTAAAAAAAGGATCACCGACATGAAAATGAGATAAAATTCTACAGATACAAAATGTGGTAGTATTGAGAGAGAGAATAGTAAGAACCTGTAAAAACTCATCTCGTAGGCTGGTTGACTGCATTTGATCACGCTCCAAATATGCAGACTCAATCTCTGACATCATTAAAGCACGTACAATGGATATCTCACGTTCAGAAAATCCATGGAGCCGTACCCTAGCAACCTTAGAAAAAAAAACAACTTGTCAGAAGGATGTCTTGGAAGCAAAATCCCATCTCAAGATTGGAATCATAAAATGTAAATCTCTATTTTTACCTATGTTAGTCAAGTAACCCTGATATATTTGCGTGTTCTTTTTTATGTCACTAGAACTTCCCATGATATTCTGCTATATCTAATCAGTTGATGGTCCACCAGATTCTTTACTAGCTCAGTGTTTGTGCATTGCAACAGATCTCAAACAATTGATACCATAAATTCAAACCTCTCAAAAAACCAAAAAAAAAAAGAGTTTCCCTGCATCCATGAGTTGGTTGCCTGTGAGACTCGAAATTTTCACTAAATCAACATACCAAAGCAACCATATGAAATCCATCGTGCACAAATAATTAACCTTAAATTTGGAAATTGCATAAAAATTCCCGACCCACAAGCAAGTCGAATCATGCCGCGAGTCACATGCATACACATATGCATAGATAACCACATGCTTCGCAAAAGATCCTCTAAGGCACATGTATATGTACGCACAGATCCATCATAGAAAATCCTCAAGGTGAAGCCACCATCACTACCAACTCAAATATAAATAAGAATGAAGATCTTTACTCCTATAAATATTTGAGTTGATTGTGATGATGGTTCACCTGCCATCCCACCACCCATTTACTTTAATACTAACAAGTATGACAATTTGGAAAATTTGGCAAAATATTAATCCAATAGCCAGACTTAGTTCAGACTCGCCACCCCTTGGTTAGGACATGTAGACAATACGACCAAAGCAACTGAGCTCCATGTTTTATGGTGTTACTATGGAGACTTTCAAGTATGTGAAGATATTGCGATGGTCTGTCTATCTATCTCCACACTGACAGGTGGGTCCATGAGGTCCCACACTCGGGTCAGCTCTTTTCTTCTTGCACACTTGACTAATAACATGTAATATGATTCTCTTTTTACTCTGTAGCAACGCTTAGGCATTCAGCTAGTATTATGCTATAACAGAATTATGCTTTTTTTGGAATAAATGTCTCCATTAAGGACCACAGCCTTTGAATAATGCAGGGTGCTATAGCAAGAAATAAATCTCTCTCTTCAGAGATCAAAAGTTACAAAGTACCTCAAGCAGCATAGACTCAAGAGCCTCAACTGTTCCCCTTTCGCGACAACTGGATGTCATGATATAAGCCTTCACTGGACGGACAAGAGCATCTGCGGCTGAAGAGCAAGAGAAGTATGGAGGGTCCTTCCTACGAGATATTTTGAAGAGCCTCTGGTTCAGAGCACAATGAAACATTGACTCTGCCAGTGAATCCTTGTAATCCTTCACTGTTTTGATTCCACCAGCTGGCATCTTGCAGCTAACAACAACTGCTGACTTTTTGTGTGTGTGTGTGTGTACAAGAGAAACAACAAAACAAATTACAGTGCCTTATTAAAAACATTCACAGTTACTCACAAAATATATCCACAGATTATAAAGTACCAACCCCTGCAGCTTCAGATTCCACAAAGCATGAAAAACGAGGTTCAATATGCGATGGAACTGGAAATTCTGGTATAACCGGTGGAGGACAGGAAGCTGGAGCTTTCTGGCCAAAATGTTCCTTTATCAACTCAACAACAGCCTGCAGTAAGTCATGACACACAAAAGATGGTAAATATACAGATACATGGTGAATTTAAGTATGCTAACTGTTAACGCAAATCCAAACCTGTGTATCCGGGAAGTCTCCCACAGCGAAAACAGCCATATTGCTTAGGTGGTACCACTTGTGATAGAACTGCCTAACAGTCTCATGTGTAACAGTCCGTATCACCTTCTCAGTACCTATTGGCAGGCGTTCTGCATACTGAAACAAAGGACATTAACAAGCAATACCATTTAGATACTCGCAGCTCCAAACGCAACACCACCAAAAGTCAAAGTATAACCAAAGTTAACAAGCAGGAAACCCACCACCTCACAGAGAATACCCTCCATGAGACGAGTTTACTACTTAAACTAAAATTATACACAACATAACCCTATTGTGCAAACACAGGATATTGATGGAACAGGTGATTTTATTGTAGCATTTTCCGTTTACATGAGAACAGAGAATACCAATACCTTAGAACCCTCAAATAACAATGTCCAGTGGGAGTCCTGCATCCGACCGGCAGCATTGCGCCCACCCCTGTACTCCTCCATTACAGCACCCCTCTCTTTCTCCAAATCCTCCGCCGACGCCCGAACCTTTTCAGCAAAATTACCAAGCGTTAGCCAGTCACACCCTTATCAAACTAGTATTAGCAAACGGCACGGTCATTGCAACGGCAAGCCAGAACCCAACTCTAACCTCGGAGCTGAACTCGGCGAGGACGGAGATGGCCTGGGAGAGCAGACCGGGCTTGTCGACGGGCACGAGTAGCTCGTAGATGGTCTCGTCGGAGGAGGTGAGCGCGTTCTGGCAGGCGCCGAACTCCGCCCCGATGCTCTCAAGGAACTTAACGATGTCGTGGTTGGTGTAGCGCGCGGTGGCGCTGAAGGCGAGGTGCTCGACGATGTGCGCCACCCCGCGCTCGTCCTCCTCCTCCACCACCGACCTGCGCGAGCGAACCAAGCAATCAGCCACCAAGCGCGTCACACACTCGCCAAATCAACAAACAAGCGCACGAAGCGAATGGGGAACAGCTGGAACAACACGGGAGGCGCGGTAGTGATTACTGACCCGACCTTGACGGCGAGGGAGAGTGCGGCGCGCATGCGGGGCTTGGGGTTGGAGCGGACGTAGTAGGTGAGGCCGTTGGCGAGGCGGCCGTAGGCGACGCCGACAGGCTCGGAGGGGAGGGCCTCGTCCATGGCCACGGTGACCAGCTTGAGCGACCGGAACCCGACCCCGCGCCGCAGCCCCCGCCCCGCCAACGCGCGGCCGCCGGCCGGCGCATCCGTCGCCGGCGGGAGCAGATCCATAAGGCTGCTGCTGCGCGAGAGGGGGAGAGAGAAGAGGGATCGGATGGGACGGGACAGGGTGGGCGAGTCGAGTCGGGGTCGGCACGGTTGCGCGAGCGGCTGCGATACGTGACAAATTGGCAGTGCGGTGACGTCAGATGGATGTGGGGTTGGCACCGGCGTCATACACACGGGGTGACGGGATCACGGGAGTAAAGATTTGCTCGGCTGCTTTCCGCTTTCGCTTTTCCTGGGCTGGACAAAGCGGATTGGATTGGATTGGATTTTGGTTTCGTGGGCTGGACCGCGAATTCGCCGCGTGGTTAGTGGGCGCGAAAGGCGAAAAAGGGGGTAAAGCGCCGTGCCGGTGCCGCCCGGGAGACGCCGCGCGGAGTGGGGGGCGTCGGCTGATTAGACGCCGGCGCGGAGAGTGCCTTTTCCACGGCAGGCTGATTTGACACTT
The DNA here is from genome assembly GCA_036346275.1 of Otatea glauca. Lineage (NCBI taxonomy): Eukaryota > Viridiplantae > Streptophyta > Magnoliopsida > Poales > Poaceae > Otatea > Otatea glauca. The sequence goes on along the minus strand of CM070712.1, from coordinate 20,558,493 downwards.
TGGGTTTTTTTTCTTTCCAGCCGTTCTGAGCTGTGTCGTGCGCTTGTGATTCCAAGGTATCCTGTCTTTTGGTTTTCTTTTCCCAGTATGTAATATATGGTATTTTTCTTTTCTAGAACGTTTGTTTCCTTTTCCTTAATTCCAGGATATTTGTTTCCTTTTCCTTGAGATGATGCTGGAGGTGGAGGGAGATTTGTTGTGGACCACAGGGATGAGTTAGACACATTAAACAATGGCCATTGGATGTGGGTGAGTAAAGCTAAGGAAAGATCTGAGAGGTTAATTTTGATGGAGGCAAGTTTCTTGGGACGTTTCGCTGGGTGCATGAAGGTTGGGCCATCTCTAGTGGGGTGCATTATTTGAGGTGGACGTAAAAAAGAATGCTTAGGTGCATTATAAAGGTGTATAGATTATTCTTCGAGGCAAAGTACTGTAGCTCCTAGCCAGCATTCTCTTCGAAGTTGCTACGCTGAGGCCCTGCTTAGATGACCGGTTTTGGATCTAAAATCAGTGTAAAATATTGGTCTGTGAATTTTTTTGGATTAGGATTTAAAACTCTGCTTGGGTGGGCCGGTAATCCAATAAATTTACCACTGGTTTGGGCTTCGCACTTGGAAAATAAAAATCGTGCGAGGAGGCCATGATTTTTATTCAACAAACATCGGAGAGCACTCGCTGCTCGTGATTTGCAACTCGAGTTGCATCTTCAAATCCAGACAACGAGGAACCCTAGATGATGAGGGCGATCTCGACGACAGCAACAGCGTGTGTGGCTACGATTCATCGGCGACGATAGCGGACGCGAGCAAGCTCATCAACAACGTCGACGGTAAGCCCCCCTGTGCTATCTGGCCTTTATTTGATCCATACATCCGTGGTTGTCTTGCCGCACCTCCCTCTAATCACCAAGTATATCTTGAAGCTTGCGACCTCGCCTCCTTTCGTTCGCTTCGCCGGTGAGAGTCTTGCCATCTGTACACCGGCGCCGGTGCGAGCGACCTCGAGGACGAAGAACTGTCCCTCGTATTTCTCTCCCACGTTTCTTTCCATCTCAGTGCTTGTGTGTGGACGTTGTCTTGGCTGTGCCACGTATTTGGGTTCTTTCAACTCCTCTTGCCTTGTTGATAGTTTCGTGCGGATTTCAGGCGCACCTTGGACAATCCACAAGGTGAAAGTGCATCTTGAACAATTCACCATGCAACTCCAGACTACTTCCTAGATGACTAAGAGGCAAAAGAAGTGTCAATAAATTGGCAAGTGCCAAAAGTGCTCTTTCTATCTATCCTGTAGCCAACAAAGTCTGCATCTAAAAAAACTCTAAGTGACAAACAAGAAGATGAAGGGTACTAAATACCATAGTCAATGGTAGCTCGAATGTACATAAAGATGTGCTTCACTGCCTGGCGGTGAGAGGCACAAGGATAAGCTTGAAATCAAGTGTACAAACACGTGGCAAAGTGTATATCTATCCTCGAAGCAGTGGGGTATAAGATAAAGCCGATCGTGCTTCTGAACTCCTTCTGATCAACTGACTCATTATCCTTATCAGGCTCAAGTATAGCCATGGTGGCTATAGGAGTTATCACCGGCTTCCTATCAGACATGCAAAGCGTCTAAAGAGGCCTCGAGTGTACTTATCTTGATGCAAGAAAATACCTTCCCGAGTCTGTTTGATCTAGAAGCTGAGGAAGTAGCTCAGCTCGGCCAACATGCTCATCTCGAACTATGTACTTATCACATCCGAAAACTAAGAAACAAGAGAGTGCGAAGAGCCGCCAAAGATAATATCGTCTACATAAATTTGCACAAACAGAAAGTTAGAATCCTAGTGTCTGATGAACAGAATTTTGTCTACTTTACTTATCTCAAAACCATGACTAAGAATATAAGACTTAAGCCTCTCATAGCAAGTTTTAAGGGGCCTACTTAAGTCCATAGAAAGCTTTGAAAAAGCTTATAGCCATGGTTAGGGTACTTAGAGCTCTCAAATCCTGGATGCTGCCTCACATAAACCTCTTCCTTAATATACCCATTAAGAAATGCACTCTTAACATTCATCTGATATAGCTTGAAGCCCTTGGATGCCAAAAATACAAGTAGGATCCTAATAGCCTCTAGTCTAGCTACAGAGACAAAGGTTTTCTTAAAGTCAAGACCCTCGACCTGAGTGAATCCCTAAGCGACTAGTCTAGCCTTATTCCTAATGATCACCCCATCATCATTTTGCTTGTTCTTAAACACCCACTTAGTCCCAATGATATTATGGCCGAAAGGGGGCTCAACAAGCTGCTAGACCTTATTTCTCTCAAAGTTTTCAAGCTTCTCATGCATGGCATTGATCTAAGACTCATCTGATAATGCATGAGAAATATCCTTCGACTCAAAGGAGGCAACAAAGGCAGAGTGAAGACATAAAAGAGATAAGCCTGACTTTAAGCACGTTACACGCTCAAACAGATCGTCGACCATCTGATCAGGTGGATAATGTCGCTGAATGTGGCGAGAAGGTCCAGAAGCAGAAGTGGCCTTTACCTCATGAACAAAAGAGGCAGGAGTAGAGTCACTAGATGTAAAAGAGTCCGAATGTAAGAGCTGATCACCCCGAAGTGCAGAGATAGAAATAGAAGACACCTCATGTGCAGAGGGGACTGGATCAGGTAGAGTACCATCATCTCCATCATCCTCACCCTCTACGAAGATGGTCTCCGAGAGAGAAGAAGAGCTCGAGATATCTAGTCTACCTCCTGGACTAACCTCATCAAAGGTCACCTCACAGGTCTCTACAATGTTACTCGTCTCACAATTCCAGACCTTATAGCTATGAAAAGAAGTCGAGTAACCTAGAAATATACCATCAGAAGAATATGACTCGAACTTATCTAGGTTCTCAGACTTCAAAATGAAAACTTGCAACCAAAAATATGAAAATGCACAAACATTGGGCTTTCACCCATACCTCAATTTATATGAAGTGTGGTGCAAATGTGCTCTCAAGAAAACTCGATTAGACACATAACAAGCAATAGTTATAACCTCAACCCAAAAGTTCCTAGGAATATTGTATTCATCTAGCATTGTCCTGGCCATCTTGATCAAGGTCATATTCTTCCTTTCTACTGTGTCATTTTGCTGAGAGGCGTATGGAAAGAAGAACTGATGCTCAATACCTGACTCCGCACAGAAGCTTTCAAAATAGGAGTTCTTGAACTCCGTGCTATTGTCAATACGTATAGCCCGTAAGGCATTTGGGAGCTCAATAGACAACCTAAGAACCAAACCCCCTGAAGTGAGCAAAAGGCTTATCCTTTGAAGCCGTGAATAACACCAAAAATACCTCGAAAAATCATCAACAACGATAAGAACATACTACTTCCCACCTGCTGACTACACTCTAGCTGGACCAACGGTGTGTCATGTAAAAGCTGTCATGATGCATCAGTCATCACAACAGTGACTAGAGGAAAAGAAGTAGCAACCATCTTGCCATGCCAGTAAGGAGAACAAATCAAGTCTTCGACCATCTTGAGTTTTGGCAAACCACGAATGAGATCATGGTTATTAACTCGAGTCAAATGATCAAAACCAATGTAACCAAGTCTCATGTGCCAGAAGAAGAGATCACGGGACTGAGAAACAACTAGACAACTGAGAGAATCACTAGAAGAATAAGCAAAATCAGCACAAAAAACTCTTCCAAACCTAAAATCCCGCAAACTAACCCTCTAGATGAATCGAGAATTCTACAGGCATTACACTTAAAGCTCACTCGAAATCATCATCGGTAAACTGATACACAAAAAGCAAATTATACTGCAGCTTACTGTCGGGACCCGAATATGCAAATCCGGACCATCTGTGTGTATTACACTAATCCAGGATCATGCTAGTGCACACAGACTCAACATAGATGAATATCACAATCATACACAGCGGAAACATTATGAATGACATCTTATATTAATTAATAACTGTTGAATAACTATGGTCAACTTACATGACTATGCCTCGTAAGACTGAATAACAAATTAAACTGCAGCGGAATGAAAACGTAGATAAACCTCCCAATATACCACAGGCAACTGATAAGGCTCGCACCCTAAACTTTCGACTCTTCCTGGTGCTCCTCCTCTAGCATGGATGCAGACTCCTCAACTGGTGATGTTATTGTGGGCAAGGGTCAGTACTTAAAGCACTCAATAAGTTGTGTACAGAATGCAATTCTATGTAACTATATGCAAGGCTTATTCCAAAGAAAAAGGCTATTATGGCTATTTTGCAATAAGTAGCATTTATGAACAAATACAATAAATAGATGGTAAACACTGTAAAACAAATAACAGTAATAGATAGACTCAACATTTCTCAAGTAAACCAGGTTTCCAATCCTAAGTCAAGTTTCAACCTTCCACATGGCAATCCTGCCATCCCAACCAAGTTTTCTATTTAATTAAACTAACCCTTAACTGCAATTCCCGAGCATTGCTCAATATCGCGAGCACGGCTATCCGAATAGATTTACACTCTGTAGAGGTTATGCACTTTACCCACATGATACAACCATACACCACAAAGGCGAGTGATTATAACAAAGCCTTTACAATGCACTACCTTAATTCGATACTACCCGCTAAGGTTTCAACACTGGTGGGGCTGGTTACCACACCCAGGGCCCTCTCTTGCGCCATGTGATTTGATCCATAACTCGGGACTCAACCGCCATTAATAGTACCAAAGCTAAGACATTGCAAATTAATCAGCTAGGTTGTTCCATACCAGACATGTGGTTGCATGATTAACTCAGGTCAAAGGCTTGCAAGGTTAAGTCCTTAGGATGATCGAAGCAAGACTTCCACATACCCTCTGCCCATCGGGCCCACCTTGGCATGCTCGCCCCTTGCCACTTGCTCCAATCTAAGTGATTACCACCCCAGTTGATTACCAAGCATCACGTGCCATCAACAACTTAACATCGTTGCGTGACATTTCTCGCCACTACAACTCAATCTTATTGTGTGACCACACATGACACATAAGTTCATAACATTGTTCCATATTTCATTAGTCAATATTAATCATTGATGATTCAGGTACATGTGATGACGTGGCATGGCTAAGCAACTAATATGGTCTAACCATCCCATATTGATTTTAGTATCAACCAACTATAGTGAACCAATCTAGGGTAACAATAGATCATGGCATACAAATGAAAAGATAGGGTATAGATCAATTTGGCATAATAACTAAGTCCTAATTTAATTTGAAACAATTGTATACGTGAAATAATATGCAATAGGGTAAAACAATATAACGATTTTATAAACATGGGTTCAACATGATCAAAGTATAACTTTCCTTAAAGAAGCCCTTATTCTTACTCTGGACCTTGGCCTTAAGTCGTCGGATCTTCCTCGAATACTTCGCACAATTCAACATCTACGCAAAACGAGAGAGAAAACTACATAAACATCAAAATAGAGAGAACACAAGCTCCAAAAATAAAATAAAATTCACCATTAAATAGATCTCAATTTTACAAATTTTTATAAATTTGAATCACCTCAATCGGAGCTCGTATGAAGGAAAACGGGCTCTCAGAAGGTTCAAAAATCGTAAAAACCTGAAAATTAGAAAAATACCAAATTAATCGAATTATTTTTATATTAAAAAAGGCTTTTATTGCGCAAACGTGATGTCAGCACTTAACCGAGCGAACCAGATGCCACCACGTGGCCTCGGTCCATAGACTGAGTCCACAGAACCGCATTGGTTCACCATGGGCCCCGTCCACGACGCTTGGGCTCCGTGCGCCACGCGGCATCGTCTGATTGGCGCGACCAGCGGTGCGATCTATGCCCTCTGCCACCGATCCAACAGCTCCAGCTAGCGACGACGTGGCTTACCGACACGCACTCCACGCGGCGAGATCTGACGCGTTCGATCTGAGATTCAACGGATATGATTGATCACGAGGTCCGATGGCGAGCTTGGCGGCGTGGTCGCCGGAGGCCGAAACGAAGGCGAGCCCGATGGCACCTTGGGGACCAAACGGCGACGCAAGCACCCGGAACTGATGCGTCTCGAAGCGGGGATTCCAGATCTGTCATCAACGGCAGCGAACGAACACCGGACAGCGGCGCAAGCGCAGCAAAACCGACAACGACGAAGATGAAAACTCTGACGAGTTCACACGGGCAGCAGACGGCGACGCAGATGACAAGACTAGAGGCGAAACGCGCAGCTCGAGACGGTGATCCCAAGAAACAAGGCGGCGACTTAAATAGGCCCCAGGGAGGCGTGATGGGCGAGGAATCCGCGGCGGATTCGGCGGCGACAGCGGAATCCCGCTGCGATATGATAAGGCTGACGTGGCTCCATCCCACACGTCCACGTGGCAACAGATCGACGGCACAGATTGCAACAACGACGCGGAGAAAGCACGACCACACGATGGGAATCCTACGGTTGTGGTCCTAGGGTTTCATGGCAAGCGGGCCCAACGGTGGCGACTGGGCTGGCGGCGCGGAAAATGGGATGGCCCATTACTGTTTAAACTTTTTCTAACGCTTTTCGATTTAATTTAATTCCCGAAAATAGATTAATTTGTTTAAGGTACTAAAATTATCAGGAAAAATCTAAGAAAATTCTCAAAAATACTTTGAGACATTTTGAACTCAAATAAAATATTTTTGGTAAAACTTTATATTAAATTTATCTATATTTAAATAAAGTTTCACAAAAAGACAATATACATAATTTAAAATAAGTCCAAATAAATTCCAGAAGAATCACAATTCACTCTAACAATAATAAAATAATATTATAGGTAATTTTTTGGATATTACATTTACTCACTAAGGCAACATCCTTAAGGAAGAAATTATCATTAATGCGTACAGTACCTTTATCAATGACTCAACTAGAAGAAGCATCCCAAAAGCGATTAACTCATCACCAAAGGCACAGGCTAGAGAAGAAAACTAACGGGAATGTCCGATCATATGGCGAGAACAGCTGGAGTCTACAAGCCACACATCTCTCTTTTCAGCCCTTCAAACCTGAATCAGTGAAAGTGAGAGGTCGACGACTCAGTACTAGGGCAGATGAGTGTAGATCTAGGAACCTATTACTGAATCACATGATGAGCAGAAGTACCAGCCACATAAATAAAAGATTGAACTCTAACATCTCTCTGTGGCTCAACTCTCAAATCCAAAAGCAGTGTCTATAGAAAATCTTGGAGTTGGAGATGGGTTGGTCCACCGATGTGCAAAGATCGAACCATCCCAATAACGTTGTCCAAATATCCTACAAGTAGAAACAATGTGACGTCGTTGATATCTACCTCAATGGAAAAAATAAGGAATATCATGAGAACAGTGGAAACTCTGACCACGAACAACTCCAGGACTAAAATCAGATGGAATAGCCTGAAAACAAAGTCTTGGACGCTATCCAACAACAGGAGACTTTCTAGCCTATCTAAAAGTCGTGGGTGCCTTAGGAGCACTCAGAGTCTAGGGATGACCCTGAATACCCCTAAGAGCACGAACAAGCTCTCGCCATGCTATCTTGGTACGCCTGAAGTAGAACTAAGACAAATGTCCATCCTTCTAATAGAAGGTGCAAGAATACTTCGCCTTATCAAAGGCTGAAGCTGTAGGAGGGACAACCTTCTCCTCAGAGATCCCATGGATAACACCTGCTAATTGAAACACCGCAGTGCTCGACCTAAGTGCAACCACAATCTCACCACTCTTGGTGCCATGAAGAATAATGGGAGGATGTGTACGAGCATTTTCAAGAAATGAAATCCTAAACCTTGATTGAATCTACAAATTTTGGATTGGTCCAAGATTGAGTTTCTTCTTGCCTCCAACAAACTTCTCAAGAGTGCTCATAAGGTAATTACACTCTTGATAAAGGTACAAGAAAAATAGGGGAAGAAGATGCTGAAAAGCCAGAAGTGAAAGAACGAACAACACGTGCATCTCTCCCTATGCACGACTGCCTCAATCTTAAGGGCCTCACAAGAAACGTACATGGCATTCCTAATCCTAGAACTCTGGGCCTTAAGCTTAAGTCCTATACTCCTCATTGATCCTATCTATATTCCCCTCAACTTCAACACATCTAGCACAAGCATCTTGTGACTTAGCTAGTAGGTCTTTGGTCAAATTTGCACACTTGACATTTACAATATCATTGTCAAGTTTTAGTTGCTTACAGCCCTCACGTAAGCTGACTGGGTCCTTAGAAGCAAATTGTTCTAGTTCATTATTTCTAATAGAGAGCTTCCTAAGGTGACAGTTTAAATCATCAATCTCAATGAGCAACCTAGGGCAATTGTCACAAGAAGCATAAGTAGGAGCATGAGAAATACTAGCATTCTTTACTCTGAAAGATCATGTGGAGCTCTACCCATGTTTGTAATGAGTATTTGACTAAATTTGAGCTTGGATTGCTCTAGTTTGAGTTTGATTTGAAGTGGATTTTCAAATTAAAGCAATTTGAGTTGTGTCTGTCGAGCGGCTCTACCGGCCTCGAGTAACGCCCTGTCGACTTGTGGTCGAACGACTCGAGTAGATTGGTAGTAGCTAAGTATCGAGTAGAAATGTTGCTGGGTTGAGCGCCATGTGGTCAGTTCAACTCAAGTCATTAGTCTAACCAAATGTTACTTCTATATCAGTTTATTGACTTGGTGCCGTGATCGAGTGAGTGGGACATGAGGTCGATAGACTTGGTATCGAGTTGAGGTCGACAAAGAAAACAAGCTAGCATACTTTAATATTAAATTACAACATAACAACATCAAACAGCAAAACAAAAATCGCATCAATTCATAATAAAACGAAAAAACAGTGATACACCATTAGTACAAGTGGCCAATTGTAGGGGGCTGGAGCTCACCTTGCCCACCCCTTTAGGTCTGCCCTGAAAGAATATTGTTCTATTGTGATTGCAAAGGATATTGTTCCTCAGCGCAAATGGTACAACCAGGGTTCACAAAGCCGACGAAAACCGACCTTGCCGAGCTAGTTCGGCAATAAAAATCGAACGGTAACCCGTAGAGTTCAAATGTAAAAATTTGACAAAATTTAGTAAAAAGTGTTAAATTTTTTTGAATTTTTTTTGTGAGGTCCTGAGGCAATTCTAATGATTCTATAAAATTTTCAGATGATTATAAGACTTGTGTATCTTTTTAAAATCCTGATAGTGATACTATCACAATATATGCTCTTCAGTTTTTTATTTTCTAGGAGCACAAAATGATGTATAATATTTCTTAAATTTTTTGTGTGATGTTATAACGTAATTAAAATTATGTTTTAAAATTTTCATATGATGATCAAATATGTGTATTTTAAAAAAATTATGAAAGTTCTATTATCATTGTATATGCTCTTCTATTTTTTATTTTATATGGGTAATAAATGAAGTCTAATATTTATGAAAATTTTATTACATAATCCTTTAGTACTATTTATGGTTACATTAAAATTTTAGAATATAAAAAATCTTTTAAATATTTATAAAAATCTAACAGTGTCTTTGTTCCTTTTCATAAATTACTGTTTTAGATTTTTTAGAAGAAATAAATGATTTCAAAAATTATTTAAATTTCTCCGAGGTATTTTATAGATTAATTGGGATTTTTTTAAAAAAATTTTTGCAATTTTTCCTTGCATTTTCACCATTTTTCCTTCTGTCATCGGTTTTCGACTGGTTTTCGGTTTTTTTGAATCAGTTTGACCAACTGGTTTGACTTTGGTAAACAGATCGGTTTTTGTTGGTTTTCGTGAAAAACTGGTGTCGACCAGATACCGATTTTCGAATGCAAAACGAAAATGTGAACCTTGGGTACAACCCATGTGCACGTCGAGTAGGATGATGCAGTTCTTGTTCTCATAAAGGAGGTAGAATTTTGGGAAGGCGATGATAAAAATCCACTAACTCATTAAGTGCAGGTAAGCACTTTCCTTCTAGGACGCATGTGCATAAAAAGATATACACTTTGATTTGAACTCTAGGGCTCTATTTGGATGAGTGGTAATTTCTTAGGAAGTTTTGGAATTTAATTAAAATTTGAACTAGGTCCTAAAATATTTCAATGAAATACTCCTAATCGAAACACGCCCTAAGGGGTGGGTGATGTAGATAGCATTACCAGAGTATTGTTTTTTAGAAAAATTCTGATTTATATTAATAACTCAATGAGTAAAGTATATAAGTATCCAACTTTTACATTGAAGAATTTAGACAAACAGCATGTCACCATCAAGTTCTTGGGTTGATAAACGTATTTGACTTCTTTATCTTCCTCATCATCGACTCTTTATCTTACAACGGTGTAGATTGCCAACAAACATAGCAGTGGCAAGTATATTATCGATTATCTTGATATGTAGACCTACAGCTACACCTCGATAACGGTGTTGTTCGTCGAAAAAAAATCAGTGGTGCTTTATTTGCACCCTTCTCAACCCGGTGTCATTTCCGGCATAGGCGTCACAATTGTTGTATAGGTGAGTTGGCCCGATGAAACCCATCGTGGGTAAGTAAAATTAAGCTGAGAACTATGCGAGAGAAAAAAATAAAATTAGAAAATTTAACCTAGAGAGAAAAATATAAGAAACTATATAAATCTAAAGTTACTTTTGGAAAAAACAATCATTGGGTCCTTTATCCACTCAACGCTGGTGATAACGCCAGAGAAGAGTGAATAGGGACTAACGGAGGTACGGAGGAGTTGTGGATGGCGACTAAGCCAGTGGTGAAGTACGATGAAAAATAGAAAGAGGGCTTAAAGAACTAAGTTAAATTGAGATAAATATAGCAAATATAGTCTTATGCAATCTAAATTCATATATAAATATGGCAAACATAGTCTCATATAATCTAAATTCATACACGAATTGAAGAGAAACAAAAACAAAAGAAAGAAATACAACAAAGCTACCTCGTGTAGGAGGATGGGCTTGAGCCCACCGCCGAGGTCGCTAACTAGCTGGCGACGACTCCGTGTTACGCAATTGATATCAGGACGATCGGAGCATTGCTTTTTGGAAAAATTGATTATTTGCTCTCTTTTATTTGTGCCATTAATGATTTGCCCGTGATGTCTCACTGATATGTGGATCCTAGAGCTACATGTCAGTGAGATATATAGGGCAAATCATCAATAGGGACGTATATAGTGAAAACTAGCAAATAGTGAAATCATGAAAGTAGGCAACTAGAAGCGTTGAATTGTCCTCGGATGGACCAGATTCAAACAAAATCCCACCTCCTTCACTTAAACACTTTTTTTTACACATAACGCCTAGCAAAAGTATGAATTCATCGGTCGAACTCCCGACTCCATCGCTGCTTTCGTTCCCAGTAGAACTCGATCGCATTGGCTCTTTGCTCGCCTCCTCCAGACTCCATGCGCGCGCCCTCCGCCGTTAAATGTCGTCCTCCCGACTCCATCGGCGGCCCGCCTCGCATGATCGCGGGCAAGCGCCACGAGCCGAGGCGCGAGCGAATGGTGGCCTCCCTCTCCCGACTCCACACCGACGCCGCTCGCCCTTCTCCTTGCACCGGCGCCGCCGCCGCCGCTTGTTGCCGCCGCCGCCGCCGTTCGACTGGCCTCGCCTCCGCCCAATCCTTGCCAATCGAATCGATTAGCAAGGTAAGCGAGCGCCAGTTGGACGCGGCGGCGGCGGCGCGCGCGTCTTGGCGCGCCGGTGGAAGGCGAAGGGCGAATCCGGCGTCGGTGTGGAGTCGGGAGGGAGGGAGGCCGCCGTTCGCCTACGCTCCTGGATCGTGCGCTTGCCGCATGGAGTCAGGAGGGACGGCAAACGGCGGAGGCGGTTGCCGCATGGAGTCGGGAGGGAGGCAGGCGAAGAGCCAATGTGATCAGGTTCGGCCGGGGAACGAGCAAGCGCATGGAGTCGGGAGTTCGGTCGGTGAATTCGTACTTTTGTTAGGGGTTATGTGTAAAAAAGTGTTTAAGTGAGGCGCTTCTAATTGCCTATTTCTATGATTTCATCATTTTTGCTAGCTTTCATCATATACATTCCCAATCATCAATTGCACCAAGTAGAAGAGGATAAATGATCAATTATCCCTTGCCTTTTTTAGAGGGATTACCGGAGTTTTGCTACTGGTAAGTGTAGCCTCAGCCGAAAGCTGGTTAGGCCCGAGCTTGAAGAAGACACCTCTCCAGCACGGCCCATAGTCGGAACGGAAGCCTCTTCCCTCCCGGGGCCTCCACGGACAGACGGACTCATTATTCCCCGCCGTTCCGCAGCGCCTCGACGCCGCAATTCCCTGCTCCGTTTCCTCATCCGCTGCTACACTGGTACACTTCCCGGTCCTCATTCCTCAACGCCGACGTCCCGCCGGTTTGCCTCGGCGGCACGCGCACGTCGCGTCGAGAGGCTGAGGCTCGGAACCCACAAGTGCGGCAGTACCACCGCGACATCAGGAGCTAGCAAGCGAACCCGCCCGCTGCTACCGGCGGTAGCAGCAACGAGGCGGCACCGGGATGCTCCCTACCCTCCTCACCGCCTCCCCACCGCCGTTCACCACCGCGACCGCAACCACGACCCCGAGCCCACGCCTCCCAACGCCTCTCCTCCCCCCTCGCCTCAGGCCCCCCTCCCGCCTCGTCGCCCGCCGAAGCGCGGGTCCCGGGGAGGCGGTACGCGCAGCGGCGGCCACCGAGGAAGGCGCCACAGAGGAGGAGTGGGAGGCTCTCGAGGAGGGGTTCCCGAGGCGGGGGGTTGACGAGGATGATGACTACGACCATGACCCCGAGATCGCGGACATAATGGGGGAGTACTTCGACGACCCCAACAAAGCCCAGTCTCGCGTGAGCACTTGATTCTTCCAGCTTTTCTCTGCCATTTTTCGTCTAATGTTCGATTTGCTTTGGTGCTTCTTGGATCGGGTAGATGGAGGAGAGAATAAGGAAGAAGCGGCACAAGATTGTGCAGGCCAAGACTGGCTCACCCAATCCTATGAAGGTCGTCTTCAACAAGTAATGCTACTCTCGTACTGTCATGCGAACAGCATGTGTAGAAGATGCAATTAGTTAGCTACTAATGCTTGATAATTGACAATCTTTTGGAGGTGTTCTTAAATTGCATAGTTAAGTGGTTGTTGCATGTGCTAGGTTTGACTTCTCCAATTCATCGTATATATGGATCGAGTTCTACCATGCCCTATTGCCAAAAGATGTGACCTTAATTTGTGATGTGAGTTGTCCCCCCACCACAAAAGAAAGTATGCATCATGCTTTTCAAAAATACAAAGTATATGTCAGATATATTTGCAGGTTTAGTCAGGTTGTTGCAACTTTCCTATTTATCGTGCCTGCAGGCTCTGCGGTCATGGCATATAGTTGGGCGCCTTGGTGGGTGCAATTCTATGAATATGCAGGTAAATTTGTTGCACCAGATGTACTATACCCCTTTCGAAGCTTCTTGTGAGCAGATGTCCTTTGTTTTATTGGACATATGCTTAAAATACAGTGATACTTGGCAAGGTAATCCTTACATTGGCTAATTCTAAGGATTTGAGGGATTATAGATCTTCCATGGTCATTTTATAACTAGCAAAAGACCTTATGTGGCTTACCAGCCTATCAATTTGTAATGTTCATTATCCTATGGTGTTCGTGGCAATAACAAACACAAACAGAATATAACAACTAACCGCTGTTTGCATATTGCTGTAGCTTAAGTACTTTGATTGGAATTTTGTACTTTGCAAAAAGGGACTTTAAAAATATTTGTTTCTTTTACAGTTATCACAGTTGCCTTTTGACTGTAAAAGACCAAGTTATGATACTCTTGAAGGAGCGAACACCACAGCGACATCCTTTTACAACATTGGTGATTTTGAGATTCAAGATAATCTAGCACGTGTATGGTATGTATTCTTTCTTTCTTCTTCTTCTTCTTTTGAAAGATTGGCAGGAGCTTTATCTTTCATTCAAGAAAAATGAGCAAATAACTTTCTCTCCTCGCCCTTTCTTACAAACTTTCTATTACTTTTTCGTATAGACATGCTAATCATCATACGGTAAATTATTGTACAATGGTATTGTTGCTCAGTCCTCTTCTATGATTTGTACTATCTGTCCTCACATCATTCTTGATTACTCTCATTCTTAACTTTTTGTGTAAGCAAGCTTATGAAAAAAAAAACTATGAAATGCAAACAGAGTGTTTTCAACATAAAGACCATGCAACCTGGGCTTAATTGTGAAAAACTAGTTGTTGTGACTTGTGACCAGATTTGATGAGCAATAAGCCTGCTATACCACTTTGACTGAAAAATTAACTACTACTACCACCATTTAAGACAAGCATTCTGGAATTGTTTTGTTTTCTAGAGAGTAGTAACTATTTCTGTGTTATTAACTTATTATACCTTTGTGCAACACCTACTGGAATGCTGATACCATTTTTGGCCGGGCATCTTGTAGTGCATGTGTCAGAAATCTCGTGTTGCTTGCAAACAAAATACTTATTTCAAACAGAAAATATTGCACATCTTGTACTTGTTCAAGTTAAATTACATTGGCATCAACCGTGACTATTTGCTTTCATCTTATTGATTTCCACAGGGTAGACATTGGTATTCATGAACCATTGCTTTTGGACATCCTGCTTAATGCATTAACCACCATAAATTCAGAGTAAGAACCTGAACCTTCAACTTGTCGGTATTTTGTCATTGACCCCGTATAATGTTATTTCAATTTATCGGGGGCTGGCTACTAGGATGATGCAGTTATATGCTTAGTTATAGTCCACATTATGTGTATTCCCTCTGTTTTTCTGTTTGGCATGCCTCGTGAAAGTGGTCTGAGAAATATTAATTTGGAATCATGCGGTGTGGCATCCATTTTCAACTAATTGAATGGAGCAAAAGAGTGTTCTGCTGCAACAAATTGAACTTTTCATTTGTTTTGCAGAGAAGCCATGGTATAGTTGTTAAATTACCAGGAGCAACCGTTCTCTTTTTCCCCCTCCAGAAAAAACAATCTAAATTGAAATTCCATTAGTTGCATAAGTTGTGAATTGTGCAATGCTGCAGCAACTTTTCTCAAGTCAGGTGTTAATTTTTTTGCTCATTGTGGCCTTCAACCATTTTATTGTGCGCTGCCTGGAAGTAATCTATGTGGGTGCTATACTGAATGGCTGATGAAGTAACTATCTTACACCACCTGACAATGCAATCTATATTAATTGATTTCTTTCTTTGCTATCGTGCCACCCATGATGATCTCATATGACTAACAGCAAGCGGGTGTTGAAAACTCTAAATTCTCGTTTGTCTTCATATGCTAAAATCATCCACCTGGCTCTCAGGTCCCCAGGTGATCCCCAGGTGGTTGATTCTTAAACCTATTCAACAGATAAGTAGACCTGGAATGTCACTGATGGAGCAAGTATGTAGTAAGTAGTAACTAATGATTTGGAAACTGATGTTGATGGAGTGTGGGATATGACGAGTGTATGCAATCCATGTGGTAAGCATTCCACTTGCGGCGTAAGGTGCTGGGTGTGGTCTGATCTGAAAGCACTCACAATAAGGTGCATCGTTAGTGAAAATAATATTTTTAGAGTAAATTTCACAAAACTACAGGTTTCTTCTACAAACTACCAAAAAACTAGAGGTTCAAGCTTCTATTTCACAAAATTACAGATTTTAGGAGAATTTATATTACAAAACTGCATGTTTTAGAATTGATCGTTTATTATAACAGATCTGACAATGTGGGCCTACATGGCAGCCTCACGTCTGAGTGAAACGAGAAATGGGGGCACGCAAGGCTACCATGTGGGCCCATATTGTCGGACCTATTATAAGAAACGGTTAATTCTAAAACATGTAGTTTTATGACACAAGTTCTCATAAAATCTGTAGTTTTGTGAAATATGAGCTAAAACTTGTGATTTTTTGATAGTTTGTATAAAAAACTTGTAGTTTTGTGAAATTTACTGTATTTTTTATTACTCATCATGGCGTGACATGACAAATAGTATTTGAGGAACCCCTTATTCTATGGTTGCTTCTTAATGCCTCTTGTTTTTGGTTAATGTGGGGGTTGTTTTTCCAGAATAACGTACACTTCTGCCTTGCATTTCTCAACCTTATAAATTGTTCATTGTTGTGTTCATGTATAGTACAGTACAATCTCATTCAATTTTGTTTCATTTTCTGCAGTCATGTGGGCATTAAGCAAGTACAGTTTGGAGGGTTAGAGTTTGAGAACTGGAATGAGAACTTGAAGACGGAAGAAGCCGGATATAGTGTCCACAAAATTTAGAAAGCACAATCCTGCAATTGCAGAAGAAGCTACTGTTTTAGCTACAGGGCGAATCCACATCAGGTTCCTGAATGGCACACCTGACATTGGCCTCAACCACTGTCACCTTGCAAATGAAAAAAGGGGTGACCACATCATTGCTAAGCATGAAAAGTTGATGTCCATTTTGCGCAAACCACCTTTGCTTGAAAGGCTTATGCAATTGAGCTACAGGCCAACAAGAACTCGAATTGGATGTCTGTAACATCTAGCCTTTTCAGTGTGCAATGTCGCATGGTTTTTGCACTCTGCCCTAGCTGAGAAATGTTACTAAATTCGGTGATTGCAAAATATGTGTGTTTAGTGGTCCTGAACCATGTAAAAATCCGTCAGCCTTGTGAGGTATGTGTACAATGATACAACATACAGGCAGGGGTTTGTGGAAAAAACCTTATGCTGGGAATGGTCAAATAAATTTTGTTTCGTTTGGGGAGTTCAGTTGTAACATTTTCCAGTATGTTACAGTGATTAAATGGAACTTGAAACGTAAGTTTTAAACGAACCTATTCTTTCTCGATAGAATTATGGGAAACTCCAATTTGTTTGGGCCTGTTCTCACAGAGATGTACAGAACTATAAAATGTTGATGTTCGCATGAACCGTCGGGATCCGAATATACAAATTCGGACATTTTGTGTATATCGCACTAGTTCAGGATCACGCTAGTTCACACAGGTTCAACATAGATGAATATCACAATTATACACAGTGAAAATATAACAAAAGACTTCATATATTAACTATTAACATGTTGACTGATTTGGTGGTCAACCTTACACGAATATGCCTCGTAAGGCTAAACTGCAAATAACAAATTGAACTGCAGTGGAATAAAAACATAGATAAAACCCCTCAGTATACCACAGACAACTGACAAGGCTCACATCCTAAACATTCGTCTCTTCCTGGTACTCCTCCAAAACTGGTGTAAACTCCTCAACCGGTGATTTTGTTGTTAGCAAGGGTAAATACTTAAAAACACTCAACAAGTTGTGCACAGAATGCAATTCTAATATAACTATATACCAGGCTTATTCCAATAGAATGGCTAACATAATTATTTTGCAATAAAGCAGCATTTCTAAAAGAATACAATAATTAGATTGAAATGACTATAAAACAAATAACAGTAATAAGTAATTTGCAGGTATTTCTCAAGTAAACATGGCATCCAACCATAAATCATATTCCAACTCCCCAACAGCATACAGCATTCCCATCCAAGTTTTCATTTTACAAAATCTAACCCTTGACTGTAATTCCCGAGCATTGCTCAATACCGCGAGCACGACTATCCGAATAGATTTTAAACTCTGCAAAGGTTATGCGCTTTACCCACACGACATGATCGTCTCTTTGTGCAATCGATATTAGCACACTTCCTTTGGTTTGTCACAGAGAGATCATGAAAAAGCTTTTACAATGCCCTGTCTTAACCCGGTACTACCCACTAAGGTTTCAACACTGAAGGGTTATAACCACCACAACACGGCCTTCCTCTTGCGCCATGTGAGTTGAACCGTATAACCCAGGACTCATACCACCACTAGTAATACCAAAGCCAAGACATTGCAAATTAATCAGCTAGGTCTGTCCCATTCCAGACATGCGGTTGCATGTTTGACTCAGGTCAAATGCTTGCAAGGTTAAGTCTTTAGGATGAACGAGGTAAGACTTCCACAAACCCTCTGTCGTTTTGGCCCACCTTGGCATACTACCCCTTTCCATTTACCGCAATCTAAACCACCCCAGTTGATTACCATGCATCACGTGCCATCAACAAGTCAACATCGTTGTGTGACAACCCCGTTAATACAACTCAACATCATTGTGTGACAACACCTGACACATCAATTCCATAAACATGTTTTATGTTCTATTAATCAATATTAAGATGATATTCCAAAATACATGAGTTATATGTGTCATGGCTAAGCATACTAAGCACGTCTAACCAACCCATATTGATTTCTAATATTAACCAACTAGTAATTAACTATTCTACGATGATAATTAATCATAGCATACAAATGACAAGGTAGGGTATAATTCAATTGGGTAGATTAGCTAGATCCCAAACTAATTGAAATCAATTGTACACATGAAATAACATGCAATAATTTAAATCAAAATAGCAATTTTGTAAAATTGGGTTCAACATGGTTAAGGGACAACTTGCCTTAGAAAAGTCCTTATTCTTGCTCTGGACCTTGGTCTTGAGTCCACGATTCTCCCTCGAACGCTCCGAACACTTCGACGTCCACGCATAACGAGAGAAATCACCAAATAAATACTAAAATAGAGAGCAAACAAACTCCAAAAATCAAATAAAATTCACCATTATATACAACATAATTTTACAATTTTTTAGAAATTTGAATCACATCAATCAAAGCTTGTATGAACAAGAACGGACTTTCGAAAGATTTGAAAATTAGAAAAAAATATAGAAAATAGAAAAATCATAATTCAATGAATTATTTTTATACTAAAAAAATTTGTTTATGACGTCAGCAAGAATTGGACCCATCCCTGGCTGACACGTGGCCCGGGTGCATGGATTTGGTCCACGGTCTATCCCCGGTCTACCATGGACTCGGTCTATGGCACCAAGCGACTGACAAGCGGGCCCTCGATGGTGCTGACGTGGCCTAGCTAACCATGCACACACGCAGGCAAAAGATACCGATGAAGCGATGACCTAGCGTGCACGTGGCAATCGCGCGTCAATGCCACATAACCATGACAGTGGGGCTCCTGGCAGTCATGTCGAACGGCGGTGCTCTCGTCGGACCTGAGAAGACGACGGCTAATCTAGCGAACAACTACAGGACTCAACTCAATACTCATGGATACAAAGCGCCTTTGTTCTTCCTTGAGCACTTCGGTTGCAAAAAAAATTATAGAAGAAGGCAACAACTTCATAACCCAGCTGCAACAAAATACCTATGCTATAACATTTGAGAAGATACATTGCAACAAAATAAAACACTTCATGCAACAATTTGAGAAAATTGTTGCAACGAATCAAGAAAATGCTTGCAACAAGCATATAGAGGAGAGGATCGAGCATTCGGGCGTTGCCGATGAGCCAAGCTCAGACGAGGAGCGCAATGGTAGCGATGTCTTCTATCTAATCTCCTATAAATCCGTCGTGCTCCTTTGCCACGGTAGCTATAAATCTAATGAGCTCCGGTCACTCGAAAAGGGGAGATCTTCAATGAGCTTGGCCATGGTTGAAGGCCTTTCTCGAGCACGAATTGACCACTCGTACAATAGCTTGATCAGATCTCATTGTAGCCATACTTGGAGAGGGAGAGAGAAAGAGAAGGGGAGGAGGTCATGAGAGAGGGTGTGGGGGCTGGCCGACGAGCCACCAGATCGAGGTGGGATGGGGACAGAGGAGTTGGATGTAGGTAGGGAGGAACTAGATGGGGGAGGCATTCGAAAATTGTGAGGTGAGGTTGAGAACCAACTAGAAAAGAAAATTAAAAGACTAAGGTCTGATCGTGGAGGAGAGTATATCTCTCATGAATCCTCCCAGTTCAGTTCTGAGTATGATATAATCCATGAGGTTACACCACCATATTCTCCCCAATCAAATGGGGTAGCTGAGAGGAAAAACCGAGACTTGGTGAATGCCATGTTGGAAAGTGTTGGTATGCCTAAAATGTGGTGGGGGGAGTTATATTAACATCAACTTTTGTCCTAAACAGAGTAATCACTAAAAAACGTGAGATTACTCCATACGAGGGATGGAAGGGGAGAAAGCACAATGTCAATTTTCTGCGAACTTAGGGGTGTTTGGTAAAAGTCAATATACCATTGCAAAAAAAGAGAAAACTTGGACCTAAAACAGTCGATTGTATTTTTCTAGGATATGCACATAACAGCACAGTCTATAGATTTTTAGTAGTAAAATCAGAAACTCCTGAGATTATTACTAACACAATAATGGAGTACAGAGATGCTTTATTTTTTGAGAATATTTATCCTATGAGACCAGCAGGTAGTACTTCACAAACTAAAAATACTCAAACTGATAATAATAATAATAATAATATTAATGTTGAACCTACCACTATTTCTGAACCAATAAATGATACACTACCAGTAGAAGATATTTCTGAGGAGGATAACAATTTAGTCGCAGAGGCTCCTCGTAGGAGCAAGAGACAAAGGGTTGAGAAAACCTTTGGCGATGATTTTATTGTATACCTCATGGATGATGTGCCAAAATCTCTTTTAGAGGCTTATGCACTACCTGATGCTGAGTATTGGAAAGAGGCGATCCGTAGCGAGGTGGATTCTATCATGGCTAACGGGACTTGGACAATCACTGATCTTCCTAGTGGGTGCAAACCTGTTGGATGCAAGTGGATCCTCAAAAAGAAGATGAGGCCTGATAGTACTGTTAATAAGTACAAGACAAGACTTGTGGCCAAGGGTTATACCCAGAAAAAAGAAGAGGATTATTTTGATACTTATTCTCCTATTGCCAGATTAACCACCATTAGAGTGCTCATTGCATTAGCTGCTTCCAATGGTCTACACATCTATCAAATGAATGTAAAGACAGCTTTCCTTAATGGAGAGTTGGAGGAAGAAATCTATATGAGCAATCAGATGGTTATGTGATTACTGGACAGGAAAATAAAGTGTGCAAATTATTAAAATCCTTGTATGGCCTAAAGCAAGCACCTAAGCAATGGCACGAAAAGTTTGATAAAACTTTGACATCTGCTGGTTTTGCTGTTAATGAGGCAGATAAGTGTATATATTATTATTATGGTGGGAGTCAAGGTGTTATTTTGTGTTTGTATATTAACAACACTTCAGTATAGTGATCTTTGTTATCTTTTCTGCTGTTTGCTTTGGAATTGGTGGGGGATTGTTAGAAATTAGCCCATTAGGAGGCTCATTTCCTTTAATTCCAAAGCATACATAGTTTAGTACCATATTGCCTAACTAAGTGAAGGAAAGACAACATAAAAGGTGGAGTCCTTGCCACCTCTTTATTAATTACATTTGGCATGAGAATGACATAGATGGACAGTGGCTAAACACACATGCACGCACACGCATTCGCGTATTTTCGCGTGAAAATTCGTGTGACTTGTGACTTGCGACGAGCTAGTGTGTCTCTTGGCACTTTGAATTCACTAGTGAGTTAATTGACATTATGCTGTCAGTTACTAGTAACTGACGCATTTAACTGACATAATATGGTTAGTTACTGGTGCGCGTGTATATAAACTCCTGGAGACGTCCAGGACAGGGACTGAATTGCTCCTCTATTCTTCCTCCTAAATCTCTGAATTGTTGTACTGTTGTATTGAGCTATTGAACCTCGTCGGTCTTCCTCCTCGGCGTGCACCGTGAAGGAGGGTGAGCGGTATCTCCGAACCATTGCCGCAGAGTTCACCTGCACGGGGTGGCAATAAGGTTTTTGGGTAGCGCATCAGCGCGACCGCTCTGTTTCTTCCTCGACGTCGACTTCTTCCATGACCGCATCTGCGCTGCGATGCTTTCTATTCTTCAGCAAGCCCAATTGTAAGTCGTTCGTATGATAGATCAACTTTGTTAATATACAATTCTTAAGCATATTTTGAAGTACAATGTGTTACCTGCTGTTTTATACATCTTTAGTTTTTTATTATATATGTCTCAATATAAAATCTGGAATAAAAATATTGCGCATAAATTTAGAAAAATGGCTCTATCTCTAATCGCACAATACGCAACAAGCACCTATCGCACTGCTAAGCCGCGGCAAGGTTCCTACCGAGGTAGCATTGCTCGGCAGGAAATATGCCATTTATTTTAATTAATAATTAATCAATTAATTAATGACTTTGCTTAATTAAATCGTTTAATTAATACTATCGAATTAGCAGTGCTTGGCAAGTTGCTCCTTCCGAGCTCCTGTTGTGGTACAGGAGTACGGCAGGTAACACGTATCACTTACCAACGCTTTCGAGATTAGGGAGGAGGTTATTTTTACGATTGCATTTAGAAATGAACTAGATTTGCGAAAAATTGAAAGAAAAAAAAATTGTTTGTGTGGTACCTAGAAAAGCGCTTGCTTCTGCTCCCCGCACATGTGCCCATTGGTGCTCCCTCATACGCGTCGTCCACCTGCTTGTTTCTGAGCCCTCCTTGTCGAATCGAAGCAGCAAGCAACAAGCCAACACGGAAAAGGATTAATTCGACGTCATCACCGCCGGCCGGGAAAGCACGGCCGCGGATGCGATCGCACGACGCCGAAGATTTCGTGCAGGCGTCAGAGCTCGTAGCATCGTTCGCTTGCTCCCGAATTTCCGATGATGAAGAACGCCCATCTATCGTCGCACTCGCCGGAAGACACGGATATTGGTATTGGCCGCCGGCCTCCGAGCTCGCCGCAAGGCACCGTCAACGAACCTAGTGACGCTGCTTAAGGTCTCGTTCGTGTTGCCCAAGAGAAGCCACAGAGAACCTTGTTGCCGTTTTCTTTTGAAGAGCTGGTTTTCTTTTCTTTCTTTCTTTCTTTTTAAACCGAATAGTTGGCTTTCTTTGTTTTGCTGTAGGTACGAGAAGTAGCTGGGTCCACTATCAAAACGGAGCCTAAGGGATACATGCAACTCATACAGGAGCACGCATGGTTACATATGTGCGGGCAGGCACAGAGCGGAGATTTGGTCGGCCGTCTTGCTTCCGGAAATTGCATAGTGTTTTTTGATTCTTTGATAATCTTACAAAATGTAAGAAGATATTTTCCAAGCATAATGTCCAGCACTTAATCCACAGGCTGCAAGCAACCTGATATTTCCCAAGCATAATGTCCAGTACTTATCAAATAACTGTATCACAGTCAGAATACAGCAAAACTACTATATTCTTTTAAAAAATGATACATCAAAATTGGAGGATGGTGCCAGAGTTTTGTGAGAACTTTCATAGGGTATTGTCATCCATTCCCCACCTTGATTTACGAATTATAGCCTATAATTGGCCTCATTGAGCCCATCTCTGCACCCTTTTTCCACCTTTTGAGCTGAGCACGTCTTTGCAATTTCTGTCAACAAAGTATTCCTCAGCTATAACAGAGAGAATTTCTCATGAACTCGAGCATCAGATGTCAAACTGTGCCGATCCCAGTTTCAACAGATACCTTCAAGATCTCTTCTTCTTTGACTCAGATCTACCACCATATGTTCCTTTCCTTTTCGATTTGCCCATTTCCTTGTGCTTCTCTTTCTTGTCGGCCTTTGTCTTGTTGGACTTCACACTGATAACACCGCTTGCAGACACTTTCCCATTCTGCAGGGCCTTCTCAATCTCCTTGTCATCATTGTCGATTGCATACTTTTGCAGAAACTTCGGGTCCACAGTAGCTTCATCTACAGCTCTTTTTTGTTCCTATATTTGGCCCACAGTCAAGGTTAACAAAGATAGCAAACAACCATTAGGTATGATTTATTATCCACAACTAATTGCAGTGACTAAATAAATTTAGCATTTCTTGCATGAGACATACAATTGGTTTTAATCTTTCACATGTATCAAAAAATAGCATCTAAATTCATGAAATTCTTTTATCACCTCATTACCATATTAGTGGTGGGTTCAAGATTTAAAGCATGGTTATCACGGCATCGCCTAGGCGACGCCTAGTCGCCGGTGACCGCTCGCCTCGCTTGGCCGGGAAAGGAGGGCGCTTGGAGGAAAGGAAGCAGCCCGCCTCGCCTGGTCCCCGAGCTCCAGGCGGCAGATCTAGCAGCGTTGCGCCTCGCCTGGCCTCGCCTCGTTGTACCTCCGCGTCGCCGCTGCTCTGCGTTGCTGCTGCCACCGCCGTCGCAACAGTCGTCGCCAGATCTGGGAGAGGCAGCGCTTGGGGGGAGGGGGGAGCGGAGCGAGCGCGAGCGGGCGTAGCGAGATAGAGGGAGGTCCGGATCTGGCAGAGGCGGTGCTCGGGGGGAGGGGGAGCGGCGCGAGCGCGAGCGGGAGTGGGAGTGGGAGTGGGAGTGGGAGCAGGAGTGAGGGGGGCGGCGGCGAATGGATGGGGGGAGGGAGGGAGGGAGGGAGAGGGGGAGAAAGAGAGAGGCTGGGCTGGGCTGCTCGACTGGGCCATGTAGTGGTGCTGAAAGGAATCAAGAGAGGAGGAAAGCTCTACCAGGTGGAAGTAGAAGAGCTGATTGCTAAATCAAAGCAAGCTTAGTTCTGTATTGTTGATATAATGATATTAATGGATTTTTTTGGTCGCCTAATTGTCGCCTAGGCGTCCAGGCGCCCTGGAGGCAACTCGCCTCACCAGGGAGCCGTGATAACCATGATTTAAAGTGTGCGATGTACTGATGTATATCTGAAATCTCACCTTCATTTCCTCAGCTGCTTCATCAAGATCTTCATCCAATGATTTGCTAAGAGGGGCCATTTCAATCTGGATACAACAGAATATAGCACGTACAGGTCAGAGTGAAGTTGATAGAAACTATTCCGAATTTATGGCCATGCACAATGTTTTATGTGACTACACTAACGTTACTTGCATGCCTAAAAATATAACATGATGCCAAATCCAAACTGAAATTATTGCATGAAAATATTAAATTGACAAAAAGAAACAAAAAAAATATTTGCTTACTTCCTTCAGTCGTGGTAAGGTTGCTTCAATTTCTCTTCCCGCAATGTTATGAAGGTAACCATATAACTTCTTCATTGTCTTGATGAAGTTAGATAGTACTTGTTCCCTTTCTATCCCGAGTTCTTCCTGCAAACAGAGAAACCAAAATAATAATTGTGAACCATCTCAACGATAATTTCAAGTATTTTGCACTTGATTGGGATCAACTTGAGCTAACCTTTATAGCACTTATGTCTTTGTCCTGCAGACCCATGCAGAATAAAACAGCTGCTTGAGCACCATGTAGTGTAACAGGAAGCTTCTCTGAAAAGTACTGGTGTGCAAGGATATGAACAAGATCCAGAATCTACAAAACCAAAAACACTAGAATTCAGAAAAGTACCTTCCACATATAGGTTTATAGGAGAATTTTTTATTCGACATGTAGGAAAATGGAAGTCATGAACTTTTAAGCTTGTTTGAATTGGAACAGATAACACGAGAGGCAAGAAGAAAACCTTATCAGATCAAACCAGCAAAGCTGAAAATTCTGTACAACTAAATAGCAGCAGTTGTAAAAACAATAGTAATAATAAGGCACATAAGGAAGCCATGATTTGCAGCGCAGGTATAAAAGGTAACATAGTAGAGATTCTACAGCACTTCAAAAGAAAGCATATTGGGACAAGTGCACTGAAACTAAAAATCCTTAGCATTGTTTCATTGAATTTCTTACCATATGATAATCGACCAAATTGTTGGAATATGCTTCTAGACGCTTCATGTCATGTGGGGATAACATGTTTCCCATTAACTTTGAGGTAATATTGGTATCATATTCTGAGGGTTCATGATCTGAAAAATCTATCTTGGAAGCCAAAACACTAGAAATGACAAACAAATAATTAGAACATGTACAAATTTCTTTTGCCAAGAAAACAATCTGAAAGTTAAACATACCTCATTGCAAGCTTAAAGTTGAGATGCCGGAAAGATGTTCCCAATAGCCGCCTGAACCTTTGTCTGAAATCTGAACATATTATTTTGAAATTTAGCCCATACACCGAAGGTATGTTTCTTAAGCAAAAGTATGATGTAACATAAATGCAAGCAACACTATCTTCTGCGTCTATCAGCTAAGAAGGCAAAAACCTACCAGTGCACTATTGGATTTGATGGATACAGTTGCAAAATCAAGCAGCTTCAGTTTTGATGGAACAAAACACAGCGATTTCGTACCTTGATAAAACGGATCCAAAAATCCACATTTGCTTGACTCATTAACTTCGATGTCATCACTATTTAAGGGCCTCAAGACCATACACGTATGCTCACCAGTCACAGCACTCTAAAAAAAGAAATAGCAAATTTGTGGATGCAATAAAAGAACAGCAGAAGGTGAAGAACAAAGAACCATCAGTTCATGAAATGAAAGATCAGATTAGATCATACTGGAATTTGGCCCACATAGAATGGATAGAAGTTGTGCTTCCGCCAAAAACGGAAAAGCTCTTGTGTCAGTCCAAAAGATACACCAAGGTAATGAAGCTTTTCAGGACGACGTTCACGAAGATGAACAAGAAGTGGTGGAAGATTTGCCCTAGGTTTTATGCTCTCTTTTAGCAGAGTAGCCTGCAAGAACATATACAAAATTGAAAGGTACATAGTTGAGAAGCCCTGCAATATATGATTGGCTGTAATGTATTAATTTAATTAAATCCTGATTATGATAAGCAAACCGGGTGTTACATCATAACACAGAAATTACAGTGCTGTTATAGTTCTTATATAATCGAACTGATGGATGTGCAAATTAGTAGCAATAACATTCACGAAACAACATACAACCAATTCGATGAGTGCATTTTTTGGTTCATAATTGATGATATAAAGCAATATGACAAGATATGGATATATTCAGATGTAGCAAAAAATAAAACCATTATTCTATTGACAGCAATACCACTTGGATCTTGTATACCATAGTGAGGATCCAAGTATGGAACGAGTTCCCTCTGTAGCTATGCACTATCCAATATTTTAGTTGTAAGACAAATGCATACATATATAAAACTATCACTAGCACCAATTTGCATCAGGTTAATTTGCTTCGAAGTTCGCAGTATTAAATCTAAAGTAGCCAATAAAAATATCAAGTATGGAACCATACAACAGTTTTCTTCCCAAATTTATGATAGTTGAACTATTTCAAGTTGTCACACTATAAGATATCCAAAAAAGAATAGAATAAAAACAGTTGTTCAAATGAAAAAAGAATAGAATAAATACAGTTGTTCAAATGAACCTTCTCTGCAGCTTCAGTAATCTTAACTTCAGGCTCTTCAATTTCCTCCTCGTCTTCAGCAAATAGCGTCATTTGCCCTTCATAATACCTTTTAAAACAAACAAATTTAATATATTTGTCACTAAAATGGGAATAGATTGAAATAAATAGATCCGTCAGAGGTTGAGCAGTGGTGTTATGGTGTACAAGTGCCACCATGGAGAACATTCACATGAACTAATTACTAACTAGGGAGGGTTACAAGTAAGATTATATAAGTCCATCCCTCTCATCATATTCTCATTAATCATCAAATATTGGGTTTAGTGGAAAACATAAGAGCATCAATAGATATTGCAATCCAAACTATAGAGCACCCACAACCCCTAGATGGTGCAGAGAAGAGAAAGAGTATCATATAACCTTGTTAGAAGGTCCACGGCAACTGAACCATACCCAAGCTGTATTTAAAAAATGTGAGAACAATTAGAACATGCATAGTGATATTAACATATGCAGAATTGTGTTCAATAGAGGCAAAAACCTTACCCTCAGGGCACTTGGATGAACAGCAATTCGCACTATCCGAGCTCCTGAGAGACTTGGAAATACATTGTCTTGAAACTGTTCACAAAATTTCCATGGTACTTGATCACCGGAAGGTGCACGACCCTCACTTAGGCTTTTCATAGCTGATTTTCGAGATATTTGTCCTTCCAGACAGACCTGAAAATTACAAACAAGTCTATTTAAAAGCAAACTCCAATATCTCAAAATATTGTTAATGAGTGTATCTAGGATGAGAACTCTAATACCAACTGCTAGATTCCCTTTGAATGGTGTAGATCAAAGTGGATTGTCTATGTCAGTTGAAGATGGAAGGCTATAATAATATAAACAAAATTTAAATACTGAATTTTATCAGCAGCATAGAACTAGAAAATACTGAATTTTATCAGCAGCATAAAACTAGTTCAAGTATAAAAGGCAAGCTCCAACTTCCCGCAGAGCCACAAAAACCAATGGTAGTAACAGAACATAGGATGGACATAAAGCTGTGAAGTAATGCAGTATAATATTAGAAGAAAAATGAAATGAATTTGAAATTAAGAGAAACATATAGAAATCACTCCAATCAGTCATATAAACCAAATGGTTCAAAAAAAATCTGGGCCAGATTTTTCTATATTATAGTGGTGTGCGGTGGGCCTGTGGCATATAGTGACTGTTGAACAACAAACTTTAATAGGTACAAATCATCATCACGTTCATTGCACCCTGTAGCTTGAGCACATTCCAGGTTCATGGTTTCAAGTAAGCAGTAAGCTCTGTCTATGTGTAGTATGGACAAGCAGCGGCTTTACACTTCAACAATAGCCAAATAACAAATTTTCAGTTTGCTCGACTACAAAAATAGAATTGGATATTTTGTTCAAATACACAGGGTGATCCCCCAGTACAAATTAATTCAAACAAAAATCAAGTAGACTAATGCCTTAATGATATCTTCTTTGTGTTATTGGTGCCTGCATTAGATGTATCCTCATGAAATTATGTACAGATGGTTGATGTAGTTAAGTTACTGTGCAACCAACGAACCAGCCAACGGCCAGCAACAGGAGAAATTTGAAAATAAAATCCTCCAAAAGATAATCAGGAATGAGTTTCAGAACCTGGATTACACACAGAATATCTGGGAGCTGATTTTTTGACTCATCTACAGGGCCTAACAAATAAGGAACACAAGTTAGTACAGCCCAATAATGTTATCATATTGAACAGGTGTGGTTGCTGCAGAACAATTGGTCCATACCAAGCAATACAAACAGTTGATGTGCTGGTGCATCAGCCATTAATTGCAAGTCATTCGGTGAATTTTTGTAGTGGGAAGCAACATAAAGTGCCATCATCCGCTGAAATATTAAGGGTACAAGATAAATATCAATTTAGGGACATGTACCGCATTCATGCTTCGTTTTTATATCTAAGCCAGATATATATATTTATAAGACAAACAGAACATTATTAATTCGTACCTGTAAAAATATCTCACTCTCCTTGTGATATGAGAAAAGTGTGTCCCGATTGACATAATACAGATCACATTCTTTTGGGTGAGGTAGCCTAAAGGAAACCAGAGTTGTTTTTTGAACATGCCAGAAACTAGGAACAATAATACAATACAAAAGGCAACTGGATGATGCTCACCTACTGATATTTGGAATGGAGTTTGCAAGATCCAAACAAAGTAACTCATTAAGCCAGGTCTCAATAGGATCACCAGAGGCATATCTAATTGACTCATTCAATTCAATTTTCTTAAACAGCCTACCTACATGCCAAAACAAAGCACAGGAGAAGTGTAAAATATCAAAATAATTAGAAGGTTAGTTCAGAGGTAGCGAGTTAAAAATAACATAGACAGCTCTATTTTTAGATGAAACTAAGACGATTCTTACTGGAATTGGATCCGTCACTTGGAACAGATGGCTGGCTCTGGGATTCTAACTGCTGGAGGAGCTTCAAAGACAAGGATCGACCTGTTCCTTCATACCTTCAACAGAAAAAATATCCAGAATGATCACCCTTGTGACTTTGTGTTGCTACAGTATTAGTAACTGAAAGCAGACATACCCATTGACAGTAGAAGATAGGAAAACAAGGTATGGACCGAGCAAGGATTTAACAATTGGCAATGGAATGGCGGCAGCTTCATCAATGACAAGGAGTTCAACTTGAGAAAGCTTTCCATGATCATGTGGTTTCAAATACTGCAAACATAAGAAACTTTTGAACCAGGTTCATGATTGATACTAAGCAAAGTGATGTTCAATGTTGGTAGCAAAATATGTCTGGCAAACAAGGAGGAGCAAATAAAATTTTCTTGGGTATGAACACAAATTGAATTTACCATTGCCAGTGTTCCCCTAGGCGGTAGTCGGGCGGCAGACCGGCACCTAGAACCTAATCGCCGCCTAGGAGATATAAATCAGCTTAGGCAGCTAGGCGGGAGGGAGGGGCCTAGCACCTAGGCAAGCTAGGCGGCCGCCTAGGGGAACAGTGACCATTGCACATCAAAATTACTTTATAGAATGACCTAATGAGAAAAAAACTGATCACTAGAAGAATGATGTATGTTTTTATGGACTACAGACAAGACAACTCACATGAAAAAGATCACAGACGACCCAACCATTAATACACAGGAGTCACTATTACGTTAATGTTCGACAAGTTCTAAATCATTAAATAATAACCAAAATCAATTCTATATAATAGGCTACATGTTTGTACTTTCACAGTGATCAATTTGGCATCTTATGCGTAGACATTTTATAAGCAACAGTTGTAATAACAAGGCTATACAGTTTTTCAATCCACAGCAGCCCTTCACCTAATGGATTATTGAATGCCAAACTAGTAAAGATGATAACAGAACAATACCATATTTTAACCAGACATCAGGTAAACAAAGACTAATTATGGTTGTCAAGAATAGAAGAATCTTGGGAAGTAATCAAATTAATAGCCACAGTTTTGGAGGGGGAATAAGGTTCATCTTAAATCCACAAAAAAAGCTTAAGCCCTCCCTAACAGGATGCAACTTTCAAAGCTTTTCAGGAAACTAAAGGATCCCTTTGTGCACAGAAGCTGAAGCCCGTCTCCACCAACCTCTCTGAGAAATGAGCTTTTGGAATAAGCTAAACACCCCCAAAAGGACCTTCGAACAGAAGTGGTAGGCTGGTAGCAATCAAGTATTTACCTGTATTGTTTGGCGATGTTGCTTATAGACATTTATTTGAATTGTTGCTTTCTTGAGTTCTGGATCTGCGCTCTTCACCAAATCATAATGCAAATGCTCCTGAAAGGGAGAAATTAAGTATTCATATCCTAATGACATAACGTATGTTTAAACTTCAACAACAAAACATGATAATAGACAGACACCTTGTACTCCAATGCATTTATTCCCTTGCACACAAAATCAAACAGTGTTTTTAGGTTCTCTGGACTTGGAGCTGTGACAAATATATTTGAATACCTAGAAAGACAAAAGATTAGCATTAATGGGAGTAGCGCATTTTCAATAAAGAATTAACTTTTATTGAGTTGAGCATTACCCAGCTGCGATGGCTCCAGCAATAGCAAGACCAAGGGCAGCTGATTTCCCACGTCCACGAGCAGCAAGCAAGGCAACCGTGCTCCTCAGGGACTTGTCCAAAATAGAGTCAAGGAAATTGACAACAGCTTTACCCTGTGCAAAACTTTTAAGTTTAAATATACAGCAGAATGGAAGATATTGTATGAGGTAAATTCAGGCATGGTAAGTGCTAAATTGCACCTGATCCATTGTGAAGCACTTTCCGATTAGAGGACCAACCGGAAAGTCTTCACGGAATTGATCCTTTAGGTCTTTCAACTCTCTCTCCCTTTCTGACAATCCCTCAGAATCCTAAAGACATGTCAAAATATGCATGTTATAGCGGAACTAGATGACCAAACTGACACAACCAGAATCCCCAAGAGATTCGTCACAATTCAGAACATCTCAGCATATAAAAAACATAAAAAGAAAGGAAGAGAAAAATTCATACCTCATTGTTCGTAACTGGTTGTATAAATTTCATGTGGGAGGATATAGGCAAAATGTTGAGTTCATCATCCATCACAACACATGATTTGCATAATGCTATGGACAGCAAGAACCTCTCATTGAACCTTGCAGCGGCCTGAGTATGAGACTCTGTTCGGAACCTTTCGTGGACATCCTGTTGACACAGGAACAACTCAACTAGTTAAGTTTAACTGAGCAGAATGGGGAGGGGCACACAGAAGCTAACCAACAGCATTGTAACCCAAAACTATATAAGTTTGTTGATAAAATTGGATCATGTATGTACGAGTAAAAGAGAAAGGAAGCATTATAGAGAACTGAGCTCACCATGACCATTGTGTATAGACTGGTGAGCGAGGAGAGTGAGCGGAGCAACAGGATGATCAAACCACCGCCCTCAACGGTCTCAATGGTCCTCGCCAGAAGGTTCGGTGTCAACGCCTCGAAGTCCTGCCACGCCAACACAACATTTCAGTAACAGACCAGTATCAATAGCAACATCACCACCAAAGCACAAAATTGAAGCCTGAGGCGAGACCTGCAGGATGCACATGCCGAATGTGTTGCCAAGAACCCTCTCGGAGTCCTTGTAGAGGCAGTAGGTGATATCCGACGTCTCCAAGAAGAGGGAGAAGGGGTCGGCCTTCTCGGGGTCCATGAGCCCCCGCTGCATGAGCTTCTTGATCTGCTTGGCGCGCTTCTTCTTGTGGCTAAAGCAAAAAGGAGAGAGAAAACATTGGATACAAGTAACTAGGACAGCATTGCCAATCACCTCCAAATCCTCTCCAACACAATCCAACCGCAAAGACAAAGCGAGCGCACTAGTAGTAGCCCAGTAGGCAAGGTACCTGCTGATCTCTAGCCTGTCGCGGTAGCACCATAGGACGGATGGGCGCGACTTGACGCGGGACTTGGCGAGCATATAGTTGAGGTTGACGATCTGGTCGCGCGACTTGTCGCCGACGATGACGAACATGGAGCGGTGGCGCTGCCGCGCGCCGTTCTCGATCAGCGTGCGGATCCGCTCGTCCACCTTCTTCCTCATCGCTGCGCCCTCCGCCGCAGCGCCGCTGTTGCTTTCGGGTTGGGCCGCGCCTGCGCGCGCCGGAGGGTGGCGGGGGTGGGGTTTAGCTAGGGTTTTGCGGACGCCGGCGATCGCGGAAATGCGGAGGCGGTAGGGGAAACCGAGGGAGGAGAGGAACGGTAATGATACGAGAGCTCAACGGACGGCTGGGATGGGGCGCTTCGCTTGGGCTGGGGCTGGGCTGGCGATTCGGCCCAGTTAGTTGGGTGAGAGAAAGTCTCGGCCCACATCTACGGCCGTGGGCTTTGCACGGAGCTGTATCAACGGCAAGCAACGCTTAGGTAACGACATTCGGTTTTTTCGGTTTAAAAATAATTTGGATTTTGAAAACTGTCTATCGAAACTCTAAGATCAAAATCAAAAACTGAGCCGAATTAACAGACAACGTGCTCAATGAGTGGACGAACGAGGAACGGGGCTAATATGTTACGGTCCACGGACATGGTTTGATGCCGATGCAGCAAGTGTGCTTTGGAAGCAAAGATTTGACGTTACCGCTCCTAGATGGGAAGGGATCAATCCATCCTCGCTGGAATAACCTAGCATGAGGAGCAAGCTAAACATTTTCTTCCAGTAGTAACTAGTATAGTGCCTGTGCTAACGCTACGACAGCAGTATACCCGCTTATCAATTAAATGAGAAGATAAGTATAAATACAACACTTAATAATAAAAGAGAAATTTAGAATTTTAAATGAATTTAGAAAGAAAAACGAAACTAAATGGAGGTCGAATGGGCGAAAACGGGCTCCCAAAAGATTTTAAATCAAGAAAGAAAAAGAAAAAAGAATTTTCTGATTTATTTTTTTTTGCAGCTTCCACAGAGAGCACAACGTGCTCTCCGGGCTTGGCCAATATAGGGAGGAAGGCGAGGGTGGCGGCGGTCGCGATGGGTCGGCACTGGTGTGACGAGATCGTCGGCACAGGCGCCTACGGGGGAGGAGTCACGGTTGCGGTGAATTTCGCCGGGAAAGATGACGGTGATGGCTTGGGTTACCTCCAAAATCCGACGATCTTTACAAGAGGGAGCACTTGGGGATTTACGCAATGCGATGGGGTGGAGGAGAGCTCACGGCTTTTATAGCCCCAAACAAGCATATTTATGGAAACCATAATTTGGGATCAAATCAGATTGGGAGGAAATTTTGGCAATAGAGCACGAAATTTGGGGAATTAACACCATAGATGAAAAGAGGAGATTTGGTGCGGAATTGATGGAGCTTTGGAGCTTCTTTCTTGCTTTAATGGAGGAGGAAGAGAAGAAGCTTCTTCAGTCCGGCCATGACTAGAAGAAGCTACAGTGAGTTGCCTTCATTTTTTAAATATAGAAGGATTTTTGAAAGATAGCATATTAGGTTAAAAATTCTAGAAAAATTCTCAAAAAACTTTCGATTATTTTGTACTTAATAAAATTATTTTCAAAAAATTTAAATTATAAATTTGACGAGGCACGGCGTGCGAGGTCGTGACCAAAGAACCTCGCCGTGTCGGCAAAGCCACCGATGGCGGCAGTGGAGCCATTGCGGACCTGCGT
Source organism: Otatea glauca (assembly GCA_036346275.1). NCBI lineage: Eukaryota > Viridiplantae > Streptophyta > Magnoliopsida > Poales > Poaceae > Otatea > Otatea glauca. The sequence goes on along the minus strand of CM070712.1, from coordinate 20,524,003 downwards.
TCTCCCGTTACGCCCCATCTCCCGTTTCCATTTCTCAGCACGTAATGTATGGTCCTTTCCTTTTCTAGGACGTTTGTTTCCTTTTCTTTGATTCCAAGACGTTTGTTTCCTTTTCCTTGTTGATCTTGGAGGTGAGGAAGGTGCATTGTGGGCTCTGAGGATTATTTCGGAAAAATATGGAAAAATAAATCGCGCCGCCGACCATTGGATCCGTAAGGAAAAGAAGATAAAATTAAACAATGCTTTCGCCGTCATTTGGTTCTGCGAGAAAAATTGAAAAAATTAAGCGACTCACGCATCGTTGGTTCCTTAGATAAAAAATAAAAACAAAAATTCAGCGCTCTCCGTGCACTGAAATTAGGCTCTATGGAGCTAGATCCGTAAAAAAGTCTCGAGAAGGGTCATATTTGGAAAAAAATACGATCACAATGCCAGGACAATAAAAAAATCAAGTCTTGTTTCCTTGCATGCGGATCCTCCCTGTTTATTTACTTGTTTGATTCACCCTTCTTCCAAATATGTAGTACGTACAATTTTGGCCAGTAAGAAATTCAAGTCTGGTTTCCTTGCATGCGGATCCTCCTTATTTATTTTCTTATTTGATTCGCTCTCCTTCCAAATATGTAGGTGGGGGAGGTCTGTTGTGGGCCACAGGGATGATTAGACATACTAAATAATAGCCATCGGATGTGGGTGAGTAAAACTGAGGAAAGATCTGAGACGTTCATTTTGATGAATGCAAGTTTCTGGGGACGTTTTGCTGGGTGCACGAACATTGGGCCATCTCTAATGAGGTGCATTATTTAGGGTGGACGTAGGAAAAATTGCTTAGGTGCATTATAAAGGGGTATAGATTTTGAGAAGGGAAATTCTGATATAGCAATTATAGTCTAAAGAAAAGGAAGGCCAGCTCGGTAATGGCCTAACCTAAGGGCATATAAAGAGGTTGTCTATAGTATATTTCTATGTTATCTATAAATAGGATTAAAGACAACTCATACAATAAATTGCCTATAAAGTTGTTTGCAATGGTCTAATACAATTAATAGGTTATCTACAATTTTATTTACAATATAAAGACTACTATAAGAAAGTCTATTAAATAATAGATATCATCTTTCTTTCTCATCTTCCTCTTTTCTCTATATCACCCAAAATCATTTATAGCATATACTTATGGAAAAGTGATAAGTTGTAACATCCCAATTTTGGGACCATTTGGATTTAATATGGTTTTTGTGGATTTTCTGAATTTTTCATATTTTTTTGGAATTTATTTGGATTTATTTATTACTATTGAATATGACTTATTATGAAAATTATTTAAATAATAGGAAAGTTTAAATAAATCTTTGCCAAAAATATTTTATTTGAGTTCTAAATATCTCAAAATATTTTTTAAAAAGATCTAGATTTTTTCTGATATTTTTACTATTGATTTTGGCCTAAACTATTTTCTAGAATTATTTCAAATGGAAAAGAATTTTAAAATCGTTGTAATATTGTTCGGACCGAAACCCGCTAGGGCCAGCCCATCTTACCCCAAGCCGGCCCGTTTCACCCCGCCAACCCATGCCAGTGGATCCATCGTTGGATCATGATCAAACGGTGGATGGGAGACTGGGAGTCATGTAACCCTAGCGCTCTAAGCCGTCGGATCTTTATTCCGTGGTTGGGATTGACTGGGTCCAATAGGAACCCTAACCGATCATTGTCGTTGGTTTCGTATACGGCTCGAATTTGACCGAGCCCGGTTGAATCTCGTTCGTTCATCGTGACACGTGTATGATCCTAGGTCGTCGTCCTCGCTGAGTTTGTTTCGGACTGTGCCGCCGCTTCATTGTCGCGTCCAAGTTGCTTTTCGCCTTGTGCACGCCTCCCTAGGCCTTTAAAAGTCACCCGAGACCCTGTGCTGCTCTCCCCGTTCTGCGGTGCATCTTTAGACCTAGAGCTTGAAGCCGAGGCACCGTCGTTTGGGCATGAATCTACTCCAGTTTTGGAGAGGATTATCCAGAAGAGACAAATGTTTAAGGTACGAGCCTTGTTAGTTTCCTATAGTATACTGAGGGGTTATCTACGTTATCTTTCAGCTGCAATCTAATTTGTTATATAAAGTTTAGCCCTGCATGGCAAAATCATGTAAGGTCGACCGTAAGGTCAGTCAATAGGTTAATAATTAATATATGAAATCTTTTTTATATTTCGCTGTGTATGATTGTGATATTCATCTATGTTGAGCCTATGTGCACTAACGTGATCTGGACTAGTGCGATATACATAGAGGATCTGAATTTGTATATTCGGGTCTCAACAAAAGTGTACCCTTGTACTTATTCTTGTAGGATTTTCCAAATTTGTCAATACCATACTAGAGGCTATATCGGTTTGGCTCTTAGAATGGTATATTCCAGTACCGGTTTATACCGGCGTAGAGTTTCGAGTTTACTGTAATAATATATATTTATAATTATACACATGTTTAATTATATATACATCAATTTTTACTTATAATATTACTCCAAATACATAATAGTACTTTTAAATATAACATATAATTCAATAGACATATTAATTCCGCTGGTATGGTAGGCATTGTCTGGTATCAAAGTTGGTATGACTAGTATTGACCAATATCAAAGCCGGTATAGCTAGTATTGACCGATATCGAACCGATACGATCAGTATCAAGACCGATACGATACATATAAGGGTGATACTAGCGTCTGGACGTTCGATTACTGTTCATTTCATCGGACGCTCGCTGTAACATTTTTTTTCAATGTCTGCAACATTTTGTTTCGCGCGTACATTTCTACTGTTATCGAAGGAAAAATGTTTCACACGTAGGAAAAAATATATTTCACGTATAGGAAAAAATATTGCAGGCGTCCGAAAAAATCAGACGTCCGATCACAAATCATTAGGTACATATAACCAAGGTTAAAAAATTCGCCGGATTTCGGCGAAATTTCGCCGAAATCTCGGATTTTGGACCCCAGCGACTTTGCACAGACCGCCCGGATGGAAAAATTTGAAAATGCTACAGTAAATTCGGTTTTTTCGGAGAGATTTCGGAATTTGAAACCGGAACTTGATTTTTTTTGGCCGTATCTGACCGGAATTATATCAATAAGTTCTCAGGATGTGATCTTCAATGATAATATTTCGAAAAAGTTGATTTTTGAGACTTTTTGGCATTTCGGCAGAAACACTCTCTGAATTTTAGAAAATTGAGAATGCATTTTCATGCTATGAAAAATTTATGGGAGTATCATAAGATATGTAGGATAATACATAAAATTTATGAAAATATTTTAACATCATTTGTTATGTTTTAAAAATAGAAATCAGAAATAGGATAAACGAGGCAGTGACAGTGCTAGAATTGTATAAATTTATTCATGTCTTATAATCACCTAAAATTTTTATGGGAGCTTAAAAATTCTCTCATAACCCTGTTTTAAAAGTTTAAAAAAATTTCAACCAGTTTTGATCAGTCAATAAAATTTTTTATATGGTACAAGGACGTGATGTACATTTCGAAAACAGTGATGTACTACATTCACATATTTTTGGGAATTTTTTGTGATTGATAATGATCTCAAAACTTTATCACAAGATCATTGATGCTTTCCAAATATGTACCAATTTTTTTTGTAATTTTTACATTGTTGAAACTATTGGAAAATAGGCTACTATGAAGTAACACTTTCATGTTTTCTGTGATTCTTTTATGTTTGATCATCTTCTCAAAATTTTATGACAGCATCATTGATGCTTTTCAACTATGTAAAAAATTTTTGGTAATTTTTACATGCTCCAAACTATGGAAAAAAAGTTGCAAAGAAATGTCGTTGTGAAGATTCGAACTCGAGACCTCTTGTTTGATAGAGTTTAGCCTCACCACTGAGATATGTGTGCTCATGTGTTTTAGAGATGAGAAATAACTCATTTTATACATTGACAACTCACTGGTTTTAATACATCGTCAATCATTGAAGTTCATTCATAGTCCATTCGGAGACACGCACACAGGGAAGAGAAAGCGTGCTACCGACGTCGAGGATGACGACACTCTAGTAGGAGCTTTAGGCGGATTGCAAAAGTTATCAGGCACCAGAGTGCTAAGGAAAAGGAAAAGGCCGAATTGATGATGAGCCTATTGTCGGGTGAGGAGGACGACACGGCAACACCTTCCGATAATGTGCGAGACCTCGAGAGTAGCTCGGCGATCGCGACAGACTCTCCTCTCCGGCGATGACGGACGAAAGTCGACGGTACTCCTCCGGCCCGTCCCACGCTTACAATCACCGCGAGAGGATCGCATCGAGAGTATCGCCGAGAAGTGACTCCCAGCGGCAGACCCGCAGTAGCTGGAAGGGCACGTCGCGTGGTGGGGGTGGACGCCAGGCAGCACAACCACAAGATGGCGCTCAATCATGGTGTAGCAGCGAGTCCTCCAGCCATTTGGACATTCCAGTTGAGCATACTGGGTATGGTCAAATGCCGTACGGATGGGATCAAGGTAGGTACGGATGGGATCAGGGTGGGTACGGTTACAAACAGAGTTATGATGGATCGAGCATCTCTTTGCCATTTGACTACAATGATCCATATGTCGATCCATACGCACGGCACTCATCTGTCAATGTCATGTACCTTGACCAGTCCGAGAAACCTGATACCTGGGAGTCTCATTACGAACATGGGAAATCTGCCTGGCTACCACGAGACATGACCTGGGAGGAATACAAGCAATAACATGAGAGGAGGTACCACGAGATCATTGTCGACAACGCGGAGGTGGAGTTTGCACCATAAGCGTTCTACTACTCGTAGGTACGTGATGCAAACATACATTCATTTAATTGTCATATGCAAATATGTGAAGATTTGTTGTATGTATCGATTTTATTTCATACTTATTAATTGTCATGCCAATATACATTAATTGTTTCGAATTGTGACTCTCAATCTTCAAATTTCAGTCAAAATGCTGCCGAAATTTCTAACTTCACGCATTTCTAATCATCTAAGTAATTTGTCAACAACGCGGAGGTAGAGTTTGCACCACAAGCGTATTTTTTTAACTTCACACATTGATAATCATGTAAATAATTTAGGGGGGGTTAATGATTCATCACGACCATCCAATAAAAATTTCTAAATTTTTTAACGTACTTTCAACAATTTTCCATCCGGACATCACCGATACCCGAATTTTTAAAAATTCCTCGAGCTTCAAGAATAACAAGCAAATTTTATGGCAATATTATTCACATGTCAGAATCATGCTATTAAAATTTCAAATATTTATAACATGCTTTGTCCCATTTTTCATTCAGTTCAAAATTGCCGGTGAGCGTTTCATTACAACAGTACCAATGTTTGATTTTTTAAAAATTTTACATGATTCATAAAAATCTGAAATTTTTATGACAACATTAATAATACGTCAGAATTCTCCACAAAAAAATTTGAAATTTTTCTCCATCTTTTCGACCAATTTTCGGCCTTGTCAAAATGGGCGAGATTTCGCCCCTTTTCGGCGAGATCTCGCCCCCATCTCGCCGAATTTCGGTATTTACCGGTAGAAAACAACCCGGATTCAAATTTTGAATTTGAATTTCCGGTCGAGATTAGTCCGAAATTATCAAATTTCGCCGAAATTTCGTTTTCCGGCCATAAACGGTATTTTATCCGAAAGCGAAATCCGAAACCCTGCATATAACCACCTTATTATAATCGGTACCGTACAGCATCGATAACTACAGGGCTTTTCATCGGACCACATGTGCCGACTGACGGGCGGAGACTCCGAAGACACGAAGCAACCACCAGACCCGCGCTGGTCGTGGCATTGATGGATGGGGAATCGGGGATGGGGTGGCCTGGACTCCACAACCCGAACCCGCCTCCTCCCCCTCGCCCCTTTTGATTTCACCCCCTTTCCTTTCCTTTCCTTTTTCCCCCACGTGCCTTGTCTCTCTCTCCCGTGTTCCTGCACTTCTCCCCAAATTCTTGTCTTCCTCTTCCATCTCCTCGGCCGTCGCCTGCAAGAAATCGCCTGCCGCCCCGCGGAGCCAGGCGCAGCCGCCGCCATGAATCCCGAATAGTACGGCCCTTCTCCCCCTGTCTACCGGCTTTGCGCAGTTTTTGTAGTTTACCATGCTTGTGATTTGGGGGTGATGGAATTGCGAAATCTGTCGTGGATGGGGGTGTGCTGAGTCCGAGAGGCGGCCGATCTCGCCGTCGAGTGTCCGGTGGCCGCCGATTTGTGTCCCGATCGTGGATTCGACGGTGGCCCCGCTGCGCGTTTACTTGCTAGTTGCCGCGCGAGCCTAGTTTTCTAGGGGCGTTGCCCGTCTCCATGCCAGAAATAGCAGATTCTTGGCTGCGCTGCTCGCTCCTAGCTGCGCAGATTCATTCATATCTTTTTGCGACGACTTAGGTTTTCTCGGTGGTGTTGCTCGCACTGTACGCTTGTAGTCTTCGAATGGACGGTTTTTGTGTAGTTGTACATGCGCCGTCCGTGTGCAATGTTTTTTTCCCTTCACTGCTTTGCAGCATGTATGTATTAGCTGGTGGGTGATGCGCATAACGATGTGATGCGATAACATGCTTGGGTGATTGTGCAGTGACTACCTCTTCAAGTTGCTGCTCATCGGGGACTCGGGCGTGGGGAAGTCATGCCTGCTGCTGAGGTTTGCGGTGAGGATTGCTTCCTTCGTTACTACCCTCTCTTGACTAGAACTGTTTTCACTTGTACTAGAGTATGCCTAAGGGCCTGGGGGGAAGATAATCTTTTGTTTTGCTTGAATGCAGTTTGCATGACAAAACCCCAAACGAAATGTCCATAAGGCATAACCTTTCGAACGTAGAAATTTGTAACAGGGAGTTAGAAGGTGCCTAGAATAATGGACTAGAAAGTAATTCATTTTTCACCCAAGACATGCTGTTAGAGTAGTCATTGTTGCACCAAATAGTTTATTGTGTCCTAACAATGACCTGACACGAGCAAGGTTGGCAAACAGGCAGTGACTGCTTTACGACTTTTGATACGTTTGGGTATCCCAAAAAAAATGCTGGCAGTGACTGCTCAATATGGTCTTAGATCAGTTTCCTAATAATTGGCCTGGCTACGGCAGTTTTTGTGAAGCATTTTGAATGATTTATACTGTTTTTTTTTCTTGTCATTTTATCAAGTTTCATATCATTCTCTTAATTAAGCATATTATTTTGCCATATTTTTCAGTAGAATGCTGTAAATCATGCGGAGTCTAGCATGTCTAGTTTGTAGCTAGAAACTAATCAAAGCCAATAGTTTTCTGGCCAAGTTTCTGATCTTCTCATTTACTTCACAGGATGATTCATATCTGGAGAGCTACATTAGCACCATCGGTGTTGATTTTGTAAGTTGACTTCTCTATGAGAGCTTTAATGAAGTTGATTTTCTATGTATCACCTGTGCACACACATACCTTGTTTCCCTGTATATCCTTTTCACCCTGGCTTTGACTTGCTAGAAAATCCGCACTGTTGAGCAAGATGGGAAGACGATAAAGCTTCAAATTGTAAGTAACCCATTTCAGTAAGCTGCAGATTGTACACTCCATACCATTCAGAAGCTTCAGATCTGATATTTTCACACATTCTGCTCCTTTAGTGGGATACTGCTGGCCAAGAGCGGTTTAGGACTATCACAAGCAGCTACTATCGTGGCGCCCATGGCATCATTGTGCGCTCTCTTTAATTTTGCCGATATCTATCTCCTATTCTCCTCAAGTTCTTGATAATGATACTCTTATGTTCCATAGGTCGTTTATGATGTGACTGACCAGGAGAGTTTCAACAATGTCAAACAGTGGCTAAATGAAATTGACAGATATGCCAGTGAAAATGTGAACAAGCTTTTGGTGGGGAACAAATGTGACCTGGCTGAGAACAGAGTGGTTTCTTACGAGGTTGGCAAGGTAATTTTGTGGTGCATCCATTACCCTTGCACAAATACTGTTCTAGTTCCTATGGATGGTGCACCTCATTGTTAAATTGGCATACATATGACCATCACAGGCCCTTGCTGATGACATCGGAATACCATTCCTGGAGACTAGTGCCAAGGATGCAACAAATGTGGAGAAGGCATTCATGACCATGGCTGCAGAGATAAAGAACAGGTAGGAAAATAATTCATTCCCTAGACCTTTATGGGGCATCTGCTTTGTCCTTTCAGTCATTCTGGACTCATCAAGGATAATGGAAAAAATGCATAGAAATGTATTTATATAATTATAGCGAATATTGTATGCTGGGCCACATATTCTTCTCAGCTTTGACCATCTCTCCACATATACATTGTTGGATGTCTGCATGGAACGGCTGCCTTATTTTTTCTTGTTGGCCCAGCAGCATCATCATTTTTCGGAATTTTTTTCCTACTTTTTTGGGGTTCATGCACAAAGCCACGGCAGTTAGATTGATTGTACAAGATAATGTTGTGTCATCTGATTTAAAGCGGATGTTAGACCATGATTACTAATTGTGCTAATCATTCACCTGCACTTATGAATAACTAGCTGATACTTTATATTCTTTTTCTTGAATAGGATGGCAAGCCAACCGGCTGCAAATGCTAGTAAGCCTGCAACTGTGCAAATGCGAGGTCAACCTGTTGCTCAGCAAAGCAGCTGCTGCTCTTGATCTTCAATCTAGATCACAAATAGTGTGCTTGTGCAGCAAGCAAAACTTAATTAGTTGCTTGATCCTGTAAATTAAGTCTTAACTATCAGAAAAACTTGATGTTTGGTGTCGGATAATGGAAGAAGTCTGTGGTCCTAACTGTAACACTTCCACAGATGCTGTGGCCTGTTTCAACTGCCTGTTCATATTTCTATGTTTCAAGTGGTGTTGATGTTCCAACTTTATTCGATTAATGTTTTCGTTTGCACATCCATCCTTTGGAAAGTGTTGTGATGATGAGCAATCAAGAATTTACCAGCTATTGGTCATTGCTTGAACCTTGATCAGGGAACATGCTAGATTTGCTTTGTCAAGCTCGTACATACTCGGCCCGTTTCGAAAATGGGAATTGAACAACTTCCTGTGAAATTCATAATTAGGGTAGACCCTATTTGAAACGTGGGGATTGAATTTCCTGTGAAATTCATACTTGGGTCAACCTCTGCTTGTAATGTTGGGAATTGAACTACTTTATGCGAAATTCATATGAAATTTCTGCGTTCCAAACTGGTCCTCATTGGTTGACGTTATCCTGCTTGTAGAAATTTATGAGAAACAGGGAAACGATGTTTACAATTTGATGTGTTGAAACATGCATCAACTTCCTCGATGATGTTAGTTAGCAACATACATGTCAGATTAAACAACAGTACTGGTGCGTGCCTCCTGGCCTGCTTGCCAGAATCTGCATGACAACGCTCCTGCCAGTTGGACGGCGGAATACACAGGTAATGATAAAATCATTAGATCACGCATACTTGCAGGCCATTGCAAGATTTATCCTTCTTCAAGGTTAGAAGCAGCAAACCTTTTTTTGACGGGAGAAGCAGAAGATACCCAAAGCTCCAAACCATCACAGAAATGTTCGATTATATACAGCAAACATAACTGCAACATGAATTACCCTTCGCTGCTGGAATATGAGTTGTCTAGCAAATTTGCAGAGTCGCAATTCAGCGAAAATACTATGGCTGTTTCTTTCCTTCTGCTATCAAATGCAAAAATACTCATGCTGCTTATTTCCTTCCACCATAGGATGTTTCCACGACACTCAAGGTGGGTAAGTAGCAATTGCTTACTGCAATTATGGTTTACAAGCACATAGTATAGTCATATTAACATGCCAGGCATTAAGCTTTTAAGTTATGTATGGCAACTAATGTACATGAAAAGCTAGCAAATGTACGCACGCATGATCCTACTGAAAACATGTCGAAGTGGAATGCATGCGGTAGTAGGTCCACCAATTCTCACAACTACAGGTTTCCTGTTTACGCATTTTCTACGATTGCTGGAAAAAGATGACAGCCTGCGCATTTTCCTTGGTGAAGATGCTGATTTCTTGGTATGTGGTCGCCAGGACTCATCTATATCATGCTCTGATATCTTTTTCCGACCACTGGGTTTTGATCTTGATGCATGTGATGATCTTGCTTGCCGTGGTTCTGCAACTTTGCTACCCTTCAGTAAGTGGTTAAGACTGCTTATTGCTGGACCGTGATCATCTCTACTTGCCGCAGGACGACTATCATCCAAAACCTCCACAGGTACAGGGTAACCCACAATGGCTGGACGGTGATCATCTCTACTTGCCACAGGACGACTATCATCCAAAACCTCCACAGGTACAGGGTAACCCACAATGGCTGGACGGTGATCATCTCTACTTGCCACAGGACGACTATCATCCAAAACCTCCACAGGTACAGGGTAACCCACAATGGCTGGACGGTGATCATCTCTACTTGCTGCAGGACGACTATCATCCAAAACCTCCACAGGTACAGGGTAACCCACAATCGGTTTACCACTCCATTTACTCATGAGAGAAAAAAGAGGCACACGATGGCCCGAGTGTGAGTGGTTGCTTATAGTTTCAGATGACTCATCATGCTCAGGTCCGCTTTCATAATATTGTTGCCCCATAACACCAGCACAACCATCGGCAGGAACTATAGCAAGTTGCATGTTATTCTCAAGTTCATTGCGCTTACAGAAAGAAGCATTTCCCACCCTCACATCCAACCCAACAACATCTCTGTCTAGTGCCTGGCATTTTATTATCCTTTCATATTGTTGCACCAGCAAATTCTTATCCTTGCTGTGGCTTTCCTGAGTTACCCGATTAACAGAGCTTATGCTTTTCTTCTTGGAACTTCTATGATCATGAATTGTGGGTATGCGCTCTTTGCTATAGTCAGTAGTTTGCTTCTTGGGTTTTGATACCTGATCCTTTACGGACGCAAAAGATCCATGCATATGTAAATTGCCTGACAAAAGAACAGTTGACAAGCTTTAAGCAATGCATTCTCTGATAGTTCTGAGTGAAAGATGCCAAAATACATAAACATTCACCCATTTGCATGTGAAACTTGCATCAAAATATGGGATTGAAAAATTAAGAATCTGCACTTTAAACTAAATGAGATAAATCTTCATAGCTGTATTCTAGAAATCTGAAAAACCATGCTGTAAAAGAAACTTGCCAATGAGTACAGTCATTCATCTAATAACCCATGGCCTACTTGATCATAGTTACCAGATTCGCTCTAAACCCCCGCCATGTTCTAAATAACAGTAAATAGTGAATGGTCACCCCACTTTTAGCGTTTATACAATAAGCGGCCTTGTAAACAGTTTTACTATTTATAATTAAGAGATATATACATAAGTTTGCGGTAACAAAATAAGCATCTACTTTATCTTCTTTCATGTATATAGAATAGAATTACCAGGCTATCAACAATTGTCCACAACGGTGACATGGAGAAAAAAAAAAGCGATGCAAATATAATTAAATAATCATAATTGAATAAATGGACAGCTTAAGTGGCAATAAAAAGCGAAGCTAACATTCATCTCATATATGTCATAATGTTCCATATTATATGGCAATCTTGCAACTTAACATAAATAAATAGTCCGATAAAACAGGACTATTAGACGTTAACGACCGTTAAACCGAATAAACGACCCGATTAAATGGGCAAACCTTGAAATATCCATAAACATAACGGACAAGAGACCTTTACAGTTTTAACCGCCGTGTACAAGGCCTTAACGACCATTATTTAGAACATTGACCCCCGCGAATCGCGAACTGGATTCATCAAACCCAAACCGGTTTAGAGTACGAGGTCCATGTTCACAATGGAAATTGAAAGAAAAAGTGGCAAACCACGAACCTAAATCCCGTACCGTGACTCGAATGAACCACGTTTCTGGTAACTATGTACTTGATTACAAAGCATGGGAAGGTTATAATAACGCTACACTAGTGTTGTGAAACCTTTTTAAAAAGTTTTTCAAACAGTATGACAAATACATTGTTCTTGTACATATATTTACCTATGTAATGGCCATCGTTGCTGAATACAGGATGCTTAAAAATATAGTACAACTGAAAATAAGGAAAGTAGTACTACGAGTTTACCTTCCTCCTGGACATCACCCTCCACATTAATGGGAGCATCAAAAAATTCATCATCATCAGAGCAGTCGTCATTGAGAAACCCATTCATGCATGAGACTTCAGCATCCTTTACTTGTATAGCTTTGGCAGCACCGTTGCGATTGGTCCATGATGCATCTACTAAGGTATCCACGCTTGAAGTGCCTGAGTTGTAGGAACAATCATTCACATCCATTGAAAAAGTAGATTTTCCCCTAATTGGTTCAAACACATTGGACAGTTTGTGTCCAGGGTACTGGACAGAAGACTGCCCTGAAGGGTCCCAGTGACAATATGTTGGAACTACCACTGCTGAATCTTTACATAACTTTGATAGAGGACGGCGCCTATCTTTCTTCCTCAAATTTTCGTAAGCTTGCCCAATATTGGAGCGCTTCCTTTTTGTCGATGAATGAGACTGCTTACTCTTTTTTATCCCATTTGTACCAGAAAAATCATAGCCAAAGCTTGGTCCACTTTCAAGAAGAGGTGGATCCTGATGCCCATTTGAAAAGACGCCTTCACTGGACTTCTGTTTAGGAACTTTGTTTGATCCGATCTCCCAAAGGTCTCTCATACGCCGGGATCCTTGAACTGTATCATCCTCAAAATCCTTTGTTGCTTTCCGTTTCTTATTTGATGATGAAGAATATCTAGTGCCTGAAGATGATATATTTTGTGGCTGTTTAAACAATGTCAAGGCTTGAGATAAACCTTGAGCTGACTTTTCTTCAATATCATACAGAATCCTTTCAGTGCAAGAAAATCTTTTGTTGAGCCCATTTATATTTTTAGATTTTGCAGAATAGCTGTTCTGGGATGCACTCACAGCATCGTTCATCTCATCTTCATCTGGAAAGCGAGACCTTTCGATTTCGAGAGCATGCATAATGGCATCCTCTCTGCGAACATACTTCCCTTCGTTGTACATCCTCTTTTGCAGACGGGCTAGAGTCTTCGCTTTGTCTATACACTCTTCATACTCTCCACACCGGAATGCCTTCACACGCTTAGACTTCTCGAGATTATACCAGTCACTGTGGTGAAGATCAAGACAGCAGATAAGATAGAAGGAAGTACACAACATGAACATGCTTGGGCAGTTAAAAACAATCCATCTAACCATCACAGTGTAAAACATGCAGACAACATGAAATCAGTTCACCATATACAACAAACTTCGTTTTAAAGTCTAAACCAAGCATCAGAACCCAGTTCGGGGGGAAATGACAGGCTTAGTACTAGGCTAATACTATTAGAGTATTTTCAACCTATAGAACACATTTTGAGCATATGTTCAGAGATCACATTGAGATTAAGAGAACACATCACCAACTCTTCACATAAGAATTCAATCCAAATATTACCTCTAATTTTTCAAGAAATGCATGACACTCATTTTTCTTTGGTATACAGAGAAAAGCAATATGCTTCTCGTCTAATTGATCTTTCTAATTCTTCCTAATTTTTAGGCTCACACATGGTGGGGGCAAATACAGGTTTAGAGATACATTCCAGTATTCCATGATGTTCCTAGTTTTCACAAAGAAAGAGTCAGAGACAGATACTAGTACCACTCTATGGATAGCAAGAACAACATCTGCTGCTAATTGTTAACATCCCTAGTTCTAAGCTATGGGTGGCAGCATCAGAAAAACAATCCCAGCAACTTTGATGACATTGGGATAGCTAGATACATCCGGAAATCGTCACGCGACGAACAAGGTGCAAAACAAATTTGCAATGCTCCCTTTTCATTTTACCTAAATCAAGAAGCACAGTACAGGTTGTTCTTTGCCCAAATTCCAAATTGACAGAGAACACAAACAGAGGTCTAATGACCCAATGATCACAAGACCGAGAACCAACTTCTGCATGGATCATCTGAACCAATCGAATCTACGCATGCATAAGAGCAAGAAAGAAACAGAAACAGAACCAGAAACAGAGGCGATTAATTAGAAAGTCAGGAAAGGGGGTTGGAGTCTTGGAGGGGTTGTACGGACATGCTGCCGTCGGGGCGGCCGAGGAGCTTGATGGGCGTGCCGGCGGAGCGCGGTGGGATGACGCAGTTGTCAGGGAGCTCGTCTTGGTCGAGAATCTGGCCGGGCCACCAGGATCCGTTGCGGCGGCGCACCCAGACGAGCGCCCCCACCTCCGCATCCGCGCCCGTCACGCCTCCGGGACACTCCTCTCCCCCGGATCTTCCCATCCCGTTACCCTCGCCGCCTTCACCGCCCCACCACCATCATCTCCCCCGAACTGATCAAGCCAAGAACGCCTTTCTTGCTCAAGACGAGGAGGGGCGCGAATGAGTCCAGCGACACGGCGGCGGCTGCTGCTTCTCCGCGGAGGTGGGAGGTCTCCGTGCCTGTGTGCGTGCAGGTGGGAGAAGAAATGGAAAGGGGAGGACTACTGGCGAGGGGAGGAAGGAAGAACAAGGATTGTGCGTGCGCGTTGTTGTGCTGCAATCAGTTGGGCTCTGCAAACGCAAAGCCCATCTCACTCCCCATCGTGGGTAGGGACTTAGGGCAGTCTGCTACAGTTCGATTTGGGGTGGGGTGGGGGTGGTGGGGGGATAAGAGCAACTCCGACCCAAACCTCTGTATTTCACCCCTAAGTTTAAGTTAGCTTGCAAATGCTTCCTAGGTCACGTGTTTGCACTATTTCCCCTTAGTTTTAATTATCTTTGGTATTTGTTCCAATGACTTAAGTATTTATTTAAGTTATATAAATGCTTGTTTAAATGATTTGAGTGATTTTGGTATTTGTAATTCATTATTTTCAATGGTATATTACAAGTACAAAAAATAACTTAAATAAGTATTAACATTATTGAAACAAATATTGACACTACTAAAACAAGTGTCAAAGATAATGAAAACCACAAAAGAATAGTGCTAACATGCGACCTAGGGTTTATTTACTCATCAACTTTACTTATGAGGGCAAACTAAATGATAATTAGATATAAGGGCAAATTGAGAAGTAGATGACTTGGCGGTGTTTATTAATTTTTCCCTAACTTTTATTATTTCACCCTCATATATTTCAAAGAATTGCAAGTCATTCCTTTAGGGTCTGTTTGGTTGCCTGCATGTCCTTAGTCTGGTCCGTACGAGTTATGCGGGCTGGTGGGAGACATGCTGAGTGGAGACAAGATGGTTTGTTTGGTTGGTCAGATGTGTTATCCAGTGGTGATGAAGTTGTTTGGTTGGATGCATGAGCGGAGTAGAGGGATGATTGCATGCATGATAAGTTGTTTGGTTGGTTGCATCTGGCTAAGTGTGGTGACCCTGTTGCATGAGGTGGTGAGATTACCTTCACTTTGGAGGATGGATGTAATATTCATGTTTTTTGCCTTGTCGTGCAGGCGGCATTAGTTGATGTATGACGCGGAAGGTGATGTTAGATTGTGCCTTGATTACTACAAGAGCACTCAATTTGAACTGCTATGGCAAGTGATAAACATAAGTTAAGCTTATGGATTCCATTGTTCGACAATCCGATTTAGCACTAGCACTCAACCAAAGCTTGATCTTTACGCTCATCAAACTACAATCAAGAAAAGAAGTCATGCTTCCATACAAAGAAAGCGAGTCTTTGAATTATTCACAACCAATTATGTGCCTCAAATGGATCTCTTGAATAAACAACGAAAAGAACATATTTAACGCAAGAAAAGCCAAAAGATCAATATTACATGGGCGGCATGTCTCCTGTATAGAAATACACAACAAACACGACATATGGTATATATAACAACATGATTCATTGATACAAATGCTTTCCCAAGCCACGATGCGTGTGCTACTAAGCCCCTCGGATATGGTACAATTGCTTTCCCAAGCGAGGAAGAAGATGTTGGTTGAGGAGACAGTCGAAGAGGTCCAGCCCTTGATGCAGTGCTCTCCCTCCGACATTCTAGATTTGCACCACCAGAAAAACACATTGAAAGTAAATTTTGCCATACATAATGCAGACAACAATGGCTGCCAGTAAGTTCAGGGTCATAACCTTGGAGGTAGTGGCCATACCTCTCACTGTAGCACACAAGTTCATCAGCAAGCAGCGATCTATTGGATTAACAACACCAAGGAATTCTATCTATCAGACGAAATGCGAGGTACACTTTAACTGTGCAGCACATGAAACTAGAAGAGTATTACTCGGCAAGTTTTGAATATATGCACAATGTTCGATTCAGGTACAGAGCTAATTACCACATAATTTCCAAAAACATGTCTTTTGAATATACTCACTACTAGCACTTCCAAACACATGCCCAGATCGCCACAAATAACAAAGATCAATACAGCTCTTGAGATTAATGTTACTCCAGGGGATCATAGGGCTTAATAAGCAGAGTTGTTTTTGTAATGATCTATATTTGAGCTCAAAATAAAATTACTGCCCTACATATAAAACAAATGAAACAATGAGCTTTTTGCAATGATCTTGAGGTTAATGTTACTCTAGGGAACATAGGGCTTAAACAGTTTAGGCACAAGATATAAAACAAGTTCCCTGAGTAGAAAAATTCAAACACCTTTTCCTTCTCTTGCTCAAGGTTCCTTCTGCCATAGTCCCTTTGCTCAGCTAGCTCATCAAGCAAGAAGAATGTAGCATCACCAAGAATTCCTCTCAAGCAAGCATGAAAGAAACCAAACGTCAGCACTATTTTATTTCAAGATGATTCATGAAAGAAACCAAATGATAGGAAGTAACTGACGAATACTAATAAAAGGGGTACCCCAACGGCCCAAGGTGACCAGCCAGCGGCCTCAAACACAGCTCAAGCCCAACAGCCGCTTCGACCCACTCTGGATCAAGTACTGCAAAGCCACATGGGACTTCCCTTCCCGACCGACCAAGGGGAATGTCTCCGACCGAGCTAAGCTCCCGACCTCCTCAGCGAGACGGCCCCCCGGCTCCAACCAAGCAGGGCTCCCGACCCTCGCAGCAGGTCGGAATCCCCTGACTCCGATCGTGCCAAGATCACTCCTGCCAAGGGTCACGTGTCGAAGCCTCTACCAGACGACCGCCACGTACCCCACGAACGGGGTCAATCAAAGTGACTATACAAGGGCAGGTGGCTCCTTCCCCAGAAGGTTTAAATGACTGACCGAAGTCATGCTCCCAGTCCCATCAGCCGGTCACATACAGTACGAAGACACGCCTCTCCGAGGCGCGCCACGTCAGCGCAGAACGTCAACACCCGCAAGGTTCGCAGAGGCGTGTGCGCCGTTTCCGGAGAAATACCTAACCGCCTCGACCAACTAAGCTACCGACCCGGCATGGGCAAGGCGGCGTTGATCGGTCACAGAACGCGAGGCCGAAGCTCCTAGTGTAGGTCGCCTCGTCCTCTCCCAATTCGATGTAACTCGCCTTCCTTTCGTATAAAAGGAGGCAGGAGCTCCCGTAGAACAAAAACAACAGGACAAAGAGCGCCATCGAACCCATCTCGCTAAGTCATTGGCACTCTCGCTTGTAAACCTTGCGCAGTCATCTGTGCTAAATAGAATACAACGCCACCACACGAACTGGAGTAGGGATCTTCTGCCCGAACCAGTATATATCTTGGACTTCTGAGTCTAACCATTCAGGGAGTGGAACGCGCGACCCCTTAGACTTACAAATTTACTTGCCGGTGCTCGAAACACCGACAGTTGGCGCGCCAGGTAGGGGTCTTCGTGCGTCTTCATCATCATCTCCGGATTTCGCTTGCCTCCCTGATGGCATCTTCCACCTGCGACAGCATGGCTGCGCTGGGAAGCCAGATCTGCTTCGGTTCCCTCAACTTTGCCGTCACCTCGGCGGGAGGGCTTACGCTCGTCCCCGCCGCCACCGGAGTTCCGGCGCCCACCGAAAGCCTGGGCGCCATCTCCAATGACCTCGCCCGGCTCGGCAGGCGCCCCTCGAGTCCCGGCCGGAGCCTGAGGAGCGCTCCGCCACATCTGGCGAAAGCTCCGCAGTGCAGACGGTGACCGTGTCACCCCTCGCAGGCTCGCGACTTGTGGCTATGGCGGCTACATGCGGCCTCTATCCACGAGCTCTTGCGGAAGACTTCCACCACGACTCCAGCTCCGATCGGAGTACCACGCATGGACGGCACTCGCGAGTGCAACATGGCGAACGCGGTCGACTTAATCATAACCCCGTGGTTACGGGTCCCATCCGGCGACCGAGGCGCAGGAGGGGAACACCGCGCGATCATCTTTGACAGCGCTCAATCCATTCCGCAGAACTCCAGCGACAACGCCAAGAGTTTGGATAGGCAAAGGGTGAGCTCGACCAACTCCGTGCCAACTGGAGCGGGATGAGCCAGCGACTCAGCCAGTGCCGGCGGCGGCGCGCGACGCTGCGTCGAGCACACCACAAGCCGGCGGAAGAATCCGACGGCCCTCAGTTCTTCCCCCATGCAAGCCAGAACGTGGCCGCGGCTGCGATGCTGCTTCGAGGCCTTCCGGAACCGGTCGACCCGGAGGCCAAGGCCACATACCAGAACCTCCGGGGGCTGGTAGAGCGCGCGGCCGTGCAACACATGCAGGCCTCCGACTCCTATCGCTCTGGCGCCACCTCTGGCCACCGGGCCCGCACCGCGCCGGGCCGGTGGTCCGGCGGCGGTGCCACACCACGAGCCGCCCGGGCCTCACGCACCGGTGCGCGGCCCTCGGGGCGCCTCGACGTTCGCGCCACCCTCGAGGCGCGAAGAAAGGCGGAGGAGGCCGTCCACTCGCGTATAGTGGATTTGGGCGCCACCATCGCAGCCTCAAGCCCCGATGGTCCCGACCACGGGCTTTACGCGAGGATCCGACGGCGGATTTCCTGCCAGATTTCGGGCGCCCACTAACATCGCCAAGTACACTGGGGCTACGAACCCAGGTGTCTAGCTTGAAGACTATCGGCTCGCATGCCGGGCGGGGGGAGTGACGGATGATCTCTTCATCATCCAGTACCTCCCCATCTACCTTGCGGACTCGGCCGAGCTTGGCTCGAGTACTTGCCCGCCGTAACCATCAGGCGGGCCGACTTGAAGACCTCTTCGTCGGTAACTTCCGAGGCACTTGGCGCCACAGGAACTCCTGGGACTGAAGGGCTGCAGCGGCGGCCAGTGAAACCCTCCGGGATTATATCCGCGGTTTTCCGCTAGTGCAACGAGCTCCCCGACATCTCCGACGCCGATGTCGTGGGAGCGTTCATCTGATACCTCCCGCAAAGCCACGGTGCACAAACCGGCCGTCTCAAGCCCAGACTACCAAGGAACTCCTCGACATCGCCACCAACCACGCCCCGGCGAGGAGGCCGTGGGGCTATCTTCGGAGGAAAGGCCCAGCAAGAGCCCGGCGTCCGAATCGGATCCCCTTCCGACCGCTCCGACAAGCGGAAGCGGCATGGAAAACAGGTCCGCGAGCTCCAGGTGGTCGCCACTGTCGACCGCCCTATCAAGCAGCGGGCGCGACCGACCGTCGCGCCTGACCACTTCGAGAAATTGATGGACAGCCCGTGCCCGAACCACGGGTTCCCCGTCAAACATAAGTACCGGGACTGCGAAGTCCTGAGGCACTTCCTTTCCTGCACCCCCGCAATGCCGCGGGGCAAAGGAAAGAGCGACCACGCCCCGCGTGCCGAGAAGAAAAGCGACGACGAGTTCCCCGAACCCGACGGCTGCCTCATGATCTTTGGCGGACCGGCGTGCTACGCCGACAAGCGTCGGCTCAAACTCGCCTACCGTGAGGTCCACACCGCTTCACTGGCCGTCCCTCAATACCTCCGGTGGTCAGAATTCCCGGTCACCTTTGATCGGGCTGATCACCCCGACCACGTTCCCCAGCCGGGAAGATACCCGCTGGTGGTCGACCCCATCGTGGGGAAGAAGCGCCTCACCAAGGCGCTCATGGATGGCGGAAGCGGCCTCAACATCCTCTACGTTGAGACGCTCGACGCCATGGGATTCTCGTTCGAGTCTCCGACCGAGCAAGGCTCCTTTCACGGCGTCATCCACGCCAACAGCCCATCCGCTCGCGGTCGACCGCCCGTCACTTTTGGGGAACCAGGAATTTCCGCACCGAGACCCTCACTTTCGAGGTTGCGGATTTCCCGCTCCTATCACGCCATCTTGGGCGGCCATGCTATGCCAAGTTCATGGCGGTCCCGACCACGCCTACCTCAAATCGAAGATGCCCGGGCCACGAGGAGTCATCACCGTGGCATCATCTTTTCGACTTTCCTACAATCTGCGCGCGGCGGCAGGTGAGCTTCGCCTCGGCGATCATCGCGTCTGCCGAGCTCGATAACCTCGGGAGGGAAGCCTCCGAGTCCGCCCCTGAGTCCAGCAAGTCGGGGGCGGGATCCTTCAAATCCACCGAGGACACGAAGGAGGTCGCGATCGACCCTTGCGATCCGACCAAGACCGTTCGGGTCGGAGCCACGCTCCCCGCCAAATAGGAAAGCGCGCTCGTCGACTTCCTCCGCGCCAATAATGACATCTTCGCATGGAGGACCTCCGACATGCAGGAATCCCAAGGAAGTCGCGAGCACTCCTTGAGCATCCGACCGGGCTCAAAGCCGGTCGCCAACGCCGCGCCGCCGACGAGGAGAGGCGCATGATCATAGGGAGGAGATCGCCAAGCTTTTGGTCGCGGGGTTTATAAAAGAGGTCCGCCACCCCGAGTGGCTGGCCAACCCTGTGCTTGTAAAAAAGAAAAATGGGCAATGGAGAATGTGTGTTGACTACACAAGTCTCAACAAAGCGTGTCCCAAGGACCCGTTCCCCTTGCCCCGCATCGACCAAGTCGTCGACTCCACCGCGGGGTGCGAATCTCTTTCCTTTTTGGATGCCTACTCAGGCTACCACCAGATAGCACTGAAGGAGTCCGATCAACTCGCGACTTCCTTCATCACGCCATTCGGCTCGTTCTGCTACGTTACAATGCCGTTCGGCCAAAAACGTGGGCGCTACATACCAGCGATGTATGCAAACGTGCTTCAACAACCAGATCGGCCGCAACGTTGAGGCCTATGTTGACGACATCGTCGTAAAGACCAGGAATGCGCACGACCTTATTGCCGACCTGGAAGAGACTTTTGCGAATTTTCGACGGTTTCGTATAAAGCTCAACCCCGAGAAATGCGTCTTCGGGGTCCCCAAAGGAAAGCTGCTCGGCTTCATCGTCTCTGAGCGAGGAATCGAGGCCAATCAGGAGAAGATCTCGGCGATCGCAAGAATGGGTCCGATTCCTAATCTCAAAGGGGTCCAGAGGCTAGCAGGGTGCCTTGCCGCCTTGAGCCGTTTCGTGTCTCGCCTCGGCGAGCGCGGAATGCCGCTCTACAGGCTGCTCAAGAAATCCGACCGCTTCAGCTGGACCCAGGAGGCTCAGGAAGCCCTCACCCGCCTGAAGGCCTTCCTATCCTCCCCTCCAATCCTGGTCGCCCCTGCATCAGGCGAACCGCTGCTCCTCTACATCGCCGCCACTGCTCAAGTCGTCAGTGCGGCCCTTGTGGTGGAACGAGCGGAGGAAGGCCGCGAACTCAAGATACAACGGCCAATTTACTTCATCAGCGAGGTTCTCTCCGAGTCCAAGGCTCGGTACCCACAGGTGCAGAAGCTGCTCTACGCGGTGCTCACCGCCAAGAGAAAGCTCGTACATTACTTCGACCAGCACGCCATCACTGTGGTGACCGCATCCCCGCTCGGCGAGATCGTCCACAACCGCGACGCCTCCGGGAGGATAGCCAAGTGGGCGCTCGAGCTCAGCGGTTACGGCATAACGTACGTCCCTCGGACAGCGATCAAGTCGCAGGTCCTTGCAGACTTCGTCGCCGAATGGACCGAAGCCCAGGCGCCACCGGTGATCGAGGACCCCGAGTACTGGACAATGTACTTTGATGGATCCTACACCAAGAACGGCGCGGGCGCAGGAGTCGTCATCATTTCCCCACTCGGGAACAAACTTCAATACGCCATCAGGTTGCTCTTCGACGCGACCAACAACATAGCCGAGTACGAGGCTCTCGTCAACGGTCTCCGGATCGCTGCCGACCTCGGCGCTCGCCGACTCTGCGTCCGCGGGGACTCCAAGCTCGTCGTCGACCAGGTCATGAAGGCTTCGGAGCCGCGAGACGTCCGTATGGCTGCATACTGTCGGGAAGTGCGCAAGCTCGAGGAGCGGTTCAAGGGTTTCGAGCTCCACCACAGCTACAGACGCCACAACAGTGAGGCCGATTGCCTAGCCAATCTTGCCTCCAGCAAAGGGTCAGTCCCACCCGGGATCTTCGTCTGCGACCTCCTGCAACCTTCCATCCCGTTGGACTTGGTTGCCGAGCGGTCTCCCGATCCACCTAGCACGGCCATCCCGACCGCCGCGATCAGCATGACTTGGTTGGATCGGATCGCAGCGTCTTGCGCACTGAATCCGGCGGAGGAAGCTCTTCATCAATCGTTTGTGGATGGGTCGCTCCCGACCGGCCGAGGCCCAGCGCCTCGCTCGGCGGGCAAAATCTTTCGTCTGGTCGGCCTGGACCTTTAAAAAGGAGTCCCTCGGGGTCCTCCAGAGTGCGTTCGACCGACCAAGGGAAGCGATTCTTTCCGATATCCATGGGGGTTTGCGGTCACCATGCTGCACCCCGATCCCTCGTTGGAAAAGCTTTTCGATAAGGTTTCTATTGGCCGACTGCTGTGTCCGACGCCGAGAAGATCGTGTTGTAGGAAGCGCGGTATGCTACGCTAGCATGAAAAAAACTACCGCGCAACCGTAAAGCTACTCGCAAGAAGAGGATCATAGATAAGATTACCACTAGGCGCGCGATTCTTGCGGAATCCTTCGCGTCGATGTAGTGGTTCGTCCTCGCCGCGATCGTTCGCGTCGATGTAGTGGATCGTCCTCGCCTCGCCGTGGATCGTCCTCCCACGCCCTTGATCCGCAGCAGCGTCACCGCAGATAGTCCACACGTCCGAGAGATGGAAGCGCCGTGCGTCGTGTGCAAGCACCTAGTCACTCGGCGGCGGCGAGAGGAGGAGGCTAGGGTTTCAAGTGAATCAAACCTAAACCGTGGAAAGCACACCCTGCGCCCTCCCTCCTCCCCTCCTTATATAGCCACGAGATGAAACCCTAAACCAGGGCCCACCAGCATGCTAAGCCCACGAGGTTCATTAATTACGGATCCAATCCAAATTAATCGTCCTAGCCCATTAAGTGTGTGACCTGCGCAGTTCACATACGTTTGGACATGGATTCGGAAAACTCCTTTTCAATCCAATAGTTGGTAGCGGCTTCTTGCAAAGTATACCAACTCCCAAACATCTTGTGATCAAATCAGCAGAACCTATCAAAAGAACTCATGTAATAATCCCTTTGCCAAGTATATGAAGATTGATCTCAAGGCGAGAAGCATGTCATCCTTTGATGATTCAATCCATCTCTCGTATCCGTGATATATTAATAAGTTGTGATTGACTCCTCAATCACGGCATGGCCATGCACTTTCTTAATCATATCACACGAGTGGCCTTGTCATATATCTCTGTTTCATTGGAGTGGCAAATTCCATCTTATTGCTCACTTCCTCTCGCGTTTCATAGTAAACATGAAAGCTACCTTTATGACTATCCGGTTAGGAAGTAGTGTTTGATAGCCCCAAGGAAAACTATTACACATGTAGGGAATATGATAATCTCAGTCTAAGGATCATACATCTTCTAGGTATGAGATACACGATGACACATAAGAATGAAACATTCTCGCAGTGTCCCATAGCGGTCTATCTAACCCATGTTCTTCAACATGGTCCACAATGTAGAGATGATATCTCCATATCCCATGATCTATGAAGCATGATCATCGATCACTACATGTCTTGATCTATTCATCGTAGTCCTATCGATGATATCCGATCGAGATATTTATCGAATTACATCATTAAGTAAAGAGCTTCATAATCAAGTCACATACTTGTTGATCAATACAATGATATACATTCATTGGACCAATAATCATATTATTATTCATAAACATAGTCATGTTACAATCATCTAAATGATTGCCTCAAGGGCATAACACTAACACGTGCGCACCTGCGAAGGGTGCCAATTCTTTGCCCGGCAGACACATCTGCCAGCTCAAGCCTTGCAGACAATCCCCATCACTTGGCCGTTTGCAGTTTGGGGACTTGATCTGGTCGGGCCCTTCAAGAAGGCGCCCGGAGGCTTTACTCATCTCCTAGTCGCGGTGGATAAATTCACCAAGTGGATAGAGGCCAAGCCGGTCGTGAACGTCACGTCGATACAAGCAGCCATCTTCTTCCGCGACATCGTTTTTCGGTTCGGAGTCCCCAACTCTATCATCACCGACAACGGTACGCAGTTCACAGGAAAGGAGTTCCTCGAGTTCTGCGACGACTTCAACATCCGTGTCGATTGGGCAGCCGTGGCCCATCCTCGGACTAATGGTCAGGTCGAACGTGCAAACGGCATGATCCTTCAGGACTCAAGCCACGGATCTTCAGTCGGCTCAAGCACTTCGCGGGGCGGTGGGTGGCCGAGTTGCCCTCCGTCCTCTGGAGCCTTACGGACCACGCCCACCCGAGCAACTGGGTTTACACCGTTCTTCATGGTGTTCGGCGCTGAAGCCGTTTTGCCAACGGACCTGGAGTATGGCCCCAAGACTACAAGCCTTGATGAGGCTCGGGGCTCGCCGCAACAAGGCGCCATCGACCACCGACGAGGCGCATGACGTGGCCATCCCGCGATCGACCAAATATCAACAAGCTCTGCGGCGCTACCACGCCCGCCCGGTTCGAGGCGATCCTTTAACGCCGGGCGACCTTGTCCTTCGGTGGGTCCAAACCAAAGCAAAGACAAGCACAAGCTATCACCGCTCGAAGGCCCTTCACCGTCGTAGAGGTACTCGGGCACGGCACCTTCGACTCAAGGATGTCGACGGTCGCATCCTTCCGAACGCTTGGAACATAGAAAAGTTAAGGCGTTTCTCCCTAAACTCTTTTTTTTCCCTGGCGTATTCTTTACCTTTATCTTTTCGAGCACCTGTGCGCCCTGCGACGCTCGGGGGCTGCCCCTTGGCGCCCCCATTCAGGCCGCCTCTAGTCGACGTTTATGCGGGTCGGTGACTGACTAACCACAAGGTCGATCCCGGCGGTAACCTCTCGACCCAAGCGTTACGGCCCTCGCCCGCTATGGTTGCTAAGTAGCGCTTTGCGGAAGAAGGAAGTGCCCGAGTGGAGTGACCTTTCAGTCAGTCAGGAACACTCCTCCCCTGCGTAAACTCGGCTAGCTCACGCGCTCATGCGGGTCGGTGACCCGACTGGTCATGAGGTCCTCCCCAAGCGGTAATCCTCTCGACCCAAGTACTATGGCCTCGCCCGGTGCTATGGTTCTGATACTTCGCGGAAGAAGGAAGTGTCCAAGTGGAGCGATCTTTTGTCGGTCAGGAACACTCCGATCCCTCACAAGTGCGCATAACTGCTGAGTAACTAAGATTCCTATCCTCTTAGCCCCCCTCGAAGCAATCCGACCTACGCATAAGTGACCTTTGCTGTCCTTAGAGCTATGGCCGGTCAAGCGTTCGCCAAAAACACAGAAGGGGCAAGAGCGTACTGGAACTTGTTAAACTTAAAAATTGCTTGCGAGCATGATAAGTCTTTACAAATTATGAAAGTTAAATCTAACTATTTCGTCCTTCCTCGAGGACGACCTGCGGCGAGATGTGGCTGGCGACCTCCCGAGCATACGGCTCCACCAGGAGCTCGAACCTGTCGATCTCTCCGTCGGTCCGGTTCCCGGCGACGCCACTGCTCACCACTACAAGGTCAATACCATCGTAGTGCGAGATGGTGTTAACCAGCGCGGAGGAAGCTCCGAAGCGCCACGGCGATCACCGCTTCTCAATACGCTCGGGACTCGGGCTAGCGAGGCGCTAGAGAACTTCGGGCTGCTGCGGCTCCAAGGACGAGTGCGAGACGTCTGGCGGCCTGCGAAGGGCCTCGGCTCCGTGGCCAGCTCAGCCCGATCGTTTTTGGCAACCTCTAGCGTCGCCAGAGCCGCGTCCCGCGCCGTGACCGCCGTCACGGGCTGCTTGGCGTCCTTCCGCTCCTCAACCGCAAGGCCTAAGTTCTTCTGCGTCTCTGCGGATGGCAGCGGCGCCCGGATGATCACGACTCACGAAAAGTCCCGCGAAATTAAATAAAAGCGAGACCCTTACGGCGCGGAGGTCGCGGTTCTGCGACCTCTTGCTGACCGCCTCGTGGGAAGTCTTCAAGGAGGACAGATCCTTCCGGCGGCCTCCCGCTCGGGCGGACTCGGTCGGCGTCCTTCCGAGCTCTGGTCTCGCTCGATTCGCAGCAGTTCGCTGCGCACCCGCCTGGCGGTGGTGGCGGCATTCCTAGCAACGGTGGCCTCTGCCAAGGAGGACTCGAGCTCCGCCACCTTCGTCCTCAGGGACTGGGCCCCCAGGCGCTCATCGAAAAGAGTCTGGGCGGCCCCCTCAAGCTCCTGGCGGACCTTCGCCGCCTCCGATCGCCTCACGCTCAGCGCCTCTTGAGCGAGCGCAACTCAAGGCGCAATGGTCGTGTTCTTCCTGACAACCGCTCATTGGCCGTGCGAGCCGACTGCAGATCTTTGCAAAGTGATGACTAACCATTAGTCTCACGGCGCGCGCGTCAGAATTTTATAAGTTGGGTTCTTCGCCAACTTACGGTGATCGATCGCTTGACTCCCCGACCATCGCGTCAGCGCTCGTTTGGAGGATTCGGACAAAGAGTCGGGCCCTTTCGACCAGCTCCATCTCGCCGGCGTCCGTAACGCCTTCTCAAGAGCGATCCACTCGCTCTCTTCATTCCGCCACCGACCCGACTCGGGGCCTCTCGAAGCGGGCCTGGTCGTCTGCTCGGGCGGGCGCTACCGCCGCAGCACCATCGGCAACGATGGTAGGATCGGTCCCCAGGTCCCCGGCGACCTCCTCTGCGGGACCTCGGTCGGCGCCTCCCCATGGGCGGGGTCGGGCACCGAGCACCGCCGCCGTCTCGGTGGCACGATCGCCGGCGGCGCCGCCATCTCTTCCTCCGTAGGGGCCACCACATCGGACGGCGGTGTCCCCAATCGAGGCGTTGGAAGCTCCTCGCCAGCCTCGACCTCGTGGGCAGGCGTGCCCTCGGTCGCCAGCACCACGATCGGCGCCGACCCGACCGGCGCCTCTGGAACTTCCTGCGGCGTTGTCCCTTGTGGAACCGCCACGATACGCCCCACGGTCACTCCAGTATAGGCGCTGCATGTGGCGAAATTCTAAAAAGCGATTCGAACGGCTTTTCTGCAAAGATGTTTGAACAAAAGAAGTACTTACTGAGCAGAGCGGGTGCGCGGCAGGTGCGCTCTCTTCACCGGTCCCCCTCCGAGGGGCAGATCTGCCGGTCGCTTCCCTAAAGCTGCCTCCACTGAAGGCGCGACGATGGCAGCGACCGCACCCTCCGCCTGAGGCCTCTCAGGCGCGGTGCCTGTGGTGTTCCCCTCCGGCGGGTCCGCGACCGGATCACCACCGGTCGGCGGGTCGGAAGGAAACCCACAAGACGCTGCGTGGCCGGGGCGCTTCCGCTTGTCGGTGGAGGTTGCACCTACGGCGGTGGCCTCCGACACGTCCTCGCGCGCGCTCCTTCTTCTTCTTCTTCTTCCTCTCCTCCTTCCTTCTTGCGGGAGAGTCGAGCGCCGCGACCTTCGCCTCGAGCGCCGCCACCTCCTTGTCTCCGGGAGCGGTGCCCGGAGGACATGCCCAAGTCCCTAGAAGATAAAGAGCACTGGTCGGACCGGTGTTAAACGCAAAGAAAACAGGCGGGAAGAAGACCGGCCGACCTACGGTTGGAGGGTGGGCGCGAGAGCGGCTCGGTGGCCGCTGCGCCTCCGTGGCGCTTCCTCCCATGGCGGCCACCGGGCCGACCTCCGTCGCGGCCAGCTCGGGCTCCGCCATCCTCATCAGTCGGGCGCTCCCGTCTGCGAGCAGGGGAATGCATGCGCGAGGGTTGTACGCGCATCCCCATAAAGGCACGCACGACCACGTCCCGGTGAGCCCTTGCCTCCTTAGGGCCCCGATCGCTCCACGATCGGGGCCACCTTGTTCTTCTCGCTTCGGTGCCCAGTTCCACTCCTCCCGCCACGGAAGATTGCCGGTGAAGGCGGGCGCTGTCTCCGGCGTTCGGCGTAGAACCACTCGAGCGCCACCCCTTGTTGGACGACGCGGCTTGACCTCGAGATACTCCTTGCTCGACCGGACCGAAGGCCGGAGGCGGGCCACCAATGGCGCCCGGCGTCCGGTCGGCTTGTCCTTCGAGCCTCGCTTGGAAGAAATGCCTCCACAGCGCCTAATGCGGTTCGATTCCGAGAAAGCCTGCAAAGGGTGATGAATATGGCGATATGGAGGACCCGTTGGGGTTAAGATGGTGCGCCTCCGCCTTGTAATGAAAGAGTAGCCCGGACGAGCGGATGCAACGGCAAGCGGCCGCGCTCGAAAAGAGGCGAGCACCACGACCTCGTCGTCCCTCGGCTAGAAGCGGCCGCTCCGTCGGCACCCTCCAACCGGAGAGATCTTGCGCGGGAGAAGCCCTTCTTCACCAAGCCAAGCGCCGCAGCGCTCATGGAGCACTCCGGCCACGACATCCTTGCGAAAGAGGCGACTTAAAGGCGAGAGAATAGAAGGTTGAGTTTTCTTTTCCTTGGCTCTTTGTCGATCTTTTTGTCTTTGGGACGGGAGACGAGGAAAGCCGCAAGCGTAACTACTCAAAGCGTCCCGGCGGCGATATATAGAAGACGGCGGCGCCGCCGAACAGCGCCCCCTCGGCGGCGTCATGCCCACTCACGCCCGACCTAGTAACTCCGTTTCCAATTCCACTCGGCATTTAATCGACAAAGCGGCAGAGAATAAAGCCGCCGCCCGGTAAGGCGTGCGTCGACCTCTCGGTCTCCGCCTTGAGGTCAGGACGGTTGCTCCGGGGCACGCGCGAGAGGCCCACTGGGCCGCTGCGGCCCCGAAAGTGGCAAAAAGCCCCGTGGCTTGCGCCGGGGGCCCAGCTAAAAGCTATGGGTTCAAAAGGCCTACCCCACCAGATGGGCGTAAGGCGCCCGTGAAACTCGAGCGAGGTGCAAGTATGAGGTGTGCCCCGCGGTGGGCCCTCGGTTAGGTCGGCTGACGACCCAATCACCTCTACTCGCGTCAGAGACCATACTTCACACTCTCCGGGAGCTCATCGATGGCGACGGCCAGTGTGCCGGGTCGTGAGCGACCCGGGCCCATACGGGATTGAGTAGAAAAGGTTTTATGGGTCGCCCCACGGCAGGGCGGACACCCTACTGCGGGACCGTCCCACTCGGAAGGGTCCCCTTGGCGGGACCTCCCGGACCCACTCGGACTACCTATTATAAGCTCCACGAATACGGCGTTCAAACCAGCGCGGGTAAACGCGCATCGCTCACCCCTCCGGGTCCCACACCGCGGATGGGGTATCGTGTGGATAGATGGTGGCCACTCTCTCGTAGCTCCCCTCGCGCACGAGGACTCGGGATGGATGCCCCACGTCCGGCTACGGCGTAAAGCGAGCCTCGTCCGGCTACGACGTAAAAGCGAGCCTCGTCCGGCTCACGACGTAAAACGAGCCCACGCGTCTAGCTACGACGTTAAGCGAGCACTCGGACACGAACCTCGCGCGAGGCATCGCGGTCGTCCCGCCGACCCAGGCGCGGTCTAGCTACGACGTTAAGCGAGCACTCGGACACGAACCTCGCGCCGAGGCATCGCGGTTGCCCGCCGACCGACCGAGGCGCGGTCTAGCTACGACGTTAAGCGAGCACTCGAACACCGAACCTCGTGCCGAGGCATCGCGGTCGTCCTGCCCGACCGAGGCGCGGTCTAGCTACGACGTTAAACAAGCACTCGAACCTCGCGCCGGGCATCGCGGTCGCCCTGCCGACCAAGGCGCGGTCTAGCTACTGACGTTAAACAAGCACTCGGACACGAACCTCGCGCGGAGGCATCGCGGTCGCCCTGCCCGAGGAGGCGCGGTCTAGCTACGACGTTAAGCGAGCACTCGGACACCCGACCTCGCGCCGAGGCATCGCGGTCGTCCTGCCGACCAAGGCACGGTCTAGCTCGACGTTAAACGAGCACTCGGACACCCGAACCTCGCGCCGAGGCATCGCGGTCGCCCCTGCCGACCAAGGCACGGTCTAGCTACGACGTTAAACGAAACGAAGACATCCATAAAGGAAAAGGAGATTTCATTATAGGCCAACAGGCTCAAACTTTACACAACTTTGCAATATAGTACTCAACAGATACAAAAATAGTTGCGCTACACTACGGCAGGACCTCCTCCGCTCCAAAGCCTTTCAACATCCGTACGGCACCGGCGGCACCGACGACATGTTGGTAGGCCCTTGCTCGTCGGCGGACGGCGCGCGATGATGTGGAGCAGTGCGCCGTCGCCTCGCTTCGGCAACATCGACGCAGCCGAACCAACTACAGTCGGCGTCCTCGCGCCATCGCCTCTAGGAGAGCCCCCCTTGCTACCTCGAGTCTCGGGACGACCTCGAGCAGCGCATCGACGGCAACAGCATCACGGGCTGCAGCCTCTTCCTCCCGGAGTTCGGCCATCGCCTGGTCGAACTCATTAACTTCGCTCACCAAGGATCCTCTTCTTACGCCCGACATCATCACCAAAAGCGAAGGCTAAAGGGTGCCCCGAAGCCATAGTCAAGAAAACAAAAAGGATTCTCGTTTAAAGGTTCATCACCCAAGCAAGCCGTGGCGTCCTTATATACCCGGACGAAGGAAGATTAAACGCCTCCAGAATAAATGCAAGCGTCGGAAAACGAAGCGCCCTTCACGAAATCCGGCGATCCGAAGACGAAGCGGCGGCGCGCGCTAAGTCTCTTGCGGCGTGCGCGACGAGGTGATTCAAAGCCCGGCGTTCGAATGACCAAGCAAAATTCCAAGGCGGCCGTTAGATGCGTTGGGGTACACCCGCAGAATCGCTTGACCCAATCGGTGGTGACCGCATGGGCCCTGGTCACTATTCTCAACCCTCAACGAATCGCAAATCGCTCGAGGTTCGGGCTCTTGACGAATACTAATAAAGGGTACCCCAGCGGCCCAAGGTGACCAGCCAGCGGCCTCAAACACAGCTCAAGCCCAACAGGCCGCTTCCAGCCCACTACCGACCGAAGTACCTGCAAAGCCACATGGGACTTCCCTTCCCGACCGACCAAGGGGAATGTCTCCGACCGAGCTAAGCTCCCGACCTCCTCAGCGAGACGGCCCCCCGGCTCCAACCAAGCAGGGCTCCCGACCCTCGCAGCAGGTCGGAATCCCCTGACTCCGATCGTGCCAAGATCACTCCTGCCAAGGGTCACGTGTCGAAGCCTCTACCAGACGACCGCCACGTACCCCACGAACGGGGTCAATCAAAGTGACTATACAAGGCGGTGGCTCCTTCCCGGAAGGTTTAAATGATAGCCAAAGTCATGCTCCCGATCCCATCACCGGTCACATCTGATGCGAAGACACGTCCTCTCCCGAGGCAGCGCCCACGTCAGGCGTAGCAACGTCAACACCCGCAAGGTTCGCAGAGGGCAGGTACGCCGTTTCTCGGAGAAATACCTAACCGCCCTGACCAACTAAGCTACCGACCCAAAGATGGGCAAGGCGGCGTTGACCGGTCGTGAGCGAAGGACCGAAGCTCCTAGTGTAGGTCGTCTCGTCCTCTCCCAATTCCCGATGTAACCTGCCCCTTCCTTTCGTATAAAAGGAGGCAGGAGCTCCCGTAGAACAAAAAACAACAGGACAAAGAGCGCCATCGAACCCATCTCGCTAAGTCATTGGCACTCTCGCTTGTAAACCTTGCGCAGTCATCTGTGCTAAATAGAATACAACGCCACCACACGGCTGGGTAGGGATCTTACGCGAACCAAGTATATATCTTGGACTTCTGAGTCTAACCATTCAGGGAGTGGAACGCGCGACCCCTTAGACTTACAAATTTACTTGCCGGTGCTCGAAACACCGACAGTAACCATCACAGCTTGTAGAATGGAGCAGGTTGCAGCCTTTGCTGAGGACTTCTTGCTATGCTCAAGATCCCATGGCACAATCATGTTAGCCAATTTACAGGAATGTAAAGGATAAAAGCATCCAGCATGATTAAGGTGAGCATAAAGGCATCCATCATGATTAAGGTGAGCATACAAGCATTCAACATTTTGAGCAAAGTTTGTGTACTGCAACTTACCTAGTACATCATACAAAAGGACCAACAGTGCAAAGATAGCTATATTAACTAATTTCTTTAGCATGTCCTCTACTCTTTCCATCCTTTCTTCTAGCTTTTTAAGACTCTTGTTGTCATGTTGCATTTCCTCATCATATGCAGTCGGATGTGCATCCCTCTGACTAACACCCACAGGAAGGAATGTTACAGCCCGTAGGCCATCATTGCTAGGTAGCAAATCTTCTTTGAATGCAGCAATTTGAAGTGCAAGATTTTCAACACTGCGGCTGGCTTTATCAGCCCACTGCCAATAGTGGCATGTTGTGCCCTTCGAACAGAAAGAATGGAACTGAAGGTGAAAGTCAAGGAATATGAATAAATGATTTACTTCAAAAACTTACCGACATATTCGAACACTTCATGAACACTCGAGATGGATTCTTGGGTGTATGGGAGGTGAACACATTTGCAGGATCTCCGCATCGAGGACACAATAGCTTCATCCGCAATGCCTCTAGCTGTCTCTTTGTCCCGCCATTTGATGAAGCCGTCGACATGAATAGAAAGCTTCAAACTTACAATATAACATTACCATCATAAGTAAGGCAAGTACCCATCAGTTGTCTTCAATGAATAAGTAAGTCAAGCACCGATCAGTTGTCTTCAATGAATTAGTAAGTCAAGCATCCATCAGATGTCTTCATTAATAAGTAGATCAAGCATTCATCAGTTTGCTAGATCATCATTACAATCCAAAAAATAGTTAAACACAGCTAGTAGGAAGCAAACCTTTCCCTAAACCACACATTGTATTAAATAAGGGGGTTAGACCGCAAGTGTGAAGTGACCCAAAGGGCACGTCTAGCCTCAGTCATCTGCACAAATAGTAAGCCCATTGATTTATGCTCAGCCAAGTACGTCAACACCGCCATGAGGTCCTCTTCACTGAACCCAGGGAGGTCCATCACGGCACCGTACAGACCAGGGGTTGCCTCAGCATGCACAGTGGATGAAATGGTAGCAGCCATCTCGCGAACGGCATCTGACATTGTGGTCAGCAGCACGGCTTCATCCTCGGCTATAACAGGAGCCCTCTTCCTTTTCCCGCAAGAGCTGGAGGTGTCCTTGCTCATCCCGTGACCACCAGTAGTGGCAGCATCACCACCTATAGCACATCCACCTCCCACAGTAGGAATAGTACCATCTACCCCCATACACTCCGAACCCTCCATCATATCGGAGGAATTCACACCAATATATGGACCTTTCCTGCAAGAGCTATCGCCAACTTTCGAGGGAGAGCCCAGGGCCTCATTGAAACCCATGGCATACCTCCTGGTGGCCTGCGCACCACCAAATATGGTAGCCATCTGAACGTAGTTCTCTAGAGGCACATTGAGGTACTCGACATCCTTTGGGTGATCCTATATGCAATGTGAAATCAAGCATGAGATGTAGGCAGAAGCAAAGATAATAGGTATAGGTGGACACTTCACAACCAACCTTAATGTGGCCCATGTAGTGCTCCTCCTCGAGTTTTATCATGTAGGTGTTGTCATCCCAAAGTGCACCACTGATATCCTTAAGCCTAGTGATGCGAACCCACATAGCACGCCACTTTCGAAGGTGGTTGTACACTTGGGTACCACTCACATCAACACCGTATGTGAA
This sequence comes from Otatea glauca, assembly GCA_036346275.1. Lineage (NCBI taxonomy): Eukaryota > Viridiplantae > Streptophyta > Magnoliopsida > Poales > Poaceae > Otatea > Otatea glauca. Next base: position 20,489,883 of record CM070712.1, on the reverse strand, counting down.
CTCAACGCCTAGCCACTTGATTGAGATGGACCTCTTTGAACCCCTTGTCGGTCTTAACACCTTGGCCTATGAGCTCAACCATACGATGGAGCATGAAACTAGACATGTGAGAATTCCAGCGCAAGGATTGCCTACCCCCTTGGCTACCACCCACCCCAGCCTCATCACCCTTGTCAGACATCCTAATGAGGCTATCATTTCAGCACAAGCAGTTAACACATGTTCTTAACATCAAGAAGTAAGGAAACCAATAAAAAAATTTATTAATGAGAAATTCAGTCATCATTGCATGCATCCATTAGTCTCAGCTACAGACAAACACTTCAAATGTTCATGGAATAATGAGGAAGTGCAACACCATCGCAAGTACATGCAGTACATCACACCCTGGCCGACCCCCTATTCTGCCACATAAGATTAGCCCATTCGTCCCTCTTTTGTGCCCAGGCACCATTGTCGTGCTGAAGGTCACCGTGCCCTCCGTCGTCATCAATATTTCCAGCCCATGTGGACTCTGGTGGGACACACGCATCCATTCCATACCGCAGAATCCAATTGTGTAAGATAACACACGCAAGGACCAACTTCACTTGGGTCTTGTACGTGTGGAAAGGTTTATTATATACAATTTTGAAGCGGTTTTTGAATGTACCGAATGCTCTTTCGACCGACACCCTAAGAGATGAATGACGTAGATTGAACAATTCTCTGGCATCACGAGGGTAGTTCCTTCCACCATACTCTCTCAAATGGTAACGTGTGCCTTGGTACGGTGGAAGGAAACCAGGCCGAGCAGCATATCCGGCATCAACAAGGAAGAATTTGCCTAAAAAATGAAACAGTGCCCTTACCATTACGTACATTAATAATAGGTAACTACAACCACTAATAGTACATACGATAGTGTTTATTACCTGTCGGGACCCTAAGGCCATCATCCCTCTCCAATGCATCGGCAAGTATGATAGCATCATGTGCCGACCCTTCCCACCCGGCAAGGACATAGGTAAACCTAAGATCAAAGTCGATCGCAGCCAAGACATTTTGTGTAGTTGTACCCTTCCTACCCTAAAAAGTGCATAGAATTTCATTGGGACTCTTGCAAGCACATGAGTGCCATCAATAGCCCCAACGCAGTCCTAACACAGAAAACATAATTTTTTTCAAGGACTACACAAGGTCAGTAGTAAGTTAGCTGACATACATGCGTGGTACATATTTACCTTGAAGTAAGGGTAGAACCGTGTACTGCTGAGGATTTTAGGGTGGACGATAGTGGAGGTGACCGGATCATGTCATTCTTGCGCACTCACCAATTGCAAAAAGAACCTCATGAAAGTATCGACTGGTGGTTTCAATTGATCTCCGAAAGATAGGCTGGAGTGCTCTAAACCTATGGTTATGCCCCACAACTAAGAGAAACATGGCTAGTTGTTCTTCAACGCAGGTGTTGATACTATCTCGTAGCAGCGACCTTTCAAGAAGCAAATTGCAAAGCTCAAAAAAGGGGGCCCTCGACATCCTAAGTTGCTCAAGGCAATGGGTATCATCTGAATGGTAGATCCACCGTAGGTTTGATTGCCTTGCGATGTCCCTTTCCAACATTGGAGCATAGGTAATACGTGCCTCACGTGCCCTTCGTCTTCGTAGGATAAGGAGCATGTACATACACATGACAGTAACTATACCAGCCCCTCTAACAATGAGCATGTGCCGCCTACGAGCCAACTCATCCATCTACGTAAGAAAGGTAGTAGTACGACATGATTAGTCCAGCATAGTACACGATGGTGTTGACACAACCTTCCTCTAATTACACAGCTGCAGCATCGAAAGGATGCGCCTCCGGTAGAATGACATCATTAACCAATGGATGCAATGCTCAGTAATGTGTGCAATGCTCAGAATGCATTGATGACCGCAGGCACAAATCAAGAACCGAATGTAACATGCTGCACATGAAAGTTCAATCATAGAGAACGAGTTCTACCTAGATAAAACAATCGGAGCTCAGTCCAAGACAAAAATTAAAATTGTCCCTAAACCACATGTCCAGTGCCCTCGTGCTACTAAAGAGAATCCATTCTTCCCGATCACCAAAACAAATGGAACAATCCAACTCTTCACTGCAATTTTTCTAAAGTGCACATCTACGCAATTTTTCTATTCATGTTATCAAGACATCCAAGCAATTTGTCTACACTAGAACTATGCAATTCTTCTATCCTTGGTTTAAGCTCATGCATGCATTTTTCATACACTCGCACAACCGAGATCTGCCGGATCTACGTGTCCCCAAAGTCATGAAGAAAACCAAAACTACGAGATCTACACAAGTTACCACAGTCATGCTCAAATCAAAGCGAAAGAACATAACAAAATGGAATAACGACGGAATCTTTGGGATCTACATGTCCCCGAAGCCATGAACAAAACCCAAACTACGAGATCTACCAAATGTACCAGAGCCATGCTCAAATCGAAGCAAAAGAACATGGCAAAATGTAATAAAGCAGGGAATGATGGAGAGAACAAGCCTTGCACAGATCGGGGAAGGAGACGGGTAGAAACCTCAGGCAGAGCGGGGAGGGAGGCGGGGATGGAAGCTCCTGTAGACAAGGGGAAAGAGACTGGTGAGCTGCCTTGCGTGCACGACGACGACGGCCAGGTCCTCAGGGGACGACGGATTTGAGGAGGATGAGCCAAATCGCCCCCCGTAACCCTAGCAAGGCCGAGAGCTGGAGGTCACTCGAATGAATCTGGCCGGCTCGGGAGGTGATGCGCGCCGCAGCGTGGATGCGACCTCCGATACTCCATAAGCCAGGCTCGAAAAAACGGCACAAAATGCTGTCTCCTTTGGGCCAGGCTCGCCAGCCGTTTTTGCGTCGCGCGGGCCTGGCCCCGATCAACACCCAGTCAACCAAACATTTTCATTTTTGTATAAGCTCATGCGATACAATCTAAACCAACCAACCAAACAGGCTCTTAAATTTCAAACATCGAAGCAGCTAACATGTTTTTTAGGTGGTTTTGCCACAGTAGGGGTCTATTGTGAAGGTTTTGCCACGTTGGATGCACTTTGGCTTGACAGATAATTGGACATTCTTCGTCCCTATTTGGCCAAGATGAAGTGGGTTTTGAGAGGCCTTATCTTATCTTCTAAAGAACACCAAGTGTTGCATACATCTATCGCCTCAGGGCAAGATTGGAGTAGAGCTATTACCCTTGTCGGGGGCTCAAACCAGTATAATTCTTGGTGTCTACCCTCTCCTTTCTCTCCAAGCTCCGTCAAACTCAATCCCTTCCTCCGAATGAGAACGACTTAGGCTCTATCCTCCTCATCCCCTCATCCTTCTTGCGGTTAGGCGATCCCGATCATCGACAGTGGCAGCTGCTCGAGACGGTGTTGGGTCCACCAGATCTAGCAGCGTCGTCGGATCCGATCTCAAATTGGGTGCTTGGGCGGAGGCCAGATCCGCCGTGCCTGAGCCAGCGCGGGTGCTGGGCTGCCTGGAGCACACCAACCCCAGCGTAAGCGAGCTACAGGTGTGGACCGGTGATGGAGGGTGGGTCGATGTGCCACCAGTGCCCGACGCGCTTCTAGTCAAATGGTCCCCAATGGTGCCGCCGGTGCAAGATGAACAAGTTAACAGCGGTTGGATGCAACACACTTGCATTCCTGGGAGGCTATAAGGAGCACATGTTTAACAATTCTGAGGTGCTTGACTTCAACTCATGCAGCTATGCCTTTGCCGCTGAGTAGGAATGGTTCAGGTTTGAGGCTTCTTATCTTGTGGATAACAAGATAACATAGAAGTTCAAGGATGGATTTCCTGCTGTGCTTGACAGGGTTGTTGGAAAGAATCCAGTTTTGAAGCTGTGAAGAAAGTGTCATTGTTTGCCTGCATTGGCAAGAATGGCCAGTGCATCAAGTCACCAAATGCCACAGGGCATCTCTGCACCTGCTGATGGCTTTGCTGGCAACCCCTACCTAGAAGAAGGGTGCCAAGATATCAACGAATGCCAATTTCCAGACCAGTACCCTTGTTATGGAATTTGCAGAAATTCAATTAGTCAACATTTGGGATGTTCTCAAGGTAGTTTGAAATGGTGAATACAAGAGCGTGGAGCACAGGGTCCTGATCAGGTTGCTTCAGTGAGGAGAGGGCGAAGACCAAAATAGGTCCCTGGGACCTCGTCAACGTAGTAGGAAGTGGCAGTCAGAGCTGCGACGCCCGGAGATAGCAACTCGGTGGTCCTAGGTGGTGGTGCTGCGATGCTATAGGTGAACTGACGTTGAGGAATTTCCCAGCCAAAATGGAATAGGGGAGGAGGTGCAGCAGCTCACCATGATTCCTCTTTTGCAGTCGCCAGTACCGGGGGTGGATGGAGGAGGCATGAACAGTAGCGAGTGGCGACAGGGCAGGGTGGTTCACGACGGCAGAGCTCCTCGGTGAAAGTTAGCAAGGATGGAAGGCCCCATTAGCTTCGACATGCTGCGAAGATGGATCGAGTGCGAGGAATTGGTATTTGATTCACCGAAGGGAGAGTATTCATGTGGGCAACGGCAATGGCCGAGTTTGGGGAAGAACACTCGATCTGGTGTTTCACCGTGATGAGCTGCTTCTTGTACCCATGGAAGTTGCCTTGAGGTGTTGCAAACTGGTTGTCGTTGAGTTGTGGTCCTGAGGTGCAGCTCACCCAACCTTGGTGGAGGCTCTATGTTGTAGTTTGGTCAGGGCCCTTTGTGTAGGCAAGCCATTGTCGGCTAGCCTGTAGGATGGGGGAGGATCTATGTTCCCTCAGCGTGTTGTTAGCTAGCTCTAGGCTCTATTGTTTGTATGTTGGGTGAGGGTCGGTTCTTTTGGTCTTGTTAGTGTATTTAATGCAGGGTTCCAAAATTCGGCGAATTTCGGACCACTCCGAATTCTAAAGTACCGCCTGGAAATTTGGTTTAAAAAATTTGAATTTGCTACAGTAACCCCAAAATTTCGGATTTTTTGGGCGAAATTTCGACAAATTTTGTAGAATTTTCGTGTTTTTGGTCGGTTTTGAAACTTTTAGGGGCGGATTTGACCGTATTTGGTCCAATAACCCTTAGGAAAGTCATCTCCTATGCAAATTTGTTGAAAAACCGAATTTTTTAAATATTTTAAAATTTTGGCAGAAACACTGTCAGATTTTTATAAAATTTTAAAAGCTTTATAATAATTTGAAAATTTTATGGAACTATAATTAGTATATTAGGATCATACATAAAAAATTTAAAAATAATTTAAATTCATTTGGTATATTTAAAAAATCAAAAACAGAATGAACATAATTGGGACAGTTATATTGTCAGAATTTTATAAATTTTCTTGAGTGTGATTATGATCTAATTTTTTTTAGAGATTAATAATTGACTGGGTACCATTATGTAAATTTTAAAAAAATTTAAACTTTGTTTTTTTGGTCAATAAAATCTATGTAAGCATTAAACTTCGTTTGTTATATTATATTTCAGAAATAAAAAAGAAAAGAACATAAATGGTACTGTGCCTTGTAAGAATTTTATAAATTCACTGGAGTGTGATCATGAATCACAATTTTTATGGAATATTAATAACTTCCTTATCAACATTATGTAAAATTTTAAAAGTTTTTATAGTTTACATATTTTTTCATTTTGTTCGAGTTTGCCGGTAAGCCTTTTAACAGGGCAGTAGTACTTTTCGAATTTTTAAAACTTCATACAGTTTGATAATCATCTAAAAATTTTATGAGATCATTATAGATACATCATAACCATGCACAAAAAATTTCAACAGTTTCTAACTTTATTTGTACCATTTTCCATTCGGATCAAACTTGTCGGTCAGTGTTCTATCAGGATAGTGCCACTCTCCGAATTTTTAAAAATTCTTCATATGTGATAATCAGCTGAAATTTTTGTGAGAACATTAGTTATGGATCTTAACCATTCAAAATTTTTTTTAACAGTTTATAACTTGATTTGTACCATTTTCCATTCGGATCAAACTTGTCGGTCAATGTTTTATCAGGACAGTACCACTCTCTGAATTTTAAAAATTTCTCAGATGTGCTAATCAGCTGAATTTTTTGCGAGAACATCAAAATGTGTCAGGAACCTCAAAAAACAATTTCAAAATTTTTTGATAACGTTTAGACCACTTTTCAGCCAGTGCAAAAAAACCCAAAATTTCGCGCGAAATTTCTGGTTTTTTTTACCGAATTTCGGATTTTTATTTCTGGAATGGACCAGATTTGAATTTTGAAATTCAAATTTCGTTCGAAATATTTCCAAAATTTCGAAATTTCGCCAAAATTTCGTTATCCGGCCAGGGACGAGATTTATTCCGAAACCAAAATTTGAAACCTTGATTTAATGTCATGGTTGGATTTTCTAGGGTTCCGAATTTCTCCGGTGTTGGTCTCTCCTATTGGTGGCCGGTAGTCGGTGTTTACGATGTTTCCCCTTCGGGGGTTAGTGTAATACTCTGTTCTTCTGAAATGAATGGAAAAACTCCTGTTCTTAGTTTTTTTTAAAAAAATGAGTGCTTGGCTTGCTTCGTGACATGTATCATTCTTGAATGATTAATCTGTGTGCTTCCACATTGGACGGGAAACATGGCCATTATGACTGGCGTGTGAGGGGTGGGGAAGTCTATCGTGCGGTTCTTTGTTAAGCATGGTTTGAGGGTGATGATTGCGAGCATGGCGCATGCCGGAGAAACCGAGGTCTCTGACGGGGGCTCAACATTTAGATATATTTGTGTAAAAAATAAATGTCTTAGATGTCTCATGCCTATTATACTCTCTTTTGTTTAACTTTTGATTGATCGAAATTTTTTAAGAATATTGATTGGACAATTTTTAAAAATGCCAATGAACTTGCCTATATGTAATTTCTTTGATATATGTAAGAGAAAATCGATGTTAGTATCATGTTTTAATTATATGTATCACTATTTTTTTAATCCGTCGAAACGCACGAACATCCTACAACCCTAACACTACTAATCAACGGTTTAGGGGTTTTTCTGTGCTATGACACGCGGTTTTATGAGATTTATTTTAAATTAATTTTGAAACTTAGGGGTGTTTGTCACAGCTCCAGCTCCACCAAAATCGATGGAGTTGATGGAGTAGGGTATTTCTAACTCCAGAAATTTATAGAGCTAAAGCTGTGGGTACATTAAGGGCCTGTTTGGTAGAGCTCCAAATCCCAGATTCACTTGGGATCTGAAACTTGTAGGCTAAAATAAAGTGATTTAATTTATATTTTTGGTCTAAAATATAAACAAGATGATCCATCTAAACATGTACTCACGACTCACTCACTGATCTGGTGGGTAGAATACCACTCCACCAGATCCACGGATCTGATGGAGCTGGAGCTCTACCAAACACACCCTAAGAGTGTTTAGATGGGTTTCTTGTTTACATTTTAGACTAAAAATATAAACTTAATTCACTTTATTTTAACCTATAAGTTTGATCTGAGGTGAAGCTAGGAAGTGAAGCTCTGCGCTTTACTTGAGAAACAAACACCTCCCTATCCTTTCGGCCTAGGCCCATTAGTTGGTCCGGCCCACCCATTGCCCGTCTGTTCCGGCGACGCACGCAGCCTCAGCCCGCAGCCGTCGTCTCTCTAGTCTCTATTGCTCATCCTCCGCCGTGCCGCAGCCGGAGCTGGCGTCTCATCCTCGCCTCCCTCCGTTCGGATAATCGGAGGCTCCAGGAGTGGAGGAATAGATTTATAAGCATCGATCATGGCTGGTCCGAACACAAATCCTGAAACCCCACTTCTCTTCTTCTCCGAGTTCTGTATCCTTCCTGCTGCATCGCCCTGCTACTCACAGTATCTTTGTGTGTGTATGTTTGTTTGCGATGGGTGGCATGGAAGACTACGAGCAGGAGCAGGAGATGGAGGTGGAGGCCCTTCAGGCCATCCTCATGGACGACATCAAGGGTTCTTCTCTTCCTTTTTCCTTCCCCTATCTTTGGTTCTTTGCTTCCTCTAGCTCTGCTCTGCTGTTTCTTACCGAATTTTTAACCATCGGTGCGTGTGGGAATTGAGGCAGAGATCGACCCCAGCGAGAGCGGGCTCGGCACCACCGCCCGCTGCTTCCAGATCCTACTCTCTCCTCAGGTACTTGCAGAGCAATCCGTCGTGTATACATTCATAAAGCTTTCTTGAATTCTGCGTACTCCAATGGCCTAGGCGACAACGTTGAACGTCGTGCGTTTAAACCTCTTGAAATTGCAGTGTTAGTTTTATATTTCCTGCTGTATTTGCAATTCTTTTGATGAAATTAGTGATATTTTCCCGCTTTCTATTGGGTAGGATGATGATTTCGACGAGTCAGCTTACGTGCCAGGTAAAACTGATTTGTAGAGGGACAAAGAAAATACACAAACTTGCAAATATTCTGGAATGCTGGATTCGTATCAGATTTCATGTAACTGTGTTATATTGCCCTGATTTGCAGTTCAACTGGCTCTGATTTTTGCACACACCGAGAAATACCCAGATGAGCCTCCGCTTTTGAATGTCAAAAGGTTGTGCTAACGTGTTATAATCTTGATGCTCCAGCATGGCTGGAGGCAAGCATTGTGCCTATGGATAGTTTGGGATTTAAATTTCATGGTGCTTTCGTGCAAACTGTGTGCTTATTCCATTTCTAACACTTACCATTGAATTTCAAACACATTCATGCAGTGTACGCGGAATTAAATCAGAAGATCTTGCATCCTTGAAAGAACAGCTTGACCAAGAGGTATGTAAGTACTTGGCTCCAGGTTTAGTGTCATCTCACGTAGCTAAAGTTGTCAAAGTGCATGCAACAATTGAAGCTGAATCTCTTTGAAGTTAAATAATTAAAATGAGCCAAATAAATGTGGGCAGCTAAAACAGTTTTTTGCTGTTTACTTCTACTTTTTTTTTACACTGGCATGCCTTTCTAGGATTTGCAAAAAGGCCATTGTGACTTCATATCAATGCTAGGTTGAGTTTTGGCTGGGGTCTTACAGAGTTACTACAATATTTGAATATACTGTGCTCAAATATCACCAGAACTAGTTAGGAACCTATTATTGGTTGTAAGGTATATTCATTATTAGTCACCTGATATGTCCGTCATCTCATGTGATGTTGAACATTCCCATCATTTAGGCAACTGAGAATCTTGGCATGGCTATGGTATATACTCTTGCCACATCAGCTAAAGAGTGGTTAAGCGAGAAATATGGACAAAATGTTGGAGATGAGGAACCTGAAGAAACTGAAGAAGCAGAAGAGGAGGTATACCTCACTTATTCCCTTATCTGTTTGTATCTTATTTACTATGAATCTGTAGGTATGGCTTTATTTAATGGTGCAGTTGCAGAAATTCAATTTCCTTTTCCAACTAAGAGTACACATTTTAAAATTTTATGGACACTCAACACTGGCAGGTGGCAGCTCTAGGATGCATGTTTTTGTAGTGGCTCTTGTGCTTGTCCTACTGAGCCACTTACTTAAGCAAATTTAAGTATTACACTTGTATTATCGAATCATGGACCCTAGACGTATGTTGTTCTGTTCCCCTTTAGCAAATATAATTGTTGTGCAGTATACTTTATATAATGAAACATTTACTTTCATGTTAGATCATTGTACCCCATGGTGAAGCTGTTACTGTAGAGAGCTTTCTGGCTTGGAGAGAACGTTTTGAAGCTGAATTGGCGCTACAGCGTGCTAAGTAAGCATCCAATATTATTATTTTTATATTAGCTTGCTCCCGATGACCTCATGGCATCTTGTTTATACGTGACATGTTTCCTTTTGATTGTATTTGAAGTGCCAAAATGCGCTCTTAAAGATAATCTTTTGAACTTTCATGGTGTGCAGGCTTATGCCAGAGTCAGCTCTTACAGCCCCAAAGGAAAAGAAACTCTCTGGAAGACAGTATTTTGAAAGTGGAAGGCATGCAATGGTACTTTATCCTATAGATAAGACGTTTTTCCCTTTCCCCTTTCCTATAGTGCAGAATAATTAGGGGATATGCCTAACTAGCTACTGATGCCCAATTTATAATTTTATTAGTTCAATGTTCTTTGTACAAATATGTAACTTCAAGTCTCACATTACATGAAACTGTCTTTCAGAAAGGAGCAAGTACAGTTGCTGAAGAAGAAGAGGAAGAGGAGGAAGACATCGAATTTGATGATGATTTTGAAGGTAAATTTCCTCTAACTTCATTCTTTCTTTCTTGCCTACAGTAGTACTTTTGGAGTTTGGTAGTGAAACCTGCCTTACAAAACCCGGTGTCCCAATGTTCGTACAGACGACGAAGAGGACATGCTTGAGCATTATTTAGCTGAACAGTCGGGGAAGTCATCAGCTTAGGCTTCAAGACCATAGAAGGGTACATTTTGGGCTAAGTCTATTTTAAGGAAGCCCGATGTTGTTATATGTGAAGCGCACTATTTTGTAGCTGTTCCTGGTGAATAACTTCAAGAGGCTGTCCAACACAAGGTAGCTGTGGGCTCTCCCGTTGATCTAAGTTGAGGGTGTTAAAAGTCATAGTGCACCTGCATAGTGTACTACTACTGTAATTTATTGTGCTTTTGGTCAGGTTGAACGTGTATACTTTGCCTTTTTGCGGAGCATGTTATATCCTTCGGACAGCTCTTGCTGGCGATATGTTTGTATTGCTGTTCTTTAAACAAGTCTGCAAACCACTTCAGCCACAATTCACACTTATTTCTTTCATATTCGTGCTTGTGATATATAGTTTCTTAAAGTTCCGTTTGCTTTGTCTTTAGTATTGTATCTCTGTTGCACAAAGGTTGTGGGTCAGCTGGAGTTCTGCAGATTCATCCAGTGCGTTATTAGAACTGTCTATGATTTGCAGCTGATGCATTATTAACAAGGGTCTCTCGGTACAAAAGAATTGCTTCTATTTCCTTCTTCCATCGTCATTGATGTTGGCAATAATGCATAATACATTGGTGATCTACAACAGAAGGCTCTTCTCTATTCTACAATGGGCACAAGCTTTCCTCTGTTCCTACCAGAGGAAAACTTCTACAAGGGCCAAAGCTAAATTGATCTGTGAGGATAAGTATAAACAAAAACCTATAAACTCCTCACATTGAAATGGCTGCAGCAACAACCGTTTCCCTGAAGATCATCGCTGCAGCAACAACCGTTACCCCGAGAGATCATCGCTGCAGAAATGTCCAATTCTGCTTCTTCACAGAACTAAACGCCTAATTAGACACATCCTTGATCAGTCATGGCTTGCGCAATATTAAGGAAAGCACATATGTTTGCACCATGCACCAAAGACCTGGAGGGAGAGAGAGAGAGAGAGAGAGAGAGGATCAGCTTCTGGATCGAAGGCAGGTGGAAGTAAAGGAGGAGGATATCCTCAGAAATGCATCAGCCCGTCATTTCAAAGTACAAGAAAAACTAACTCTGGGTTCTCTTTCATAATTCCATAATCTTGAGCAGCTTTGATCGACCTGTCATATGTTTGCTTTATTGCATCCTGTTTAAAGCAAAAGAAAAAAAAAACTTAGCAGGTCATGAAATTAGGAAACATAAGAAAGAGTAGCCACCAACAGGCTGGAGCACCAGATTATACCTGTATTTTGTTCTCAAAATCCTCCACCGACCACTGCATCAAACTAAACTCTGGATTCAGTTCAAGTTCTCCGACTGCTACCTGTCATTCAAGAGAGACAAAAACATGAACAAGAGGGGAAAACATGTAACTCTCTCTTGGTCTACCCTAGAGACCATGCATATTATGACTTCAATCCGTTTAAGCACTTTTTTAAGGTATTGTGTGAAGTCTATGATATTGTTTCAGAACAACGCAAGGATTGGCAAGGACTTTCAAGCTGGAGTATTACCCCACCAGCAGCGGTTGCCTTTGCTGGAGCAACAAGGACCTTTCCCTTTCTTAGGATATCAACTGCTTGAACAGTGCATGGCATATTTGAACCTACAGTCGGCAATAAGTTTTAATCAACAGATTGTAAATACTGAGAAAGGAACCCAAAGGACAAAATTCAAGACTTCATACATTCTATAAGAACACGGCAACCAGAGTTAATTATTGCAAGAGCCTCTCCCTGGTCAATCTCATTTTCTGACACACAAGGGAATGCAACATCATACTGCTCACTCCATGGCTTTGCATCATCTATATACTTGGCATGTGGATATGATTTCAAGTACTCCCTGTTTGGTTAAATGGAAAACGGTATATCAAAAACTCAACATTTACAAACTAAAAACAAGGGAAAGGCAAGTACCCACTTGAGGTTCCTTTGCTGAGCCTTAATGTTTCTTAGAAGTGAATATTTCACATAATCAAACCCATCTCCATCTACCAGATAGCCCTTCGAATCTGCAACGATTTATGACATTAGCCTTCACTGGTTAGAATTGATATAGCTACTGCACAAGTACAACAATTACATTGATTCAGATGGGGGTGCCCACAATCCAACTGCTAGTTTGGTAAGAGAGAAATTTTCCTTAGAACCAACTGAAACCTTTGAAGTCCTTTATGCCGTCATTATAGGAAAACCAATAAGAAGGGTGGAAACCTATCATAACAATGTACAAATATGCATACCCATAGGAGTTTACAATTAAGGCTCTTTTCAAACATCGAATATCAGCTTGGTTAAGTAAAAAAGTAGTAATAATGATATGCATCATTGCGGGTCTTGGGGATAGGCAAACACATAAGGATTAATCATGATCAATTCACCAAATTCAAGGTGCCTCTGCATGTCAACAGCCTTGTTTTATGAGTTAGACTTTTGACCATGCTCCTGCCAATCATGGTACCTCATGCTATTTCCTATGTAAATAATCCAAGTTAAGCTTTAAATATGTATACCTGAGACTGTAACAGGAATAGCTTCACATGACAGAAGCTTTTCCAAGACATGCATTGCTATCTTCCCAGAACCACTTATCACACATCTGCAGAAACCATACACATTAGGAAGTTCCCAAATGGTTAAAGTACAACACTAATAAGCCAAATGGATCGCTGTCAAAAACCTTAATCCTTTGAGCTCCTTGTTCATATCAGCAAGTACAACACGTGCAAAAAATACCTGCAACAAATTATGCAACCTATTTGTCAACAGGAAAAAATGGTCTAGTTAACACATGCAGCAAAAGTATTAGTGTATTATGTTGTGCATGGTTATCACGGCGCCTTGACGAGGCGTGTCACCTCCGAGGCACCTGGACGCCTAGGCGCCTAAGCGGTCGCCTAGGCGAAGATTAGGCAACCAAAAAATCCATTAATATTAGCCCAGCCGAGCCTCTCCCTCTCTGCCTCTCTCTCTCTCTCTCTCTGCCCAGCCTCTCCCTCTCTTAGCCCAGCCCAGCCTCTCTCTCTCTCCCTCCCTCTCCCTCTGTCTCCCCCCTTCCATTCACCGCCGCCCCCTCACTCCTCTGTTTCGCGACGCCCGCGCCCGCGCCAGCTCTCGCTTCGCTCGCACCGCTCCCCCTCCCCCCGAGCGCCGCCTCTCCCAGATCCGGATCTCCCTCTGTCTCGCGGCGCCGCCGCCCACTCCCGCTCCCGCCTCGCTCCCCTCCCCAGCCACTGCCTCCCATTTGGCGGCGACGGTTGCGGCGGCGATGGCAAGGCGACACAGCAGCGGCGACGCGGAGGTACAGCAAGGCGAGGCAAGGTGAGGCGTGACGTGGATAGATCTGTTGCCTGGAGCTCGGGGACCAGGCGAGGCGGGTGGCCTCCTTTCCTCCGAGTGCCCTCCTTTCCCGGCCAGGCGAGGCGAGCGGCCATGGCGGGCGGCCGCCGGCGACTGGACGCCTAGGCGACGCCGTGATAACCATGATGTTGTGAGAACTACAGCACACGACAAGATATAGACTAGTTTCTGCTCAAAAGAGAAGTTAAGATACCACTTTACCAGCCCGTATCCAGTAGCTTCTGTTCGGAAACTAGAACCAGACCAGAAGATTTTAGGCCCTGTAAAATTTCCCTGCATAAGCATGGCAATGAAATCTACAGAAAAGAGCAAAGACTAATGAACCAAAGAAGTGAAAGTAGAAACCAAACTACAAAAGGGACTAGTGGAACCAAGAGACAAATTCAGCATACAGGGCAGATGTATCAAGTTATAACAAATTATCAAGGGAACAATACTTTGTTTCCTTGGAGCATGCAACTGAGTACGACTACATTCGGAATTCATGAAACAAATTCTTGGTTAGACAACTACCATGAGAATATAGCATTGTCCAGTAGGACTATACGATCAAAACCAAGTTTAAAAGGATGTTCTAATATTCTAACTAGGGAAGTCCAATCCCTTCAGATTCTCTCATGGTCGTTAGTCATTACTTCCTAACGAGTACTAACTGCAAGAACCATAGTACTCTCAAAATAAAAGACACCTGCAGAGGGTCACAAATATTATTTTTGATAACATCTATAGTGTACCTGAAAATGACCAGAAAGGCGTCTATACTGCCCAAAAAGGTAACCCATTTCCCTTGGACCAACACCAACATCTTCAGCAGGAAAATCCTGCAGAAAAAAATTGAAGTACAAACTTCCGATTTGAGTAAAACAGTTTGATTCCATTTAACTAATTTAGAAATAAGTAACTCAAAGTCTCAAACGAAGTATCTGATTGGGAAGTACCTGATCAGGGCCCAAATATCTATACAGCTCATCCATGAAACTTTGACAAAAGCGCATTATCTGGCATGGAACATTTTCATATTTACATGCAGTAAAATATTATTATCCAAAGGAAATAAAATACAACACAAATACCTCACTTTCACTTTTACCCTTTGGATCAAAATCACTCCCTCCAGCGGCACCTCCAAGTTTATATAGTGACAGAGCATTCTTCAAAGTCTGTGTAAAAGGAAAATCAGCTTAGCATGCTACATGAAGTCTCATATAGGCTTCTAATTTCAACATTCATTAAAAACATTCTTTTGGTTCAGTGGTCAGTACCATCATATTAACTGATGAAGTCCCAAATCATCATAGAGCACTACAAACATCCAAAATTTATATAACTTGGCTCCATTTGCACACTATTTGACATTTATCTGCTTCTGGCAGCAGTAAATTGAGTGCAGGCAAGCAACCCCACCCACCAAAAAAAACCCACCCAACCACTCTGCATGCATGCAAATCCCCCAAGAAAAAAGAAAGAAAGAATGTTCGCAGGCAAATCATGCCATTGGCTTCAAGAATCCAGTGTAGAATAAGGAAAAGTTCCAAGTTTACATTACAGTATGCATTGAAGTTGAAGCTGTTACATGATTCATTTCTTGAGTAGTATTTCTGTAAATGACATCGAACATTATGTTGATTTAATCAAAAGGTAGTGTGACATAAAAACAGAAAAAGAAATGCAGTCGCTTAGTGTACTACAAGCACAAATGGTACAGGAATGAAAAGACAGGTTGTAGCAGCAAATTTGTTTGCATGAAAAACACATTTGGGCCAAGTATACTATTACCTGCTCAAAAGCTAGAAACTTTGCCACACTTAAGTTCATGGAAGGGTGGAAACGAAGACCGCCTCTGCATGGACCTAACGCCTGGCTGAATTGCACACGGAAACCTCGATTTACATGTGCTTCGCCTCTGTCATCAACCCATGGCACTCTGAAGATAAAGCATCTCTCAGGTTCCAATAAACGCTCCAAAATTTGAACATATCTGAAAAATCACCATCAGAAATCATGTTATACTTAAGGTGTAGGCATACTGTTCCTTAGGAAGGGGAGGGAGGGAGAATTACTGGGAGTTCTTCACCAAAACTGGTTCTAAGGAATGAACCACCTCCTGGATTGACTCTATAAATTCAGCCTCATGAGGGTCCCTCTTTAAGACAGATTCAAGTATCGAAGCCGCTGTTTTCGACAAAGCTGAAATGGAAAATGCCACAATTCAGACAAAATCTTGAAATTTAATGCAAGTATGTTGCTAACTTGTATCAATTTGATAGAAAGTCGCACTGACATCCTGCTGAAAATTAGCTTGTTTCTACAGCACAAATAATTGATAATGGTTTGGTGAAAGACTGTAAATATAGTTATCAATACCATACCGGTACCGGCCGGTATGTACCATTTTCAGCACCTAAACTGGTACAAAGTAGCCATATGTACTCTACCAGCCTTGATACCGGTCATACAGGCCCGACATCGGTCAATACCGGCCATACCGACTTCGATACCCGATACCGGTCAATACTAGCCATACCGACTTCGATACCGGTTAATACTGACCATAACAGCTTTGATACCAGTTAATTCCATTCATACCGGTGGAACTGATAACACGGTCTATTGAACTATATGATCGATAGTACTACTATTTATTTGGATTAATATTATATGTGAACTTTGGTGTACATATAATTAAATATATATATACTTACAAATATGTATTATTATATTAAACCCGAAATGGTACACCATTATGGACCGGTACCATAATATACCATTCCAAAAGCCAAACCGGGTGGTGGCACAGGATGAAGTTAATTTTCTTGTAGGAAGCACAGAAGCACTTGTTCGCTGTGTACAAGCGGGTGGCGGCACAGGATGAAGTAACAAATATCAAAATTATTTCCTTATGATTGAACTTTAATATGTTACAGATAACGTTATATAACATATAACATCAAACTAGATATTAAAAATCATGTTATGTACTTCTCAATGTGCAATTTACATTATTAACATTGAAAGTCTAGACATTTCCCCAAATATCTAAATCAACACAGTACTAATTATGCGCACAAATTTGGTACACAAGCGAACCAGCAGCATAATCGCAGGAGCTGAGCCAACAAGACCAACCTTTGACATAGACCGGCCTCTCGATCTCGGGCGGCTGCAGCTTCTCCTTGGACGCCATCTGCAGCCGGAGCGCCTCCTTATGCAGCAAGCTATTGTTGTGCTCCTCCAGCGCGCTCATCTGCATGTTCCTGCTCCCCTCGTTCCCGTAGGGGTTCCGGCGGTGCTTCCGGCCGAACTCCTTGCACACAGTGCAGAAGATCCTGCTGGTGTTGTCGTGCACGGCCACGTAGGCCCACTTGTACGTGTCCGCCCACTCCTCTCGCCATTTCTTCACCACCTTCTTCTTCTTCTTCGTATGCGCCGGCAGCCTTAGCATCCCCTCGTGCTCCTCCCCATGCAGCGGTGCCGGCTGCGCCTGCCCGTCCCCACCGGGCTGCGAGCACGGGAGGAGGAGGCTCTTGTGGTCGTCCGCGGGGACGACGGGGTCGTGGGCGGAGGTGACGCCGACGAGGCCCGCGCCAGAGAAGGAAGGGTCGTCGCCCGGGCCGATCTCGAGGTCGATCTCCTCGCCGATGCCGCGCACCACCAGGTGGTGCTGCCGCTGCGCCTGCCGCAGCAGGTTGATCTCGTCCATGGCCGAGTTCATGCACAGCCGCGTCGCACCATGCGGGGCAACGCTGGGAGACTCGATTCGCCGCCCGTACCAGCCAAAGCAGAATAAATCTGGCCCCGGTAGGCGCGATTAAATGGGGGATTTGGCGTTAGGATTTGGGGAACTGGGCACCACGGCACCTGCGCCGGTGTCCGTGGAAAGTCGGGTCGATCTGGGCACGCGGGGTACGGGGCGGCGGAGACGGTGGTCGGCGAGGGCGAGGGGAAACTGCCGCGGCTGCCGCCGCTCGTGTCGAGGGGCTAGCGTTCGGACAAGGCAGCAACAAACGGTCAGGACAAGGCCGTGGCCGAGTGGTCCGGCGAATCACGACCGTTGGTTTGCTTCGAGCGGTTCGGATCGCACGGAACCCTACCGACAAATCGTGGGACGTCCGTTTGTCTTGAACGGCTGTGATCGTTCTCAAAATAGTCCGGCTCAAACAGAGGTGACCGTGGTCATGGGCTATTCGACCCCGCGGATAGGATTGAGTGCACTAACGGTAGGGCTTTAAACTTAAGCGGTCTTTATAGTTTTGGATTGTCTAATTGAAGTAACGGATGGTTCAGATCGATCAAAAACATAGTGAACAATATTTTGTTAGGTAATGTAAACAGTGTTTTTGTATAGTAAAAAAATCCGTACAGTATTTTCGATCGATCTTTCGGAAACTGCTTAAGTTACCGTCGCCGAGGTTTGCACCCACTCACTGTCCCGATCCCACCATTCGCTTCCATCTCGAGCTTTCTTCCTCCTAGCCATGGCTATTCACTCACTTCCCCTTTCCACCTAACTCCACGCGCTAGGGATTGGGTGCCCGTGCCTGTGATGTGCAGTATAGGAAGCTTGGCCGCTGCACGTGTGATCCGTGAAAGTTTCTGCATTCCGACGTGCCGCCGCCTCCACCGATCGCGAAGAAGAATGTGTGGGTCAATACAAATGTTCGATCACTAGATGAGGAAGCGGCGCGAGCGTCATCACACGCAAAGAAGCAGCGTTGTAGCGAAACTCTAGGTGAGTTGCCCTCGCCTCCCCCGAAGCGCCGTTGCAAGACCGCAGAGGCGTCGCCCGATCCATACTCCAAGTGCACTTTATCCGACCAAGAAAACGGTGTTGAGGTCACTGGAGATGTCTCCTGCGCCGGGCCCGCGTGATGTGTGGGTGACAACACCTGTGGTGTCACGCGGCTCGAGGGCCACGCCAAGGAGTTGACGAGCGTGGCGCTCCCCGAGGGATCTGACAAGCTGTTCTCCGGTAGCCTGGAATGCATGGTGAGTGTCTGGGACTTCCGCACTGGGAGATGCGTCCGCGCCTTGCCGATGGCTGGAAGCGAGATCACGAGCCTAATCTCGACGGGGCCGCTGGTGCTCGTCGGGGTGCGCGGTGCCACCTGGGCGCACAACACCGAGAGCGGCAAGGAGGGCAACGAGCACATCTTCACCAGCACCGATGACGGCACCATCTACACCTAGCGGATGGACAACCACTGGCATCGCTTCGCCGAGGTTGCGGCGTTCACCGGCCACGAGACGTCAGTCGTGTCGCTCGCGTAGGGCAAGGCCGGCCTCTTCTCCAGCCCCATCGACTGCAACATCAGAGTCTGGGATAGCAAGGTCCACCAGTGCATGCCCAGCTTCGCCGGGCACGAGTCGGCGGTCACGTCCTTGTTGTGCTGGGAGTAGTACTTCTTCTCGTCGTGCGATGATGGCACCATTAAGGACTGGACGACGAGGCCGGACCAAGACCAGTGCTTCGTCTTCACCGGCGACGAGGCCGGCGAGGTCACGGGGCGAGGTGGACACCCCAAGGTGAAGTTGAAGCTGAGTTCTGAAGTGAAGCCTAGTGCCGAGATCTAGTGTGTAGATGCTTGTTTAGATTAAATTGACTCACTGTCACCGGAGTTGTTTATTTACCTTGGAGCATGTGAGTTTGTAAGAGGTAGATCAATTGCTCCTCTACTTGAAGTTTTTCGAGGATTAGCTAAGTTATTCTTTTATTATTCATTATGTGGATAATTTGATATGGGGGTGGCCCAATCTTGCATTGACAAATGTGATAACTCGAATCTGTGAACCCTGACAAACACTGGTGCCAACCACCATCTCGATATAGCAACCTACAATACATGAATTCGTCCAAGAACATGTTTCGATCCTCGTCTGCTTAACCACGTGAAAGTAGCCGTACACTTTCCTGCAATCACTCCGAATAAGTTGCAAGAACAACGATGATAACTTTCAGATTGTAACTCCCTATTCTAATGGGGGCATTGGAGCACAAGCTATATAATCAAGAGTATTTCTTTGATCTGAAAATTTGTGGTTATGTTTACAATAGATGGAGCACACATATATATAGGGGTGTGGGAGAGTGAATAGTGTAGATGAATAGTGCATGGACAGTACCACACCTCCCATATACACTCTCCCATCTAATTGGAAATAATATTAGTAGTTTAGAAACAAATTATTACATAATATATGAACAATATTCTTTTGCCAAGTTGTGGTGATCACTTTCCTTTCATGACGATTGCTGAAATATCTTCTTACAAGTCATGGTGATCTCTTTCCTTGTGTGGTGATCACCTTCCTTCCTCGAAGATTGCTAAAATCTCTTCTTGCCAATTCATGGTGATCTCTTTCCTTACTTGAAGATTGGCCATATCTCAGATTCCTTCTCTCTTGTTTCTTTCCTTTTTTTCCCTGGAGTATATATTTGGAAGGAGATAAGGGGATTGCGTGGGATCATGTGGGGCCATATGGGGCCTCATAGAACCATGTGGGGCCACGTGGGGCCACATGGAATGAAGTCATGTGGCTTGGTCAATGCCTTCGAGTGCTCCCGCATGTCTTCCAATGATAGTAATGTTCTCATCGTCTCCTTTTGGTGTCCATCCTCCCTCTCCTCTTGCTAGACACACAAAGTTCCAACACCTTCATATCCGAGAACACAAAAAGTAGTTGCAAAAGAAAGCATCTAATTCTCATTGGAAGTTAAGTTATGATCAATTAAAAGCAAATCAACATTTTAAGCTAGTTTCTTCGCACGTGCTCGTGTTATAGGCTCTTGAAACATATTTGGAGCCTATCATGAATACTAGAAGAAGATGGTGAAGATGATGTCGGTATAGTCGAAGTAATGTCCTCATCATCCTCCACCTCTTAAAAAGGAGTTGTCCTCAACTCTCTATCCTATGGTCCAAAGAAAGGAGATAAATTTGAAATATTAAAATTTGCACTTACAACGTAGTCATCTTCTAGAAGTTCAATCTTTTAAGCATTGTCATTAATCTTCTCAAGAACCTTGAATGGACCATCACCTTTAGGCATCAATTTGGATTTCCTCTTTTCGAGAAAACGTTCCTTTCTCAAGTGAACCCAAACCAAGTCACCTGGCTCAAAAATCATTTTCTTTCTAGACTTGTTGGCTCTATCAGCATAAGAACATATTTTCTTTTCAATTAATTCTTTAGTGGTTGTATGAAGTTTCTTAACAATATCAGCACGTTTAGAAGCATCCATATTTGTACGTTCGTGTAAAGGAAGCGGTAACAAATCAAGTGGTGTGATAGGTTTGAAACCATACACTACTTCAAAAGGATAAAGTTGAGTTGTAGAATGTACCGCCTTATTGTGTGTAACTCCACGTGTGGCAAGCAATCCTCCCACTCTTTTAAATTCTTCTTGATCATTGTCCTCAAGAGCTTAGACAATTGCGATTCACCACTTCAGTTTGTCCACTAATTTATGTGTGACATGTTGTAGAAAATAGTAACTTTGTTCATAGCTTTGCCCACAATGTCTTCTAAAAGTAACTCATGAATTTGACATCACGATATGAAACAATGGTTAGTGGAACACCATGCAATCTCACAATTTCCCTAAAGAATAAATCACCTACATATGAAGCATCATCATTTTTATGACAAGGAATAAAATGAGTCATCTTAGAAAACTTATCCACTACCACAAAAACAGAATCTCTCCCCCTCTTCGTCCTAGATAATCCCAAAACAAAATCCATACTAATATCTTCCCATAGAGCACTAGGAACTAGAAAAGGTGTATACAATCCATGTGGATTTAACTTATATTTAGCTTTGGGGCATGCAACACATCGTTGTACAAACCGTTCGACGTCATGCCTCATCTTAGTCCAATAAAAGTGATTGCTTAGCATCATGAGTGTCTTCTCTCTCCCAAAGTGTCCCATCAATGCACCTGCATGAGATTCTTGCAACAACAACAAACGAATAGACGAATTGGGAACACAAAGCTTGTTAGCATGAAACAAAAAAATCATCATGAATATGAAATTTATCCCATCCTTTTCCTTCTTGACAGTTAGAGTATTGTGCTGAAAATTCATTATCATGAGCATACAAATATTTCAAACTCTCTAATCCAGGAGCTTTGATTTCTAATTGAGTTAAAACACGGATTTCCTAGAAAGAGCATTAACAATAACATTCCTTTTGCCTTTCTTATATTTAACAACATAACAGAAAGTTTCAATGAATTTCACCCACTTAGCATATCTACGATTTAGATTAGCTTGGCCTTTCAAATACTTCAAAGATTCATGATCAGAATGAATAACAAATTCTTTAGGCCAAAGATAATATTGCTAAGTTTTAAGCGCTCTAACCAAAGCATACATTTCGTTATCATAAACAGGATAATTCAATTGAGCTCCTCCCAATTTTCACTAAATTATGCTGCCAGTTTTCCCTCTTGCATTAAAACACCACAAATACCAATTTCAATAGCATCACATTCAATTTCAAAAGTCTTAGTGAAATCTGATAAAAAAGCAATGATACTTCAGTTAAGCGTTTCTTAAGTTCACTGAAAGCATGTTCTTGTGCTTCACTCCAAGTAAACACAACACTATTTTTAGTCAATTTATTCAATATGGCAACAATGGTACTAAAATCTTTAACCAAATGACAATAGAAACCAGCAAGACCATGAAAGCTTCTAACTTGACTCACATTCACAGGAGTAGACTAATTCTTAATTGCTTCAACTTTAGATTCATCTAGTGCTGTGCCATGTCCAGAAACTACATAGCTTAAGAACACCACTTTATCTTGACAAAAAGTGCACTTCTCAAAATTAGTATACATTTCCTCATGTCGAAGCATATCAAGAACTTGTCTAATATGTTCAATGTGTTCATTCATCATTTTGCTATAGATAAGTATGTCATCAAAGTATACCCCAACAAATCTTCCAACGAAAGCACTCAAAACATGATTCATTAAGCACATGAATGTTATAGGTGCATCAGTTAACCCAAAAGGTATGACTAACCACTCATACAATCCAAATTTTGTTTTAAAAGTAGTTTTCCATTTATCACCAAGTTTTATCCTAATCTGGTGGTATCTACTACGCAAATCAATCTTAGAAAATAAGACAACACCACTAAGTTCATCAAGCATATCATCTAACCTTGGAATAGGATGACGATACTGAATAGTAATATTGTTAATGGCACGACAATCAACATATATTCGCCATGAACCATCATTCTTAGGAACAAGAATGACAGGAACATCACATGGGCTCAAGATTTCGCGTACGTACCCTTTGTCAAGTAGTTATTGCACTTGGTGTTGAATCGCTTGTCTCCTCTAAATTGGTGAGATATGGAGGCCGATTTGGGAGAGATGCACCTGCTATCAAGTCAATTTGGTGCTCAATTCCTCGCATGGGTGGCAAACCAACAGGAACCTCAAATGGGAATACGTCCTCATATACTTGCAAAAGACTAGAAATAGCACTAGGAAGAGATGTCATGTCGTTAATGGAAATCAAAATATCCTTGAACAATAACACATAGTGCATCAAATCGGGATTGTTCTTGACTTCGCGCAAATATGATTTTGTAGCTATCATGACTAATTTCTCTCCCTCAACTTTCTTTTTACCTCTCGATGTAGCTCTTTGTATCTCATTTTCAGCAAGGTGCAAATCACTAACTTTCCTATTATCTTGCTCTTTTACTTATTGTTTCTTCAATTGTTTAGCAACAATTAGATTAGGAGTCATGGGCAACAAATTTTTAGCGAATCCCTTATACTTAAAAGAATAAGTATTTTCACGCCCGTTATGCATTGCATCTACATCAAATTGCCGAGGCCTTCCCAACAATAAATGACAAACAGTCATAGGTACCACATCACAAACATGTTTATCAAAATAATCTCTAATCTTAAATGGTACCTTAACCATGTGTTGAACCTTTACATCCCTACAATTACTAAACCATTGAACATGATATGAATGAGGATGTTTAAGCAATTTCAAATTAAGCTTGCCACACATTTCCACACTAGTTAGGTTATGACAACTACCACCATCAATGATTAGCTTGATTACCTTGTCACATACCTTAGCTTGAGTTTGGAAAAGGTTGCATCGTTGCGCTATAGAGTCATTTTCTTATATTTGAACACTTAGGGTTTTAGTAACCACAAGTGTAGGTCTTGTTTCATATGACAAATCTTGACTCTCGAAGTCTTATTCTTCTTCATGTGCCTCTTCATGGGCGCCGATTTTAGCATGCGGTTCCATTTCACCATTACTCATTGAGTCATATTCTCCATCTTCAGTGATGACCATCACACAGTCGTTTGGACATTCCCATGCAATGTGTCCACATCCTAAACACTTGAACCATTGCACCTCCCTACTTTTGGCTGTTGACCCAACCGACCCAATTGAAGATGTAGGGGTTAGAGCGCCTTTCTTTTCGCTTGTTGTACCTGTAGTCTTTGTCATAGAAGAAGAGCGAAGATTAGTAGAAACCGAATTGGCTGGTGTGGAAGAAGTACCTCGTCCCAAGCTAAAGTGTGCTTTAGATGCATTTGAAGATGAAGATGGCACCCTCAAATTGAAGGATGGCACCCTTTGTGCTAGCCTTGTATCTTCCATCATTTGTTTTTTGGTCTTTGTTGCTTGATGTACTAACTCTACCATGGTGTTATAGAGTTGATAAACAACAATATGCTTCACATTGCGATTCAAGCCATACAGAAATCGTGCAATTGTTTGCTCTTCATCCTCTTGAACACGTGCCCGAATCATGGCTTACTCTATCTCCTTGTAGTACTCCTCCATTGAACATGTGCCTTGCCTTAAATTCTGTAATTTATCAAAAAGGTCATGTATATAATGGTTAGGAACAAAATGAGCACGCATTTCCCTTTTTATTTCCGCCCATGAAGCAATTGGTGTCTCTCCGTGCTCCTCCCTTTGACTGATCACTTGCTCCCACCAAATCAAAGCATAGCCATCGAACTCAATAGCCAGCATGTGTAGCTTCTTCTCTTCCAAGTAGTAGTGCATTCGAAAGATCTTATTCACCTTGAGCTCCCAAGTGAAGTAAGCGTTCGGATCTGCATCACCAACAAACTTAGGAATAATAATTTTAGCTTACCGAACTTCTCCTCCTTGTCATTGACCATGACGTAGGTAGCCATCATTGCGGTGAAGCATGAAGTGGTTGTCCATGCCTTCTTCAATGGCACCATACCCATGGCCTTGGACAACACCATGGCCACCTCTCCCAAGTCTAGGGTGTGGTGGTCGAATCGCATTGGCAATGACACGATCTCTTCTCCTTGCTAGGCCTCGTGCTCCAAGAGTGCGGTAGTCTCCACATCTGTTTCATTGAGTTCAGCACCTCCACCTTGAACACTAGTCTCCCTTTTGTTCCATGATCTAGTGTTCGATCCTTATGAAACTCATTCAACTTTTTTTTATCAAATTCACTTACCATATGAGTCACGATGTCATTTGTTAAGATGCTCATGTTCTCCTTGAGTTGTTCATTGGATTCATTAGTCATCTTCTCTAATTCAGCATGTGTGACAAATGGTAATGACTTTCCTTGATCTCCACCATTATCTACCATGGTTAGTGCAAACACGAAAACAAAGCAACAAGTATATGATGTATATGGTGGAAACACTCAAGCTCAACCTCTCACTTACCATCCATAATTCTTACTACTCCTTTGGATTAAGGTGTTGTATGTACTCTGGTGGCGGTAGACAAGACAAAGGTGATTACTCAAGCGAATTCACAGTCGAAGCATTGCACTAACAATGGCTGATGTGTGGAGCTTGGAGGGTTAGTGTATATCCTATATAATCTGAAAATTGTAGTTATTGTAATAATAAGTAATAATCCAAACTAGAATTCATAATATCTAGTTGTCGATCTCAAAGATATAAGTGAATTTCAAGGCAACACACGCACAAAACTAATGTCACTTATGAAATCAAGGAATGAGCTATGAAATATAAGTGAGACACCAAAAGCTCTATTGCACAAGTCGTAGAGAGACACTAGCCTATTGCTTTAAGAATGTAAAAACGGTACAAGATTGCTCAATAATTCATACAATTGCACAATCTAAAAATAATTAACACAAATTAGGGTTTTGCTCAATGTAGTGTGACTGGCCACTATTTTTTTTCTTTATTTTCTTTCTTTCTTGGCCCTTTTGGCTCTTTCTTCTTTTTTTGTGACTTTCGACCAGCACTAGTCTGAACAAAGTTTTGGAAACCCTAAATTGATGTCACAAGATAATATAGTGATAATTTAAGATTATGCAATGTATCAATATGAATAGCCCTAAGCAAAATGAAATAACTAGTTTCAATTGGAATCAAAGTTTTCGTAAATGAATGAATGGTTTCTAAAAGTGGTTGGTACTGATATTTTTATGATTTTATATATTGTAGATGCTACTGTACTCAAGGAAATCAAAGGAACAAGTTAGAACTCAAAAACAATCCATGAAACCCTAATTCGGCTTTTCTGGGGTAGCAGAGTTGTCGCCTCGATTAATGTTTGAAAATGATAGGTTCACTATGGAATAAATTGAAGACTATGTCCTAAGCTTTCAATAGAGTACAAGATGATAAGCAAAATTGGCTATAGCCTACAGGACATCAAACTTTTATGGGATTTGGTACAGACACTAAAAATTTGTGGCTTTACTCTAAGACACTACTCCCTTCGGTCATAAATAGTTGTTGTTTTGAACATCGACACAGTCTCTAAAACACAATTTTGGCCATTAATTTATATTATAATATATTTCTAAAACCCAATAAACTTATAATATTATGAAAGTACTTTTGGAGACAAATCTACATGTATGATTTTTATGTATTCGATTTAAGTTTTTAAAAGATATTGACAGTCAAAGTTTTGAAAGTTTGACTATATCTGTGTTCTAAACTATAACTATTTGTGACCGGAGGGAGTACAATTTTGTAGTTCTTTGCTATAGGACACTCTACCTATTAAAATAATATATTTGATTGATTAGGATAGAGAAACATTCTAAAATGGCTCCTTTGTCCTTCTCATCCTTCCGTCCTTTGTTCGTCGGCCTATCTCAGTTGGAGCAGAGATAAACAAACTAATCATTCGTTTGGATTTGCATACCCTCATCCAAATCCTTGGGATGATCAACACTCACAGCTCAAATGAAGACCACCAACATAGCTACATAAAAGATCCAAAACAATCACTATGATGAATACCTCAATCAGTCGGCCTTGGTCCTCTTCTTGCACTGGCATGTGGATGGGAGCAGAATGGCGACTAGGGTTGGAGGGTATTTCTTGTGCCAGCGGGTTGGAAGGGAGCATATTCGCCCTTGGTGGGCATTGTTGGTGCTCGTAGGTGCTATCCAGTGGTAGCCGTCGACCTTTAACACTTGATTTTATGGAGATGGGGGCGAGATGGAGATGGTGTGGTGGATTGCATCGTGGGAGCGGTGGAGATGGAGACGTGAGGGGAGGCGATGGCATTGCCCCAATTGATTCGAGATTTAGGGACACTCAACAATTCGAGAATGGGAATCGGGTTGGCGAGGGAGATGAAGATGGCTGAGGGCACACAATATGTGTAGTTGTGCACTCGTTGAAGAGAGCTTCCTGCAACCACAGAGCAGTGCCACCGCAGCGGTCTTTATCGAGCAGCTTGTTTTATCTAGCACCTGAGCCCATCGTCGCAGTGGCACTCTTAGTTACGCTACAACACCGTCTTGGCCCCTCCGCGTGGGGTTCAACTGCCTCGGCAGCACTGCTGCCGATCTGTGGAGGAGAAGAGAAAAAAGGAAAAATAAAGAGACGAAGAAAATAACAGGTGGACTCCACCAACTAAATGGGGGAAATAGACTTTTCATCTGTCTTCTCTCTTCTCTCTAAGTCGGATATATTATTTTGTGTGAAATACTACTGAATGGTATATCGTTCAGAAGCAATTCAATGGGACACACCATCACCATTGATACAACCAACGTGACAGAAATTATTCATTAGATCCTAGCAAATAAACGACCCAGATTTAATCTCATTTTTCCCACACACCTCTTCCTTCGAAGAGAAGCTAAATACAACCAATCTCCTCGTTCCCCAACCTCTACCCATATCTTTCTGTCCAGGTTCCTCATCTGCTCTCTCGAGTCATATTCTACTACCCCTTCTTCCCTTCTCCACTCCCAATCAAGCGGTCATATGGTAGATCGAGCACACGGCGGGGCGCATCAGGCCTACAAATGAGGTGCATTGGTTGTGTAGGATCAAGGATAACCGACTAGAGGGGGGGTGAATAGGAGGTTTCTAATTTTTTCAACACAAATTAGAAATTACAAATGACACTACGAAATTGAGATACAAATATGAGGAACACACTAATGTCTCTAGCAATTTCTTAAGATGATATGTCAATACAAGTGAAACAAATAGACTTGTGAGCACAAAGACTATGAAGAGTATGGTATTAATGAAATGGAAACTCAACAATCAAGAATACCAAACACAAATAAATAGGAGACAAGGAATTTAACCCGTGGTCTCGGAGACTTACCGGTCTCCCCTACTCCACATTGAGGTGACTTGAACCACGCTGCCGGCCCACTCGCTTGAGCCTTCCTCGATCACTAAGGTAGTTCTTCCCCGCTCTGGGTAGGTGAACTCCGGCCTTCACAACTTGCCGGGGCTTCTCACAATCTTCGTTGAGAAGCTCACCGCGCACGATCGCTACCAAGCCGTCTAGGAGGCGGCAACCTCCAAGAGTAATAAACCTTGATGCTAGCTTGAGGTCGATGTCGGTGTCTAAAGGCTCAAACACTAAATGCAACACTCAATCTTACTTCTCACACTCACAAATGGAAATTGATGCACACAAGAGTGGAGAACACTTGCTAGAGCTAAAATATCATCAATGAGGACCAATAGTTACTCTAGAATGCAGGTGGGGAGGTATTTATAGCCTCCACCAAACTTTCTAGCCATTGGAGCTCGAAATCTGCAAAACTCTATTTTTTCGGTGCTACCGCCCATGTAGGACCAAGAGCACCGGCTCCATTTCAACGGCTAGAACAAAGGCATTTAATGCACTTGTCGAGACCGTTATAGGTCCGTGCTACCGCCAACTAGGGCCTGTGAGCACCGGCTCCACTTCATTTTCTTTCTTCAAAAGAGACCTCTCTGGAATTATAGCACTGGGCTTAGGACCGGTGCTACCGTAGGTCCGTAGCACCGGATACTATAGGCGTAGCACCGGCTACCAAATGCCCAAAAGGTGCTTATCTCGAATTTTCACACCGGCCGATGTCCGGTGTTACCGATAGTCCGTAGCACCGCCCACCATGGGCGGTAGCACCGGGATACCTAAAACACCCAAAACACACTCCTATGTGATTTTTACACCGGGCTGAAATCCGGTGCTACCGATAGTCCGGTACCACCGGGCTGCCATGGGCGGTAGCACCGGGCTACCGAATGCTCAAAAAGCCCTTCTCTGGAATTTTCACACCGCCCTATTGAGCCGGTGCTACCGTGCACCCGGTAGCACCGCGCTGCCATGGGCGGTTGTAAGTTCAAGCTCCATTGGTTTTGGTGATTGATTTAAATATCAATGTTTAATCATTGTTTAATGACAAATCTAATCATTATGAGACTAACATGTTTTATTAAGTCTTATTCTTACTAGTCTCATACTTGGATGGAAAATGGAAAACCTAAGGTATGCACTCGTATTCATTCTATTATATAAATGCATACTTAGAATTCAAGTTAAAGTATGAACTCTTCCATTGCTTTAGTCCAAATATGTGCATTATGTCTCTTATTCATATATACATGAATGCACACATCTAGGGGGAGTTGATAATTTAACTTGATGTTTCAATTGTATCGATCCATGTCCTCTTGTCTTATAATATAAAGGATCAAGACCTTGAAACAATCTTTTGAGTATATATGACTTGTGTAGTTATATGCTCATGTCAATTTAAATGAGTTTAAATTGAGTTCGATTGTCTCTCAATCAATCAAAGAACATTTCATCATGTGTTGATGGTGTTTCCTTGTTGATTAAAGACAAGCGAAAAGTTCTTGAGTATAATGAAGCATTAGTTGCATCAAAGTGCTCAAGACAACAATTAATCATTCAATTAATTTGGGTTGTGCTCAATCGATCTTGGAGGCATCCATTATGTGTTAATGGAGAGCGTGATGATTGAGACAACCGTGTTTGTTGGACTAACATCTTCCATGAGTTGTGAAGTAGGTTAAGTCCAAGATGATCAAGAATCGGGAAGAAGAAGAAGTCATCATGTGTTGATGAGCTTCAAGAGGTGATCCCGAAGTAAAGAGAAGAGCTAGAAGGTTCATCATGTGTTGATGACCAAGAAGAAGAAGATGTGATCCTGGAGAGAAGATGATTGGAAATCATAAAAGCTCCAAGTGGATCGCTAGAGGCAAAGGTATAACTAGCTAGGGCTAAGGATGTGTTCCTAGTCTTTACCGGTCTCGGTGTTTGGTTGTGAGACCGGTTGCTTGTTAGGTGCCGTACTATTAAGAGGGGTTGAGTCTTTTAGCTTGAGCTTCATCATGTGTTGATGAACTCAATCCGGTTCACTCTAGCTCACTCTCTTGTTTGATGTTTGCATGAAGCTAATCATTTGGCATGTGTTGCAAGTTGGTGAAGCTTGTGCATTAGATTTTGTATGAGCTAAGTATTTGCATGTGTTGCAAATAAGGGTGCTCATACTTGCATCTTGTTTGAATCTTATTTGATTTGGTTTTTGCTTGGAGCTAAGTTTTGCATATGTCGCAAAAGGAGAGAGCTCAAGCAATTTGGTTTAGAGTGGTTGCATGGAGTTAGAGATTTGCATGTGTTGCAAATAGAGAACTCATGCACTTGTAATTGTTGTGGTTGCTTGCATGGTGCTAGAGATTTGCATGTGTTGCAAATAGAGAGCTCATGCACTTGTATTTGTTGTGGTTGCTTGCATGGTGCTAGAGATTTGCATGTGTTGCAAATAGAGAGCTCATGCACTTGTATTTGTTGTGGTTGCTTGCATGGTGCTAGAGATTTGCATGTGTTGCAAATAGAGAGCTCATGCACTTGTATTTGTTGTGGTTGCTTGCATGGTGCTAGAGATTTGCATGTGTTGCAAATAGAGAGCTCATGTTTTGGTATTGCTTGAGCTAGATTTTTGCATGTGTTGCAAAGAACAATGCTCAAGCATAAAATTGGTTTAATGTGTATTTGTAAGTTCAAGTGCGAATAAACCGAGGTCTATGAGTCCTAATCCCGAGAGCATGTGAGTAGGGCTTGCAACGGGTGTTTGCAAGTTGACTGGTCTTGTGTTGACCTTCACATGGCTAGGGGATTAATCTCATAGACTCGAGTTTGATTTGCTTAATACGCTTTGCAAATAGATCTTGAGTTGTTTACTTAAATGTGTTTTCGTTAGTTGGTTTTGTTGTTTGCAAATGTGTTTTGCAAATGAACTTGAGATTATGGGTTTCGATCCTAGAGCATGTGAATAGGGTTTGCAAATGTGTTTTGCAAATTGACTTGATCATGTGTTGATCATCACATGGCTAAGAGGATTGATCTCATAAGTTCTTGGTTTATTTGCATATGTGTTTTGCAAATAAGTTGTGCTTAATGAGATTCTTTGAGTATGTGATTAACATATGCAAATGTGTTTTGCATAGTGTTGTGATCATGTGTTGATCCTCACATAGCTCCAAGAATATATCTTTAATGGTTTGGAGAAAAGTTTTGTGTAAAACAGTGTTTTTTCCTAAGGCCGGCATCATCATCAGAGGCCGGTAGCACCGTGGTCCGGTGCTCATAGCTTTGGCGGTAGCACCAAGGTCCCAGACTACCGCTCTCCGCCGGTGTGGAATTTCCAGAGAGGGTGTTTTTGGGCGGTCTAGCGGTCCGTGCTACCGCCCATGGTAGGCCGTAGCACCGAGGTCCGTGCAACCGCCTCCGCCGGTGTGAAAATCCGAGGAGGTGTTTTTGTGTTCGGCTTGAGTCCGGTGCTACTCGGGTGAAGGCCGGTGCTACGCCGAGTGGTATCACCGCCCCCGGTTGGTGGTGCTACCGAAATCTCAGAACGGCTAGTTTTGTAGCCGTTGGCGAGAGGCCGTGCTACTGGTCCCAGAGGGCGGTAGCACCGGTTTGTCGGATCTTTGCCCATTTCGCCCCAACGGCTAGTTTTGGCTTGGAGGCTATAAAAGGAGGCCTTGGGGGCAAGGGCGGAGGTTGGTGTGTGCTAGAGCATTTGGGTGTTTATAGGAGTTGTGTGCATGTGTTGCCTTCTCCCATTTGCTTCTTGAGCTAGTGTGAGCCTCTAATTGCATGTGTTGCAATTAGGAGAGGATTGAGAGTCTCTTGTGCATGTGTTGCACTTGAGGAGGATCCTTGTGCATGTGTTGCACTTGGTGATCACCGAAGCACATGTGTTGTGCTTGGTGAAGTTCAAGCGAGAGGATTCGGCTTGTTACTCTTGGAGGTTGCCGACTCCTAGACGGCGAGGCGCCGTCGCGGGAGCTCTCAAGGTTGTGAGAAGCCCCGCGAAGTTTGTGAAGGTTCGGTTGAGCCTACGCGAAAGCGTGAAAACCACATCTAGTGGATTCGAGGTGGGTGCTCAATTCGTGGAGCCGGTCCAATGTGTTTGGGCTAACCTCAACGTGGACTAGGAGACCGCAAGTCTCCGATCACCACGGTAAAAAGTATTGTGTCTCTTGTGCTTGCTTTGTTCTCTTTATTTATATTCAAGCAATTTACATTCATAGAATTAAATTGTTTGATTGCTTGTCTTTAGTATTACAATTATTGTTAGAGACATAATTAGTTAGTGCACATAGTGAGCCTAGTTGTTTTAGGCTTTGATTGTCAAAAACTTAGTTTATCGCTTCCGCATTATTTTTGATAAGGTTTTGGCATAAGGGTAATTAGGGGTGAAGTGCCTTGTAGAAATTAGAAAGAGAAAGTTTTTTTTAAAAAGCCGCCTATTCACCCCCCTCTAGTCGGCATCCTCGACCTTACAGCGGTAGCACTTGGCTACCAAACGCTCAAAAAGCCCTTCTCTGGAATTTTCACACCGCCTTATTGAGCCGGTGCTACCGTGCACCCGGTAGCACCGCGCTGCCATGGGCGGTAGCACCGGGTTTCCATAAATTTGATTTGTTCTAAAGGATTTTCAAGATTGGAACTTATTTATCATTTGGCAACTATTTGAATATGCATTTTGAGCCTTTAAACCCTAAACGACATCAAGATAAGCGTCAAGATCCCTCTTAATAGTACGGCCCTAAATCTAGTAAACCGATCTTTCTTCCAGACTCCAAGATCGTCAAAAGACTAGAAAAGAGCCTTATGAATTTACCTTTTCACGATCTTGACATATTGCCGATTGGTTTGAACCTTCCTTGATATTTCCATGGTCATCAATCTTGGAATTGACCTACTTTCAATATTCTCAAGAAAAGTATTAGATCATATAACAAAGTTGTCATTAATTATCAAAACCAAAACATACTGGGTGCCTAGATGCTTTCAATCTCCCCCTTTTTGGTAATTGATGACAACCCAAAATGATAATTTGAAATTGTTTTTAAGTGAACAAGAGAAAAGAAGGTTTTGCTTCAAGTGATTCAGTATCCATATGTTTTCTTGCCTTTTGAAGCATAGGGAGTATTAAATATGATATTTTTAAAATAACCACTCCTCTAGAGATGTGCATGTTAGTTGCAAGTAGATGTTTGCACATTTGAGAGAAAATTTTTAAACAAAAATTTTACAGAGTTTTGTTTAAGAATTGAATCCGTGGATAAACAAGTAAGGATATTAAAACAACAATATGATATTGCAATATGCAAGAGCATGAGAATATTTAAAACAACCATAAGAATTACAAATGTTTAACCACGACATATTCAAAACAACATCCATAGCAACCAAAATACATCACATATCCATAGCAACTGAATATCAAACAAAACACATCACACAAGGTTTCATTCTTTACACTTTATCTTCACTTTTACTTCTCCCCCTTTGGCATCAAATACCAAAAGTAACAAGGATCGTCGAGGAGCTCAAGAAGATGGGGGAGCCGGAGGAGGCGGAGTAGACGGAGGAGCACGAGATCCCGAGCGCTGATAGAAGATAGGAAGAGATGAACGAAGCTCGGAGATGGAGGAGTCGATGGAATCTAGTCGACCTCGGACCTCCTCAACTATCTCGCCTAGTCTCGCGATCGATGCTCCTCCAATGAGAGAAACCGCCATCATGTTCGATCTCATACTGCCAGCCGCTCATGAGGTCATTCTCAAACTGCCCAAGAACTGATCTCGCTTGGCCGGAGGAACCTCAAGCAACCGGGATCTCCCGCCGAGGTTGCCGGAGGATGACCGACCTCCGAGTGATTGTCCGAGGGCTGCCTCGCTGGGTCTCAGAAGGCTTGTGTGCACTTCCGCACCTCCTCTAAACCCAGTCACCTTTTGATTATCATCATAATGAAAGGAGCAAAGTATAACCTTTACCTTTATCACTAGCAGAGGAGACCATCCCTCTGATCATAAAATCAACCACATCAAATTTATCTTTATGGGTAATCTTGCTCATGATGTTCCAGGCATATCCTCTGATTTCGTCCAGGTTTCCACTCTTTGGATGAATAGTGACCCTTATTATTCTGTTAATTAGACTGGATGAGGGAAGGAGATGCGTCATTTTACCCGGACGCTTGACCGATGCAATGGATCATAGAATTGAAATCGCTCACAAGGGTAGAACTCACATCGTGAACATTGGGATACCCACTGTGGAAAATCCCCCAAGCCTCCTCTATCTCACTTTTTGTGACCTTATGCACTGCGGCATCCGTCATCCAAGTGATTTCATCAATCGCTTCAGAGACATGCATAGTGGCATAAAACTGTCTTACTAGGTCTTCATTGTAGTCACATTTTTTACTAACAAAATCTGACAATCCAGCACCATGAAACAACTCAGGGACTCCAACAAACAAAGGTATTTTTCTAATGTGCTCCCAATTTATCCATTTGTGATCAGCAAATTCCTTGTTTTTGTAGATTTCATAATATGCTTTTTGCTGAAAAATGGTTCTGAACTTATCCTCAGTTGCACTTCTGGGTAGCATATATTGGTTTGCTTGTCTAAGGGAGAAGAAGGTGTCACCTTTGATTTTTCTCAGATCAATGGACGGATTAAAGTTGTCATGTTCATCTCCTGATCCTGCATTCTCATCAACGTCCATGTATTCATCATCATCTGTCTTCTCACTGCTTGATTCTGATTCAACTTGTTTTCCTTTGGACTGCTTTGAGCTACCACTAATGTCTTGCTTATTTTTCTTTCGGACTTCACGATGTCTCAAAGCAATTGGAACATCATCCTGACTGTCTGAATCTTGAGGAAGAGAAGGAGGAGCACGACCTCGATTTGCAGCCATTTTAATGTAAGAGTCTGATCCTCTGGTCTTAGGCATGATTACTGGATATAAGAGAGGAATTCAAGGAATAAGATCAAGGTTATATGCCCTAGATTTAGAGATTTTTGTAGAAAATAGCATTTGTGTGCACATTGCCTGCAATCCCGGTACTACCGCTCAAGCTAGATCGGTAGCACCGAGCTTGCTGCGGTGCTACCGTCCATGCTGGACCGGTAGTACCGGACATGGGCCGGTGCTACCGTACATAAATCGGTAGCACCGGTCTTTTTGAGGATGAACCCTAATTTGCCAAAATGTGTGGTTTTGAGTGATTTGATACAAGAGAATTCATCTACCAATTAGGGGATCCTTATTGCACTTGTTCCATCCACAAATTTTGACAAAAAGGACACAAATTTTGCTACATTCTACAAGAACCCTAAAGATAAGAAAAAGGAAACTGGGGCATGTGGAAATGAAAGATTTTTGACAAGAAAAGGGAAGGGATTTGTTACCTGAAGGGTTTGGAACTTAAGGGATTGATCTTCAAGAAGAAACAAGTTGATTTCTTGAGGATCTTTGAGTGGAGATAAAAAATGGGTCGAGTGGAGAGAGAGAGAGAAGAAGATGGGACGGTGCTAAAAGAGATAAAGGCCGGTCGCACTGCCCAGAGCTTAATCCCCTAAACCCAAGAAATCCGGTGCTACCGCGATTTTACTGGTAGTACGGTCTTCGTGCTACCGCTTTGTACGAAAGCTGCTACACGAACACAGTCAAAGCAGAGATAAATACCTAGAGAATTCAACATAACCAATAAAATTTTAATATTTTTATATAAGACATACAATTGCATCCAAAACTTATATAAATTTTCAAGATTTATGGCTTAATTATGATTCAACCTCATTTTTTGAAATATATAATATCATTTGAAATTCAAGATATAAGAATCATATAAAGAGCTCCCCCTCAACAAGTGCTATATAAAAAATGAAAGACATTCAACAAAGCAACAAAAGGAATAACCAATCAATCTTTTAAGCAAGATTCAAAGGAAAACTCAAATCACATTAGAGATGTCTATGACATTTAATTCATTCCTCAATTTACAGAACCATGCTTCATCTAAAGGCTTGGTTAAGATATCTGCTAATTGATCTTCGGTTCTAATGTGACTAATCACTATATCTCCTTTGCTAACATGATCTCTCAAGAAATGATGACGGATTTCTATATGCTTGGTTCTTGAGTGTTGGACCGGGTTGTTGGCTATTTTAACGGCACTTTCGTTATCACATAAAAGAGGGACATTTTTAAAATCTATTCCATAATCCATTAAAGTTTGCCTCATCCACAATAATTGAGCACAACAACTACCGGCGGATATGTATTTGGCTTCGGCGGTGGATAGAGCTACGGAATTTTGTTTCTTGGAGAACCAAGAAATGAGGGATCTACCTAGGAATTGGCAATTTCCGGAGATGCTTTTTCTATCCACTTTGCAACCCGCATAATCGGAGTCCGAATATCCAATCAAGTCAAAATTAGCACCTTTAGGATACCATAACCCTATGTTTGAGGAATACTTTAAATATCTTAGAATTCTCTTAACAGCTACTAAATGACATTCTTTAGGGGAAGCTTGAAAGCGAGCACACATGCACACACTAAACATAATATCGGGCCTAGATGCGGTGAGATAAAGTAGACTACCAATCATAGAGCGATAAAGTTTTAGGTCTACCGGTTTACCTCCCTCATTTAGATCAAGATGCCCGTTAGAAACCATTGGAGTCTTGATAGGCTTCGAATCTTCCATGCCAAATCTTTTTAGCAAGTCTTTCACATATTTGGTTTGACTCACGAAGGTCCCATTTTTGAGTTGCTTGATTTGAAGTCCAAGGAAGAAGCTTAATTCTCCAATCATTGACATCTCAAACTCCCTAGACATCATATCACCAAATTCTTTGCAAAAGTCTTCATTAGTAGAACCAAATATAATATCATCAACATAGATTTGGCATACAAAGAATTCTTCATCAGTAATTTTTGTAAAGAGTGTTGTATCAACCTTCCCAATTTTGAACCCTTTAGAAAGTAAAAAATCTCTAAGCCGCTCATACCATGCTCTAGAAGCTTGTTTGAGACCATATAGCGCCTTAGAGAGTTTGTAAACATGGTTAGGATATTTAGGGCTTTCAAAACCGGGAGGTTGTTCAACAAATACCAACTCGGATATTTCTCCATTTAGAAAAGCACTCTTTACATCCATTTGAAATAATTTAATATCAAAACATGATGCAAAAGCAAGCAAGATTCTAATAGCTTCCAATCTAGCCACGGGTGCAAAAGTTTCACCAAAATCCAAATCTTCGATTTGAGTGAACCCTTGAGCCACTAACCGAGCCTTATTTCTTACCACAATACCATTTTCATTTTGTTTGTTTCGGAAGATCCATTTTGTACCTATTACATTGTGTTCCTTGGGTCTTTCCACTAAAGTCCAAACATCATTCCTAGCAAAGTTATTGAGTTCTTCATGCATTGAATTTACCCAATCCGTATCATCTAGAGCTTCATCTATGTGAGTAGGTTCAAAAGAAGATACAAAGCAGTAATGTTTTCAAAAAGAAACGACACGAGATCGAGTTTGAACACCCTTACTAACATCACCCAATATTTTATCTATTGGATGATCTTTGGAGAGCCCGTGATGAATTATTTGAGGTAGAGTATGCATTTGTTGATCACTCTCCTTTTCATCCACATCAATAGGTTGAACTTGACTTGGTGTAGCGGAAGTAGAGGGCTCAACTTTAGTGGATGAAGGTGGATCTTGTTTATCCTCCTTTGGTTTTATGTCTCCAAGTGTCATGTTCTTCATTGCTTCTCTTAAACCTTCTTCACCTACATCATCCAAGTTTTCTTGCTCTTCTTGAGAGCCATTAGTTTCATCAAACTCAATATCGCAAGTTTCTTCCACAAAACCTTTATTTTTGTTAAATACACGATAGGCTTTGCTATTTGAGGAATATCCAAGCAAGAAACCTTCATCACAACGACTTTGGAATTTTGAAAGTCGAACATCCTTTTTCAAAATATAGCATTTGCAACCAAAAACTCGAAAATAAGAGATATTTGGTCTTCTTCCAACAAGAAGCTCATAAGAGGTCTTTTTCAAGAGACGATGCAAATAGAGCCTATTTGTTGCATGTCAAGCGGTATTAATGGCTTCCGCCCAAAAACTATCGGAAATGCCATACTCATCAAGCATAGTTCTTGCCATTTCAATTAATGTTCGATTTTTCCGTTCCACAACTCCATTTTGCTCCGGAGTGTAGGTGGCGGAAAGTTCGTGCTTTATTCCAAGTTCATCACAATAATCTTCAATTTTTGTATTTTTGAACTCGAAACCGTTGTCACTACGAATCTTCTTAATTTTAAAATCAAATTCATTTTGAGCCCTTTTTGCAAAGTTTTTAAAGATACCAGAGGTTTCGGATTTATCATCTAGAAAGAACACCCAAGTATACCTTGAGTAATCATCAACAATGATTAAGCAATAAGAATTTCTTCCAATGCTCTTATAGGTTGTTGGGCCAAACAAATCCATATGTAAGAGCTCTAATGGTCTAGATGTGGACATGATACTTTTTGAAGGATGAGAACTAGCAACTTGCTTGCCGGCTTGACAAGCACTACAAAGTCTATTTTTCTCAAACTTCACATCTTTCAAGCCCACAACTAAATCATTTTTGAAAAGCTTTTTGAGTTGGATCATCCCAACATGAGCTAGTCTTCTATGCCATAACCATCCTAGGGATGTCTTTGCAATTAAACAAGTTTGAAGACATGACTCATTTGAGGTGAAATCAACCAAGTACAAATTTCCAAATCTAAAACCTTTGAACACTAAAGAATTATCATTTTCTTTAGAGATCACTACATCATTCTTAGAAAACATGCAAGTAAGGCCTAGATCACAAATTTGAGCAACCGATATCAAATTGAAGTTTAAAGTTTCTACTAAGGAAACATTTGAAATAGAAAGGTCATTTGAGATAGCGATTTTACCCAAACCCAATACCTTTCCTTTACTATTGTCACCAAATGTGATCTTGTCGTTTTGCCCATTTCCTACTTCAAAGGTGGTGAACATTTTCTGGTCACCAGTCATATGTTGAGTACATCCGCTATCCAACACCCAATGCCGTCCGCCGGTCTTGTAGTTCACCTACAAAATAGAATCAAGTCCTTTTAGGTACCCAAATTTGTTTGGGTCCTTGGAGGTCAGTAACCAAGGCTTTGGGCACCCAAATGGCATTCTTTTTACTGCCAAGTATAGGAGTGCCAACAAACTTAGCAATTATTTTGCCAAAACTATCTTTCTTAAGAACATAACAAGAGTCATAAATGTTATTTTTAGTTGTTTTATCCAAAAGACAATTATTTACTAGATGACCTACCTCATGATATTTATAACAAAACTTCCCATTTGATTTAACAAAATGAGGAGCTTTGTTATTAATATTTTTGCCCTTCTTAGGAATATATCGTAGTTCTTCTTTATTGTAGGAGCATCTTTGACCATTCAAGATTTTATTTAGAGTGTCTTTACCCTTAAAACATCTATCAAGACTTTTGCTAAGTTTGTTTACTTGTTCCTTAAGTTCATTATTTTCAACTACTAGGTTCTCATGGCATGAAGTAGAACTAGAGCATGACATTGATGGCATATCAAATAAATTATCACAAGAGGTAGATATGCTAGTTTTTGATATACAACATGAATCAATTTCTAAGCAAGATACCTCATCAATAATTTTGCAACTAATTCCTATATCATTTTGAGGCTTTGAATGGTCCTTAGCAAGAAGAGTCTCATGAGCTTCTATTAGCTCCTCATAAGAGTCTTTGAGAGAAATGTATTCTTTTCTCAAAGCTTTATGTTTAGACTTTTCTTTTCCAAGATACTCATTCAAGTCCTCAAGCATATCCATTAATTCATCATATGAGGGTTCATCATCATTTGTGTTTACCTTAAAATCTCCTTTAGCCATAAGACACAAAGGAGTGATGAAGGGAGATGAATTCTCCTCAATGGCGATGCCGGCAAGACCCTTCTTCTTTGAAGGTGTGTCATCCTCGGACGAGTCGGAGTTTGAATATTCTTCTTCGGAGTTCCACTCTCCAATGTGAGCCTCGCCTTTCCCATCCTTATTCAACTTCTTGAAGAGCTTCTTCTTCCCATGAAAGAACTTCTTCTTCGAGGGGGACTTGTTTTTGTCGTCCCTTTTCTTTGGACATTTTGAGGCAATATGTCCCTTCTCATCACACTCATAGCACCGGATATTTGCATATCGGTTGGTGCTAGAGTATTGTCCTTTCTTGAATTTTTCAGGACCACTTGTGCTTGAGCGCCTCTTCATGAATTTTCTCATTCTTCTTACATGGAGGGCCATTTCCTCCTCGGTGTCTTCATCATCATCGTAGTCATTTAGCATTTCATCGCTTGACTCTGCCTTTGCCTTGAAGGCGATATTCTTCTTCTTCGAAGAGCTTTGCTCCAAAAGCTCTTCCTTGTCCTTCTTGTAAAGCTCATTGGTTATGAGATTTCCAAGAAGTCCCGCTACGCTATCCTTATAACCCGGTGAGTTGAGAAACAACGTCACCAAGGTTTCATATTTTTCCAGAAGAGCCCTAAGCATCTTACGAACAATGTCAAAATCGGTTAGTGATGCTCCAAGGCCCTTGAGCTCATTTACTATGTTGTTCAACCGTGAATACATCTCATTGATGTTTTCATGAGGCAACATAATAAAACTCTCATATTTGATTCGAAGCATATGCAATTTGGCTTCCTTGACCGAGGATGTCCCCTTATGAATTTCCGAGAGGGTTGTCCAAATCTCATGAGCGATTTCAAGATTGCTCACTCGATTGAACTCATCCGCGTTCAAGGCTCCAAAAAGAGCATTCATAGCTTGAGCATTAAGATGAGTGTTTCGCTCCTCTTGGTCATTTGTGAGTGTGGGATTAACCCCCAAAGTGAAACCCTCAACTACAATTCTCCATATGCTTGGACTCATGGCCTTAAGATAAACGGTCATGCGAATTTTCCAATAAGTATAATTTGTACCATCAAAGAACGGCGCCTTGCCTATTGACACCCCATCGCTAGCCATCCTTACTCTCTAGGCGGTGAAGCCCCAAAAGAGAGTCCAAGCTCTGATACCACTTGTAGGATCAAGGATAACCGACTAGAGGGGGGTGAATAGGAGGTTTCTAAATTTTTCAACACAAATTAGAAATTACAAATGACACTACGAAATTGAGATACAAATATGAGGAACACACTAATGTCTCTAGCAATTTCTTAAGATGATATGTCAATACAAGTGAAGCAAATAGACTTGTGAGTACAAAGACTATGAAGAGTATGGTATTAATGAAATGGAAACTCAACAATCAAGAATACCAAACACAAATAAATAGGAGACAAGGAATTTAACCCGTAGTCTCGGAGACTTGCCGGTCTCCCCTACTCCACGTTGAGGTGACTTGAACCACGTCAAGCCGGCTCCACTCGCTTGAGCCTTCCTCGATTACTAGGGTAGTTCTTCCCCGCTTCGGGTAGGCGAACTCTAGCCTTCACAACTTGCCGGGGCTTCTCACAATCTTTGTTGAGAAGCTCACTACGCACGATCGCCACCAAGCCGTCTAGGAGGCGGCAACCTCCAAGAGTAATAAACCTTGATGCTAGCTTGAGGTCGAATGTCGATGTCTAAAGGCTCAAACACTAAATGCAATACTCAATCTTACTTCTCACACTCACAAATGGAAATAATATGCACACAAGAGTGGAGAACACTTGCTAGAGCTCAAATATCATCAATGAAGACCAATAGTTACTCTAGAATGCAGGTGGGGAGGTATTTATAGCCTCTACCAAACTTTCTAGCCGTTGGAGCTCGAAATCTGCAAAAATCTATTTTTTCGGTGCTACCGCCCATGTAGGACCGGTAGCACCGGGCTCCATTTCAACGGCTAGAACAGTGCATTTAATGCACTTGCCAGAAACCGTTACAGGGGTCCGGTGCTACCACCCAACTAGGGCCGGTAGCACCGTGCTCCACTTCATTTTCTTTCTTCGAAAAGAGACCTCTCTGGAATTATAGCACCGGGCTTAGGACCGGTGCTACCGTAGGTCCGGTAGCACCGGGATACTATGGGTGGTAGCACCGGGCTACCAAATGCCCAAAAAGGTGCTTCTCTGGAATTTTCACACCGGGTTGATGTCCGGTGCTACCGATAGTCTGGTAGCACCGGGATACCTAAAACACCCAAAACACACTCCTTTGTGATTTTTACACCGGGCTGAAATTCGGTGCTACCGATAGTCCGGTAGCACCGGGCTGCCATGGGCGGTAGCACCGGGCTACCGAACGCTCAAAAAGCCCTTCTCTGGAATTTTCACACCGCCTTATTGAGCCGGTGCTACCGTGCACCCGGTAGCACCGCGCTGCCTTGGGCGGTAGCACTGGGCTACCAAACGCTCAAAAAGCCCTTCTCTAGAATTTTCACACCGCCCTATTGAGCCGGTGCTACCGTGCACCCGGTAGCACCGCGCTGCCATGGGCGATAGCACCGGGTTTCCAGAGATTTGATTTGTTCTAAAGGATTTTCAAGATTGGAACTTATTTATCATTTGGCAACTATTTGAATATGCATTTTGAGCCTTTAAACCCTAAACGACATCAAGATAAGCGTCAAGATCCCTCTTAATAGTACGGCCCTAAATCTAGTAAACCGATCTTTCTTCCAGACTCCAAGATCGTCAAAAGACTAGAAAAGAGCCTTATGAATTTACCTTTTCACGATCTTGACATATTGCCGATTGGTTTGAACCTTCCTTGATATTTCCATGGTCATCAATCTTGGAATTGACCTACTTTCAATATTCTCAAGAAAAGTATTAGATCATATAACAAAGTTGTCATTAATTATCAAAACCAAAACATACTGGGTGCCTAGATGCTTTCAGGGTGGCGGGTGCACAAATTGGGTAATGGGGATATGGATCAAGTGACAGCAATGTGGAATGGATCGAGAGTGCATGGATCCAACGATGGTTCAACAAGCTCGCATCTAGCAATGATGATAGGCTACGAGGCCCCGCATCTAAGTCTAGTGATGGATGTGGTGGCTCCAACTGCCATTTTTGTCGCCGATGATAGGATCCAGTAGTTCTGGTGACATTGACCTCGGATTCAACTGGATTTGATGGTGGTGCAACTCGATGACTTAGTGACATGGTTTAGAGATCAGAGAGAGAGATGGAGGCTCGATGCTGAGCTCAAGCATGAATTTAGCAGCAAGCGGCATCGGGTTGTTCCATGGCGACAGCGGTAGTTGAGGTAGGAGCTGCAGAAGAGGTGCATCAGTAGTGAATAGTGTCAAGCGGCCCTTGGCGGCATAGTAGTGCCATCGTAGCTAGGTGAGCTCACCGAAACTAGCCAAAACTTCTTAAAACTTGCTTGAAACCTATTGAAACTTCTTGAGGCTTTTGGTTGAAACATGTTGAAACTTTGTCTTGGAATCTTCTAGAAACTTCTAGAAATACGTGAAACTCACTGAAACATGAAGCTTTTCAAACGTTTTCTTGAAACTCGCTGAAACTGTATAAAACTTTGCTATACCGTTGGAAGCACTTCTAACGATATAGCGTTGGGTAGTAGCACTCTTATTTTTATTGAGTGTCCTATG
The DNA here is from genome assembly GCA_036346275.1 of Otatea glauca. Taxonomy (NCBI): domain Eukaryota; kingdom Viridiplantae; phylum Streptophyta; class Magnoliopsida; order Poales; family Poaceae; genus Otatea; species Otatea glauca. The sequence goes on along the minus strand of CM070712.1, from coordinate 20,445,848 downwards.
ACAAAAAGGCACAAAATTGTAGTTTCCTAAGCAAAACCACAAATTTTCAGTGTATTGAAGCAAATGTCACAAAATTTGAATGTCTTGTTGCCAATTTTCCAAAAAAGGTGACTAATTCAATGAGCTTTAACATCATCTTTATATTTCTCATTATACAAATTTTGATCATATATATGAAATTACATTTATCTTCTTTCTAAACTTTAGACACATTTGGAATGCTGGATTTTTTAATAATTTCTGGAGATATTTGATGTGAAGGCCGAAGAATAGGAAGAAGATGAATATAGCGTCTTCTTATCTTGATTTGTACTTGGGAGTCTGGCTGGTGTGTGTGCCCTAATCCCTCGCTCATGTTAGTAGAAAGAATCGTACGAGCGACATATAGAATATGTGTTGGGAACCAAATATGCAAATCCGGACTGTCTGTATATACTGCACTAGTCCAAGTCACGCTAGTGTACATAGTGGCAACATAGAGTAAATATCACATTCATACATAGTAGAAACATAATGAAAGGCTATATTTATTGAATAAAAGATAGTTGAATGGCCTTAAGGTCAACTTTACATTATTAGGCCACACAGGGCAGAAACTCTAAGAAAAATAAAAGCAGCGGAATGGAAAACTTCGTGGATGACCCATCAATATGCCATAGGCAACTAACAAGGTTCGGTTTCTAGTAATTCGCCTCCTCCTGGAACTCCTCTATGGCATATGTAGACTCTCCCTCAACTGATGGATTTGTTGTGGTAAGGGTGAGTACATAAAACACTTAACAAGTTGTGCAGAGAATGCAAGTCTATTATATCTACATGCAAAATTTATTCTAAAAGAATGGATGATATGGCTATTTTGCAGTAAAGCAGCATTTACAATTGAATATAATAAATAAATTGAATTAAAAGTAAAGCAAATAATATTAATAGTATTAAAGCTTTCAAATATTTCTCAAAATAAAATGGCACGCAGCCTAAACCAATTTACATTGCTTCCATTGGCACACAGCCTCTCTTCCCAAGTTTTATTTTATAAAATCTAACCCTTGATTGAAATTTCTGACATTGTCTATAACTGATGACATGGCTATTCGAATAGATCAACACTCTGAGAAGGTTATATACTTTATCCACAAGATATGATCAATCTTGTAATATAGGGCAAAAAACGTACCCATTGACGTGCGAATAAGAATATCATAACAAAATCTTTCAAAAACTCTATCTGAACACAGATACTCCCAATAAGTCTGATCTCACTATCCCTCTCTCATACAGAGCAGAAGAATAAGGGGGACTCATCGTTGGACTAACAACAATAACTATTCAAGATGTGGAGCTACTGCAACACACACCTTCTCCAGCCACGTACACAGCTTGGTTATCCTCCTGAGATTTCTATGTCAGGACTCTGTAACTTACTGAGCTAGGTCTGGCCAATAACAGATTTGTGGTTTTATGATTGGCCTAGTTCAATGGCTTACAATGTTAAGTTCTTAATTGACCGAGGCACGACTTCCAATAATCTTAGTATCCATAATAAAAAAGATTCACACAGAATCTCCAACCCAAATGTCACACAGACCTACCCTGGCACATAGCCTCTTGCCTCAATCTAAATTATTTACCACTCTAGTTGATTATTGTGCAATACATGCCATTAATAACTCAAATCATTGTGTGACAACACATGACACACCCTTTTCATAAACAAGTTCCATATATCATTACTCAAGTTTGAATTTGCACTTCCAAAATATATCAGTTATTCATGAATGGCTAAGCAAACTACACATGATCTAACCGTCCCACGTGGCATATACTAGCAACCAACTAATAAGTATCCATCATAGGGTGACAAATAAATATGGCATATCAAATAATAAGGTAGGTATAATTCATATGGGTTGAAAAGCTAATTCCCAAATTACTTGAAACCAGTATAACTTGAACTAATATGCAATATATTAAAACAAAAGAGCATTTGCAGTTCAACATGACTAAAGCACAACTTTCCTTAGAATAACTCTTTATCTTGATATGGACCTTGAACTTGAGTCAACTCTTTACCTTCCTACGCTCCTAACAGTTTAATGTCTAAGGGAAATAAACGGTGAAAACTGAAATAAATATAAAATATAAACTCCAAAAATCACCAAAAGGTAGAGCTTGAATTTCGACAAATTCAAAACTTGAATGGGCTCAATTGGAGTTTGTGTGAAGGAGAACAGACTCTCGAAATATCCATAGTATAAATAAATCAGAAAAAGAAAGAAAATATAATATTATCGAAATATTCCCTTTCGAGAGACTGACACTTGGGCCCTACCCTTTTAAAAATAAAAATTGATTTTTTGGATTTTATAAAAACCATAGAGGTTGACGTGTGGGCCTTCGGTCCATAGACCAAGTCCATGGGCTCACGGCTCAAGTCTGCGCTAAACCTGGCTCAAGGCACATGCCTAACTGATATGTGGGCCCCACACATAAGAGACAGGGCTCATGGTGGACTAAGCCTACACACGAATCTACTGCTTACGTGGCTTTTGACTCAGTGAACGTGGCACCACGTGGTTGCCACATCGGCGACACGTCAGCACAGTGGCGCGTAGTGACCAATGGTCATCGATGTTGTTCTCTGGTGACTCCGGAACATCTCCCCAGAATGCTCTTGACTTGGCGATCCTGGTGACATGGTTATCGCAGGTTCTAGCGACAGCAGCGAGCAAAAGAGTGGCGGCATGGGCTTCACGGCGACAATGACTTACTAACCTCCTCCCGACAAGATCATGAGCGCACAAGGTAGAACACGCCATGGTGAACACAATGCTACAAACCAAGGGATCGGAGACTCACTGATGGCAATGAATCGACGACTTCTCTGCTATAGCGCTTTTGCAAAAACTTGAAATCCAGCGAAACACTAGCGACTTGAGGGAAACGGTGTAGGGCTTGGGTTCGTCGTCTCAAGGCGACCACAGGGCACACCTTAAATAGCCCTAGGTATATGTGTCATGCTGAGATTAGAGTCCATGATTACGACAGACACGGCTTGGACACAAAGCACATCATGCACGGAGATGACAGGTCTGATAAGTGGGTCCCATTTGTCAGCGACTCACGTGCAGTGCAGGTTGGCACAAACAAGGCTACAACACTGGGCTAGCTGGGCCACATGGCTTGGACTGGACGGGTTGGGTTTCGACCCAAAAGATTTATCTGGAATTTAAAATACTTTCCATTTTAGAAATACAAAAAATGCAAATAGGCTTCAAATAAATTCAGAAAAATCCTATAAAATACTTGAGAACATATATAACCCAAATAAAATAATTTTGATAATTTTTAACTTGAAAATTATTCCTATTAAATCATTTTTGACCTAGGGAAAATCCTAATAAGGTTTAAATTGCAATAAAAATTCTAAAATTCATAAAAATGCTAAAGCACATTAAACCATATCAAATGAAAACATTAGGATGTTACCATATGTCGTGTGTATAGCAAAGCATTGATATTTCACTTTTTGTTTTGAAGCATTAAATGGTCTCTTTTTTGGCATTCATAGCCCATCAACAACAGTTTAAATTTGTATATTATTTCCTCAAACCTGTTGTGCCCGTACCGTGCCAATCGGGCCTTAGGCTAACCCAAAAAAGCTTAGCGTAACTTCTAGGTTTAGCTATACCATCCATCGGCGAGCAGATGGTAGCACCTCCAACCTTTTGTTAGCGATGATAGTGGTCTTGGTAGTGTGATATAAGAAAGGTAATTAAGGCTGGGGGTGCAGGCAAACTAGCGATGAACTAGTACAGTGCCTACTGGAAGAGTAAGGTAGTGAAATATGCTGGATCTAGTAAATTTTGTCAAAAAACCTAGTATATACTAGAAAGTGGGCTTAAAAAGTAGGTATTTCAATCTTCAAGTCCATTTTAGCCCATCCCATCAACTCCCTCCTAATCTTTCTTGTGTGGGCCAATCGCCCAAGGCCTAGTCTTTCTTCATTCCTCAAGCCCAACACTCAACTCTCTCCATTTCGCACGCCCCAAGCTCTCCCTCTCTCTCTGACGCTTCTTGCTCTCTTTGTGGTTGTGGAATAGCCTATAGGTGTTAGCCTGGCAATGACAGATAGGGGCCACGAGGCAGGCGCAAGCTGACATGGAGCAAGGCAGCAAACAAGCGTGAGCAGTCACCGACACTAATGAACGAGCGAAGACGATAGGGCAGGCGGTAGCGCACGATAGGGTAGCCCTAACCCCAATGGCCACGTGAGTACCGACTCAGGAATGGAGGATGCGCCACCGGCGATGTCCAATAGGTTAGGGTGGCGATGTTCGACGAAGCAGGGAGCAACACGTGGCTTGTTGAAGGGCAGCCCTATGGTCACAACGAGCATAGAGCTGTGGATGGGAGGTGTGATGTTAGTGTTGACCAACAGGTCAAGGTAGTGGCATCCAATGTGGCAAGAAATAGTGCTAAAACAATAGGCAACAAATGAGCATTCGACATCAGCAACAATACAAGTGAATTTCATTCTTGATTCCCAAATATGAAATTCCCAATTCATAAATCTATTAGTGTTGCATTGATTTGTAATAATGAATCATGATTTTTGAAATATAGCATGTAGATTTGAAATCCCCAATTCACAAATCTCTAAATTATTTTAGGTGTTGTCTATTTATACTTTGTATTTTTGCTATTGTGAATATTTATTATTTACATTGAATAATATTTTTGTAAATTCAAACACCTATTTTGAAAATCCTAGATCTGCCACTTGTACCGAAGGAGAGTTTGCATGGAGAAAACTTCATTTTATCTGTATGATATGTAAGCCTGTAGTGTAATTAAAAGTACCATCTAATGCCTATTACTAGAGGGACCAGATTCAAGAGCCTAGAGTCGCTTTTCTAGCTCCGTTGACATACTTTTTTTTTTCAAATTTGGTGTTATGCAATACAATTATAAAAATAGCTCTCTTTTCCACCACGAAAGCATCAGTAGGTCATGATATGTGTCACCTATTGCACCTGTGTACCGCTGCAGGAGCTCACCCTCGCGGCAGCATGGCCTACCACGACAGAAGGATGATGAGTATGGCATGAGCTAGCTGCCAAGCCAGGCTGCTCAACAGGACCTACTACTTCACCTAAGGAGTTCAGCACCTTGTTGGCGAGCTAGGGGAGCACGACAACAAGCCTGCCACGGTTGGCTAAGCTGTCACGATACACGGCGCAGCAGGTGACACATGTTATTTGCTAGCGCTTCAACGGTCAGGGAGGAGGTTATTTTTACAATTATATTTGTAAGGAGACCAGATTTGCAAAAAAAAAATAGCAATGGCACTAAAAAAGCCCAAGACTCGAGGGCCTCCTAAGCTGATTGAAATGGTAATAATATCAGTCAATTATATGTACTTCCTTTGTTCTCTAATACAAGTCATTCTATCTTTCAAATCTTGTTCCGAAATACATATCATTCGACAATTTTGAGATAACTTTTATCACTTTTCCTTTCTATATCTTTCTCCTTTAGCTATTTTCAATGTATTTTATTACAATGAACTAGACTAAGACGCATCATCCAAAGATATAATAAAGAGTAGTAATACAATTTTTTTATAAATATACCTTATTAAAAATGTAAGAACCTAAAATAATATCTATTCAGAAATGGGAGAGTATATGTTCATCCACGTAAATCACTAGTAATGACCATCGAATGCAAATGACGGCTAATGTATGCAACTCTGGTGCTAGCAGCTGGTAGTAGGGGTGAACATGGGATGGATATTTCCTGTCTGATCTGGAGCCAGATTGTATCAAGACCAAATTCAGGAAGGGATTTAACTATCTGGCTAGATCCGGATGGAATATGGATAGTTGAATCTGAATTCGGGATCGGATTCGGAGTCTATAATATCCTGCAAATCCAAGATGAAATCCGGATATCGGGATTTTGTCCTAATCGAATATCCGTCAACTATCCAAGCCCAGCCCATTCTAATCCCCTTCCTCTCTTCACACCATGGCCCATGGTAATAGACTAACGGGCCAAGGGTTTACATTACTAAAACGACGTCGGAAATCGCCCACGCATCGGTAGTGATTTTTGTTGAAAATGGTAGAAACCGAACGAAATTCAAAGTCAAACTTTTGAACTCGGTGGTCAACAGCGGCAAAATAATTTGAAAGACGATCGGTTTTCACCGATTTTCGACAGGTTTACATCGAAAATCGGTACACTCAGCGGAAATTGGAAAAACTTCAAGGAAAATTGGAAAAAATGCAGAAAATGATGGAAAATTTGTAAAAACCTGGTAAAGGCCTAGAAAATCAAGAAAAATGTTAGAAATGCACAAAAAGTATGTAAAAATATCAAAAAAATTCTAGCATGACCTTTCCTATATTTTAAGACAACATCAAGTTGTAAAGTATAAATTTTGCAATAATAGCACAACTATGAAAATTTTTTGGCATGACTTTTACTATATTTTAGACAACCTCAAGTTATAAAGTAGGCATTTAGCAATAATATCTCAACAAATAACCTTTCATTTCAATACCATTCACAAATCAATCCAACAAGTCCACAACTCAATGACCATAGCATATGACATTTGAAATAAACATTTCTCACATAAAATGAATGTTCACACATCATATAGTTTTGTCATCCTTCCATTGTCACACACATGACTTGTTGGACCTACATGAACATTATGTTAGTAAAAAATTGAGTTTCAATGAAATGAAACAATACCTTTAGGGTTACAGGTAGTATTGTTGAGTGTACACTTGGTTGGCCATGTTGTACTCCTCGGTGGACATCATCACCAATCCTCGTGTAGCTAGTAACTCCTCCTTGTATTTGTTCTAGCTTTGTGTCATCTATGGGCTAGTCGTTTGCAATTGTTGTTACAACATGGCATAAAAGTCAGGGTCTTGCCATTCATAGACCCATTGGGTAGGAGGTTGCGCACAAGCATCTAGGATGACGTAGTCATAGTGGTCATATGAGCTATAACTCCCTTGCATCTCGATGAAGCTATATGAGCTAGAGCTATCCTGTAGTGTGTTATGGCTATATTGATAGTCCCTTCCCTTCCTTAGAGTAGTCATTCTCTGTAATTATGGAGTGCCATGGTCTTCGTCCTGTGTGGTATAAGTGTACTGCAACTCCCCTAGAAACTAGATGGGACGCTGTCCTTCTGAGGGAGAAGTGAGAGGGATCGAGGCACCGTCACCGGACTAACCATCATCGCTATCCGACTTGGAGCTACTATCATTGGACTCTTGGTACGGCGAGCTCCGACGTTCCTCAGGAGTGCTATCAGTCGAGTCATCACTCCCCACATAATGTTCCTCATCTGTGGGATGCTTCTCCTTTCCTTTCGAGGGAGTTCTCCTTTTTCAGGTATCAGTCGCCACTACTTGGTGCTTCTTCTTCTCTGTGTGATTGTCATCCGCTATCTTGTCTGCCCATTTTGGCATGCTTGCAGCCCCAGTATTTTTTCGCAACGCAGCAGGGTCAATCGGGTCTATTACAAGGTATGATGGGAGGGGTGTCACTATCTATGTCCTCCTTATCAAATAAGGGGCCAACATTGGACCTCCTTTTCTCCATCCACTGTCACATCAAATTTTCAGCGTCGCACAGTGTAAGCTCCACAAGACGCTAGAATGGATCGTCTTCAGCTATGCACCTTTGATCTTCTTCAGCTTGAATTCAGAGCCGCATATTTTAGTTCACATATACCAACTTTTGGAGCTTCTTGTACAACAGTTAGTTGTGAACTTTCGTGTGGATGAACACAAATGTACTCCAATTGTGCTCGCATCCACTAGAAGAAGCGTAATACAAAACGATCCGCATGGCAAACTGCTAGAGCATGGGTGTGTCTAAACCGAACACACCCCACTAATATGCTGCAAGTTAATGAAGAGAATAGTAATTACCAACGAGAGTGGCATTACATTTAAGATGGCATAAGAAAAATACCAGGGGAAGTTTTGGTATCATGGGCCATCTTCTCAGTTAGAGCACTCGTGAACTTTCCAACCTTCCTTCTGAAAAGATCGGCCTTGTGAAAAGACCGAATAGTGCTATCAGTATCATCAGCCACGCTTCAAACCCATCCCAAAGATCTGGCAAAAAGGTGCTGGTCGTACCGTACGTGTAGTGTGTTTGGGGGTTCAAGGCGGCAGTTACATGAAGTTCAATGAAATATGTTAGTATAAGTATGTAACGTATATACAACTACAAGATATTTTATTCCAGAGAAGAATGTATTATAGGCATTCATAGATTTTTTTAAATAATATTTTTAATGAAAATTTACAGAAATAATATACAAAAACATAACAAAAGTACCCACCTGTCGCTATTTGAACTGGCGACTGAGCTCAGTCGCCAGTTCAAATGGTGATTAAGTCTCTATCGCTAGTTGGACTGGCAATGGAGAGCTGTCGCCAACGGGCATGCTCTCTGTAGCCAGTCGAACTGGCGATAGAGAGGGTAAAAATGGCCCCCGTGGCCTTCAGACTCTCTTTGACTGAGCCAAAAAAAAGAGCGAGCGGCACCGTAGAAAAAAGAGAGGAGAGGAGAGGAGAGGAGGAGAGGAAGAAAAGGAGGGGGAGGAGGAAGAAGAAGACAGGAGGAGGAGGAGAGGAAGAAAAAGAGGGGGAGAAGGAAGAAGAAGATTCGTCATCTGTGCAGGTAAAATTTGTATGAATAATTTAAATTTAAATTTATTAATACAATTTAGTGACCAGATTAAATAGATTGATATGTAATTAGGTTTGTAGGATTTAGATATACAATATAGAGACCGGATTAATTAGGGTTGTAAGTAATTACTGTTGTAGAGTAGCAATAGTTAATTACGCATATGACTTAAAGATCAGATTATTTAGTTCTGTTAGTAATTAGGTGTGTAGACAGGCAATAGTTTTTTTACATTGATGAGTTGGCAATTGGATTATTTAGGTATATAAGTTATTAGCTATATAGAGTAACAATAGTTATGGACATACAAAATTACGATAATTATGCGAGATACTATTTACTTGAAAAAATTAATGTTGGTATGGTTGCAGTAGTTGTTTGAAGTAGTGTAGAGTACGTCGTCATGGTACGTAGGTCTAGAAGTAAAGATAGGTTGAGAATTTGAAATGTGTTAGTGTTATGTTGTTGTGCACATATTAACAAATTTCTGAAATGGTTGATAGGTATGGATGAACAAGTACAATTTAAAATACACTACAGAGAAGGGGTTCCGCACATGGGTGCACAAGGGGTGGAACTTAGTCATTTTCCATGTGTCGTGGCTGGACTGTCACGTTCCAGGGAACGTTCATGGGGCACAGTTATGAGATGGTTGTACCACATGTTCTCGTTGGATCTTGAATTGCATGACCTCAAACTGCACGGAGTAGGGTGTCAGAGACAGGATTATACGTACTGGGAGTAGTGGAACTAAAGGGGCCAAAGTCGTGGAGCTCGTATGTACGATTGACGACTGAGAGAGGTTGGCCATTAGTGTTGTTGGCGCAAATATTTCAGAAAACAAATGTCGGTCATACAACGCAGGAGAATGTTGTTGGTGATGAACTAGAGGAAGTTGGGGAGAGCAGCCGAACCGAAGAATTCTTAGTGAGGTAGGATGTTAGTTCGAGTCATGAGGGTGTGCAAGGCGAGGAAGTTGATGTTCCATTGCCAGATATGCAGGTACCAATGGGTGTGATAGACGAGGGAGAACATATTAAATCGTTGGTTCAAGCGATGGACGTAGAGAACCACGAATACGAGGTGTTGAGTAACGACGAAGACGATGAAGAGCATTTCCTTACAGAGTGGGGTGAAAGTCAGTTCGATAAGTTGGTGGTCAATGAGGGTGAACACTTCACATGGCAGTCCAATCGTAATGAGGTGAGGCAAGGTGCGATTTACAAGAATAAGTTTGAGGTTCAGGAAGCAGTGACAGCATGGGCAGTGTCGCTTCGTAGAACCTTTAAGGTTACAAAGTCAGATCAACGGGTGTATGATATCAGATCCCAGATGAAGGATTGCCCATAGTGTGTGCATGCATTCCAGCCTAAGTGGGATACCATTTGGAAGTGTTCTATAGTCGTCCCACACACATGTGTGCTGACAGAGTCTGCCCAATCGTATAGAAACCTATCTTCAAGCTTTGTTGAGAATGTAATGTATGGGGAGATTGTGGGAAACCTGGATTTAGAGCCACGTGCCATCATACTTGCTATAGAGTAGAGGTTCCAGTAGATAAGCTATGTGAAGGCATGGAGAGCAAAGCAGAAGACACTAGAAACAAGGTTTGGTATGTACGAAGGCTCATATCAGAACCTACCAGGTATGCTTGAGGTGATCAAGGAAAGGAATGCTAGAACTTATATTGATATTTGTGAGTAGCCCTCGCAGCGCTGCCATGGGAAGATGGTACTCAAGCAGGTATTCTTTGATTTTGGTGCTTGCATCAACGCGTTCAGACATTGCCGTCCGTTGTTATGCATGGACGGTACATTCTTCACTGGGAAGTATAAAGGCCAGATATTAACAGCCATATGAGTAGATGACAACAACCAAGTTCTTCCTGTAGCGCTTGCATTCGTGGAGGGTGAGAGCACAAAAAGCTGGCTCTGGTTTCTAAGGAACGTGAAAGCCGGTATCGTGGATCAGCGGCCTGGAGCGTGTGTTATACACGATCGGCATCCCGGGCTATTGAAGGCGGTCGTGCAGTTGCAGGAAGGTGAAAAAGAAACACATCCATGGCCTGATCTGCGAAGTAGGTGGTGCAAGCGGCACATGGGTGCGAACTTGTACAAGCAGTTCAGGAATAAAGAGCTTACGAAACTTTTTAAGAGGTTGTGTGACCATAACCAACAAAGAAAGTTTGATGCAATGTGGAAGAAGTTGGATGAGCTGACATCAAGGCATACAATAGAGGCAGCGAAGAGGGCAATGCCTGGCACATAAGAAGCCCCAGTAGTGCTCGAAGTGTTACATACGGACCCTCTGCACTTGGTCCGAAGGAACGGAAGGGCAACGAAATGCTTCTTCGAATGGATAGAGTATGAGCCTAGGGAGAAATGGGCACTACTTTATGACACCGATGGTGCCCGCTATGGGGTCATGACGACAAACCTGGCTGAGATTTACAATTGGGCCATGTGAGGCCTGAGACCCCTTCCCCTGGTTGCTATAGTGGAGGGTGTTCTTCATGGTATTGCGAAGTACGTTGTGGATCACCATGCTAGGGCGTTAGCCCGCATGAGTAATCCTGATATGAAATACTCCGAGGTGATTCGTACATACATGGAGGATAAAGGCAAGAAGGGGGAGATGCATAGAGCATTGAAGATGGGCACAAGGGAGCTTCGTTTCGAGGTAATGTGTAAAGAGAAAGCCGGTCGTGGGATGAACTGACGAAAAGTTGCTCATGAATGCATCCTACATAGGAAAACATGTGCCTGCAGCTGCAACAAGCCTCGTTTGTTACACAGGCCATGCTCACACATCATGGCTGCTGTAACATTCCAAAAATTTGAGTTCTAGAATGTTTAAATTTGAAAATGAACCATTTGCATTTTTCTTGAATTAATTTCAGCTTAATTTGAATTTTCTAATTATGAAAGGATTTAATTTGGCTAATCTATTCATCAAACAAAATATTTTCAGTTTAGTTGGGTTCATTATGCCTCAAGGAATTTTTCTGTATTTTTGGAGATTTTTCTGAATTTATTTGCTATTTATTCGAATTTATTTATTCTTATTTGAATTTATGGAATTTCATTAATTCGGAAAATGTTTTATTTTCTAAAATCTTCGCGGGCCGAATCCTTCCACGGCCCATTCCTTTTCCATCGCCTGCCTGCTCCGCTTGGCCCAGCCTCCTCTCTCGGCTGCCACAAGGCCGCCTACCAAATAAATGCAAGGCCTCACTGTCCGACAAGGCCACAGGACGGCTGCGATGTAACCGCTGCTGCCGCGCTTCATCGCCGCCGAAAACCCTAACCCTAACTGCCGCCACCGTGTCCGCTTCTAATTTCGGGGCTCGCAGTGCGCCGCCTCCCGAGGCTATTTAAAGCCCCGAGGACCACCCACTTGAGGTTCCCCACTCCGCGCCGCCCCGTTTGACCTAACCCTTGCTGCCCGAGGCGCCGCCGTCTTCACGCACGAGCTCGCCGAAGTTCTCCGCCGTCCCGAGCTCTTTGCCGCCGCCGTTCTTCGCCCACGGTGAGCCTCCGTCGCCGCTTTTGGTCGCGCCGAGTTCGCCGCGACGCCCTTTTCCTTTTGCCCTAGATCCGGTCGCGTCTCGTCGCGTTTTTGCGTGAAGCCACGCCGTCTTCTTCGGCTCCAGCGAGTTCGCGCCGCCGCCGAGCCGCTTCGCCGCCTCACGCCGCCGCCCACCGGGCGCTCGCCGAGTCGCGCTCGCCGCGTGGTCGCCACCTTAGCGCCACGCCACCATCCTTCCGCCGGTCGCCGCCGCCGCCTCCGTGCCTCGCGTCGCATCACCCGCCCACGCAGCAGCGCGCTGGCCACAGCAGACGGCCGCCACGCCCGCTTCTAGCCCGCCACGTGGCATTCCACGTCGACAGGTTTGCCACGTCACCCCCAGATCTCCTTGGTGCTCCCGGTCCACCGTGAGCCGTGTCTCTGACACGTGGGTCCCAGGTGTCAGTCGGCTTTTGTTTTTTTTCTTCTGATTTTCCAGGAATCCAGAAATTCCAGCCAATCAGATCCTGCCACGTGTCAGCCTTCTGTTTTTTCTGAATTTTCTAATCTGAGAATCTTCCAGGAGCCCGTTCTCCTTCGTTCGAACTCCGATTCTAGTGATTCAAATTTCTAAATTCATATAAATTCATGATCTATCTTCCAGTACCATTATTTTCAATTCTTGAATTTTATTTGAATTTGTTTTATTTATTTGCTCTCGTTTCGCGTGTAGACGACTTAATCAAGATCACTAATCAACAACTGAGGTAGAACCAGCAAGAGGCAGCGAAGGCAAGTCTTCCTTGAACATATTGATCCCAAATTTTATAAAATGCCTATATTGTTTTAAATTATGCATGCTTACTTTTATGCAATGTATTTTAAATACAGTTTTAGAGTATAGTTAAATACCAGAATTTGTTATACCCTCATTGGTATTGATCATGTCAAACCTTTGACACCCTAGATAATACTAGATATTTTATTTGGTGATAACCAGTAGATTAGCATGGGACGGTAGAATTGCTTAGTCCAAATTTAAACGCTTTTAGATATGCCATGATGGGAATCATTTCAAACATTATTGAATCTTATTTGTGAAGTCGTGGCAATTGGTGTTGCTGTTGTTATTTAAGTGAAATAAAGTGGAAAACATGATTTAGACCAGGGCGGATGGATGTTTGGCGGGTGCAGAAAGCATGAGACCTTGGTATGTGAATGTTCCGCCCTAGTCACTTAAGGACCGAAGCATGTGTTATCATGGACCAAGCACTACCGTATAACCGCAAGTCTATATGGATATCACCTGGCTAAATAATTTGTGCATCTCATTACTAACTTCGCTAGTTTGTGAGTGCCAGATGTTGGCAGGCGCAAGAGGGGGCTTCTGTACTGGGCAGCTAGAACCCAAACAGCGGTGAAATCTTAGCGGGCGATGTTAATAGTGAGGTTGTGCATTGTAAAGGCCTTGTCATGATCTCTCTGCCGACACACCAAAGGAAGTGTGTTGATAGCTTGGCAACAAGAGTCGATCATGTCTTGTGGGTAAAGTGTACATACTCTGCAGAGTTAAAACTACTTAAGTAGCCGTGCCCACGGTCAAGGGCAAGCGAGGTACGCTTGCACATTGTAGATTTCATGGTTTTGTTTTAAATGAAAATGATGGTTTGGGAATCCGTGAGCAGATGGAACTCTCGGGTTATGGTTTGGCGGATGGAGCCAGTCAGGTAGATGGAACCTGTTTAGTTAATATATCAATTCAATTACTATTCAATTACATTTTGTTCAAATGATGCTTTATGAAATTACTATTGGTATTTACAGTTAAACTTTGCTTTATGCTAAAAGAGCCATATTATGCCTTCAATTGTTTAGCCTTGCATATAGTTATCATGCATTATGTTTCCAAGACTTGCGGAGTACATTTTGTGCTCACCCTTGTAACATCCCCAACCTTCCATAGAAGAGTTCGCAGAAGCTGAAGGTGACTACGATTTCTACGCTTGTGGTTACGACGAAGGTGATCCGGAATGCTAGGACGCGTACCCCAGTCGATTGCCTATTGGGCAAATGGATGGGCTTATCCTGCTATTGTTATTTTGTTTCCGCTGTTTCTTATTGAACTCAAGCTATGATGCTGCTTATTTGTAATAATTGGCCATAAGGCTAATACTCTTTTGCTTAATTAATATTATATGCTTCGTGATATGGATGTGTTGTCATCACCGTTTCTACTGTGTGCACTAGCTTTTCCTGGACTAGCACAGGTTATACACAGAGGGTTCAGATTCGGAAATCTGGTCCCGACAGCTGCATGCTCAACAATCCGTATGGATCCGGGTATATTCTTGTCACAATTCTTCAATAAAGAAGCAATGATGGCAACTTGGAGCGGAGAAATTTACAGTTCTCGAGTGGTGGGTTTGTTCACAGAGCATCAGAGATAGGAGGATACACGGTGGGTTCCTGATGTGAGCAGGATGAAGGGCGTAGGGCAGTGACAGACAAGGCGTATAAGGAACGACATGGACGCTGCGGAAAGTGGGCGTTGTGTGAAGAAATATTCAGTTTGTAAAGAGACAGGGCATACTTTCAAGTATTGCCCGACGGTTCAGAGGCCTTGAAATTATTGTATGTGTAATGCATGTATGGACATAGCATGTCCAATAATTGTATGGACATAGTATGTGTAATGCATGTATGGACATTACATGTGTAATTATTGCGTTCAATAAGTGTCTAATTCGTATTTGTAATGCATGTATGGACAAAGGTGTACTAGTATGGTTAGTTCGTGTATGCGAATTTGTATGTGCCGATGTTGTACTCAAATTTCATTTGTAATTACTGTATTCAATTACTTTATGTATTTGATTTCATACTAACATTGTTTTATTGAATTGCAGGTATGACGGATGTCCACGAGTACGAGTTGCTTGACCCAGTGATAGACGTGACTCACCGGAGCCGCTTAGCCACCTTGCCACCTCCTGACGGGGAGTCACCATTAGAACTTTCCACCCTACGCTTGCAGACCCCCATGAGAGCATGGCGGCTCGACCCTCGATGGATTCCCAGGTTAGTGCACTGTTCCTATAGTTGCCTTATGATGTCTTGTACGTGTGGAACAATTGTTCTTACAGTGTTTTTGTGCAGGCTAAGAGCTGTAGGGTTACTGCCTATAGCACGGATGGTGTAGGTGACTGTCACTGATGCGCAGGACATATGTGACACATCGAGGAGGTTCCCATACGATAGGAGCTTGCTTACCACTCTGGTCGATCGTTGGCGATCAGAGATGCATACGTTTCACCTCCCGTGCGGTGAGATGGAGCCGACAGTGGAGGATGTCAGCTACCTTCTGGGCTTACCTTGCATCGGGGACGCAGTGGTGCCTGACGACGTCCACCATGAGTGGTGGATGGAGCTCCTAGCCTGGTTCGTGGACGTGCTACCTGTTGAGGCTGGCTACACACCTTTCACTTCTGTACACGGTCCGACGCAGAAGTTGCTCGTACAGTTCTACGTAAGTGTGATTTACTTTGTCTATTTTTTTAAAAAAATTCTCTTGTAGTTGTCAAACTGACCATTACTTTTTGTAGCCCGAGAGGATGGTAGATGGAGCGGGGGAGTATGTCGTCAGTTGCTACTTCGAGGTGTACCTACTATGGCTGTTTGGGTGGGTCTTGTTTTGCTCCTCCCACAGGGATACTATCCACAAGCACATGATCCAGTACGCGAGGTCGATCATAGATGCTCACCTGGAGGAGATCCCAAAGCTGGCATGGGGGTCGATTGTACTTGCTACCACCTACTGGGCCCTTTGCGACGGTTGCTGTCGCATAGCAGACTTGTCCATTCTCACCGAGTGTCCCCTACTCCTACAGCTGTGGTCTTTCGAGAGGTTCTAGATCGGATGACCCGTGATGGATTTGGCACCTTACGGAGTAGGCTTCTACGGTGCCCCCAGGGATGACGTCGACCATACTACTATGGGGACATTGTGGTGTCGCCGACGGGTTAGTAAAATCACCTGTACCTTCAATTGTGCAATAATTTGCTATTTTTCATCTAACTATCTTGTTTTTTGCAGCCGACTATCACGCCTATCACGTCACACGCTTCGTACCCCAAGTACATAGCGATGTTTGACCAACTGACGGATGGCCACATTATCTGGCAGCCGTACCTTCCTGAGCTCGTAGGTGCGTGAGCACCTCATGGAATCTCGTTGTAGTGCACCCGTGATGCCGCCTTTTGGCTGACGCGGTGCCACCTAGTTTTCGACATCTACGTGGAGACCTACGCCATCCACCGTGTCATGAGGCAGTTCGGTCTTCGGTTGGTTTTCCCTATCCCCACTGGTGATGTCGTCCCATCGAGCGTGCACACGTGAGTACTATTGTACATCATTTCCAATTGCATCACTTTTTGCAATGATGTTACTAATTACGTTATCTTGCCAATCTTTTCATGCAGGCTGACACGCAAGGGCTTCGTTGGTGGTGTGAGCTGGGCGGCACACATGTTGCCTCATGCCCAGTAGTGGGCGCACGCTCTTGCGGACGTTCATGAGGAGAATGCCCCTTATGACCACAGCACGTACGACAAGTACATTCGGTGGTTTAGCGAGCGCACACGCGTTCGCGTTGTGCGTGTCATCGACTCATCTCCGAGGTACGTTCCCTCGACGGCGGACACCTACCCCACACAGCTGGACTCGACGTTTCATCGTTCGGTTAGTACTTTTTTCATATGCTATGTAATGTATCGTTACTACAATTGTAACAACTAACCTGCCTTTCAATACGTGTGTAGAGCGACCTTGCCAGAGAGGCTACGGAGGAGATAGACGCATTGATGGCCGGAGTTCACCAAGGAGGGTTCACGACGGACTTCCTGATAGGGGCGTTGCGGTGTGTACACCAAAAGACTGCTCGCATCGTCCAGCTTACGTCCTGCAGGAGGCTTAGAGACGATGGCGTGCTACACATTCCTAGGCGTGCCTTGGCTGTACGGGGTCGACACGCGCCACAGGCCGCAACTAGGGCATCGCACACACAGGCGGCACCTCCTCCGAACGTGCCAGGGGGCTCCAGCTGGCAGCGTTTCGCGCCGTACGTCCACATGACTCCAGGTACACCACGTGCTCTCCTTTTCGCTAATATGTTCTTCACATTATGTGGTTTACTAACATTAAAAGTTTGTCAGCTGCGGTCGGTACAGCACCTCAGCAGAGTGTGAGCTACTCCAGTGACATCACTCCCCTCAACAACGCCGACTGGACTAGTTCGTCGTTCTCGACCAGCAGTCGCCGGGTGTGATCCTTGGTCCGTCGCAGCTCGTCGATGCGTCGGGACCGACTCAGCTGTCGCAGGCCGTCTTCGCTACTCCACTAGCACTAGTACGCCTACTAGGAGTACTCGTGGATAGGCCCCTGACCAGTTCACATACCCATCCAGACATGTGCAGCGACGGAGGAAGCCTGGGACCACACGAGGGGTCGCACCGCGTAGGGGTGCTAGCTAGTTTTTTCTTTCATACCTCATCTACGATTTAGATATGTTCTTTTGCTTTCAAAGGTTATGTACTACTCACATATGATCTTTTGCTCATGTGATCATAAATCCCACAAGCTCCTATGATTATAAATGTCTCATTTATGTAAAAACATTTAGATTTGCGCTTGATTTAAGCCAAAAATTTAATATTGAATGCTTTCAAACACATAGAGTCAATTAGTTAAAAATGGTTAAAATATCCCCAACTAATGCCTAAAAAATGGTTAAAATATCCTATACGGTGCAGTTGCAACTTAAAAAGAAAACTGGACCGCAATCATGTAAACTGTATGGTCACTTAATCCTTTTCAGTAGCCCGTAAAATGACATGTTTAAATGAAAAATTATGGAGGAATAACCTTGAAACGCCCTTTGATATATATACTACCATAATCTGTAAAAAGATCCTATTTAAAACTTGCTTTGCATCTGAATCCTGCCAAAGCAAACACCCTAAACAATCACTACAGGCGCAGATTCTAAAACACTTAAGCCTTTTCGGCGGTTCACAAAACAACTCATCTAAACACAAATTTTTGGGGGATTAGTCTAGGAACACACTTTAGTATATGAACAACCATATTATAGAAAGGCATCTTATTTACAACTTGATTACCATATAAATTCCGTTAACGCTAATACCCTAAATGATAAGGTTACCGTAGCCACGATGTATGAATAGTTGAGTTTAAAAGCCTTTACCAAAGTACCCGCAATGCAAGAATCATCATATAACCATGTATTTGCAGCCAATAACTTAGAAGTTCAGGCCCAACTTGTAGAAATTGCTCTTATGCAAAGACACTTTAGGCTAAGTACTATTCACACGACCCTTTATGCTAATGTTCTACTCTTATCAATCCAAACAATTTTAGCATCTAGAATTTGGAGATATGGATACAAAGATACATGATATTAGCTTTTTGAATTCATAAATAATCTTATGTAAGCTCGTAGCTATAACTTCTTGTAATCGACAAATGGATGTAACACATGCATGCAAAAGGGTCTTACATGAACTAAGCACTAATGAAGCTGTTATGCTTGAGATAATGCCATCAACTTTCAGGCCGATTGGACAACACACACATCAGCTTTATCAGTGCGATTTGCCAACATGCTTCCAGTAGCTTTCTCAGGCTGATTGGATAACACACACAACAGCCTTCTCAGTGCGATTTGACAACACGCTGCTAGCAGCTTTCTCAGCCCGATTTGACAACACTCTACGCACCGCGAAGTGACAAAACACTGCCTATCTCAGACTAAAATGGCAACACTGCCCACTAACTGGGGCATGAAAATACCAATTTGCCCCTGCGTGTCTTTGTTTGGCTCCATTTTTCCCGCCGAATCTATGTACTGCCTCTATAAATAGGCCTTCATGCCATCTCCGCTTCCTCATATCCTCGTCCTCGTCCCATTTCTTGTCTCCAAAGGCCTTGTCTAAAATGGTGAGCTTGGGAAATCAGAGGGCTCGTGTGCTTGCCACTGCAAGGCAGGTCGATTGTCCTAACTGCCATGTGCAAGCAGTGTTCTATGCCAACACCGAGGAAAATAACGGCTAGGTGTTCTACAAATGCCCTTTTTCTCCGTAAGTGAAAAGTTAGTTTGGTTCCTTCTCGTAAACAAGATTTTTTCCTGTTCGAGTTGTGTAGTTGTTCGGAGTGATCTCCTTTCTTTGAAAGGCCTTAAAGCATGTTCACCTCATCACGTAGGCTACAGGATGCCAATATTTCCAGTGGGTGGACACCATGAACACCTCCATGGAGCATCCTACAACCACAGTACCACAGAGGATGCAGCCTTCTATGGAGTAGAGGATGGACCCTATGCTCTAGCAGAGGCTGAACATGCTGATGTTCAAGATAGAGCGCATTTTAGATCATGGCAAGTGGTTGAAGAAGATTGTGTGTGTGGCTATCCTTGTTGTACTATACATTATTCTTGCGAAGTAGTTCGTTTCATGCAAAGGAGACAGAGTTGGTCATGGATGCCTTTCGAAGTGGTTTCCATATATCATCTTTTGCTTTGTTAACTTACGTATTCGTCGATTACCTACCACCACTTTCAATTTTTTTGGCCTGATATCACTACTCATAGCAGCTTGTTCATGGGATTATTTAACTTATGAATTCGGTAATTACCTCCTCGTAGTAACAATAGTTGTGAAATACCGAAAGCATCCATCACCTTTCAAAGTCAAAAGTGACAACACTCTGCCCAACGCTTTCAGCATTTTCAGTTCAATTGGACGACACGTTACCAGCAACATTCTCAGCCCGATTTGAGTACTCGTGGGAGCGTGTTGTCAAATCGGCCTAAGAAAGCTGTTGCCAGCCTGTTGTCACATCGGCCTGCTGCCTATTGATTTCTTAGTTCGATTTGTTACATTCATCTGAAAAGGTGACGAGACGTGACCCCTGTTTTCACATAGCAACATACAACACACTGTCTGTCTCAAAGCGAAGTGACAACACCCTGCAACCCACCACTTTCTCCGACTGAAACGACAATACGCTGCAGCCCGCTTTTTTAGACCAAAGTGACATATAAAACCACCTGCCACCCAACCATCCCTTCTTCCCTACCCCAACCTGCACTCCATTGCAATCACAAACCGAGGAGGAGGCTCAAGCCATGGGAGGGGTAGACGGGGAAGACTATAAAAGGCCAAACCGCAGGCACACATACACAACTCCCACTCACACTTCACCATGGCTGGATCCTCTTGCAGAGCATTCTCGTGGACACCTGATATGAGCAGCGTAGCCCTTCATTACATGTTGAAGGTTACACGTAATGGGAAGGATGATCCGTTTAAGGAGGAGAACCTAATAAAGTGGTGTCCAAATTGCAAGAGTGGCGTCCGACATTATCGAGGCATAAAGTGACAACCTCTGGCCTGAACCTTGTGACCTCCGACGACCTCAAGGCGCACTTGCAAGGGTGCATCAAAGGTATTTCAGGGTGTGCGAACTAGCCGACCACCCTTCTGCTACAGGTTTCTCTACGAGACTTTACAGGGTACTGATGCTGCTCAATCAGTATGCAGAGCATATTAAAGTTAGTTATTTCCTATTTATTCACCTACTAACCTTTTTAGCATTATCCATAAGCTCACTAATTCGTATGCTCGTCTTGTGTATTAGTCATTCCCGGAGGATAAAGAGTTGCCGAACAAAGATATCCTAGAATTCGTAGCAATGTACATGCTCTTCGGTGGGGGTGTGATGCCTGGTTCGCGCAGAAGATGCAGAAAAGGATCTAACTTGAGGGGTAGAGGTCCACCCAGTATTGTCGCAGCAGAAAGTTCAAGAGAACGTTTAACCACCACGTAAGGAGGGCTTGCTCCTAACTATACAAATGATGATGACAATGATGATGATGATTTCATGTCACCTAGACCTCGATGTTCAAGCACTATCACAACAGGCCATTCAAGCACTACTACAACAGGCCGTTCAAGCAACAATGCAAGAGGACGTTCAACCAGCACTGAAGGAGGGCTAGCTCCTAACCATACAAATGATGATGACGATTTCATGCCACCTAGGCCACGAACCTTGCGTCCTCGGAGTCCTCTGAATCCTGACGATGATATTACATTAAGCCCTATCACATATCCAAACGTAGTACCCCATCAAGAACCAATAGATAACAATTATTATTTTTATAGTAGCGACCTATTCCAAAAACCATGGCCATAGAATGTATGGTTTTGTGACTTAGTCCTTCACTAGAGGCATGTAACTATGTTGTATCCCAGTTTTATGAATTCTCTAAGGCATGTATCTACCTATGTTGTATCCCAATTTTATGAATTCCCTAAGGCATGTACCTATATTGTATCCTAGTTTGTGACTTAGTCCTGCACTTTGTAATATCAATGTCGGGTTTTATTCAATATTTTACTATGATTTGTCGTCAAATTTGTCACACACCAAAAGAGAATGAGGAGCAACGAAATTTGATTTTTTTTGTCAAAACAATTAACTAACAAATAATTTTTTTAAATACTACATGAATTATCACTGACAAATATGATTTTTTTCTGAATTTATTGAACCCTAGTTTGAAATCTAAAATTCTAGCAACCATCAAAATAACACTGATTTTAATAATTAATACTCACAAATTACATCGAATTTTCAAATGAAATCAGTGCAAAAATGTACCTCATATATTTAATTTCCTACATGAAAAATTTCATGATTTTTAGAATTTATTTGGTTTGAGGGCTCTCTAGCCCAACCATATGGCGACAGAGGTATAGTTTTGCAATTTTTTTAGATCAAGGTATATTTTTGCAATTTGAATAAAAATGTATTATTTACAAAAAATTTCCCCCTCTCCCTTCTTTTCCTTTTTTCCCTCTCCTATCTTTTTTCCCTTCTCCTGCCTTCTTTTTTTCCCTGTTGGGAGGCTGTCTGTCGCCATTTGGATTGGCGACAGAGCACCATTGGCGACAAACTCTCTGTCGCTGTTCCAAATGGTGACAGGGAGTCTATCGCCATTTCGAATGGCGACAGAGAATCTGTTGCCATTTCAAATAGCTACAGACTCCTTGTCGTCGGCGACATGTAGGTACTTATGTTATTTTTTTTGTATATTATTTCTGTAAATTTTCATTAAAAATATTATTTGAAAAAACAACTCGGCATTCATATAAGTATCACATGTTAGATTGGCCATTCTTGGGTTCACGACGTCCATGTACTACTTGACTGTAGCTGGAGCATCATGGAACAAGCTACTACATTCCTATCACATGATATTGTACCGTAGTAGCACGTCGCTCAATATAGCCACCCTATCTTGATCAGTGAAGTGAGGAAGGTGTACAATAGTTCTACGGAGTTAACAACCGATCGAAGGTTGTCCCACCAGTCCAAGCTCAAGAGGCAGGAATACGCGGACCTCCCCTCCACGGTATCAACAAAGCGAGATGATAGAAATTCTTCCGAAGCCATCCATTGCAATGACTTGTCCTTACGACGATGGAAACTCTCCAAAAATATAGTTTGTTCCAAACCGAATAACATTCCGCTTGACCAACTCGCCCCCAATATACTTCTTCATTATAGCGTGAAGCTTAGAATGGTTGTAAAGTCATCGAGAGATTTCCCTTGTACTCTCAATCATAGAGACGTGGTTAGGGAACTCTCTAATCTGCTTAAGCATCAAATTAATTGTGTGATCCACACAAGGTTGCCACACGATGCTGTGGTGCTTTTGTGTGATGAGGCTGCATGCCTTCTTGTAGTTGATACCGTTGTCAGTAATAATTTGCAGAACATTCCTCGGACCCACCTTATCGACTACTCAAGCAATTTCCTGCGTCAACAAACAAAATGAAAATGTCAGTTACATGATGCATACATCAAATAGATTTCTAAGGAGGAGCAATGAAAGCAAGTACCTTGCTCAAGTACGAGACATCCTGAGTTAGGCCCATCGCATCGATGGACTTGCGGAAGAATATGGTGCCATTGCAGTATATCATGAAATTGATAATGCTCATACGTGTCTGCCTAGTCCAAGAATCGTACATGATTGTTACACCATACGTAGGCCAATCTTGCTTGAACTTTGCCATCTTCTCAAGTATGTTCGTTTCGCTGGCGTCTAAATATTTCCCATCTATATCTCGTCCACTTAGAGAAGGGACATCCTCACCGGCAAATAAAATATATGATGAAAATGTGAGCTATTAATCGGTGTATAACTGGATGAAAATTTGAAAGCTCAGTTACCCTATTTTTGAGTTTCCCTCACGGCGCTAACAAAGTAGGGATTGTTTGCTTTCCTCCCCACGATACCAACCGTCTGGAAAAAATTGGCTCAAACCGAGTCAATCGCGTGCTTTATGTTCCTTCCCTTCTGTGTCCATTGGCTAGTGTCAATCCTTGTTTGCACAGGGCCACGGACCGTACCAAGATTGTAATCCCCACGGCCAGTCTTTCCCGTTGCGAGAAACTCTGAAATATCTTCAGTAACACACCGCTGCCCCTCCTCTAGCCCCCTAGAGGTGCCACTACCACCACTGTACTCATACCTATCATCCGCCCGACTGATAAATTCTGCCTCCTCCTTGGAGGCAGCGATAGCATGCTAGAGTTGCTCCTCCTCATGAGCATCATCCATATACTCTGAACATTCACTTCTTCTCAGCGGGGAATCTCCAGCTGTTTCTTCCTTTCTGAGCCTCTCGTCCCTCTTTCCATTCTTCTTATCCTTCGTCTTGTCTAGATCACACTGAAAGTGCTCGCGAACTTCCGGAGGAACTCGACTGTCAAGTGTTGCTTCAACCGGGTTGCACCACCTCCTTTCTTCTCTTTGTGATAGTACTTGCATCAAAATCCGGTCCCTAGCTTGTCGCCGTAATCCCACACCATGTCGATATGGTCTGTCATTTGCTTAGAGGTGGGTGTCGTGTCGGGTCGGCCGGCCCAAGACGGCCCATCGTGGCTTCGTGGTTCGAACTGCGGCAGGCCACGACGGCCGTCAGGCCGCGGCCGGCCCGGCCCGGCTCGCCTTCAGTGAGCCCAGGCACGACCCATTTGTGCTTCGTGCCTGCTTCGTGCCATGCCGGCCCAGGCTCGACCCATTTGCACTATTGCAACGAGAGGAAAGTAGCCGAAAACGCATGGAGTTGAGGCAGTAGATTCAAATATTATGAGAAAAAGAACTAAAATTTATTATTCTTGAATAGTTACATAGAGCGAGGGGGATGTGCTCAACACGGGCGAGAGGGGAGCAATAGGCGAGAAAGAGAGTGAGCGAGACAGACGAGAGAGATTGAGAGGGAGATTGAGAGAGACGGGTGAGAGAGAGAGAGCTGAGAGAGATTGAGAGGGACGAGCGAGAGAGAGCATCTTTTTGCACCGTCTCTCAATCTCCCTCAGCTCTCTCTCCTGTTTTGTCCGTCTCTCTCAGGTGTCGGCGGTAGGGATGGCATCCATGCTATTGGATGCATCCATGGCGGACATGCTCTGTGAGTCGGTGACCTTCATGCTATGCTTCTTCCTCACGTCATGGGTCATCGGGCCCGGTACGACCCATTCTACAGTATTATGTCGGGCCGTGCCGCCCATCGTGCCCGATTCTCAGGCCCGACACGGCCCACTTCGTGCCGGGTCAGGCTTCGTGCCGGGCCGTGATGTCGTGCCTCGGGCCGACCCAAAAGAGCCCGGCCCGAGTGCCCACCTCTACATCTGCTAATAGAAAACAACAAAAAGTAAGCATGCATGCAGTTTACGTAGAATTTTTTTAAAAATAATACATTTTTTTATTTAAATTGCAAAAATATACCACGATATAAAAAAATACAAAAATATACCTCTGTCACCCTTTGAACGGGCGACAGGGGTAACAGAGGCCTTTGAATGGGCGATTTTGGCACTTGTCGCCCTTTGAATGGGCGACATGTCGCCTTTCCTGTAGCCAGTTTCTAAAGAAAATCATAACTTTTTCATATGATCTCGTATGGAGATGAAATTTACATGAAAATTGTAGCTCTCGACGAGATCTACAACTGTTGTATACAAATTTTTTTCATTTGAATCCATTTAGATGGCCAAAAATGGGATGGAAAGTTCAGATCTAAAAATCAGATCTACACTAGATCTGAAACTTCTATCTCATTTTTGGTAGTTCAAATGGATTCAAATGAAACAAAGTTATATACCAAAGTTGTAGATCTCGTCGAGGACTACAATGTTCATATAAAGTTTATCTCCATCCGAGATCATATGAAAAAATTATGATTTTCTTTAGAAACTGACTACAGGAAATGGGACATGTCGCCCATTCAAAGGGCGACAAGTGCCAAAATCGCCCAATCAAATGGCGACAGAGGCCTCAGTTGCCCTTATCGCCCGTTCAAAAGGTGACAGAGGTATATTTTTGAAATTTTTTGAGATCGTGGTATATTTTTGCAATTGAATAAAAAAATATATTATTTTTAAAAAAAATTTCGTTTACGTACATGTATATATAGAATCGGCAATTGAGCAGGATCTTTGTAGATACAGGCATACAATGTGTAATAACAGTAATATCCAATATTTTGCAGGTGGTAGACTGCTGAAGTTAATGACCAATCTACAGTGATAATATTATCTTCTACCGGCCTACATGCATGCTGTGCATACCGAAGTCTACAGGCTGCATGCATCTGCCCTTTTTTCCCTAAAGACTGCATGGATATGCTTTCAAGAGCTAGCATGCCAAATTAATCTTAACATTTCTAACCATGCATAATGACGGAAAGTGGAATGTCTGTATTAATATCACAGCTAGCAAACAGATTGGACCCAAAATCCCTACAAACAGAGCAACAAATCTATCTGATTGAATCGAAAATGGACAGCATTAACCGAAAATGGATTGGCAAATCCTGAAAATTGACGCCGCTATCGCATACCATGAGCCGTTCGATTTCTGGTAA
Organism: Otatea glauca; assembly: GCA_036346275.1. NCBI lineage: Eukaryota > Viridiplantae > Streptophyta > Magnoliopsida > Poales > Poaceae > Otatea > Otatea glauca. The sequence goes on along the minus strand of CM070712.1, from coordinate 20,419,598 downwards.
GGGAAGCGATTATCGGGGCTTCCTGATCGATTTTTGAGTTCCAGAGGCGAGATGTTGGCCGGCGGCAGCGGCGAGATGTTTTGGGGACGAAAGGAGGGTCGGGACGAAATAATTTAGTGTCGAAAACTTGGAGAAGACAGTTAAAAAGATGGGATAACTCTTGGTGGGCTGACCGGGCTATTGGTCCCAAACTGGCTGTGGGCTATAGCCTATAGCATTTTCTCTTTTTTATTATTTATATTCGGTTTTGCTCAAAAATGTCTCACAAATTCGGTTTTTCAAAAAATGTTCATGATAGATATAAAAAAGATAATAATAATAATTTTTGAAAACTTTTGAATAAATATTTCTAAATTTTTTGAATTTAAATTTAAATTAAACCGGTTTATCGATCGGTTCTATTTCTCGAGCCAAACCGGGATGATCGAAACTTGCAAAAATCAACCGATTTTCATCGATATTATGTACCTGATTCCACCCACGGTTTGCAGTCGAGTAGAGCATAGCAGCTTCTGTGATGGGGTAAATGCAGTCGACCCCTTTCGATCGTCGAATTCGAACGCATGTCTGTTGTAGGACGAGGCCAGCACTCTGACGTGTTCTGTTCTGTATTATGTAGAGTAGCAATACTCCAATAAACGAATAGGACTAGTAGTTTTAAGATCGAAGGGCACACTGAGTAATCCAACACGTTGACCAATGGCAAATGGTTATATTGTTATATATGGTCGCTTGTGCTTATGTAATGTGTTGGTAAATGCTCATTACTTGCGTGGTAATTGTTCAATTGGTACGATCAATATTTAATAACTTATATACCAAAGTATAGACACTTATGTCGTATCATGGCCAGTACTTGTTTTATTATTATGAACTATGGTTTGATTGACATATAATTAACTTGCTATTATGGTTATGTAGTCACGTGGTTTGATTCAATATAAATTATTTTACATGTATTTGTGTTATCTGTATATTTTTATCTGTTTCTGATCCGAATTCGTCACGTATCCATCCTGTGCCCGTATCCCAAATAATCCGAATTCGTATCTGTATCTAGCTATCCGCATCCGATTCTAAATTCGAAAAAAAATACAGATTAAAATACGGAAAGAGCAATATCTACTTTTATGTGACTCATATACACCCTAGCTGCTAGCTATAGCTGGTCAAGATTACGGGATTCTTGATGCCGAAATGCGACCGCACCGGCCATACCGACCGGCGCATCGTTTTATCTGGGTTGGCAGCCGTGTTGGTAGTCCGCTCACATGGTATCCGTGTTGATTGGCTAAGCCAGAATTTGATTCGCACCAACCTTATAAACTACAAGTCTTCGCATTCGTGATGAACATGAACTATTCGTAATTTCATATCCTTCTATATTGATTAAAAATTGAGACGAAGCTAGGCGCACGGCATATCATGCTCACATTGTAGTGCCGAACTGCCTAGCTGTGAGCAGGATAATTAAAGTCTTAAAGATATATATGTATTTATCAATCAGACAGCATTAATTGCTAGAGTAGTGTTCACGTTGTCTACAATCACATAAAAAAATAGAAGACACAGGAGATGGATCCTCACGATCTGCAATGTGCATGTCTTCGCCAACATTTGCGTCAGCATTATCTTTGTCAATTTCTTCATTATCCACTCCATCTTCTTCACCATCATTTAATTCATTTTCAAGAATATCATCCAAACTGAGCTCATCTAGAAACAATAAATAAATAAAAACATAGCTTTGTGTTCAGAAAAGTATGCCATTGTCAATATTGCAGAATATATATCCATGAACATAGTACATACCTGTGCCACCATTGTTTCTATTTACTTGGATAGTGCAACATGACAACTCCCTGTAAAATATCTCGAGTTCTTGCACAGTTAAGCCAGACGGCTCATCCGCTTACACCCAATTTGAATTAGCAGTAAATTCCTCAAAATGAATTGGATCATAACTTTGAGACTCGTAGTTGCATCTATATTTAAACACAAGAAGTTTACATAAATTATATAAATGATTTTAGGGCAGCAAGTGACATGTAGAAAGGAAATGATGCTTAGTTCTCACCTTTGTTGCAGCCTTAGATTATAGTGTACATAGACCTAGATCATTCAACCGTTGATGTTCAAGCCTATTTTCTTCTTTGAATGGACATGCTCAAATATGCTCCAATTCCTTTCACATCCAGATGCGCTACAGGTTTGGCTTAATACACGAATTGCCAACTTTTGCAACTCAGGATCACTTGACCCATAATTCAGCCACCATTCATCTTCGTATAGGACAAGTTAAGAATAGAGTTAGCAGCTAGCAAAGCAGAGTTGATCCTAAAAACAGTAAAGAAGAGTTAAATTTCAATGGTCACCTATGAAAGGAACAAAGTGGGCTCACCAGCTACTGCCATGGTTGGTGGGTTACCGTGGTATAGAGATACTGATGAGGATATTTTCACCACTGTTACACCCACTACACCAACACCTGCCGCCACTCTAACAATACAAGGACCACTCACTAGAGCTCGTGCTCGTCAACTCAATTATCAGTTACTTTCATTCTTAGGGGATAATGTTAATTTTGCTAAGAATTTAATACTGCCTAAATCAAGTTGTTACTTGATACTCAGGAATGATAGACCAAGCATGGATACAAGAGACAAGCTATGGAGCATAGGAATCAAGAATGGATCTGATGACAACACCACAAAGAGAAGGAAATTACGTGTAGGAGATAAGTGATGATTTCAAAACACTCAAGCCACTATAAAAAGACTTAGCAATTTTTCTTGGTCTCGACCAAAGGGGTTTTGGCCAAGTCCATGGAAGGTGTTGCGCTACTTGATTCAGCCATATAGACCATGTAATAGCAGCAGGTCATATTATCTTAAATAAAGTCCTAGCTATCCTTAGTATAGAGTCCAAGGATGAAAGGAAAGAGGAGTTCGATTGACTTACTCCAAGTTAGGCCGAACCCTCTTAGGTTTCAGCCTCCTCCTCAAGTTAGTCACACCCTCCTCCTTTCCCCTCCTTAAATACCCCTTTAGCTGCACTAATTGAACACGGGTTTTGTTGAGCATAGTTTTATTCTAAGGCCAAACTACATTGTCATCTAGATGTATCGAACAACCGCCTGTTGAGACTACTTTGCAAAACCCCACATTTTGATCTATATATTCGTGAATCTCAATTCTTATTTGCAATTTCAAATTGCTATTACTATCGTTCTTGCTTGTTCTTCGATTGCTTGCAGGAATTGAACCTCGTGTTCAGGTTGATCGTGCCCACGACAAGATCAATAACCCTCTGGAGTTGGTTTAGCGATTGCTAAGGCGCATCGTCATCGTACATTGTAGCCGGATCGTTAAGGTCAGTTCCACTACATCGAAGTTATCACTTTCAATGAAAGATCGGGAACAATCCTACATCACACATTAGGTGTCATCGGCGCTTCTGCAGTCAAAAAAGCTATTTTTGTAATCGGAATCACTAATTTACGGTCGCCCTCAGATAGCCTAGCGTGCGCTCACCCTCCGGACGATGGGCACGTGTCCTTTTTTCTTGGTCTCCTGGTCATAACGCAGACATGGAAATCATTTTGGTTTCTTTGGATTTGTTTTCCGGTTGCATTTATCTTTTTTTAACAAACCATCAAACAAGGTGAACGAATTTTTTTGCTTTTTTAATCAAACATGAAAGTTTTTCAATATAAATTTTTCACAGTCGAAACTTTTCGATTTAAATTTTTTGAGATGACACTTTCTAATTTGAAATTTTTTGTTTTAATTTTTTTCGAGTTGAAACTTTCCGATTTGAAATTTTTTGACTTGAATTTTAAATCAGAATTTTTCGAACCAAAAGTTTTTGAATCAACACTTTTCAAATCGAAAGTTTTATGAGTTGAAACTTTGCGTGTTGAAAATTTCTAATTTGAAATTTTTTTATTAAAATTTTTTGTGTTGAAACTTTTCGATTTGTAACTTTTCGAGTTGAAACTTTTTTATTTGAATTTTTTCGAGTTAAGACTTTCCAACTTGAAACTTTTAATTTGGGAATTTTCAATTTGAATTTTTTGAGTTGAAACTTTTTGAATTGAAACTTTCTAATTTAAAATTTTTTGAGTTGAAACTTTTGATTTGAAACTTTATGTGTTGAAACTTTCTAATTGAAAATTTTTGTTTTAAAATTTGCTGAGTTAAAACTTCATATTTAAAATTATAAAATACGTGAGTGAAAGTTTTTTGAGTTAAAACTTTGAATATTTTGGGTCAAAACTTCGTATTTAAAATGTGGGTAAGGGAAAATATATAGCGCAGGAAAGGGAGAAGTGAGCGACGCCAGGAGGAGCAACCACGCATCACGCATGGGTATGTCCGTGGCTTACGAACCGTGAGGTCATCCGCAAAATAGTCATACCCTTTTGTAATTGCATTCACAGTTGTCATCGGCGCTTCTGCAGTCGGAAAAAAAATCTATTTTTGTAATTGTATTTACGCAGAGTCTATATTAAAAAAAATACGAGAAAGCTAGAAAAGCTAAAGCTTCCCCAACACGGGACCGCCGTCTCACCCGCCCAAGTCTATAATCAGGATCCGAGTTAAACTTAAAACTAACCGGATGAATCCGAACCGTAACCACTTTGCTAATTGCAAAGTGGTAGCGCTAAAAGCATTCCCCTTACTTTCAGAATCTTGCATCCACGCATGCACGGCCCGTTTTGCTGACGAAAGGTCACAGTCGGTACACGTTTGATTTTCGGCATCCTAGACAATCGTCACCCATATGTTATACTATATCTCTTTTTATGTGCAGTAGCTTTCGGATTGATTCAAGATTTTGTAAAATATAACGTAACCGTGCACAATCTCAAGAACAAAGAAGATGAATTCCGTAGAGAGAACCAAAATAACAACGTTGAAACAACCACAATGAGAAAGAAAGATTTGACGAAGCCAACCATAAATTCTTTAAGCACAACCTCAAATAAATACAAGTGATTGTTGCTCTATTATAATCTCTCGAATCTTTTAATATTTTCAGATCCTTGCTATATACAAGAATCTAGTGCTAAAGAATAATCTAGTCTCCAAGCCTCTCATGCGCCTTTTGCTCTCGATAAGTTAACTTGTAGCTTCTAGGTTGCTTGGGTTCCCCATAGCCCTTAGGTTTATATAGCCTCACTAGTTCTCTTCCTAAAGCAAATAGGAATCTTACTCCTATTAAGATTTGGAATCCCTCTCCTATTAGGAATTCTAATCCTATTATAATTCATCTAGCACAACTTTTTAAATCTTAAAAGGCTAGATATGAGTCACCATATTTAACAATCTTTACTTTGACTCTTATCCATTGAAGTCATCATACTCCTCCAAGAACTCGCTCCAAGTCAGTTTCATATTTTTTTCTTCTCATTATTGGGAGTGTCCCCATCACAAAGGCTCATGCATATTACCGCAATGTGTGCGTTGGTGTTCAGGCTTGGCCTTCCAAACCCTCTACTTGAGATCTCTTTCTTTATATAGTTTAGTTAACGACACCTTATGTTTTTATATCCCTCCATGCAATAGGTTTGTACAGCCTCTGAGCTCCATCTACTTATTGGTATTGCGTGGTTGGTCCTGCCAAGTCTTTCTTCTTCCAACACCTCGCACATTCGCCTTTGCCTGTTAGATTTTGCAACCATCTTTGTAGTTTCACACATAATTACAGTTGAGATCTAATTACCTACCGTTGACAACATGATTTCCTTTTTCTAATTAGGATTATTTTCAGACCTTCTATTGGTTGTTCTTCCTTCAGGTTTATCTATCAATTGGTATGTTCCATTGCTCTAGATACTTTTCATGATCACATGCCCTTTGCAAGTAACTCGCATGACTCTATCTTGAAGTGATACCTCACAACCTTCGAGTTTAAGTGACCTCACAGTTATTAGATTCTTCTTTATACCAGGAACATATCGAACTACTGTCAATATGTGTTGTGCTCCATCATACATCTTTAAGGTAACTGTTTTCATCTTAGTAATTGCATACTCTTTGCAATCAGCTAAGTGAGTAGTTCCATACGGCGGGCGTAGAGATCCTTCGTCGAATATACATGGGAGCAATAACCTAAATCTAATATCCATCCATGAGAAGTATCTGGTTGATTGACGACAAGTATGTCCGAATCATCTTTTGCTACTGTAATTGAGTATGCACCCTTCATTCGCTTCAAACTCGGATAGCCCTTTATCATATTACCTTCCTCGTCATATGGATAGCATACACGTGTACCCTTGCTTTTGCTCTTTTTCTTTCTGTAACTCTTACTTTTGCCTGCAACACCTACTACAGATAATACTTGATTACTCAAGAAAGAAGGTTCAGATGACTTTTTCAAGGATTCTGCCTCTAATAGATATTCAACCGTCTTATTGAAGTTAAGAGTGCTTTTTCCTATGAGAATATTCATTACCAATTACTCCCATGATGGTGGTAGAGATGATGCTAGTACGACGACTTTATCATTTTTCTTAATTTTTTCATCCACACTAATCTATTGTGTGATAAGCTTGTTAAAAACATTGAGATAGTCAACGAATCGTGTATCTTGCTCTATGCGCAACCTGTACAGTTGTCGTTTCAGCACCCACGGGTATGTTAGCGACTTTGCCATATACAATTCATTTAAGTATTTTCATAATTTCTTCGGTGAATTCTCCTTAATCATTGAGTACTTTACCTCATCGAAGAGATAAAAATGGATTGTACTAACAGCTCCATCACCTCCCAGTCTTCAGTGGACGTCTTTTCTGCTTTGTCCCCTTCAAGAGATTTCTTCGGTGAATTCTTCTTGATCATTGAGTACTTTACCTAATCGAAGAGAAATAGATCGATTGTACCGACAGCCTTCCGCTCCATCACCTCGCAGTCTTCAGTGAACATCTTTTCTGCTTTGTTCCCTTCAAAAGCAGCGATTAACTCTTGCTGGACAATGACATCTTTTACCATACATGCCACACGATGAAATTTCCTCTACCGTTAAATTTCTCTACTTGATTCTATATCATGGACATCGATCTTGATTTTGTCCCACCTAATGCTTTACCGACCTTCTCACAAATCCGATTAATCCAGACTTAGCTTTGATACCACCTGTTATACTCTAATACCCCTTCTTTTGCTCAGCAGCCCTCGGAACGGTTTAGAGTATTGTGGGATATGGTATGAGCGTGCACGATCTCAAGAACGAAGAAGATGAATCACATAGAGAAAACCAGAATAACGACATTGAAGTAGCCGTAACGAGAAAGAAAGATGTGATAAAGCCGATCGCAAATTCTTTAAGCACAACCTCAAATAAGTACAAGTGATTGTTGTTCTCTCAAAATCTCTTGAACCTTTTAGGACTTTCAGATCCTTGTCCTATACAGAAATTTAGTGCTAAAGAATAACCTAGTCTCTAATCCTCTTATACGCCTTTTACTCTGGATGAGTTGGCTTATAGCTTTGCTTGATTTTCCATGACCCTCTAAGTTTATATAGCCTCCTTAATTCGATTCCTAAAGCAAATAAGAATCCTACTCTATTAGGATTAGAATCTCTCTCCTATTAAGAAAAATTTATCTAGCACACTTTTCTAAATTAAAAAATTAAATATAAGTCACCGTATTTAACACCTATCTTTCATTTTCCAGACACATCCATCTAAGCATGTTACGCCGCATCCGTTAGCTAGCTAGTTGCACTGAACGTACCGCGTACTTACGCCGGGATTCGGCGAGAAGATTTTGTGGGCAGCCGTGGCGGTCAATCGATCCCCACTCTACTAGTAAGCTGCACGCACTGACACATCATACACATCACCGGAGCTAAAAAAATCTCTACAGATGTACAATTTACACGGACAACTTTATTGTCTTGTATAACATAACATTATACATCTAACATATATATTTAAAATTTACTAAAAGTACAATATAAATAGCTTTGTTTTACAAATTCCAAACAACCAAATTGAGAATTAATTCAATCAAAAAATTTATCCTATCGAAGTGATGGTCATGTAGCATTTTCCAAAAAAATTTGGTGCTGGATACCGCTGACCATAGGCAGCTAATGGATGGTCAAGTTTAAGCGGTGCAATAATTAACTCTATCGAGCGATAGACCTCGGAGCAGGGTTCACTACTACAGGAAAGCTTATCACAGACGGTTCGAAACCGTCATCACAGACGGTTTTTCGGACCGTCTGTAACCATGTGTCAGTGATGTTACGGCATATCACAGACGGTTTCTAAACCGTCTGTGATAGAATATATCACAGACGGTTTTAAACTAAAACCGTCTGTGATATTATCATATCACAGACTGTTTTATTTAAAAATCGTCTGTGATGTTATGATATCATAGACGGTTTTTGTTTGAAACCGTCTATTACATCATTACATCACAGACGATTTTAGTTGAAAACCGTCTATGATGTGATGATATCACAGACGGTTTTTGTTTGAAACCGTCTGTTACATCTTTATATCACAAACTGATTTTAATTAAAAACCGTCTGTGATAAGACTTCCAATAGGCAATCATTAATCTATTTATTGGCTAGCCTCAGGAAATGCTAGCCACGTCCTCTGGAAAAAAGCGGATTACAGAATAACTAAACTCATGTTACAAAAACATTACAACCATTTCAGAAATAAACTCAGATATATTAACCAAATGTAACTCAATAGCATTAACCAATTAATCGAATACACAACTACAATTTACAAATCTACAACACAAGTTTGACAATTAACCCAAATGGTAATTTAGAAAAAATACGACTCCTCAAGTTATACAGCAGCGTGGAACTCGTCTTTTTTGTGTAAAACTTGACTGAGCAAGAAGGCACAAAGCTGGCCTCGAATTCGCTCCAGATCGGCCTTTTCCAACGCAGTTGTTACCCGATTGGGCGTTTTCTTAGTGACAAGGAGTTCCATGTTGTGGCAAACGTAAAATCCACAACGGTTATTTCCCTTTCCCTGCTGGTGGCACTGCAAATATAGATTTGGTTAGTTCCAGAATCATTATTACATAGTTTACATAGGATTATTGTGTACAGCGGTTATCGAAAACTTAAAATCGTTATTCAGCTTCGCCCTGTCCTTGCCAGAAGGCCCTCCATAATATTTGTACACTTTGAACGCGCTACGTGATTGCAATAGGTTAGCCTCAGCTATTCCAGAAGAAACATACACGTTTCAACAACCTACATGATCATGTTATCTTTGGAGGAAACGTGATTAATTACCTGGTGATTAATTTTGAGATAGGTTGTAAGTCGTGGCTGCCACTCTGTAAGGAATCAAGGTAAATAACCCGATTCGTCGATGGATGAATTACAATGAGAACCCAATGAAACCTACACAGGTATGTCGGCATGGTCAATTAACAGAATAGAGTTACGAGCATAGTGCAAATCAAACTAGCACTTACCCTGGGTTGTGGGGTAAAAGTATGAACTCTTTATCTTTTTGAGCCGCCAAGGCCTCTCCGACGTATTTATCGATAAATCCGTAATATTTGTCCATTGTTTGCTTGGAGACTATGTGTGGGTCCAGAAAACCCACCGGTTGTTCGTTCTTCCTCGCTTCCTGGATCATGTATCTAAATATACGAAAGCATTGAGTCATATATATATATATATGACTTTTATCGATATTATACGAATGTAGAATGTGAATGCACACACTTACAATGTCCAGCATCTCAAGAGCGCGGCGTCGAGGGCGTCGAGGTTGAAGACGTCAAAAAGGTCATTGAAGTCGGCTGTGAAGAATCCCCCCGATGACTCATTGAATAGATGCTCATACTTGAAACCGACCGATATACTCGTTATGCGGTCTTGCATCGCTTTTTAGCCTGCATGCATGCACCAATTCTCGCAACTGACGCAAGCAATAGAAAGGTTCTTCATGCGCTCTTCATTACAAAAGGCTCTCCTAGCCGGTATACTCGGGCGGGGGCAATTGGATAGTTCAATTTCTTCGTGATTCGCTTCGCTTTGCCCTTGACTTTTTTTCGCCATAAGGAGTCTCGTGACAGCGACGAGTGGGCACCATCCAACCGAATGTCCTTTGATGCAGGGCACGGAGCCGATTTGGTGCTCACGAGGTGCATCATCCGCTCGAGCGGTTGGGAAGCTCGTGATGGAGGACGGGCGCCCAGAGATGTCGCCGGGGCCACCGGATAAAATCGTGAATGGCGCCCCGGTGTCACAATCTCGCCGCTTGGGGGCATCGAAGTGCGACGGTCTTGAAATTATCGCTTACACCGCCCACACTAACCTTCGTGAATTCTGTGCCACAAGGGTGCCGTGCACCGCCCTTCAATAAACGGATACGCGACCCCGGCGGCCGGAATAACAAGGGCACCATGGACAGTGTCTCACTTGGAGAGTGCACCGCGTGGCCACCTACATAACGGTACACGCTAGCTATCTGCGTCCAACACCTATTTGTATGGAGCATTCAAGACATATATATAAGTACCTTGATGTCACAGATGTGAGATTTCCCATGTTCACTGTGGGAGTGGCGGACGACACCGCTTCTTTTTGGTAGTGGGGCTGATTTGCCCACATACATCCGGGACTTGCGCAGCCGATTATTGAGCCTTTCCTCGAGGCTTTTTATCTTATTGTTGAATTCTTCTCTTAGTCTTTCCTCAATCCTTTGTACCACTGCTCCTCTCGCTTTGCTTTGGTTCTCTTCCCATCATGCGGTATTTGTCCGAGTCGCTGAAATCCCGACTTCCAGGAACAAAACCCCAACGCCTCGCATGCGACTGTGGTGTTCCTTGTTTCCCAAGGTCGTGGAGAGTACATCTTTCTCCTGTTTGGCAAAAAGTGCCTCGAAGATTGTGTACTCAACGCTACCGCAAGATCTCGAAAAGTTAATTCACTTACGAAATTACGGACTAATTACGCATAAAATTGGAAGTCCGATATCTTACGGTCGTTGCTATGCGGACTTCCTCGTCCGCGGGTTTGTAAAGGGGACGGTGCCGGAAGACGTTGCACTTGACCTTGCTCTCAGCCAGTCTCTGGCGCGTCGGTCAACGATACATGCAAATGGCACACAGGCCTCCTCGTCCTCCCTCTCCCATTGGTCCCTCTTCCCCGTGTACCCAGCGGTGCCAAGTCTGTGGGGTGGGTGCTCCTTGCCTGCAGGGCCATGTGGGCTTCACTTTGACGCACGAATTCATCGCCTCAACAAAATTTTGCCATATATCCTCAGTAATGAACCCGTACTTAGAGAAGGGAGTCCTGTCCTTATTGACATATTCCTTGACAAGGGTGCTCTTGAAATTCTTCCACGCATTTCCCGCCACTAGCAGTGCATACCGTCGCACTAAGATCACAAAGTCTTTTGGGATATCGAACGAAGACATAATTTCTATCACCAAGTCGTTGCGGCTCTCATCAGTCGGTGACTTCCAGGATGGACATGTGATGGGGACCCGTTCCCGTGCGACTATCCCGCACAATATCCTAAATGCATTCACCGCCTTTCTTGGTTCGGTGGGGCCCCATCCTTTCGATCAACCGCTGTGATGGTATATCATTCCGTGGGCCTTTTATTTGCTCCTCTTGGACCTCGAGGAGTTTTTCTTTTCGGTGACTCATCACATCCTTCAGACGGCGAATGAGGGGACACCATCTTGCAATCTAGGCTGGTTGTCGTGGCACAACAGGAAAGAAAAGTAAACAAATATGGAAGGCTACCAATTTATAGCTGCTTTTATTTAATGGGTATAAAGGTAGTTCAGAGAAGGTAAGTTGAGAGAATCAATTCATGATATTTTAGTTATAAGTTCTCATAAGTAATGTCTAACTTGGTCTCGACACTAGTCCGATCACACCATGCACAATTGGCTTGAGTAATCTTGTTGTAGTTGCTAAATCGAATATGCCCAAAAATGAACAACGAGATCTTGTTGTAGTTGCTAAATCGAAGTGAATTTCTCTCATAAATAAACACAACCACTTAATGGACAGTCATACACCTCACCAGGGATGGATTGAGGAATAGCAAAAGGGCCATTAATGCACACCAGCGGAGAAAGCATGGTCAAGGTGTGCCACAACAAATCGGTGGAGAGAATGACGTGTACACTGGACATAGGAAATGAGGACAATGTGGTAACGAAATGTGGAGATCGTCAGCGGAGATAAAGTGCACATTGGCACTTTGGCAGTGATAGGGAGGTGCACCGTGCATGTGGTTGGATCTAGATGTCATTGGCAGCGAGTTGTACAACACCAAAGGCTGGAACGACGATCAGACTGTTGGTTTTAGCTCAGATCAACGAACACGTATGATGACAAAAAACATAAGCATAAGAATTCATGAATACAAGTATAAGTATTTTGGTGGTGCGGCATAACAAGTATCTTTTCTTATTTTCATGTTTGCTTTCTTACCAACCTCAGAACTACCTAGAAATTTATACCCTTAATCTATAGATCTAAGAATCCATCCCTTATCGGCACTTACCGAGCGAAAATCGATGGGGAGGCGTTGCGTCGGCGGCGGCGGCGGCGATGGGGCTCGCGTCGGGAGCGCGTCGTCGATGGGGAGGGTCGACGAGGGCGCCGTCGACGAAGGGGAGGCGTCGACGAGCTGGGGCGGAGACGAATATACTTAGGGTTTTGAGCGCGTGAGTGGAAGAGTAGAGAATGAATAATGATCTGCCAAAGTGGCCTTTTTATAGGTCTCCCATATCACAGACGGTTCTATACTAGAACCGTGTGTGATAAAAATATCACAGACGGTTCTATACTAGAACCGTGATGATGAATTATAGAACCGTCGTGATATAAACTATACCATCTGATTATAAAACCGTCTGTGACACAGCACCTTCATTGCTAAGGTAAATCCAAAGTTTGGCCTTCTTGACATAATGTATACTTCAGTTTGTGCGAGCAATATCAGTAAAGGAAAGGAAACTATATTAAATAAATTAGATGCATATATACACAAAGTTGTTTTTAATTTCGAGCATTTCATTACAAATAACTCTATTATCTTCTAGAGTACACTTAAAATCATAACTCCACTTGTTTATTCTTTTGTATAAAAATTAGCCCTTCATGATGATCGACGCGTGTGTAGCTAGCTTCTTCGGGTTGTTCTTCTTGGACTGTGATGCTCTTTCCGATAGGAGGCAACTCTTCGAATTGATTGTATTCTTCCTCATCTACTACATTCTCAACTCCGACAATCATCCTTTTTCCCTGAAGAACTACATGTCTCTTCTTGTTGGACGGGTCGATTACATAGAATACTTGAACAGCTTGGTTAGCGAGTACGAATGGTTCATCTTGGTATCCGACGCGTGCGAGGTTGACAGTAGTGACACCGTATTTGTCAACCTTCACATGCTGGAGGTGGACCCAACGACACCGAAATAAGGGGATCTTGAATAGTACATAGTCGAGCTCCCAAATCTCCTCTATGAACCCATAGTAGGAGCTCCTCGTTGACCCAACGGTGTTGAACGCATTTATGCATACACCGCCGTTCTGGTTTGTGCTCTTCATATCCTGATCTCTCGTGTAAAATATGTACCCATTTAAGTCGTATCCTTTCCATGTTACAACTGTAAATGTTGGCCCTTTTGCCAACCATGTGAGCGTATCACCTGACGAGGTCCCAGTGATGGGTCGCTCTTTCAGCCATCTGTTAAACTGAAGGTTATGCTGTCTCGTGATCCAAGACTCTTGCCGCGTGGGATTCTCTTGCCGTAGCCAGTGCTTATGCTCATCGATGTACGGGGACACTACAGCCATGTGTTGCAAAACCGTGAAATGAGCTTGAGCATAGGAAGCTGGATCAGGCGTGATTGCTTTCCTTCCGATGGTCCCGATGCCCTGGAGTCTCCCCTCATGGCGAGATCGAGGCACACCTATTGGTTCGACCTGAGCCATATAATCGACGCAGAACTCTACGACTTCTTCGGTTGCATAACCTTCGACAATGCTACCCTCCGGCCGAGATCGATTCCATACGTAGGACTTGAGAATTCCCATATACCTCTCGAATGGGTACATGCTACGTAGGAACACGGGCCCGCATATCTTTATCTCTATCACAAGGTGAACAACGAGATGGACCATGATATCAAAAAACGACGGAGGGAAATACATCTCAAGATTACATAGAGTCATCACCACCTCAGCCTACAGTGCATCTAGTGCTTCGGGATTGATGACCTTCTGAGTAATTGTGTTAAAGAAATAACACAGCCTCGTGATTGTCTCCCGGACCTTGACTGGCAAAATACTTCTAATTGCCACAGGGAGCATTTGTGTCATCAGCACATGACAATCATGAGACTTCATGCCAACTAATTTTAAATCTTGCATCGAAACAAGTCTCTTGATGTTAGAGGAGTAACCGGACGGAACTTTCACACCATGCAAGCACTGACACAGTTCAGTTCTCTCGGTCTTAGACAAAGTGTAACAAGCAGGTTCACAGTATGTTCGGCCTGTATCTGTCTCTTTCGGTGCTAACTCAGGTCTTATGCCCATATTGACCAAGTGAAGGCGTGCATTGATATTGTCCTTTGATTTGCCTTTAATATTCAATAAGAGACCAATCAAGCTATCACAGACATTCTTCTCCACGTGCATCACGTCGATGTAGTGCCGAACTTCTAGGTGCTCCCAATAAGGTAGGTCCCAAAATATTGATCTCTTCTTCCACGTGCTCTTCTCACGGGACCTCGATTTACGCCCCTTTCCAAACGCAACATCCAAGTTCTTAACCATATCATGGATATCTATCCCACTTAAAGGCTTTGGAGCTAAACCGTTTTCGTTCGTTCCATCGAATTATTTTTTTATTTTGCGGTATGGGTGATTCCTCTGAAGGAACCTACGGTGATGCATGTAAATAGTTTTGCGCGAGTGATTCAGCCACACACTCTCGGTATTGTCTAAGCAGTTAGTGCAGGCTTTGGTTCCTTTTGTACTCTAGCCTGATAGGTTACCAAGGGCAGGGTAATCATTTATGGTGCAGAACAAAAGGCAGTGCAAAGTGAAGTTCTCTCGTTTGTACGCATCCCATGCCTGTACCCCGGGAACCCATAGTGTTTTCAGATCTTCCACCAATGGTGCTAGGTACACATCAATATCGTTCCCAGGTTGTTTTGGTCCTTGGATAAGTACAGACAACAAAATGTACTTGCGTTTCATACACAACCAAGGATGAAGGTTGTATATACAGAGATTCATGGGCCAAGTGCTATGCCGGCTACTCATGTTACCGAAAGGATTCATTCCATCTGTACTCAATCCAAACCTTATATTCCTCGGATCCTCACCGAATTCTTGAAATCTCCTATCGATGTTTCTCCATTGGATGGAATCAGCAGGGTGCCTTAGCATTCCATCGTTCTTACGCTCCTCCGAGTGCCAACGCAACAGTTTTGCCTCATTTGGGTTCGCAAACAAACGCTTCAAACGAGGAATTATAGGCAGATACCATGCCACCTTAGCAGGAGGTCCATTCATCACCTGGATGCCCTCACTTTCATCATTCGAATGACTCTTACGCTTGTACCGGGATGCGTTGCACACAGGACATATGTGCAAGTTCGCGTACTCTTGGCGGTACATGATACAGTCGTTCGGACATGCATGTATTCTTTCTACATCCATTCCCAAGGGACAAAGAACCTTCTTAGCTTTGTAGGTGGTTGTCGGCAACTCGTTTCCCTCGGGAAGCATGTCCGCCAATAAATGTAACAACGCTGTGATACTCTTATCGGACCAACCGTTGCTTGCTTTCAATTTCAGTAGTTCAAGCACGGATGACAACCTTGTGTATTTTGACTTGCAGCCTGGGAACAAAGGTTTCTCCGAGTCCTCCATCAAGCCCCGAAATTTACCATATTCTCTATCATCACGGTTCCCTTCTACATCGCGCAACATCTGATTCAGATTATCTTCCTGCAACCTAACCTCATCGGAACCACAATCGATATGACCATCCGACATATCATTGACTTCGTCAACCATGTTAGTACCGCTTCAGTATCTCCCGCTCTTCACCGTGGATCGGTCCAACATGTATACCCGCTTTGAAACCCCTCATAATCAAGTGTGCTTCGATCTGCGCAAAGTTTCGAAACATCTTCAGATTCTCACAGTCAATGCACGGATAAGACATAAACTGCCCCCTTTTATTAAACATATCATCTTCTGCAGCTCTTCTAAAAGCGGAGACGCCATTAATGTACTCGGCACTCACACGGTTCTTAGTGTACATCCATCTTCGATCCATCTACGCCAAGCATATAGCATTAATTAGTGTTAATGTAAGTAAAACCCATTACTACCCTTACATAGAAAGAACACATGAATCTACAAGCTAAATCTAAAAAATCATCAAATTCTATCCTTACCAAGAAAGATCTTGAATATACTACAATTAGACACCGTTACTAACCTTAGATCACCAAAATCAAATGGATCCTCAATCACCCTTCAAAATCAATCGTCTTCTTTTACCAAATTGCCTCACAACCGCACAGCCGCAGCCAAATAAAAATAGATCCCGAAACCATAAAATGCACCAAGTGGCTCGGGCCTCTATATTTTATATTGCTGATAGAAATCTCAGACGGTTTTATAAAAAAACCGTCAATGATAAACATAGCATTCCAGACCGTCTGTGATATATCACAGACGGTTTTATTACAAAACCGTCTGGGATAATACGTGATATTACAGACGGTTTTATAAAATAACCGTCTGTGATATCTTCACGCATTTTTTAACTAAAACCGTCTGTGATATTGATGTATATCACTGACGGTTTTTGTAGAGTACCGTCTGTGATAATGTCACTGACGGTTTCAATATAAAACCGTCAGTGATATTATTCGTCACAGACGGTTTTGAGGAACCGTCTGTAATAAGGCGTCTAATATAAGCCTTTCTGTAGTAGTGTATAATACCGATTCAAGTTAGAAAATCGAAAAGAGGTTAACAACGATTTTCGCTCGAAAATAGCTAGAAATCAAATGGTTTCGAAGTCAAATTTTTTCGAATTCGGGAATCAAAAAATTGAAAATAGACCGATTTTCATCAAAAATCGACCGATTTTTCATAAAAAATGACCGACCAAGCGAAATTGTTCGACAGCCGATCTTTGAGCAATTTTCACCGATTTTCAACCTATTTACATTGCATAAAATTTTCTGAATTTTTTAAATTAGATCAGTTTACCGACTGGTATAATTTATCGAGCCGGCTCGATACAGTCGAAAGTCACAATTTTTGTGCAATTTTCGTCGAATTTTCGAACCCTGCCCCTGAGCATGCATGCTGCGATGTTGTCCGTGGATGGACGTGGCTGGCATCAGATCCGCGGGCGAAATTGCCGAGGTGCAAACGGACAGGGAACACCACACACGCAGGTACGATACAAGCCGAGCAAACGAATCGAGCGTTCCGTGGCGTCCCACGGCTCAGCGGTGCATTTAGCCAACGGCTGGCCTGGGCGCGTGAGCCAGGGGGATCAGCGGCGCGCGTGCGAAGCTTCGCGGAAGCTTCGTCTACTCGTGAAATCGTGAACGCATCATATCTGTCGAGATGAGATGGGATGAGGGATGATGAGATAGCGATCGTCGCGTTGCAGCCGGCAGACACGAAATGCACTTTTCCTTCTTGTTAATTACTTATCTACATCGCTATAAATGTTTATATCGATGGCGAGATCGAATTAGCCAGCTCCCTATCTCTATCTACTAGTGTTCCATTGGTTATCTATGTCTGTATATTTGTATGAATGAATATTAATCCCAACCTAGTACTATATATTATCTGAATATTACTGTGCTGCTGGTTAGCATGGATAGACTAATTATTGATCAATAATCCATTAGTTCATCCGGGAATAAGTGCCCATGCGCCTTGTCCTCCTCTCCTGGCAAAGCATAATATATATATGCGCGCTCTGGTTCGTCCTCCTGTGACGTCTCGCATAGAATACGAATCACGAGGTACGTACGTTGTAAGCAAGAGCTATAGCGCGCGCTCCTCGTTGCCCGCCGGTGTACACTAGGGAGATTTGCTAGCTAGGCAGGAGGAGGAAGAACAAGTTGTAGTGGATCGAGTTGGTGGGTGGAGATCGAACGATGGATCCGGCGGCGATGGAGGCCGGGGCGCAGAAGGAGGAGGCCGGGCTGCTGCCGGCGCGGCACGCGCACGGGAACAGGCGGACGGCGCACAACATGTCGTCGTCGTCGCTGCGGAAGAAGTCGGACGCGGCGCTGGTGCGCAAGGTGTCGGTGGCGCCTCTGCGCCCCGTGCTCGCCAACCTGCAGGAGGTCTTCCTCGGCACCAAGCTCGCCGTCCTCTCCCTCGCCGTCCCGCTCGCCGTCGCCGCGCAGTGCGCCCACTTCGGCAAGGTACGTACGTAAGTCAATCCATCCATGCATCGATCGATCGCTTCTCAGCCATGTTTGGATTCATGCATGCTACTCTAGATCAGTAGAACATGTTGTAATTCATGTTGGTAATCGAGGAATCACGGAAAGGAATTGAAGGTATGCAAACGACAAGAGGGAAACGGGGGCGTGACGACATTCTCCTTGTCCGTTTGACCATTCTCTCTCTCTCTTGGATTTTTTTGTCTTTTCCATCATCTACCGATCTCTCTTCTCGATCTCTTTCGTTCTCAACACTGTCGTGATCGTGATCCGGTCTGCTCGCTTTGTTGTGTCCTGTAGCTTTAGTCGTCCCTTCATGTTATCCCCACATGGGGTGCTGGACACCCACCAAGAATTCATGGTCACCCACTAATATAATTTGTATTCTTCTTGTTTTTTAATAGATACTATTTTAGATTCTTGTATTTTCATCGAGATATATATGCTCCACAACATATTTGGTTGTTGCGTCTTACTCTAGTACATTGTAGTCTTTGTTTCTAAATAGATATTATTTTAGGTTCTTGCATTTTCATCAAGACACATATGCTCCATAATATATTTGGTTGTTGCGTCTTACTCTAGTACATTGTAGTAAATGATATTGAAATAGCTGAAGGGGAGAAGTATAGAAGGAAAAAAGGTAAAAAGTCACATCACAATTATAGAATGACAATTACTCTCTCCGTCCAAAAAAAGACGTATTTTGACTTTGCACAAGAATTAAGTTTGCGTTGAAATTAAAAAAGGTACGAGAGAAAATAACTTAGATGTCCCCACTTAATTGTTTTGGAAGATGAGAGAAAATACTTTATAGAGGTGGTAATGAATAAATGCATATGGTTGAGAGATAATAAATAAGGGTATAGAAGGAAAGGGTTTATTAATTCTACATGCAAGCGTTCTATTTATGAGCAAGATCATTAAAAAAATAAGCTTTTTAAACTTAGTCGGAAGGAGTATTTAGGAACAAAATTTGAAAGCTACAATGACATATATTCTAGAACGAATGAAGTATAAATCTTGAAGCAAACGAAGAAACAAGTAATTATAGTCCACTATTTATTTATGTTTTAATATTTATAAAATTTTCAAATAGTGATACACAGAAACACATCTATCGACGTACTATAGCTACGTGTGATTGTGGTACAAATTAATCGTGGGCAACAAACTCAGTTTAAAAACTTGTACTATATATATTTTTAAAAAAGTTATACTTACTATATAAATTCGATCCTTGACTAACCCTGATTTAAATTCGACTTCACTCGTCACCAGCCGGTTCGGATCTGTGTTCAAATTTGAGCTTTAAATCTCTCCATTGTTGGTTCATATCTTCTCTGTGAAATAGAATCTTGCCCGAAACGGGTACTCTGTGGGCAGCCAGAACCTTGCCCCGTCTGGGCACGATATTCTGCCTTGAGGCCTGAGAGCCTGGAACCTGGAAAGGAAAGCATAATCTTGCAGCAAAACTGAAGCTTGTTTGTCACCTAGCGCTTTTGGTGAAGCCTTTACATAAAACTTATTACAACTATGGGCTAAATTTTCACTGCTATGCATGCAATGATGCAACCAAGAGCACGAAGTGGGGAGTAAACAGAAGATTTTGCTCATCCAATAACATATTTTTAACAAAATGTTTACGAGTTTTGTAATTAATCATGGCGTCTCATCCATTAATCATGGTTTAATTACGTAGTATACCATCTTTCAAATTGCAGAAAGAGTGACGATTAAGATCATAAGTTGGAGTCTCACCTCTATCTGAATTTAAAGATGTAGTTAGATAACATTAGAATAACTGTACTACCTGCTACATTGATTTTCAACGATGAACATATACTAGAAATTAGCCTAACTAACCAGTGACAACTGCAGTATACTTGTTTATGATATGGTGCAGGAATTTGGTTTGGTCTACCTTACATTACACCCCAAAAAATGGCACGATCTTAGTTGAATTTAATGTACATGTGTATATATACACTTTTATAATTAACGTGTTTACTAAAATTAATCTTGACAGGTATGGGTGTTCGTGCTTAGTATGCTCGGTCTCATTCCTCTCGCCGAGCGAGTCAGCTTCCTGACAGAGTAAGTAGCCTCCTCTTCGCAGAACATCATGCTGGTAAAATCTCCTTTAAATGAAGCTTCCGTAACTTGTGCGCCGAAATTTTAATTTGTGTTTTGCTCGTAATTCCTTGCAGGCAGGTCGCACTCTACACTGGCCCCACCGGTAAGTCGCAGCCATCCCAAACTACTTTACTTTAAATGCAGGAATTGTACAGGAAACATATCAATTTCCGTACTGTTAGTCTTACGAACAAATTTACAGTGCCCCAATTAGTGTTACATATTGTTGGAGAGAAATTAACCTTTGTTTACGAGCTCTTTTTACGATACACTAAATTTAATATAATATAGATTGTTTATTATTTTAGATCTAATGGAGTAATGCACTATAAAATTTGCACTGTTATTATTTATTTATACTACTTGTTTAATAGTAGTATAGTAAGAATATCATCAACAAATCAACGCCTAGATTTAATTTATAGTACCTGCTATATATTACTAGTATAAGGGCACTCCCAATGCATATAGTTATATCTAACAACATCCACATCATCAATAAAATAGTACTAGATACTACCCCTTCAACCCTTTGTATCTGAGCATAAATACATAGAGAACATCAAATAAATATCATGCAAGATATAGATACAACTCTCCTTTTTCCAATGCATATTTTTATTGTATCTTCTTTTGGTTTGTGTGCTCAAGCTGTTTCTCATGCAAGAAATAGCTTTCATCTCTTTATTTTTTAATCTTCTCTCCACGTAAGCGTTGATTCTTTAAAGAAAATACTGACATATGAGTATTGAGAGTGCCTGATACACTATAAAATTTCTCTTATTGATTCTGTGCTTTGCATGCATGGCGTGTGTAATATCAGTGGGCGGGCTCCTGAACGCGACGTGCGGGAACGCGACGGAGCTGATCATCGCGCTGTTCGCGCTGATGCAGGGGAAGATCGAGGTGGTGAAGAGTTCGCTGCTAGGCTCCGTGCTCTCCAACCTGCTGCTCGTCCTCGGCACCTCCCTCTTCTGCGGCGGCCTCGCCAACCTTGGCGCCGACCAGCCGTACGACAGGGTACGTGCATACATACGCGATGCATCAGAGCTCGCGCCGCGCGCGCCTAATTTTTGCCTGATTTGGTGTGTGCATGCTGCGTGCAGACGCAATCGGACGTGAGCACGGGCCTGCTGATCCTGGGCGCGCTGTGCCAGTCTCTGCCGCTGATGCTGCGCTACGCGGTGGGCTCCGGGGAGCACGCCGTCGCCGCCGCGACCACTGGGCTCGAGCTATCCCGCGCCTGCAGCGTCGTCATGCTGCTCTCCTACGTCGCATATCTCTTCTTCCAGCTCAAGACGCACCGCCAGCTATTCGAGCCACAGGAGGTACGTACTATACGGTAGTGCTTAATTTTAGTGCACTAGTTGGTTAATTGGTGGTGTACGTAGGTCGATGGGGACGATGATGGAGGGTTCACCGAGGAGGAGCCGGCGCTCGGGCTCTGGAGCGCGCTCTTCTGGCTGATCCTCATTACCGTGGTCATCTCCGTCCTGTCCGAGTACGTCGTCGGCACCATCGAGGCCGCCTCGCACTCCTGGGGCTTGTCGGTGAGCTTCATCAGCATCATCTTGCTCCCGATCGTCGGGAACGCGGCGGAGCACGCCGGCGCCATCATTTTCGCCCTCAAGAACAAGCTGGTGCGCATGCAACATATATCCAAATACACCAAATCTCTTGTGGTTTAATTTCTGACATGTCCAAGGATGGAGACATGAACTAATCCATCCAGAGTTATCGACTGACTACAAATCAATACAGGACATCACCCTCGGAGTAGCTTTGGGGTCGGCAACTCAGATATCCATGTTCGTGGTAGGGTATTGTATATTAAGCACAACCTGCAGATAGATACTAGTACACCATCTTCCCTCCTGCTCTGATTCGCTTGAACTAACCAAATCATGATGGGATTGCTTTGTATGCCAATTGTGGCAGGTGCCATGGAGTGTCCTTGTGGCTTGGGTCATGGGGGTTGAAATGGATCTTGACTTCAAGCTGCTGGAGACCGGTTCTCTGTTCGTCGCGGTGCTAGTGACGGCCTTCACCCTCCAGGTACACTCAAGCATCTGTCAGATAAAAACTGATAATAAAAACACCGAGAATCACTTTTCAAGTCAGTTAGCAGGAGTTCGCTAGTAACATATTGGGATTGGATTGTGATCTTGTTGTCTCGACCTATATATGCAAAAAATTGATGAAAAATAGAAGATTCTAATTTAGTGAGTTTGACTCGCAGGATGGAAAGTCACATTACCTGAAGGGAGTCGTCCTCCTCCTGTGCTACATTGTCATCGGTGCATGCTTTTTTGTTACGAGGCAACCTGCGAGTATGTTTTACCAGCCGTAACACAGATCTACACTTGGTCGTACATCATTTTCACATCTTTTGATTGACAGATCACGCGAACAACAACGGCGACCTGCTGGATGTACCAACCAGTCCCATGAACGTCCAGGTCGCGTAACAGGTAAGCCTGCATTATCTTGCTATAGATTAATCCAAAGGCTTGTGACTATTTAAGAAGGGCATGCAAAGGGTCTTTAATTTTGACCAAAGAGATGGCAGATGACATGAAAATATACAGATCCGGTCTAATCTGTCTATGTCCACCACTATATTTTTGTCATGATTTTGCAACAACTGGTGTGTTTGAGTAGCTAATATGTCGGATTCATGGATTGATTTAAGTATGCGGGTCTTAATATGTTATCTAGCAATAGCATATATGCTTCATGAGGTGCACCAACCACTTATATAAATTAGGATTAATTCCTCGCATGCTACTGAAATTTAAAGGAAATCCATGAATATGAATGTGTTACTGATATGTGGGGTTAAAATCCACATGTCAGTGAGGCAATGAGTAAAATATAAGAGGCGATATAAATTATGTCCTTTTAGATTACAGAGGGTTTGTCAACTACAAATAGTATCTATTTTCAGCCAACCACTTCTGTTCTTGCCTAGATTTAAATGTGCCCAATTAGCTAGCTCCACATGAGAACAAGAAGCTTTGTATCATTATTATTTTTTTGCTTTTGCAAACAAGAATATCTTCAACTCCGCAATGCGCATCTGATGAATGTGAATTTTCAGATTAAGAAGCCTGCCTGAACAAATCAGCATGGACAGCAAGCATGTTCGAGTCTGAAACTACCAAAGCTGTGGTAATTCGAGCGGATAGCTTCATGTGCGAAGAAAGATTGCCCCTTCAGGAGGTGAAATACCCATGATCAGAGTTCCCGAGAGTATGCGTCGACTGTCGAGCGAAATACATGCCAAAGTGTTACTTATCTGTGTTACCTGTATTGGTTTAGGCTGTTCATGCAATAATGTTAGCAATATATGCGTCCAACCTTATTTACATGAACGTCCTTTGCTTCGTTTATGCAGCTTAATAAGACGGGTACGACTTAGAGGCGAACCGAACAGGGTCGGGGGCTAGGGCACCCCTATCTCTGGCCACACTATGGGTACCCCTCGTAGCACCCCTTTTCTACCTGGGACGCTACCACGCTGTCACCATAGAAACTGGTCAGAAGATTTAAATTTGGAGGCTGATTTAGCACACCCTAAATTTATTTCCTGAGTCCGCCACTACGACTACAACACGGTATACTGATTGGATATAGCATCCAACCATCCATCTTGACTCCAACAGCCCTCCCCTCCGCTGCCTCCATCCTTTGTCGCCATCGTAGTCGCTTCGATCATAGCTCTGTGAATCTCTACCTCCCCCGCCCTGCCCTCGCCCCCTATAGACGGTGGTGAGCTCATCGCCTCACCGTGCCATCGACTCCCCCTCTCCCGTCAGCCACCCCACCCAACCTAATATTCAGTGCGTCACCGCCTCACCGTCCCACCCTCCGCCGCTGCCCACCGCCTTACATCGCCACCCATTGCCTGCCGCCCACCACCGCCCTAGCCTCCCTCTACAACTGGGGGCATGGTGAACTCGTCAGCAGCGGCGGCGCCATCCCCGTTTGCCATTGATGCGCGCGCGTGAGAGAGAGATTTTCAAGAAGTTTTAACCAGTTTCAGATTCTTGAACTCAAGTTTCAACAAGTTTCAGCAGATTTCAACCCCAAAGTTTGAATAAGTTTCATAAGGTTTCAATAGGTTTCATCAAGTTTCACATAAAGTTTCAACAAGTTTCGTCGGAACAATCAAAGAAAAAAAAGAAAAAAAATCCCCAATATGCTCACTTGCTGACGCCACCTTGCCATTGCCACTCATCAGCACCACCGTCTCCTCCCTGAGCTCACCCAAGGGGGTGAAGCCAGAGCTCAAAGTCGCTAGCTTGCGTTGAGTGTAGCGACGAAGTGGATCCATGAGGCTACATGGGTGGAGTCAGTGTTGGACCGACCCAGATGAGGAGGCAGGTAAGGGTCGAGGGGATTTTGTGGATCCTATCACCGGTAATGAGGAAGATGATAGGATCCTCCTCTGACACCGCAATCACTACTATTCTATGTCTCATGCCATCGGACGCATCACCTGCTCACGCACCACAAAAATCCCATCTCTAGCCGTTCACCGACGAGTGCTTGACCGCAGCTGTTTTCCACTGTACCCGACATTGCCCCCACGGTTGCTCACGACGTACCTTCGTGACCACCTTCCCAGCTGTAGCCTTTTGCCTTTCTACGTGTTGACTCGCTGCCTACCACCTGCTGGCCGCATGCCACCCATCGACATTGTACGGCCCACCATTGCTCACCACAATGCTCAGTCAAGCTCGAGGAGAGTGTGCTGGTGAGCCCAATCTCGACATGCTCAGTGTCACTGCAGCCTCGTCACCACGCCATCTAGGCGTGCACTACCACACAGCTCGTTGTGACCTTGCCGCCGCTATCTAGCCAAGCATTGACGTGGCCTCTCACTGTGCATCGCCAAGATTTGCTGCGCACCATTGCCAAGATCTGCCATACTTTCTTGGCCGAGCGCTGCTGTGTGGTGCGGTGGTGCTCGCATCTAGGAGAGAGAGAAGATAAGGCTGTTTGACATTTGGGATCACTTCCGGAAGGATTGAGATGTCTCCCTAATCTGATGGCTCATGGCACGTCAGACCTCACCTAATCAATGGCCTGATCCTATACCGTTTGATGGCCAGAAAACGATAATACCGTACCCCAGTATTTCTGTAATAAGATATGTTGTGATATATATATCGATGCTGCCCTGTTTGTTTGATGTTCAAGTGAAGCTTGTTTAACTAGTAGTAGTAGTAGCTACTAGTTAGTACTAGTAGTTCAAGTATATAGTCAGGTATAATATCAAGTACACCTGATGTTTACCACAAGAGGAAAAGAACCTAAGAAGTTAAGAGCAAAATCAGAGAAAATTCAACACAGAATAAATTGCAAGGCCGTGCAGACATGTCCATGTAGCCATGAATTAATCGATTTTTTATTATTAATTGGCTATCAACGCTGGGCATCACCGTCAGAATAGCTTTGGGGTTGGCAACCCAGATTACGATGTTCGTTGTGGGTATTAAGCGACCTGTGCACATCTTCCGTGCTGATCTCATTCGCTTAAATTAACCGAATGTTGTTGGAATCGTGTTATATGTCAAGTGTGGTGGATTGCATTGAGTGCTCTTGTGGTTTGGATCGTGGGGATTCGAATAGATCTTGACTTGAAGCATTCACCCTCCAGGTACACTTGTCTTTGAGATACAGAAAATGGAATTTCAGCTACCGGAAATTGTTGTTCAAGTCAACTAGGAGTTCATTAGTAACTGTGATTGATTTTTTTTTATCTTATTGTGTCAACCCTATGCGATAAAAATGTAATTCAGTGAGTTTAGGATCGAGAATCTAATTTAGTGAGTTTAGGATTGGTTGCACAGCGGCATCCGCTAACCAGCGTCTGATCCTGATCCTGCTAAATCGTGTTGTCTTTCCACAACAGATATATACAGACAGTGGCGGAGCTAGGGTCTCAAGCCACCTAGACCATAGCCTGAGGCTCGGGATCAAAAAGCTTTAAGAAAGTAAGCCTAAGAATTGATCTACCTGAGAAATGGCCCAACATCAACGGTCTGGCTCAAGGCTTAGATGTAACATCCCGAAAAATAAAGTAATATAAAAATAAATATTTTAAATTTGAAAATATTTATTTATGAGTTTTATTGGCTTCATTGGTTCTTATTTGAATTTCTTTGGATTTTTGTATTGTATGGAAATCCAACAAATAGAATTAGTAAAAGGGAAATGGTAAAAAGGTAAAATGGTAAGAAGATAAAAGGTAAAAGAAAAATCTTGAAAAGTCTATATATTTAAAATCATTTCAGCTGGTACATAAGTTTTAATGCATAGCATAGTGATTAAACAAATGAAATGACATCCCTTTGACCTACAAATAGTGCAAGGACAGATTTATTATAAAATTTTAGAAACTCATTTGCCCCTTAAAAATTTACCATAATATCCTTAAGTCAATATTTACCTCTGGTAAAAATATCAGGAATTAATAATGTAATTTAGTGCCTTTTAAAATTTATAAACAGAGGCATTGGAAATCTGTAAATCAGCATGTCAGAATTTATATAAAATAAATATGCGATATTTTAACTTGAAATTTTTATGGAAGAATACATATGCTAAATAGAACTCTTATAAAAAGTTTTAAAAATAATTAATACCATTGGAGCCTTTAATTAAATCAAAATCCGAAATGGAAATTCTGGATAGTAAGCAGTGCCAGAATTTTTATAAATTAACCATAAGGTATTTTAATCTCAAATTTGTACAGAAGATTACCAACTCCCAGGATACTCTATTCAAAAAGTTTCATAAAAATATGTAGGTGGTTTGATGGGTGAATTAATGCCAGAACCGAGCTGTGTGAGCCAAGCTTATCCCTTTGACCGTCTCCTCTCGCTAACAGGTGGGCCCTGGCGTTGTAGTGACCCCATTCGCTGGCAAGACACGGAGAAACCTCACTCTCTCTATCTGGTGGTCCCTGGTCCCACCTGTCAGGCTCACTCTTCCCTCTACCTCTCTTCCTTTTCCCCCCGCAGAGACGCGACGCTCGGTCAAGAGCTCCCGATTGTTCTGATCTTTCCCCGGCTCACCGAATCAGTACACCGCTCCTGCTCAGTCCTGCCACGTTCATCTTAAGCTTCTTCCGCTACGCCATACCGTCGGTCATTCCAAGCCCTTGCGCCGTTCCTCATCAGCCAAGGTCTCGCGCCACCCCGCGTGTAAGCGCAGAACCGAGCCGCGTTTCTTCCTCTCGTTCAAATTCTGTGAAGTCGATTGCATCGCTTGTAGACACTGGCTTAGCATCGCATTGTGGCTCTCCCTATTCTTTCGAGCTTCACTCGAACCCAGCGCAGCAGCCAGCCCTCTTCTTCCTCGCCATGACCGCAAGGAACCCGAAAGGGGAATTTGGTGATTGAGCTAGCCTGGTGAGTAGCTTTCAAATTAATTGAGTCTAAAGCACTCTAGTGCATCCCAGGTCACTCATCGGCCTTCACTTTCGTGTTTTCTTGCCTGAAGCGCCGCCGCGCCGCACTCCTTCTCCAAGTCCGGTTCACCGGTGGCAAGCCACCACAGCCAGCTTCCGTCGCGGGCAAAGGTAAAAATAGAATGCTTTGGACCCCTTAATGCTGATTTCGTTACCCATTCGGCCGGAGCCTAACTCATCTTCTTCTCCGGCGAGCACCCGCCATTGCCGCCGCCTCCCTCTTGGTGATAGCTCGCTCCGGTCATCTCCGGTGGCGATTGACCCCACCATCAGGTGTGGGGTGGTCCACTGAAGCTCGCCGTGCCGTCGATTCGGCCAGCTTGCCACGAACGCCGCCGCCGCCGTGCTCGCCGCCGCCCGCTTCCTCTCCCCGCTCCCGGGTCCCTCCCGCGCTGGCGTGATTTGGGGCCAGCTCAATCGGTAAAGGCGTTTTCTATTTTGTGAAAGCGTATTTCCGATTTTTAGTAAATTTAGTAGCCGAGCTAAATTCAATTAGCTATAACTTTTGAACCATAGATCCAAATTGAATGAAATAAATTTCTATATTCATATAAAATCATGTTATTTCATAATATCAAAAACATTTTGAAAAACAGTACTGGGTTAATTTGAAATTAAAATTCGAATGAAAGACTTAAAGATAGGCTACATATTAAAATGTTGTAAACAAATTCAAAATGGAATGAAACTAATTTTATTAGAATCCTTATACGTCCAGGAACTCAAATATATAAAAATATTTATGTTTTACCTTTGTTTAAATTATTTCCCATTAAAGGTTATTCTCAATGGAATAAATAATCAAAAATGAATAATTGTATAAAAGAAATTCTAAAATAAATAAGATTTATTTCTAAAGCACTTGTATGTCAGTGGCCCACCTTAATGTGCTAAAATGATTAAAGTATGAATTTGATTTAGACTTGTTTATGAATAATAAATGGTTTAATGGAAAAGATGTGTGTATATATGTAAGTGCATATAGTAATCAGTAACAATATATATATATCTATCTATATATATATATATATATATATATATATATATATATATATACATACATGTGAAAAGTGTTTAATAGCTATACAAGAATATGAATAGCTATCGGAATGAGTAAGTTGTCACTATAGAAACGTTTTTAATGAAGTATCGCATATGCACAAGTTTAAATTACATCAAGAGCATAGGCATTGTATATGTAGAAAAATGTATATAGGTATAGTTAATAAAGAGCATAGTCATGATAAAGAAACTGGATTCTAAAAATCTAAAGTAATCAAGCTATTTGATCTAGCAAGAATCATTACAATAAAGTCATAATCAACGCGTAGCCAAATAATTGAATTTCCAATGCTTGTATAGTTTGAGTAGTTATAACTTTCACAAATTAACTTCAAATCTGACAAAACCAAATCCTAATAACCTGAAGTATAATATCTTTGATGTTTATGTAAAAATACATTATGTTTGAGTAAGTCTGAACTAAGCCCATGTTAGGCCCTAATGATCGTTTATATGGAAAACATTTCGGATAAAAGCCAAATATCACAAAACTAACTTTAAAACGCTCTTATAGTCGTCCTAGGTTTATACCTGAAAAATGGAGAGATTATCGTATAAGGTGTAATCGCAAACTTAAATCGGAAATCGAACTTTTATCGTATAAAGATAGAAACACTTAAACATTTTTCAGTAGCTTATAAAGTATCTCGTCCAAATGAAAAGAATTATGAAAACAGTATAGAAGTACTCTATAAAGTGCATACTACTGTATTTTAAAGAAGGTATTTTGTTATTCTATGTTTTACATATAAAATGAACTAGTAACATAGCCCTACGTGTTATGTTTTCTAAGTAATAGAATCACTTAAGCCTTTTCGACAGCCCGTAGAGTATCTCTTCTAAATGCTAATATTATGAAGATTAGTTCAGAAATGATATTTAGGATATGGACTATCATATTCTAAAAAAATATTTTGTTTATAGCTTAATATTCATTTGAATCCAGCTAGTACTATAACCCTAAGTGATAATTGTTCACTGCACTTCTAATCCAATTCCTTATAACATAAACCTTATTATCATATAAGCTTTTTCAGCAATGAACATGATGTCGCGTTTAAACACTAAAATGTATGAAATCAACTTAGAAATGTTCTTCAAAGTATATTCTATCCCGTTCTGAAGAAATAATCTTGTTTCGTCATGTTTTGCATATAAATCCTAATAGCCAAATAACCCTAAGTTTTGTGGTTCATGAACTTCATAATTTGAATAAACAACTTGGCCATAATGATGAAGTCCATAGTTAATATATATTTGTATCACCAGAACCTTCTTAGAAACCATAAGTAAATCCAGTAACCTAACTTAGCAAATGTACCTTATTCAAAATCGTTCCTTGTGTAATATCGCTTCAGATTAAGTACTATTCACATAACCCCTTTTAGATAGTGTTTTAATTCTATTAATCCAAATAATTTTAGCATCTATAATTCGAAGTCATAAATACAAGAATTCGTAATTTTAGGCTCTTGAATTCGTAATTCAAAAATAGATAAGCTATAAAAGAAGTTGTTTATTGCTCAATGTTAAAAGCTAATAACTATATGGGTATTTAATCAACTAAACACGATATGAAATAATCTAATTCAACCCTAATATATACCTGTTTTCTTTAGTGAATCAAGTTTATTATTTGCTATATTTTCGATTGATCGACGTGTAGAATCCGACGTCCCTTCCTCCGTCGTTGCCTCCATCAGCCGTAACCTCGTCTTCACCGTAAGCAATGATTAAGCAAGGCAAGAGCCCCTTTGACCATATTGATCCCAGTATTTTATATTCCTTTTGTTCATCAAATTGTTTCATGCATGCGTTTACTTTCTGTAAATTCTCTATTTTGTGGTACGGGTAGATATACCTGTTGTCTCATGAAACTCCTTGATAATTATGCACATGTGAACCTTGATAACCATATAAAAGGGCTAGGCATTACTTAATGCCAAATGGGATATATGCGATCATGTTATCCTTGCTTAGCCATGCTTTAGCTTCTTGTGGGGCAGATGATCATGATTAAAATTGTTTCCTGAAATGTTTTATATGGAACCTAAATGGTACTTTTTGGGGAAATGGTTGCTGGTAGTTTGATTAAAAACACAAAATAAAACTATGGTTTTGATGCGGGCGATTATTGGCAATAGCCGGATGTGCAGACGGGTTTGCACGTAGTGTAGGGTGGAGTATCGCCCGTGTCGGGTTAAGGACCGAGTAATGGGACGGTAGATCCATGTTTTCATACAACCACGAGGGCTTGTATGGGCGGGTCTTAGCCTATTAAGTTGTTTAGATGTGGCTTTGCATCTATGGAAGGCGGGAGATTGCACAGGCATTCCGGACAGGTCTGTCTGTAGGGGTTTCTACATACCAATGCAACGGTGTACGCCTTGCCCTGGACAGAGACGTGGTGTTGTGTGTGATAAATGTGGATCCACGGCTTGGGTGAGTGTCTTTGTTTTCAGGGCGAGGGTTAACGTCCCGGGCTGGTGTAAAGCCACGTCTAGATAATGTAACAGCTCTGTATGATCTCCTTGCCGACACACCAAAGGAAGTGTGTTAATTGTTCTGGCGAAAAGGTTGATCATTCCTTGTGGGTATAGTGTACACCTCTGCAGAGTGTAAGATCTAATCGATTAGCCGCGTCCGCGGTCAAGGACACTTGGTGACGTTATTCCATGCTAGAGTCTTTGGTATTTTCTAAAATGGGTTTGGTCTGAACTTGTTTTAGCAACTGTTGCTTTATGTCGAAGGGCTAACATTGATGGACCTTGTGGTTTGGATTATTCGAACTCGCGTCATGGAGGACTGTGAGTATTACTTACTGTTGTATATATTTCTTATCAATCAACTTGCTTTTATAAATTCCGTTTGCAAATGATAACTTGTTTTACAATTCAATTTTGCTTTATGCAAATTAACTGTATTAGCCTTTCCTTTGAAATGGCCTGCATATATTATAGGTTTTGCTCAAGTCTTGCTGAGTACGTAAAGTACTCACCCTTGCTTAATTATTATTTTAGGTGGATGAGTTAGCGAGGCTTCGAGTCTCTTCTCGTCGCAGGTTGCGGGATCTTCTTCGTCGTGTTCTATCTGGAGTTTATGCCTTGTCAGTTGCCTGCGGGTCGGATGGGCAAACTACAAGATATTGCTTCTTTTGCTGCTATCCTCTGTTTTGTAAGCTTCTCTTTGTATGTTAGTTTCCGCTGTAATTATTTGTGGTGTGGTTGTGATTCCAATTGTTGTAAACATGTGAGTGCTAGCTACTGATCCAGGGAATAGCACAGTAATCATATGGAGGTTCCTGTTCATCAGAACGGGGCCTCACAGTAGTGGTATCAGAGCTATGCTGACTGTAGGATAAACCCTAGATAGAATGGTCGTTAGTAGTAGAAGAATCAAATTCAAAATCTTATTTTCAGTTGTTACTATAATTGCAAAATGTAGGCTTTGCTATTCTCTCCTCATTCTTAAGTTCTTATCCTTACCAATACTTTCATTTTGATTTATAAACAAATTCTTCTCTCCCCTTAAAGATAGTGTATCTTCGCAATTTGCTTCTGAAGACGTCCGAGATATTTCGCTATCTTGCTTGCAAATGAAGACTACAAGGTCTACACCAACAATCTCATGAGAGCCGACAACGCTTCACTAATCTCGAGAAAGCAGAAGCAAAGCTCGAAGAACCTACTGTATGAAGTGACGACTTCACCTAACAGTAAAATGCGAAAGATTAGAGTATGTTAGGATTCACCTTAAGATAAGAAACCCTTACGCATAGCATATTATTTTGCTCTAGTAACATAAAGAATTTTTAATGTGGTGTTTATAACTTGCTACTTGAAAATTGGTTTTTAATCTGTTTGTCCGGACTAATTTATGTGTGAGCTTAACCTTTAGGTTGAAGTTTCACAATAAATTGTCCTTAGGTTTGAATATGGAAAACCTAACCCATAGGATCAGTAGGCGAACATTAAATAGTTTGTCTATTATCTATATAAAATTTCTTACAAGTTTATCCTTTCTTTCTGTAGACTTCTCACCTGTGTAATCTTTTGGTCATTTTCTCAAAATCAAGCCTCATCAAGATTAGTAATATAGTCTCCATTACTACTTCTAGCTTTACTTGAAACCGCTCCATTCATAAATAAACCAAGGCTGAGATGCAATTAATCGCCAACTTACATAAGCTTATTTAGGCTAGTTAAAACCTAATTGTTCCCAATAATAACTCTTGACCATGCCGCAAAATTCACCTCATTACCTTATCTAGATTATATACCATGAAAATGAACTAGAGCCCGAGAAGTTATATACTTCTGAATGAAAACCTTAGAAGGGTTACTAAAATAGAACTAGAAAAATCGAAAAGTCTTGTTTTCTAAATAGAAACCTTGGAATGGTTGTCAAAAGGAAAACTGGAAAAAGAAAATCTAATAGGAATATAAAAAGAGCAGCATTAGTTATACATATACTCTTTCCATTTGTAAGATTTAATTTCCTTATCTGGATGCTCTTTCTTTTTAATGGATATTTCATATACACATTTCTTCTTTGTAGAGCTTTCTTTCTTCGCTTCTAGTTATTCTTTCTAGAAGGAATTCTCTCCTTATGCTTAATAAAAACTACCGACAAATCTTTTTGAAAGTAATTCTGGTAGTAAGTCTACAACATCATGACGTTCGCGTAATAACTTTAAGAATATGGAAGTAGCAAAGAATCATAACTTCACCGACTTCATAGAAAGCTTTGGATTACTAACATCGCAAGTCTTAAACGTTAAAATAAATTCGTGAATCAGATAGCCCACTATGAAAGATAGTATTATGTGAGTTACACATTGTTCTAGCTGTAGTAAACCTCTTTTGTAGAAATACGTATGATTAGGCTAAGAGAAGAAAAACCTTAAGTACCCCTCCCATATACTAAGTTGAATGCATATATAATTTTACTGTGTTTTTGAAATTTTGCTGTAAACCTTTTGTATTGCTTTCGGGTTACTCTCGTAAATGTTGAACCATTAGGTTGAAATTTACGATGTGCTAACCCTTACTTAATAAGAAAATTTAATTAATAAAATTTTAAGGAACGAAAAGTTGCCTTATGAACTAATAACTACTAATAACCAACCTTGAAACAATGTTTTAATAAATGAAACTTGCCTTATAAATTAACTGACAATCACCTAATCCATATAGGCTATTCACAAAATAATATTTTAATGAACAGAATGTTACCTTGTAAAATGGATAACTTTCATCTAACCATATCCTTCCAATTTCAACATCTTGAAGACACCTGCGGCACAACCCATTAATGCATCCGCAAATAGTAACAAGTAATATGTTTTTCAGCCTTTATAATCGACCTTCGGCCCTTCCCAAGTAACTCTAGTTGAGATGTATTCTTTCAGTCGTCTCAAACGTTTTAACATACGGTGTACCTCTCCTTAAGTTAGCTTACTTTTGCTAAAGATTCTCGGTGTAAATTGCTAGCACTCCTCATTCACTTTGTGAAAAACAACAGAATTCCATCTAAATAACTTTTTCCTAATAATCATTGTTGCAGGATGCCTGTGACAAGATCCCTCAGCAAAACCTTGGAAAGTGAAGCCATGCTAAGCTTTCAGCTATCAAATGATAATCCTACCTTAGTCCATTCCCAACATCTAGAGCAGAGCATTTCCAACTTTGGTGTAATTCTCGCCAGAAGAGGAAATGGTTTAGATCATAAACCTACTCCTGCATCTTACTCAATACCTAAACGATGTTCTTTGAAGTGTTGACAACCCGACCAATCTAAAGATCGTGCTTGCATTCGCTGTGGAGAAATAGGACATACTGCTGATGAACAGCAATCAATTGTTCTAGCTGTGAAGGAAATCATTCTCCTGGAAAATGTCCCATGAGCAATATCACTTGTTATCTTTGTGAAGGTCAAGATCATTGCTGTTCTTCAAAGTATATTCTATCCCGTTCTGAAGAAATAATCTTGTTTCGTCATGTTTTGCATATAAATCCTAATAGCCAAATAACCCTAAGTTTTGTGGTTCATGAACTTCATAATTTGAATAAACAACTTGGCCATAATGATGAAGTCCATAGTTAATATATATTTGTATCACCAGAACCTTCTTAGAAACCATAAGTAAATCCAGTAACCTAACTTAGCAAATGTACCTTATTCAAAATCGTTCCTTGTGTAATATCGCTTCAGATTAAGTACTATTCACATAACCCCTTTTAGATAGTGTTTTAATTCTATTAATCCAAATAATTTTAGCATCTATAATTCGAAGTCATAAATACAAGAATTCGTAATTTTAGGCTCTTGAATTCGTAATTCAAGAATAGATAAGCTATAAAAGAAGTTGTTTATTGCTCAATGTTAAAAGCTAATAACTATATGGGTATTTAATCAACTAAACACGATATGAAATAATCTAATTCAACCCTAATATATACCTGTTTTCTTTAGTGAATCTTTATTTGATTTGCTGTCTGTTTTCTTTTTGCCCTTATTGAAGTTTATTATTTGCTATATTTTCGATTGATCGACGTGTAGAATCCGACGTCCCTTCCTCCGTCGTTGCCTCCGTCAGCCGTAACCTCGTCTTCACCGTAAGCAATGATTAAGCAAGGCAAGCGCCCCTTTGACCATATTGATCCCAGTATTTTATATTCCTTTTGTTCATCAAATTGTTTCATGCATGCGTTTACTTTCTGTAAATTCGCTATTTTGTGGTACGGGTAGATATACCTGTTGTCTCATGAAACTCCTTGATAATTATGCACATGTGAACCTTGATAACCATATAAAAGGGCTAGGCATTACTTAATGCCAAATGGGATATATGCGATCATGTTATCCTTGCTTAGCCATGCTTTAGCTTCTTGTGGGGCAGATGATCATGATTAAAATTGTTTCCTGAAATGTTTTATATGGAACCTAAATGGTCCTTTTTGGGGAAATGGTTGCTGGTAGTTTGATTAAAAACACAAAATAAAACTATGGTTTTGATGCGGGCGATTATTGGCAATAGCCGGATGTGCAGACGGGTTTGCACGTAGTGTAGGGTGGAGTATCGCCCGTGTCGGGTTAAGGACCGAGCAATGGGACGGTAGATCCATGTTTTCGTACAACCACGAGGGCTTGTATGGGCGGGTCTTAGCCTATTAAGTTGTTTAGATGTGGCTTTGCATCTATGGAAGGCGGGAGATTGCACAGGCATTCCGGATAGATCTGTCTTTTGTCGGGACCCGAATATGTAAATACGGACCCTCTGTGTATACCGCACTAGTCCAGGATCACGCTAGTGCACACAGGCTCAACATAAGTAAATATCACAACCAAACATAGCGAAAGCATTATGAAAGACATCATATGATATATACTACTAGTAGAATGACCTTATGGTCCACTTACATGACTATGCCTCGCAAGGCTGAACAACATATTAAACTGCAGCGGAATGAAAACGTAGATAACCCTCAAGATACCACAGTAATCGACAAGGCTTGCGCCTAAACATTCGTCTCTCCTCGAATCATTCCTCCAAAGATTGATGTAGACTCTTCAACTGGTGATGTTGTTGTTGGCAAGGGTGAGTACTTAAAGCACTCAACAAGTTGTGCACAGAATGCAATTCTAACATAACTATATGCAAGGCTTATTCCAATGGATAGGCTATCATGGCTATTTTGCAATAAGCAGCATTTATGAACAAATACAATAAATATATTGTAAAAACTGTAAAACAAATAACAATAATAAATAGATTCAGCATTTCTCAAGTAAACTAAGTTTCCAATCCTAAATCAAATTCCATCTTCCACATGGCATTCCGCCATCCCAACCAAGTTGTCCATTTAATTAAGCTAACCCTTAACTGTAATTTCCGAGCATTGCTCAATACCGCGAGCACGGCTATCCGAATAGTTTCACACTCTGCAGATGTTATGCACTTTACCCACACGACATGATCGTCTCTTGGTGCCTTCCGGGTTAACACACTTCCTTGGGTGTGTCGGCGGAGAGATCATGACAAAACCTTTACAATGCTCTGGCTTAATCCAGTACTACCCGCTAAGGTTTCAACACTGGTGGGTCTGAAAACCACAACCAGGGCCCCCCTCTTGCGCCATGTGAATTACTCCATAACTCGGGAACTCACACCGACCAAGATAGTACCAAAGTTAAGACATTGCAAATTAATCACTAGGTGGCCCATACTGACATGTGGTTGCATGATTGACTCAGGTCAAAGGCTTGCAAGGTTAAGTCCTTAGAGTGATCAAGGCAAGACATCCACATACCCTCGCCCATTGGGCCCACCTTGGCATACTCGCCTTGTCACTTGCCCCAATCTAAGTGATTATCACCCAGTTGATTACCAAGCACCACGTGCCATCAACAATTCAACATCGTTGCGTGTCATGACTCGCCACAACAACTCAATCTCATTGTGTGATCCCACATGACACACAAGTTCATAACATTGTTCCATATTCCATTAGTCAAGATTAATTATCAACGATTCAGAGACATGTGATGACGTAGCATGACTAAGCAACTAATACGGTCTAACCATCCCATGTTGATTATCATTACTAACCAACTATAGTGAACCAATCTAGGGTGACAATAGATCATGGCATACAATGACAAGGTAGGGTATAGATCAATCTGGTAAAACAGCTAAATCCCAACTTAATTGAAAACAACTTTATACTTGAAATACTATGCAATAGAGTAAAACAATATAGCATTTGTATAAATATGGGTTCAACATGATCAAAGCATAACTTGCCTTGTAAACTCCCTTATTCTTGTTCTGGACCTTGGTCTTGAGTCGACGAATCTTCCTCGGATGCGTTGCACAATTTAACGTCTACGCGAAACGAGAGAGAACAACAAATAAACACCAAAACAGAGAGCAAACAAACTCTAAAGAATAAATAAGATTCTCCATTAGATAGATCTCAATTTTAAAATTTTTTAGAAATTTGAATCACCTCAATCGGAGCTCGTATGAGGCAGAACGGGCTCTCGGAAGATTCAAAAATCATAAAACCTGAAAATTAGAAAAATACCGAATTAAACGAATTATTTTTCTAAAGGAAAATCGGGTTTAATGCATCATGCTGACGTCAGCTCTGACCCGAGCCAACCAGAGCACGACACGTGGCCCTCGGTCCATGGACTGCGTCCACGAACTTCCTCGGGTTCACGGTGCACCCGGTTCACGCAGTTCGACTCATCGACGCGCTGGTCCCGCAGATGGCGTGTCGGTATGACTGACTCGACACCGACGCGCCCACGCGACCAGCCACGCCAGCGCCAGCTCGGCAAATGTGCCCACATGGCCAACACGCGGCGCGCCTAGATGCGGCACACGATATCCATCGGAACGCCCTTCACAGATCGCTCGGCTCAAACTAAACGCGACGTGGCGAACGTTTGACCGTAGCCCTAGATCTAACGGTGCGTGACCACTGATGGGGTTTACTGTTCAATCCCTTACGTGGCTCGATCCGCCGCCATCAAGATCGGACGGTGGCGGGCGAGGTCGGCTTGACGATGGCGTTGCGGCGGCGGTCTTCACCGGCTTTGAGGAAGATGACCACGAAGATGGCGCAAAGGTGTCGAGACTGCGCCAGAAGACGGCGGGGTTGACGCGGCGCTGATCAGGGATCTCAGATCCGAGCTGGTTCGGTCTCGGACGGCTTGACGACAGCGTTTGAGAGCAAAAACCGAGGCGGCCCGATCTCCTGCTCCGGCGAACTCCTACGCGAGAACGGCGACGACTCAGGGCTTTGGAGCTGCGGCAGACGTGCGGCGCGAGGTAAGGACTTCAACGCACGCGACTTCGCCTTAAATAGCCGCATGAGGAGGCGTGCGCAGCGCGGAAGTCGGAGACGGTCTCGTGGCGGCGGCAGACTCCGGCGGCAACACGGAGAAGCGACGTGGCTCAATCTACACCCTCCTCACCGATCCTATCCGACAGCTCACAGCGCATCGCAACGCGGAGGAAAGCACGGCCGTTGGATCGAGATCCAACGGTAGGCGCGATTAGGGTTAGGGTTCTAGCGCTGAGTTGGGCCGCGCAACGTCGAGCCGAGCGCGCACAGCAAATGGGCCGAGCCCAGCACTGTTCGACAGATTTTTCCCAGATTTATCAATTAAAATAATTATGGTAGTTCGATTAAATGGTTTTAGGCACTAAATATACCTGGAAAAATCCAGGAAAATTCTCAAAAATTACTTTGAAACATTTTGAGCTCAAATAAAATAGTTTTAGCAAAACTTTATATTAAACTT
This sequence comes from Otatea glauca, assembly GCA_036346275.1. Classification (NCBI taxonomy): domain Eukaryota; kingdom Viridiplantae; phylum Streptophyta; class Magnoliopsida; order Poales; family Poaceae; genus Otatea; species Otatea glauca. Next base: position 20,380,122 of record CM070712.1, on the reverse strand, counting down.
GTCTAAATTTAATTAATCTTTACAAAAAGGCAATATACATAATTTTTAAATTAATTCAAATAAATTCTAGAAAAATCCAATAAATTCCACAAAGGCACAAAAGGCACAAATGACATTAAAATAATATTAAAGACAATTTCTTTTGGGATATTACAAACCTCCCCCCTTAACAGAATCTCGACCCCGAGATTCAGGGCTAACTAAGGAATAGGTTTGGGGAAATTCTGACTTCATATCCTTTTAACGCTCCATCACATCCAAAATCTTGATCGGGCCAACATCTCTTAGCGCAAACTTCTCGATAGCGTGAAACCCTTTTGACACCTTGAAGAGGGGTAACTCTGGGATACACAAAATCATCTGGCTCAAAACTCAAATCACGACGATGATTATTAGTGTAGCTCTTCTGTCTTGAATGCGCTACTTTCAACCTCTCTCTGATCATTGCAACTTGCTCTCAACTTCTTTGAGAACCTCAGGCTCAAATACCAAACGCTCTCCCGTCTTATTCCAACTCAACAGAGTACAACGGGCATGACCATACAAAGCCTCAAATGGTGACATTGGCAATCTAGCCTGATAACTGTTGTTATAGTTGAATTCTGCATACGGTCAAACGATCCACGATGACCCAAATAGAATCATATCCCTTTTGGATTTCTCGACAATTCTCAATGCTGGGTATCTTATTACTGATTTGCCTCTTACTTTTACTCAGAAATCTGCACCGGCTGTAACAAACTTGCTGATCTCTGTTGCATTGCTTTTATTCTCTAACACACATCACACAAAGCGATATTTTCAGCAACTTCACACTTCATCTTAGGCTACCCAAAACCTTTCCTTAAGACCTTAATATCTCTTAGCACTTTTCTTGGATGACTTGAATACTTAGAATCATGAGCTTCTTCCAAAATCAACTGCTTAAGCTCTTCTTGTTCGATACATAGATTCGACCTTTAAATCGTGTGGTTCCTTGGTCATCCACATTAAAATCCTCAGCTAAGCCTTCATCCCTCCTGGTCTTGATTCCGTTGATCTTTTCATCACCTTTCTGACCTTCTCGAATCTGATCCTCAAACGTTGGCTTCTCTTCCAAAGCAGCTACAAATCCTTGTGAAACCACTTCTAATTTCAACTTTTTGAAACTCATTTTTCGTTCAGTTCAAACTTGCTGGTCAACGTTTTATCCGGACAGTTGTAATGTTTGAATTTTTAAAACTTTCTAAAATTTTATAATATTATGAACTTTTTAAAGAAATATCACTGATGTGTCATGAACCTCTATAAAAAATTTCAAAATTTTTCAACATCGTTCGGGTCCTAAATTATTTTTTTCTACGCGTTTCGCCCCGCCCCCCGAATTCGAGCGCGCAATAAAAAAATAAAAAAATTAAACCGCGGATCCGGTCCGCTGGAAAAAAAATATTAAAAAAAATCGTGGACGTGGTCCATTGGATTTCATTTTACAGTACCCATTTTTGTAATTTCTTCAGATCAACAGCTAATCATGCAAAATATTTCTCACGCTAGGCTAGAACAGTAAAAAATTCACAATAACATTACGTGAAGGGAGTCCCCCTCGTCCTGTGCTATGCCATCAATGGTGCATGCTTTTTCGTTACGAGACAACTAACCTGCAAGTATGTTTCTTCTACCGAAACAATTTAAAGTTTACCTCTCCGGCTGTTTTTTTTCATTTGTTTCGTATGCCATTTTCATAATATATTCTTATGATAGGTCATGTTAAATATGATGACTCGTATCTAGTCTTTTAAAATTTAGAAAGTTATACTAGATAAATCCTAATAAGAGAGGGATTCCTATTTGCTTTGGAAGAGAACTGGAGAGGCTATATAAACCTAGGGGTGGTCAATGAAAACCTAAACAACCAAAAAGCTACAAACCAACTCATGCAGAACAAAATGTGTACGAGAGTATTAGAGGTTATACTATTCTTTAGCACTAGATTCTTGTATAGGATAAGGATCAGGTTTGAAAGATTGTAAAAGAGTAACAATCCCTTGTAGAATTTGCGATCGGATTCGCTAAATCTTTCTCTCTTGTTGTGGTTGCTTCAACGTCGTTATTTTTGTTCTTTCTAAGAGATTCATTGCTTCATTCTTGAAATCGTGCACATTCTTACCATATCTTATAAAACTTTGATCCAATTCAGAGGCTACTACGCATAAGGAGCATCAAGTATAAGAGGTCATTTAAGTAACAACGGTGCCGAGTCGAATGCACCAATCAGTACTTGAAGTTGTAACGTTGAGTTGGCATGATAGGTAAACTGCATTATCTTGGTTTAGTCAATCCGGCGACCAGTCTATATTCTAAAAGGAGTTTGGCTTACAGGTTGTTGATACGAAAATAGATCTGTCTTATATCTGTATCTCTACACTTTTGTCATGATCTTGCATCAACTGGAGTGTTTAAGTAATATTCAGATTCATGGATTAACTATTCACAGGTCTTAATATTTTTTTGGTAATAATATATATTCCTTGCGAGACGCGCTAGTCACATGTAACTTACTTTAACGTGTAGTATCAAATTTATATGTCTTTTTAGAACAGAAGACTTTGTCTAGAAATAGTAGTATTTCTATTTCAGACGATGGTTTCTGTTCTTGCCTAGGTGTTAAATGTGCCCTATAATGGTTAGGTTCAGACGAAGAGAAGCATTAAGATGTCCAAATCCATGATGCACATCTGGTGATTGTGAATGGGCATCGTGAATTTGAGATCAAGAGGGCTGCCTGGACAAATGAGATGCAAGACAGCGAGCCTCTCCTACTGTTTTCCCTGAAAGAAAAAATTGAGCATGCCAGACAGCGAGCAATGTTCGAGCCTGAAACTATCAAGCTGTCGTAAGACAACAGTGATCTGCAGTGCATTTCATCTTTCTACATGTATGACTTACCTTCTACATGTATGTCACAGAAGTGAAAAACTAGTGCTACTACAGCAGGCAACATGGATTAAACTAGTGCTACTGCAGTTTTAGCAGTGACAAAGCCAGGCCGAGGTATTTGCATGGGAGTTGTTCGCGCCTTGCTGGAAGGTTCTGAAGTATGACATCAAGATCCAGCTCATTGCAACGAATCGGCATCACCGAGCTCATCTGTAAGTTTGTGTGTAGCCCAGTGATCTCTCCAAACCATTGCAGAATTTGGACAACCGCATCAATCTCCTCTCGTCGCGGCCTTAAAAAGATTGCCGCATCATCTGCATATAGGGATGTCCGCATTCTTGGTCGCCGATTTCTGATGGGGTGAGGAGGCTCTCTCCACATTGATACATCTCCTGATACTTCAGCCTTCAGGGCGCGGCTTAGAGTGCAGCTGAGCCTGACGCTCAAACGCGTCATGGGGCGTTAAGAGAGTAACACGAGAGAAATATAATGTATGAGAATTAATTAAGAAGGCAATCAGATAGCATCAAATCAAAAGGGCACGGAGATAGATCATAAGAAAACTGACAGAAACGTACTTGCGCTACGTTTTGAGATGAGAATCAGATTAGATATTGACGAGTGCGGTGACTCTTGTCTAGTTTTGTAGGATTTGAAAAGCTACACCATAAGAAGTTTTAGATGAATGATAATAGAATCATGATTCATACCTTTTTTTCATAGTAGGATTTCTACTTCTCTTTAAAGGAGGATAAATGGGCCTATATAAATCCCATGAAGTGGTTATGTAGAACAAAAATCAACCAAGGGCCGCAAACCAACTTATTCAAAGCAAGAGGTGCACGAGAGAATTAAAGACAAAGTTATTCTTTAAGATTATATTCTTGTATAGAGGAAAGGTTCGAGAGGTTATGAGAGAGCAATAATCCCTTGTACTTTTTGAGGTTGTGCTTAAAGAAATTTGCGGTCGGCTTCGTCAAATCTTTTCTCTCTCGTCGTGATTACTTCATCGCTGTTACTTTGGTTCTCTACAAGATTCATCTTCTTTATTCTTGAGACCGTGCACACTCGTGTCGTATCTCAAAAAGCTCTGATCCAATCCGGGGCTGCAGCACATAAGAAGGGGTATCAGAGTGTAACAAGTGGTATCATTGCCAAGACCAGATTAATCAGATTTGTGAGAAGGTTGGTAAAGTGTCAGGTGACATAATATTAATATCGATGTCGATGATGTGGAATCAAGTGTAGAAATATGGTGGTGAAGAAAATTTTAGTGTGTGGCAATGTGTGATGAAAGATGTCATTGTTCAGCAAGAGTTAATTACACAACTTATTAGCGGAGCAGAACGATAAAGTTGTCACACTAGCATTATCTCTACCAACATTATGGGAGTAATTGGTGATGAATATTCTCATTGAGAGAAGCACTCTCAACTTCAATAAGGCAGTTGAATATTTATTGGAGGCAGAGTCCTTACAATAGCCATCAGAATCTTCATCCTAGGGTGATCAAATATTGGCTGTATTAGGTGTTCCAAGCAAAAGCAAGAGTCATAGGAAGAAGAAAGGCAAAAGCAAGGGCACGTGTGTATTATATCTATGTGACGAGGAATGTTATATGATAAAGGATTGTCTGAGTTTGAAGCAAATTAAGAGTGCATGTTCAATGGCGGTAGGAAAAGATGATTTAGACATACTTGTCGTTAGTCAATTAGGTACTTCTCATGGATGGATATTAAATTTAGGTTATTTCTTCCACATATGTTTAGTGAGGGAGATATTTGAAGAAGTACCCATATGCCCGGCGCATGGAATTGTTCACTTGACTGATTGCAAGGAGTATGCAATTACTTAGGTGGGAACAATTACATTTGAGATGTATGATGGAGCATATCGCATATTGACGGAAGTTCGGTATATTTCTGGCTTAAAGAAGAATCTAATATCTACGAGGTCGCTTGAACTAAAATGTTATGATGTATCGCTCCGAGATGGAGTCATGCGGGTTACTTGCAAAGGGCAGGTAATCATGAAAAGTATCTAGAGCAATGAGGATACTGATTGATGGGTAAACCTAAAGGAAGGGAAACCAATGAAACGTCTAAAAAATTCTTGATTAGGAGAAGGAAACCATGTTGTCAATAGTAGATACTTAGAGCTCAACTGCAGTTATGTGCAGAACTGCAAAAATGTTTGCGAAATCTTGCAGATGTAAAGATGAAGGTACGAGCTGTTCGAAGAAGGAAGATGTGGCGGGACCAACCATGATGTACCAACGAGCAGGTGGAGCTCGCAGGTGATACAAACCTATGGCATAGAGGGCTATAGGAATAGGAGGTTTGATTAACCAAACTACACAAAGAAAAAACTCTTAGATAAAGGATTCGGACGGCCAAGCCCAAACACAAATATGCACATTGCGATGATGCGCATGAGCCTCTGTGATGGGGGCACTCCCAAAGGTGGAAGGAAAAACAAAAAAAATGTAAAAAAAATACGGAGCGGACTTGGAGCGAGTTATTAGAGGAGCATGATGACTTCAACGGATAAAAGTCAAGGTGTAGATTGTTGAGTATGGTGGTTCATATCTACTCTTTTAGGATTTGAAAAGGTGTTCTATAAAGAGTCCTAGATGAATCCTAATAGGATTAGGATACATTATTTTGTAGTAGAATTCTACTTCTTTTTGGAGAAGGACTAAAGGGGCTATATAAACCCATTGAATGCTCACAGAGAATCAATAGCATCCAAGAAGCCACAAACCAACTCATCCAAAACAAAAAGTGCACGAGAGGATTAGAGACTGGGTTATTCTTTAGCACTAGATTTTTGGTTGGAGCAAGGATTCAAGGGTCCTAAAAGGTTTAAGAGGTTGTGATATAGTAATTATCCCTTGTACTCTTATGAGCTTGTGCTTAAATAATTTGTGGTCGGTTTCGCCAAATATTTTCTCTCTCATCGTGATTGCTTCATCACTGTTACTTTAGTTCTCTACGAGATTCATCTTCTTTGTTATTGAGACCATGCACGCTCGTGTCATATCTCACAAAACACTCATCTAATCCGGGGCTGCTGTACATAAGAAGCGGTATTGGAGAACAGATATTTCTCCTATGAATCAGCAATGTCTTAGTAGCCATTCATCTAGTAATGAGTCCTCTCCCCTTCCCTAGACTTTTGATGGTGGTGTCGCAGCATGCCAATCAATACCAAAACAAGAGCTTGTCTAGCAATACTAGTACCGGTGGTGTGAGCTAGTACTAGGGTCCAATAAGAGTATTAGGGATCAATAAGAGTTCTGCTTTGTAGTCTAGTTAGAGTCCGAATTTGTCTAGCAATACTAGTACCGTTGGAGTGAGCTAGTACTAGGGTCCAATAAGAGTATTATGGATCAATAAGAGTTCTGGTTCGTAGTCTAGTTAGAGTCCACATTAGTAAATAAAGGGTGTAGAGGTCCTAAGGAACAACACACAATTATTCTCAAATTCTACATGGTATCAGAGCCACTCCATCTCAAACCCTAACCTCAAGTGGATCTTGTCATCACCAGTACTTAGTCGATCCACTGGCCGCCGCCATCCCATGATGAGTGGTCCACCACGACTGCATCGCACGAAAGCCAACCACGGCCTACCGAGTTGCATGCACACTGCTTCCATGTGTCGTGGGAGAGCTGTTGTCGAAGGTGCGATGAGGTCGCTGTGTAAAGTGCTGGGCAGGCCGCTGTAGGAGAAACCGAGGTAGGGTCGTGTGCTCGGTTGCTGGATTTAGAGCACCTTGTCATTGTCCGCAGTTGTGTATGGTGATGGTAGGCAACTGAATCTGACCAGATAAGTGAAGAAACACAAGAAAAAGGAGGAGAAGGTAGGGGCAGAAGGGGAGAAGCGGAAGGTGGGCTACACACGACGGCGGGGGAGAGCTTGGTGGTGTTGTGTTGCGGCGGGCTATAGGTGGAGTCTTCGGTGGGGAGAAAAGGAAGAGAGGGGCGAGGAAAGGAAAAAAGAGAGAAGCCGGTCTAGCTTCGGCTGCGAGAAAAAGAAGAGCATAAAAGGATGGCTTCAGCTGAGAGAAGAAGAAGGGGAAGAAAAAATAGCTAAAAAAGGAGAAAAATAAAGAGAATCGGTTGGATCTAGATGGAGAGGGGAAGATAGTGTGTTGCTGTTGGAAAGGGGAGAGGACGATAGGAGGCTAGCTAGCGTGTGGGTTGTTTCTCGTGTTTGTTGCAAGGAGGGAGAGAAGTGGCTACTATGTTGCTGATTTGTTATGCAGGTATGACCAAAAGTAGAGCACAAATTTAAGGAGGAAGAGGCGTGCTGTACTACTAGTGCTTGCATAGATGAGAGAAGGTGGCTGCATGCATGTTGTGTTAGAGAGGCAAAGGAAGAGGAGTTGGTGTGTGGTCCTGGTGTCCTCGGAGAGAAAGAGTGATGCTGCTGCAGATGGGAGAAGAGAAGAGAGTCTTGGGGTTTTTTGTGATGTTTGAGTTGGTGTGATGTGTAGTGTAGTTGCTGGTATTGGTTTTTGTAGTTGTGATTGTTGCATGAGGTGATTGCCATGATTGTGAGAAAGAAGTGTGGCATAGTTTGTTGAACAGGGTGTGTAGATCGAGAGAAGAGAAGAGATAGTGTGATGCAAAGGGAGTTAGGTCTAGATTGGAGAGGAGTTATTGTGTGGCTGTTGGATCTTCTGTTGTTGCTAGTGTTGTGGGATTTTGTATAGTTCATATTGTTGTTGTGTGGGTAGAGAAGAGTAGATCGGAGGAAGTTAAAAACATGTACATGCATGACGTGTTATTGCGTGTAGGTGGAGAGACACGAGAAAAGATGCGTGTATGTTGTGTTGTTGCTGTGGAGGTGATGGTTAATGAGGCATTGGTCTTTTGTGAATTCTTAGGTGGTTAAGACAATGGAGGTTGTGCTATGATGATAACTGTGGAAGTTTTAGTGTAAGGTAGAGAAGCTCTGAAATAGGGGGAGAAGATTGCTCAGAATGTGGTTTTGGTGGTTATGGTAATTGTGGAATCAGTGGCGGTCTTGAAGGTGGTGTTAACATTGGAGTTAGTAGTGAAGGTGCTCATTGGAGTTGGTATTGGTACCAGTAGGGGATGTTCTTATTTTGGTAAGTGTTGGATAGTAGCGGTGAGTTTGATGATGGTGATGATTGATGAAGCATGAGCTGGTAGCTCCGATGGAGGTTATGAAAAAGGCCAGAGGCGTTCTAGTAGAAGATAGAGGTCAAGGTGCATAGAGGAGTGTTGATAGAGGTCGTGGAAGCCGATAGGGTCAGGAGCGTGTTGGCAGAGGTGGTGGAGGCCAAGGTGGAGACGGTGGGGGCTAAGACTTGAGACATGTGGGTAGAGGTGGAGACGAAGAATGAGGGTGTGGCGAAGAAGGTAAAGGACTCTTCGTTAGTTTAGGCTTGGTTGGAGATGGTTAAGGTGATGATCATGGTGTGTAACTGTGGTAAGTGGTGTAGGTGATGGCACTCGGAGGTTGCGTTTGTGTGGCGGTATTGGACACGTAGTTGGTCGAGGCAAACAACAAAGATGATGGTCTTAGAGGTGGTATTCGCCATCATGTTGGTGGTTGGTAAAAGTAGATGTCTTAGTGAGGGTATTGCATTATGTAGCAAGATGATCATGGTCATATCTCATGCAAATCTTGAGGGGGAATGTTGGTGTGAGTTAATATTAGGGTCTAATAAGAGTACTTGGGATCAATAAGAGTTCAGGTCCGTAGTCTGGTTAGAGCCCATGTTAGTGTCCAGTTGTAACCCTTTCACTATAAATACAAAATGTGGAGATCCCGAGAGATGGCACATGATTATTCACAAATTAAATACTAACCAGAAAGACCCGAGGAAGATAGAAAACACTAGATTGGGATTGCGCGCTACGCTGCGCCGATTTTTTTTTGGAACCTGACGGTGCAGGTCTCTTCTTAATTTTTTGTAACCCCAAGGGTCTTCTTGTAAAATCGCCGGTACAGGACCTCTCCGCAAATTTTTGGAACACCAAGGGCCTCCATGTAAATTCGTGTAGAAGCTCTGCCTAAATCTTCGAAACACCGAGGTGTTTAATTTATAGAAAAACATCGATGCAGGCCTCTTTGTAAAATCCCAGACCCTCGAAGGCCTTCCTGTAAATCGCCAAAGCAGGTCCTGTCCGTAATTCCCTAGGACTCTGAGAACATTGAGGTGTTTAATTTATAGAAAAACACTGGTGCAGGCCTCTTTGTAAAATCCCAGACCCTCGAAGGCCTTCCTGTAAAATCACCAGAGTAGGTCCTGTCTGTAATTCCCTAGGACTTTGAGGACTCTTTTGCAAAAAAACTGAGGGGGTGATAGCATCTAGGCCCCCTCAATTTTCATTATCATGTTTTATTATAGTTTTGGTGTTGATGACTAAGTTAATAATGCTTAAGTTTTGAAGAGCATGTGCTGAAATCAATGATGAAGCAAGTTGTACTAACAAGATTAAGGTGTTCTGTTACTAGTTTATGACTTGGGAGTTGATTCAAGTCAAATAGCTAGGATTATTTTCAGTTTGGCTGCACTAAAGGGGGACTTTGCACAAGCTAGCGGATTGGATCATAAGGCAAAGACAAAATTAGATTGCTCGGAGTAAAAAACACTTAGTCATTGCTCTTTGAATCAAAATTCTCCTTCATTTCAATAGTCTAAATATGCGATGGACTAAAATTCAGCTATCCATTTCTTAAGTCTGTTGCATACATGGCCAAAATCCGTTTTCAGTCAAAAGCTCCTTTAGTCTAGCATTGAAAATCTTCCTTGTCAAAATTCCTATCAAGGTGTCTACTCATCGGACCAAACTTCTTATTTTCACATACTTTAGTCCGTGGTAAAAATTCCTTGAAGATATCTTGCAACCAAGTGTTTTTCTATGTATGACGGACCAAAGTTTTTGGTCCGTCATACATATAAAGTCATACTCCTTCAACAGACCAAAAACTTCTCAGATTTCCATCAATAGTGGACCAAATATTTTTAGTCCGGCACTCATTCAGATTATAAGCCTTTTTGCCGGACCAAACCTTGGAGTTCTATTTATTAAATCCATAGATAGATATACATTCTTATTCGAAGGATTTTCCTTTGTTGACGGACCAAATCTTCTTGTTTAAAATTTTAGTCCGTTGCTAAAGCAAATCGCTTGGATAAACTTATTTTTTGTCAAAAAGGTCCTTGGCTACTGATATTAGAAATTCCCATGTTTGGCGAACCAAATAATTTGGTCCGGCATACATGTAACTCACTCATTCCTTTGCCGGACCAAACTCTCTGAAACTCCCATGTACAACGGACCAAATTTTTTGGTCCGTCGTAAATGTCTTAAATTGGTCCGTGATACACATGATCAGTATCGCTAAGTTCTGTTGCTTAGTCCGTTGTAAACGTATATTTTTGATATTTTTGATATTCTGACACATCCAACGGCTACAGTGGTAGGTGCAACGGCTATATTCATTCCAAATGGCTATATAAGCATTTCCTGGGCCATCTACCAAAAAGTAGAATGAACTCCTTGACCTTTTAGCATTCAAAATAGCTCTCATTCTAAAAAGGAGTCTGTGCTTCAGTTTCAAACTCAAAATCCTCAACATCTCTAAGTGTTTTAGCTCTAAGCTGAAGTCTAGCTGTGTGATTTGCGAGTGAACCAAAAGAGACAGAGCTTGTGCAAAGTTTATTACTCTTGGATTTTAGTGATCCTAGACAGCTTGGAGGAAGTGAAAAGTGCGATCTGTCCAAAGGTGATTGTGGAAGGCCACTGTGGTTGTGAAAGTTTTGGAGCTCACCTCACTGGAGTAGTGAAAGAGTTTCCTGAGTGATCACCAGAGCTACTACGACTAGCTTTGGAGAATCAATACTTCGGAAGAAGTGCTTCAACGTGGAGTAGGAGTGAGGCTCTGAACCACGGGATAAATCTCTGTCTCATTTGTGCTTTATTTCACTATGTTGCTTTCGCTGTTATTAGTATTTGCTTTTTACTTCTGTCATATATTGTACTGAGTTATTCTCATAAAGAGAATATTGAATTGTCTCTAAGGAGTAAAAATTTGCAAAAGTTGCCTATTCACCCCCTCTCTAGGCCAACTAGTTCCTTCAGGGGGATTTCCAAAAAAAGGATGACATGGAGGGGCTAAGCGGGCGTGAAATCTCTTAGCTTTAAGAGAGTAGATATTTGTATAATTCCGAAACCACGAGGGACTTTCGGTAAAATCACTAAAGCAGGACCTGTCCGTAATTCCCTAGAACTCTAAGGGTGTAACATTCCAAATTTGAGCATTTCAAAATTCTTCCTAAGTTTTTAAAATTTTTGTGAATTTAAATTTCAGCTCTCAAGTGAAGCAAATTATTTGAATCAAAATTATAAGTTTAAACAAGTTCAAAATAATTTATTTGGATTCAAAATTCTTAAAAGTGTTTTTGAGAATTTTCTGGAATTTTTCCTAATTTATTTGCTATTTATTTTGGATTTTCATAATTCTCTGGAATTTTCTAAAATGAAAAAGACCATTTCTTTTTCATTTTTCCTCTCGGGACGATTTTCTTCTGCGGCCCATTCCTATTCCGCCGGCCTGGTCCTTTTCTCTCTTTCGCGCGGCCTGTCTTCCCTCCACTCGTCCCGGCCCATCTCCTTCCCCCGGCCTAGCTTCGCGCGGCCCGGTGTGCCTCGCACCAGCTGATGCGTGGGGCCCGTATGTCAGCGACCGACGCCGTCGTCTCCGAGCCGGACTCTCACCGCCCATTTCGCCCACACTCGCCGCCGCCTTTTTCGGACCGTTGCCGCCGTATTGGCGCTGGACTATTTTGGCGTCCGCACCTATTTAAAGTGCCGCATCCGCTCCTCTCTCTGGTTTCGAGGTTTGTCGCCCGTGCGCGGCCAAATTCCAAACCCTAGCTGCTGTTGATCGCCGATGTGCCTTTGGTCTTCCCCATCGCCGTCCGTCACCACCGGTGAGCCTCCGCCACTGGTTTTGGTCTCGTCGAGTACCCCGCAACGTCCTCCTCCGTTTGCCCCAAGCCCCGTGTCGTTTCATCGTGTTTTTGCGCGCGACCAAGGTCGTCTTCTCCGCCTCCGGTTTGCCCGCACCGCCGCTGCCGTCGAACCGCTCCGCTTCGCTCTGCCGCTGCGCGCTACGGCGCGCGTCGGCGCCGCGTGACGCCAGCGTGTCGCCGCGTGGCCGCCACCTCGGTGCCGCGTCGCCCGCCTTCCACCGCATCAGCGCCGCGTCACCCACCACGTGGCAGCCGCGTCAGCGCCACGTCGTCTGCCATGTTAGCCCTAGCCGCCGCGTGGCGCCCACGTCAGCGTGGTCCGCCACCGTGAACCGAGCCATTGACGTGTGGGCCCTACGTGTCAGCAGCATTTCTTTTTTCTTTTTCTGATTTTCTAGAAATCCAAAAATTCCAGCCAATCAGATTGAGCCACGTGTGAGACTTTCTGATTTTTCTGAATATCTGATTCGAGGAACTTCCAGGAGCCCGTTCTCCTTCGTTCGAGCTCCGATTCCAGTGATTCAAATTTCTAAATTCATCTAAATTCAAGATCTATCTTCCAGTACCATTATTTTCAATTTTTGAAATTTTTTTGAATTTTTTTATTTATTTGCTCTCGTTTTGCGTGTAGACGACGTAGTCGAAGTTCAAGCAAATCAGCAGTCAGAGGTAGAACTAGCAGGAGGTGGCGAAGGCAAGTTTTTCTTGAACATATTGATCCCAAATTTTATGAAAAGCTTATGTTGTTTTAAATTATGCATGCTTATTTTTATGCAATGTACTTTAAATATAGTTTTAGAGTATAGATAAATACCAGAATTTGTTATACCATCATTGGTATTGATCATGTCAAACCTTTGTCACCCTAGTGATAGTAGCTATTTTATTTGGTGATAACTAGTAGATTAGCATGGGACGGTAGAACTGCTTAGTCCAACTTAAACGTTTCGGTATTATGCCATTATGGGAATCACTTCAAACATTGTTTAAACTTATTTGTGAAGTCGCGGCAATTGGTGTTGCTGCTGTTATTTAAATGAAATAAAGTGGAAAATATGGTTTAGATCAGGGCGGATGGATGTTTGGCGAGTGCAGAAACACGAGACCTTGGTATGTGAATGTCCCGCCCTAGTCAATTAAGGACTGAAGCATGTGTTGTCATGGACCAAGCACTACCGTACAACCACAAGTCTATGTGGGTACGACCTGGCTAAATAATTTGTGCGTCTCGTAATTAGCTTCGCCAGTTGGTGAGTGCCAGATGATGGCAGGCGCAAGAGGGGGCTTTCGATTGAGCAGCTAGAACCCATCGGCGGTGAAACCTTAGCGGGCGAGGTTAATAGTGGGGTTGTACATTGTAAAGGCCTTGTCATGATCTCTCTGCCGACACACCAAAGGAAGTGTGTTAATTGTATGGCAAGTAGAGTCGATCATATCTTGTGGGTAAAGCTGTACATACTCTGCATAGTTAAAACTACTTAAGTAGCCGTGCCCACGGTCAAGGGCAGGCGAGGTACGCTTGCACATTGTAGACTTTATGGTTTTGTTTTAAAGGAAAATGATGGTTGGAGAATCCGTGAGCAGATGGAACTCTCGGATTATGGTTTGGCAGATGGAGCCAGTCAGGTAGATAGAACCTGTTATAGTTGACATCAAACTAAATTACTATGCTGTTACAATTTGGTCAAATGATGCTTATGAAATTACTATTGGTATTTAAAGTTAAACATTGCATTCTAAAAGAGCGTATTATGCCTTCAATTGTTTAGCCTTGCATATAATTATCATGCATTTTGTTTCCAAGACTTGCGGAGTACATTCTGTGCTCACCCTTGCAACATCACCAACTTTCCACAGAGGAGTGCGCAGAAGCCGAAGGTGACTACGAGTTCTTTGCTTGTGGTTGTGATGAAGGCGATCCGGATTACTAGGACGTGAACCCCAGTCGATTTCCTGTTGGGCAAATGGATGGGCTTAATCTATTGCTGTTATTTCATTTTCGCTGCTACTTTATTGAACTCAAGCCATGAGGCTGCCTATTTGTAATAATTGGCCATAAGGTTAATACCCTTTTGCTTAATTAATATTATATGCTTCGTGACATGGATGTGTTGTCATCACTATTTCCACTGTGTGTGCTAGCTTTTATTGAACTAGCACAGGTTATACACAGAGGGTTTGGATTTGAAAATCCGGTCCCGACAAAGGGCTCTTTTGCAAAAAAAACTGACGGGAGATTTTCGTACAAAGGATGACGTGGAGGGGTTGAGCAGGTGTGAAATTTCTCAGCTTTAAGAGAGTAGATATACATATACGTGCACATACTCCATAATTTTAGCAACGAGCACCCATGACTAGGGATGAAAACAGAAAAAGAATTTCTGACCATTCCGGAGAAAAACGAAAACGGAAGCCTTTTTTCAAAAACGGAAACGGGAACGAAATTTTTTTGTCAGAAATGGAAACGGAAGAGCCATTTCCGATGGAAACGGAAATGGAAATTCCGTATAAGTGAAACCTGAATTCCATCTTGAAACTTGGCCCACTTGGCCCAAAAAGGAGAATAGAGAATTTACATTTATTTTTGAATTAAAATAATTTCAAAAATACAAATAGCTTCATATAAAATATCAAATAGAGTTACAAAATTTAGAAAAAAATCTCAAAAATAATTTGGAACATTTGAACCTAGAAAAATTATTTCTAGCATAATTTTTGTTTCGTTTTTCACCAATAAATTAATTATATAAATCTAAAAATAGCAAAATGGTATTTCTAAACTCCAGAAAATCCAGGATAAATAATAGAAAATCATAAATGAACATTGAACAATAATATACAAATTTTAGGGTGTTACACCTTTATAGTTGGAGGATCAAGAGGATGTCGATGATAGTAATATGGAGGAGGACGTGATGGTCTGATCTAGGAGATAAATAGCGAGCCTTCAGCTGACAAACTTAAGAAAAAACTTCCTAGTGATACCGGTGAACATAACATTCTTGTATCTACCTTGGAGGTGGAATGAGTTACATTGTTTTTACGGTCATGTATATTGTGATCATGTACTATGTTGGAATTTTCCACTTTCGTTTCCGTATCCGCTCCGTTTCGTTCTGCATCCATTTCCGTCACTATCCGTTTTCGTATTCGTTTTCAGGGTTTTCGATTTCATTTCTGTTACCGGTAAAAGATGTGAAAACAGAAACGAAACGACCATTTACCGATCATTTTTGTTCCGTTTTCATCCCTACCCATGACATGACACACTAACGCACAATGGCATGTCACCAACACTGCAGTACGACCACTCATCCTAGGCCACGTTTGGAACTAGGGATGTGTCGCAACTTTTCGTTAGATTAGTGTATGTGCCTCCTCAGTCCTCACACACCAGGCAATTAAGTCTACTCAAAAGAAGAAAAAAAAGAGGGGACTAGGGTTCGAACGTCCAACGAAAACACTATTACAAAAAAGGTCGTCACAGACGGTTCGCAAACCACATCACAGACGGTTTTGTGAGCCGGTCTGTATTGAAGTGTCAGTGATGACAAAGAGTCATCACAGACGGTTTTGCAACCGTCAGTGAAAAAACTCATCACAAACGGTTCCAAATTGGAACCGTCTGTGATGTAGCATTATCATAGACGGTTCCAAAATGGAACCGTCTGTGATGAGGTTATCATCCCAGACTGTTCTAAGGAATAACCGTCTGTGAAGATCCCATCATCACAGACGGTTCCAACATGGAACTGTCTGAGATGGTAACCTCATCACAGACGGTTCCAAAATCGAAACCGTTTGTGATGTAGTAACATCATCGACGGTTCTAAAATGGAACAGTCTGTGATGGTACTACAGGACAGATGGTTCCAAATTTGGAACCGTCTGTGTTGAGCTTCACAAACGGTTCTTCCTTCGAATCGTCTCTGATGTTAATTTTGTATTTTTTACTACATTTTAATTTATTGGCTAGCCTTAGGAATTGCTAACCATGCCCTCTGAAACAAAAGGCAGTATATACATCAGCAGCATATTATTACGACATACATTTAAAAAATGAACTCCAACCACATGTTACACCACATACAGCACATTCATTTCATAAATCAACTCAGATTGCACGTTATAACATATGTACAATGCATCCATTTCAGAAATCAACTCACATATATACTAACTATTTGGATTCAGAACTACAAATGACAAATTCACAGCATAAGGTTCACAAATTAATTAATTCTGAATGCATGGCAAGTAACAAATTTACAACTCATCAGTTGAGCCCTGAGTAGCATCTGCCCTTTAGATGTAAGACCTCACGCAGCAAGAAGGCACAAAGGTGTCCTTGAATACTTAGCAGGTTAGCCTTTTCCAATGCAGATTTAGCGCATTGCCAAGCCTGTCGATGAGAAGTTTAAAGTCTTGCGTGAATATAAATTGATAAGTGGAGACAATTTTTGCAAGATTGACTGACCTCTATGTCATTGGTTTTGTGTGAACCAACGAGGAGTCCCATGTTGTGGCAAATGTAGAATCCACAAAGGTCAGTGCCCTTTGGCTGCTGGTGGCACTGTCAAAACATAATAGGCTAATTTGTTCCTAAGGTATTATTATGGAGTGTAAGGATTATCGGATACCAGAAAGTTGTAAGTATGCTTTAGAGTCGCTGGGCCGCCCTTCTTGAGTCTCCCTCCCCTATATTTGTAGACACTGAATGATGTGTCAAGTAATTGTTTGATAGGCTGCAAGTCGTGGGTGCCACCCTTTTTGGAATCAAGGTAAACGACCCGGTTCTCTCTTAGTATAATTACGAGTAGAACCCAGTGAAACCTACATAGGTATATCGTCATAGTCACTGAACCTACCTTCGAGGTGCGATATATAGTCCAAATCAACAAGTGTAGCATCTAGACGAAGCACTTACCCCGGGTTTTGTGGTAAAAGTATAAGTTTTTTTGTCCGAATGAGCCAGCATTACTTTTTCAATGTACTCGTGGATGGCTCGTATATTTTCGTCCATGGTTTGCTTGGACACCATGTGTGGGTCGACGAAACCCACCGATTGTTTCCTTGCGTCTTCTTCCATGATCATGTATCTACATATACAAAATCAAGGATCATATATATATATATATATATATATATATATGATATGTATATATACATGGTGATTGCATACATTTACAATGTCCAGCATCTTATGAATGAGGCGTCGAGCGCTCTGAGGTTGTATAGAACGAACAAGTCGGAGAAGCCAACCACGAAGATGCCATCTAAAAATCGGTGTAAGAAATGCTCCTCGTTGAAGCTCACCGAGATACTTGATGTCTGTTGTACCACTGGTTTATTGGCTTGTTGCATGTACCAATCTTGCAATTTAATGAAGGATAATGTAAGCGTCTCCTTGGTCTCATCCGGTATGAATGGCTACCCCAACTCGAATTGCCGCACCAATGGGGCAAACGGAGAGTTACGGGCTGACGTGGTCCCTTTCGATTTGCCCTTGTTTCCACCTCCCCTTGTACCAAATATCGTCTTCATAGGAGACGACTGGGCTCGAACTACAGTAACGGTCTGTGCCTGACAGCACACGGTAGCAGATTTGGTGGGCTCCATCGGTGCATCACATGGCTCCGGTAGTACTGGTAGCTCCGGTGCATCATGTGGCTCTAGTAGTGCTTGTAGCTTCGATGCTCCTAGGCGGGCGTGGAAGGAGATGTCCTTCTTGGGCCACTAGATAAATGTGCCGATGGCATCCTCTATTGTGATGACCTCATCGTTTGGGGGCATCTCTAGCGTGATGGCCTTACAAATTTCATGTACACCGTCGACATGGACCTTCGCGTAGCCTGGCTCTAAAGTATGACCGTGCACAATCACCTCTTCACCAGATGCATACGCACGTCCCCAAGCAGCCTGCAAGGAACAGAGCCGTTGGCAAGGCTCACTTGTAGATTGCACGGTGTGGCCATCTACACAAGGGTACAAAAGTAATTTGCTAACACGTCGAACATTAAAGTCTATCTAAGGAGCATTGCAGACATGTTACCAAGGTGTCGTCAGGAGGAAATCTGCCTTCATCCACGTCTGTCTTAGGGGCGGACGCGCAGCTGCTCCAATGGTTGGTTGGGCTGAACTACGCATGTGCTTCTTGGGCTTGCACGTTCCATGCCTACCTCTCCGCAACTGCCCTTTGCTCCATCCTTTCCTCAATGCTTCGTAGCTGACTATCGAACTGCGCTTTGAGCCTTTCCTCAACCCTTTCCTCAATCAGAGCTACTAGCCATTCCTCATGCTCGGTTTTGCTTCTCTTCCTACTCCGGTATGTGTTTGAGTCATGTGGGAATCCCATTTTTCAGGGAACGAAAACACCTAGGCCTCGGGTGCGACCCGGGTGCTCCTTGTTTCCCAAGGCAATGGAGAGTATGTCTTTCTCTCTGTCCGAAGTGAAAGAGCCTTGGGAAGATTCCGTGCTCAACGATATTAGGTGTTGGTCCACTTCCTCATCAGCGGGGTTTGAAAAGGAAACGCCGCCCAAAGAAGTGGGACGTGACCTCGCTCTTACCCAGCTTCGGGCACGCGGGTCCACGATGGAAGCAAACGGCGGCGCGACCTCCTTCTGGACTGCCTCTTCATCCTCCCTCGTCCATTGCGCGATCTTGCCCACATACCCAGTTGACCCGAATCTGTGTGGTGGGTGTTTTTGACTGGACGGTCTTATGCGTCGAACTTTGAAGCACGAACTCTTCCGTCGTCTTCAACTCAACAAATCATGCCCATACGTCTTCAGAGATAAACCTGTACTTCTGGAAGAGAGTCATTTCCTTACTGACGTAATTAGTGACGAGGACTCTCTTGAAGTTCTTCCAAGCCTTTCCTGCCACTAGCAACGCGTACCATCGCAGTGCAGGCATGGCGTCTTGTGGAAGCTTGAACGACGCGAATATTTCTGTCACCAGGTTATCGTGCTCGTCATCTGTCAGCGTCTTCCATGAAGGATAGGTGATGGGGACACTTTCACGCCCAACGATCCCGCACATGGTCCGGAAAGCTATCGCAGCCTTTGGAGGCGCGGTAGGAGCCCCATCATGCGGATCGACTGCCGTGATGGTGTATCGACTCTGAGGCCTTTTACTAAGCTCTCTTGGATCGTGCCTGTTTCCTCCTACGTTGGGCGCGTCATCAGACCCATTCGATAGCGAGGATTGATGGGACATCATCTTGTATGATGCAAGGTTAAGAATAGGTAAGTTAAGAGAAGCAAATTTCAATTAAGAGTAGGTAAGTTAAGGCAAGCCGATGCATAAAATGTATGTACTTGTCATTTATACAACGAATCATGTCTTCTATCACAAATTGAACTGAAGATTGTATTATATCGCTCTCAGATAGGGGTTGGTCGAAGATTTTAAACCTTCAACCTTAATCACGAATGGGCTAACAATTAATTCAGTGAATAAGGCCTTGAACCCTTACCACCTTAATATGCACTAAATCAATAATGGACTACCGCTAAACCCTAATTACTAACTTAATATGCACTAAATCAACAATATACTACCCTTAATATGCACTAAAACAGTCGAACAGCACTAAAACTGATCCACTCAATCAAACGTTAAGCACACCAGTAAACAGTTAAGATAACAAAGTGTATTTAGCTAAGCATCTAAATAGCACATCTACTGATATAATAATCTGCGCATGGATCAGAAAACCAGAATGCTATAACTGATAGCACAATCAAGATTAAACCAGAAGCTAGTATATATAATGAAGTGTAGACAGAAAGGTAATAACAGTCAAGAACAAGCTATTAGCCAGATATACTCTAATCAGTGAATGAATCTAAACTTTCCAACATATAAGTCTATGGTTCAAGGCCTAGTTCATGGAAATAAATGTTCTAGTCATCACAATACCCATTATCATCATCGGGCAAGTAAGGCAACAAAAAACGAAGAGCAATTCTTAGAAAACTCACAGAGGGCACGGGGGAGGGAGGAGGGCACCACTGACGGGGGAGGGCACTGTCGAGGAGAGAGGGCACCACCGAGGGGGGAGGGCATGGCTGGGAGTCGCCGCCAAGTGGGGAGGGTGCCGCCGAGGGGAGAGGGCACGGGAGAGGGAGGAGGGCACCACCGAGGGGGGAGGGCGCGACCGGGAGTCGCCGCCAAGTGGGGAGGGCGCCACTGAGGGGGAGGGCACCATTGAGGGGGGAGGGCGAGGCCGGAAGTCGCCGCTAAGTGGGGAAGGCGCCGTCGAGGGTGAGGGCACGAGGGAGGGAGGAGGGCGCCGCCGAGTGAGAGCGCTAGGGTTGCAAACTGAGATGTGTGTGACTTAGTAAATGGCAAGCGCGGGGCAAGGGGTTTAGCACAGGAGAAGGGCATCCCAGACGGTTCTGGGCTTGAACCGTCTGGGATAAAGTCATCCCAGACGGTTTAAGTCAAGAATCGTTTGGGATGAGCCAGTTTTTTTTATGTCAATATTTATTTAAGTTTGTGTCATTAATTATAATACATACATACATCTCATTAATTTTAATCAATACATATATCACATTAATTATGATACATATATCACATTAATTATAATACATACATCTCATTAATTTTAATCAATACATCTAACTAATTGTAATTAGTGTACATCACATTAATAATAATACAAACATGCATCTCACTAATTATTTTTTTGTACAAAAATTAGCCCTTCACGATGATCAACATGTGTGTAGCTCGCTTCCTCAGGTTGGTCTTCCTGGATCATGACGCCGGTACCAACAGGAGGCAACTCGTCAAACTGATTGTATTCTTCCTTATCTACCATATTCTCGACTCCGACAATCCTCCTTTTTCCCTGGATAACAACGTGCCACTTCTTGTTGGACGGGTCGGTTATATAGAAGACTTGAACAAATTGGTTAGCGAGAACAAATGGTTCGTCTTGGTATCCGACACGTTCGAGGTCCATAGTTGTGACGCCGTCGTTGTCAACCTGCACGTGCTGCAGGTTAACCCAACAACACCGAAATAAGGGGATCTTGAAGAGTACGTAGTCGAGCTCCCAAATTTCCTCAATGAACCCATAGTACGCGCTCCTCGTCGATCCAGCTGTATTCAGCGCATCAATGCGAACACCGCTGTTCTGGTTTGTGCTCTTCATGTCCTGATCTCTCGTGTAAAATGTGTACCCATTTAAGTCATATCCTTTCCATGTTACAACCGTAAATACTGGCTCTTTTGCCAACCATGTCAGCGTATCACCTGAAAAGCTTCCAGTGATGGGTTGTTGATCCTTGAACCATCTGTTGAACTGGAGGTTATGCTGTCTGATGATCTAGTACTCCTTCCATGACGGATTCTCTTGCCAGAGCCAGTTCTTGTGCTCGTCGATATACGGGGCCACAATAGCCATGTGTTGCCAAACTGTGAAATGGGCTTTAGCGCACGCAACCAGATCAGGCGTGATTGCTTTCCTTCCGATGGTCCCGATGTCCTGGAGCCTCCCCTCATGGCGAGATCAAGGCACACCTATCGGTTCAACCTGAGCCATGTAATCCACGTAGAATTTTACGACCTCTTCGGTTGCATAACCTTCAATAATGCTACCCTCCGGTCGAGATCGATTCCGTACGTAGGACTTGAGAATTCCGATGTACCTCTCGAACGAGTACATGCTACGTAGGAACATAGGCCCACACATCTTTATGTCCCTCACAAGGTGAACAATGAGATAGACCATGATATCAAAAAATGACTGAGGGAAATACATCTCAAGATTACATAGAGTTATGACCACCTTGGCCTGCAGAGCATCTAGTCCTTCGGGATCGATGACCTTCTGAGCAATTATGTTAAATAAAAAACACAGCCTTCTGATTATCTCCCGGACCTTACTCGGTAAAATACTTCTAATTGCCACAGGGATCATCTGTGTCATAAGCACATGGTAATCATGGGACTTCATGCTACTTAAACTCAAATCTTGTATCAAAACAAGTCTCTTCATGTTGGACGAGTAACCGGACGGAACTTTCACACCATGTAAGTACTGGCATAGTTCAGTTCTCTCAGCCTTGGATATAGTGTAAGAAGCAGGTTTGCAGTATGTTCGGCCTTTATCGGTCTCTTTTGGTGCTAACTCAGTTCTGATGCCCATATCGACCAAGTCAAGCCGTGGGTTGATACCGTCCTTTGTTTTACCCTTAATGTTCAGTAAGAGACCAATCAAGCTATCACAGACATTCTTCTCTACGTGCATCATGTCGATGCAGTGTCGAACTTCTAGGTGTTCCTAATAAGGTAGGTCCCAAAATATTGATCACTTCTTCCACATGCTCTTCTCACGGGTCCTCGATTTACGTTCCTTTTCTAGCGCAACATCCAAGTTCTTAACCATATCATGAACGCCTATCCCGCTTAGAGGCTTTGAAGCTAAAGCGTCTTCGGTCGTGCCGTCGAATTGTTTCTTCATCTTGCGGTATGGGTGATTCCTCCGAAGGAATCTACGGTGACGCATGTACACGATTTTGCACGAGTGATTTAACCACACACTCTCGGTATCATCCAAGTAGTGAGTACATGCTTTGGCTCCTTTTGTACTCTGCCCTGACAGGTTAGCAAGGGAAGAATAATCATTTATGGTGTAGAACAACAGGCAGCGTAGAGTGAAGTACTCTCGTTTGTGATCATCCCATACCTGCACCCCAGGAGCCCACAATGTGTTCAGATCTTCCACCAATGGTTCTAGGTACACGTCAATATTGTTCCCAGGTTGCTTCGGGCCTTGGATGAGTATAGACATCAATATGTACTTTCGCTTCATAGACAACCAAGGAAGAAGGTTGTACACACAGAGATTCATGGGCCAAGTGCTATGACGGCTGCTCATGTTACCGAAAGGATTCATTCTATCCGTATTCAATCTGAACCTTATATTCCTAGGATCCGCTGCGAATTCTTCAAACCTCCTGTCGATGTTTCTCCACTGTGTGGAATCAGCAGGGTGCCTAATCATTTCATCGTTCTTACGCTCATCCGAGTGCCACCGAAGAAATTTTGCCTCTTTTGGGTTAGCAAACAAACGCTTCAAACGGAGAATTATAGGCAGATATCACGCCACATTAGCGGGAGGTTCTTTCTTTAACTCTATGCTCTCGTCGTCATCATTCGATCAATCTTTACACTTGTACCGGGATGCGTTGCACACTGGACATACATGCAAGTTTGCGTACTCTTTGCGATAGAGGATACAGTCGTTCGGACAGGCATGTATTCTTTCTACTTCCATTCCCAAGGGACAAAAAACCTTTTTGGCTTTGTAGGTGGTTATCGGTAACTCGTTTCCCTCCAAAAGCATATCCACTAACAGACCTAACAGCGCCGTGAAACTCTTGTCGGACCAACCGTTGCTTGCCTTTAATTTCAGCAGTTCCATCACGGATGACAACCTTGTGTATTTGAACTTGCAACCCGGGAACAAAGGTTTCTCTGAGTCGTCCATTAAGCCTCGGAATTTTACATGCTCCCGCTCATCATGGTTCTCTTTTGCATCCCATAGCATCTGATCTAGATTGTCATCGTGAAACCTGTCCTCATCGAAAGCACAGTCGATATGTACTTCGTCGACGATGGTACTACTACTTGGTCCCTGCATAATCTGCTCTTCACCGTGATTGGTTCAACATGTATACCCCCTTTTGAAACCCCGTAGAATCAAGTGTGCTTCGATCTGCGCTGAGTTATGAAACATCCTCTGATTCTCGCAGTCAATGCATGAACAAGGCATAAATTCCACCCCCTAGATCAACATATCTTCATCTGCAGCCCTTCTAAAAGCTAAGACACCATTAATGTACTTGGCGCTCACACAGTTCTCAGTGTACATCCAGCTTCGGGCCATCTAAAAGAACGAATAGATATGTAAACATATGCATGTATCTACATCTTCAGTGTAATGCAATTAGAACAAATGGATCTACACAATGCTATAGCAAATGTATGTACTTTACATCACAGAGAACAAATGTATCTACAACAAGCTAGATCTAGAAATTGACTAGCTTCATTTCCCTCTTTACCAAGCTAGATCTTAAATATAATGCAAATATGAACCAATTACTACTTTACATCACAGAGAACAAATGGATCTACACCTAGTTGTAGAACCGGCCAACTTCTGTTCCTACTTTACCAAGCTAGATCTAAATTATAATGCAATTTTGAAGCAATTACTAACCTTAGATGACCTGGAGCATATGGATCTACAATTACACCTCCAAATCTAGGGTCTCTCTCACCATAACGCCTCTCAATCGTAGCCACATCGAAAATATCTAGGAAACCCTAAAAATATAGAGGAGGTCGAGGATCTCTGTTTGTATATATATCAGAATTGATCATCACAGGTGGTTTGTGGATAAAACCGTCTGTGATATTTGCAAATCATAGATAATTTTATCCACAAACCATCTGTGATGTTCTCTGTCATCACAAACGGTTGGATGCTTAAAACCGTTTGTGATGATACCTTTCGTCTTCAAGCTCACGCGGTTCTGAGGAAGACCAATCGTCTTCCAGGCTCGCGTGGTTCCGAGAAAGACCTTTCGTCTTCCAGGCGTTTCATTTCCCCAACAAAGTTCGTAATTAATTGCATTTCCGCAACCTCGCGCTATATACGGTAGCGCTGGAGTCCAAAATATACTCGATTGATCGCATTCCATAGAAAACCGGCCATGAGTAGCTCAAACTCCTTTGTCGGCTCCGCCGCCCCACTGCCTTGGACTATGCCGGCTTCGCTACTGCCACCGCCTTCGCCTCCATCATCGACTTCCCCTCCGCCACCTCCACCGTCTTCGCCTCTTCGGCCCCTGTGGCAAAGGCTGCGGCGCCACGACGCCATATCCATGAATCTGTCGGCCGTGGCTTATCGACGGTCCCCTCCGCCAGTCACCTCGGGCACCACTCCGTCCGCCTCAGCAAGCGTCGAAAACAAGCATCCGGCGTCACCAATACTAATCTCCTCCGATGACGACGATAGTTACGACTCGTCGAAGGGCTATCATGATGGCTGGGAGCTGGAGGATGACCCAGATAGAGTGGATTCGATTGAGGACCCTGACGGCCATACCGACGATGACTCCGACGACTCTGACGATGATGAGGAGATTGACTAGGAGTAGCTAGTAACTACGGATCGAAATTTTTGTATATATATGATGCATGCAAGCTAGCTAGTTCTATATATATATATATATATATATATATGAAATTAATGCATGTTTCCTTTAACCGTGTTAAGTTCGTTTAATCATCAGAGATGGTTTGTAGATAAAATCGACTGTGATATTTCCTTAATTACAGACGATTTTATCCACAAACCGTTTGTGAAATTCCCCGCATCATCACAGACGGTTTGTAAATAAAATCGTCTATGATGTATGTCTCATCACAGACAATTTTATCCACAAATCGTCTCTGATGAACCACGTAACATCACATATGGTTTTATCCACAAACCATCGACGATGTGCGCAAGTCTCTTCCCAGACAGTTTTCTTAAAAAATAGTTAGTGATGATGTATCTAATATAACCTCTTTTGTAGTAGTGAAACATTCCCTCGTACGCTCCTGAAAGCAAATGCAACAAACTTCTTTAATGCATGCAACAATTTATGGCAGCACGTGCAACATTGTAAAAACACACAAGCAACACCGAGGAAAGATTTTTTTAAAAAATCACTCTTTCAACAACTTAGATAGATTTGAGTAGCATTGGATGCCTAAATTAATATTGGCCAACCTATTTGAAAAAAAACAGTGTAAAGGTATCAAGAAACAACAAATGCATATGTGAAAAATGATGTTGCAACTCTACAACATTTTAGAGATGTACATACAACAATAAAAAATACCTAGTGCAACGTCTCAAAATAACCTATTTTGCAATCCATTGCAACAAAATAAATACCCTTCGTAACAGAAAAGAACTCTTCTGCAACAAATAAACTTTCACCTGCAACACAAAAGAAACATTTACTACTAAATCTAATAAATACACATTGCAACAAACAAAAACACTTTTTGCGACATTGGAGGAAGCGAGCTGCAACAGTGGATCAAAGAATTGCTAGTTAATTACCAAGTGAGGCGAAGAAGACGACCACGGCCTCCTCACTCTCCATCTCCACCCCCATCTTCCCCCTCCGCCCGTCCCCTTCACCTCCACCGACACACCCAGCAGCAATGGCCACGCCGCTCCTAGTGAGGTGGACACGCTCAAGCTTCGACAGCAGCGGCGGGACAGGCGGCATGAAGCCGGTTGAGGTAGACAGGGTGGGCGCACTAAGCGATGACCCAGATAAGGATGTGGATGATGGCGGAAGTGGCAGCGACACGACGAAGGATATGAGGTCGCACTGAGGAAGAGGCAGCGTGAGATCCGGGTGGCGCCTCGACCGCCCTTGTGTGCCTGGCTGCAGAGCAAGAGATGAGACATGGTCGAGATAGGGAAGTATGATGTGATCGAATGTGTGGGCGAGAAAGAGTCATAGGGGAAAGAAATATATGTCGTAGGTGGATAACTAGATAAAAATTGACTGGCGGAGAATAAGCATAGTGAGGAAGTACGTGGATGACTAGAAAAAAATTGGCTAGCGGAGAATAAGCGTAGTGAGGAAGTGCTGAAAGTTAAAGTGGGTGTCGGATCTTGCCCCGCATCTCACGCACAGAGCTAGCAACTCCGAAAAAAAAACATGCAAGCAACAATCGTAACAGCCGCCACGACAGCCGTCCCGGCTGCGGCGGCGGCGGCGACGTCGAAGCGGCGCATCATCCTTGTGCACGGCACGGGCCACGGCGGGTGGTGCTGGTACAGGGTCGCCACGCTGCTGCGCGCCGCGGGCCACCGCGTGGACGCGCCGGACCTCGTGGCCTCGGGCGCCGACGCGCGCCGGCTGCGGGACGCGCCCACGTTCGAGGACTACACGCGGCCTCTGCTCGACGCGCTCCGCGCCCTCCCGGAGGGCGAGAGGGCGGTGCTGGTGGGCCACAGCTTCGGCGGCTTGAACGTCGCGCTCGCCGCCGAGGAGTTCCCGGAGAAGGTCGCGGCAGCCGTGTTCGTCACCGCGTTCATGCCGGACTGCACCAACCCGCGACCCCACGTCCTCGAGAAGGTAATCGCAATATTCCACCTTCCGGCGTTATAGCGATCTGCATGGATGCGAGTGACAACCAGATTTGTTGTCTCGTACTCCCTCAAAACCAAATCGAATTGACCAACCATTACCGATCGACAAACCATTGACATAAGTTTTCTTTTTCTATAAGCACCTAGAATCAGTTGTAGATTTGATGGACACCGTGATGGATGCAAACCACGTTCCTCCTTCCATATCCTTCGGGCCGGTATTCCTGCGGAAGAAGCTCTACCACCTGAGCCCGCCAGAGGCACGTACTAGACATCTACTAGTTTAGTTACTCTTAATCGATTATTTATCCATCTCCTTATATCAAATTAAATGGAACTAATTTCCAGCAATTGTCTCGTTTCACAATATAATACTATAGGATTACACATTGGGAGAGAGCCTGGTCCGGGTGAGCTCCATGTACGTGGCTGACCTGCAGAGGCAGCCGCCGTTCAGCGAGGGCCGGTACGGATCGGTGAGCAAGGTGTACGTGGTCGTCAAGCAGGACCTGGCCATCGTCGAGGAGCACCAGCGTTGGATGGTCGCCAACTTCCCGGTGACGGAGGTGAGGGAGATGGCCGGCGCCGACCACATGGCCATGCTCTCCGCGCCGGACGAGCTGGCGGGGCACCTCGCCGACGTCGCAAACGCCTACGCCTAATTGACTGACCGGGCTTCGTGTCGATGGTTCATGTTTTTTTGAACATGAATTGGACTGTTGTTGATTAAGCGTCGTGTGAGTAATTTGATCACATGTTGTGAGAAAATGGATTGAAGTTTTTTTTTCTGGTGAATGTAATTTAAAGTTTGCTATTGTTACAAATAATGAAAAACAAAAAGGATAAAAAAACACATATTTTACAAGACACTAATTTTAGTGAAAAACTCTTTCGATAAAACCCACGACGTACAAAAACTATATCACTGTATGAAGAGTGTTTGCAATGAAACTCTTCTTCTATCCTATGAATTACGGGGGTATATTTATAAGGCGTACAAATGAGACTCCATGAGTTAGTAGAACTCCATATTTATAATGTAAACAAAACTGAAATGAATTTAGATCGCAAACTCAACAATCTCTACCTCAAGCCAAATTACTCCTGTAGCCAAAACAAAATACGAATCTCCTCGAAACAGATCGGCATGAACACTTTGTGTGCTGAAAGGCAAAGAACTAATTAGTGATATCAACTAAGTCCAAGCAAATCTCACACTTAGTATACTACCACAAAGGTCAGTAAACAATCCTCTCAGGCAAAGCTCAGTAAACAATTCTCTCAAGCAAACAACTTCTTTGCAAGCTTTAGAAATAACAATATACTTGGCTTCTGTAGTAGGTAAGAAAACGACAGCTTGCAGACTTACTTTCTAGTTAACGGCATATCCTCCAATAGTGAATATAGAGCCAACAAGAGAACTTCTCTTATCCGAATCTCTACCAAAATCTAAAATTCACATAACCAACAAGTTAATCTTTACTTTTTTTCAAACTGTAAACAAGCATCAGAAGAGCCTCACAAATATTTGAAAATCCATTGAACTGCTTTTCAATGCTCTTTTTTTGGTTTTTCCATGTATCTACTAATAACACTGAATGATTGAGATAAATCATGGTGAGAACATATCATAGCATAAATAAGTGAACCAACTACACTGGCAAATGGAACTTTATACATGTACTCAGTTTTATCATCTGATTACAAACATGATGCCAAATAAAATCTGAAATGTCCAGCTAACGGAGTACTCACTGGTTTGGCATTATGCATGTTGAGACGATGATTGGACTTTATTAATATATCCTTTCTGACTAAGTTATAATTTTCCAAATTATCTATCTCTGGTAGTTTCCGTACCAAGAATTTTCTTTGCTGCACAAAGATCCATCATATCAAATTCACTACTTAATTGTGCGTTTAACTTTGAAATTTCTGCTTTGCCTTTTACAGCAATAATCATACCATCAACATATAGGAGCAAGTAAATAGTTAAACCATTAAGGGCCTTATAATAAATACGGCTATCATAATCTATTTTTTTAAATCCTGAGAGATCATAGAAGAGTCAAATCTCTTGCACCACTGTTTAGGTGATTAAATTAAACTATAAAGAGATTTCTTCAACTTGCAAGCAAAACTCTCATTTCTCAGAACAACGAAATCTTCCGAATTCTCCATATAAATGACATCCTCTATTTTCTACAAAAGAACTCAGTTTTCATGTCCAATTGCTTAAGCTCATAATCATGCATAGCCACAGTATTGCAAAAAGTACAAATATAACTATGCTTCACAACTAGAGAAAAAACATCTGTGAAATCAATACATGTAATCCGGCTCTATCCTTTAGCAACGAGACTTGCTTTGTACCCAACCTATTTGGTTGGTGAAATGTATTCCTTCTTCTTTAAGATCCATTTGTAGAGAATAATATTTTTCTCAATTGACAACTTGATTCCCAAGAGATTACATCTCATCATGTATGGTAGTCATCTATCATTTTGAATCACCAAAAGAGATAGCCTCTGAATAAGTTGAAGGTTCTACAACACCTTCGATTTCTTCTGCCACATTCAAACAATAAGCCACAACATTAGCTTCTTTAATCAATATTTTAGGAACTTAAATGTTACCTTCAGGTTTGTTGGTTGTAATAGAATTTTATAGCAGTGGCACAACAACAAGAATATCTTGTATGTTTTCTTTTTTAGTTTCTAGTGTAGATTCTGAATCAGTAATATGCTCCATATGCATACTTGATTTCTACTGCTTCTCAACGGGAACATCAATCGATGGTCTATCATGCAACATAGCAGACTCATCAAAAGTAATACTTCTGCTAATTACCACATTTCTAGTTTCAGGATTTCACAGTATATAACTTTCCACACCAAACTTATAACAAAGAAATACACTTAATGGCTCTAACAACAATTTACCATTATTCACATGAACATAAACAGAAGAACCATAATATTCTCAAGTTTGAATAGTCTACTGGAGAACTAGACCGTACCTCAATTGGAGTCTCCTTATCAATTTCTAGGCTGGGTGACCGATTGATCAAATAACAAGCGGTGAAAGCGTCTTAAGCCCAATAACTCATAGATAAACCAGGGTTAGATAATATGCAACTTTCCATTTCCATGATGATTCTGTTCCTACGTCCAGCCACACTCTTTTGGTGAGGAGTACCATGTATGGTGTAGCGTCTCCCAATACCCTCTAATTTGTATAAAGCTTTAAATTCTTCAGAATAAAACTCCAAATCATTGTCAGTACGCTACTTCTTGGTATGTTTGCCAGTTTGTTTCTTAATTATAATTTTTCACTCCTTGAATATCTTGAACACATCCAATTTGTGATTCACGAAGTATGCCCAAACTCTTCTAGCGTAATCATCAATGAGCATGGGATTCTTTCCACAAATTAGAGTAAACATAATCTAGTATGCCATTTGTAGAGTGAGTTGTATAGCTGATTTTTTTTTTCATCTTTTGCTTGCCAAAGACACAGTATTCACAAAACTTCAACTTATCTATACTTTAATCATCAAGGAGTCATCTTTTGCATAACTCCGTTATACTAGCTTCACTCATATGACCTAGTCGCATATGTCAAAGATCAGTTGCATCATAATTGGATGATTCATTTGAGGCAACAGTAGCATTACTTAAAATTATAGTGTCTCGTTGATGATATAGGTTGTCAACCTTCATATCACCCTTCATCACAAAAAAGAGCATTTGGTGACCTATAGAACTCCATCTGCACTTGAATACTTGTACCCTTTAGCATCAAGAGTAAGCAGCGAGATAAGATTTCTCTTCAAACTCGAAATATGTCGAACATTCGATAAAGTTCTGACGGTGCCATTAAACATTTTGATTTGGATAGAACCAGTGCCTACAATTTTGTATGCTAAGTTATCACCCATCAACACGTAACCACTTGGTGTAGCTTCATAATTCACGAGCATTCTCGATTTAGACTCATGTGGAAGGTGCAGATCGAAACAAGAATCTACTCATCACCGGTTTTGACATCACCGTGAAAGGCAACGAGAATATCACCATAAGAATCTTTTCTAGTAAAAATGGTGGCTTTAGCTTCATCCTCTTGTTGTTACTTTTTGAAATTATTATTCCTTTTCTCTTTTTTCCTTACCCACCAGTACTCAAATATGTTGTGTCCATCTTCACCACAAAACTTGCATGACTTGAATCTTACATTGGATTTCGATACGCCTTTGTAATTTCTGCTCAAGTTTTTGCCTCTTGAATCGCCATTTGAACTCCTCTCTTGTTGTCTATCACAGACAACTATGCCTTCTTCATGTGAACTTGAACTTTGGTTCAGAACCATGAGTTTCATCTTTTTCTTTGCAAGTAGTACTTCATAGTTTTCATTAAGTATAAGAATATCACGGCTATATACAATAGTATCTCTTAACGTAGAGTACGAACTAGGCAGCGATTATAAAGGATAAGACACAAATCTTCATCATCATATTTCACCTCTAGAAATTTGAAATCTGAGTCTGTTTCTTTGAATGCTGTCACGTGGTTCACCCGCCTTCTGTCATCTTGTGTGAACAATTATTTAAATCACGATTATCGCAATATCGTGGTGGTGAGATAAAAAAGCTATAGTGAATAGTGTAAGCTATCACGGAGGCTATGCTACATCGCGGTACTATGGAAAATATGCTAATTCTATTGCTTTCCATGTTATGCAGAATATAATACGAATAGGAAAAAAATTGATAACAAGAATGTCAAGGTGCAACTAAAATGTCCAATTTAAAATCAAAAAGTGTAAATAAATTATTTTTCTCCAAATATCTAACACATTCTTCTTGATTTGTTAGCATAAATAAAAATAATTTTGAAGCTTAATTTTTTAAAATTGAATTCAATGTATAAATTGAGTTTTTGAACACTAGAAATAATTCTCATTTCTTGAAATAAAGCATAAAATTTAAAGGTATCCAAAGTTCTAAGATAGAGTTCAAGTACCAAATATTTAAACTCAAATGATCCCAAGATTAAGTTATCCTTTGTAGATATTCAAATGAAATTCTTTGGTTAAAGGCTATATTGATTTTTTTACTATTTTTCAACATATGAAATACGTTGTTTTAAATTTTGTTTGTTTCAAAAACTAATTTTAGTTAGCTAAAACTCTAAATATAAAATTAGCATACCAAATAATTATTCATAAGCCTAAATAATTATAAAATGAAGCATAGCAATTGCTATTTCCGATATCCGCTAACAGCTATAGTGGACCGTTATTACCACTACAGCGGTCATAGCTATAATACTGTACATTTGTGCTATAGCTTAGCGTTCCAAGGGCGAAAACCGCTATAGCGCTGCTGTTGTACTACTATATCATGCTATTTTAATCACTGTGTGCGGATAAAGGTTCTGCTTCAAATGCATCTTTCTGGTAAGATCTTTGGTCATGCAAATATGTTACAGCTTCAACCATATTGTGGCAGCGGTGTTCTCCTTCAAAACCTCCGATAGAATGTTATTTGATAGATGAAGAAGAATCTGAGATAAGTCCGTATGAACTATACGTTGCTTCTGCTCAAGCGACCATGCACCAGACATTTTGTTAATCCCTAAAAGAGCAGTATCCAAATCAAACTGGGATAGAATAGCTCGTATCTTGACTTGCCATAGAAAAACTCATATCTCGATCAACAGCAGCGAATGGACATACTTTAGAGTTACCATGTGAAAAAATCATGAATCTAGGTGTACAAATTGTGTGAACCTACCGGGGAATCAGGAATCTTGGGTACACTTTCATGTACTCAAAGCAACGGAATATTTGATGCTTCTGGTAGGCTCTCGGGTGCACTTACCAAAAGTCATCGAAAATCAACGAAAGCCAAGCGACGCAATGGTTGCAGCTGTCGGCGATAGAATCCATGTCTGCATCACGGCTTGCTGCTCCTTCAGATTTTTTTTACTTGGCTTGCTATGCGCTGCTATCGTGATCTTTCTTTTTAGTGGAGGACTATGAATCGAAGGTACAATCATACACATCAGCGTAATAGCGCTAAATAATATGTATAACAATTGTAATTAGTATATACAATAAAATATGAAACTAGAAAAAAATAGTTTCAACAATTTTACATAGAGGCACAACAACTTCCCGATGAATGTGTAGCAAAATCCCTGTTTCCAACAAGCCAACAACCCCTTATGCAAAATGAGTACGACTAACTAATAGTCCACTTTGCCCAAAAAAAAAATTGTGCAACAAATCGAATCCTCAATTGCAACAAAAATCTCTAGCTACAACATTTCAGAAAACATATTACAACAAAATAAAACAATGCATGCAACAATTGAAAAAGTTATTGCAACAAATTGTGAAAATGCTAGCAACAAGTCAAACTGTATGAGAGGAGTAGGCGACAATGATGAGCTTAGATTAGAGGAGGTGGCAGTGTATGACCGCAAGCTTCGTTGACCCAGCCACGAAGCATGCGGGGTATAACGAGCTCGCGGTGCCCTGGCTAGCGGCGATAGGCTCAAATCTGCTTGTCATCCACCACTACAAACTACCTCTTGCACATGTTCATCGCCCCGACTCATCTAGCTGATGTTTGGTGCCCCCTCCTCACCAGCTCTGGGAGAGAGGGAGGATGGAGGAAGCACTCATGCGATGTTGAGTAGTATGAGTTGATGCGGTGGTGTCGTGGCGGGGAAAGTGAAGAGGAAGATGGATTAGGGAGAGACCGGAGGATGGAGCAGTTATGGCAAGACGGAATGAGTGGTTCAGGACAAGACAATATGGTCGAGTGGATAAGTATTTATGGTAGGTGGGCCAAGCAAACTACTTACATTAAAGCTATGGGTTTTTAATTGGAGACAGCTTCCAATACGAACCGATGTATGGTACCAAGCAATTCCGTTCTTTTTATCGCTCCTTGGGAACTTCCTCTTGGAATAGGCTTCCACTTGGAGCCTAAATCAATCTCGCTTTGGATTCGACGAAGAAATGCCGTTTTATGTGGAAAACTCTTTCGAGAAAAATCACGGATACGCAAAAGTTATATCACTGTATGATGAGATGTTTACAATAAACCTCTTGCACTATTCTATTTACTACAGGTGTATATTAATAAGGCATATAAAGGAGATTTCGTATAGGAGTGGAACTCCACATATGGGAAGTAAATAAAATTGAAACGAATTCGGATGACAAACTCAACAGTTTTCAAGTTTGAGAGCTTGCAAAGGGTTGGGGGCTTTGACCACCCCGATGAAGATCTGACGGCCACAAGTTCCCCTTATCAAAGTGAAGAAATCAGGCACATGTAGCTCAAAAAAAGAATCCATTTTATTAGCCTCACCGCTAGCTCTATGTTTACAGGTCCGTCTGTACTTTTTTCTATGTAAAGATTATGTATGTTGACCTTGTTAAATTTGCATTTTTTTTAGTCCGATCGATATGGTACCCGCATCTTTGCGGTTAACAGCCGCGGTGTTCGAGTCTTGGAGAAACAATTTCCATTTGCTACCACCAAACAATGGCGACCAGCTAGTTCCCTGAAGGGAAATCCACCCATTAGCCGAGAAACGTAGGATGGCCCTCCCTCGGGCTATTAGTTCGGTCCGACTTACACAATCACATTCCACAGCTGCACACTAGCTAAGCTCGGTCCGGCAGCAACCGCGGTGCGTATCCGCAGTACACGACGGCGCGGTGGGTAGCCGCGGCGACACATGCGTCGTGCCGTCGAGCGGCAAGCGAGGTGGCGTGGAGGCTTTTAGTGCGCAGATGAGACGATTAGGACCGCAAATGAAACCGAGGAATTGAAAAAGAGAAATTTTACGGTTTATTATACCGATAGTATATTGTGAATAGCAAAAATCAGATCTAATCATTGATTTATGAAGGATATTCTTTCTACTCTATTACGAGAGAAAGTATGAATAAATACTAGTTAAAGAGCTCATTGAAAAACGGTACGAATTGGACTGGCATGTCTAGTAAAATCTCACAGGACAAGAAAACATAGGATTTGTGTCTGTTTGGATGTTCATTGGAAAATAAAAAAAACATATTAGATAGATGTTGCCTTGGTCGAGAGAAAGGAAGATATTTAGGAAGTTAGACCTCATGTTTGTTTTGCTCCAAAATTTCTTAGAACTAGCAAGGTGGTCTGTGCATTTACATGACTAGATTTCTTTCAAAATTTATAGTACCAAATGATGCAACCAACTTATATGCACTGACTTCTTCAACAATGCAAACATCCACCACTCGTCATCGCGGCTTTTGTCTCCTTTAGCTTTGGTCTTTCTCTTCAACTACCCATGTGACTAGTGCGATGTTGTTCTCATCTCTGACGTACAACTTCCGCCTATCACTTATGCGTAAGGCAATATCTTCTTGCATAGCAGATCGACACCATTCCACTCATGTGTGGTCTTCTCTAACAACATCTGTGATATCCACGTTATAATATCTAATTATATTAAAAAAATTAGTTATTTTCTTTGGAGTTCATACATAAATTAAATGGCTAATTTTATTTTATTAATTTTGGGTTTTAGTTATTTAAGGATTTTACATTAGAATTCGTGTAGAAATCAATTTGCAAAATTTCTTTAATTTTTTATACCTAATTTTCACTTGTTTTTCTTGAATTTTTATACAAATCCAGTTGATGATTTTTTATTTTGAATTAGTTATTTAGGGATTTTTTCACTTTATAATTCATATCAAAATCAAATTTCTAGTTTTATTTTTTTTAATCCAAAAATTCTTTTATTTTTGTTGGAATTATATAGAAATCAAATCACAAATTTTTATTTAATGTGTATGATGGATTGTATATATTTAGGGATTTTACTTGGAAATTTGAATGGAAATCAAATCGTAAATTTTGGTTTTATTTTCTATGCTGAATTTACTTATCTTTGGTTGGAATTCTCATAGAAACGAAATTGATAGTTTTTGTTTATCTGTATTGCAAATTATATTTCTTTAGGAATTTGCTCAGTAATTCATATAGAAATAATTTGCTAATTTAATTTTTATTTTTTATTCCAAATTTTAGTTTATTTGGTTAGGAATTTGTATATGAATTACTGAGCCCACCAACATCTCCTTCATCTCCTCTCCACGACTCAAAGCAGGAACACGAGGAGGAGAAAACGTTGGGAATATGAGAGAGAGAGGAGCCGGAGCAGGGAGGGCAGGGGAATTGGACAGATCTGTCTTTGGCGGTGAGGATGGGGTGGCAGAGGAGGCGGTGGGCTGAGCACTGCGATGGAGGTGAGCATGCGGGGGAGCACAAATCGTGGACGCAAGATGCGCACGCGTGGCTAGGAGAGTAGCCAGGTATGCGGCTTGGCGGAGCGGAGCTCGAGCAAGGTTTCAAATTTCGGTTTCACAATAAATTTCGTTCCTGGCCGGATCACGAAATTTCATAAATATTTTAGACGAAATTTGAATTTAAAAATTCAAATCCGATTCATTCCGGAAATAAAAATCAGAATTCGATGAAAAAATCCGAAATTTCGGGCGAAATTCTCGAAATTTTTGCACTGGCTGAAAAGTGGTCAAAACATTATCAAAAAATTTTAAATTTTTTTTGGAGGTTCCTGACACATTTCTGATGTTCTCAAAAAAATTTCAGCTGATTATCACATATGATAAATTTTTAAAAATTCGGAGAGTAGTACTGTCCTGAGAAAACACTGACCGACAAGTTTGATCCGAATGGAAAATGGTACAAATCAAGTTATAAACTGTTGAAATTTTTTGTGAACGGTTATGATCTATAGTTAATGTTCTCACAAAAATTTCAGCTGATTATCACATGTGAGGAATTGTTAAAAATTCGGAGAATGGCACTGTCCTGATAGAACACTTACCGACAAGTTTGATCCGAATGAAAAATAGTACAAATGAAGTTAGAAACTGTTGAAATTTTTTGTGCATGGTTATGATGTATCTAAAATTCTCTAATAAAAGTTTTAGATGATGATCAAACTGTATAAATTTTTAAAAATTCGAACAGTACTACTGCCCTGTTAAAAGGCTTACCGGCAAACTTGAACAAAATGAAAAATTATGTAAACCATAAAAAATTTTGAAAATTTTACAGAATGGTGATAAGGAAGTTATTAATATCCCATAAAAATTTTGATTCATGATCACACTCCGGTGAATTTATAAAATTCTTACAAGGCACAGTACCATTTATGTTCTTTTCTTTTTGATTTTTGAAATATAATATAACAAACGAAGTTCAATGCTTACATAGATTTGATTGACCAAACAAACTAAGTTTAAATTTTTTCAAAAATTTATATAATGGTACAGAGTCAATTATTAATCTCTCACAAAAATTTTAGATCATAATCATACTCAGGAAAATTTATAAAATTCTGACAATATAACTGTCCCAATTATGTTCATTCTGTTTTTGATTTTTTAAAGATGACAAATGAAGTTAAATTATTTTGAATTTCTTTGTGTATGATTCTAAACTACTAATAATAGTACCATAAACTTTTCAGATTATTATCAAGCATGTAAAATTTTATAAAAATCTGACAGTTTTTCTGCCAAAATTTTAAAATGTTTAAAAAATTTGTTTTTTCAACAAATTTTCATAGGAGATGACTTTCCTAAGGGTTATTGGACCAAATTCAGCCCTAAAAGATTCAAAACCGGCCACAAAACACGAATTTTCGGCGAAATTTCACCGAAAAAACTGAAATTTCCGGTACTGTAGCAATTTCAATTTTTTTTAAAAAAAATCGGACGGTACTTTAGATTTCGGGGTGGTCCGAAATCCGAAATTTCGCCGAAATTTGTAACCCTGCGTGCGAGGCACGCTGCGTGGGGGCAGGCAGGGGCGACGTGGGCACCGTGGCCAGGAAGGGCGCACGACGCCAGTGAGGAGGGCACGTGGAGCACAACGGGTGAGATCGCGCGGGGGAGATGTGGGGGCCGACTTCGACTCGCTGGTTGGGTCGGAAACCCAAACTCTAGCGTATCCAGTATTATCATTACAGATAGTTTTAAAAGTCGTTTATGATGAGATTTACATCATAGATGATTTTAGCAAAAAAATCATCTATGATGAGCATAGAACTCATCACTTACTGTTTTTGCATAAAATCGTCTATAATGAGACCGTCAGTGATGAGGGGTCTAATATGAGTCCTTTTATAGTAGTTGACGAATACTAATAACAGGGGTACCCCAACGGCCCGAAGCGACGAGCCAGCGGCCTCAAGCATATCTCCAGCCCAACAGGCCGCGCCCGGCCCGCCACCGACCGAATCGCTGCGAGACCACACAAGACATCCGCTCCCGACCGCCAGGAAGCGAAGCGAATCCGACCGCGGGCGGGATCTCCCCCGACGGACCCGCCCCGACTTGGCGGGCGGGATCTCCCGACTCCGACCGGACAGGCGCCCCGACCCCTTGGCGGGCGGATCTCCGACTCGACCGAACCAAGGTGACAGACGCCGAGGGCCGCGTGTCGGGCCCTCATCACCTACCACCACGTACCCCGCGAACAAGGTCAATTGGAGTGACTATACAAGGGCAGGTGGCTCCATCCCTAGAAGATTTGGTGATCACAAGTCAAAACTTCCACCCATCAACCGGGCCACAGACAAGATTTAACGCACGCTCCCTCCCGAGGCAACGCCAACGTCACACACCGCAACGTCAGGATTCGTAAGGATCACAGAGGGCAAGTACGCTATTTCCCGGGGAATACCTAACCTCCCGACCACCAAGGCTACCGACCCAAAGATGGGCAAGACGTGTGGCGACGGTCCACGTGACGAAGGACCGAGCTCCTAGCATAGGTCGCTTCGCCCTTCCCCGACTTCGATGTAACCTGCCCTTCCTTCAGTATAAAAGGAGGCAGGACTAACGATTCTAGGGGGACGAACACAGAGAACGCGAGGAGATTAAGTAATTTAGCGCCCTCATCTGTAAAACGTTGTGCAAAAGCAATACAATACCGCCATCCGAACTGGAGTAGGGACTTTCACCGAACCAAGATACATCTTGGACTCTCGAGTCTAACCATTCGGAGTGGAACGCGACCCTTAGACTTACAAATTTACTTGCCGCCAAAACGCCGGCGGTTAGCGCGCTGTAGGGGCCTTGCGCGTCTTCGCTACCATCTCCGGATTCCGCTTGTCTCGATGGCATCCACCCATCGCGACAAAGATGATCGCGCCGGGAGCCGGATCCGCTCGCTCCTCGACTTCACCGTCACCCCGTCGGAAGGCTCACGCTTGTCCTCGCCGCCTCCGGAGGACAGACGCCCGCTCGAGAGCCTGGGCGTCCTCTTCGGCGATTCCGCTAAGCTCCGGCTTGGCGCCCTGCAGCCCGGCCGGAACCCGAGGAGTGCTCCGCCACGCCTCGCGAAACTCCGTAGCCCGGCAGTGACCATGTCACCCCGTAGGCTCGCAACTTGTGGCGATGGTCGGCTACATGCCGCCTCCATCCACGAGCCGCCGGAAGACTCTTCCACCATGACTCGGCCCGACACGGAGTACCCGCGCCAGCAGCACTCTCGCGAGTGCAACATGGCGGGCACGGTCGATTTGACCGTGGCCCCCGCGGCTACGGGACCTCCTATCCGGCGCACTCAGCGCAGGAGGAGGAGTACCAGCCAGAAGCGCATCTTGAACGCGCCAGGCCACCGCGCCGAGCTCCAACAACAAAGAAAGAGTTGGAGGAACGAAGAGCTGAGCTCGACCAGCTCCAGGCCAACCTGGAGCAGGAGGAGCTCGAGACCCCGCATGTGCCTGGCGACGCGCGCGCGACGCTGTCAGTACACACCCCAGCAGGCGGAAGAGTCCGACGGTCCTCAGTTCTTCCCCCATGCAAGCCAAAACGTGGCCGCGGCTGCAATGCTGCTTCGAGGCCTCCCGGAGCCGACCGACCCGGAGGCCAAGGCCACTTATCAAAACCTCCGGGCCGGTAGAGCGCGCGGCCGTCGCGGACATGCACACCTCCGCCCTATCGCCCGAGCCACCTCGCCACCGGGCCCGTCTGCGCCAAGACGGAGCCGGTTGGGTCCGGCCTGACAGCGCGCCGCACCGCGAGCCACACCAGCCTCGCGTACCCGTGCGCCAGCGCCTCGGTGATGCCTACGACATTCGTGCTACCCTTGAGGCGCGAAGAAAGATGGCGAGGAGGCCGCCACTCACGAATGCGGGCGGCGGACACCACCACCGCACTCGAGCCCCGACGGTCCCGGATCGCGGCGTTACGCCAGGGATCCGCCAGCGACTTCCCGCCGATTCGGGCGCCTACCAACATTGCCAAATACAGGGCCACAAACCTGTGTGTCCGCTCAAGATTATCGGCTCGCATGCGGGCGGAGGAGCAACGGATGACCTCTTCATCATCCAAGACCTTCCCATCTACCTCGCGGACTCGGCCGAGCCCGCTCGAGTACTTGCCCGCCAAAACCATCGAAATCGGACCGACTTGAAGGCCCTCTTCGTCGGCAACTTCGTGGCACTTACAAGCGCCACGAAACTCCTGAGACTGAAGGGCTGCAAGCGCAGCCTGTGGAAACCCTTCGACTACATCCGCGGTTTTCCGCCAAAGGCAACGAGCTCCCCGACATCTCCGACGCCGATGTCGTGGGAGCATTCATCTACGGCACCTCCTGCAAGGCCTTGGTACACAAACTAGGTTGCCTCAAGCCCAGAACTACCAAGGAGCTCCTCGATATCGCCACCAACCACGCCTCCGGCGAGGAGGCTGTGGGGGCCATCTTTGAGGGAGGAAAGGCCCAGCTAGAACCCGGCGTCCACATCGGGTCCCCTTCTGACCGCTCCGACAAACGGAAGCGGCACGGGAAGCAGATCCGCGAGACCCAAGTGGTCGCCACCGTCGACCGCCCTGCCAAGCAGCAGGTGCGACCGACCGTCGCGCCCGACCACTTCGAGAAGTTGATGGACGGCCCGTGCCCAAACCACGGGTTCTCCGTCAAGCACAAGTACCGGGACTGCGAGGTCCTGAGGCGTTACCTCTCCAGCGTCCCCACAACGCCGCGTGGCAAGGGGAAGAAGCCTGCTGCGGCCCGCGGGCTGCAGAGAAAAAGGCAGACGACGAGTTCCCTGAACCCGACGGCTGCCTCATGATCTTTGGAGGACCGGCCTGCTATGCCGACAAGCGCCGGCTCAAGCTCGCTTATCGCGAGGTCCACACCGTCGCGCCATGCGTCCCCCAATACCTCCGGTGGTCAGAGTTCCCGATCACCTTTGATCGGACCGATCACCCCGACCACGCCCACACCGGGAGATACCCCGTGGTCGCCCCGTCGGGGAAGAAGCGCCTTTCAAAGGTGTCGATGGACGGAGGCGCGGCCTCAACATCCTCTACGCCGACGCTCGACGCTATGGGGTCCCGCTCCAACCCTCCGACCCAAGAAGGCACCTTTCCATGGCGCTCATTCCCGCCGCAGAGCCCATCCACTCGGGCAGATCGACCGCCCGCTACCTTTGGGGAGCCGGAAACATCCGCACCGAGACCCTCACTTTGAGGTCGTGGATTTCCCAGTTCTTACCATGCCATCCTCGAAGGCCGTGTTACGCCAAGTTCATGGCGGTCCCGGCCACGCCTACCTCAAGCCGAAGATGCCCGCCACGAGGAGTCATCACCGTGGCATCATCTTTCCACTTGCCTACAACCGTGAGCGCAGCAGCCAGAGCTTGCCTCGCGATCCATCGCGTCTGCGAGCTCGACAACCTCAAGAGGAAGCCTCGAATCCGCCCCGAGTCCAGCAAGTCGGGGCGGGATCCTTCAAGTCCGCCGAGGACACGAAGGAGGTCACGGTCGATCCTCGTGATCCGACCAAGACCGTCGCGGATTGGAGCCACGCCCCGCCAAATAGGAAAGCGCCGTCGACTCCTCCACACCAACAAAGACGCCTTCGCATGGAGGTCCTCCGACATGCCAGAATCCCAAGGAAGTCGCCGAGCACTCCTTGAGCATCCGACTGTGCTCAAAGTCGGTCGCCCAACGCCGCGCCGCTCGACGAGGAGGCGCAGGATCATAGGGGAGGAGATCGCCAAACTTCCGGCCGCAGGTTCGTAAAGAGGTGCGCCACCCCGAGTGGCTAGCCAACCCCGTACTTGTAAAAAAGAAAAATGGGCAATGGAGGATGTGCGTTGACTATACGAGTCTCAACAAAGCGTGTCCCAAGGATCCGCTCCTTTGCCCCGCATCGACCAAGTCATCGACTCCACCGCAGGTGTGAGTCCCTCTCTTTCTCGATGCCTACTCGGCTACCACCAGATTGCGCTAAAGGAGTCCGACCACCGCGACTTCCTTCATTACTCCGCTCGGCCATTCTCACACGCTACAATGCCGCTCGCCTAAAGAACGCGGGCGCTACATACCAAATGATGTATGCAAACGTGCTTCAATGACAAGATCGGCCGTAACGTTGAGGTGTATGTCGACGATATTGTCGTAAAGACCAAGAAGGCCGACGACCTTATCCCCGACCTGGAAGAGACCTTCACGAACCTTTGACGGTTCCGCATAAAGCTCAATCCCGAGAAATGCGTCTTCGGGGTCCCCAAAGGGAAGCTCCTTGGCTTCATTGTCTCCGAGCGAGGCATCGAGGCCAACCAGGAGAAGATATCGGCGATCGCAAGGATGGGCCCAATCAAGAACCTCAAAGGGGTCCAGAGGTCGACCGATGCTCGGCGGCTTTGAGCCGCTTCGTGTCTCGCCGGCGAGCGAATGCCACTCTACAGCTACTCAAGAGATCCGACCGCTTCACCGGACCCGGAGGCTCAGAGGCCCTCACCCGCTGAAGGCCTTCTGTCCTCGCCTCGATCCCGGTCGCCTACACCACGAGTGAACCGCTGCTTTCTACATCGCGCCACTACCCAAGTCGTCGCGCCCTCGTGGTGGAGCGAAGGAAGAAGGCCGCGAACTCAAGGTACAACGGCCATTTACTTCATTAGCGAGGTCCTTTCCGAGTCCAAGGCTCTGCACCCACAGTGCGAGCTACTCTACGCGGTGCTCATTGCGAAGAGAAAGCTCGCCCACTACTTCGATCAAGACACCATCACCGTGGTGACCACGCCCCGCCGGCGAGATCGTCCGCAACCGCGACGCCGGGAAGGATAGCCAAGTGGGCGCCGAGCTCGCCGCCACAACATCACATACGCCCTCGGACGGTGATCGTCGCAGTTCTAGCGACTTCGTCGCCGAGTGGATCAAACCTGTGCACCACCGGTGATCGAAGACCCCGAGCACCGGACAATGTACTTCGATGGGTCTTACAACAAGAATGGCGCGAGCGCGAGTCGCTCATCATCTCCCCTCGGGAACAGCTTCTTGACGCCATCAGCCGCTGACGCCACCAACAACGCCGCCGAGTACGAGGCCCTCGCCAACGGTCTCGGATCGCCGCCGACCTTGGTGCTCGCCGACTCCACGCCCACGGGACTCCAAGCTTGTCGTCGACTGTCATGAAGGCCGCGGGCCCCGAGACGCCCGTATGGCCGTCTTCGTCGAGAAGCGCGGGCTCAAGAGCGGTTCAAGGGCTTCGAGCTTCACCATAGCTACCGACGCTACAATAGCGACGCCGACTACCTAGCCAACGGCCTCCAGCAGAGCCGGTCCCGCCGGATCTTCGTCTGCGACCTCCTGCGCCTTCCATCCACCGGGCACGGTGGCGAACGGTCCCCGACCTACCTAGCACGGTCGCCCGATCACGCCGCGGTCGGCGTGACTTGGCGGGTCGAGCCGCAGGCGTGCTAGCGATCGAGTCCGACCGAGAAAGCCCTTCATAGATCGCTTGATGGACGGTCACTTCCCCCGACCGAGGCCCGGCGCCTCGCCCGCGGCAAAGTCTTTCGTCCCGGTCGGCCTGCACCTTTACAAAGGAGCCCTCGGTCCTCCAAAAGTGCATCCCGGCCACCAAGGGAAACAACTGGCCGGACGACATACACAATGAATTTGCGGTCACCACGCTGCGCCCGATCTCTTGTGGAAAGGCCTTTCGGCAAGGTTTCTATTGGCCGACCGCCATGTCCGACGCCGAGCACATCGTGACGCACCGCGAAGGATGCCAATTCTTTGCCAAGCGATACACATCGCTACCATTTCCTTGCGACGATCCCCATCACGTGGCCTTTGCGCTTGGGGACTCGATCCGTCGGCCTTTCAAGAAAGCGCCCGGGGCTTTACCCATTTGCTCGTCGCGGTGGACAAGTTCACCAAATGGATAGAGGCCAAGCCGGCGTGAGCGCCACGTCGGCACAAGCGGCCATCTTCTTCCGCGACATAGTCTTTCGGTTCGAGTCCCAAACTCTATCATCACCGACAACTAACGCAGTTCACGGGAAGGAGTTCCTCGAGTTCTCGATGACTTCAACATCCGCGTCGATTGGGCAGCCGTGGCCCATCCGCGGACCAACGGCCAGGTCGAGCGTGCAAACGGCATGATCCTTCAAGGGCTCAAGCCGCGGATCTTCAGTCGGCTCAAGCACTTCGCGGGGCGCTGGGTGACCGAGCTACCCTCCGTCCTCTGAGTCTGCGGACCACGCCGACCGGGCGATCGGGTTCACACCGCTCTTCATGGTATACGGTCTTTGAAGCCGCCTTGCCGGCTGCACCGGAGTATGGCGCCCCAAGATTACAAGCCTTCGAGGAGGCTCGGGGGCTCGCCGCACAACA
Source organism: Otatea glauca (assembly GCA_036346275.1). Classification (NCBI taxonomy): domain Eukaryota; kingdom Viridiplantae; phylum Streptophyta; class Magnoliopsida; order Poales; family Poaceae; genus Otatea; species Otatea glauca. The sequence continues at coordinate 20,335,263 of CM070712.1, read as the reverse complement.
AGACGCCGTCGACCAGCTCGACGAGGCGCATGACGTGGCCATCCTGCGATCGGCCAGGTATCAACAAGCTCTGCGACGTTATCACAGCCGTCAGGTTCGAGGGCGGTCGTTCAGTGCTGGTGACCTGGTCCTGCGCCGGGTCCAAACCAGCAAGGATAAGCACAAGCTGTCGCCCCCCTGTGAAGGCCCCTTCACCGTCGTAGAGATCCTCCGACCTGGCACCTTTCGACTCAAGGACGCCGACGGCCGCATCCTTCCGAATGCATGGAATATAGAAAAGTTAAGGCGATTCTATCCCTAAACTCTTTTCCTCTTCCTAGCATGATCTTTACTTTTTTCCCTTCCGAGCACCTGGTCGCCATGCGACGACTCGGGGCCTGCCCTTCGGCGCCCTGCTCAGTACTCGGCCGGCGCTATGCTGGTTGATGACCCAACCGACCACAAGGTCCTTCCCGAGCGGTAACCCCTTCGACCCAAGTGCTACGGCCTACGCCCCAGCGGCTATGGTTGCTAACACTTCGCGGAAGAAGGAAGTACCCGAGTGGAGTGACCTTTGGGTCGGCAGGAACACTCCTCCCGCACGAACTCAGCTATCCCACGCGCTTATGAGGGTACGTGACCCGACTGGTCATGAGGTCCATCCCGAGCGGTAACCCTCTCAACCCAAGTGTTACGGCCTACGCCCCAGCGGCTATGGTTGCTAAGTAGCACTTCGCGGAAGAAGGAAGTGCCCAAGTGGAAAGATCCTTGGCCGGTCTAGAACACTCCTATCCCTCACAAGTGCGCCTAACCGCTGCATAGCCAAGTCTCCAATCCACCTCGCCCCTCCCAAAACGACCCAACCTACGCATAAGTGACCCCTGCGGTCCTTATGGCTATGGTCGGTCAAACACTCACCCTAAATACGAAAGAGGACGAGAGGCGATTTTGGAACTTGATAAATTCAAGATTGTTTACATAGCAGTCTTTACAATCTAAAAAAGGATAAAGCTAACTATTTTTATTCTTCCTGGTGGGCGACCGATGGCGAGACGGAGAGTTGGTTGTCTCGCTTCCTGGAGGGCAACTGCGGCGGATGTGGTCGGCGATCTCCCGGGCGTGCGGCCGACCAGAGCTCAAACTGCCGATCTCCTCGTCGGTCCGGTTCCGCCACGCCATTGCCACCACCGCGAGGTCAATGCCGTCGTAGTGCAAGACGGTGTTGACCAGCGCCGACGAAGCTCCAAGCGCAGCGCCGATGATCACCGCCTCCTCTACGGTCCGCACTCGGGCAAGACGGGGGCAAGGGCACTGGCTCGCCGGCTCAAGGATGCGGTCGCAGACTTCCGACCGGCCTTGCGGCGGGCCTCCGCCGGCGCCCATCTCGCCCGACCGTCCTCCGCAACCTTCAACGCCGCTGGGCCTCGCCCCGCCACGATCGCCACGCCGCGAGCATCTGCTGCCGTTCTCTGCGCCTCCACGGCGACGCCGATTCTTCGCGCCTCTGCAGATTGCGGCGATTTGGATAAGTTCGCCTCGTGGTCGCACCCCGCACTTAATTAAAGAATTGAGACACTTACCGCCGCAGAGTTGGTCGATTGCCGCTTCCTTCTTGAGCGCCTCATATGAAGTCCTCACCACCCCAGTCCTTACGGCGATCGCCCGCTTCGAACGAACTCGGTCGGCATCCCCGAGCTGGTTTCGCTTCGGTCCGCAGACGGTTGCTCGCGTCTGCGCGTCCCCTCCGCGGCAACGGCGGCATCCTTGGCCTCGTGACCTCCGTCGAGAGGACACGGTTCCACCACTTTCGCCCTCAAGACCTTGGCTCCTGGCGCCATCATAAAGGGCCTTCGTGGCCTCTTCAAGCCCCTGGCGGATCTCCACCGCCTCCGACCGCCTGATGTCCATGGCCTCCTGGACTAGGCGCAGCTCAAGGCGCAGCCGACTGCACTCCTCCACTGCAGCGCCACGACCGCCGTCGAGCTCGCAGAGCTCAACTCGGGCGCACGAAGCGAGCCCGCAAGTGCTGCAAAAACGTGGACACTCCGTTAGTCCCACGGAAGAACTATAAAAAATGTGCAACAAGTCAGAGCTTTTCGGCTGACTTACCTGGGCGACTGGCCGAACTCCCCCGACCATCATGCCCAGCGCCCTGGTGGAAGACTCCAGAGCGAGAGCCAGACCTTTACGGATCTGCCCTATCTCGGCTTCAGCGTCCAGCGCGCCTTGCCGAAGGGCGGCCCACTCGCTCTCCTCCGACTGGCCCATGACGCCCGACCCGGGGACTACACCCGGCGGCACGCCCTCGTTCGCCCGTTCGGGCGGGACGTCGCCCGTCCAAAGCACCATGGGCAAGGGCGATGAGGTCAACCCTTCAGAAACCCCCTCGGCGACCTGCACCTGAGGGGCATCGGTCGGCACCTCCCCCTGGGACAAAGGGTCGAGCACCTCCGTCACCAGCTCCGCCTCGACTGGCGCGATCGCCGGCGGCACCGTCGTCTCATCCTCCGAAAGGACGATCACGTCGTCCGGTGGGGTCCCCGCCGGAGGCGGCGGAAGCTCTTCTTCGGCCTCGACCTCCGGGTGAGGCCCCGTCCCCTCGAAGGCGACCGCGCCCTCGGCCGCCGACACCGCGACCGCCACCGACCCGATCGGAGTCGCCGAAATCGCCGGCGCTGCTACTTGCGGAGCCGCTGCGGCACGCCCCACGGTCACGCCCGTGTAGGCGCTGCACGTTACAAAGATTCAAGAGTCGCTCGGGCGGCTTTGCTGCAAAAAATGCTCCAATAAGAAGAAAAGAAAAAAAAAGAGGGGAACACTTACAAGGCCGAGCGGGTACGTGGCACGCGCGCCCTCTTTGCCGGCCCCCCGCCAAGGGGCAAGTCGGCTGGTCGCTTCCCCGAAGCCGCCTCCAGCCGAGGCGCTGCGACAACCGCGAGCGCAAGATCACCGCCGGGATCGCGCCACGGGCCCGTGGTGCCGCCCTCGGCCGTCCACGCTCGGGCGCCTCGATCGGCGGTCGAGAAAAACCCACCATAGGGATGGTCGGAGGCGCTCCGCCAATGCGATGGAGGTTGTCCCCACGCGTGGACTCAGACACATCCTCGCCTTGGCAACCGCCACCAAGACGCTCCTTATGCTTCTTCTTCCTCCTTTCCTCCTTCCGCTTCTTGCGGGAGGAGTCGTCTGCCGTCTTCGCCGGCGGCCATCGCGCCTCCTTGTCCTCGAGAGCGGCGCCGGAATACATCCCGTGAGCCCTAAGAGGATGCAGAATGCGGTCGGACCAAGTGCTAGGGACAAAGAAAAGAGAAGCGTAAAGAAATTTCACCGACTTACTGTTGGCGGGTGAGCGCCAAGAATGGCTCGGGTGGCCACCAGTAGCCACCGTGGCACTTCCACCAGTATGCGGCCGCCACCCGGCCTCCACCTCGAGCGCGCCAACTCGGGCTCTGCCATCCTCGCCGGTCGGACGGCCCCAAGATACCGGAACAAGGGGTGCGGCCTATGCACAAGGGGTTGCACGCGCATCCCCATAAAGGCGCGCACAACAACGTCCCCGGTGAGCCCCCGCCTCCTTTGAGCCCTGATCTGCTCCACGATCAGGGCCAGCTTGTTCTTCTCCCTCTTTTGGCGCCCAGTTCCACCGCTCCTCCGCCATGGGAAGCTCGCCGGTGAAGCGAGGGGCACCGCGCCGACGCTCAACGTAGAGTCATTCAAAATGCCACCCTTGTTGGACGAGGGCGGTTTACCTCGGGTACTCCGTGTTCGACCGGGCGAAGCCGAGGGCCACCACCTGAGGCGCCACGGCGTCGACGGCCTGCCTTTCCGAGCCTTGCTCGGAAGAAGTGCCTCCACAACGCCCGATCGCGGCTCGATCCCAGAAGGCCTCGCCTGGCGTGATGAAGATGGCGATGTGGAGGACCCCATTGGGGTTGAGATGGTGCACCTCCACCTTGTAGTAAGACAGCAGCCCCTGGACGAACGGGTGCAGCGGCAGGCCAAAGCCGTGCTCGAAGAACGAGGCGGGCACCACGACCTCGTCGCCCGGGCTGGGGTGACGGCCCAGGCGGCACCTCCACCGGAAAGGTCCTACGGCATGAGGAAGCCCTTCTTCACTGCAAGCGAAGCGCGCGTGCATCTTGGCGCTGAGCACTCCGCCATGACATCTTCACGTAAGAGGCGATCGGAAGGTGAGAAAGAAAGGTGAGGTTTTCTTTTCCTTGGCTCTCTGGTGCTTTTCTTGTTTGAGGCGAGAGACAAAGAAGGCAAGAAAGCGTGACTACCCGAGCACCCTAACGGGCGTATTTATAGAGGACAAGTAGACGCCGACCGAAAGGTGCACCCTCAAACGGCATCGCGTCCACCCTCGCCTATTGCGCCACTGTAACTCCTGTTTCAATACCACTCCGCTTTTAATCCTGTCATGTTAGGCGGCAAGAGCCATAAAGACGCCGCCCCCGAACAACGTGTCCCGTAACCTCTTGGTCTCCGCCTTTAGGCCGAACAGTTGCTCGGCGCGCGAGAAGCCCATCGGGCCGCTGCGGCCCAAGACGGCAAAAGCTTTGTGGCTCACGACGGGGCCCAGCGAGAAGTCAGGGTTCAAAAGGCCTACCCCACCAGGATGGGTATAAGGCCGCCCGAAAAAACTTGAGCAAGGGGCGGTATGAGGTGAGCCCCACAAAGGGCCCTCGGTTAGGTCACCGACGGCCTAATCACCTCTACTCGCGTCCGAGACCATACTTCACACTCTCCCGGAGCTCATCAATGAGCGACGGCCACCAGGCTCTGGGTTGGCGGACGACCTGTGGTCCATACGGATTGAGTAAAGAAAGGTTTTTATGGGTCGCCCCACAGCGGGCGAGGACACCTACTGCTGGGACCGTCCGCTCGGAAGGGTCCCCCTTGGCGGACCTCCCAGACCCACTCGGACTACCCGCTATTAGCTCCACGAGCACGGCGTTCAAACCAACGCAGGTAAACGTGCGTCGCTCACCCCCTCCAGGTCCCACACCTGCGGATGGGGTATACATGTGGGATAGACGGTGGCCATTCCTCTCGCAGCTACCCTCGCCCGACGAGGACTCGGGAAGGATGCCCCACGTCCAGCTACGACGGTAAACGAGCACTCACGTCCAGCTACGACGGTAAACGAGCACTCACGTCCAGCTACGACGTTAAACGAGCACTCGGACACCCGAACCTCACAGAGGCATTGGGTCGTCCCTGCCGACCAAGGCACTGTCTAGCTACGACGTTAAACGAGCACTCGGACACCCGAACCTCACAGAGGCATTGGGTCGTCCCTGCCGACCAAGGCACTGTCTAGCTACGACTTTAAACGAGCACTCGGACACCCGAACCTCTCAGAGGCATCCGGTCGTCCCTGCCGACCAAGGTACTGTCTAGCTACGACGTTAAACGAGCACTCGGACACCCGAACCTCTCAGAGGCATCCGGTCGTCCCCCGCCACCAAGGTATCGTCTAGCTACGACGTTAAGCGAGCACTCGGACACCGAACCTCACAGAGGCATCGGGTCGTCCCCCGCCGACCAAGGCACCGTCTAGCTACGACGTTAAGCGAGCACTCGGACACCCGAACCTCTCGAGGCATCCGGTCATCCCGCCGACCAAGGCACTCTACACCGAACCTCACTCGAGACACGCATCTCGGCCGGTCATCCCGCCGACCAAGGCACTCGGACACCGAACCTCACGAGAGGCATCCGGTCGTCCCGCCGACCAAGGCACTCGGACACCAAACCTCACAGAGGCATCCGGTCGTCCTGCCCGACCAAGGCACTCGGACACCCGAACCTCACAGAGGCATCCGGTCGTCCCGCCGACCAAGGCACTCGGACACCCGAACCTCACGAGGCATCCGGTCGTCCCGCCACCAAGGCACTTGGACACCGTAACCTCACAGAGGCATCCGGCCGTCCTGCCGACCAAGGCACTCGGACACCCGAACCTCACAGAGGCATTGGGTCGTCCCTGCCGACCAAGGCACTATCTAGCTACGACGTTAAACGAGCACTCGGACACCCGAACCTCACAGAGGCATGGGGTCGTCCCTGCTGACCAAGGCACTGTCTAGCTACGACGTTAAACGAGCACTCGGACACCCGAACCTCACAGAGTCATTGGGTCGTCCCTGCCGACCAAGGCACTGTCTAGCTACGACTTTAAACGAGCACTCGGACATCCGAACCTCTCAGAGGCATCCGTTCATCCTGCCGACCAAGGCACTCGGACACCCGAACCTCACAGAGGCACCCGGTCGTCCTGCTGACCAAGGCACTCGGACACCCGAACCTCACAGAGGCATCCGGTCGTCCTGCCGACCAAGGCACTCGGACACCAGAACCTCACAGAGGCATCCGGTCGTCCTGCCGACCAAGGCACTCGGACACCCGAACCTCACAGAGGCATTGGGTCATCCCTGCCGACTAAGGCACTGTCTAGCTACGACGTTAAACGAGCACTCGGACACCCGAACCTCACAGAGGCATTGGGTCATCCCTGCCGACCAAGGCACTGTCTAGCTACGACGTTAAACGAGCACTCGGACTCCCGAACCTCACAGAGGCATCCGGTCACCCTGCCGACCAAGGCGCCGTCTAGCTACGACGTTAAACGAGCACTCTCGCGGTTGTTCCTGCCGATCAAGGCCCGATCTATCCACGACGATTAAAATCAAAGGAAACTCATCGCGAAGACATTTCATAAAAGAAGATTTCATTATATGCTAGCAGACTCAAACTTTACACAACGTTACATGAGGTACCTGGCGAGCTCAAAAAAGATACCTACCCTACACTACGGCAGGAACATATCCGCATCAAACTTCCGGCAGGCCCTTGCCTAGTCGACGGGATAGATCTTGGATCGGTGGACCTGAGGTCGTTGGAAGTGACTGCTTTGTAGGCCCTTCCTTGCTGCTCGACGGGACAGATCTTGGATCGGTGGACCTGAGGTCGTTGGAAGTGACTCTTTGGTAGGCCCTTCCTTGCACGGTCGACGGACGGACCTTGGGGTCGGTGGACCTGAGGTCGTTGGAGACGACCTGCTGGTGGGCCCTTCCTTGCCTGCTCGACGGGACAGACCTTGGGGTCGGCGGACCTGAGGTCGTTGGAGACGACCTCTTTGGTAGGCCCTTGCCGGTCGACGAGGCCGCCGACATAGCCACGGAATGGAATGGCATGCCGCTGCTCAATGACATCGACGCGGCCAAGACCGACAACGGCGCCCTCGCACCATCGCCTCAAGAAGGGCCTCCCTTACCACCTTAAGCCTCGGAACGACCTCAAGCAGCACGCCGACAGCAACTACATCACAAGCCGCAGCTTCTTCCTCCCAGAGCTCGACCATCGCCCGGTCGTACTCAGCCCAAAGCTCGGCCAAAGGATCTTCTTCTTCTACCGCGGCATCATCACCAAAGCTGAAGACTAAAGGATGCCTCCATTTCAAGGATCAAAAAGGAGGATTTTGGTCTAAGGGTCCATCGCTCTAGCAAGCCCTTATATAGCCGGATGAAGGGAGATCAAGCGTCTCCAGAGTAAATGCCAGCGCCAGAAAACGAAGCGTCCCGCACCAGAACCCGAAGCAGTCAAGAAGGCGAACGGGCGGGGCACACCAAGCCATGCTCGGCATGCGCAACGAGGCGATTAAAAGCCTCCGGCAGTTCAAATGCCCCCGGCCAAGCTCCAGGGCAGCCGTCGGATCCGTCGGGTACACTGACAAATCGCTAACTCGATCGGCTGACCGACCGACCGAGCCCGCCACCACTCATCCAGTTCAACCCCAACCGAATCTGCCGAAATCGCTTGGGAGTTCGGGGCTCTTGACGAATACTAATGCAGGTACTCCAACGGCCCGGCGACGAGCCGCCTCAAGCATATCTCCACCCAACAGCCGCGCCGCCCGCCACCGACCGAATCGCCTGCGAGACCACACAAGACATCCGCTCCCGACCGGCCAGGGGAAGCGAATCCGACCGGACAGCGCTCCCGACCCCCTTGGCGGGGCGGGATCTCCCGACTCCGACCGGACAGCGCTCCCGACCCCCTTGGCGGGGCGGGATCTCCCGACTCCGACCGGACAGCGCTCCCGACCCCCTTGGCGGGGCGGGATCTCCCGACTCCGACCGAACCAAGGTGACAGACGCCGAGGGCCGCGTGTCGGGGCCCTCATCAGCCTACCGCCACGTACCCCGCGAACAAGGTCAATCGGAGTGACTATACAAGGGCAGGTGGCTCCTTCCCTAGAAGGTTTGGTGACTGCTGAAGTCAAAGCTTCCAGCCCCATCAACCAGTCGCGTACAGTACGAACGCACGCTCCCTCCCGAGGCAGCGCCAACGTCACACACCGCAACGTCAGCATTCGTAAGGATCACAGAGGGCAAGTACGCTATTTCCCGGGGAATACCTAACCTCCCTGACCACCAAGGCTACCGACCCAGCATGGGCAAGACGTGTGGTGACCAGTCCACAGGACGAAGGACCAGAGCTCCTAGCATAGGTCGCCTCGCCCTTCCCCGACTTCGATGTAACCTGCCCTTCCTTCGTATAAAAGGAGGCGGGACTAACGATTCTAGGGGACGAACACGAGAACGCGAGGAGATTAAGTAATTTAGCGCCTCATCCGTAAGCAACGCAAAAAGCAATACAATACCGCCATCCGAATCGGGTAGGGACTTTCACCAACCAAGATACATCTTGGACTCTCGAGTCTAACCATTCAGGGAGTGGAACGCGCGACCCCTTAGACTTACAAATTTACTTGCCGGCGCTCGAAAACGCCGACAGTAGTGGTAGGAGTTGTTTCGATAGTGGCCTAAGTGATGTGCCTTAGAGGAACTCAAACTTCTAATGATTTTTAATGTTAGTTTGGATATCTGAGTCTTGAGTACACTACTACAGGAATGTACATCAGAATCGGTTCTTTTTTATCATTACAATCGGTTTTGCTGGCGATACAAAGTCATTAGATAGTGATGAGGAGGATCTATCACAGTCAGTTTTGGCCCAATTGTGATAAAGGCATCATCACAATCGGTTCTTTGGGCTCATCACAATCGGCTCTTATAAGGAACACCATTTTTGCATCTTCTCAAAAACAACATATATTAATAGTATGCACATATATATATCACATTCGCAGGACAGAACACAGAATGCACATATCACATTCACAGAACACAAACACTTTATTACAACACATATATCACATTCGTTTACAATATAGAACACAAACATACTTAACAATCAGTACACATGCATATCGCATTGACATATATAATTAATATTGTTTACATATGGACTAGTAGCTAGGAGGCTTCAGGATCTCTAAACCTACCGTCCTCTGATATAACTTCTAATCAGTACCACTGGCATAAGTGGTCTCATATATAGTGAGTGCTTTGCTGTCTAAACTCTTCTGGGGATATTGATCTTCTACAAAATAGAAATGAGTGCATTAATTTAAGTTTTGAAATTTATATGTAAAATGCTAAGTGTATTATTATGCATATACATGTAACTTAGGGGAGAGGTATGCGCCGCCGGCCACAATCAGCATGTGGTGCATGACGTAGAAGCCGCACAGTAATGTACTTATCCAAAGGAAGTTTGATCGCGTAGGCCATCGGTCTCTTTTCAATCAAGTTAAAAGTGTAGACTGTGTTTTCAATCAAAACGAGGACGAGTAGAACCCAATGGTTGCTTATTAAATGGTATGCAATGCAAGAAAATATGTTCGCATACGGTTTAAATACGTACAAGTAATTGAAGGGTAAAGTACTACTTACTCCTCGTGGTATGGGAATAGAACGAAGTCCTTCTTCGACTCAGTATACAATGCCCCCTTGATGTAGCCGACAACGAACTCCAGTTGAAGCCTAGCCAGGGTCGTAGACACAAGCTCGGGGTCAACGAACCCAACTAAGTGTTGATTCATCATGGCTCGTTGCCTCATTGCCCTACAACTCGTGTTGAATGTTAAAAATCATAATGCGAAATCCTATGAAAGTCATCAGCCCATGTTGTATGGTGCGCTACTTGCAGCGTCTAGTATCGTAAAGTAGAAATATCGATGGCTATCAATTAGTACACACGGAACAAATCCTCAAAACTGACTGGAAATATCCCATGCTCGTCGCGGTGAAAATGTCCCCTTCTATACCTCACATTGAAGTCGACTCGACGCTCTTCCTCATTCACCCTACCAATGTACCATCCATAGAGCAAGCGAGTAAACTTGCCTAGATCATTCAATAGCCTGGTTGCAATCAAGGGCTTTCTATGTATGTAGGCCTTAAAATCTTGAGGGGTCTTCGTATCATCTGCTGACATTCCTTTCTGCGTAGAAGAAGTCTCCGAGGTCGGGATATGGGGCTTTTCATGTGTTTGAGGGGCGCGCTATAGCCTCTGTTAGCTTTACCTTCTTGGAAGGAGACTTTGAGGCCTCATGCGGTTCAGTGGCTATTGTGCTAGTCCTTTTACGCGCAAGCTCTACACTCTGCATGGGTCTTGTCACGGTGGTGGGAGCAGGAGCAGGAGTAGGCACAGGTACGGTAGGAACCTACGAAGCACGCGTATATGTAACTTGTTGCAATACTACTGGAATGGTAGAGATGATGCAGGTGATTTTTACGTTGACCAGTACGACACCCGTCGCGGGCCACTTGATTAACAACATCTGTGCTTGCCCAAGAGTGGTTATATGTTCGTTGGGGGGAACTCGAGCGCATGTGATAAGAAGTCTTCGTGGACGTAGTCCATCTTTACCCCCTCATGTAGCCCTTCCCCAAAGGCTGATCATGCATAGTGTCGATCTCCTTGCATGAAAATGTAACCTCGCGTGCAGCCTCGATAGGAAATTCGTCCTCTATCAAGGTGAGCTGATACTTGGCAGGCATTTGCAATAAGTGCGCAACTTGAGAAAAAATATTGTGGGAGTTACACTTGTACCTTTAAGTCAAAAAAAATTAATTATTACCTTCAGCTAGGGACCGGTCTTATCACTTTTAGAACCGCGGCTGCTGGGTTGGGGCACAGGCTTCTCTACGAGAGGCGAGGGCATTTGGCTCTGACTCTGGGAGATCATCTCTATCATCTCGGTCTTCAGACGCTCCTCACGTGCCATGATCTCCTCCTTAATCTCCTCCCTCAACTGCTCCCTGAGTGTGTCCTTGAAGCGCTCCGCACGTGACTCTCATGATCTTGATCTGGCACTCGCAGCGTCATCTTGTAAGTAGGACTTATTCGTATGCCCTGCCCCTGTGGTAAGCACCCGGCCCTTATAATCGGACTTCCCGATTGCAGATGATAGGATGTCCTTCGACCCTTGGCTCTGAAAAGTCCCTTGGTCTTTCTGCTGGCTTACTTCCTCCTACAAGAAGCTAGTACAAATTAGATCTAAAATACAATAGGAAGGGTCAACTGCAATGTACCAAGTTAGATGTCTTATGATGGTGGAGACTACGTGTGCGGTAGCGGGGTTTGGAACTACGAGCTGCCCGTCGGTGGTTTTCTTTATCCTCGCTAATACCTAGTCGCGTGCCCACCCCTCACATATGTGGGAGTAAGTCATCACCGTACCGGAGTTCGTGCACTCCTCGGCTAGTCGCGCCCACTCTGCTTTCTTCCCCTCATAGCCTCCCGAACCGAGGTGGTGCACGTGCATGTTTTGCCTTTTCTTTGAACCATGTGAGGAATCGATCATTGTGTTCTCGCGTGAAGGAAAGCTTGTCCATTTGTGGATTCTCTTCCCGTAATATCAACTTGTGTTGCTCGATGTATGGACAAACTTCTGCGCTGTTCTGTAAGACTGTCAAATGTGCTTTGCAATACATATTAAACCTCAGCCTCGTTAGTTTGGACCCAATGGTTCTTTTGCCAGCAAATCTGCCCTCATGACAAGATATAGGAACACTAATTGCTTGTCTTTTACCTAGGTGGTCTACGTAGAACTCAATGACCTCTTCATTCATATAACCTTCAATAATACTACCCTCAGGCTTCGACCGATTCATCACGTAGGACTTTAATATACCCATGTACCTCTCGAACGGATTCATGTAACGTAGGAACGCGGGTCCACTATCTTAATCTCTCTAACGAGGTGAACAACAAGGTGGACATGACATCGAAGAACGACCGTGGGAAATACATCTCAAGCTGACATTGAGTCTACACCACTTCAGTCTGTAAGTTGTCTAACACATCGGGGTCAATAACCTTGCAAGAGATCGTATTGAAGAAATAACATAGCTTTGTGATTACTAACCTGACATCCTCTGGCAGAATATTGCTGATTGCAACAAGGAGCATTTGGGTCATCAAGACATGGCAATCGTAGGACTTCATACCAAGTAACTTCAAATCATCAATGGATACAAGCTTCTTAATGTTTACGTGGTAGTTCGATGGAATTTTAATACCTTGGAGACACTTGCAGAGGTCTTCTATCTCCTTCTTGGACAGGGTGTAGCATGTAGGGGGATATATGGATCTTTTTCATCCTCCTCTATCACTGCAAGCTTGGTCTTATTCCCATATAGGCCATGTCGCGACGAGCATTTACACCAACCTTGGTCTTTCTAGGTATGTTCAGTAGGATGCCAACCAAATTGTCGCAGGCATTCTTCTTAACGTGCATGATATCAATACAGTGTCGGACATCTAACTCCTTCCTGTATGGTAAATCCCAAAATATCGACCTCTTCTTCCACATGGTCCTGAGACGAACAGATTTACGACTCTTTCTATACTGAACATCGATATCCTCCATGTATGAATATACTTGCCTTTCACTCATAAGCTGCGGGGCCAAACAAACTTATCTCTTCCCATCAAATTTGTTATCCATCTTACGGTATCGATGACTTCGAGGTAAAAATCTATGGTGACTCATGTACACAGTTTTTTTTTGAAATTCAGCAACCACAAGCTGTTAGTCTCTTCAGAAATAGGACACGCTTTGGCTCCCTTCGTACTTAGCCCGCTAAATTACAAAGGGCCGAGAAATCATTTGTGATACAAAATATCATAGCCTTTAGGGTGAAGTGTTCTCTTTTGTACGTGTCCTACACCGCGACCCTCTTGTTCCACAATTTTACCAAATCCTTAATCAGTAGAGTAAGGTATACATCAATATCATTTCCCGAGATTATCAATGACATTATGATATACTTCCGCTTTATGCACAACCAAGGACGGAGATTGTAGATACACAATAGAACAGGCTAGGTGCTGTGATGACTGCTCATGTTACCAAATAGATTCATTCCATCGGGACTCAATCCAAATCTTATATTCCTCATTTCTGCACCGCACTCCTCATGTTTCCAATCGATGTTTCTCCATTGAGCTGAATCAGCGAGGTGTCTCAGCTTGCCATCTTCTTTTCAAGACTCATAATACCAACGCAACAATTTTGCCTCTCTGGGATTTGCAAACATCCGCTCCAAATGGGAAATGATGAGCAAGTACCACAATACCTTGGTCGGTGCACCTTTAAAAATGTGTAGTTCCTGATGCGCGTTACTACACAAGATGCAATCATTCGGACATACATGTATCTTCTCTATTTCCATTCCTATGGGATATAGTAGCTTCTTCGCTTCATAAATGCTTGTTAGCAACTCGTTTCCCTCCAGAAGCAGATCCGATAGAGGAACTAAAAGTGCATTGAAACTTTTATCTGTCCAACGTTGTTTTGCCTTTAGTTCGAATAATGCAAGGATCGAAACCAACTTAGTGTATTCCGCTTTGCAACCCGAAAATAGCTATTTAGCATCGTCTTCCATCAAGTTTTTAAACTTTTTGAACCCTCTTTCCATGTAATTTCCCTCCACATCTCGCAACATTTGCTTCAAATTGTCCTCCTCAAACATATCACGCAGCAACTCGTTATCGGGTTCCACCATGTCTTTGTTGCATACCAGAAAGACACTGCTGCTTGTCTCCTAGTGATGGATCCAACACGTGTAATTCCTCATAAAGCCAGTCGAATTAGGTGATCTTCAATTTGAGCCGAGTTGTTAAATCTTCTAAGATTGGTGCAATCAATGCAAGGACAATATATGAAGTTTATACCCTTCTTCACCATGTCTTCTTCTGTAATTTTTTTTGAAATCCTTAATATCCCTCTGAAATTCGGCACTCACTACAAGAATCAGGGAAAAATTAAATGGGCCAAAACCCACAATTTAAGCTAAAACCACAATTTAACTTAAATTAAGTGAGCAAACCGTCAATTTAGTTCACGAATTTAACTCGACGAAATTAATTAATTAAATTCGTAGGTACCCACAATTTAAGTTAAATTCGTGAGTTTCTACTAAGCCCACGAATTTAATTGGGTTTCGAGTTAAATTAGTGGGTTTAAAACCCACGAATTTAATCGACTAAATTAGTGGGCTAAAAACCCACAATTTATCGATTAAATTAGTGGGTTTAAAAACCCACAATTTAAAGTGATTAAATTCGTGGGTTTTTAAACTCACAATTTAACTGTCATTTTACAAAAAAATGTATATATATCCAAATGTATGTATATATATATATATATATATATATATGTATCGCACTCAATATATATATGTATATATATCCAAATGTATGTATTTTTATATATATATGTATCGCACTCAATACATATAACAACTAAAGAAGAAAGAAAAGGCAAAAGAAAATTGAAACTAAAAATTGCTAGCGAAGAATAAATAAGATCATCTATTTTGTTCAAATTTGATCAGAAACTGTAACACAAAAGACAAACTCCACAATGAAGTTGAAGCGAACGAATAATTAACAAACGAGACACCAAACCTATTACCAGTACTAAAATACTGAAACCAACCTTTTAACTCTTCAAAACCGGCTTAAAACTAAGTCTCAAAATGTACAAAATTTGGCATGACCTCTCTTGTAAATAGGACATCCACTCGTGAGACAAAAAAACATTTGCGATTATAATATATATCAATCTTGTAGAACATGGAATTCTTTCCTCATTAAAGGAGATGAAGTAATTTACTAACCTAATAAGACGATATTAAGATAAATGGATATTGCATACAGCTAATAACACAATCTTCTTTTGAGAAACCTAAAAAGGAAATCTGAAAGGTAATTCTGCCCTTTCATTCAGTTGAATTTTCTTATGCATAGATGTGTTCATTTCTTGCAGAACTGTGCACACACAGAAAGACCACAAACACTAGGAAACAAAATAATCCTCACTGCAAGAATAATGAAGCAGACCTTCAGGCCTTTCCCAAGTCTGCACAAAGGGACCGAATGTATGTTCCTTTTGAGCACGTAACTCGAAATATCAAATTTTGTCTGTAGATAAGCAAAACAATTGATCATTAAGCAGATATGGTATGAAACACCATAGGGAGTTGAGATAGTGCGACTAGGCAAAATCTATGCATCTTATCTTTCTATGTCTTCCTTCTTCATAAAACTACCAATGTAATTCAAATTGTTGGTTATACAACAGAAAGTGTGAAACATGTTGAGCAGACTGTCACCCATGCATAACAGAAAGTTAGCAACCCCCACAAACAAATTCTAGGAACAGCTTCTCTTAAACTACAAGAAACGGATAACAGCTTTAGTGTGTACAAGGAGATACTGTACCTTAATGGCAGAAAACATTGGAGGAACTTGCCATATCTCACCCATGAATGATGCTGCCACCTTTCTAATATCTTCATCTTTGATGTGTTCCCATGGTTCTCTCTGGATAACCTGATCATAAATGGATGGTTAGACGAAACCACCATATAAACAGAAATACACATAATTTGAACTAAAGTCGATATAAGCATAAAAGTGTTTTCAGTAAGTAACTGAATTGAATTTGGAAAACAACAAATGGATTTACTTATATTATTCCCAAATGAAAATTGAGATTATGTAGCATCAACTATTATGACCGCAAAACAGACTGTAGTTTCTATGACATTGTATATAGCAAAGTATAGTACCAACACAATTCAGAGGATCACAAATTCTTATGTACATAACCTAGACTCCTTGAGAATGAGAGGTCAATCATATCAGTTGATAAGGAAGTCAGCGCTTTCAGGCGGCGGCGACGGGTGGCCGGCCGGCGGCGGCGCGGGCGGGCGCCGGCCGGGCAAAGCGTCTCGGCGGCAGCCGAAGCGGCGGTGCCGCGCGGGAGGGCGGCGGGCAGCGGCTTTCGAAGCGGCCGAGTGAAGCGGCGGGCGGCGGCGCAGCGGCGGCGGCGGGGCACGCGCAGCGGCGGCGAGGCGTCGCGGGCCCGAGCAGCGCGGAACGAGCGCGAGGGCAGGCGGCGGCGAGCGCGGCGGCGGCGCGCGTGGCGTCAGCGCGTGTGGCGAGAGACAGCGGCGTGGCGGGCGTCGGCGTGTGGGCTGCGGGCGAAGCGTTTAGCTCGGTTAAATTCGTCGGGATGTGGTGGCCCACGAAACTAAAATTTTAAATTCGTGGGTAATTTGTGGCCCACGAATTTAAATGTTTAAATTCGTGGGTAATTTGTGGTCCACGAATTTCAATATTTAAATTCGTGGGTAATTGATGGCCCACGAATTTAACTCATTAAATTCGTAGGTGTTATTTGAGCCCACGAATTTAAATAAATAAATTCGTGGGTTTCATTTTGGCCCACAATTTAATTAAAACGTGGGTTTTATAGAAACCGATTTAATTTAAATAAGTAAATTAGTGGGTTTTTTTGGGCCCACAATTTAAAAACCCACGAATTTTTCTCTGTTTCTTGTAGTGACTCATATGGCTTTTTTGATATATCCATTCCTCACGATCCATATGTAATTAAACTTCATATAATAAATAAGGAAAAACTGGAGCGACAGTTAGCTAGCTATTTCAAATATTGAGACATCATTTCAATTAATATTACCTTTGCAAAATAGAGGACGGGTTCCAAGATATATAAATGTACTCCCGATCGATACCTAGCTTCTTCCTTAGTTAAGAACTTCCAATTCCCTAGTCAAGAGACATACATTTCAAACATCAACGATGATATCGAATAACCTAATTACATAGTATAGTAGCTTGCAAACCTTTTGACTTCAATGAAACAAAATAAAGGGTACCAACGATGACTCCTAATCTCTAAATAGGTTAGATCCTAATCCCATTCGAGGATATGTGGTTTGGGCAAGTTTCTAAGCCGTTGTACAATTCTAGAGAAAATTTCGACAGCATCTCTCCGCTGTTCTCTAGATACACGTCTTGACAACAAGTCAAGAGGGGTGTGTACTTGTAGAACACTACAGGGAGATGCTACCGAAATCTACTCTAGAGTTGTACGATAACTCAGAAACTTGTTTGAACCACATATCCTCGAACTGTCCAAAAAACGTGGACAATTCAAGACTATTTGCTTATAAATATGCTATTTCGATCGGCATATTTATAAACAAGCACGCTCGAACGGGAAATGTAGGTTTCGCAGCCTAAACTCAAACATTCATCATATGACAACAACAATAATTCCAGATTAACACAAAAGCACTACAAAGATAATTAAATAGATGTGTGCTTGTTAAATAAAGGATGTGAAATATGATAGGATATACACAATTCCATGCAACCTAAACTTTCTTCGCGACATATCGAAATTATCTAGTGCAAAATTGAAGGGTTTGAAGAAATGCTCATATTTTGAAGAAAACCACAAATTGTGCAAAAAGATGTGAAATCTCCTCAAGCTAAGGCTTTAAATTTACCCTCTTAACACGCACCCTTGAGGATTTAAAATTTTCTCACCCAAGTATTGCTTCCAAATAAAATATATACTGTTTGTTTGGGTGGCGGCATAGAAATCTCTTCTAGAACAACAACAGAGGAGAGTTCAGCCCATGGGGTATAAATAACCTAGCGAGCACATCACAATCGGTTTTCACTTAAGAAGTGATAGTGATATGCACACACATTACTATCGGTTCTCACTTAAGAAGCGATAGAAATATGATCATTGACATCATTATTGGTTCTTATGTGAGAAATGATAGTGATGTGCATACTCATCACTATCGATTCTCAGATAAAAAACGATAGTGATGAGCAAGTTCACATCACAATCGATTCTTATGTGAGAAGCGATAGACATCACTATCGCTTCTTAAATAAAAACCGATTGTGATATACATTATCACATCACTATTTCTTCTTATGTGAGAACCGATAGTGATGAGCATGTATATCACTATCGCTTCTCACAAAAGAATCAATTGTGATGTGCCCTGTGTTACATCACAATTGCTTCTAACCTGAGAACCGATAGTGATTATTATTAACACCCTCTCATATATCAAAATCGTTTTTCTCTAAAAACATAAGAACCGATCCAGATGAAGTGATAGTGATGTAATATTCTGTAGCAGTGGTAATATTTTACGTATAGAAATAAAAAAGTACACGTCCATGAACGAGAACGAGAAAGCATAAAACAATGAATGCTGCTTTAATTAGTTAGATCAAAGTCAATCCACTAAGGTAGTAAATCATAGCTCTTATCCATACATTAGGCGGACACTACCCCGAATACACACGAAAACCTGCCTGCCTCCTCACTTAGCAGCCGTTTGTGCAATGTGCTCCAATTGTTTGTTTTGTTAAGGAACCTCGCTATCGAATAGTCCGGGGTTCCCGAACAGATATGAAGTGGAGAACAGAGAGGGAGAAAGATGAACACAAAATATAGGAGGAACGGCTCTGTAATTCTTTATTGCTTGAATTGTCTGTACAATGGGGGACCCCCTCCTCCTTATAAAGTAGTCGCCTAGGTTTTGGCTAAGGGGCCATCGTGGGCCACATGGTTTCCCAACACTCCCCCTTGTGCCCTTTGCCGCGAGATGCATATGCCTCATTAAAACTCCAGAAAAACCCAGTGGGAAATATACTTGGAGAAAGAGTACATAGCATACGCTTACTGCGTCGTATGAATTGCCTCAATAAAACCTTATGTAAGAAAACTTCATGAAAAACTTGCTAAGGAAAAAGAGTACAATTCACCCAAACTTCAATTGCTAATCTTCGAGATTCATGTTGGGTACTCAAACCTCATGTTCAAGGTTTATGTGGGAGTATGTGACATATCTTCTCATGAAATCTGCACTTCTCTAAGTCTCATCATCCCAATTCCTTTAACGTACCTTTCAAAGGTAGATGCTGGGAGTGATTTAGTGAACAAGTCTGCAAGATTTTCACATGACTTAGTATGCAATATCTTGATCTCGTTCATCTTATGCAATTCATGAGCATAGAAGAACTTGGGGTTAATATGCTTCATGAGATTGCTCTTCACATAACCCATCTGCACTTGAGTAACACAAGCTGCATTATATTCATAAATGATCGTGGGAGTTTGCTCAATGCTCAAGCCACATGACTTCTGGATGTGGTGAACCATTCTTCGGAGCCATGCACATTCACGGGAGGCTTCATATAAGCAATGATTTCCGAGTGGTTTATCGACGTCGAGACAAGAGTCTGTTTAGACGACTTCCAGGAAACTGTTGTTCCTCCACACAGGAAAACATACCCAGTTTGGGACTTGCCAGTATGCGGGTATGATAAGTACCCAGCATCGGCATAGCCAACCAAATTCAGTTCATTGTTTCTTCTGTAGAACAAGCCGAGATCTTTGCTTCCTTGGAGGTAACGAAAGATGTCCTTGATCCCTTTCCAATGGCTTTTGGTGGGTTCTGTACTGTACCGGGCTAGCACATTCACGGCGAACGCAATGTCCGGCCTGGTGCTTTTCGCAAGGTACATGAGTGCTCCAGCTGCACTCAAATATGGGAATTCCGCTCCCAGGACTTCCTCCCCCTCTTCTCTAGGCCTATATGGGTCTAGGTCTGCTTGGAGTGACCTTTCGACCATGGAGTCTTTGCAGGATATGCCTTTTCAAAACCAAATATTTCCAACACTTTCTGCGTGTAGGTTGATTGGTGTACCATGATTCCTCCTTGGACATGCTCAAGCTGCAAGCCTAAACAAAACTTTGTTTTACCCAAGTCCTTCATTTCAAACTCAGACTTCAAGTATGAGCATGCTTCTTCAATTTCTTCATCCGTCCCAATGATGTTCAAGTCATCTATATAGACGGAGATTATACAGAATCCATTCGGGGATCGCTGTATAAACACGCATGGACAATCTTCGCTGTTCATATAGCCTTTCTTGCAGAGAAAATCACTCAAGCAAAGGTACCACATTCTTCCTGACTGTTTTAGCCCATACAGTGATTTCTCCAATTTCACATTGTACAGGTTTCTATTTGCTCTGTCTTGGTTCGGGATAGGAATACCTTCCGGTACTTTCATGAATATCTCTGAATCCAAGTTTCCATACAAATATGCTGTGACAACATCCATTAGCTTCATTTTGAACTTCAAGTTGACTGTCATTGAGAACAAATATCTAAAAGGTAATTCCTCCCATGACCGGAGAATAAGTTTCTTCATAATCAATCTTAGGACGTTGAGTGAAACCTTGAGCTACAAGCCTTGCCTTGTACCTTACAACTTCGTTGTTTTCATTCCTCTTCCAAACAAAGACCCATTTGTGACCTACAGGGTTTATATGGGGAGGTGTGCGACATCTGAGCCCAAACACCTCTCTCTTGTTCGGAGAGACTAACTCATGAGTGATTGCCTTATTCCATTCTTCCCAATCTAGCCTTTTCTTGCACTCTGCGAAGATGCGAGCTCGGGATCATGATCAATGATCGAGGCAATCTTTTTTGCAAAGTATGCATCGACATTGGCTGTTGCTCTATTCAGGGATTCTCCTGTTATTACAAAGTTTATGGACATTTCATCATAGGGTGCTTCATGCACTTCTACTTGCTCTTTGCTACTATTTCCCATCGCAGGGGCAAGTTCCTTTAGCTTTTCATCGCCCATGTGTGCGCACACATTATTTCTGGCGGCTTCCTGCAGTGGAAGATTCCAGTCTAGAATTGTCTTTTCCGTTAGCTTCTTTTCAATGCCAGGTCTCAACTGGCTCCCCTTCTTCCCTTGGGGCATTTTCGTGATTGGTTGTGGTAAGTCCTCTCGCCTAGTTTTCTCCAGACGTCTCCAGGTACTTTGGGTTTGAGGAGCCAGATTTCCTGTTCTTTTTCTTTGAGGTCTTTGAACAGTTGAGGGATTACTTCTGCTTTATTTGGTATTTCCACCCTCTCTGGTGCATTTCTTGCGCGCGGGTACATGCGACTTAACCATGCCCTTTAGATCACAAAAATGATCAGGCAGTTCATTTGCCAAATTCTGCAAATCAATTATCTTCTGGACTTCTTGATTTGCTTCATTAGTGTGGGGGTCATGTGCGGGGATCCCAATGGAATGCCATATGATTTCCCGGCATTTTTCATCCAAAGGTTGATTTCCTCCCCCTAATGACAGGAAACGATCCTCGTCAAATATGTAATCAGCGAATCGGGCTGTATGCAAGTCTCCAATCATGGGTTCCAAATACTTGATTATGGATGCACTCTCATAACCAACGTATATCCCAGACTTGCGGAGAGAGCCCATTACAGTCCGCTGTGGGGGTGGTATAGGAACATATACCATACAACCAAATTTTCTGATATGGGAGATTTTCGGGATGACCCCGTGCACTAGCTGCATAGGGGAATAGATGTTGTAGGCCGAAGGTCTGAAATTGATGAGAGCTATTGCGTGCAGGACTGCGTGTCCCCAACAAGTGTTGGGCAAGTTACAACTCTGCAAAAGCGGTCTGGCAATGAATTTAATCCTCTTTATTAGTGCTTCAGCTAGTCCATTCTGCGAATGGATGTGTGCTACGGAGTGCTCAACTGCTATCCCTGTTGCAGTGCATAATCATCAAATGCCTTTGAAGTAAATTCGTTGGCATTGTCCATTCTAATGGACTTCATGCGATGATTAGGGAAAGCATTCTTAATTCTTATGATCTGCGAGATCAGCTTTGCAAAAGCATGGTTTCTTGTTGACAATAAGCATACATGCGACCATTTTGCGGAAACATCGATGAGCACCATGAAGTACCGAAATGGCCCTGACAAGGGCTGAATTGGGCCGCAAATATCCCCCTGGATGCGTTCCAGGAATGCATGGATTTCACTTTGCACTTTCATGACAGAGGGTCTAGTTATTAATTTTCCGGTGGCACATACAGGGCACACAAAATCTTCATGATTCGGGAAATTCTTAACATTAATGCCATGACCTTGTGAGTTGTTCACTATATTTCTCATCATTCTAAGACTAGGATGACCTAATCTACAATGCCATAAAGAAAATAACCCAGAGCTTCTAAAGACAGTCTTCAAGGAAGTATACACTTCGGGTGCATGTATTTTCGTGTAGTACAGCCCAGATTCATATGAGGGATATTTTTCTAATACTATTTTTCCACATACCGCCTGCTTCACAATGCACAAGTATTCTTTGCCATTTTCTTCATTGCTTTCTACGTGAAACCCATTAGCGCGGATGTCTTTGAAACTTAAGAGAGTGCGCGTTGATTCAGGGTACAAAAGGGCTTCTTCAATTACCAAAGTTGTATCCATTGGCAATATAATTGTGACTCTTCTGGAGCCTATTATATAGGAATCGCTTCCTGCAATCGTAGTAATCCTTCCAGCGTTCTTCGTGATCGACTGGAAGTATTTGGACTCTCTTAAGATGGTATTTGTTGTGCCACTATCAACAATACATATCTCCTCCATTTGGGCGCTACACGATTTCTAAAAAGAAATATAACTCCAATCAGACAATTGCAAAATAATTCAAACATTGCTTGCAAATTAAAGAATACTAGAATAAAGAATAAATTGCATATTTATTCATGAGAGAAGTATGCTCTTCTAGAGCTTACAATTCATTATTCAAAAGAAATTCACTAACAACCATAATCTAAAAAAAGGCAAATAATGCGATTCATGCATTAAACGGAATCTGTAAAATAAGCATTGGCTTCTGCTTCTATGGCATCGACAGAAGTTCTCTTCACTTGCCATGAGCTTGGCTACAGCATCGATGTCCAAGCTAGTCTGTGATGATGAGGCAAGTGGGGTATCCACATCCATGGCATCGTTATCACCAATCTTGGTGAAGTGCGCCTCTGCTGGGGCATTTTCTTTTGCCTTCTTCTTGGCCTGATATGCGTTGATCACTTCCTTGGATTCCCGGCATATTTTTGACCAGTGTCCCCAAGTACCACACCTGAAGCACGTTTGGTTCTGCTGTCAATATGGCTTGGCGTGTGTCTTATCATCCTTCTTTACTGGGCCTTTGGACTTTCCCTTAGCCTAGTACTTCTCTTTTCCACCCTACTTGCCCTTCTTTCTATGAGTGAGCTTTTTCACCTTATAGCTATTGGCATTAACTTCTGTGCCAATGCCTCTTCCAGGTGGCTGTGAGACGAAGTTCTTGCGTAGAACATCGTCTTGTGACTCCGCAACTTGCATGTCATCAATCAGTTCGATATACTCCTTGTATGCGCTGACGATAGCTGTGGGCACTCTGGATAGCATTTAGGTGAAAAGTGGAGAGAGTCTTCTCGATCTTCTCGTCAGTGATCTTCTTGCTACATAGGGAGAAATTGGTACAAATTCTGTGCAAGGCAGAATTGTACTCGGCCACTGTCCTGTAGTCCGCAAACCTCAGACGGACCCAATCTTGCTGTGCTTGGGGCAAGATGGTGTACTTGAGCTTCTCGAACCACTTTTGAAGTGCAGTCCAAAGCTCAAGTGCACTCTCCTCAGCCATGTATTCATTCTTCAGAGTGGCTGAGAGGTGATGCCTGAGAAAGTGCAAGACTTGATGTTCTGCTCAACGGTAGGTTGCGCGTCCTTCGAGGACCCTAGACCGATCGCAGCACGGAGCTTCTTGCCCCCAAGTACGATCTTCACGTCCGATGCCCAAGTGAGGTAGTTCTGACCATGCGGGGCCAGCTCTTCAAACTCACGGTTCACAATGCCGGACATCTGCATGATTTCAAGATTCCGCCATTAGATTACCACGTGTAATCTAAAAACATAAAATGCAGAAAATAAATTCTCATGCATTTCTAGTATACTAAACAAAGCAACGAATTCAAAAATCATAAAAAAAATCGTAAATGCAGAGAATAATGCTAGAAAATTAAAACAGAGCCAAATAATTTTTTTGGATTTTCTAGCAATTTTCCAAAATTTTCTGCTATTTTTTCTTCTTTTTCTCTTTTTTTCTTCCTTCGGCCCATAACACGCGCGGCTAGGGTTCCCACCCCTAGCCGCCATTCCTCTTCCGCATGGGCCGTGCGGCGCGGTCAGGTGGTGTGGAGCAAGCGGCGCCGCGGCGGCGGCGGCCGAGCGGCCGGCGGGCGAGTCAGTCGCGGCGCCGTCTTGTGGCGGGAGAGCCAGCGACTTCAAGGTGCGAGGCTGCCATCTCGGGCGCAGTGGGAACCATGCGGCGGCGGCGCTGCTTCTACGTTGGCTAGCTCACTTCGTGCGAGGTGGCACACGGCGACAGGAAAGCTGAGGCAAGGTGGCCGGTCGTTGGTTCATGCACGGGGACCAGGGCGGTGGCGCTACGGGCGTGCATGGAGGGACGAGCGGCTTCGGGCACGCACGGCGGCAGTGATGGCTTCAAGCGTGCAAGTCGAGGCGACAGCGTGGTGCTTCGGGTGCGCACGGCGACGGCTTCAAGCGCGCAAGCCGAGGCAGCGGTGTGGTGCTTCGGGCACGCACGACCGGTGGGTTTTTTCATAATATGAACAGTAACTGTGTACTGTAGCTTCCTGTTTCCTGTAGCTTCGTGCCATATGACGAACGCAGTACGGATGCGTGGGTTAGATGCATGCATAGAAACAACAAGCGATTAGATTTAATCGCCGAACCTCACCTTTTCAATCCGTTCGTCGGTAGAGCTTCGTGCTGATAACGTCTTAAGGAACCTCGCTATCGAATAGTCTGAGGTTCCCGAACAGATATAAAGTGGAGAATAGAGAGGGAGAAAGATGAACACAGAATATAGGAGGAACGGCTCTGTAATTCTTTATTACTTGAATTATCTGTACAATGGGGACCCCTCCTTATGTAGTTGTCGCCTAGGTTTTGGCTAAGGGGTCATCGTGGGTCTTCGTGGGCCACATGGTTTCCCAACATGTTTATCCGATCGTCACCTTCGCTTGGCATCTTCGATCGATCGCGGTCGCCTTCTTTGATCGGATTTAAATTTTGTTTTGGATAAAATTTCGCTGGTCATCGAAATCCGAAATTCGGTGAAATATCTTTATTTTAGACTAATTCGGGTCAAAATTAAAAAAGAAAAATTCAATTCCGAAATTTTTCGGACCGAAATGTCGCCCGAAATTGCCAAAATTTCGGCAAATTTCAACTGAACCAAAAATGGTTCAAACGATGTTGAACAATTTTTATTTTTTTTGGAGGTTCCTGACATATCAGCGATATTTCATAAAAAATTCAAAAGATTATCACGTATGTGGAATTTTTAAAAAGTCGAACATTGCTACTATCATGATAAAATAATGACCGGCAAGTTTGATTCGAATGAAAAATAGTACAAACCACGTTATAAAATTTTGAAATTTTTTGTGAATGGTTATAATGCATCATTAATGTTCTCATAAAATTTTCAGATTATGATTAAGTATCATAAATTTTTAAAAATTTGGACAGTGCAACTAAAGGTTGACCAACAAATTTCAACCTAATGAAAAATGGTCCAAACCATGTTTGAAAATTTTTATTAGTAGCCTTGATGCATCGCTAATGTTACCATAAAATTTTAAATTGATGATCAAAATTGAAAAAAATTATAAAATTCTAACACTGTTACTACCTCGTTTATGCTAATTCTATTTTTTTTAAAAGATAACAAATGAAGTTAAAATATTTTAAAAAAATCATGTTTAATCCTAGACTTCTTAAGATAGTGCCATAAATTTTTTATAGCATGACAAAGCTTTCTTAAATTTTATAAAATTCCAACAGTATTTCTACCAAAATTTTAAAATGTCTCAAAAACAATTTTTTTGACAAATTATCATCAAAGTTCACTTTCTTAGGGGTTATTGATGTAATTGAAGTCAAATCCGGCTATAAAAAAGTAAAATCTTGTTTTTTTTTCATGAGAAGAAAACAAGATTACTGTAGTAATTTCAAAAATAATTTAAACTTTTTTATCTGGCCGGTAATTTGGATCTCGTGGGGGCCAAAATCCGAGATTTCAGCAAAATTTCACTAAAATTCGTTAAAATTTGAAACCCTATCTATATTTTTTGCCCCACAATACCCCGGAGTTGCATCAGCCCTGACGCACAAACCCGCCAAGGCATTGCACGCGGGCACTTATATATATATCTTGAAGGCACGACGTGCTGATTTCTCACACGCACCACCAAGAAGTCAAGAACGAAGCAGCTGCCAAGCACCGAGCGCCGCCCATGTCGTCCGTCCCAGCCGCGTCGTCGCCGTCGTCGAAGCGCATCATCCTGGTGCACGGCACGGGCCACGGCGGGTGGTGCTGGTACAGGGTCGCCACGCTGCTGCGCGCCGCGGGCCACCGCGTGGACGCACTGGACCTTGTGGCCTCGGGCGCCGACGCGCGCCGGCTGCGGGACGGGCCCACGTTCGAGGACTACACGCGACCGCTGCTCGACGCGCTCCGCGCCCTCCCTGAGGGCGAGAGGGCGGTGCTGGTGGGCCACAGCTTTGGCGGCTTGAACGTCGCCCTCGCCGCCGAGGAGTTCCCGGAGAAGGTCGCGGCAGCCGTGTTCGTCACCGCGTTCATGCCGGACTGCACCAACCCGCGACCCCACGTCCTCGAGAAGGTAATCGCATTCAACCTTCCGGCGTTATAGCGATCTGCATGGATGCGAGTGACAACCAGATTTATTATCTCGTACTCCCTCAAAACCAAATCGAATTGACCAACCATTACCGATCGACAAACCATTGACATAAGTTTTCTTTTTCTATAAGCACCTAGAATCAGTTTTAGATTGGATGGACACCGTGTTGGATGCAAACCACGTTCCTCCTTCCATATTCTTCGGGCCGGTATTCCTGCGGAAGAAGCTCTACCACCTGAGCCCACCAGAGGCACGTACTAGACATCTACTAGTTTAGTTACTCGTAATCGATTATTTATCCATCTCCTTATATCAAATTAAATGGAACTAATTTCCAGCAATTGTCTCGTTTCACAATATAATACTATAGGATTACACATTGGGAGAGAGCCTGGTCCGGGTGAGCTCCATGTACGTGGCTGACCTGCAGAGGCAGCCGCCGTTCAGCGAGGGCCGGTACGGATCGGTGAGCAAGGTGTACGTGGTCGTCAAGCAGGACCTGGCCATCGTCGAGGAGCACCAGCGTTGGATGGTCGCCAACTTCCCGGTGACGGAGGTGAGGGAGATGGCCGGCGCCGACCACATGGCCATGCTCTCCGCGCCGGACGAGCTGGCGGGGCACCTCGCCGACGTCGCAAACGCCTACGCCTAATTGACTGATCGGGCGTCGTGTGGATGGTTCATGTTTTATTGAACGTGAATTGGACTGTTGTTGATTATGATATGTTAATCTAGTTGTCTTTTGAGTCTTGTTAAGAAGTCAGAGTCAGTTTCCGGTTTGTATTTTCCATATGAAGTGGTTGCCGCTGTTTTTGTTGTATTTTCGGACAGACTACAGACTACAGAGTGGCGTAGACGTTCGGTAGAGTTGATTCAGAGTCAGATTTTGCTTTGCAGAGTAGCGTCCGACCCCTGTAATCCTGTCTACTATATAATGAAGAGATAAATCAGAAAAGAGGTGAGCCCCATCGCCTCGTAAAACGAAAACAACGCTGTTTTGTGCATGCACAATTTTCTCTGAAGCTTACGTGCTGTTGACTGTATACGTTTTTGAAGTTTCAAATCTTCCGCTGGGCACCAAACTTCCTGGGCGTAAAAACACCAACAGTGGTTTCAGAGCTATAGGAAAACGACGTGATGGTCGGCGATGAAGCCTCGACAGCCGGCGATGAAGCGTCTCCATCGAAGAGCGGCGCGAACGTCGACGATGGCAAGAAGCGTCACGATCCTGATTCAATACCTAATGTTAAGCAAAACGAATTACGCATATGGGCTGTCAAGATGAAGATCATCTTGTGTTCACTAGGGGTTTGGTCGGCGATTGAAGATGGAAGCGAAGACGACGACAAAGATCAAGGTGCCATAGTTGCTATTTCTCGAGCGGTACTAGATCAAGTAATGATGCCAATCGCGGAGAAGCAAACGGTGAAGCATGGGATGCACTCAGGGAGATGCGTGTTGGCGAAGATCGCGTCAAGAAAGCATGGGCACAAGTGTTGAAAAGGCAATTGAATCAATTGCAAATAAAGAATTCACACTACTACAGAAAGGCTTATATAGACGCCTCATCACAGATGGTTCCTCAATACCGTCTATGACGATGAACATCACTGACAGTTCTATATTGTAACCGTCAGTGACATCATCACAGACCGTACTCTTCAAAAACCGCTAGTGATATACATCAAAATCACAGACGGTTTTAGTTAAAAACCGTCTGTGATAATATCTCAGATGGTTTTATAAAAAAATTGTCTGTGATAGCAGGTATTATCACAGACGATTTTAGTTAAAAACCGTCTGTGATAATATCTCAGATGGTTTTATAAAAAATTGTTTGTGATAGCAGGTATTATCACAGACGGTTTTATTACCGTGTGGGATACTATGTTTATCATTGCGATTTTTTTTATAAAACCATCTGTGATATCTATCGGTGATATATAATAAGAGACCCAAGCCACTTGGTGTATTTTAGGGTTTCGGGATCTATTTTTCATTTGGCTGTGGTTGTGCGGCTGTGAGGCGATTTGGTAAAAGAAGACTGTTGATTTTGAAGGGTGATTGAGGATCCATTTGATTTTGGTGATCTAAGGTTAGTAATGGTGTCTAATTGCAGTATATTCAAGATCTAGCTTGGTAATGAGAGAATTTGATGATTTTTTAGATCTAGCTTGTAGATCCATATGTTCTTTTTCTATATAAGGGTAGTAATGGGTTTTAATTGCATTATATTCATGATCTAGCTTGGTAAGGAGACAATTTGAAGAGATTGTATATAGATGTAGCTTGTAGATCCATGTACTGTTCTTTTCTATATTTAAGGTTAGTAATTTCTTAGGTTATAATTAATTGCTTTATATTCAAGATATTACTTAGAAGAGAAATTTGAATATTGTTTAGATCTAACTTGTAGTTTCATGCATGTGCAAGTTCTTTGTGATCAAAGGTTAGTAATTGGTTAAATCTAACTGCATTATTTTATATAAGATTTAGGTAGCTAGTTTGGTAAAGAGAATTAATTTAAAGATTGTGTTTAGATATCTAGCTTGTAGATTCATTTGTTTGTTTTGTTCGAAGGTAGTAATTAGTTATAATTTAGCAATATGTGCATACGAACACCTAATGTACTTTAATATTTAATACTAAATGCTATGTGCTTAGCGTAGATAGAATGAAGCTAGATATACACTGAGAACCGTGTGAGTGCTGAGTACATTAATGGCGTCTTTGCTTTTAGAAGAGCTGCAGAGGAGGATATGTTTAATAAGGGGGTGCAGTTTATGTCTTGTCCGTGCATTGACTGTGAGAATCTGAAAATATTTCGAAACTTTGCGCAGATCGAAGCACACTTGATTATGAGGGGTTTCAAAGGGGGTATACATGTTGGACCAGTCACGGAGAAGAACAAGATATACAGGAAGCAGGTAGTATTAACATCGTCGATGAAGTCAATGATATGTCGGATGATCATATCGATTGTGGTTCCGATGAGGATAGGTTGCAGGAAGATAATCTGAATCAGATGCTGCGCGATGCAGAAGGGAACCGTGATGACAGAGAATATGGTAAATTCCGGGGCTTGATGGAGGACTCAGAGAAACCTTTGTTCACAGGCTGCAAGTTCAAATACACAAGGTTGTCATCCGTGCTTGAACTGCTGAAATTAAAAGCAAGCAACGGTTGGTCCGACAAGAGTTTCACAGCGCTGTTACGTCTATTGGAAGACATGCTTTCCGAGGGAAACGAGTTGCCGACAGCCACCTACAAAGCTAAGAAGGTTCTTTATCCCTTGGGAATGGAAGTAGAAAGAATACATGCATGTCCGAACGACTGTATCCTGTACCGCCAAGAGTACGCAAACTTGCACATATGTCCTGTGTGCAACGCATCCAAGTACAAGCATAAGAGTCATTCAGATGATGACAGCGAGGGCATCAAGGTGATGAAAGGACCTCCTGCTAATGTGGCATGGTATCTGCCTGTAATTTCTCGTTTTAAGCGTTTGTTTACGAACCCAAATGAGGCAAAACTGTTGCGTTGGCACTCGGAGGAGCGTAAGAACGATGGAATGCTAAGGCACCCTACTGATTCCATCCAATAGAGAAACATCGATGGGGGTTTCAAGAATTCGGTGCGAATCCGAGGAATATAAGGTTTGGATTGAGTACATATGGAATGAATTCTTTAGGTAACATGAGCAGCCAGCATAGCACTTGGCCAGTGAATCTCTGTATCTACAACCTTCCTCCTTGGTTGTCTATGAAGCGGAAGTACATTTTGTTATATGTACTTATCCAAGGACCGAAACAACTTGGGAATGATATTGATGTGTACCTAGCACCATTGGTGGAAGATCTGAAAACACTATGGGTTCCCGGGGTACAAGTATGGGATGCGTACAAATGAGAGAACTTCACTTTGCACTGCCTTTGTTCTGCACCATAAATGATTGTCTTGCCCTTGGTAACCTATTAGGCCAGAGTACAAAAGGAACCAAAGCCTACAGTCACTGCTTAGACAATACCGAGAGTGTGTGGTTGAATCACTCGTGCAAAACCGTTTACATGCATCACCGTAGGTTCCTTCGGAGGAATCACCCATACCTCAAGATGAAAAAACAATTTGATGGAATGAACGAAGACGGTTCAGCTCCAAAGCCTTTAAGTGGGATAGATGTTCATGGTTCTTGGATGTTGCTCAAAGCCTTTAAGTGGGATAGATGTTCATAGAGTTCTGCGTGATGTTGGTCTCTTATTGAATATTAAAGGCAAAATTACATGGCTCAGAGACCGATAAAGGCGAACCAATAGGTGTGCCTCTATCTCGCCTCAACATGAAGAGACTTGTTTTGATGAGGATTGTCTTGTCTTGATGACTCAATTAAGTATTTTCTTGATCATCGGGACCATCGGAATCGAAAGCAATCACTCTGATCCATTGTTCACCTTGTGATAGCCCTCGTATGCTCAAGCTCATTTCAGCATTGTCGAAGGTTTGCAACACATAGATGGTCGATTAGTGTCCCCAATACATCGCGAGCATAAGCAAAGCAATCACTCGATCCAATGAGAATCTAATGCAACACATGAGTCTTGGATCACGAGATAGCATAACCTTCAGTTTAACAGATGGCTAAAGGAGCGACCCTTCACTGGGACCTCATCAGGTTATACGCTCACATGGTTGGCAAAAGGTCCAACATTTACAGTTGTAACAATGAAAGGATACGACTTAAATGGATACACATTTTACACGAGAGATCAGGATATGAAGAGTACAAACCAGAACAGCGGTGTCCGCATAGATGCGTTCAACACCGTTGGGTCAACGAGGAGCTCCTACTATAGGTTCATAGAGGAGATTTGGGAGCTCAACTATGTACTATTCAAGATCCTCTTATTTCGGTGTCGTTGGGTCCACCACCAGCACTTGAAGGTTGACAAGTACGGTGTCACTACTATCGACCTCGCACGCGTCGGATACCAAGATGAACCATTCATACTCGATAACCAAGCTATTCAAGTATTCTATCTAATCGACCCGTCCAACAAGAAGAGACATGTAGTTCTTCAGGGAAAAAGGAGGATTGTCGGAGTAGATAATGTAGTAGATGAGGAAGAATACAATCAATTTGATGAGTTGCCTCCTATCGGAAAGATCATCATAGTCTAGGAAGAACAACTCGAGGAAGCTAGCTACACACGTGTCGATCATCGTGAAGGGCTAATTTTTATACAAAAGAATAAGCAAGTGGAGTTATGATTTTAAGTGTACTCTCGAAGATAATAGAGTTGTTTGTAATGAGATGCTCAAAATTCAAAACAACTTTATGTATATATGCATCTGATTTATTTAATAAAGTTTCCTTTCCTTTACTGATATTGCTTCATCTACAATTCCATATACATTATACATTATCCACTATCGATTGTAGGTCAAGAAGGCCAAACTTTGGTTTTACCTCAGCAATAAAGGTCTATGTCAAGCTTCATCACAGACAGTTCTCTAATAGAACCAGCTGGGATAAAAACTTTCACAGACGGTTCTAATACATAACCGTCTGCGATAAAATACTATCGCAGACGGTTCTAATATAGAACCGTCTACGGTAAAATACTATCACAGACGGTTCTATTTAAGAACCATCTGTGATGTTATTATAACAGACAGTTCTAAACTAGAACCGTCTGTAATAGGAGAGCCCTATAAAAAGGCCACTCTTGCAAATATTCATTCTCCACTCCAGGACTCAAAACCCTAGCTTTGTCTCCCGAGCCCCGAAGCTTCGTCTCCCATTCCAGTGCCTCCCCCCAACCTCGATGCCGCCCCCTCGCCGAGGTCGCCCCTCACTGACGACGCCCCCTCGTCGACACCGCCTCGACGCCACCCCCTCACCGACGCCGCCATCCCCTCGCCGATGCCGCCTCGTCACCGCTTTGAACGGCTTTGAGTGTTGTTCCATTTGTGAGTATACTACCTCTTTTTGTTGTATGCTCTGCTGCTTGTGGGATAGCTCAGCGATGATAATGGGTCAATTGAATGATTTGACAGTTAATCTTTTGAATTAAGCCTTGAGCTAATAGAGGTGCATACTAGAGAATATTGGTTCATATCACTGTTGTGCTATAACCTGATCATTTATCTATGTTCTTATTTGCCATCTGGCTATGTTTATCTCTGTTGGTATAATTGCTAATGTTCGTCTGAACTCATTATGTTGGTACACTAGCTAGCCACTGACTTGAACCTTCTCTGTTGGTTCGGTTGGTATATCACTTAACTACTGACCAGAATAGATACTTGCATGTTAGGAAGGTAAGGGTTCAAGGCTTAACTATTTAGCCTATTTGTGATTGAGGTTGAGGATTCAATCTTCAAGCTTGCCCAAATTCTAAGAGCTCAAAACCATCAAACAATTTATATCAATATGGTAGTTGACATGATCCATTGCCGAAATGACATATATTTTATTTGCTTCGATATGTTAGTTATGTCATTCCTGTTATCCTTGGATGTAATTCTGATTATATTCTTATTTGGAATTAGCAACAAAATCTTGCTCTTATTGTGATTTTCGATATGTTAATAGATAAATCAAACAAACCCTAAATCTTGATGTTTATGTCATTTCGGCTATCCTTGGATTATGTACCTTTAATCATATTGTTATATGGAATAATTTATAAAATCTTGCTCTTATTATCGCATCTTTTTCAACAATCCAGTAAATCTCAATAATTTTCTTTTGCGAACCATATACTACGTAACTTTGTACCCATCATATAAAAGCAGTCATTAATTGATAGCCTTTCTTGATTGATTCCTTTTCCTTCCTGTTGAGCCATGAAAACTAGATTACATTGCAAGTATGCCTCTTCTAGTGTAATATATCCCTCTCGCTTATCTTTTGAGGCCTAAATAGAGTATATAATATATAGTCTAGTTGAAAAGAAGATGGTGTTCCCTCATTCGTCGTCTCAAGGATGTGATGAGCTATCGAAAAGAAAATCTCCTCGAGGTCCAAGGGGAGCAAATAAAAGGCCCACGGACCGATATACCATCACGGCAGTTAATCGAAAGGATGGGGCCCCTATCGAACCAAAAAAGGCAGCGAATGTATTTAGAACATTGTGCGGGATAGTCGCACGGGAACGGGTCCCCATCACCTGTCCATCCTGGAAGTCACTGACTGACGAGAACCGCGACTACTTGGTGACAGAAATTATGTCTTCGTTTGAGATCCTGGAAGACTGCGTGTGCTCAGTGCGACGGTATGCACTGCTAGTGGCGGGAAAGGCGTGGAATAACTTCAAGAGCACGCTTGTCAAGGAATATGTCAATAAGGACAAGACTCCCTTCTCTAATTACGGGTTTATTACTGAGGACGTATGGCAAAGTTTTGTTGAAGCGAAGACGACGGACGAATTCGTACGCCAAAGTGAAGCCCACAAGGCCCTGCAGGTAAGGAACACCCACCCCATAGACTTGGCACTGCTGGGTATGTGGGGGAAGAGGGTGCAATGGGAGAGGGAGGGCGAGGAGGCCTCCACGCTATTTGCATCTATCGCTGAGTAGCGCGATAGAGACTGGCTGAGAGCGAGGTCAAGTGCCACGTCTTCCGGTACCATCTCCTTTACAAACCCCGCGGACGAGGAAGTCTGCCAACGCTAGGTAAGATATCCGACTACCAATTTTGTACATAATTAGTCTGTAACTTTGTAAGTGAAATAACTTGTCGGGATCTTACAGTTAGCGTTGAGTACACAATCTTCCGATGGCACTTTTGTGCCAGACAGGGAGAAAGATTTACTCTCCACAGCCTTGGAAAACAAGGAACACCCTGGTCGCACGCGAGGCATGGGGGTTTTTGTTCCCTGGAAAATAGGATTCTCAGACGACTCAGACAAATACCGGAGTAGGAAGAGAACCAAAGTAGAGCGAGAGGAACGACTGGTTCAAAAGATTAAGGAAAGACTAAGAGAAGAATTCAACAATAAGATAAGAATCCTCGAGGAAAGGCTCAATAATTAGGACTAAAAACAGCCTGCGCAAGTCCCAGATGTATGTGCGCAAATCAGCCCCACTACCAAAAAGAGCAGCTGTGCGTCCGCCACTCCCATAAATGAACATGGCAAATTTTCTGTCAATGACATCAAGGTACTTATATATATGTCTTGAATGCTCCGTACAAATAGCTGTTAGACGCAGTAGCTAATTGTGTACCGTTATGTAGGTGGCTACGCGGTGCACTCTCCATGTGAGACTTGTCCATGGTGCCATTCTTATTCCGGCTGCTTCGGGGCTCGCGTATCTGTCCATTGAAGGGGCCCTGGTGCACGATACCCTGGTGGCACCAGGACTCACGAAGGTTATTGTGGACAGTGTAAATGATAGTTTCAAGACTGTCCCGCTACCGATGCCCCCAAACGACGAGATCGTGACACTGGGGGACGCCATTCACACTTTCATCCA
This sequence comes from Otatea glauca, assembly GCA_036346275.1. NCBI lineage: Eukaryota > Viridiplantae > Streptophyta > Magnoliopsida > Poales > Poaceae > Otatea > Otatea glauca. Next base: position 20,299,941 of record CM070712.1, on the reverse strand, counting down.
GTGGCCCAGCAGCGACATCTCCCTGGACGCCCGTCCTCCATCACCGGAGCTACCCCAACTGCCTGAGTCATCTGTTGCACCTCAGCAGGCCACCAAATCGGCTCCTGTGCCCCCTGCATCAAACAACTTTCAGTGGGATGGTTCCCACTCGTCTCTTGTGAAGACTCCCTTAGCAGAAAGCAAGTCAAGGGCAAAGCAAAGCAGATCATGAAGGAATTGGACTATCCGATTGCCCCGCTGGCCCGAGTATACCAGCTAGGAGAGCTTTTTGTAACAGGAGAGTGCATGAAGAACCTTTCTATAGCTTGCGTTAGATTGCAGAATTGGTGCATAGAACAAGCTAAAAAGCCAGTGCAAGACCGCATAACGAGTATCTCGGTCAGCTTCAAGCCTGAGCATCTATTCAACGAGTCATCAGTGGGCTTCTTCACAGCCGACTTCAAGGACCTGTTTGACGTCTTCAACCTTGACGCCGCGCTCTTGAAATGCTGGACATTGTAAGTGTGTGCAATCACAGTCTACATTCGTGTAATACTGATAAATATCATATATATGTATATATGACTCAATTCTTTCGTATATTTAGATACATGATCCGTGAAGCGAGACAGAACGAACAACCGGTGGGTTTCCTGGACCCACACATAGTCTCCAAGCAAACAATGGACAAAGATTTACTATTTGTCGATAAATACGTCGGAGAGGCCTTGACGGCTCAAAAAGATAAAGAGTTCATACTTTTACCCCACAACCTAGGGTAAGTGGTACTTTGATTTGTACTATGGTCGCAACTCTGTTCTGTTGATTGACCATGCCGACATACCTGTGTAGGTTTCACTGGGTTCTCATTGTAATTTATCCATCCACGAATCGGGTTATTTACCTTGATTCCTTACAAAGTGCCAGCCACGACTTAAATCCTATCGCAAAATTACTCAACAGGTAATTAATCACGTTTCCTCCTAAGATAACATGGTCATATAGGTTGTTCAAGGTGTATGCTTCTCCTGGAATAGCTGAGTTTAACCTTTTGCAATCACGTAGGGCGTTCAAAGTGTACAAAGCTTATGGAGGGCCTTCTGGCAAGGACAGGGCGAAGCTGAAGCACGATTTTAAGTTTTCGGTATCTGCTATACACAATAATCCTATATAAACTATGTAATAATGACTCTGGAACTAACCAATTCTATATTTGCAGTGCCACCAACAGGGAAAAGGAAATAACCATGGTGGATTTTACGTTTGCCACAACATGGAACTCCTCGTCACTAAGAAAACGCCCAATCAGGTAACAACTGCGTTGAAAGAGGCCGATCTGAAGCGAATTCGAGGACAACTTTGTGCCTTCTTACTCAGTCAAGTCTTAAATAAAAAAGGCGAGTTCCACACTACCTTATAACTTCAGGAGTTGTATTTTTTCTGAATTACCATTTGGGTTAATTGTCAAACTTGTGCTGTGGATTTGCGAATTGTAGTTGTGCAGTCAATTAATTGGTTAATGGTATTGAGTTCTATTTGATTAATATATCTAAGTTCATTTCTGAAAGAGATGTGTCATGCAATATTAATCTATACGTAATCTGCTTCGCGCAGTGATGTAATCTGAGTTGATTTCTGAAATGTATGTAATGCCTGTAATCTGAAATGGATGTAATGTTTGTAATGTGAGTTTAGTTATCCTGTAATCTGCTTTTTCTAGATGGCATGGCTAGCATTTCTGAGGCTAGCCAATAAATAGAAAAATGGTTGTCTGTGGGAAGTCTCATCACAGATGGTTTAGAGATGGCTTCAAGAAAAAATTGTTTGTAATATCATAACATCGCAGACTGTTATAAATAAAAACTATCTGTGATGTTTTCATATCATAGACGGTTTTTGTTTCAAACCGTCTGTGATATTATGTAACATCACTAACACATGGTTACAGACGGTTTGGGAAACCGTCTGTGATGACGGTTCCGAACCGTCTGTGATAACTATTTCTGTAGTAGTGTCGAAAACTATCAGCGAATTCTCCATGAAGCTCACATCGCTAGTGGGAGAGATACTCTCGCTAGGAACAAAACTTGACGAAAGCGATGTCGTTGAAAAACTGTTCACTTCGGTTCCAAAATGCTTTCATCCAATCGTTGGAACGATCGAATATGTTGTGTCCATCTTCACCACAATACTTGCATAACTTGAATCATACATTGGATTTCGATACGCCTTTGTAATTTTTGCTCAAGTTTTTGTTTGAACTCCTCTCTTGTCTGCCATGACAACTATGCCTTCTGCATGTGAACTTAAACTTTGATTCAGAACCATGAGTTTCATCTTTTTCTTTGCAAGTAGTACTTCATAGATTTCATTAAGTATAAGAATATCACGGCTATATACTATAGTATCTCTTAACTTAGAATACGAACTAGGCAGCGAACAAGGATAAGACACATATCTTCATCATCATATTTTACCTCTAGAGATTTGAGATCTGAGTCTATTTCTTTGAATTCTGCCACGTAGTTCAATAATGACTCACGTTCTGTCATCTTGTGTGAACAATTATTTAAATCATGATTATCGCAATATCGTGGTGGTGCGATAAAAAAGCTATAGCAAATAGTGTAAGCTATCGCGGAGGCTATCCTACATATATCACGCTACTATTGAAAATATGCTAATTCTATTGCTTTCCATGTTATGTAGAATATAATATGAATAGGAAAAAAAATTGATAACAAGAATGTCAAGCGAAGTGCAACTAAAATGTTCAATATAATATGAATATAGAAATAAAAAAGTACACTTCCATGAACGAGAACGAGAAAGCGTAAAACAAGGAATGCTGCTTTAATTAATTAGATCAAAGTCAATCCACTAAGGTAGTAAATCATAGCTCTTATCCATACATTAGGCAGACACTACCCCGTCCCCGTATATACACACACGAAAACCTACCTGCCTCTGTTAGAATTAGATTTTAACTAAAACATGATCTAGCCTAAGACATGGTCACCAAATGTTAATGCGGAAATAATTCATTAGATACTAACCCGGTGAAGAGGATGCCATTAGGGTTGTCGGTGAAGTAGTTGAGTGAAGAAGATGAGGGCCGGTGAAGAAGATAGGGCACCGTGATCTTCACGGTGCTAGTCGCAGTCTTCGGTAGCCTGGTGCTAGCTTAGTTGATCGGCAATGTAGGGATTGAGCCAAACTCGAGAGGAGAGCATAACCTCATGAGCGTCGCCTCTCCCATTATATTCTAGCGCCGGCTGACGGGACCACAACCACATTCTTGTTGGGCACTCCCGATCAACGCGCGAAATGGTGGGCTTAGCCCCCAAAGTTTTCGGCTGTCAGTTATGCCGAAATCACAACCAACATTCTCCCACTTGATTGAATGCTAATTTCATAAGTCCAAACTCAACAGAATAGTGTAACAAGATAAAGTATTACAACGGTTAATTTAAGTATCACTGCAACCCCAGTATCTATAGTGCATCATTCTATCTCGATAGGATAATCACTTATTTTTAACGGGAGCTGGTTTTATACTTATGGTCCTCATTTCCAGAATCAGAGGCTATCCAATAAACCCATGCCGGCAACATGCTCTCGAAAGATACTAGGTGGTAAGCCTTTAGTAAGTGGATCCGCAAGCATAGACTTAGTGCTTATATGATTGACATCAATAGTCTGATCCTGAAATCTATCTTTCACCACATAATGCTTAATGTCAATGTGCTTGGCAGCACCACTTGACTTGTTGTTACTTGAATAGAAAATTGTGGCTAAATTATCGCAGTATAAAGGTAGTGGTTTAGATATGCTGTCTACTACTCTTAATCCCGGAATAAAATTCTTAAGCCATACAGCCTGCCCAGTAACCTCATAACATGCCACAAACTCAGCCTGCATTGTTGATGATGCAATAAGTGATTGTTTGGAGCTTTTCCACGAAATGGCTCCTCCCGCAAGTGTGAAGATATAACCTGATGTTGATTTCTTAGCATCAACACAACCCGCAAAGTCACCGTCTGAATAACCCACAACCTCAAGGATATCAGACTTCTTATATGTTAGCATGTAATGCTTAGTGCCTTGCATATAACGCAAGACTTTCTTAACGGCTTTCCAGTGGTTCAAACCTGGATTTGATTGATATCTGCCAAGCATCCCGGTTATGAATGCTAAATCAGGGCGAGTACATACTTGTGCATACATAATGCTTCCGACAGCTGAAGCGTAAGGAATCCTCTTCATCTGATCAGTTTCAAATTGATTCCTTAGATATTGGAATGTTCCAAACTTATCATCCTTAACAATAGGAGCAGGCGTGTGAAGGACCATGTGGAGGTCCATCCATGTTTGTGATGAGTATTTGACTTTATTTGAGCAAGGTGTGCTCAAGTTTGAGTTTGATTTGGATTGATTTTCAAAATGAAGCAATTTGAGTTGTCTCTGCCAGGAGTGGAAGTACCAATCGTATGGACGCGGTAGTGATGAGTTGGATGGTTTATATTGCATATCATTGTGGGCATTGCTATGTGAAAGGTTTTTTCCTTGTCTTTGATGGTTGCAGGACGACGGTGCTAGGTCATGGTGAGACGAAGGATAGCAGGGACTAGGCGAGGCGTCGGAGGTCGAGACGGTTGGGAGATCGCGGGAGATGATCGGAGATGGAGTCCGGGCAAGTCAAGAAGACAAGGAAAGGAGTTGATGCTAGCTAGATGCCACGTGGATCAATGAGGGCCGTCGGATTGAGGTCTAGTTGATAGGTTAGCGGGTCTAGGTAGTATGCTTTGAAAACTGTGCAAGAAAACCCGGTATGTGTGTGGGTTTTGGGTTAGCCCTTGCATGGCTGTGTGTGTGGGTTAATCCTAGCCCTTAGATGAGTGCTCTAGGGTTGATGGACTCATCCAAGAGTGGTAGGTGGCCCAAGAGTAGTATAATAGGGGTGGAGGGGTAGCCTCCTTCCCTTGAAGGTTTTGTGGTTTGTGAATGCTCCTTTGAGCTTTGCCCACATGAAAGTGAGGCTTTGTAACCTCTCCTTTCAGAAATGAAAGTTTTATCCATCCACCTGTTTGCACCAAATTTTGGTAAGTACAGTCAAAATCGGCAACAAAGTCAACATACGGCAAATAAACGGCAGTTCAGGAAGATTCTGAAGATTATTTGTAACGGAAAATATATCTAAGGAAAAGCTATCCAAAATAAGGCCGATTCGGATCGATTTCGCAATCGTATTATGGCGAACACTATCGGCCGATGGGTATAAAAGAAGAACCAAAGCAAGCTGCAGGGGCATCAACGTTCAACCATCAAACAATTCAATACAAGTCTTTACTTTTCTGTCAACTAGGAGTAGTCTCTGTAATTTAGATCTCTTTTGTAATCGATCTAGATCAATAAAGTTGCGCATCGCCGATTGTTAATCTTCTTCAATTACACCCCAGGTTTGATTTATTATGATTTTGTTGCGCATCGCCTTCTTCAGAATTGATCTACCTTTATCCTCTGATTAGCTTTAATCGGCTAATTAGACTTACATTGTTACTTTGATCTTAATCGGCTTCAAGCTGATTGGGTCTAAGCCGATTGATCGTTACGATCGGCTTTTGAGTAAATTTTATATTTTACCTTGTCGATTCTGAGTCAAATCAAGCGCACGCTCTTGAACGGTGTTAAATGCGGTGTCTTCTTGTCGAAACCCTACTTCAAGTTTTTGCGTCAACACACTCTTAGCATGCCGGTGGGACCCAATATCTTCTTGGAAAATCGATTCCGCCGTCCGATCTCAATCTGAGGCCATAATCGTCCCAGCGATGGGCGATTTGGCCTTGAACAACGCCAGGAGATTGAGGTTCGGAAGGCCGCGCTAGAAGAGATGATGCTAAGTTGCTATCAGAAAACTAGATGCGGCGTCACTCAAAAATCCGCCTGCCAGGCGGTCAGCATACAGGAGATGCGGTGTAGTAAGCGAGTAAGCCGATATCTCACTGCTCAAGCGAATTATCGGCTATGATTAATCGATCATGCACCACGCTGTGATAAACCAATCATCGGCTCTCGTGACAACGCTTAAGCCGATGATAGCAAATAGCGTTAAATCTATAGCCCAGGAGTTAGCCTCGTCAGGAAGTCTGCTCGACCTATTGCAAGCTCTGCCGAATTATCCTGTTTTCTCAGTATCACAAAACACGCAGAGCACAATGGCCGATCCTAAACCATCGGCTGTAACTTCACCCCCCACCATGATGCCCACACAACCCACGATCATATTGCCTAGGGACCCTCGGTCAAGTGGAGTAAGTCATTATCACTCCTACACCGACGCTGCTAATTTAGACGCATCGACCAATTTGCCACCGTCGGCTCCATTCTATGCTTTTCCCCAATCGGTTTCACAGCCGATTGGCTCCGAGAGATTCCCACAAGAACCCACCCTGCTAAGAAACCCAGTTCCACACAGGGTAGTAACATACTCTGAGCCGTTTGTTCCAGTGCCGAAAACTCAAACCAGGCATAATCGACACGATCAGCATGGTCGTATGCCGACGACGCAGCATAATTGGCAACCCGAGCTTGCACTCGGGGGGCAGAACGCCGATTATGACAGATATTATCAAGGGCCTGCTATGGCCGATAATGCTAATTGGGCGTCGGATCTCTGCCGTTTTGAGGACCAATTCGACATACAACCAAAAGGAAAGGATATCGGCTATAGAAAACCGTATCCGATTACATAGATCGCATGCCCTACCCTCATAACGAGTTCGGACTTAGCCAAATTTTACGGGATGATTCTATCACCACCACGGAACACGTTGGACACTTTATCGCGCAATGCGGTGAAGCGGCCCGATCCGACGGGCTTAAATTAGACTATTCCGTTGTCTGCATGCGGGCGCGTTTACTTGGTTCACTTGCTTGCCTCCGAATTCGGTCCATTTATGGAGCGATTTGGAAAGCCGATTTCATGAATACTTCTTTTGAGCGGTTTGGGCTCGAGATTTGGATCTAAGTTACATGCGCCAAAAGTTTGGGGAATCGGTAGCGGATTACGTCAAGAGATTTAGAGAATTAGGAATCGGTGTTTTAGCGTCACATTGCACGACAACCAACTTGCGATTTAGCATTTCAAGGTTTGATTCCGTCGCTTAGGGAGAAATTCGGAGGACAAGAATTCACCGACCTTAGCCACTTATTGCATCGCGTGTCGGCTCAAGAAAGCCGATTCAGCGACAATAAAGTGTTCAAAGACAGATTTAAAAATAGCAATAACAAAGAAAGGACAAGGCTAAAGTCAATATGGTTGAGTATTGTCCAAGTGACTCATCGGAAGGCGAGGAAGCGAAATAAACATAGCGAATGGGTAAAAGGATCCAAAAGTTCTAAGTCCATTCTTGGCTTAAGCCGACTAGGAACAAGTCGGAGGTTAAGTACTCTTTCGATGTTTCTAAGTGCGATCGTATTTTTGATTTATACGCAAGAAAAGATAATCGATTGCGGAGGGCATGTGATACCGTCGTCAGACGAGATTAAGAAAGCAGTATTGCAAATGGCATCATTCTTATTCGCATAACACTAATGATTGCAATATCTTTGACAGCAGATCAAATCGCTGTTGAGGATGGTCGGTTGAAATTTGCGATGAGCCGACTATGCAAGTTGATGTTGATCCGTTTCCCATCAACATGGTTGAGTTCGGCTAAGGAAAAGAGCCGATGCACAGCGGGCCAAAAGGATCGACAAGTCAACATCGATCAAGTTCAAGCGGCGATCAAACACTAAAGGTCTGTCGGCTCTTTACAAATAGAAGCCGATCGAGAAGGAAAAATTCAAGAACCATTAAACCCAAGGGGATCCTCGGTGGGAAAATGGTACAAAGCGAAAAAGTCTCCATTAAGGCGACCAAAGCAAAAGGTCGGGACCAACGTTCTCACAATTAATGGAAATACGAAAGGATGAAAAGCCGACCATGGTATAATACCACGGTCGGATAATTTGTACCACATGAGAATGTGGAGAGGCACATAGAAGGTGTCCCTTTTGGCGATTTCTTTGGGAAAGAGGAGTAAGCGTTGCCATCACCATACACCGCCTGATGGAACATTATCCCCAAGGCGATTGGCCAAGGCAATCGGCGGAGATAAGTATGCAGGCGATTAGAGAGCAAGGCGTAGTAATGAAGGCCATCACGAGAGAATATCAAACGGATCAAGAACCGAGCCAAATCAAGGCACACAAGCCCAGTCCTAATCAAGAAGATTTGGTGGTCAAATCTGAAGCCGGTGGAGCCCAAACCGGTAGTGTCCATCGGCCCGAGCGGATCCAACGACAGCGGCTTCAGAGGCTAAGGGCGCAAGAAATCCGTGAAGCCGATGCGAAAAATAGAGAGACGAAGCGTTTAATGAACTTCAACCAATCAAATGCGTCAAGAAAGAGTGGAGAAGAAAAGAACAAGCCGAAGAAGATTTTGAATCGGCTGATGACTTGGATTCTCCCATGATTCGGGATGACACCCCTCCCATGGATATCAACATAGTGTTCACGTTGCCGGCTGAGTTCAAAATCAGAAACGAATCGACCGAAAAAGCGGTTGCTCAGTTGTGTTACGCGTCTGAGTGCCATATTCGAAAACCTAAAGATGATCATCGGCATCTGAAGCCATTGTATCTAAAAGGATATATAAATGGCAAGCCGATATCAAGAATGCTGGTAGACGGAGGGGCCACAGTGAACCTGATGCCGTACTCGACATGCAAGAAACTGGGTAAGTCTGATGAAGATTTAATTAAAACTAACATGGTTCTAAACGACTTCACAGGCGACCCCACAGAGGCAAAGGGTGTCATGGTCACATAGTATTCGTCGGTAGCAAGACCTTGCCGACGGCGTTCTTTATGTCGATGCCAAAGGAAACTACAGTCTTGCTCGGTCGGGATTGGATTCATGCCAAGCTGCTGTATTCCGTCGACCATACATCAAGCGCTTATGCGATGGAGCGGAGAAGAAGTCGAAGTCGTCACAGCCGACACATCGGCCCATATCGCCATGGCTAGCTCTGACGCGAATTGGCAACACGAAGAAGCTGGCTGCATATCGGGAAAGGCGCTGGACGATCGTGATTTCATCTGTAAAGTAAATCGGGACTCATGCCGATAAGTGTCAAGCCGGCACTTTTGATCGGGCAAATGAAGTGTTACGCCGATGGGGACAAGAAAAGCACTAAAGGGGTTCTGGGATAAAATGCAAAGCTATCGGCAAACAACGGATAGCTACGAAGCCATAGAAGACTTTGAAGAAATTGAAAAGTTAGGTCAAGGTTTTACATCCACTGATTTGCTTGAAGAAGTAGATATAGGTAGCGGTGATAGAAAAAGACCAACTTTTGTTAGTGCAAGTTTAGATGTAAAGTACAAAGAAAAACTGATAAAAATCCTTAGAAATTATAAGGATTGTTTTGCTTGGGAATATCATGAGATGCCCGGATTAAGCCGTCAGCTGGTGGAATATCGGCTACCTATAAAATCGAGCTATCGGCCGTTTAAACAGTATGCTAGGCGTTTCAATCCGGCCTTATACCAAATTATAAAAGAAGAGATAGAACGGTTGTTGGAAGCAAAATTTATCAGGCCTTGCCGATATGCGAGTGGGTTTCCAACATAGTTCTGTTATGAAGAAAATGGAAAGCTTCGGTATCGTCGACTTTAGAGATTTGAACAAGGCGATGCCAAAGATGAATATCCGATGCCAATAGCCGATATGCTCATCGATCTTTGCGTCGGGGAACAAGATCATAAGTTTTACGGATGGTAATGCGGGTATAACCGGATACTCATGGCGAAGCCGATATACGAAGACGACTTTCGGATGTCACGTGCAATAGGATTGTTCGAGTGGGCGGTGATGACTTTCGGCTTGAAGAGCGCTGAGCAACATATCGAGCAATGAATCGATCTTTCATGACTTAATCGACCACATTGTCGAAATTTATATTGATGACGTAGTAGTAAAATCTGCGAGAAGATTTGCGAAGACTTGGCCGACTTAGAAAGAGTTTTAAGAACATAAGATCGCACGGCCTAAAGATGAATCCTTTCAAGTGCGCGTTAGGCGTGTCACCGGGCGGTTCTGGGCTTCATGGTGCATGAAAGGGGATTTGAAGTCAGTCAAACGAGGGTCAGAGCTATAGCCAATACCAAACCACCGACATGCAACAATAAGTTACAAAAGTTGATCGGCAAAATTAACTATCTCCGTCGGTTCATCTCAAACCTCTCTGGAAGTATTCGTGCTTTTACTCCATTGCTAAAATTAAAGGACAATGAAGAATTTATATGGGGAGCCAATCAGCAGAAGGCTTTCGATGAAATTAAAAGGTATTTGTCCAACCCTCCGGTTCTGGCTGCGCCTCAAAAAGGGGTTCCTTTCAGACTATATGTCTCGGCTGAAGAAGATACTATTGGAGCTGTTTTGGCACAAGAGGTGCATGGTAAAGAAAGGGTTATCTTTTATTTAAGCCGACGATTGCTAGACACAGAAATCAGGTACCCTTTTATCGAGAAATTATGTTTATCTTTGTACTTCTCGTGCACGAAGTTAAGGCATTACATATTAGCATCGGCTTGCAAAGTGATCTGCAAAACCGATGTTATAAAATATATATTGTCAACTCCTATTCTACGAGGTCGACTTGGCAAATGGGCTTACGCCTTGGTCGAGTTCGACTTATCATATGAATCGGCCAAAGCAGTCAAAGAACAAGTCCTAGCCGATTTTATAACAGGACATAACACAGCGGCAAACTTAGTCTCGGTCGCACCATGGCAATGTTCTTTGACGGATCGATATGCGAGGAAGGTGATGGTATCGGTATTGTACTCACCACACCCAAAGGGCATAACTTCGAATTTGCATTCCGGCTAAATAGCCGATGTTCAAACAACCAGGCCGAGTACGAAGCATTGTTCAAAGGCCTACAATTGTTGGAAAATATTGGGATCAGTGCTGTTGAGGCATATGGTGACTCACTGTTGGTTGTACAACAAGTGAAAGGATTGTACCTATGTCGAGATGGAGTGTTACTGAAGTATTTAGAACAATGTTTAGAAATTATCGGCTCTTTTATATCATTTTCTATCAGTCATGTTCCTCGAGAATTGAACGATAGAGCCAATGCTTTGGCTCAACAAGCATCAGGATATAAAGATTTTGGCCGAAGTCAGGAGACCGAACTGGTAGACAAAGCAGTCATGTGCACAGATATTACCGATTGGAGAACGCGAATAAAAGATTATTTAGTTGATCCATCCAAGCCGCGGAGCGAAGATACGGCGAAAGCGTTGAAATACGTTGTTATGAGCGATATACTATATTATCGAACTATGGAAGGTTTGTTGTTAAGATGTCTTGATGCTCAAGAAGCGCGGGTAGCGATGGGTGAAATACGAAGGCATTTGTGGTTCTCATCAATCGGCGCATAAGATGAAATGGATGCTCGGATGGACGAGTTATTTTGGCCGACGATGCTAGAAGATTGTTTCAAGTATTATAAAGGATGTCGGACATGTCAGAAGTTTGGCAACGTACAACTAGCACCAGCATCGGCTTTACATTCGATTGTCAAACCGTGGCGATTCGAGGGTTGGGAATAGATATAATCGGCCAAATATTTCTGCTTGAGTAAAGGCCACAAGTTTATTTTGGCATAGCGATTACTTCTCAAAATGGGTCGAGGCTATACCACTTAAAAAGGTGACCAGTGTTGAGGCGATTAGTTTTGTGAATGAACATATCATCCATCGGTTTGGAATACCGCAAACAATCACGACCGATCAAGGTACGGTGTTTATGTCCAACGAGTTTGAGTGCATACGAGTCTAGGGATCAAACTGTTAAACTCTTCCCCATACTACGCTTAGGCTAATGGACAAGCCGAGTCGTCTAACAAAACACTAATCAAGTTGATCAAAAGAAAAATTGACGAGAAGCCAAGGAATTGGCATTCCACTCTATCGGAGTCACTTTGGGCCTATCGGCTATCCTACCACGGAGCGACGAAGCTTTCACCTTACCAATTGGTGTACGGACAAGAAGCCGTTCTACCGTGAGATCAACGTTGAATCGATATGAACGGCCGAGGCAAAGCGGGTTGTCGGCTCAAGAATACAATGATTTAATGATCGACAACTTGGATGAGTTAGCAGAGTTACGTTTGTCTACGCTCGATCGGCTCGAGAAGAATAAGATCAGAGTTGCAAGGGCATATAATAAAAAAGTCATGCCTAAGTCTTTCGATCTAGCCGATTTGGTATGGAAAACAATATTGCCTGTTGGTTCGAAAGACAACCGATTTGGGAAATGGTCACCTACGTGGGAAGGGCCATACAAAATTAATCGGCTAGTTGGCGGAAACTCGTACTTACTAGAAACGCTAGAAGGGTATGTATTGCCAAAAGCTATTAACGGGAAATACTTGAAGAAATACTACCCTAGCGTCTGGATCGGAGCCTAGTCGACCGAATATTGCGTTCAGAAAGCCAAGTTAACGCGATGCTGTTAATCGGCTAAAAGGATCGAAGATTTGAAAGACGCATTTACCAAAAAGCATAAGTAAATCGGTTAAACAGCCGATTAAACAAAAGTTGCAAGCATTCAAAAAATCTCCATATACCAAGTTTGACAATTCATAGTCTAAAACTGAATGCCCGACCCGTGGAGAGTCGCGCCCAGGGCCGATAAAGCGCCTGCAGCTTTTGCGATGATGTCTTGAATTTCGTTGAGAAGACGTTCATCATCCTTTGCGTCCCCAGGCACTGGCTTCACCTTGGCCGACTGATCCGTCACACTTGCAACAGCTGCGGCAATACCAATCTTTTGCTCTTTCAACTCCGACGCAGTTCTTTCCAAGACCTGTTGGCCTTCTCCGATTTGTTTCTCAGTTTTGGCCAATTCTTCCAAAAGAAATTTCTTTGCATTTTCGAGCTTGGAGAGGGACCCCTTGATCGACTTCACCAAGTGAATCGGCATCAAATTTCCGCTTTTTAGCCTTGGCATCGTGACCAATTCATCCAAGAGCTTCGGTGGCTTCTTGGGCTCCTCGTCGAATTCGGTCTTGAGCCGCCTCCACCGCAGACTTCTTATCATCCGGATGGCATATGTTGAGCAGGGCTTGCATTGCTTCGGAGGAAAGTCGGCCGGCAATGACCATGGCATCTCGATTGGTGATTGTCGGATAGGATCTCCGATTGGGGCGCATGACTAGATCAAAGAGCTTGTCAAGACGCTCCTTCATGCCCGGAGCGAAATAAAGGCCGATGCCACCTTCGACACTTCAAGGATCTTTCTGATCTCTGCATCATAATCATCAGTGGCCATAATCTCTGGGTCGTCGAGATCGGCCAAGGAGAATCCCAGCAGGTCAGTCGGATCCGATGGTTACGCGAGTTGGTGGTTGGAGCTGTTGAAGTTGGCAGCGGCGTGGGGATTGGCGTAGTAGATATGTTCGGAAGATCGGCTAAGATCTTCGCGACTTGAGTAGACTGCGTTGGCTAAAGGAGATAAGTATAGAGTAAGCCAGTGCGTCAAAATTTATTTCATTACGCAAGGTACGATCACCTACCTCCCCCGTAGCTGATATTGTCGGAGAATTCTCACCACTCTGCTCGAGAGGCTTGGAGACCCTTTTGGCGGCAGCCTTAGTATATTTTCGCTTCTTCTCTGAATATTTGTCAGGCAAACGATCCTGTTAGCCAGGGATTAGTTTTATATAAGGAAGCCGACAATAAAACTTACTGGGTTGTTTTTGCTTCTCTAAGTCCGACAGAGATGGGCTCTGTATGCCCAAGGATCCCGATGCATAGCCGGTGACAGCGGCCGCTTGCGATTGTTTTTTGAGCTGCTTATCACCCGATGGAGCCGGAGCTGTTGCCTTCTACAAAAGGTCAAGACCAAGTCAGATACAAAATAAACTTCAGACAAACTTCAGAAGTGATGTTATGAAAGGTTTAGACTCTAAGCCGATACCTCGCTAGGAACGCCTACATTCGTGTTAGTATATCCTGACGATGAAGTATCGCTGCTAGAGTCAGCATTAGATACTAGCGTCGGCTCCGAAAGATTTGGAAAAAACTCAGTAATGATGTTAGACGGAGACTTTGACCGATACAAAGCCTCTGCAATAACTGACCACCACTTTGTATAACCTCCCGCCCATCTGGTATTCAGAAAGAAGTGTGGCAAGGATTGAATCTGTAAGTCATCGGCCACTTTAAGGACGATTTCAACAGATGTAGTACTGCGGACTCTGGCTCTTGGCTCAAGCCGATCAAGGAGTTGGAAGCTTGGAATTATTTGGCCAAAACCGAGCTGCCTCGCATAAACCGATGGGTGATAAAACTCGTATGATGGCTGGAAAGTCCGATTCCTTGTATGAAGTCCAGCATGAAGGATGTAGGGGGAAATGAAAATTTTGTACAAGTCGAGAGTCTCCGGAGGCATTGCAGAGCTGTCGGCTTCAAGTTTGAGAAATGAAGGCCATGAGAAATCGGCCACACCGCTATAACTGAAAAAGTCTCTCTGCCTCAAATCCGTATCGCTCAGATTAAGGAAAAAGGACATATACTTTCTTGAATCGGCTTCTGTGATTGTCGTTTCATTGCCCGAACACATGATAAATCGTTCGCCAAACGATCGGCTTGCTTGATATTGCGGGACAGCATTCTCAATGTTGTCTTCTCTTGGGAAGGCTGTGTCTTCAGTGGGTTCCAGATTAAACGGTCGGCTAAAAAGCAATCTGACGGACTTGGATAAACCACAAAGGCCCACCTACATTACCCACAAGAAATCAAGAAACTCAGATACAAACCGACTCTAATGATATGCATCATCTGATACACTGCTCCTAGAAATGTTTTCCCAAGTGCCAGCCGACGGCCTTCCACCAGTCCTTCAGCAATAGTTTGATATACTTGGGTTGGCCCTAATGAAGCACCACAGAACAAGAATCGGTCCAGCCAAAGATTAAGGAAAGCGACGTGCTCTTCGTCCGATACTAATCCATTCACTTTATTGTTACTTGCAATATACTTAGACCACCTTCGCCTTTTGATCGGATAAGCTTATGTTTGGGTTTAGCACTAAAGGCCGACACTTGTTCCCGTCCGGTTTTAGGCGTGAGTTGAGCAACATCCGGCAAAGTTGGGCCGACCATACCAGTGCGAAACATGAAAGCATTGAAAGTATCCGACCAGAAATAACAAGCCGTGGCCACTAAGGGCTCATTGGCCTCTGGATTGGCTAAACTTAAGGGAATGCACTCTGCTATGCCCATCCTCTCCCAAGACTCCCTTTTTTGGGCTGCTATCCGATTATACCAATTTTTCCACCCTTTGAGTGCAGTCGGCCAAGCCCTAAAACTTTTACTCCAACCCTCGATATTATACCCTCTACCCGACAAAGGAAGGCGGGTCACTTCTTGCTCAATAACCGTAGCTACCTCAAGACTTCCCAAGGGACCCAAAAAATATTGGTCATTACTATACGGGATCGGAATAAGTACCTGTGAGGGATCCATTCAGCCGATCTTGAACCACAAGCCGATTGAAGCAAAAAGCAATTGTGCTGACAGAAGGATGGCAAAAGGAAAGAGAGTCGATTATGGGTATCGCGAGAGCTCGAGTGCGTGAAGAATGACCAAGGTGAAGACCGCATTATATAGCGCAGTGAAAATTTTTGAAACGGCGGGAAGTGAATCTCAAAAGACAGGCAGTTAAAACGCACTACCTACATGTCAGAAATTTACGACGCCATTAAAGCAGCGGTTATTGGCAAAAAGTTGACAAACTAACCGATGGAAAAAGCCGATATGTAACATTTTTGAAAGATGACAAGTCATCTCCCAAAAATGGGGGGCATATGTTTGCACCAAATTTTGGTAAGTACAGTCAAAATCGGCAACAAAGTCAACATACGGCAAATAAGCGGCAGTTCAGGAAGATTTTGAAGATTATTTGTAACGGAAAATATATCTAAGGAAAAGCTATCCAAAATAAGGCCGATTCGGATCAGATTCTGCAATCGTATTGTAACCGAACACTATCGGCCGATGGGTATAAAAGAAGAACCAAAGCAAGCTGCAGGGGCATCAACGATCAACCATCAAACAATTCAATACAAGTCTTTACTTTTCTGTCAACTAGGAGTAGTCTCTGTAATTTAGATCTCTTTTGTAATCGATCTTGATCAATAAAGTTGCGCATCGCCGATTGTTGATCTTCTTCAATTACACCCCAGGTTTGATTTATTCTGATTTTGTTGCGCATCGCCTTCTTCAGAATTGATCTACCTTTATCCTCTGATTAGCTTTAATCGGCTAATTAGACTTACCTTGTTACTTTGATCTTAATCGGCTTCAAGCTGATTGGGTCTAAGCCGATTGATCGTTACGATCGGCTTTTGAATAAATTTTATATTTTACCTTGTCGATTCTGAGTCAAATCGACCGCACGCTCTTGAACTGGTGTTAAATGCGGTGTCTTCTTTGTTAGAAACCCTACTTCAAGTTTTTGACGTCAACACCACCTATGAATTTATTTTGATTTCGTTATGTCTTTACTTTTTTAAATTCAGCATTTACTTTCTATGTTACATTCTACTTTACTTTCATGTAATTTCTCTCTTGGTATATCAGCAAACATTTACAAAGATAGTTATTAAATCGTTAGCACCACATAAAAACATTCCCTAGAGCGATTTTACTTTCATGGGTCCTTATGATTCTAAAGAATGATGAGGGCAAGGTGATACCTCGCGGTGATGCTATCAAGCGTGAAGAGGCTTGAGGCAAGATCTACAAGCGTGCCTCTCGCTACTGGATTTGCCTCCTCCTTCTAAATCTTTGATCTTGGATGTTTTGAGTGTGTTCATATGGTTTTACATCACTTTTGCACTCTTGGATTGAGTAGAGAATATCTTTTCTTTCAAGTTCCAACTTTGTTCGTAACTTATTCTTGTGCGTGATCGAAGTATTTGATTTCTATAAAAATCTATAAAAATCTTTTTCAAGTGATTCTTATTGGAGGAGGTGCGGGACTCTGACATCCACTTATAGAAAAATTTTAAGTTCACTTGTTGCACCGTTTGGGCGCCATGAGGTGAAAACTGAGCCCCAAACTTTCTGCTCGATGTTCTTGACCAGACTGTGTTCTTAGATTTTTTTGTTTTTTCTGTAAGGCTTTTTGGGGAGAAATTTGGTGGCGTTCTTCACGGCTCTGATGCTCATAGGGAGAAAAAGTCTCAAAATTTTTTGAGCTGCAGAAACCCACCAACCTCCTATGCAAATTGAGGACAAGTTCGAAATTCCTTTTGCTTTTCCAAAGTGACTTTTGTGATTTGAATTGTTGTCCTTTCTAAAAGCAAGAGTTTGAATTGATTCCTCTTTATCTTGGACACTAGACAACCAGCATTGTGACTCAAAAATCCCCACATATTTTATGGTACTTATCCATGCAAGCTTGGGGTACACATAGTTGTCTAGTTTTTCAGGTTCTTCACGATTTCCTTTGAGCGATCTTGTCGAGGTTTTTGTTGGAGTATTTTGGGGGAAATTTTATTTGCGACAATTCAACCCCCCTCTGTTCGCCATCTCGGTCCTTCAGCGTGGCAGAGCAGTTATGCATATTAAATCTCTTAAGCACTCTGTCAATGTATACCTTTTGGGATAAGCCTAATACCCCTTTGGACCCATCTCGGTGAATCTCAATGCCCAAAACATAAGAGGCATCACCAAGATCCTTTCATGTCAAAGTTGGTGGAAAGAAATCTTTTGGTTTCATACAGCATATCCTTATCGCTGCTAGCTAATAAGATATCATCCACATAAAGCACTAAGATAGTAAATTTGCTCCCCTTAGTCTTAATATATATGCAATTGTCCACTTCATTTTCTTTGAAACCAAAATTTCTTATGGTATCATCGAACTTAAGATACCATTGTCTAGACGTCTGTTTTAGTCCATAGATGAATTTCTTAAGTCGACATCCCATATGTTCCTTGCCTTCCACAACAAAACCTTCCGGTTGAGCCATGTAAACATTCTCATGCAAGTCACCATTAAGGAATGCAATTTTAACATCCATCTGATATAGCTCTAAATCATAATGAGCAACAAGCGGCATGACAATCCTTAGTGAATCTTTCTTTGAGACGGGAGAGAAAGTATCAACATAATCAATCCCCTCTCTTTGTGTAAACCCTTTTGCTACAAGCCTTGTCTTGAATCTTTCGACATTTCCCTTAGAGTCATGTTTAGTTTTGTAGACCCATCTACAGCCTACTGTTTTGACTCTGTCAGGAATTTCTACTAGATCTCAAACATCATTAACGCTCATAGACTTTATTTCATCCTGCATGGCCTCAAGCCACTTGGGTGAATCCTTAGCCATCATAGCCTCCTTAAATGAGGTAGGATCATCGACCTTCTCTATGTCATTAACATCTTCTTTCATGTATACGACATAGTCATTCGGGATGGCAGACCTTCTTTCCCGCTGTGATCTTCTTAGTGGTTTATTAGTTATCACAGGGGGTTGTTGAGGCTCATCATTAGGTGATGTACTGTTAATCCCAGAATTCTCAGTTGGGGTGTTAACTCCAGGATTCTCAGCTGGAGGTGTAACTAAATGAGGTACAGGAAGAATAGTCTCTTGGATTATCGGTAATGGTACATAAGTCCGAATCTCCTCAAGATCTATTTTCCTAGCCTCAGAGCTCCCACTGATTTCATCATTCTCAAAAAACACAGCGTGCCTGGTTTCTACAAATTTAGTAGTCCGATCAGGACAGTAAAAGCGGTACCCCTTTGACCTTTTTGGGTACCCAATAAAGTGGCAACTTACTGTCTTAGTATCTAGTTTTCCAATATATGGGTTAAACAGTTTGGCTTCAGCTGCACAGCCCCACACGCACAAATAATTTAAGCTTGGTTTTCTCCCAGTCCATAATTCATAAGGCGTCGATGACACCGATTTACTGGGAACTCGGTTTAATATGTGTGCGGCTGTCTTTAAGGCCTCCATCCATAATTTAAGTGGTAAACTGGAGTGAGACAACATACTCTGTGCCATATCCATAAGTGTACGGTTAAGCCACTCCATTCTGTTGAGATTCACCGGGCATGGAATATTGAGCTACTATTTCATTTTCTTTAAGGTACTTAGCGAAAGGGCCAGGAATTTATCCATAAGGTGCATGTTTTCCATAATACTCTCCTCCTCTGTCTGACCTCACTACTTTAATTTTTGAGTTATGCTGATTTTCAACCTCACCCTTAAATATCTTAAATTTATTTAGTGATTCAGACCGTTCCTTAATAGGGTAAATATAACCATACCGTGAAAAATCATCAGTAAAGGTTATAAAGGAATCATAACCATCTACTAACATAATAGGGAAGGGACCACAAATGTCAGTATGAATTATTTCTAGAGGACATGAGCTGCGTGTTGCTCCTTTCTTAATTTGTTTAACGTATTTTCCTTTAATACAATCAATACAAGCGTCAGAGTCAGAAAAATTCAATAGGTGGAATATCTCTTCCTTAATGAGATGCTCCATTCTCCCCTTCTAAATATGGCCCAAGCGATAGTGCCATAGTTTCGACGAGGTCTCATTATCCATATTACGCTTGTGTTTAATAGGAGCATCACACACATTTAGCAATAAATGAGACTATTGTATAGACAACATATAAAGCATGTCGTGCTTGGAAGCAAGACCAACATTATTACATTCAGATTGAATCAAACATTTATTGTCTCCAATCACACAATAATAACCATCATTGTCTAACAGGGAAACAGAAATTAAATTCCTCCACATGGAGGGGACATAAAGGACATCTTTTAGGAGGAGGGTGAAGCCACTCCCCAAAACTAATGGAAGCGTCCCAATAGCCTCAACTTCAACCACCTGTCCATTAGCGACTCTAAGCCTTCGGTCCCCTTTTATGGTCCTTAATGAACTGAATCCCTGCATCGAATTAGTAACATGCACAGTAGCTCTAGAATCAATCCACCAAGAATAATGTGGAAAATCTGCATAAAGTGATTTATCAACAAAAGTAATTGTATCATTACCCTTCTTGGCGAGCCACTGACGGAAGCTGGCGCACTCCTTTTGCACATGTCCCTCCTTTTTACAGAAGCGACAGGTGATGGCAGTAGGAGATTTCACCCCTTTAGGCGCGGATTTGCTTGTTTTCACCTTAGGATTAGGGGAGAAATATAGCTTCTTCTTGGCCTTATGGTCTCCATGAGAGTACTTCCTTTTGCCATTTCCATTATTGGCCATAAAAGCCTGATCCCTTTCTTCAGTCTTAATCCTTTCCTCCTCCTGGACTAGTTGAGCAATGAGCTCGCTCATGGACCACTTCTCTTTCTGCGTGTTGTAATTAATCTTAAAGGGAGTGTACATACAAGATAGGGATGTCATTATGAAGTGAACCAGAAAACCGTCAGAAATTGCCATGTCAAGTCCTTTAAACTTAGCCACCATGTCATTCATTATCATGATGTGCTCTCTTATGCTGCAAGAGCCATCAAATTTAGTGGTGAGGATCTTCATAATAAGAGTACTTGCATAAGCCTTTAAGGATCCCTTAAATTGTTCCTCAATGGCAGCCAAGTAGCTCTTAGCCTTATCAGATTCGGGGATTGCTCCCCTAATCCCCACCGAGATGGTGCTCTTCATAATCATAAGTGACATGCGATTGGATCGCTCCCATCGCTCACAGTTAATATCATAAATTTTCTTTAATTCAACATAATTTTCCTCAGTTGAGGAAGGAGCGATAGGAGCAGGGTGACATAAGGCATAATCAAGCTCAAGAACACCAAGGAAGATCTGTTTTTAGATCTGAACCTTCTATCCCGTTTTTGGCTATCTAAATGGATTCAAATTGAAACAGTTTGTATACCAAAGTTGTAGATCCCGTCGAGAGCTACAATTTTCATATAAATTTCATCTCCATCCGAGATCATATGAAAAAGTTATGATTTTCTTTAGGAACTGGCTGCAGGATAGGGGAAATGCTTTGTTGCCTTATAAACGGGCGACATGCCTCTGTCGCTCTCTCAATGGGCGACAGAGGTATATTTTTGTAATTTTTGAGATCGAGGTATATTTTTGCAATTTGAATAAAAAATATATTATTTTAAAAAAAATTGTCATTCGTGTGATTAGTGGTAGCCGGAAAAGAAAAAGCTATAAAGTCCATTTGAAACGTAGGAATTGAAAAGAGAAATTTTAGATGCATTATACTGATAGTATATGGTGGATAACAGAAATCAGACCTAACCATTGATTTGTGAAGGATATTTTTCCTACTCTACTACTAGAGAAATTATAAATAAATACTAATTATTCTGATCTATTGGATAAAAAGAATAAATGATCTATATTAAATTTAGTGAACCGTGAAAGAGCTCATTGAAAAACCGTGAATTGGACTGGCGTGTCGAGCGAAATCTCACAGGAAAAGAAAACATAGGATTTGGGTCTGTTTGGATGTTCATAGGAAAAAAATATCGATTGAAAGAGGTTGCCTTGATCGAGAGAAAGGAAGATTTCTAGGAGGTTAGACCTCGTGTTTGTCTTGCTCCAAAATTCCTTCAAAACTAGCATTGATGGTCTACGCATTTGCGTGGCTAGGTTTCATTTAAAGTTTATAGTATTAAATGATGTAACTTATATGCACTGACTTCTTCAACAATACAGAAGTCCACCACTCGTTGTCGTGGCTTTTGGTTTTAGCCTTTTTCTCTTCAATGACTCATGTGAGTAGTGCGATATTATTCTCATCTCTGATGTAATGGCTCCGCCTATCACTTACCCACTAGTATAGTGCCCTGTCTTCCGGTTTCCTTTTCCCAGCACGTAATATATGGTCTTTTCCTTTTCTAGAACGTTTGTTTCCTTTTCCTTAATTCCAGGATATTTGTTTCCTTTTCCTTGAGATGATGCTAGAGGTGGGGGGAGATCTGTTGTAGGCCACAGGGATGAGTTAGACACATTAAACAATGGCCATCAGATGTGGGTGAGTAAAGCTGAGGAAAGATCTGAGAGGTTAATTTTGATGGAGGCAAGTTTCTAGAGACGTTTCGCTGGGTGCATGAAGGTTGGGCCATCTCTAGTGGGGTGCATTATTTAGGGTGGACGTAGAAAAGAATGCTTAGGTGCATTATAAAGGGGTATAGATAAGGCAATATCTTTTTGCATAATAGATCAACGCCATTCCACTCATGTGTTGTCTCCTCTAACAACATCCATGATATCCACGTTATAAATTTTAATTGTATTCAAATTTTTAGTTATTTTCATTGGAGTTCATATATAAATTAAATTACTAATTTTATTTTATTTATTCCGAATTAAAGTTATTTAAGGATTTTACATTGGAATTCGTAGAGAAATCAAATTGCAAAATTTCTTTAAATTATTATTCCAAATTTTCAATTGTTTTTCTAGAATTTTTAAACATATTCAGTTGATGTTTTTTTTTCTGAATTAGTTATTTAAGGATTTTTTTTACTTTAGAATTCATATCGAAATAAAATCCCTAGTTTTAATTATTTTTAATCCAAAATTATTTTATTTTTGTTGGAATTCGTATAGAAATCAAATTGCAAATTTTCATTTAATTTTTATGATGGATTATGTATATATTTAGGGATTTTATTTAGAAATTTTTATCGAAATCAAATCGTCAATTTTGATTTTACTTTCTATCATTAATTTACTTATCTTTGGTTGCAATTCTCATGGAAATGAAATCGATGGTTTTTGTTTATTTGTATTACAAATTATAATTCTTTAGGAATTTTAGTTAGTAATTCATATAGAAATAATTTGCTAATTTAATTTTTATTTTTTATTCCAAATTTTAGTTTATTTTGTTGGGAATTTGTATGAAAATCCATTTCTATTTTTGTTTAATTTTTATTCTGAATTAAATGTATTTACGGAGTTAATGTAGAGATTCATATGGAAATCAACTTTTATTTTATATTATTTTTATTTGGAATTTCAGTTAATTTTGTATTGTACATGGCACTGAGAATTTTTCTTTTAATCCAGAACATTATAATTTGGACCACCATGATTACTAGTGTAGATCTTTGTCTTTTTCGGCTGATTAATATAGAAATTTCTAGCTTTGAGAGCAAGCGTGGTGGCTTCTTTTGCATGTGCTTTTCTCATTCATATATAAATCAAGATGTTAATTTTATTTAATTTTTTTAAAATTTTACTTTGGAATTCGTATAGAAATCACATCGCAAATTTTCCTTCATGTTTATTCCTAATTTTCAATTTGTTTTAGAATTTGTATATAGCTCCAATTTCTGATTTTTTCTTATTTAATTTTTACTCCAAATTAGTTACTAAGGGATTTTTCTTTACAATTCGTATCGATATCAAATATCTAATTTCTATTCAAAATTTCAGTTATTTTTTGTTGAATTCGTATAAAAATCCAATGGCTAATTTTTCTTTAATTTTAATGGTGAATTATATTTAATTAGGGATTTTATGTAGAAATTTGTATGGAAATTAAATTTATGGATTTATTATATTTTCTATTCTAGATTTATTTATCTTTGGTTGGAATTCTTATGTAAAACAAATTGACATTTTTTTGTTTATTTGTATTCCAAATTATATTTGTATGTTGTTGGATCATACAAGATGTAGAGTTTTTTTATATAGTTTTAAATTGGAATCATATAAAAATCCAATTGGTATTTTTAATTTCATTTTTATTCTGAATTTAAGTTATTTAGGGATTTTACTTTGTAGTTCGTGTGAAATCAAATTGCTAATTTGTTTTATTCCAAATTTCAGTTTGAGGTTTGTATTTATATACAAATCTAATTACTAATTTTTAATTATTTTTTGTCCCAAATTTTATTTTTATTTTGATGTTCATATGGAAACCAAATTGCTAATTTTTTTTTCTGTGAATTTCGGTTTTTTCATTGTATTTGATGTGGACTCTTTCTTTTAATCCTGTGGAAATCAAATTCCTATTTTTCTCATTTTTATTTCCGAATTTCAGTTTTTTAGGTTAGAATTCATATACAAATCCAATTAGTAATTTTAATTTAATTTTTATTTAGAATTTTAGTTATATTTTGATGTTCGTATGGTAATCAGATTACTAATTATCTTTTATTTTTTATTCTGAATTTTAGTTTTATTTTTCAGTTTGTACGGAAATCGGATTACTAATTATCCTTTTTTCCCAAAATTTTATTCTTTATTGTACTTACATGGACTCTTTCTTTTAATAGTGTGGAAATCAAATTTCTATTTTTATTCCAAATTTCAGTTATTTCTATTTTGTACATGACACGAACTCTTTTTTTTTAATCTAGACTATTATAATTTGGACCCACCATGATCAACAGTGTATATCTTTATTTTTTTCCTCCAAATAATTTGGGAATTTTAGCCTTGAGAGAGAACAATTTTGATGTTCGTATGGAAATTAAATTGTTAATTTTTTTTTTTTACTGTGGATTTTAGTTTTTTATTGTATTTGACTAGGACTCTTTCTTTTAATCCTATGGAAATCAAATTCCTATTTTTTCATTTTTTATTTCTAATTTCAGTTTTATTTTGATGTTCGTATGGATTATCTTTTATTTTTTAATCCAAAATTTTTAAACTTTATTCCGAATTTTAGTTTTATTTTTTATTTGTATGGAAATCAGATTACTATTTTTCTTTATTTTTTCTGAATTTTAATTTTTTTATTGTACCTTACATGGACTCTTTTTTTAATAGTATATAGATCATATTTTCATTTTTATTCTAAATATTTCTGTATTGTACTTGACACGAACTCTTTCTTATAATCTATACTGTTATAATCTGGACCCACCATAATCAACGGTGTAGTTCTTTCTTTTTTTCTCTCTGATTAATGTAGGAATTTCTAGCCATGAGAATAAACCTGGTGCCTTCTTTTGCCTCTACTTTAATACTATAACAGACATAGGAAGTTCATAGAAATCCTAAGGGTTAGTTCCTTTGTTCGAAAGGACCACATAGGAAAAGTTTCCATAGGATTGTTTGTACAAAATTCCTCTAAAAATCCTGTATTTTAAATATAGTGCGGATGTAGGACTTGTTTCGGTTGGTGGCCTAAGTGATGTGTCTCAGAGGGAACCCAAACTTCTAATGATTTTTATTGTTGGTTTGGATATCCGAGACTTGAGTAATTTTTTACATATAGAAATAAAAAAGTACACTTCCATGAACGAGAAAGCGTAAAACAAGGAATGCCGCTTTAATTAATTAGATCAAAGTCAATCCACTAAGGTAGTAAATCATAGCTCTTATCCATACAATAGGCAGACACTACCCCGGCCCGTATACACACGAAAACCCGCCTGCCTCCTCCCGTAGCAGCCGTTTGTGCTCCAATTGTTTGTTTATCCGGTCGTCACCATCCCTTGGCATCTTCGATCGATCGCGGTCGCTTCTTTGATCGTAACACCGCTTGACTTTGACCGCGCCTATCTATATTTTTTGCTCCACAATGCCCCAGAGTTGCATCAGCCGGCCTGACGCACAAACCCGCCACAGCATTTGCACGCGGGCACTTATCTTCAAGGCACGACGTGCTGATTTCTCACACGCACCACCAAGAAGTCAAGAATTAACGAAGCAGCCAAGCACCGAGCGCCGGCCATGTCGTCCGTCCCGGCCGCGTCGTCGCCGTCGTCGAAGCGCGTCATCCTGGTGCACGGCACGGGCCACGGCGGGTGGTGCTGGTACAGGGTCGCCACGCTGCTGCGCGCCGCGGGCCACCGCGTGGACGCGCCGGACCTCGTGGCCTCGGGCGCCGACGCGCGCCGGCTGCGGGACGCGCCCACGTTCGAGGACTACACGCGGCCGCTGCTCGACGCGCTCCGCGCGCTCCCGGAGGGCGAGAGGGCGGTGCTGGTGGGCCACAGCTTCGGCGGCATGAGCGTCGCGCTCGCCGCCGAGGAGTTCCCGGAGAAGGTCGCGGCAGCCGTGTTCGTCACCGCGTTCATGCCGGACTGCACCAACCCGCGCCCCCACGTCATCGGGACGGTACGTGCAATCGGTTGTTTCTGTTGTGTCGCTAATCGTGCTCATGTTATGCGAGTGGTCATTAGTTTCGGGAGAATGGGAGTACGAGCAATGCTTCAATGCTTTCCCTCTTAATATAAATTGTATAAATCTTAAGGCAAACGAAGGGGTAAGTAATCACTATCTACCCTTCATTCATACTTTAATATTTGTGCAACTGTAACAAAGAAAAGTATGGAAGCATCTCTCTCAGAGTATATATACACAAAATTTCTTTACCGGGCGATTTTAAGATAAAATTTTATGGCCATCTCTTTAGCATGCATCTCTTTCATGAATTGGCATATGCGCTAAGGCGCAGAATGCACTGCGGCATATTGTCATGTTGGTAAAAAAATGTTGAGTGTATGTCGACATTTAAACTCTAAAAACCGGGTAACACTACAAGACACTAGGCCAATGGTTGCAAAATAGCATTGGTGTCTCACCGAGAAGCGGTCCTGACCCCTAGACCCAGCTCGTCACATCTATGTTGAACTTTTTTTTCCGCTTAATTTTGCACGTCTTTGAAGTACTGTTATCAAGCTAGATTTCTCCTCAAATTATTGCTTTCTCGAGCAAGCATTGAAACAGCTGCCTCCCAAATCAAACCACAATTGCAATGAACAACTGGGCAGCGGCTGACGTCACTTTCTTCCTCTTCTCTGCTGCCTTGTCTCTCTGTTTAAGCTTCCCCCGTTGGACTGGATGGACAGCGCGACCGACGGGGAGCACGTCCCTCCTTCCGTGCTCCTCGGGCCGGAGTTCCTGCGGCAGACGCTCTACCAGCTGAGCCCGGAGGAGGACTACACGCTATCCCAGAGTCTGGCCCGGGTGAGCTCCTACTACGTGGCCGACCAGCACCGCCGCCCACCGTTCAGCGAGGGCCGGTACGGCGCGGTGAGCAAGGTGTACGTGGTCTGCAAGCAGGACCTGGCCATGGTGGAGCCCCACCAGCGGCGGATGATCGCCGGCTGCCGCGTGGCGGAGGTGAGGGAGATCGCCGCCGCCGACCACATGGCCATGTTCTCCGCGCCGGAGGAGCTCGCGGGGCACCTCGCCGACGTCGCCAACACCTACGCTTGATTTGATTCGTTGATTGACCCTCGCGGAGTGATTTCCCCAGGGCGGCCTAATTTCTTTTCCGGTGGTTATGCATGTCCGTCCAGTGAATTCACATGTAATGTTAATTTGTAAGCACTCAAAATCAATCAGCTGTAACGACAGTCATGTGTAATTCTCAATAAAAAATAACAGCATGCATGGACTGTGCAGGGGATGTTGGCCTCTGTTTAAGAATTAAGATGAACTAGAGAGGGTTGCACGCTACGTCACGCCATATAGCATAGCATCACGCAACCAATAGACAGGAAGTTATATTTAGTTGGTAATCACAGATATAGAAGCATTAATAAGATACGGTGCACATAATATAAGAAAATTGCACGTGAAAAGAATGTATATTTTCATGGAACAAAATGCAAGTATGACAAGGATTCACTAAACAACATCTGTGGTAACTCATCTATCTATACTTTCAGATTCAGCATATGAAGCTAAGGAGGCGATCTCTCTGCTTCCATAGGAAATTATCCTCAGAGAATAATAAGACCAAAAGCCCTAACTGAGGAAGCTTGATATTTGGTAAGACATACTTACATATAATACATGAACTTGGTGGCAACTCGTAAAAGAGATACCTATCATCTTTGAATTTGAATTGTCTTGATTGTCTTCATCCTCGTGGTCATGTTTTGTAGGAAAATAAAATCCATAACCAGCAGGTTGCTTTTGTCTACTTGCAAACATTATTTGCTTTTTCCTAGTATTCCTGTGTGTTCATACCTCTATCATGTAACTTCAACTGCAGCAGAAAAAGGCCTGGAACAACCTGTCATATTACTCCCATACTGTGGAAGGGACTATCATGATGCAGAAAACAAAACTATAGAAAAAGGAAAAGAGTCTGATATTTGAAGCACTTATGTTTTCTGAATTATGAAAAAACCTAAAAAACGTGTGCCCGATACCACCCAGCACAACAGCTTGGGTTGCCTTCCAACCATAGGTTCTATAACAAAGAAAGGCTGCCAAGTATCTCCAGCTATGAGAAATTTGAGATGATATTGTAAGACAGATCAAGGCCCACAAGTGGCTTGAGATTTTCAATCCTATGTACTGTAGTGAAAGCATTGATTCTCAATACAAGTTTAACAATTCGACTGTAGACCTGCAAGAAAGTAACATGTACTCAAACAACAAAAGTAACGTCGAGAAGCCTATCAGTGTTGCAATGTTTTAAAGTAAATTAAAAGGTAAACACAATTTACCTCACTTAAGGATGATATAGAACGCAAATGATTAAATCCAAGATCTAGATTTTGCAACTTTGTACATTTTAGCAGATTATCCACCTTTGCAAACTAGTTTTAACTAAGATGAAGGGTTTCAACTGTAGGTAACAATTGCAACGACTCATCCATGAGTACCAGACCATTAGAAGCACATGAGACATATAAAAGCCGACTCCATGTGGGAGAATCCTTGATATCCATGATTCTACCTGCAAATACATGCCTAAGAACGTCCTGCAGTAGTGAAAAAAATTAGCTACTATGAACCTAGCCAAGATTTTCACATTATGTGGAAATGCTTGGAAAGGAAACCTAAATCACAAGAACTATTCGACGAACATATTAATGCAAATATATATGACCTATAGAAAGTCCCATAAACGTAGGTAGTTCCTTGTAATAAAAGCACACATCAATCCAATGTACAGTAAAACATGTAAAACAGAAGGTGCAAGAGACAAATCAAGTACCTTTGTCTTACGGCACCATAAGTATATAAAGAATATTAGCTTTGCTTCTGAGTAAAATGGTAGTCTTCAACATGAGCATATGCATGATGCAACTAGCGGTAGAGACTGTTAAAAGAATTGATGAAAAAATGCAACCTTTGGCAGTCTTATCATGATATTGTAAAATCTCCAAATCTCTCCAAAACCATCATAAGAGCAACTAAAATCCTAAACACAAGAGACAAAACAAAATTTGTAAGATTATCATCTTGGCTAATGTTTTGAACTTGTGATCGTAGAATGGAAAGAACCACCTTACCAATACTGACACCAAAATAGGAGCTGCTCAATCTCAGGTTCCTTCAATTCAATAGTTTGTAGCAGGTTTCTTCAATTCAATAGTTTGTAGCAGTTATATATAGGATAAGCATAGCCAAAAGCCAATCTACATGCAATCGGTATATCAAACGACAAAACATAAATGAAATGTTTGTGCTTTTTGGCCGAGATTCATATCAAGTAATTTGATTTAAGGGAAAACATTTATTTTATTATTTTCATTCTTTGTTCCACAATAATCCACCAAAAGGAGCAATTTTTTGACGATGCATTGAATTTGAGCATCTCAGCATCTTATAAGAGACTATTTTTTTTGAGATATTTGCACCAAAGAAGTGGAGCTTTTACCATACACACACACGAATAGGCATAAATTCTAAGACAGCTCTAGATAGAACATGTCAAAGGACACAATTTTGGATATATTTGTTCAAATTAGAACCTAAAAACTGAATTTGGGCATTAATTGACACATACCCCAAATAAGTCAAAGTGTGAAAACAACAAAGCATTATCCGATCCTTTGTGTTTCAATAAATTGACTATCTCCTCATTTTTTTAAAAAAAGAACAAAACCGAAGAAATATGCCTCTGATCAGTTCCCAAAGACAAATCTCAATTTGCCAAGAACACATTTCAAAATTCAAAGGAGGGTAATGCTTACAGGAGGACCCTGGAGAGGAACCTGCCCATCATCTTCTCCGATCTTCTGCATACAGCCAGATCCAAAAAAGAATACAAATCAAAATGCTATCACCAAGAACAATACATCTTGAAGAGAAATCACAAAAACTGGAGAAACCACAAAGCAACCTTGTGGAAGAGGGATCTGGAAGGGAAGCAACAGGGAACAAATGGACAGAACACATGGAGCCTGCTCATCTTCCCCTCTCTGAGCTCTCTCTATGCTATCCCTCTTCGACCAAGGCTAAATATACCAAGTAATGCAGTGGAATGCGAGAGGGAGAGCCGAGGTAGAGGCGAGCACGTCTGCTGTCAGCTCGAGCTCCTCTACTAACCCGACTCTTTCTTTCTTCTCTGTTTCTTTTTGTTCCGCCTCGGAGAGTGCAGATCCAACCAAATCGAGGAGAAGGCGAAGCTACTATTTGGGAAGCATCGTGGAGCTAAATCTGGCAGATGGCAAGGGACAGGAGGGGAAGGGTGAGCATGTGGAGAGGAGCAGCGGAGGGGGAAATGGTAGGGGACGAGAGGGGAAGGGCGAGGGTGAGGCGAAGCAGCGAGGGCGAGCACACCACTGCGAGGGTCAGATCTGCTAATCGGTGTGAGGGGAAAGGTGCAGGAGCTCGGTGGTGATGGCCGCCGCCATGCGGAGCGCGCTGGGATGCTCGGTTAGTGTAAGATCAAGGATAACCGACTAGAGGGGGGTGAATAAGAGGTTTATAAATTTTTCACACAATTTAGGAAATACAATTGATGCTATCAAATTGAGATACAAAAGTGAAGAACACACTAAAAACTCTAGCAATTGCTTAAGATGGTATGTCAATACAAGTGAAGCAAATATACTTGAGAGCACAAGAGACAATGAAGAATATGGTATTAATGAAATGGATTTTCAACAAACAAAAGTACCAAACACAAATAAATAGGAGACAAAGAATTTAACCCGTGGTCTCGGAGACTTGCCGGTCTCCCCTACTCCACGTTGAGGTGACTTGAACTATGTCAAGCCGGCTCCACTCGCTTGAGCCTTCCTCGATCACTAGGGTAGTTCTTCCTGCTCCGGGTAGGCGAACTCCGGCCTTCACAACTTGCCGGTACTTCTCACAATCTCCGTTGAGAAGCTCACCGCGCACAATCGCCACCAAGCCGTCTAGGAGGTGGCAACCTCCAAGAGTAATAAACCTTGACGCTAGCTTGAGGTCAAATGTCGGTGTCTAAAGGCTCAAACACTAAATGCAACACCCAAACTTGATTCTCACTCTCACAAATAGAAATTGAATGCACACTAGAGTGGAGAACACTTTCTAGAGCTCAAATATCATCAATGAGGACCAAGAAATGCTCTAGAATGCAGGTGGGGAGGTATTTATAGCCTCCACCAAACTTTCTAGCCGTTGGAGCTCGAATCTGCAGAAAATCTGTTTTTTCGGTGCTACCGCCCATGTAGGACCGGTAGCACCGGGCTCCACTTCAACGGCTAGAACAGTGCATTTAATGCACTTGCTAGAGACCGTTACAGGGGTCCGGTGCTACCGCCCAACTAGGGCCGGTAGCACCGGGCTCCATTTTTTTTTCTTTGTTCAAAAACACACTTCTCCGGAAATATAGCACCGGGCTGAGGTCCGGTGCTATCGAAGGTCCGGTAGCACCGGGATATCAAAAGCTTAAGAAAAGTGCTTCTCTGGAATTTTTACACCGGGTTAAGGTCCGGTAGCACCGGGCCATCTTAGGCGGTAGCACCGGGCCACTAAATTACCCATAAACACACCCTCTGTGATTTTCACACCGAGCTGAAGTCCGGTGCTACCGTGATCCCGGTAGCACCGGGCTGCCATGGGCGGTAGCACCGGGCTACAAATCGCCCAAAAACCTCATCTCTGGAATTTTCACACCGTTGTTGAGCGGTGCTACCATCATCCGTGTAGCACTGCTGCGCCATAGGCGGTAGCACCGGATTTCCAGAGATTTGAATTATCTCAAGGTTTTTCAAAGATGAAACTTGTCTAATATTGGGCAACTAATTTGAATATGCATATTGAGCCTTCAAACCCTTAAATGACATTAAGATAAGTGTCAAGATCCCTCTTAATAGTACGGCCCTAAATCTAGTAAACCGATCTTTCTTCCAAACTCCAAGATCGTCAAAGGACTAGAAAAGAGCCTTATAAATATACCTTTATATGATCTTGACATATTGCTTGATTGGTTTGAACCTTCCTTGGTATTTCCATGATCATTAATCTTGGAATCGACCTACTTTCAATATTCTCAACAAAAGCATTAGATCATATAGCAAAGTTGTCATTAATTATCAAAACCAAAACACATCGGGTGCCTAGATGCTTTCAATCTCCCCCTTTTTGGTAATTGATTACAACCCATAGTGATAGTTTGAAATTGTTTTTAGGTGAACAAAAGGGAATTTTTTCTTCAAGTAATTAGGAATCAATAAGTTTTCTTTGCCTTTCGAAGCAAGAAAGGAGTATAAAACATGATATATATTTTTAAAGAAATACTCCCCCTAGAGATGTGCATGTTAATTGCAAGTAGATGATTTGTACAGTTAAACAAAAATTTGACAGAGTTTTGTTTAATAATTGAGCCTGTGGATAAACAAATGAGGGTATTAAAACAACAATATGATATTACAATATGCAAGAGCATGAGAATATTTTAAAGCAACCATAAGTATTACAAATATTTAACCACGACAAGTTCAAACAAACATACACAGCAACAAAAGTATCAACCAAAACAAACATAAGTTTCTAGTTTATCTTCTGTTCACTTTCACTTCTTCCCCTTTGGCATCAAATACAAAAAGATCGTCGAGAAGCTCAAGAAGATGGAGGAGCCGGAGGAGGCGGAGTAGATGGAGGTGCACGAGATCCCGAGCGCTGATAGACAATAGGGAGCGATGAGCGAAGCTCGGAGATGGAGGAATCAATGGAATCCAGATGACCTTGGACCTCCTCAACCATCTGCCTAGACTGCGACTGCTGCTCCTCCAGCCGTGAGAAACCACTCATCATGTCAGATCTCATGCTGGCTAGACTGCTCATGAGGTCAGTCCTCAAACTGTCCAAGAACTGATCATGAGAAATATGCTGAGATGGAGGGACCTCTGAGGCAGCTGGGATATCCTGATGTTGAGGCTGCTGGGATGAAGACTGATCCCGCTGACTGATGGTCTGAGGAGCAGCCTCACGGGGTCGGTATGGCTTGTGGACACCGCCACATCCTCCTAGAAATCCAATCTCTCTCTTGATTATCATCATAATGAATGGAGCAAAGTAGATTCTTTTACCTTTGTCACAAGCAGATGAAGCCATTTCTCTGATCATAAAATCCACCACATCAAACTTATTTCTGTTCATGATTTTAGCCAGAATATTCCAGGCATATCCTCTGATTTCATCATAGTTTCCGCTCTTAGGATGGATTGTAACTCTAACAATTCTATTTATTAGACTGGCAGAAGGAAGCAGATGAGCCATTTTACCTGGACGCTTGACTGAAGCTGAAGGTTCATAGAACTCAAACTTTCTGGCGAGGGGAATGACTCTATCACTGTGCACTCTGGGATACCCACTGTGATGAATGCCCCAAGCTTCCTCAATTTCACTCTTGGTGACTGTGTGCACTGCGGCATCTGTCATCCAAGTTATGCTCTCATGTGATTCAGAGACATGCAATGTAGCATAAAATTGTCTGATTAGATCTTCATTATAATCACACCTTTTACTAACTAAGTCTAACAATCCCGCACCATTAAATAACTCAGGGACTCCAACAAACAGAGGAATTTTTCTAATGTGCTCCCAGTTTATCCATTTGTGATCAGCAAATTCCTTTTCTTTGTAAATCTCATAAAAAACTTTCTGCTGAAATAAAGTTCTGAATTTATCCTCGATGTGATCCTAGGCAACAAGTATTGATTTGCTGTTCTCAAGGAGAAATATGTGTCACCTTTGATTGTCTTCAAATTTACCGAAGGATCGAAGTCATCAAGGTTTTCTTCTTCTTTGGTCTCTTCTCCACTTTGAGATTTATCTATATCCATAGAGTCACTAGCTTCTTCAGTTTCTGACACACATTGTTTGCCCTTGGATTTCTTGGAGCTGTCACCAGTTTCTTGCCTAACCTTCTGTCGGACTTCACGATGTCTTGAAGCTATTGGAATGTTGTCTTCACTGTCGGAGTCTTGAGGAAGAGGAGGAGGAGCTCGTCCTCTATTTGCAGCTACTTTAACGTAAGACCCGGAGCCACGAGTCTTAGGCATGATTACTGGATACAAAAGAGATATTCAAGGATTAAGATCAAAGGATATACCCCAGACACTTAGAGTTTTGTAAAGAAAATTGCAATCTGTGAGCAGTTTATCTGCAAATCCGGTGCTACCGCCTATACAAACCCGGTAGCACCGGACCATGGCGATGCTACCACGAGGACCGTAGAGCACTGGCCAGACATCTGATTTTGAGCAAAATTTGTTTGAATTCATGATTTAACTGATTTGATTCAGGAAAAGTCTACTAATAGCAAGAATATCCTTCATCAAATACATTTTAACCACAAATTTTAACAAATTTCCACACATTTTGCTGATTTTTCACAAAACCCTAAAAAGGAATAAGGATGATGCTAGGGCATAAAGAACCGATGAAATTTGAACAAAAGAAGGTACCTTTGAGAGAGGATCGAGTGAAGATCAAACGGGTGGAGAGAAAACTTGATTTCTTCGGATGATTTTGAAGAAATTTGAGAGGGGAAACAAAAGGGATAACGGGAAGAGAGAGAAAAGAGAGAGAGCGGTGTGAAGAAGGAGGAGAGAACGGTTGCACCGCACTTGGCTTAACCCCCAGAACCCGATAAATCCGGTGCTACCGCGGATTTTCCGGTTGCACCGATCTCCGGTGCTACCGCTCTTGTATGGCGGTGCTACACGGAAAGCGATAAGACAGAGATAAATACCCAAAGAAATCAACATTTTCAATAAAACTTTGATATATATTTTATAAGACATACAATTGCATCCAAAATTTATAGAATCTCAAGTTTTATGGCTTAATTAAGATTCAACCTTATTTTTGAAACAAACAATATTGTTTGAGATTCAAGATGTAAGAATCATATGAAGAGCTCCCCCTCAACAAGTGCTATATTAAATAAAATTGAAAGATATTTAACAAAGCAACAACAGAATTAACCAATCAATCTTCAAGCGAGATTAAAGGAAAAACTCAAACCACATTGGAGATGTCTATGACATTTAATTCATTCCTCAATTTACAAAACCGGGCTTCATCTAAAGGCTTGGTTAAGATATCCGCTAATTGATCTTCGGTTCTAATGTGACTAATCACTATATCTCCTTTGCTAACATGATCTCTCAAGAAATGATGACGGATTTCTATATGTTTAGTTCTTGAGTGTTGGACCGGGTTGTTGGCTATTTTAACGGCACTTTCGTTATCACATAAAAGAGGCACATTTTTAAAATCTATTCCATAATCCATTAAAGTTTGCCTCATCCATAATAATTGAGCACAACAACTACCAGCGGATATGTATTCGGCTTCGGCGGTGGATAGAGCTACGGAATTTTGTTTCTTGGAGAACCAAGAAATAAGGGATCTACCTAGGAATTGGCAATTTTCGGAGGTGCTTTTTCTATCCACTTTGCAACCCGCACAATCCGAGTCCAAATATCCAATTAAATCAAAACTAGCACCTTTAGGATACCATAACCCTATATTTGAGGAATGCTTTAAATATCTTAGAATTCTCTTAACCGCTACTAAATGACATTCTTTAGGGGAAGCTTGAAAGCGAGCACACATGCACACACTAAACATAATATCGGGCCAAGATGCGGTGAGATAAAGTAGACTACCAATCATAGAGCGATAAAGTTTTGAGTCTACCAATTTACCTTCCTTATTTAGATCAAGATGCTAGTTGGAAGCCATTGGAGTCTTGATGGGCTTCGAGTCTTCCATGCCAAATCTTTTTAGCAAGTCTTTCACATATTTGGTTTGACTCACGAAGGTCCCATTCTTGAGTTGCTTGATTTGAAGTCCAAGGAAGAAGCTTAATTCTCCAATCATTGACATCTCAAACTCCCTAGACATCATGTCACCAAATTCTTTGCAAAAGTCTTCGTTAGTAGAACCAAATATAATATCGTCAACATAGATTTGGCATACAAAGAATTCTTCATCAATAATCTTTGTAAAGAGTGTTGTATCAACCTTCCCAATTTTGAACCCTTTAGAAAGTAGAAAATCTCTAAGTCGCTCATACCATGCTCTAGGAGTTTGTTTGAGACCATATAGCGCCTTAGAGAGTTTGTAAACATGGTTAGGATATTTAGGGCTTTCAAAACTGGGAGGTTGTTCAACAAATACCAATTCAGAAATTTCTCCATTTAGAAAAGCACTCTTTACATCCATTTGAAATAATTTAATATCAAAACAAGATGCAAAAGCAAGTAAGATTCTAATGGCTTCTAATCTAGCCACGGGAGCAAAAGTTTCACCAAAATCCAAACCTTCAATTTGAGTAAAACCTTGAGCTACTAACCGGGCCTTATTTCTTACCACAATACCATTTTCATCTTGTTTGTTTCGGAATACCCACTTTGTGCCTATTACATTGTGTTCCTTGGGCCTTTCCACTAAAGTCCAAACATCATTTCGGGCAAAGTTATTGAGTTCTTCATGCATTGAATTTGCCCAATCCGGATCATCTAGAGCTTCATCTATGTGAGTAGGTTCAAAAGAAGATACAAAGGAGTAATGTTTGCAAAAAGAAGCGACGCGAGATCGAGTTTGAACACCCTTACTAACATCACCCAATATTTGATCTATTGGATGATCTTTGGAGAGCCCATGATGAATTCTTTGAGGTAGAGTATGCATTTGTTGATCACACTCCTTTTCATCCACATCAATAGGTTGAACTTGACTTGACGTAGCGGAAGTGGAGGGTTCAACTTTAGTGATGAGGGTGTATCTTGTTTATCCTCCTTTGGTTTTATGTCTCCAAGTGTCATGTTCTTCATTGCTTCTTTTAAACCTTCTTCACCTACATCATCCAAGTTTTCTTGCTCTTCTTGAGAGCCGTTAGTTTCATCAAACTCAATATCGCAAGTTTCTTCCACAAAACCTTTATTTTTGTTGAATACACGATAGGCTTTGCTATTTGAAGAATATCCAAGCAAGAAGCCTTCATCACAACGACTTTGAAATTTTGAAAGTCGAACACCCTTTTTCAAGATGTAGCATTTACAACCAAAACTCGAAAATAAGAAATATTTGGTCTTCTTCCAATGAGAAGCTCATAAGAGGTCTTTTCAAGAGACGATGCAAATAAAGCCTATTAGTTGCATGGCAAGCGGTATTAATGGCTTCCGCCAAAAACTATCGGAGGTGCCATACTCATCAAGCATAGTTCTTGCCATTTCAATTAATGTTCGATTTTTCCGTTCCACAACTCCATTTTGCTCCGGAGTGTAAGTAGCGGAAAGTTCGTGCTTTATTC
This sequence comes from Otatea glauca, assembly GCA_036346275.1. Classification (NCBI taxonomy): domain Eukaryota; kingdom Viridiplantae; phylum Streptophyta; class Magnoliopsida; order Poales; family Poaceae; genus Otatea; species Otatea glauca. The sequence goes on along the minus strand of CM070712.1, from coordinate 20,262,424 downwards.
CAAATTCATCACAATAAGCTTCAATTTTTGTATTTTTGAACTTGGAACCATTGTCACTACGAATCTTCTTAATTTTAAAATCAAATTCATTTTGAGCCCTTTTGCAAAGTTTTTAAAGATACCGAGGTTTCAGATTTATCATCTAAAAAGAATACCCACGTATACCTTGAAAAATCATCAACAATGACCAAACAATAAGAATTTCCTCCAATGCTCTTATAGGTTGTTGGGCCAAACAAATCCATATGTAAGAGCTCTAATGGTCTAGATGTGGACATGATACTTTTTGAAGGATGAGAACTAGCAACTTATTTTCCGGCTTGACAAGCACTACAAAGTCTATTTTTCTCAAACTTCACATCTTTCAAGCCCACAACTAAACCATTTTTGAAAAGCCTTTTGAGTTGGATCATCCCAACATGAGCTAGTCTTCTATGCCATAACCATCCTAGGGATGTCTTTGCAATTAAGCAAGTTTGAAGACATGACTCACTTGAGGTGAAATCAACTAAATATAAGTTTCCAAATCTAAAACCTTTGAACACTAAAGAATTATCATTTTCTTTAGAAATCACTACACCATTCTTAGAAAACATACAAGAAAGACCTAGATCACAAATTTGAGCAACCGATAACAAATTAAAATTTAAGGTTTCTACCAAAGAAACATTTGAAATAGAAAGGTCATTTGAGATAGTGATTTTACCCAAACCCAATACCTTTCCTTTACTATTGTCACCAAATGTGATCTTGTCGTTTTGCCCATTTCCTACTTCAAAGGTGGTGAACATCTTCCGGTCACCGATCATATGTTGAGTGCATCCACTATCCAACACCCAATGCCGTCCGCCGGTCTTGTAGTTCACCTACAAAAGAGAATCAAGTTCTTTTAGGTATCCAAATTTGTTTGGGTCCTTGGAGGTTAGTAACCAAGGCTTTAGGCACCCAAATGGCATTCTTTTTACGGCCAAAGTATAGGAGTGCCAACAAACTTAGCAATTATTTTGCCAAAACTATCTTTCTTAAGAACATAACAAAAGTCATAAATGTTATTTTTAGTTGTTTTATCCAAAATACAATTATTTGCTAGATGCCCTACCTCATGACATTTGTAACAAAACTTCCCATTTGATTTAACAAAACGAGGAGCTTTGTTATTAATCTTTTTGCCCTTCTTAGGAATATATCCTAGTCCTTCTTTATTGTAGGAGCATCTTTGGCCATTCAAGATTTTATTTAAAGTGTCTTTACCCTTGAAACATCTATCAAGACTTTTACTAAGTTTGTTTACTTGTTCCTTAAGTTCATTATTTTCTACTACTAGGTTTTCATGGCATGAGGTAGAACTAGAGCATGATATTGATGGCATATCAAATAAATCATCACAAGAGGTAGATATGCTAGTCTTTGATATACAACAAGAATCAATTTCTAGACACGATACATCATTAATAATTTTGCAACTAATTCCTATATCATTTTGAGACTTTGAATGGTCCTTAGCAAGAAGAGTCTCATGAGCTTCCTTTAGCTCCTCATAAGAGTCTTTGAGAGAAAGATATACTTTTCTCAAAGCTTTATGTTTAGACTTTTCTTTACCAAGATACTCATTCAAATCCTCAAGCATATCCATTAATTCATCATAGGAGGGTTCATCATCATTTGAGTTTACCTTAAGGTCTCCTTTTGCCATAAGACACAATGGAGTGATGAAGGGTGATGAAGTCTCCTCAATGGCGATTCCGGCAAGACCCTTCTTCTTTGGAGGTGTATCATCCTCGGAAGAGTCGGAGTCCGAATATTCATCCTCGGAGTTCCATTCTCCAATGTGAGCCTCGCCCTTTCCATCTCTATTCAACTTCTTGAAGAGCTTCTTCTTCCCATGAAAGAACTTCTTCTTCGGAGGGGACTTGTTTTTGTCGTCCCTTTTCTTTGAACATTTCGAGGCAATATGTCCCTTCTCATCACATTCATAGCACCGAATATTGGCATACCGGTTAGTGCTAGAATATTGTCCCTTCTTGAATTTTTGAGGACCACTTGTGCTTGAGCGTCTCTTCATGAATTTTCTCATTCTTCTCACAAGAAGGGCCATTTCCTCCTCGGTGTCTTCGTCATCATCGGAGTCATTGATCATTTCATCACTTGACTCCGCCTTCGCCTTGAAAGCGATGTTCTTCTTCTTCGATGAGCTTTGCTCCAAAAGTTCTTCCTTGTCCTTCTTGTAAAGCTCATTGGTTATGAGATTTCTAAGAAGTCCCGTTGGCGTCATTCTTGGCAATTCCGGTGAGTTGAGAAACAACGTCACCAAGGTCTCATATTTTTCCGGAAGAGCCCTAAACATCTTACGAACAATGTCAAAATCGGATAGTGATGCTCCAAGGCTCTTGAGCTCATTTACTATGTTGTTCAACCGTGAATACATCTCATTGAAGTTTTCATGAGGCAACATAATAAAACTCTCATATTTGATTCGAAGCATATGCAATTTGGCTTCCTTGACCGAGGATGTCCCCTCATGAATTTCCGAGAGGGTCGTCCAAATCTCATGAGCGGTTTCAAGATTGCTCACTCGATTGAACTCATCCGCGTTCAAGGCTCCAAAAAGAGCATTCATAGCTTGAGCATTAAGATGAGTGTTTCGCTCCTCTTGGTCATTTGTAAGTGTGGGATTAACCCCCGGAGTGAAACCCTCAACTACAATTCTCCATATGCTTGGACTCATGGCCTTAAGATAAACGGTCATACGAATTTTCCAATAAGCATAATTTGTACCATAAAAAAATGGCGCCTTGCCTATTGACACCCCATCGCTAGCCATCCTTACTCTCTAGGCGGTGAAGCCCCAAAAGAGAGTCCAAGCTCTGATACCACTTGTAAGATCAAGGATAACCGACTAGAGGGGGGGTGAATAGGAGGTTTCTAAATTTTTCACACAATTTAGGAAATACAAATGATGCTATCAAATTGAGATACAAAAGTGAAGAACACACTAAAAACTCTAGCAATTGCTTAAGATGGTATGTCAATACAAGTGAAGCAAATATACTTGAGAGCACAAGAGACAATGAAGAATATGGTATTAACGAAATGGATTTTCAACAAACAACAGTACCAAACACAAATAAATAGGAGACAAGGAATTTAACCGTGGTCTCGGAGACTTGCCGGTCTCCCCTACTCCACGTTGAGGTGACTTGAACTACGTCAAGCCGGCTCCACTCGCTTGAGCCTTCCTCGATCACTAGGGTAGTTCTTCCCCGCTCCGGGTAGGCGAACTCCGGCCTTCACAACTTGCCGGACTTCTCACAATCTCCGTTGAGAAGCTCACCGCGACAATCGCCACTGCCGTCTAGGAGGCGGCAACCTCCAAGAGTAATAAACCTTGACGCTAGCTTGAGGTCAAATGTCGGTGTCTAAAGGCTCAAACACTAAATGCAACACCCAAACTTGATTCTCACTCTCACAAATAGAAATTGAATGCATACTAGAGTGGAGAACACTTGCTAGAGCTCAAATATCATCAATGAGGACCAAGAAATGCTCTAGAATGCAGGTGGGGAGGTATTTATAGCCTCCACCAAACTTTCTAGCCGTTGGAGCTCGAATCTGCAGAAAATCTGTTTTTCCGGTGCTACCGCCCTTGTAGGACCGGTAGCACCGGGCTCCACTTCAACGGCTAGAACAGTGCATTTAATGCACTTGCCAGAGACCGTTACAGGGGTCCGGTGCTACCGCCTAACTAGGGCCGGTAGCATCGGGCTCCATTTCTTTTTCTTTGTTCAAAAACACACTTCTCTGGAAATATAGCACCGGGTTGAGGTCCGGTGCTACCGAAGGTCCGGTAGCACCGGGCCACCAAGTGCGGTAGCACCGGGATACCAAAAGCTTAAGAAAAGTGCTTCTCTGGAATTTTTACACCGGGTTAAGGTCCGGTGCTATCGAAGGTCCGGTAGCACCGGGCCACTAAATTACCTATAAACACACCTCTGTGATTTTCACACCGGGCCGTGCCGTGATCCCGTAGCACCGGGCGCCATGGCGGTAGCACTGGCTACAAATCGCCCAAAACCTCTTCTCTGGAATTTTCACACCGTACCGTTGAGCGGTGCTACGCTCATCCGTAGCACTGCACGCCATAGGCGTAGCACCGGATTCCCAGAGATTTGAATTATCTCAAGGTTTTTCAAAGATGAAACTTGTCTAATATTGGGCAACTAATTTGAATATGCATATTGAGCCTTCAAACCCTTAAATGACATTAAGATAAGCGTCAAGATCCTCTTAATAGTACGACCCTAAATCTAGTAAACCGATCTTTCTTCCAAACTCCAAGATCGTCAAAGGACTAGAAAAGAGCCTTATAAATATACCTTTATATGATCTTGACATATTGCTTGATTGGCTTGAACCTTCCTTGGTATTTCCATGATCATTAATCTTGGAATCGACCTATGAAGGACCGAGATGGCGAACAGAGGGGGGGTGAATGGTCGCAAATAAAATTTTCCCCAAAATACTCCAACAAAAACCTCGACAAGATCGCTCAAAGGAAATTGTGAAAAACCTGAAAAACTAGACAACTATGTGTACCCCAAGCTTGCATGGATAAGTACCATAAAATATGTGGGGATTTTTGAGTCACAATCCTGGTTGTCTAGTGTCCAAGATAAAGAGGAATCAATTCAAACTCTTGCTTTTAGAAAGGACATCAATTCAAATCACAAAAGTCACTTTAAGAAAAGCAAAAGCAGAATTTCCAGAACTTGTCCTCAATTTGCACAGGAGGTTGGTGGGTTTCTGCAGCTCACAAAATTATGAGACTTTTTCTCCCTATGAGCACCAGCGTCGTGAAGAACTCCACCAAATTTCTCCTCAAAAGCCTTACAGAATAAACAGAAAAAATCCAAGAACACAGTATGCTCAAGAACTTCGAGCAGAAAGTTTGGGGCTCGGTTTTCACCTCATGGCGCCCAAACGGTGCAACAAGTGAACTCCAAAATTTTTATGCAGGTGTATATCAGAGTCCCTCACCTCCTCCAAGAAGAATCACGCAAAAAGGAGTTTTCTATATTTTTACAAAAATCAAACACTGACTGCTACGCAAAGAACAAGTTCTGAACAAAGTTGGAACTTGAAAGAAAAGATGTTCTCTACTCAATCCAAGAGTGCAAAAGAGATGTAAAACCATATGAACACACTCAAAACATCCAAGATCAGCAGCATTTATAAGGAGGGGAGGCAAATCCAAAATACTTGAAAGTAAATTATGGAATGTAATTGCGGAAAGTAAATGCTGAATTTAAATTATGTAAAGTAAAGACATAATGTAAATGCATAAAATAAATTCAGAGGTGGATGGATAAAACTTTCATTTCTGGAAGGGAGGTTACAAAGCCTCACATTCATGTGGGCAAAGCTCAAATGAGCATCAAAACCTCAACACCTTCAAGGGAAGGAGGCTACCCTCCACCCCTATTTATACTACTCTTGGGCCACCTACCACCCTTGGATGAGTCCTCAACCCTAGAGCACTCATCTAAGGGCTAGGATTAACCCACACACACAGCCATGCAAGGGCTAACCCAAAACCCACACACATACCGGGTTTTCTTGCACGGTTTTCAAAGCATACTACCTAGACCCGCTAACCTATCAACTAGACCTCAATCCGACGGCCCTCATTGATCCACGCGCATCTAGCTAGCATCAACTCCTTTCCTTGTCTTCTTGACTTGCCCGGACTCGTCTCCGATCATCTTCCGCGATCTCCCAACCGTCTCGGACCTCCGACGCTCCTCGCCTAGTCCCGGTCATCCTTCGCCTCAACATGACCTAGCACCGTCGCCCTACAACCATCAAAGACAAGGAAACTCCTCACATAGCAATGCCCACAAAAATACGTAATAAACCATCCAACTCATCACTACCGCGTCCATACGACCGGTACTGCCACTCCTAGCAGAGACAACTCAAATTGCTTCATTTTGAAAATCAATCCAAATCAAACTCAAACTTGAGCACACCTTGCTCAAATAAAGTCAAATACTCATCACAAACATGGATGGACCTCCACATGGTCCTTCAACCTACTTTCAATATTCTCAACAAAAGCATTAGATCATATAGCAAAGTTGTCATTAATTATCAAAACCAAAACATATCGGGTGCCTAGATGCTTTCAGTTAGGCGGAGTAGGGAGAATCAGGAGCGGTATGCAATGGGGCGAGCGGAGAGAAGAACGACAAGGGTGGGGAGGGAGAACCGGGAGAGCGTAGGGGAGAAAGGAGAACCCCGGGGGCCCACGTCGCAGAGGGGCGGCGGAGCGCACGAAGCAACGGAGATGGGCAAAGAAGGGGAGACGAGGACGGGACAGACCTATCGAGGAAGGGGAACCGGGGGGAGACGCGCAAGGCAGGGGAAGCAGAGCTGCGGTAGACGACGCTGACCATGACAAGGAGCTCTAGGAAGAAGGCCAGGGGTAGACGGCGCACAGGAGACGACGACGTGGCGAGGGCGATGCACATCGCTATTGATGGTAGGGAGGAGGGCATCGAAGGGCGGTGGACAAAATGGGAGCGTCTCCTCGAGGGCTTCGCTGCTACCGATTCCTTCGTGATGCAAGGGTTGGCACTTGGGGACGGGCAAATGACCGGATTGGCACCCACCTGCAGGATCAACGACTCCTGTCATCAGGACTTGTCCACAATTACGGTAAACGTCATGGTTTCTTTGCAAAATGAGCTGACGTGGCTTGCCTCACGTCGCGGATCTCTTCCACTATAAGAGAAAAACGAGCTGACGTGGCTTGCCTCACGTCACGTGGATCTCTTCCGCTATAAAAAGAAGTTATTATTATTATTTTTATTATTATTTGTTCTGTTTTATCGTACACTGGTAATTTTACAGGTAAGCCTTCTTTTTTTCAAAGAAGTCTATGTAACACCCCGAATTTTGGTTGATTTTCCTTTTAGTGTCTTGAACTTTACAATCTGATTTAAATAATACAATGACCCAATTTCGTATAGTGGTATTGCCTGTGTTACGTAATGAGTGAGCAATTTTACCTTGTAAGATGATATGCTGGTCAAATTAGATCTATGATAAGTGGGGCTTCCATAACTATCGGCATGTAGCTTTCTCCCTCTTTATTTTTATTTGGAATAGAAGCCCTATGAGTCCCACCTGTTATATAGCTAAACTTGCCCATCTTGTCATTCTACATGGTAAAATTGTCCACTCATCACGCCACGCGAGTAATAACACTATACAAAACCAAGTTATGGTGTTATTTGAACCAGATTGCAAAATTTGAGGGGGGAGGGTCAAATATTTGGTTTCATAGTCTAAGATGTCGGATGGATTTTCGAACAAAGTCTAGGGTGTTATATAGATTTTTTTATGGAACACCCAGATTCCATTTAAGATGTGGAACTAGCCACATCGCTAGCCACCAAAATACAAATAGAGTTGGGGACATCCTCAGGGAGCAGGTTCGGTTGGATATTGCTTTTTTCGTATTCTAAACTATATTTTTCTCTCGGTTTTGGAGTCGGATACAGATGATGCCGGATACGAATAAGACATGAATAGTATCAGTCATGAATTTGAAGCAAATATGGAGCGAAATCGATGCGGTACCGAATATGTTTCATCAGATGTTGCTCAAAAATAGTTACTATATATGGCACATATATAGCAATGATTAATCAACCGTATGAGTTTAACCTACAACATGATTATCGCAATTTAACAAGTCATTTTATCAAGTAGTACAACAAAGTTGCAAAAGTATCAAATATTATTTTATATTTTACAAAAAATACCAGATATTCACATAGGAAAGTGGAAGTATATTCTTACATGCTAAGCTCTGTTGGCTGTGGGCACTGGCCGGCGGGATGGTGGATGGGACGGCAACAGGAGGGTGGAGCCATAGAGGGAGAGCCTAGCTCGGACTATCTCGCTAGGCCCAATTAAAGCTGCTAGAATATGGGTTAAAAATTTTAGATATCCAAAAATTATTCGACTCAATTATCTGAAAATATAATTGGAATATTTCGATTCGATGGATAGTGATCTCTCGAATCCAATGCCAAATCCAAAACAAACTATTCGAAACCGATACTGAATCCAATAACTATCCGACACGAGTAGCCGAATCCGAGCAGAACAAATCCGGTTGGTCGGCATATATCCGATCTGATTGCACCCCTACACATAGGCAAGTTGTAGGATCAAGGATAACCGACTAGAGGGGGTGAATAGGAGGTTTTAAAAATTCTTTTGGTTTTAATACACTAATTGAGCAAGTAAGACTATTGAAGTGAATTCAATCAATCAAAACCTAAATTGTCTAGGTTTTCACTAAAGGCATCGTCAAACTAAGTCTAAGCAAGAAAACCAATCCTAGAGAGACAATCAAACATAGTGATCACTAGGAATGTAAATATCACAAATTAAAGTAGACAATGAGCAAACCACAATAAGAACATAAGAACCCACGGTAGTACCGGCCTGGTACAGTGGTAGTGTCTGCCAGGAGAAAAATACCGAAAAGACATTCATCTGGATAAAAGCTACTACCCTATAGGGCGGACTACCAGACCTACAGTAATACCGCTCTAGGCACCGGTAGTGCCGCTCCCTTTTTTTCTTCTCAAAAACACATTCTTTTGTAAAATAACTACCACTCTAGAGGGCTGGTACTACCGCTCCTAGGTAGAAGTAGTGCCGATTTTTTCAGTGCAATAGTTTTTTCAAAAGATTTTTAAAGGAAGTTTTCACAACTAAGTATGAGCATGATTTAAGTCATGATTTTTAACTATATTCAAGCTACTAGCCAAAGATCTATCTTAATAGTACGACACCTATTCTAGCAACTCTATCTTATCTCCAAACACCGAGATTGGCAAAAGCTATAAAAAGACCCTTAAAATTTTATACCTTGGCCTTGAGCTTGGATCATTGATATACCTTTATATTCAGAATTTCATCCTTTTTGCTTATGCAATGACAAGGACCAACCTAATCTCGTACACTCAAGAAATATGTTAGTCTTTTAATCATGATTGTCATTAATTACCAAAATGTAAAATAAATTAGGGGCCTAGATGCTTCACAAGTGAAAGTATATTCTTACATGACAAGTTTTGGTAGCGATCGGCACCGGGCGGCGGGAAGGTGGATGGGACGACAGCAAGAGGGTGGAGTAGTGGAGGGAGGGCCTAACTTGGGTAGGCCCAATTGAAACTACTAGATTATGAACTATAAATATCTATAGATATATGAATAGAGTTTTCCAGAATTATCTAAGAATATAATCGGAATATCTCGATTTGACGGATAGTGATCTCCTGAATCCAATGCCAGATCCGAAACGAACTAACCAAAACCGATAGCGAATCCGATAACTATCCAACATGACTAGCCAACTTCAAATCGAATAGATCCGGTTAGTCGGTCAATCGTCATCTATCCGATCTGATTGCACACTTACTCCAAGCTATTTGTATGTAAATGTTTGTGCGCATAGCATTATTACTATCAATAACTAAGGGACCGATCTGAAACTCTCGTCAAAATATTGGGACCTCAGTTGGTAGCATTATTTTACTTTAAAGGTTAACCGCAACTAAGTAAACCCACTAACGTTAACGTTGAGTTCCCGGCCTACGCGCGAGTCCATGTTAGCCCCGGCCCACCCTCCGGCCGACGCGGGTTGCTCGCTCCGCGGCTATCCACGTCGCCCGTCGCCACTCCTGTCCGTTCGATCGACGGGGTTTCCGCGCGGCCGGCCCGGATCGACGCCCCGCTCGCGCGAGCGCCGCCTCCGTTCGGTCCTCCTCTCGCTCGCTGTCCCCTCGCCCGTCTCTCCTCTCATACGCGCAGCCCTCCCTCTCTGTCCCTTCCTCTCGCCGTCGCCGCTCCTGGTCGCCTCGCGCCGTCTCCACCCGCGTTCCGTCGCCCTCCCCGGTGAGTCAAGCCACGGCCCAGGCCCTTCCTCTCCCAGCCTCTCTCCCTTTTTATCTACATGAATATTAAGCTTGGGGGAGTTTCAGGACACGGGTAGCTGCTTACGGTAATCTCGATTTTTTTCGTTACATATGTTCGTCTCCGGGGAGTTCGGCACAGCCTTAGGCTTTGTGTTTCGATTTTGTTGGTTGCATAGAATTTTTTTGCGGTTCATCTTCCTGAGTTGTTTTGCTCCACTAAATGTGCTCCATTTTGGGGTGCTCAATTCGGAATCAAGGTGGTTTTGGTTGCGGTTTCTTCCTCCAAGCTGATTTGATGTTCTTCGTGCTTCCCAACATCCTAGGACCCGCGCTCCCGTGTGCTGTCCATGGCGTCGGCTATCCTCCCTACCCCGTGGTGTCGCTGGTTAGAGATTTGGAGGGGGAATGGAAGGTACACCTGTTTGGTGCGAATTTAATATCTTGGAATGCCTGTACTGTGGGCAAATGGTGAAGCTGAAGCCCTTTGCGCTCAGTTGAACAGTGAAGGTCATGAGGATGCTTGCATCACTTCAGACAGTGATGCTTTCCTCTTTGGAGCTAAGACTATCACAAAGGTCCTCCGATCAAACTGTAAGGTAAGCAGTCTATTGTACTTATGTTACCACAGGAAATGATTTCTTTATCAACTTCCTTGTAACGTGGTACCATTATCAGCGATTTTTCTTCAGGAACCTTTTGAGTGCTACAACGTAGCAGACATTGAGGCTGGCCTTGGATTGAAGAGGAGGCAAATGGTAGCCATGGCACTTCTTATTGGCAGTGACCATGATTTGCATGGAGTTCCTGGTTTTGGTGTTGAGACTGCTCTCCGATTTGTGCAGTTATTCGATGAAGATCATGTTTTAGATAAGTATGTTTCATACTTTCATGACAGTTTCATGTTAGTTTTTAGCGGAATGAGCTGCCCAACATTGCATTTCTGAAGCTAATCATATTTATTCTTCCCCAGATTATATGAGATTGGTAAAGGGGTCTATCCATTCCTAGGAGGATCTGAAATGACCCATATTGATGATATCCCATCACCCTCCACGAATAGCTTACCAATTGTGACCTCTCCTCACTGCTGACATTGTGGTCACCCTGGCAGCAAGCAAAATCATAGCAAGGTTGGGTACAATTATTGCTTAGTGGAATCGTTAGAAAATTGCGTGGAAAAACCAGCTGGGTTTGTCTTTGAATGTCCTAGCTGTGACAAGGTGGTCTCATTCGCTCCATAGTTAGTATGATTTTGTACTCTTTTCTCAAAAACACTCTTTAAACTTTCTTAATATTTATTCCAGCACGTATTCCACAGTATATGCACACTTAAAAAAGATATTTGCACACTTAAAATAGATATTTTACAATGCCTAATTTGGGAGGAAAAACCGTTGTTTAAGCCTGTCAAAGTTATCTGTTAGCATTACCTTGTGCTATTACATTCACACAATATGTGATCTTATTCTTTACCCATCACAAATTTTGTTGTTTGTTCACTGTCATAATGCTTCTGATGTCTTCTGTTCAATCAAATCGTCAAATATTATGTCGTGCCTGTTCTCCCATTGAGTGGCTCATGGAGCTTAGTTCTCTCTATATTAATAGTATATTTGATGTGATCAATGTTAGGTACACAATCTGAAGGAGCAGAGAAGACATGAAAATTGGCAAATCAAGGTCTGCAAAAGAATAGCTGCTGAGTCCAATTTTCCTAATGAGGAGATCATTAAATTGTATTTAAGTGACAACAATTTGGATAAAGGTGAAATTTAATAAAACTGCTTTTATATTTCTCATTCTCACCTGTAATTTTTGGAATGCAGATTCTTAACTTACTGGTTTTACTTGCTATATCAACTTGCTCTTCATTATTTTCTTGCAACAAAATCTGATGTTTGCCCTCATTGATATCTTCTGACCAAGAGCTCATCATCCTGTTTGCAGAAAATGGTGTTCTGCTTAGTTTGAATAAGCCTAATGTTGAGGCTGTGGTTGACTTCTTATCCTATAAGCAGAACTGGGAGCCATTTCATATTCGGCAATGGATGCTTCCTATGCTGAGCCATCTCATATTCGGCAATGGATGCTTCCTATGCTATCAACCATATATTTACGTGAGGTGGCTTCATCTCCATCTAAACCATTGCTTCTTCATGATCAGTATGAATTCCATTCAATTCAACAGATTAAGATAAGACATGGTCACCCTTATTACTTGGTCAAATGGAAGAGAGCCACTCGTGGTATGATTTCCAGTGGTGCATTTAGCAAGAAGCCCGAATTGGAGGGGAAGATTGATGAGGTGGTGGTTTCGGATATAGATGATGAGGAGGAGGCTACTGTGATTTGTTAATCTACGGACTTGTTAGGTGAGCCAGATATTCCACAAGTGCTCACTGATGAGAAGTGCTGCTTTCTGTTGACTGATGAAGACATTCAGCTTGTGAATGCTGCATCATTTCCTAATGAAGCACAAAGGTTTCAGGAAGAACAGGTTTGTACTGGTAGCTTTCTTCAGTTTGATGATTTACAATATGCATGATGCTACCAGAACATTTTAATCAACTACTGAAGTAGAAATGTGTGGATCCAGAAATCATAAAGAGGATTGCATTTAGCTAATCAAATTCCATGGGCTCTACTTTCGATTTCATGTTTTTTTTAATTTAGGATTTTATACTATGCAAAGATGGTACCATTATTTTAGATTGCAAATTACTTAAATGATGGCTCCACTGCTTAGGTGGCAAACCATTACTACTGAGGCCTGAATTGTCACGTTTGTCTGATGTAGTATTTTGGTGCAGACAAGTTAAATTGCAACATTTGTTACAATTTACTCGAGTCGTTCGACCACAAGTTAGCTACTACCAATGTACTCGAGTCGTTCGACCACAAGTTAGCAGGGAGTTACTCGAGGCCGGTAGAGCTGCTCATGACAGACAACTCAAATTGCTTCAATTTGAAAATCCAATTCAAATCAAACTCAACCCAGAGCATACCAAGCTCAAATTAGTCAAATACACATCACAAACATGAGTAGACCTCCACATGGTCTTTCACATAGGCTCATGATTTTTAGAAGTCTTAGGAATTGATTTCACCAAATTTTGAATTTGTTTACAAAAGTTATTCAAATTTGAACAATGCATATATAGTATACTGTCCCTATTTGAATTTCTGTTCAAACTAATTTCAATTACAAATATTTTTGTAGAAATGGAGTTTTATGGCCTTTGGATTTTTAGAAATTTGTTTCATTAAATTTGAAGTTAATTTATAAAAATTCTTAGTCGAGCATATTAAAAGTTATATACAAATTTTGAATTCAAATATTGAAAAGAGGTAAAAAAATAATAAATTTTTTTTGCACAAACATGGATATTATGGTTTTAACAGGTCTTAGAATTTTTTCACTAAATTTTGAATTTATTCGCACTAGTTATATCTATTTGAATTTTTAATGTATTAAAAAGCAATCTATTTATGAATTTAGTTCAAAATAAACTCAAATTCAAATATTTTTGTAGAAATGAAATACTTATAATCTTAGGAGCATGTATAAATTTGTTCCATAATTTTTAGAGTTGTGTACAAGTTTTGAATAGTGACTATATTAGACTTATTCCAATTTTAAGTACAAAAATTCTGAAAATAGGTTCAAAATTAAATAGTTTTACATATTTTGAAATTTCTTGATTTTAGATGAATTTAGAATTTTTTTTTACTCAATTTGGATTTGAATTGCAAAAGTTATGACTGTTTGAATGTCCTCGGATTTTGGAAATTCCCTGAAAATTGAAAATGCACTTTTGATAAAGGGAAAATGGATTTTCCATTTTCAGATTTTCCCGTTTATTTTGATTTCCAGTGTTGAGACTGACGGGGATGGCTTGCTTGGCAGTCTCACTGAACAGGGGAGTTTGGAGAGGCTGCCGTCGATTGTTAGAGAGGGGCGGCGTCGGCTAGCCATGGGTCCGATGAGCATAAGGGGGCCATAGGGGTGTCAGGGAAGAGCTTAGCGGTGGAGAAACGACAGTGAGGTGAGCTAGTGATGGTGATGGGCGGCGCACAACAGCGTTGGCAGCCGAGAGGGAGGAAGAAGGCAGATGAGCCTGGGCTAATATGGGGAAAAGCATGAGTGGGTTCAGGGGATTTAATTTTGCTACTTGCTTCGGTCAAAGGATGGCTAGAGTGACCTTCCACCGAACGACCGGAGTGGAGGAAGAAGAGTGGCGAGGCGGTGGTGCCACTGTGGACGAAAGATGCAATTGATTGAGGGGAAAGGTTGATTAGCTGCTCAAGTTGCTGAGGTTAGCTTGAATTGAGATTTTACCAAATTGGGTTTCGTCACTAGCGCACGAAGCTTGCTGTCAATGGCGGTTGGAGGTGTGATTTGGGGTGCTCCCGGCTATGAAGGTGTGGATGGGACTTCAAGGACTAGTGTGATACTTGAGGCAGCTCGGGGTGGCCTTTATATGTGATGGAGAGGGCAAATGTGGTGCGGTGTGAACTCGGCTGTAGACAGAGGTGACAACGGCAGCGTGGGTGTGCGGGTTTTCTGTAATATCCTAGGTTTAATATAGAGAGAAAATGGGGGAATTTTAGGAGTTTTTATAGTCGTGGGCCAAATTTGGGCCAGAAGGTCAGGTTTTTGGGCATGTGGGAGGGGTTAATTTTCCCCCAAACCCTAGCTCCCCCTCTCCCCACCCCTTTTGGTTGCACCTGCCATGCTGCACCCCCTCCCTCTTCTCTCCCCCACCAGCTGCCCCCTCCCTCTCCCATCTCCCCACCCTAGCCGCCCCTCCCTCCTTCCTTCCTACTGTGAGCAGCCCTTCCCCTCGTTCCAGTACCTCGCCGCTGTTTTGGTGGTGCCAAGGATTGAGGAGACCCTAGGGCAGGAGTTGGGTTGCGTGGAGGAGCGAGGAACACGCAATCTAAGGGGGAACCGTCGATCTCACCACTTCATCGGGTCTTCAGGTGCAGGTATAACCCTAGGGCTTCATTGTGATGGTGTGGTTGCTGTGTTAGGGAGAAAGTATGACATTGTTCCTGGTGGTTGTTTGTTGGGGTGTTCACCAGATTGATGTTGGGAAGTTTCAGATTCAGGCAGATTGCTGGTACCATATTCGAGTCAAATTTTGGGGTACCTATGGTCATTTTCAAAGTGTCTGGGAGTTTTGAAAAATGTAGATTTTTGTCTGAAGTTTCATTCGAGTACAAGAACGTAAAATTTGGTTTAGCGGTTTAAACATTATGACCTATTGAAGCTCGTTGTCCAGAAATCTGTCACTGCTGGAAGCAGTTGTGGTAATTTGCAGATTATGGCTCTTTACTGGCTAAATTAAATTATCTCCATAACTAAAGAAAGCTAGATAATTTTTTTATATTCCAAAAATATCATGTTTTGCTATATTTGGTGTTTTACAAAAATAGTTACGAAATTGTGAAGTTTGTTGTCCAGTGAGATGACAGATCGGTTTGCTGGGCTAAAAACGAGGAGTTACATGAATTAATTTAAAAAGGTGAATAACTAGAAATTTATAGGTAAACTCCGGTAGTTTCCATAAAGTATGTGTTTTCCTATGGTTGGGCTTGTAAGAAATATGCCCAAGAGACCAATTATGAAGATGATTATCATGTATTTATGCTTATGTTGTTCCTTTAATAATGTCATATTATAGATCATCAAGTATGTGACTTGATCATGAAACTTTGTAATTTGATTATGACATTATTATAAATTGTCCATTGTTTATTTATTGGGTAGGACACCAATAAACTTTATTCAAAAAACAAGCACATGAATTGATTGATAATCACGTTTCATGGATTATGGTTATGTGATACCATTCAGTCACGTGAATACATGTAAGTGTACATGCTATTGGACTGACCCGCTTATGAAACACCTTTTGAGGATTTGGTTAGTGTCATAAGTTGTTTCATACAATGATAATGATTGATTCTTAGACCTGAGATCAATACAGTTTCCTACATGAGGATGGTATGCTTTGATGTTGTCTAACGTTGTCCGTAACTGGATAATCATAAGGACAACACTCAGGTATACATTAAATCATGCAGAGGGAAGTGTATGATCAATATGGAATTTGTTCTCCTCATACTGAGGGAATGATATCAATAGGCCACTCGATGAAACAGACTAAAGAATGTGCATGGTCATGCCCGAACGATTAAAGTTGTTAATCGATCGATCTTGTTAGTCTATTTCAAAGAATCGAGAAAATTGGTTTAACAGTACAAGGATGGCAAACCTCAACCTTGAGTTAAACTATGATATCAAAGTGATAAAGGGATCGATATGTATTCATTGAAGGTTTGTCGGATAAATGACATTCATGCAATTTGGGTAGTCGTTATGTTCTGCTAGGAGCCGCTTGCGACTAATAAATCGGAAAAAGAGATTTTCGATTTATTGCCAACATAGCATGAACCTAAAGGGTCACACACAAGAATAAGCTCAAGACATATTTATGAAATCTTCTCTCGTGACATACATGTCAATGCGATTGAACATGATATCTGGTTATTTATAAAAGGGTTGCGAATCTGCATAAAAAATATAATTTTTTATGCTGAGATCACTATAGCAGCGATGATTTTACTGTAGCCGAGGATGGAATATTGTACCATGATGGCATCACTGTAGCGACCGACCTTGCTAGAGTAAAAGAATAAATAGCTACAGTACCACGTGGCGGTTACTGTAGCAAACGGTTGTTACAGTACCACACGGCTATGAATTCGCTCCTGGAGTCTAGAAAGTGTAAGAAAAATGAAAGGAAAAAGTGTGAAAAATTTTGAGAAAAATTGTGGAAGGTGAAAAGGTTTCACCTGAGCCAGAAAAATCACGGGAGTCGTATCGTGCGGTACTGGCATACCGTGGTATGGTGTCTGGTGCCTATTCGTGTGGATACCTGAAGTTCGTAGCTGCTACTGTCACGAAGATCCGACGGAATCCACTTCCGCTGCCACATCCTGGCGTTGAAGCTACGAGCGGCTAGCTTCATATTTGCACTCCTAGACCACGGTATGCATACGTGTACTTTTCATTTTATCGCTTATCTTGGTTCTAATGCATGGGATCGATCCGGGAAAGGGAATAAATTTTTGAAATTTACTGGGTCTTTCCACCCCGATTTCCCAACAGGGCTCAGAAGTTATGGTCTTTATACCATTGGGACAGCAAAGGGGTGAACTGTTCGACGAATGAGGAGACTAATTCGGCGTTGTGCGTAGGTGCGATGTCATTATGTTGGGTGTTTGTATTGTTAGGGCATGATTTTGATATGTATATATATGTTTATTGTAGAAGGTGTGACTTCGGGAGTGGCCTTAACTTCGCGCCACTCCAATCCTCGTGGGTAAAGAGGCAACTACATCATATAATGATGATGAAATCATATGGATAGAAAATTGAGTTGATATTTGACATCATACTATCTTTTATGAATATTATTAATTGTTGCCACTGGTTATGCTCATCATGTGTGTTGATTTTGTTAATGATGGAAAGAATGGATCATGGTATAATTCATATCAATTGCATATGTGTATTCATGATGGAAGAGGTGACCCGTGTGGGCCTCTGTGACCCACTTGTGGTGGGCACGAAAGTCCTACTACTGTAGGCCTCTCCACGGGATGGAAGGGAATGAGAGGGTGCGACACCGACGGGTATGCACTCAGCTATACTGGTATGAGTTATAAGATATGCAAATGAGCATAAAACATATTGCATTGTACGAATGAATGAAAAGAATTGAATTTAAAGATAAGTTCTCTTGTACGTATGGAAGCATGACATGATAGATTTTATTCAATAGTTATTTTTATGTGTTGATATGGTTATATGATGTACTTCATTGGGTTTTGGACTCACGTTTGTTTATTTAATGTTTTAGGTACTTGAGGTCGACATGCAGGGAAGAGGGTAGCACAGTCACATCACATGACACTCTCACCTTCATCATTTTGTTTAGCTTTTTGAAACAAGCATAGCAAATAAATAAATTAGCATAGCAAATGCATAAATAGACACTCACTAATGGAATGATTTAATGGAGACTCACTCATGGAATAATTTAATGGATGCAAACTTGTAATGATTCAATTTGTTTGGTTAAGTTATGTTTGTGGCTTGTCATTATATTTTGTGTATGTGCTTTGGTTGGTGGCCTCGACAAAGGTAAATATATGGTAAGAATGTTTCCTATGTGTTTTGGGTGCTCCTAAGCGCGGGGTCTTGGCCGTTTGGATCCAAGTGTAGTATTTGCTAGGTTTGTTGTCATATTTGTTGTTGTTATGTTCATTAACATTCCTTGTCTTATATACATTGTAGTTGTTTAGTGCCTAAAAACGTATGCATGATGCTTGCTGAAATTATTGTTAAGAGTGCTTAAAATCTAGTGAAAAGTCACGATGTGGGCACGTGTGGTGTTGGAGTTACATTTTCCCGTGCCAGGGCGGCGCAGGGTATGGAGGATGCAGGGCATGACCTCGTGTGTCGTATACGTCGGTTGCCTGGTCGGCGCAGCGCAGAGTTGATCGGGATATTGTAGCTTGACCGAAGCACTGAGTGAGCAATGGCGGCTGGTTAAGGAAGAAGGCGCTGGGCATTCAGCTGGGTCTAGGGATAGCGAACCAGAGCAGTGGGGTGCTGCCAGGTGGGCTAGAACATGGGTGTTGAAGTCAAGAGAAGGAACTGGAATTTCTCTATTTTGGATAGAACAGGGTCTTTGATTTAATTGAGTCGTCATTCTGTCATTCGTGGTAAATTTTTTTTTTGAAACTTTTTGTGTATGATCCTGAGGCAACAATTTTATAAAATTATGACAAGGTCACTCTGTCAATTATGTGTTTTTATTTTTTTTATGTTTTGAGATATTAAATTAGGTTCAATTCATTTGAATTTTTTTTTTGCGTGATCCTAGTAGTTTACAGGTCACACCATAAAATTTTGAAATGATGAACAAACCTGTATATTTTTATAAAAATTTAACAATATTATTGTTGTTTTTAAATTGCTTCTTTTTTTATTTTTTAGACGCACCAAATAAGGTTTAGTATTTTTGAAACTTTTTTGTATGGTCCTTTAGTGCTGTAGATGTTACTATTAAAATGTCAGAGTATGATTATGCTTGTACATTTTTAGAAAAATCTATCAATGTCTCTATTCCATATTATCAAATGTTGTTTTTGATTTTCTATCTGTATTAAATGCTTTTAAACCTCTTTGAGACATTTTGGGAACATTCTGGAGGTGGATTAAGATTTAATTAAAATTTCTTCGGATTCTGTTCTTACTTGATTTTGAATTTTAAAGTTTGCAAATCAAAGTTTTAACAATAAAAGCTTTTCTTAAAGACCAAAAATTCAAGAAAATATGGAAAAAGAATGGAAATTCGGAATAAAATCATAATCCCGTCTTAATTTCACATTTTATTTCTTTTTGTATTTTTCAGGCTATTACAATGGGCATGTGGAGCAAGCTTTTCACAGATTAGAATTGGATATTTGAAAAAATATTTTCAAAAAATTGAGTTTTAAATGGAGTGATTCTATTGAATTTTAGATGGAGTGATTCCATTGTGGGAAAATTTGGTTTAGCTCCAGGATGGATCCTGAGATAAAAAATATTTATAAAAAAAAGGTTCTTTAAATAAAATTATGCGTTTGACAATTTATTAGAAAATATGGGAGTTATTGCTTTGTGCATAACCATAATGCCATCCCTTATCACCTTAACATTAATAATGCATTCTCGTATTACTTGTGGAGTACTTCTAGTACTCACCCTTGCTTATTCTATTGTTTTAGAGGAGTCATATTTCAATGGTGACGACCATAATGATTAGGTCGCTTCCCCAGTCGATTGAATGTGGCAATTCTTTGGGCTTTTCTACTATTTTAATTTTATCTTTCGCTATTAATTTATTCAGCCTACGTGCATGACACTTTTATTGTAAACTCTGATTATTAATAAAGTACATTTGGTATGACATGAGATCATTTTTGCTGTGTGTACTATCTTTTTCTGGACTAGTACATGACACACAGGATTTCGGGGTTTTATTCCCAGGGTCCAACATTTGCACATCACTTGCTGCTAGAGTCAATGAAGTCAACCTATGTTTACACATAACTAGGAGGGTTGTTCCTAATCTAAGGGCTTGTTTGGTTGGGCTTCGCTCCTTATTTTTCAGCTCCTAGCTTCTGATTATCTAAGGATCACTTCTTTGAGGATCTGGAGCTGGTTAAGGGAAGCTTTTGGTAGGAGGTTGGTTCCCAAAACTCTGAAAGTAAGGATTTGAGGCAAAAATACCATCACACCCCTTGTTTTAATACTTCCAGTGTATATTTTACTGAATAGGGTAACACCTACAACCAAGACGTGGAGATGCTCATAGGAGGGAGGGGTGCTGTAGAGTGCTTCATGAGGAGTTTTCTGGTGTAGGGTTTTGGTGAGGTGTCAGTTAAGAAGATAGGTGGCAGCGTGGAGCACTTCCACCTAATAAGCTGGTGGCACGCTTGGTTGGAAGAGGAGGGTGAGCAGGATGTTGTTAGTGGAACAAATCACACACTTAGCTTTGCTGAGACGTGTGAGGATAGGAGATGTGAAGGGTGATGCCACAGTCGAGAAAGAAGAGGCGCGGCGTGGTTCTGTCAAACTCATGGCCGTTGTCACTTTGAATGCTCTTGAGAGCAGCACCGAATTGTGTATCAACGTATGTGACAAAATGAGAGAGAGGGTGGAGAAGGCATAAAATTTGAGGCTAGAGGAAACGTCTAGAGATAGCGAGTATGGTCGTCAAGCACAACGAGATAGTATTTATAACCGAAAATCACAAGTCACAATGTCTTAAATCAAAAAGTTTGTTTGCTCTAAGATTAGAGGAATAAAAAGGAAGTCTAACATGTCGACCAAGTTGGCAAGCATGACAAATGGGAGAATTGGTCACTCGAGTGCATGGAAGATAAAACGAGCGAACTAAATGCTAAAGAGCTTGGTGACCGAGATGTCCGAGCTGGCAATGCCTGAGTACGGTAGATGGAGAGGTGCTGGCAACAAGGGCAGAGGAAGAGGATGACACTGGCGAGTAGAGAGTGTAGAGATCGCCCTACTATTGCACCTGACGATCACGTTCTTGGTTCGAAGGTCCTTCACAGATATACCAAAGGGATCAAACTCGACAGAAAACATGATTATCAATAGTAAACTTTCGAACATAAATGAGGTTCGTGATGATGTGAGTAATGAGAATGTTATTTAGATAAAATGAATGAGAAGGAGTAGAGAGAGAAGTGCGGCTAGTGTGGGTGACAGGAAGAGTGGGGCCATTACCGACAATGATGCCGCTGGGAGTGTAGGGAGGAAGTGCATGAGCAAAGGAGAGTTTACCGGACTCCGACGTCATGTGCGAAGATGCACCCGAGTCCATGTACCAATTGCCGCCGGACGGTGGTGGTGTCGATGTCATGGTGTTAAAGCTGTTGATGAGGGACTATTGGTCCCATTACGGTGAGGCGGAAGAAGATGGTGTTGGTGGCTGTCATGTTGTAAATGCCATGGCACGTACTGGCTCGATTGTGAGGGGAGTTGCATCTGCTAAGGCTGCATGGCAACGAATGCCTACTGCTGAGGTCCATTAGAGCCGGAAGAAATACCAGGGCGCGAGCCAAGAATGCTAGTACTAGGAAGCCGTGGGCCTTGTACAGGCTACATGTGAATGGACCCGGCCAACGAATGCTAGAATGAGGTCCAAAGAGTAGGGCCTTTGCTGCCCTAGTTACCGTTGTTGTTGTTGCCATTGCCACAGTTGTGGCAACGATTGTTGGAGTAGGTACCAGCTCCGTTTCAATGGTTGGAGGAGTTGCCGGGACCGCCAATGCCATAGGAGATGGCCATGGAGGTGCCGCTACTTCCATCGGTGGTGTTGGTGATGAAGGCCGAGTGTTGGGATGACTTGGGTCCCATCGTGAGCTCCTCAAGCATGAGTGCAAATCGCGTGTCAAGGAACATCAGGAATAGCTTCTGCATGGACAACAACATCCACATGTAGGCGAAGCACGGGCTCAACCCCCATAGGGTGTTGAGGACGAGGGTCTTGTCACTGATCTTGTGGTCTACGACAATGAGGTCATCGGCCATGGATTTATGCTTGCGGCAGTAGTCGGGATGGACAGGGCGCCCTATGTTAGGTCCTAGAATTCTTCCTCTAGGTAGATGGCATGGGTCTTGGCATTGTCATGGTACAAACCCGCGATGCTTGTCCAAACAGTATGATCGGTGGCATCGGGGTTCATGACCATGGCCAAGATATCGGCTAAAATTGCACCATAAATCCAGGAAAGGACAAGGGCGTCGAGGCGTTTCCACTAAGCGTTGGGCGAGGAAGAGGTCAACTTCTGGACGTGATCATCGAGGGTGTACTTGCGGACCGCAACCTTGAACATGCCGTGCCAGTGGGAGTAGTTGCCAACCTGTAGATCAAGTGTGATGGGGACTTGAGTTTTGATAGCCATGCATATATATAGTACAAGTTATGCGAGCGATTATTGCTAAAAAAACCAAATCAATTAAGTTACACGCACTACTATAAAAGGACTTATATTAGACTACTCATCATAGATGGTTTTTTCCAAAAACAATCAATGATGACTACCATTGTCATCACTAACGGTTTTTTGGAAAAAAAAACCGTTAGTGATGTGAGTCTCATCACTGACAGTTTTAGCCAAAAACCGTCAGTGATGATACTATGCTCATCATAGACGGTTTTTAGCTAAAACCATGTGTGATGACATTTTTCTTGTAAGTAAGTATAGAGAGCCCCGACCTCCTTAGTATTTTTAGTGTTTCTCGAGCTATTTTTGAGGTGGCTGTGATTGAGAGGCGATCTGGTGAAAGGAGATAGTGGATTTGGAAGTGTGATTGTAGATCCTTTTGTTCTAAGTGATCTAAGGTTAGTAATTGGTTCTAATTGCATTATATTGAAGATCTAGCTTGGTAAAGAGGGAATTGAAGATGGTTTAGATCTAGCTTGGTGTAGATCTATTTGTTCTTTGTGATCTAAAGTAATAATTGGTTCTAATTGCATTATACTCAAGATGTAGCTAGCTAGGTAAAGAGAGAATTGAAGATGCTAAGTTTAAATGTAGCTTACATATATACATTTGTTGTTTGTGATCTAAGAAGCTAGGTTGGTAAGTTTAAATGTAGCTTATATGTAGATTGTAGATACATTTGTTTTTTAGATCTAGCATGGTTTATGATTTAGGGTGAGGTTTAGCTATTTAATTTGTGCTCCAATTTAAGAATATGTGCATGTGCACTCCTAGTGTACTTAATTCATTATTTAACACTTATTGTTATATACGCAGCGTAGATGGACCAAAGCTGGATGTACGCTAAGAACCGTGCGAGTATCGAGTACATTAATAGCGTCTCTGCTTTGAGAAGAGATGTAGAGGAGGATATTTTTAACAAGGAAGTGCAATTTATGCCTTGTCTATGCATTGACTGTGAGAATCTGAGGATGTTTCGAAACTCAACGCAGATCGAAGCACACTTGATTCTAAGGGGTTTCAAAAGGGGGTGTACATGTTGGACCAGTCACGGTGAAGAGTAGATTATATAGGAAGCAAGTAGTATTAACATCGTCGACATAGTCAACGATACACCGGATGATATTGATTGTGCTTTCGATGAGGATAGGTTTCATGATGACAACCTGGATCGGATGTTGCGTGATGAGCAACTAGATATTCCTACTTACAAAAGCGCACTGAACTATATATAAATTGAGTTTCTGCTTGAGAAGTCTCTTAACTGGTATCAAAATAACTATTTTACTTATATATCTTTAAATTCATCGGTAACAATCCATTTATAGTCAAACTCAATTGTACTATAAATGTAGCACAGGAAATGCACATCAAGACCAATATTTAATTGTTAAGAGATTAATAAAATGTTATCTAATATCAAAGATTTTTGAAAATAAGATAAATTAAATTTTTATCTTATTCTATAAAGTTTCACATTTATAAAATTCTCATTATATAAAAAAATTGGATATCAACACTTTTTTTAAATGATATTAACTAGACCTGTAGACAAAATAAAATTAATGTAATATAGCGAATAACCAAACAAATTTGTGAATACAATCATTTTGCAATGAGAATGGAATTATGTCCATTTTCCCACTTTCAGAGCAAAATATATTAAGTGGTACATTAGAATATGCACAATCATATGCCATGGTGTCTATAAAAAAATTGGTAATATACCACATCTATTTTAAGGTATTGGTAATTTTAATTTGTGTCAGCATGGCTAGCGCTTTTCCCTTCCTTTTTTGAGGTCTAACGATGTATTTATCATTGGTTTGATGCATTGGCTTAAATATATATATGTGAAAAGTTTGAATCTGTTTGGTGAAACATAGATAAGATTATCACAATTTTATCAATGTTGAAAAGACACAAGTACATAGCTTCCGATCCCTAACAATCAATGCATGTTGAAGTAGTCCATGAATCCATTTCATATCACCTGTGACCAAAATTAAAAAAATCCTCATCACAGACGGTTCTAGGCCTAAACCATCTGTGATGAGATCATCATAGATAGTTTAGGCCAATAACCGTCTGTGAAAAACCCCTCATCACAGACAATTCTAGGCCTAAACGGTCTGTGATGAGATAATCACAAACGGTTTAGGCCTAGAACCGTCTATGATGGTCTCGGCAAGCATATACACTACCTCCCCAAGCTTGTCTCCTTTTTCCCTCACCAACGCCCAAGGCTTGTCTCCTTTTAACCGTAACCTGCCTCCTTCCTCAGTGGTGACCTCCCCCGTGACCTCCCCCCTCAATGGTGACCTCTCCCTCGGCGGCGCCCTTCCCCTCGACAGGGCCCTCCCCCGTGCCCTAACCCTACCCCTCCCCCCGACCCTAACCCTAGCCGGCAATACCTCAAGACGCTTGGCTCCGGGATCCACTTGCTTGTACCCGCCGTCGACCGCATCGACCTCCCCCACACCCTCCCCCTTCCCCCTCGACGGCGTCCTCTACGTCAAGGTATTGTAGGATGTAGTACTTATGTATAACTCAAGGATTGCTATGTTATACCCCTTGTTCTAGCTGCACTATGGTGCGTGAATGCGTTGCTTTACAAATTTCATTGGTAGAGTGCATATTATTGTAATTTAATTGGTGGTTTCATGGATTTTAAGTGGAGTTCTGTTGCAGTGTACTAGTGTTTCACATGGATTAGATAAGTTTTTTTGTCAGATCCTAGTTTGATGCTTTAGGGATATTTAGATAGGAAAGCTGCATTGTGAGGAGTTATTGTGATAGTGTAGACGTACTACTTTTTTCCCTTGGGCTAGATATCTTTGTGGGATCACACTTGATTTTTTTTAAATAGATACTGTTGAAATGCTTTAGGCTGACTGTTTACTGTGATGCTTGTTTTATGCATGCTTGTTTGTGCATGCTTGTTTTATGTTAGCTTCCAGTCTGTTTTGTGCATGCAATGCTGTTGATGTTCTAATTTAAATTTTCTTGAGCCTCTAGTGTAATCGTGGATTCATTAATGGAATCGATGAGGGCTTGCCCCTTACTGTTCTCCCAAAAAATATCTTTAAGAAGAACAATTGCTTAATTTCTTTTTATCATTGATACCACTTAATTTCTTCTTATTTAAGAAAATTCTGAAGTTGAGTTTCAAAATAGGGTTTAAGCACCATAGCATTGTAACTTCGCCCAAACTATTCACATTTTTTTATTTCATTTATAAACATCTATCATATTAATATTCCAACCTCTTAAATCTTGTCTTTGCCAGACATCAAAACTGGAGGAGCCAATCATGGGTTTATCTATTCCTAATGTTGTATCAAAAGTGAATTATTTTTCTCAAAGTACAGATGTGGGTTTATCTAAATATCTCACTGTTACCCTCTCATATCCATTTGGCTTTTTGTTGGAAACTTGGAAACAATACTTAACCTGACGAGCTCATGGTTTTTGGTAAGTCTTTATTCTAGTTGGATTAGCTCAGCTATATATATCACCTATTGCTTTGCTTGGTGTAAGTGCTTGTGCTTGCTATGCAAATAGCCAAATATACTATGTATCAATTGTTACTACAGAGGTATTGCATCCAGTGCAAACTTTATTGGGTGATTCATGTATTGTTGCATCATTGTTCTTTATTTTCTCTCTCCTTTTGCATGCACGGTTGCACACACATGATCTGGTACATATAATGACATAAATTTGTTGAATCTAATATGATGAGGAAAATAAAACCTTTAATGGTTATCTCTATCTTACAGTTTAGGATTCTATTTTACAGTTTAGTAGTATCTTCTTGGTTGTCTTTGTTTCTTGTTTATTAGGATAGAATTGTTCTCCTGTTCAAATTAGGAAATTAAGTGACCAAACTAGTTCCTTCTGGTTACCGATGTTTGGGTAGTAGTGTAGTAGTACACCTATTTTTGTTAGTTGGTTATTTATTTTGTCATGTGCTAATATTCCTACATACTCTTTACTATCTTGCAAAAGGGCTAGAAAATTTAATTGGCTTGAGGACCTTGCACGTGAAGGGGCCAAACAATTTAATTGTCTTGGGTACCTTCTCACTATTTGATGCCCTTTTGATTGCTCTATTGCTGTTAAGAAAGGAAGGAAATTCAACTATGAATAATACTCTTCTTACAAAGAGAGCGAAGTGATCTAATCTTTTTCCTTGTTCTAAAGAATAAAGAAACTATTTTTTATTGTTGATTTCCTTGTTCTAAACAATACTCTTAAATTTACTTTATTTTCTCTTCTATGACCGCTTGTGAATTGTTGATTTACCAACTTGCTTGATTTTTTAAGACCTAACACAATCTAGTTAAAAAGAAGATGACGTCCCCTCATTTCTCGTCGCTGAATGGATATGATGAGCCGAACATAGGAAAACCGAGACGCGGTCCAAGAGGGTTAAGTAAAAGGCCCCATAGCCAATATACCATCACGATCCGCAGGAAGGGGCCCCTACCGCACCTCCTAAGGCAGCGGCAGCATTACGGACATTATGTGGGATAGTTGACAGGAAAGGGTACTGTTTGCACCAGAATTTGGCAAGTCTAGTCAAAATCGGCAAGAAAGTCAAACCTGTGGTAACTAACGGGCAATTTTGAAAGACTTGAAGATATTTGGCAACGGCAAGATCTTTGAAGGGAAGCTATCCGAAATAAGGTCGATACGGATCAGATTTTGTAACGTGTTGTAATAGGACACGATCGGCCGACGGGTATAAAAGAAGGGCCAGAGCGAGCTGCAAAAGGATCCAACACAATCAAACACCAATCTACATTATTTTTTCCTATCGACTAGGAGTAGTTCTTGTAATTTAGCCTTTGTAATTCGATTTCGATCAATAAAGTTGCGCATCGCCGATTGTTGATCTTCTTCAAATTACGCCCTAGGTTTGATTTATTCTGATCTTGTTGCGCATCGCCTTCTTCAGAATCGATCTACCTTTATCCTCTGATTAGCCTTAATCGGCTAGTTAGATTTACCCTTTTATTTCGATTTAATCGGCTTCAAGCTGATTGAGTCTAAGCCGATTGATCTTGACGATCGGTTTTGAGTGAATTTTATATTTTTACCTTGCCGATTACAGGTCAAATCGACTGGCAAGCTCTGAACTAGGTGTTCGTCTGGTGTGCTATTGTCAGAAACCCTACTTCAAGTTTATGACGCCAACACACTCTTGGCACACCCGATGGGACGCAATGTCTTCATCAAGGAAGTCGATTCCGCCGTCCGATCTCAACGCAGAAGCTATAATCGTCCCAACAATGGATGATTTGACACCAGAACAACGTAGAGAAATCGAAGATCGAAAAACTGCGCTAGAGGAGATGATGCTAAATTGTTATCAAAAGACTAGACGTGGTGTCACTCAAAAAACCGCCTTGCTGACGGTCAATGCCTTGGGGATGCAGGTGTCACAGAACCGATAAGCCGATATCTACCTGCGCAAGCCGAATTATCGGCTATGATTAATCAGTCTATACACCATGCTCTAATAAACCAATCATCGGCTCTTGTCACCACACTTAAGCCGATGATAGCAAATAGTGTTAAAACTATCGCCCAGGAATTGGCCTCGTCCGGGAGTCTGCTTGACCCATTACAAGCTCTGCCAAATTACCCTATTTTTTCAGTAGCGCGAAACATGCAAAGCACACTAGCCGATCCTAAACCATTGGCTATGACCTCACCCCCTACCATGATGCCTACTCAACCCACCATCATATTGCCTAGAGACCCTCGGTCAAGTGGGGTGAGCCATTACCAGGCTTACACCGATGCTTCCAAATTAGATGCATCGGCAAACCTGCCACCGTCAACCTCGTTCTATGCTTTTCCACAATCGGTTTCACAGCCGATTGAGTCTGAGAGATACCCATCGTGTCATGAGTCTACCCTGCCTAGAAATCCAGGTCCGCATCGGGTATTGACCTATTCAGAACCTTTTGTTCCAATAGCAGAGCCCCAAAGTAGACATAATAGGTACGATCAGTATACCTGTTTGCCATCAGCTCAGCCTAATTGGCAATTCGAGTTTGCACTCGGGGAGCAGAATGCCAACTATGACCAGCATTATCAAGGACCTACTATTCCAGTGGCCGATAATGCGAATTAGGCCGATCAAATCTCTGCTGTCTTGAGAGATCAATTCGGCATACAGCCGAAAGGGAAGGTTATCGGTTATAGAAAACCGCATCCCGATTACATAGATCGCATGCCCTATCCCCACAATTTCAAAGTCCCAGATTTTCCAAAATTCTCTGGTGACGACTCGATTACTACCCTGGAGCATATCGGACGCTTTATAGCACAATGCGGCGAAGCAGCTCAGTCCGATGGATTGAAAATAAGACTGTTCCCGTTGTCATTATCAGGAGCAGCTTTTACTTGGTTCACTTGTCTGCCTCCAAACTCGGTTCATTTATGGAACTATTTGGAAAGCCGATTTCACGAATATTTTTTCTCAGGCAGTTTAGAACTCAGGATCTCCGATCTAAGCTTTGTTCGCCAGAGATTTGGAGAATCGGTGACTGATTATATTAAAAGATTTAGGGAAATAAGAAATCGAT
Organism: Otatea glauca; assembly: GCA_036346275.1. Taxonomy (NCBI): domain Eukaryota; kingdom Viridiplantae; phylum Streptophyta; class Magnoliopsida; order Poales; family Poaceae; genus Otatea; species Otatea glauca. The sequence continues at coordinate 20,233,233 of CM070712.1, read as the reverse complement.
GCTTTAGTGTCACATTACCCGATAACCAACTCGCTGATTTGGCTTTTCAAGGGTTAATTCCACTGCTTAGAGAGAAGTTTGGAGGACAAGAGTTCACCGATCTAAGTCATCTGCTTCATCGCGTGTCGGCTTAGGAAAGCCGATTCCCGGATAATAAGGCGTTTAAAGATAGATTTAAAAATGGTAATAATAAAGAAAAGGACAAGGCCAAAGTTAATATGGTCGACTATTGTCCGAGCGATTCTTCAGAAGACGATGAAGCAGAAATAAACATAGCCGAATGGATAAAAGGGTCTAAAAAAATCCTTAGTCTGTTCTTGGCTCAAGCCGACTAGGAATAAGTCGGAAGTTAAGTATGCCTTTGATGTCTCTAAGTGTGATCGTATTTTTGATTTTTTGTTGCAAGAAAAGATAATACGATTGCCCGAAGGACACATCATACCATCGACTGACGATATCAAGAAACGCAGGTATTGCAAGTGGCATCATTCTTTTTCTCACAACACTAATGATTGCAACATTTTCCGTCAACAGATCCAGTCAGCTATCGAGAACGGTCGGTTAAAATTCGCTGATGAGCCGACCATGCAAGTTGATGCTGATCCATTCCCTATTAACATGGTTCAATATTCGGGCAAAGGAAAAAAGCCGATGCATGATGAGCCAAAAAGGGATCGGCAAGTTGACATTCAGTCAACTTCAAACGGCAGTCAGACATTGAAGATTACGATCGGTTCGTTACAAATAGAAACCGATCATGAAGGGAAGAATTCAAGGACCATTAAACCCAAAGGAAATCCTCAGGTGGGTAGATGGTATAGAGCCGAAAAATCACCATCAAGACAGCCAACAAAAAAGCCAGGACCGACGTTTTCTCAGTTAATGGAGAAGTATGAAAGAATGAATAATCGACTGCGATATCCTACTCGTCGGTCGGATAATTTGTATTACACTGAGAACGTGGAGAGAGCGCATAGATGATGTCCTTTTTGGCTATTTTGTTGGGAAAGGGGAGTAGCATTGCCATCTCTGTATACATGCCCAATGGACCATTATCCTCAAGACGATTGGCCTAAACAATCGGCTAGAGATAGGCTGTCTGGGTCGATTCGAGATCATGACAAAATTTACAGAAAACCTCTGTCGCGAAAGAATATCTGAACCTAATCAGGCTCCGGACAAGGTTGTAACACAAAAGCCTAGTTCAGATCGGGAAAATTTGGATGGCCAAATACGTAAGCCAGTGGAACCCAAACCGAGGTGGTGCCCACCTAGCCTTAGCTGATCACAGCGCAGACGGCTTCAGAGACTAAGGACCCAAGAGATCAAAGAAGCCGATGCAGAAAAACAGAGGGATGAGACTTTTAATGAGCTTCGTCCGATCAAGGTTATCAAGAAGGAATGGAGGAGAAAAGAATAGGTTGAGGAAGATTTTGAGTCAGCAGATGACCTGGATTCTCCTATGATTAGGGACGATACACCTCCGATGGATATCAATATGGTGTTCATATTACCGGCCGAATTCAAAATCAAAACCGAATCGGCTAAGGAAACTTTTGCTCAGTCGTGTTCAGGTGTCCAAATGCAATCTTCGAGAAACCAAGAGATGATCATCGGCATTTAAAACCATTGTACCTGAAAGGCTATATAAATGGCAAGCCGATATCAAGAATGCTGGTGAACGGTGGAGCTACAGTAAATCTGATGCCGTATACCACCTACAAGAAATTGGGTAAGTCCGATGAAGACTTGATCAAGACTAATATGGTTTTAAATGACTTCACAGGCGATCCCATAGAGGCCAAAGGCGACATGGTTACAGAATTGACCGTTGGCAGTAAAACTTTTCCGACTGCATTCTTTGTCATTGACGCCAAGGGAAATTACAGTGTTCTGCTTGGTCGAGATTGGATTCACACCAACTGTTGCATTCCATCGACTATACATCAAGCGCTTGTTCAATGGAATGGAGAGGAAGTTGAGGTTGTCACAGCCGACACATCGGCTCATATCGCCATGGCCAGTTCTGATGCGAATTGGCAACACGAAGAAGCTGGATGTATATCGAAAAAAACGATGGATGACTGTGACTTCATTTGCGTGAGTAAGACAGGACTTATGCCGATCAGTGTCAAGCCAGGCACGTTTGATCGGACAAATGAAGTATTACGCCGATGGGGACAAGAAAAACAATGAAGGCGTTACAAGATAAAATGCAAAGCTATCGGCAAATAACAGATAGCTATGAGGCTATAGAAGATTTTCAAGAGATTGAAAGTTGGGTCAAGACTTCACATCCACTGATCTGCTTGAAGAAGTCGATATAGGTAGTGGTGATAGGAAAAGATCAACTTTTATCAGCGCAAAATTAGATGTAAAATACAAAGAAAGATTGATCAAAATCCTTCGAAATTATAAAGATTGTTTTGCTTGGGAGTATCACGAGATGCCTGGTTTAAGCCGACAGTTGGTAGAACATCGATTACCTATTAAACCAGGATATCGGCCATTTAAACAGTACCCTAGACGTTTTAATCTGGCCCTGTATAATATTATAAAGGAGGAGATAGAACGACTGTTGGAGGCAAAATTCATTAGGCCTTACCGATATGCGAATGGGTTTCCAACATCGTTCCAGTCATGAAGAAAAACGAAAAACTTCGGGTATGTGTCGACTTTAGAGATTTAAATAAAGCCACGCCAAAAGATGAATACTCAATGCCTATAGCCGATATGCTCATCGATGTTGCATCAGGAAATAAAATCATAAGTTTTCTAGATGGAAATGCCGGATATAATCAGATATTCATGGCAGAAGCCGATATACCAAAGACAGCCTTCAGGTGTCTTGGTGCGATAGGGTTATTTGAATGAACGGTTATGACTTTCGGTTTGAAGAATGCTGGGGCAACTTACCAGAGAGCCATGAACCTAATTTTTCATGACTTAATTGGTCATATTTTAGAAATATACATTGATGATGTCGTAGTAAAATCTACAGATGACTTACAACATTTAGCCGATTTAGAAAAGGTTTTTCAGAACATAAGATCGCATGGTTTGAAGATGAATCCTTTCAAATGTGCGTTCGGCGTGTCGACTGGGCAATTTTGGGTTTTATGGTACATGAAAGAGGTATTGAAGTCTATCAAGCAAGGGTGAAAGCCATAGTTGAAACAATGCCGCCGACATGTAAAAACAAATTACAAAAGTTGATCGACAAGATTAATTATCTCCGAAGGTTTATCTCAAACCTGTCCGGTCGGATTCGTGCTTTTACCCCACTGTTGAAATTAAAATAAAATCAAGAATTCGTGTGGGGAATTGATCAGCAAAAGGCTTTTGATGACGTCAAAGAATATTTAGCTAATCCTCCGGTTTTGGCCGCACCACGAAATGGGATTCCTTTCAGGTTATTTATATCGACTGAAGAGGAAACTATTTGAAGGACCATGTGGAGGTCCATCCATGTTTGTGATGAGTATTTGACTTTATTTGAGCAAGGTGTGCTCAAGTTTGAGTTTGATTTGGATTGATTTTCAAAATGAAGCAATTTGAGTTGTCTCTGCCAGGAGTGGCAGTACCGGCCGTATGGGCAGTTGGATGGGTTTATTGCATATCATTGTGGGCATTGCTATGAAAGGTTTTTCCTTGTCTTTGATGGTTGCAGGGCGACCGCGCTAGGTCATGGTGAGGCGGAGGATGACCGGGACTAGGCGAGGAGCGTCGGAGGTCCAGACGGTTGGGAGATTGCCGGAAGATGATCGAAGACGGAGTCCGGGCAAGTCAAGAAGACAAGGAAAGGAGATGATGCTAGCTAGATGCCGCGTGGATCAATGAGGGCCGTCGGATTGAGGTCTAGTTGATAGGTTAGCGGGTCTAGGTAGTATGCTTTGAAAACCGTGCAAGAAAACCCGGTATGTGTGTGGGTTTTGGGTTAGCCCTTGCATGGCTGTGTGTGTGGGTTAATCCTAGCCCTTAGATGAGTGCTCTAGGGTTGAGGGACTCATCCAAGGGTGGTAGGTGGCCCAAGAGTAGTATAAATAGGGGTGGAGGGGTAGCCTCCTCCCCTTGAAGGCTTTGAGGTTTGTGAATGCTCCTTTGAGCTTTGCCCACATGAATGTGAGGCTTTGTAACCTCTCCTTCCAGAAATGAAAGTTTTATCCATCCTTCTCTGAATTTATTTTGCGCATTTACATTATGTCCTTACTTTACGCAATTTAAATTCAGCATTTACTTTCCCGCAATTACATTCTCGCAATTTACTTTCACGCAATTTGGATTTGCCTCCCCTCCTTCTAAATGCTGTTGATTTTGGATGTTTAGAGTGTGTTCATATGGTTTTACATCTCTTTTGCACTCTTGGATTGAGTAGAGAACATCTTTTCTTTCAAGTTCCAACTTTGTTCAGAATTTGTTCTTTGCGCAGCATTTAGTATTTGAATTTTATAACAATATAGAAAAATCCTTTTTAAGTGATTCTTGTTGGAGGAGCTGCGGGACTCTGATATACACCTGCAGAACAATTTTGGAGTTCTCTTGTTGCACCGTTTGTGTGCCATGAGGTGAAAACCGAGCCTCAAATTTTCTGCTCGAAGTTCTTGACTAACTGTGTTCTTCGATTTCTCTTGTTTTTTCTGTAAGGCTTTTTGAGGAGAAATTTGGTGGAGTTCTTCAAGACTCTGTTTCTCATAGGGAGAAACTTTCTCAAAATTTTGTGAGCTGCAGAAACACACCAACCTCCTGTTCAAATTGAGGACAAGTTCTGGAAATTCTGCTTTTGCTTTTCTGAAAGTGACTTTTGTGATTTGAATTGATGTCCTTTCTAAAAGCAAGAGTTTGATTGATTACTCTTTATCTTGGACGCTAGACAACCAGGATTGTGACTCAAAAATCCCCACATATTTTATGGTACTTATCCATGCAAGCTAGGGGTACACATAGTTGTCTAGTTTTTCGGGCTTTTCACGATTTCCTTTGAGCGATCTTGTCGAGGTTTTTGTTGGACTATTTTGGGGGAAAATTTATTTGCGACCATTCACCCCCCCTCTGTTCGCCATCTCGGTCCTTCACTATTAGAGCTGTTTTAGCACAAGAAGTCTGGTAAAGAAAGGGTTATCTTTTATTTAAGCCGACGCCTACTTGATGCTGAAGTCAGGTACCCTTTCGTTGAGAAATTGTGTTTGTCTTTATATTTGTCATGTACAAAGTTAAGACATTATATTTTAGCATCAGCTTATAAGGTGGTTTGTAAAACCGATGTTATAAAATATATGTTATCAGCTCCAATTTTATGAGGTCGACTTGGCAAATGGGCTTATGCATTAATAGAGCTCGACCTGATTTATAAATCGACTAAAGCAGTTAAAGGACAAGTTCTGGCCGATTTTATAACAGGGCATGATACTACTGCCGATTTGGTGTCTGTCGCCCCTTGGCAATTGTTTTTTGATGGATCGGTGTGCAGAGAAGGTGATGGAATCAATATTGTACTCATATCACCCAAAATATATAATTTTGAATTTGCATTTCGGCTAAATAGTCGATGCTCAAACAACCAGGCAGAATATGAAGCATTGCTCAAAGGCTTACAATTGTTAGAAAATATCGGAGTAAGTGCTGTTGAGGCATACGGGGATTCCATGTTGATTAGACAGCAAATAAAAGGAGAATACCAATGCCGAGACGAAATATTACTCAAATATTTAGAATAGTGCTTCGACATTATCGGCTCGTTTACATCATTTTCTTTCGATCATATCCCTCGAGAATTGAATGATAGAGCGAACGCGCTAGCTCAACAGGCGTCAGGGTACAAAGACTTTGGCCGATATCAAGTGACTGAGATAGTAGACAAAGCTGTCATGTGCATGGATGTTGTTGATTGGAGAACACAAATAAAGAATTACCTGATCGACCTATCTAAGCCGATAGAACGCAAATTAGACAGCAAGCTTTAAAGTACGTAGTTATGGACGACACGTTGTATTATCGGACGATGGAAGGGTTGCTGTTAAGATGTCTTGGAACCGAAGAAGCACAGGTGGCAATGGGCGAGGTACATGAAGGTATTTGCGGATCTCATCAATTGGCTTATAAGATGAAATGGATGCTTAGACGGACAGGATATTTTTGGCCGACAATGCTAGAGGATTGTTTCAAATCTCTACTACTTCTAATTAGGAGTTGGTGGCGGTCCGTTCTCCTCCAGAGCAACTGATCTGTTGGATCTAGCATGAATGGTTGAGATGGAAAGAGATTGTTACATAGTTTGCAGTTTATCTGGCCAACAAATTTTCAAAATTTTGAATCGGTTTAGTTTAAAACGTTAGCCGCATCGATCTCGACTTGACGTTAGAAAAGAAACTAACAGAATCAATTAGGATGTACGAACGTTTTACCTTGTCGAACTGCTTGAGTTGCTGGAGCTCATCCTCACTCTTATTCTTGAGCTTGGCGCACATCGCGTAAGCTTTGGGCGATACACGAACTCGTCGACCATGTCCCAGAGCCACTGGTTGGGAAGCTGCATATTGACGACGCTGCGGAGGATGACGCTGAAGACGTTGCAGTAGTTGTTCCACGACTCGATCAGCACGGTGGCTGGCCGTTAGCGGGCATAGGCCACGTAGGCGTGGCGGTACTAGAGCTCGCGGTAGAGGAGGAGGAAGATGTGGTCGCCATCGCAGTAGGGAGCGACGGCCTCGGCGAAGGGCCAGGGCGCATCGCGGAAGAGGCACTGGAAGCCGCCCTCGTGCATCTGGTGGATCTTGTAGATGCTCTTGTCGTGGATGTACCGGTACAGGTGCACGACGAACGTCTTCACCGAGTCCGGCATGTAGATGGGGTCGTACGCGCCGGCCCCACCGTGCGACGGCGGTGCGTCATCCTCTCGGCCATAGGGCAACGCCATGGTGAGCAGGGGATTGCTTAGGGTTCGGGGGTTGCAGCAGTGGCGTGCGTGTCGGAAGCTGGAAGCATTGCGTTTAGAGTGGGGTTTTTGCAGGTTGGTGCTTGCGGCCTCGCAGACCTGGGAAAGGGCAGGATGACGATTGGCAGGGCTCTATGGGCCGTGAGATTTCGCGTTTTCGGTTGGCTCATCCAGTGCCGTTTTGGCATGCACCAAACAAACCCGTGTATTTACCCCACATGGGAAAAACGCTAGAGCTAGATTGAGCCGCGCCACCATCTGATCAGAAGCACGCGGACGGTGGTGACTCACCAGTGCGCAGAATTTTTATGATTTATTGAATTGATTTAAACATTCAACCATTGCACATTCAGAGTGAGTAGTATCATTCAGACATGATTAGTGCTCTTTGCAAATAATTTTTTGGTCGCAAATTGAGTTTTCGTTGCAACGCACGGGCACATGACTAGTATTATAAAGGATGTCAGACTTGTCAAAAGTTTGGCAATATACAACTAGCACCGGCATCTGCTTTGCACCCGATTATCAAGCCAGGTCGTTCAGAGGTTGGAGGATAGATGTAATCAGCCAAATATTTCCTGCTTCGAGTAAAGGCCACAAGTTTATTTTGGCCGCAACTGATTGTTTCTTTAAATGGGTTGAAGCTATACCGCTTAAGAAGGAAACTAATGTTGAAGCAATCAGTTTTGTTAATGAACATATTGTCCATCGGTTTGGAATACCACAAACAATCACGACCGATCAAGGTACGGTGTTCATGTCTAATGAGTTTCAGAATTACGCGAAAAGTCTAGGGATCAAATTGTTGAATTCATCTCCGTATTACGCTCAGGCTAATAGACAAGCCGAGTCGTCTAACAAAACGTTAATTAAGTTGATCAAAAGGGAAATCGATGAAAGACCAAGGAATTGGCATTCAGCCTTATCGGAGTCACTTTGGGCATATCGGCTGGCTTATCACGGAGCAACGAAGCTTTCACCATATCAGTTAGTATATGGACAAGAGGCCGTTTTACCCGTGGAGATTAACATTGAGTCTATACGAGTAGCCATGCAAAATGGTTTGTCGGCTCAGGAATATAACAATTTGATGATCGATAACTTGGATGAATTAGCAGAGTTATGTTTGTCTACGCTTGATCGGCTTAAAAAGAATAAAGTCAGAGTTGCAAAAGCATACAATAAAAAGGTCGTGCCTAAGTCTTTCGATCAAGCCGATTTAGTTTGGAAAACGATACTGCCTGTTGGTTCGAAAGATAACCAATTCGAAAAATGGTCACCTACGTGAGAAGGACCGTACAAGGTTAATCGGCTAGTCGGTGGAAATTCATACATGCTTGAAACATTACAAGGGCATGTTTTGCCCAAGGTAATTAACGGGAAATACTTAAAGAGATACTACCCTAGCGTTTGGATTGGAGCCTAGCTGACTGGAAATCGCTTTGAGTGCCAGGTTAACACGGTGCTGTTAATCGGCTAAAAAGATGACAGATTCATAAATGAAGATAAACATAAATCGGTTAAACAGCCGATTATAGAGTTACAAAAGTATCAAGACAAGAAGTTTAAGACATCCGACGAAGTTTTACATCTCATAAAAAACTAATATTGTATGCCCGAGCCTGGAAGAGTTGCGCCCAAAGCCGATAGAGCGCCGGCAGCCTTTGCAATCACACATTGAACATCTTCAATGATGCGATCGTCTTCCTTTGCATTCCCTGGCACCGGTACCACCTTGGTCGATTGCTTTTTCACACTCACCATGGCCATGGCGATACCAAGCTTCTGTTCTTTAATATCCGATGCAGTTTTTTCCATGGTTTGTTGGCCTTCTTGGATTTGTTTTTCAGTCTTGGCCAACTCTTCCAAAAGAAATTTCTTTGTATTTTCGAGCTTGGAGAGGGATTCTTTGGTCATCTTCAGCTGCTGCGCATCAGCATTAAATTTGCGTTTCTTCGCCTTGGCATCAGCGATCAACCCATCCAGGAGTTTCTGATCGGCTTCCTGGGCTTCACGGCGACTGATTCTGGCCTGCACTGCCTCCACTTCGGACCTCCTCTCATCTAAGTGGCAGACGTTAAGGAGGGCTTCCATTGCTTCTGGAGGCAGATCGGCTTCAACCGCTGCCATGGCATCTCGGATCGGCTGGTTGTTAGCCAGATTCTCCGATTGTGGCTTCATAACTAGATCAAAGAGCTTGTTGAGCTTTTCTTGCATGCTTGGGGCAGAAGTAACGACAGCCGACGCTTCCTTCGAGACTTCGAGGATTTTTCGGATCTCCGCGTCGTAGTTGTCGATCGCTATGATCTCATGATCATTTAGATCGGCCAGGGAAAAGCCCAACACGTTTGTCGGGTCAGAGAACTCTGATAGATCAGCTATCGGAGCAGTTGGTGTTGGCCGCGGTGGAGAAAGGGGCGCCGAGGAAATCCCAGGAAGGTCGGCCAAGATCTTTGCAACTTGTGCTGATTGTGTCGGCTAAAAAGAAGCAAATGAAGGGTAAGCCGACGTGTTGAGGGATATAAATCGCTAACTAAAAGCATGTTACTTACCTTTGCAGTAGCCGATGCATGCGGCGAGCTCTCACTGCTCTGCTCCTGGGGCTTAGATCCCCTTTTCGCCGGAGCCTTGGTATACTTTGTTTTCTTCTTTTCTGAAAATATAGTCGGCTAACGGTCAGTTGGATAAAGAGTAAAGGAAATAGCAGCCGATTGTATTATACTTACTTGGTTGTTTTTTTCTCAATGTCCGACAATGACGGGCTTTGAATCCCTAGGGTACCTGAGGTGTCCCCGGTGAGGCTAGTCGACTGGAGTGGCCTTTTGCCTTGACCACTGCCCGATTGGCCAGTAACAGGCTTCTTGCCAGCAGCCTTGGTCTACAGTACGGAAATAACATGTGATTAGAAAATGTATCTGGCAAAAAACTGACGTATAAAAGAAAATTATTTGAGCCGATACCTTATCAATATCTACAAGACTCGTGTTAGTGTAACCCGATGAACTAGCTTCACTGCTAGAATCGCTGTTAGACACAAAAGATGGCTCTGACAGATCGGGAAAGAATTCCTTGATTATGAGCAACGGAGTCTTCTCCATATATATATACTCCGCAATAGCCGACCACCATGTTGTAAAGCCTCCTGCCCGACGAGCATTCAGGAAGAAGTGAGGAAGACTACGAAGTTGAAGCTCATCGGCTAACTCCAAAACTAGCTCGTCTGAAGTGGCATTGCGAACCCTGGCTCTAGGCTGAAGTCGATCAAGAAGTGGCAGGCTTGGAATCACCTGACCAAAGCCGAGCTGCCTTGCGTAGACTGAGGGGTGATAAAACTCATACGAAGGCTGGAATGTTCGATTCCTAGTATGAAGGCCGACATGAAAGACACATGGAGAGATGAAGATTTTATACAAGTCCAAGGTCTCCTGAGGCATCAAAGAACTGTCGGCTTCCAAATGCAGAAATGAAGGCCAAGAAAAATCGTCTATGGCGCCATAACTAAAGAAGTCTTGTTGTTTGAAGTCTTCAGTATCTAATTGCAAGAAGAAGGACAAGAATTTTCTGCAGTCGATGGGTGAAACCCTTGTCTCATTACTAGAGCACATTATGAACCTCTCGCCAAAGGATCGGCATTCCCTGAACTGGAAAGGTGCTCCCTCTGGGGTATCTTCTCTCGAAAAAGGAGTCCCGTCGGTTAAATCCAGATTGAAAGAACGGCTGAATAAGCAGTACAGCCATATTTGTACAAACCACATCAAACCGCCCACGTTACCAACGGTAAAATTCTCAAAGCCAGCGAAAAGCCGACTCCTTATTACATAGAACATATAATATACAGCGTCGAGGAAGGTTTTCCTAATGCTAGCCGACGTCCTTCGACAAGCTGTTCTGCTATTACTTGATAGACTTGAGTCAGCCCAAGGGATGCCCCGCAGAACAAAAAGCGATCTAGCCAAAGGTTCAGAAAAGCAACGTGTTCTTCGTCCAATACAAGGCCATTAACCTTATTATTATTTCCGACATATTTGGCCCACCCTTCACCTTTAGATCGGATAAGTTTATACTTTGGTTTTACGCTAAAAGCCGACACTTGTTCACCATTTGGCCAAAGGCAGCACAACTGAGCGACGTCCAAAAGAGTTGGGCCGATGGGACCAGTATGAAACAGAAAAGCATTAAAGTAGTCCGACAAAAAATAACAGGCCATGGCCACCAAGGGCTCATTGGCTTCTGGATCGGCTAAAGAAAGGGGAATACACTCGGCTATGCCCATTTTCTCCCATTCACCCCTCTCTTGGGCTGCCACTCTGATAAACCAATTTCTCCACCCCTTGAGAGCTGTCGGTCAAGCTCTAAAACTTTTATTCCAGCCTTCTATGTTATGACCAGAAGCCGATAAAGGGAGACGAGGAATTTCTTGGTTTGTGACACTATTGACATCTAGATTTCCCGAAGGACCCAAAAAATATTGGTCGTTGCTATGCGGGATCGGAATGAGTACCTGGCTTGGGTCCATTGCAGCGATCAGGAAGGATGATTGAGCTAAGGACTGCTTCGGAGATCCGTCAAACAGAAGCTTAAGCCGATTGCGGATAGTGCGAGAGCTCGAGCCCGTGAGGAATGAATCTGTGGGGGCAGAATATTTGTAGCACGGTGAAAATTTGAAGCGGCGGGAAACGAATCTCAAAAGGCACGAGTAGTTAAAACGCACTACCTGTATGTCAGGAAATTACGGCGCAATTAAAGCAGCAGTTACTAGGTGAAAGTTAACAGCTAGCCGATGGAGAAGAAGTCGACAGTTGTAATTTTTGAAAGATGACAAGTCATCTCTCTAAAATGGGGGGCATATGTTTGCACCAGAATTTGGCAAGTCTAGTCAAAATCGGCAAGAAAGTCAAACCTGCGGTAACTAACGGGCAATTTGGAAAGACTTGAAGATATTTGGCAACGGCAAGATCTTTGAAGGAAAGCTATCCGAAATAAGGCCGATACGGATCAGATTTTGTAACGTGTTTTAATAGGACACGATCGGCCGACGGGTATAAAAGAAGGGCCAGAGCGAGGTGCAAAAGGATCCAACACAATCAAACACCAATCTACAATATTTTTTCATGTCGACTAGGAGTAGTTCTTGTAATTTAGCCTTTGTAATTCGATTTCGATCAATAAAGTTGCGCATCGCCGATTGTTGATCTTCTTCAAATTACGCCCCAGGTTTGATTTATTCTGATCTTGTTGTGCATCGCCTTCTTCAGAATCGATCTACCTTTATCCTCTGATTAGCCTTAATCAGCTAGTTAGATTTACCCTTTTATTTCGATTTAATCGGCTTCAAGATGATTGAGTCTAAGCCGATTGATCTTGACGATCGGCTTTGAGTGAATTTTATATTTCTACCTTGTCGATTCTGTCAAATTGATCGCACGCTCAACTGTGTTAAATGCGGTGTCTTTGTTGTCGAAACCCTACTTCAAGTTTTTGATGCCAACAGGTACCCATCACCAATCCATCCTAGAAGTCACAGACAGATGAGGAGCGCGACAGCGTGGTGACAGAAATTTTGGCATCGTTCGAGCTCCCAGAAGACACCATGCACGCACTACGATGGTATGCGCTGCTAGTGGCGGGAAAGGCATGGAAGAACTTCAAGAGCACCCTTGTCAGTAATTACGTGAATAAGGAAATGACTCCGTTCCAGAAGTACGGGTTCATTACTGAAGATGTCTGGAAACGATTTGTTGAGATGAAGATGATGGAAGAATTTGTACGTCAAAGTGAAGCGCACAAGACCGTCCTGGCAAAAAATACCCACCTGCATAGACTCAGCCCCACTGGGTACGCGCGTAAGATCGCACAATAGAGGGAGGATGATGAGGCAGTCCAGAAAGAGGCCTCCCTGCCTTTTGCCTCGATCTTAGACCCACGCACCTGAAACTGGGTAAAAGCGAGGTCATGTCCCACGTCTTCAGGCGACGTGTCCATTGCAAACCCTGTAGACAAGGAAGTGTCCCAATGCCTGGTAAGATATCGAGCTACATAGTTTGTAATTAGTTCATATATAACTTCATAAGTGAAATAACATGTTGAGATCTTGGATGTAGATAGCGTTAAGTACATAATCTTCCCAAGGTTCTCTCCAGGTAGATAGGGAGAAAGATATATTCTCCATGGCCTTGGGAAACAAGGAGCATCCGAGTTGTATGCGAAGCAAAGGTGTTTTCATTTCCTGAAAAATGGGATTCCCACAAGACTCCGGCACGTATCGGAGTAGGAAGAGAACCAAAGCCGAGCGCGAGGAACGGCTAGTAGCACTTATTAAGGAAAGGATTGAGGAAAGGCTGAGAGTGCAATTCGATGATCAGCCAAGAAACCTTGATGAAAGGATGGAGCAAAGTGTTGGCTGCGGAGGTACATGTATGGAACGTGCAAGCCCCAGAAGCACCTAAGCAACTCAGCCCAACTATCTGTCAGAGCAGCTACACGTCCGGCCTTGAGACAGACGTGGATGATGCCAAATTTCTTGTCAATAAAATCTAGGTAATATATATGTCTGCAATGCTCCATAGATAGACCTGTTGGATGTGTTAGATAATTGTTGTGTATCCTTATGTAGATGGCCACGCCGTGTAATCTCCAAGTGAGGCTTGCCAACAGCTTTGTTCCCTGCAAGCTACTTGGAGGTGCGCGTATCCATTCGGTTGAGGGGCGATTGTGCACAGTAGCTCCGGGTTACGCGAAGGTCCATGTTGACAGTGTACATGAAATTTGCAAGGCCGTCACGCTGGAGATGCCCTAAGACGAGATCATGACACTAAGGGATGCCATTGGCACATTCATCCAGTGGCCCAAGAGGGACATCTCCTTCGACGATCGTTCTACAGCATCGAAGGTACATGCACAATATGAGCCACCTGCTGCACCAAAGCTACCAGCACTACCTGAGCCACGGCTGCACTGAAGCAGGCCACCAAATCGGCTTCCATGCCCTATACGACACAGGACAATACTTCACTTCGGGGCAAGTCGTCTCCCATGAAGGTGACCTATGATAGACGGTGAGGCGGCGACAAGGTCAAATCGAAGCAGAGTATGGAGGCCATTGACTTTTCGTTGGCCCCATTTGCGCGGCAATTCAAGCTAGGATAGCCGTTCGTACTAGTAGAACACTAGCAGATGCTTACGATAGCTTGCGTTAGATTGCAAAATTGGTGCATGGAACAAGCCAACAAGCCAGTGGCACAATGGGTATCGAGTATCTCGGTCAGCTTCAAAGAGTATTTCTTGCACCAGTTTTCGAGGGGATTTTTTGTGGTCGGCTTAAATGACTTGTTCGATCTCTACAACCTCGACATCCTCCATGCCTCACTCATCAGATGCTATATATTGTAAGTGTGTGCAATCACGGTCTACATTCGTGTCATACCGATACATGTCATATATATGATCCTTGCTTTTGTATATAGATACATGATCATTGAAGCAAAAAAAAAAGAGAGAACTGGTGGGTTTCCTCAACCCACACATGGTATCCAAGCAAACCATGAACGAAAATTTACAAGTCGTCCTGTAATATATGAAAAACACATTGCTGGCTCAACGGGAAACAAATTTCATACTTTTACCCCACAAGCCGGGGTAAGTGCTTCACTAGTTGCTATACTTATTGATTTGTACTTTACACACAGCTCGAAGTTAAGTTGAATTACCATGGCGACATACCTGTGTAGGTTTCATTGGGTTTTACTTGTAATTATACCAAGATAGAACCATGTATTTTAGCTTGTTCCAAAAGGGGCGGCACCCATGACTTGACGCCTATTGCAAAATTACTCGAGACATCGTTCAACGTCTACAGAGCTCATGGAGGGCCACACAAGGAATCATCACAGTTGAAGAACGTTCATAAGTTTTTGGTATCTGCTAATATGCAATAATCCTTTACACTCCATAATAATACCTCTGGAACTAACCAATTATATTTTGGCAGTGCCACTTGAAGCCAAAGGCCACTAACCAATATGGAATTTGTTAGTTACCACTTGGGTTAATTTGTGAACCTTGTGCTGTGAATTTGTGAGTTGTAGTTATGGATTCAATTAGTTAATATATCTGAGTTGATTTCTGAAATAGATGTGTTGTACATTGTGTGTAATATGTAATCTGAGTTGATTTATGGAATGTATGTCATAATAATATTCTTATGATGTAAATTTTGTAATATATTTTGTTTCAGAGAGCATAGCTGGCATTTCCTGAGGCTAACCAATAAATAGAAAAGTGTAAATATTAAAAACACAACATCACATACAGTTCTAAACAAGAACCGTTTGTTTAGAACCGGCTATGATGACACAGACATCATAGATGGTCTCACTTTGAAACCATTTGAGATGTATGTTACATCACAGATGGTTTCAAAGTGGGACCGTCTGTGATGTCTGTGTCATCACAGACAGTTCTTGTTTATAATCGCCTGTGATGATAATTTTCACAGATGGTTCTCAAACCATCTGTGATGTGCACTTTTATCACTGACACTTTGTTACTGACAGTTGACTAAACCGTCTGAGATGTCGATTTTGAACCGTTTGTGATGTTGTGTTCTGTAGTAGTGATGCCGGGTATAGTGTAATAGACTATGGCAGGTAAGATCTCCTCTAATACTTACTCCTTTCTATTGGAGCATTTCATTTATAAAATTTATTGGCTACAAATTTCTCGGGACTGACTGATATCCATTTGAATGCGATATCATATGAATGTAATGAGATGATTTGTAACATCCCAAATTTTACCCAAATTAAAATAATAAAGATGCCAAATTGATTCTTCTGAGTTAATATGAATTTTTGGCATTTAAAGAAAATACTTTTCAATGACCTAGTTATTGCCTCTGATTTTCAAACCTCAAATTTAAAACTGTTCAAGGTCTAAAAATATTTTATTTAAAGCTCAGATGGTCTAAAGGACCTCTCTTAAATATTTCATAAATTTTGAAGTAGTTTCCTATTTATAGAAAATAAAAAATAGTAGGATTTATTATAGGCAGAAACACTAAAAGATTTTTCGAAAAATCATTGGATTGTTTATGCTCTAGAAATTTTATAGAAATATTAGTGTCATCCTAGGATCATCTCAAAAAAGTGTAAAAAACTTTAAAGTTGGTTTGTTATCTCAAACAAAATTCGGAAATATTGGTTGAAAAATTGAACTTTAAATAAAAACAGAAAATATGAAAAAAAGAAGGCGCCCTCACCAAAACCCGCTTTCCCACTAAGGAAACCCATTCCAGTGAATACGCTTTCCTTTCTCAGTTAGATCCCTCTCTCTCTTTTTCTCTTTCTGCCACCCTAGTCCTCTCATCAGGCCGGGCCTGCATGTTAGCTACCCCCTCGCCCGGTTTGCTCCCAGGCACTCGCCCGTGCTGCGTTGTGTGCATTCTACGTGCTCGCACACACAACAACCTATGCAGAAGCTCACCGCCACGTTGAGGCTTTCACCCGGTCGACGTCGTCGGTTCCTACACCATCCCACGCCAGCTACCTCGCACCAAAGCTCCAGAACTTGTGCCTCCGACCAGCCGCTACTTTGCCGCCTGCACAAGCCAGAGCCACCAAGCTGTCGCCTCTAGTCCTATCACCTCGCCTTGCTATCGACCACTACCCCACGCCTGCACACACTACAACCGCAAGAAATTCCTAGATTCTTGTCACCCGTTGTCTTTTTCACGACTATAAAAGGGGCACTCATGAGCCAAGTGTTGAGCTTCCCCTTTCACGACTATAAAAGGGACACTGAGGCCATCCCTATCTCTCCCACACTGTCCTTGCTCCCCTCTACCCCAGAGCCTGACTCCCTACGCCGCTGTGTGCCTCCATTGCATAGGAGAACTCCGAGAGCAAGCCAAGCTCAATTGCCCACCCCTGGTGAACCTCTTTGCATTTCTTTCAGTTTAAAGGATCTTGAGTATGCCCTAAGCACAATGCACACCACCTTCATAGCTCCAGACACCAGGAACTCCATCGCCTCGATCATCGTCTTCCCTAGCCACGGTCATTGTCGCCAAGCTCCCTCGTGAGTCTCCGTCACTACCAACCCCCCCAAAATGGAGCCCTAGACCCCATTGGTGCTTTCCCTTCTCCTAGCTGAGCACCATCACACCTACACTGCCCTCTCTACCACCGCAAAGCTTTTCGCCGGTATGCTTCGGTCATCCCTAGCCATCGCTGATGGTTCCCTTAAGTTCCCCTAGGTCCTCTCTAGCCAACCTAACCACTCACTCCCTACAACTCGGTGTCGTTCGTCACCGAAAAGCCTCATAGAGCCATTGATCTCCTTTGACTCTCTGATCAGTGGGCCCTCCTTATCAAACAACCCGAGCATAACCTCTCTCATGCTCTGTCTCTAATCCGTGGGCCCTATGTGTCAGAAACGTCATTAAGTTAAGAAATAATCTAATTAACTCAGTTTTAAGCTAATTGGTCTATGACATGTGGGCTACTAAGGTTAATATGTAAAGTTTTAAAAACCCAAATAGGTATTTAAGCAATGAGTCATTGACATGTGGACCCCATATGCTGGTTATTTTAAAAAATAATAAAACCTTGATAGATGGACCCCACCTATCAGTCTTTGTTGAATAAATAAAAAACCCAGAAAAAGAGAAATGCTCTTTCAGTTCAATTAAAAATACGTTTTCTCTATTGAAAGACACATTCTCGGGAAAATGTGTTTCTCACATCGGCCCTTTTTTTATTTTAGGGTATTTTTAGGCGATTAAAATTCAAATGCTCATAACTTTTGCAAATGAACTACAAATTGAGTGAAACCAGTTTCTAAATTTTTCTAAGATCATGAACTTTTAGTTTCTTAAAAAATATTTAAATTTGGTCTCTGTTAGATTTGTTTGACTCTTACATTTGCTATATGATGTACCGCATGTAGATGCCGACGATTCGAAAACCTCCTTTATTGACCCCGACACCACTCAAGAATTCAGCGAGTAAGGCAAGAACCTCCTTTGATTATGTTAATCCTATTATTTTAATTAATTTATATTGTTTTACAAATTTATATATGCATACGTGTATTTTCAGTAAAGTTGCTATATTGGGGTTATTGGTAGATCTTCATATTTTTTGCATGCAACTTCCTTGATAAATACGTAAATGTCAACCTTGAAAACCATAAGATAAGGGTTAGGCAATATCTAATTCCAACTTGGATATATTCGATTATATGTACAATTGCTTAGCCATGCTTTAGTGTTGGAAGAACAGATGGTCGGTTATACTATTTGTTCGTGGGATGGAAATTTTGACATATTTGACACAGTTATTTTGTTATAAAAATCAAAATTGAAAAGCTAAAGTTTTGATGTAGGTGAGTTATTATATAATCTGTGAAGTGCTAGGGATGGACTTGCATGTAGTGTAAGGGGAGTTCTTGCCCGAGTCAATTAAGGACCGAACACAGTGTTGCATAATCCAAGCATCCGTGCAACCACACGTGCTATTATAGGGTAGTCTTAGCTTATTAAGTTGCTTGGAT
This sequence comes from Otatea glauca, assembly GCA_036346275.1. Lineage (NCBI taxonomy): Eukaryota > Viridiplantae > Streptophyta > Magnoliopsida > Poales > Poaceae > Otatea > Otatea glauca. The sequence goes on along the minus strand of CM070712.1, from coordinate 20,214,752 downwards.
CTAGCTTTGCACCTTGGAAGGCTGGAGTAGTACGAGTATTCTAGGTAGGTTTGCTCATAGGGGTGTTCACACGAGAGGTGTGGGGAAAACACATACATGTATGGCTTGCAATGGGGGGAAATGGTTATGACAGGGTGTACTGTCATTGTTGTTGGGTTAAGACAGGGTGTATTGTCATTGTTATTATGAGAATGTGAAATTTATTTTCTTCGCCATATCAACGGTCAAACATCACCGAGCAGGTGCAAGTTAGGTCTAGGTGATATAACGGCTCTTGTCATGATCTCTCGGTCATATACCTAAGAAAGTGTAAAAATAGTGGCAAAAAGAGTTGATCATGTCATGTAGGTAAAGCTGTACCTGATGGAGATAGTGATCAGAATAGCTCCATCCCTAACAAAAGAGCAAGGACAGACAACATGGGCAAGGAAGAACCACACTTGAGGCACTCTTTATATCCCAGGCAAGTTATGATCGGATCATCATCAAAGCATGACATGGATAGTGAAGATCATTCAAATAGGATGTGTTTGGTTGGTACGATGAGGTTAAATAGGATGGGATGGTCATATACTATTTGATTCCATTGTTTTGAGTGAATAGAATGGTTTAGTATCTATAGGGAATATTCCTTAAATTTGTATTCCATCATTCAGGATGGAACAGTTCCATTCAAGCAACCAAACACATAGATGACTTTTTTCTTGAATCATCTCATGTATGTACCACTTGGTACAAGGCAAAACACATCTATAAGCACACCACGAGGATGAAGAAGCTGGACAGTGAAAAGGAGGCAAAGGGGAAGGAGTGCATGCTGGAACCGATCACACTGCCCAAGCACACTGCCCAAGCAAAGCTGTACATGGGGTGATGGAAAATGGACAAACTGCTTGACAAAGGTAGCCCCGCTTGGTTTCTATTTCTTTTGTTTTCCTTAATTTGCAAAGTTTGGTGCATTAATACAGGAAAGCTTATGTTGGTGCTTATTTTCACGAGTTATGGTGTATTTATCACTATGTGTTTGTATCTCCCGAGCTTTACGCTTTAGTACATTATGCATTTATGTTTACGACGTATTTATGGCACTCTCAATGCTACTAGGCAGTTGTTTCTAAAGATGAACCATGTAGTACAAAGAGTAATGTGGAGAGATAGTTAATGAGGCAAGAAAAGGAAGCTGTATCTCATGCAAGATACAGTTTATTTGAAAGGATCAAAGAGGTAGAAACGACTTAAAACTACACTATGGATTGAGCCGTTTCAATTTTACACGTTTTGTGGTCTTACACAGATCAGTTGTGCCATTTGAGAGGACCAAGGATCTAGCCACACAGGAAAATAGGTTACAATTGATCATTTCTCATATGCAACAATAAATAATCTTGTTGACCCTGTAGATACAACTTGTACTCCCTCCGTTATAAATATAAGGCATATAGTTTGAATGGTCTTGTTGAAAAATATAAGGCGTGCATGTAGATTTAATGAGCCTTTTCACTTATACCTCTATTTATTCTCTCTCAACCATATGCATTTATTCATTATCTCTCATCTTCCAAGATAATTAAGAGGGATATGTAAGTCATTTCCTCTCATGCCTTTCTCAATTTCACTATAACCTTAATTCTTGTGCAAAGTCAAAATACGCCTTATATTTATCAACGGAGAGAGTATATACTATGCATTGGGGTAATTGTATCTAAATATTCATTTAATGCGTTCTCTCACCTTCTAGAAACAGCTTTAGAAATAATACACTGGGAGTGCCCTTAGTTTTGTCTTTGTTTTTTTCCTCCCAACAGTACTGATTAAGATTTCATCTTCGATGTACTGTCCGGTGATTTGGTTCATCTTTTTCCGGACACTTGCTAGTAGAAGAATGAACGACAAATCTTCCTATGTTGATGTTGTTGAAATCAGCGACAACTCTGGCCACGGTAATGTTATTGAAATCAGCGACAATTCTACTTGTAATTCTAACAGGAGGAAGAAAAGGCGACAGAATCCTCCAGAGGAAGGACTACATTCCATGCATATTCTACATCCTAATCAAGAATCACGGTCCGCGTCGAACTTGTCACTAGCACAAAATCCTCCTTCGAATCATGATCTGTTGCTAACTATAACAAGATATCAGGAAGTACAGCCGTGTAGTCATGGTCATGTATTATCTATCACCCTCTGTGGCACTACTGGAATCATTACAGGCTCCATCCAACAACGATGGTGTGCAGCTAATTCCTCTGCCAGACTGCCCGGTTTCAGGGATGCAGCCACATCAAGGGCTTGCTAGAGTGAACGAAACAAAAGAACCACTACTGTCATATCGTGCTCATTCAGAAGCTGAGTTGATGGCACCTGATGATTCTACAGCTATAGAGATGAAAATTATGAAATGTGCCAAGAAGTTACTGAGGTACACGGTGTTCTAACTCTTTTTTGCATCGCATTCAATTTATATGTATGTCCTTGATTTTCCTTTGAAATAGAAATGCATCCTTCCCGGTTGTCTGTTTCTTGCCAACTCATTTCAACGCAGGTTAATAGCTAGGTGGCTGATGGACACGACAAAATGGAAGTTTTTGTTAAGGAACCTCGCTATCGAATAGTCCGGGGTTCTCGAACAGATCTGAATTGGAGAACAGAATGAGAGAGAGACACATATTTAGGGAGAGCAACAGCGGAAATTCTTTATTGCTAATGATTTCTTGTACATAGGGGGGACCCCCTCCTCCTTTTATAGCGCTCTCCTAGGGTTTAGGCTTAAGGGACCAGTATGGGCCTTCATGGGCCATTAGGGTTTCCCAACACTCCCCCTTGGGCCCTTTGCCGCGAGATGCATATGCCTCATTAAAACTCCAGAAAAACCCAGTGGGAAAAATACTTGGAGAAAGAGTACATAGCATACGCTTACTATGTTGCACGAATTGCCTCGTTAAAACCTTATGCAAGAAAACTTTATGAAAAACTCGCTAAGGAAAAAGAGTACAATTCTCCCAACTTCAATTGTTAATCTTCCAAATTTATGTTGGGTATTCATAATTCATGCTCGAGATTCATGTGGGAGTATGTGAAATATCTCCCCCTGAAATCTGCACTTCTCTAAGTCTCATCATCCCAATTCCTTTCACGCACCTTTCAAAGGTAGATGCTGGGAGTGATTTAGTGAACAAATCTGCAAGATTTTCACATGACTTAGTATGCAATATCTTGATCTCGTTCATCTTATGCAATTCGTGAGCATAGAAGAACTTGGGGTTGATATGCTTCGTGAGATTGCTCTTCACATAACCCATTTGTGCTTGGGCAACACAAGCTACATTATCTTCATAAATTATCGTGGGAGTTTGCTCAATGTTCAAACCACATGACTTCTGGATGTGGTGAACCATTCTTCTGAGCCATGCACATTCACGAGATGCTTCATACAAAGCGATGATTTCCGAGTGGTTTGTCGACGTCGAGACAAGAGTTTGCTTAGACGACTTCCAAGAAATTGTTGTTCCTCCACATAGGAAAACATAGCCAGTTTGGGACTTGCCAGTATGCGGGTCTGATAAATACCCAGCATCGGCATAGCCAACCAAATTCAATTCATTATTTCTTCTAAAGAATGCATCGAGGTCTTTGCTTCCTTGGAGGTAACGGAAGATATCCTTGATCCCTTTCCAATGCCTTTTGGTGGGTTACGCCTTTGTCATCGAGCTAGCAAATTCACAATAACGCAATGTCCGGCCTGGTGCTATTTGCAAGGTACATGAGCGCTCCAATTGCACTCGATATGGGATTCTGCTCTCGGGACTTCCTCCCCTCTTCTCTAGGTCCAGTATGGGTCTAGGTGCGCTTGGAGTGACCTTCCCACCATTGGAGTCTTTGCAGGATATGCTTTTTCAAATCCAAATCTTTCCAACACTTTCTGCGTGTAGGTTGATTGGTGTACCAAGATTCCTCCTTGGACATGTTCAAGCTGCAAGCCTAAACAAAACTTGGTTTTACCCAAATCCTTCATTTCAAACTCGGACTTCAAGTATGAGCATGCTTCTTCAATTTCTTCATCCGTCCCAATGATGTTCAAGTCATCTACATAGACGGAGATTATCTGAAATCCATTCGGGATCATTGTATAAACACACATGGACAATCTTCGCTGTTTGTGTAGCCTTTTTGCGAGAAAGTCACTCAGCGATTGTACCACATTCTTCTGATCGCTTGACCCATACAGTGATTTCTCCAATTTCACATCAGCAGTGTTTCTATTTGCTCCGTCTTGGTTGGGATAGGAATTCCTTCCTGTACTTTCATGTATATCTCGAATCCAAGTTCCCGCATAAATATCTTGTGACAACATCCATTAGCTTCATTCTCAACTTCAAGTTGGTGCCATTGAGATCAAATATCTAAAGGTAATTCCTCCCATGACGGAGAATAGGTTTCTTCGTAATCAACTCCGGGACGTTGAGTGAAACCTTGAGCTACAAGCCTTGCTTTGTACCTTACAACCGTTGTTTTCATTCCTCTTAGAACAAAGACCCATTTGTGACCTACGGGTTTATATGGGGAGGTGTGCGGCATCTCAAACACCTCTCTCTTGTTCGGAGAGACTAACTCTGCAGTTGATTGCCTTTTCCATTCTTCCCAATCTAGCCTTTTCTTGCACTCTGCGAGAGATGCGAGTTCGGGATCATGATCAATGATCGAGGCAATCTTCTTTGCGAAGTATGCATCAACGTTGGTCGTTGCTCTATTCGAGGATTCTCCTGTTATTACAAAGTTTATGGCCATTTCTTCATGGGGTGCTTCATGCACTTCTACTTGCTCTTCTTGCTATTCCCTATCGCATGAGCAAGTTCCTTTAGCTTTCATCGCCTATGTGTGCGCACACATTATTTCCGCGGCTTCCTTGATGGAAGATTCAAGTCCGAATTGCCTTTCTGTTGGCTTCTTTCCAGGTGCAGTCTCAACTGGCTCCCCTTCTTTCCTTGGGGTATTTTCGTGATTGGTTGTGGTAAGTCCTCTCGCTTGATTTTCTCGGACGTCTCGGGTACTTTGGGTTTGAGGAGCAGATTTCTGCTCTTTTCTTTGAGGCCTCTGAGCAGGTTGAGAGATACCTTCTATTTTCTTTGGTATTTCCACCCTCTCTGGTGCATTCCTTGCGGGTACATGCGACTTAACCACGCCCTTCAGATCACAAAAATGATCAGGCAGTTCATTTGCTAAATTCTGCAAATCAATTATCTTCTGGACTTCTTGATTTGCTTCATTAGTGCGGGGGTCATGTGCGGGGATCCCAGTGGAATGCCATATGATTTCCCGGCATTTTTCATCCAAAGGTTGATTTCCTCCCCCTAATGACGGGAAACGATCCTCGTCAAAGATGCAATCAGCGAATCGGGCTGTATGCAAGTCTCCAGTCATGGGTTCCAAATACCTGATTATGGATGCACTCTCATAACCAACGTATATCCCAGACTTGCGGAGAGGGCCCATTGCAGTCCGCTGAGGGGGTGGTATAGGTACATATACCATACACCCAAATTTTCTAAGATGGGAGATCTTCGGGATGATCCCGTGCACAAGCTGCATAGGAGAATGGATGTTGTAGGCCGATGGTCTGAAATTGATAAGTGCTGCTGCGTGCAGGACTGCGTGTCCCCAACAAGTGTTGGGCAAGTTACAACTCTGCAAAAGCGGTCTGGCAATGAATTTAATCCTCTTTATTAGTGCTTCTGCTAGTCCATTCTGCGTATGGACGTGCGGTACGGAGTGCTCAACTGCTATCCTGTTCTTTGTGCAATAATCATCAAATGCCTTTGAAGTAAATTCTCCGGCATTGTCCATTCTAATGGACTTCACGCGATGATCAGGGAAAGCATTCTTAATTCTTATGATCTGCGAGATCAGCTTTGCAAAAGCATGGTTTCTTGTTGACAACAAGCATACATGCGACCATTTCGAGGAAGCATCGATGAGCACCATAAAGTATCGAAACGGCCCTGACAGGGGCTGAATCGGACCGCAAATATCCCCCTGGATGCGTTCCAGGAATGCAGGGATTTCACTTTGCACTTTCATGACAGAGGGTCTAGTTATTAATTTCCCGGTGGCACATGCAGGGCACATAAAATCTTCATGATTCGGGAAATTTTTAACATTAATGCCATGACCTTGTGAATTGTTCACTATATTCCTCATCATTCTAAGACCAGGATGACCTAATCTACCATGCCATAAGGAAAATAACTCAGAGCTTCTAAAAATAGTCTTCAAGGAAGTATACACTTCGGGTGCATGAATATTCGTGTAGTACAACCCAGATTCATATGAGGGACATTTTTCTAATACCATTTTTCCACATACCGCGTGCTTCACAATGCACAAGCATTCTTTGCCATTTTCTTCATTGGTTTCTACGTGAAAACCATTGGCGCGGATGTCTTTAAAGCTTAAGAGAGTTCGCGTTGATTCAGGGTACAAAAGGGCTTCTTCAATTACCAAAGTTGTACCCATAGGCAATATAATAGTGGCTCTTCCTGAGCCGATTACATATGAGTCGCTTCCTGCGATCGTAGTAATCTTTCCAGCGTTCTTGGTGATCGACTGGAAATACTTAGACTCTCTTAAGATGGTATTTGTTGTGCCACTATCAACAATGCATATCTCTTCCATTTGGGCGCTACACGATTTCTAGATGCAAGAAATATAATTCTAATCAGATAGAGGCAAAAACAATCCAAATATTACTTGCAAATTTGAAGAATACTGGAATAAAGAATAAATTGCGTATTTATTCATGAAAGAAGTATGCTCTTCTAGAGCTTACAATTCATTATTCAAAGAAAATGCTAACAACCATAATCTAAAAAAACATTAAATGAATCAGAAAATATGCATTAATTTCTGCTTCTATGTCATCGGCAGAAGTTTTCTCTTCATTTGCCATAATAATGGCTGCAGCATCGATGTCCAGGCTATTCTGTGAGGATGAGGTAAGTGGGGTATCTACATCCATGGCATCATCATTACCGATGTTGGCGAAGTGCGCCTCTGCGGGGGCGTTTTCCTTTGCCTTCTTCTTAGCCTGATATGCGTTGATCGCTTCCTTGGATTCTCGACATATCTTCGACCAATGTCCCCAAGTGCCACACTTGAAGCACGTCTGGTTCTGCTGTCCATACGGCTTGGCGTGCGTCTTTTCTTTGTCATCCCTCTTCACAGGGGCTTTGGACTTTTCTTTGGCCTGGGGTCTCTCTTTTCCACCCTGCTTGCCCTTCTTTCTATGAGTGGGCTTTCTCACCTTGTAGCTATTGGCATTGACTTCTGTGCCAGTGCCTCGTCCAGGTGGCTGCGAGACATAGTTCTTGCGTAGAACATCGTCTTGCGATTCCGCAACTTGCATTACATCAATCAGTTCGCTATACTCCTTGTATGCGTCCTGACGATAGCTGCGTGCACTCTGGATAGCATTAGGGTGGAAGGTAGAGAGAGTTTTCTCAATCTTCTCTTCATCAGTGATCTTCTTGCCACATAGAGAGAGATTGGTACAAATTCTGTGCAAGGCAGAATTGTACTCGGCCACTGTTCTGAAGTCTGCAAACCTCAGGCGTACCCAATCTTGCTGTGCTTGGGGCAAGATGGTGTACTTGAGCTTTTCGAACCGCTTCTGAAGTGCAGTCCAAAGCTCAAGTGCACTCTCTTCAGCCATATATTCATTCTTCAGAGTGGCTGAGAGGTGGTGCCTGAGAAAATGCAGAGCTTGATCGTTACGCTTTCGTGATGAGGTTTTGCGTCCTGCGAGGACCCTAGACCAATCGCTGAACGGAGCTTCTTGCCCCCAAGAACAATCTTTACGTCCGATGCCCAAGTGAGGTAGTTCTGACCGTGCGGGGCCAGTTCTTCAAACTCACGATTCACAATGCCAGACATCTACATGATTTCAAAATTCTGGTTTAGATTACTGCGTGTAATCTAATAGAATATGGTTGCAATAAGCATAAGGTACAGAAAATAAATTGCTATGCATTGCAATATACAAAATAAAGCAATGAATTCAAAATTCATAAAGAACATTCATAAGACAGAGAAAAATAAAGCTAGAAAATTAAAAACAGAGCCAGAAAATTTTCTGGAATTTCTGGCAATTTTTCGAAATTTTCTGCTATTTTTCCAAAATTTTCTAGCAATTTTTCCTTTTTTTTCTTTCTTCTCTTTTCTTTCTTTTCTTTCTTTTCGTTCTTTCCGCCGAGAGGCCCGCTGGGCTTTGCCCTGTTCCCGGCCCAACTGCACGCGCGGCTAGGGTTTCCCCTAGCCGCCGCCGCCGCTGCCTCTTCATTTCTTCCCCCCTTTTTTTTTCTTGCCCGTGCCTCCACTTCTCTTCTTCGCTCCATTCGCCCGCTCGCCTTCCTCGGGCGCGGCGATGACGGCACGGCTTCAGCCGGGGCGCGGCACGACGGCGCGCGGCCAAGCGAAGTGAGCGGCGCCGGGCGGCCGAGGCGTGGAGCGGTCGGGCGGGCGCGGCGAGCCGTGTCGGCGACGGATGTGGCGGCGCTTCTTGCGCGGGGCGGCCGGGCCGTCTTGGCGGCGGCGCGGGCCAGCCAAGACAGCGTCGGCGACGTGGCGGCGTGGCGGCAACGCCGGCGCGTCGGGCCGACGGCGCCGTCGCGCAAGGCGGGTGGCGGCGCTTCGCGAGGTCGACGGCGCCGGCGCAAGGTCGGGCGACGGTGCCAGCGAGGCCGAGGCGACGAACGGCTGCGAGCGGAGGCTCGTCGCGGGCCAGCCCGCGGCTGCGAGCGAGCCGGCGCGCGCCGGCGACGTCGCGGCGGTGATGATGCTTGGCGACCGAGCCGCGCCGCTTGTGTGGCGCGGCGGCGCGGCGAGGTGCCATGGCGGGCGGCTGCAGGTCGGTCGAGGTGAGGCGAAGCGGCGCGGGGCCTAAGCGGTCGGCGCGCGATGACGACCGTCTTGGGACGCCGGAATCCAGCGTGGCTGCGGCGGCCGTGTCAAGCGCGAACCGAGGAAGCAACGCGCGCGGCGAGGCTTCAAGCGGCGGCGCGCTTCGAGCGGCGGCGGTTCGCGGTCTGGCACGGAGTCGCGACGACGATGGCGGTGCCGGGCATCGCGACGGCGCTTGCGCGGCGGTCGAGGCGCCGCGACAACGCCGGGGGCGAGGCTGCGGGCGGTGCTCCGTCTTGGCGTGGAGGCGGCCGCGGCCGGAGGTCGAGCTGCAGCCGCGCGCGCGACCGGTCGGCCGATGGCGGCGATGCCGGCGCTTCTTCGCGCTGCATCGGCCGGGCGACGGCGGCGATGCCGAGGCGGCACGACGGAGGCCAAGGCGGCCGTACGGCAGCGTGCTGCGGGCGCGCAAGCCGAGGCAACGACGGCGTTTTTTTTCTTCTTCTTCTTTTCTGGATGAAAAAAACTGTAGCTTCGTGCCGAATAGCTTCGAGCGATCGTCATGTAGCTTCGTGCCACGTGACGAATATAATACAAGATACGTAGGATAGATGTATGCATAGAAACGACAAGCGTTTAGATTCAATCGCTGAAATCCCACCTTTCTCACCTTTCAATTCTGATCTCCGGTGGTAGAGCTTCGTGCTGATAACGTGTTAAGGAACTTCGCTAGCGAATAGTCCGGGGTTCCCGAACAGATCTGAATTGGAGAACAGAATGAGAGAGAGACACGTGTTTAGGGAGAGCAACAGCGGAAATTCTTTATTGCTAATGATTTCTTGTACATAGGGGGAGACCCCCCTCCTCCTTTTATAGCGCTCTCCTAGGGTTTAGGCTTAAGGGACCAGTATGGGCCTTCATGAGCCATTAGGGTTTCCCAACAGTTTTCACAAGTCTACCACAAAATCCACACGTCTACTTTCAAGTATTGAAATACAATTGTATTTGTTATACAACTCTACTTTCAATTATTGAAATACAATTGTATTTGTTATATATGATTAAACTGCACCGTTATAATTTGGCCTCACCAAAATAAGTGATGGAGATCCTTCTCTTTTTCTTGCGATTAATATGAGAATTCCTAGAATTTAGGATTATTGTGGATTTTCTTAACCTTAAAACGAAGGAGGTGTCTTAAATATCATTAGTTGTTTATAGATATATCGATAGCTAAATTTTTAAAAATTTGATTGCACGCATTCCAAATCTAATAATTATTTGTGACCGGAGCGAGTACTTAAGAAAAGAAGTAGCCAACGGCAAAGTGGAACAACGACTGAAGGTGCTCGACCTCGACGTACGCATCAAGGAGCTGGAGCAAAGACTTTTGGAGTTCCAATAGAAGGCGGCATCGCTCGCCGCGCAGAATACAGCAAATTGTTGGTAAACATGCTGGAGTTCCAACAGAACACGATTTCAACAGCACTGCTGCTGCACCGTGGTAAACATGCTGACAATAGTACTGCTTTTGGCTAGGTCTTACTACTGCAACTAAGTTAATATGATTCACTGATGTAGTTCAATGCATGAGGAGGGTAGTGAGGCAGCGAACTCTGTTCCCCTACACACTTGAATTCATGTTGTGCTTTATTAATTTTGTATGTACATGCTTGCCACAAGAATCTTGGAGATGATCTCACTCTGCCCCATCTAGCATGCTGTTGATTAGTCATATATGTGAGTTGCATTTGTTGCCCATGGAAGTTATATGTAGTCTTAAGAGTCAATGTTGCAATGTCAGAAACCAGAATCAACTAATCTTTTTTTAGGGAACTAATCTGGTTGTTGAAAAGAACCTTTTGTGGAATATTTGCAACAACGAAAAGGGTTCATGTTAATTTAAACCATTTCTTCTTTTCGATGATAAACAGGAGTGAACAACTTTTAACATATTGAATTGCATGGAAGCTGCACGCCCACACCCAATATATAAAAGCCTGTAAATTGATACGCAAGTCTGGCTAGCATTTCTCGTCGGCGGCCGTCGCGGGGTGCAGCTGCTCCGCCTTGCTGCTTGCGGCCGGCGTCGCCCACATGACGCAGACGAGGTAGGCGGCGAGGTTGAGCACGCTGAGCACGGCGAGCAGCCAGTAGAAGTAGTCGAGGCGGCTGCGGTTGATGGTGTCGGCGAGCCAGTGCGTGCAGCTCTTGACGAGCGAGACGAGCGCGCTGCTGAGGAAGAAGCCGAGGGAGAGCGTGGTGAGGAAGAGGCCAGTGCTCATGGTCTTCATGCCCTTGGGCGACCGCGTGATGAAGAAGTCGAGCTGCCCCGTGTAGATGAACGCCTCGCCGGCGCCCACCATCAGGAACTGTGGGGTCAGCATGAACACGCTGATAGGCAGCGCTGGGTTCCTGATTCCGTTCGTGGCGGTCTCCGTGGCAGTGGCGACGACGGCGAGGCGCTTCTTCTCGCAGACGGCGGCGGCGGCCATGCCTACGATGGAGAAGGCCAGGCCGATGCCGATTTTCTCCAGGCTGGTGAACCCCTGCCGGCCGGTGAGGTTCCGGCAGAGCGGGATGAAGACGCGTTCGTAGATGGAGAGGGTTAGCATGATGGCACCGACGAAAAAGACGGTGAGCGAGGCGGCGGGGATCTCGAAGCCGCCCATGCGCCGGTCCATGGTGGTCGCCTGCTCCACGGAGAAGGTGATCATCTGCGCGTAGATGGTCCAGAACAGGATCGTCGTCGCCCACACCGGCATCAGCCGCGCCACCATCTTCACCTCCTCCACCCGAGACACCGAGCACAGCTTCCACGGGTTCGGCGCTGGCCTCCCGTCGGGGCCCATCTCGTTGTCGTCGTCGCCGGCCATCACTGCCGCCCTGTCCAGGCACGGGAACTGGGCGGTGTGGGGGATGCTGGCATGGTCAGGGCGGTCCTCATAGAGCGCGGCGGCACTCAGCGGCTGCTTGAGGCCCCGCTTCCGGGCGGCGGCGACGAGCACCTGGAGGATGTGCACGATGGGGCTCCCGGAGCCCCGCTTGTAGCGGTACCTCCTGGTGCCGGAGAGGAAGACGGCGATGGCGACGAGCATGGCGCCGGCGCAGATGCCGTAGGCCCAGCTCCGGCCGACGTGGTCCTGGATGTAGACGAGGACGGTGACGGCGAGGAGCGTGCCGAAGCTGATGAAGAAGAAGAAGCGGTTGAAGAAGAAGCCCATGGCGGTGCGCTCGCGGTCGTCGCGCTCGTCGAACTGGTCGGTGCCGAAGCCGGAGACGCTAGACTTGAGCCCCCCGGTGCCGAGCGCGATGAGGTAGAGGCACACGTACAGCACGCCCATCTGCAGCCCCGTGGCCTCCTCGCACGGCGATGCGCCCCCGCAAGGCGGCGGCCGCAGCTGAGGCAGCCATGTCGACACCGCAAGGAGCCCCGTGCCCTACACGTACGAACGAACGATGGTCAGGAGAACGCGCGCGCATATATGCATATGTGACAGAAGCCATGATAGGCGCATGAGCGCGTACGAGAGCTTGGACGAGGGAGAAGATGGCGATGGTGAGGTAGCGGCCGAGAAAGGAGTCGGCGAGGAAGCCGCCGAGGAGGCAGAGGAGGAAGGAGGTGCCCATGAAGTCGGTGACGATGTTGGCAGACTCGGCGCTGGGCAGGTGCATGGTGCCCGTCAGGTACGTCACCAGGTTCACCGCGATGCCCATCGTCGACAGCCGCTCGCACAGCTCGATCCCGAGCACGAACGCCGCCGCCACCCACCCGCCCGTGCTCGCCTTGTTCGCCGGGCAACCCCGGTAGTCCACCGCGTCCTGCACCTGCAGGTTCCCGCCGCTCCACGACCTCTCCATCTTCCCATCCTACACACCACCACCACACGTAAACCCATGCATGTACTATTAGCATTGCATGCAAATACTAGTTATAACTATCAAGTTATGGCACTGATTCTTAAGCTACATATGAACAACATGCATATGTATGTACAAACGTCTTTCACGAACCATTTATGCTAATTCGTGGACGAACAACGTTGTACAAGCCCAGTAGTTGAGGACTCGATCAAAGGCTAGTTAGCTAGCTAGACAGCAAAGATCCTTGCAGGTATATGCTTCTGAAGGAAGAATGTTGCTGGGTTTGCTTGCTCGACGACCTTGCAATCTCCCCTTTTATAGGCGGGAAGATGTGCACATACACTATTAAACTGATCAGGGCGATGGATCGAAAGGGACCTGCACTGGGTGGCTACATGCCCGGATCTTTCTCCTGCTCGTTGTGGGGGCAGCTAATGGTACAATAATGTATATCTATCTATGCATCTAATTAATATGCCAATGTGCGAGTCATAAGGCACAAGAAAAGTGCTCATCAGCTTGTATAACTAGCGTGTTGGATGGTCAGAGGAGGAGAACTGCTCCTGATACGTGGACACCAAGGAAAGTGAGCAGGGGTGAGAGATATCAGATATATGATGATGATGGGGTGGGGGTGTTAGAGTTCAGGGTTACGTTCTCAAGGGGAATGTTCTAGGAGCTTCAACACAGCATCTGCAATGGGGTCCTCCATGCCCACTAGCGATCACAATAATGCAGATAGCTAGCAGGCTAAAGATAAAGGCTTCACTTACACAGCTACCTACTGTGCCCTGCGTGAGGAGATCGAGAGAGAAAGCAAGTATCACGGGTTGATCTCCATGCCAACCTTTTTCAAATTTTCACATGCACTATGTGTAGACCATTAGCAGATAAAATATTCGATTATAAGGTCCTCAATCGTGGTTCTCAAAAAAGGAAGGAAATTAAGTAAATGTCCTTCATTATAAGTTGTGTATCCAATGTGGAGAAAAGGTAAACATACAAGCATTGAGTTCCAAAAAGAGAAATGATTAAAAGGCCAAATCCTTTGACACTACTCCAGGTTGCTCAATATGAGAGCCCTACACACGTGGAACCTATAACTTCCTGTTTCAAATAAGAAAAAAAAATAGAACACGAAAACTTTGGAAATGTATGGGAATATGGCTTTTCCAGCTGTATATGGATGTCCAAATACTACCACCATAATCAAATGTATCTTGAGATTGACGCAAACTTTCAAAATTTAAACCACCATCTCATCTTCTTTTCCTTTTCACGAATCTTAAGGCATTTTGGAGGGATAAGATAGTACATGGACGTCCGTACACACGCGGAGTTGCTTTTCTCAGATATCCACTATTTATTTGCTTAAAAGTCCATCAATTTTATTTAGGTGGAGTACCCAAGCACTTCCTAATTTCTTAAGATTATTTCGTAAGAAAATTATATTTCTCCATCGAACATACATACTACATTCCCATAATTGTCTAATATCTAATTTTATCAAGGGAACTGCTAAATTTTTGTCACATGATTTTTTTGTGTGATTTCAGTCGTTTTTTCTCCTGCATTCATTGCTCGCACGCATCTAGTCGTGCTCCCCGTTTTGTGTCCTGAGTCTGTAGCTAGAGTCATCAGCTCATCTTTAGTTTAGTAGCCTGGTTTGTACATGTCAGTATGTGCACTCGTGTGTGATGTTATAGTTTGTATTTTGCATGCAATCAAAGAAGCGACATTTGCAACACACAAGTCCACTTCATAATACTTACAAGAAGAACAGCGCTTGCCTTATTTTATTTTGATCCTATAATGAGCGGATTTCATTTTTATTGTGAGGTTCACCAAAGTTGAAATTACTATATTATTCCATTGGGTGTATCTAATTTTGATGTATTTTATCTTTTTGAACATATAATGGTTGAAATTGATATATTTTTCCATTGGGTGTATCTAATTTTGATTTTTTTAACCTATAATGTGCTTATTTCATTTTTATTGCAGGGTTCACCACAGTATATCTGCGTCTTTGTTCGGGTTTACAAATATTAGAGTTTTTTTTTTAAATATTGTTTATATTTTCTGATATTTTTCGGAATGTGACGTGTAAGAACCAGAGGATGTGCGCTTTGATCCTAAGATCCAAAACTTGACTGATTGGGACTTGCCGCTGGTGCCAGCGAGGCGGAAGGGCACAACGCGCAGGCTGCAGCAAGGTTGGTGGTGACGCGTCTGTGGGCTCGTGTAGGAGGGTTGAGGGAAATGGATTGTATAGGATTTGGGGGAGAAATCAGAAGCGTTGGATGGAGATCCAACGTTGAGAAATTTGACTGATTTGAGGGATAAAAAACATGCGAGTGATGTATATATAGTCATTCCCATTTATCAAATGAGAAATAGCGTTTAAAAAAAGGAACGAGAAATAATAATCTTAGCCATTGAATCTTTTTCAGGACTCTTAATTAGCCATTGGATTGAATCTAGATGGCCCGTATCAAACACCACTACTACACAAATATACATCACAATCGGTTCTTTTTTATCATCACAGTCGGTTCTGGTGGCGACACAAAGTCATGAGACAGAGATGAGGCGACATTATTACAGTCGGTTCTCGCCCGATAGAGATATGACAATCATCTCTATCGGTTCTTTGTAAGAAGCGATATCGGTTCTTTTTAAGAAGCGATAGAGATGAAGAAGTCATCTCTATCGGTTCTTTGTAAGAAGCGATAGAGATGATCATCTGTAACACCCAAAATTTTGCTTTAATTTAAATCTTGGAGTATTTTTTATTTTTGTGAAATTTTGGGAATTTATTGAAATTTCTTTAGAATTATTCAAATATAGCCTTCCTTGAAAACAATTAAATAATGGAAAAGTTCTTGCAAAGTTCTATTGAAAATATTTTATTTGAGTGCCAATTAGCTCAAAGTATTTTCTAGAAATTTTTCTGGAATTTTTCAGAGATTTTTACCATTTTCTTTGGCCAAAACTATTTTCTCGAATTATTTTTATTCGAAAAGGATTTAAAAATCCCAGAACAGTGTTTGGGCGAAACCACAGGACCGCCCAAGATCGTGTGCTCTAGCCCACTTCGCGTCGCCGCGCGCAGACCGTCCCGCCAAAAACCTAGCCGCCGCGCGTTTGCCGTTGGATCAACATCGTGCGATCAAGGAATCGCCACGCCTCTCGCTATTTCCGCTGTTGGATCGCCGCGTGGACACCGGGATTTCGCCACGTCGTTTCTTCCTCGCGAATCGCCGAGCAATGGCGCTTTGCTCACAAGAGCGCACGCCGAGGCGCTATTTAGCGCGCCACGCACCGCGTGACGCGCACTCCTAGACGCGTCAGTAGCCCTAGCGCACACCTCCCGAACGCCTCCGCTTGCTCACAAGAGCTCGCCGTAGTTGCCTCTGTGCGTCGCCGCTGTTTTTCGCCTTTTCCTTCGCCGTCGGTGCATTCCCGCCGTCGCCGAGGTCACCGGAGCACTGCCCAAGACAAGTCGCGTTGAATGCGCTAGATCTTCTCGCCGAGGAACCACCGAACGCCGTCGACTCGCCATCTTCCTCATCTCTGGCAAGCTTGCACCGCCGCACGCCATCGTCGGACTCCGAGCATCGCTGACCGTCGGATCTGCAAGGAGGGGTAAGGATCGTGCCACGTCGCCCTTCTCTATTTTCATTTAGTTGTTTTTGTACCGCTAGATCTGTTAATGGACGGTCTGGATTAACCCTAAGGTTTACACGTTAGTTGTATCTTGATCGTTAGATCTAGAGTGAACGGCTTGGATTAGATCTAATTTCTGCGCTATATTTTTGTCTTAGCCGTTGGATCGTTAGTGAACGCGTGAGATTGTGCCACGTAGCATGATGAATAGTAAATAGCTCGGGTACCGTGGGCCGTTGGATTAGATCTAAACAGCGGCTGTGAGTAGATCGGTGGCGCGCGGATCCGTGCGCTCAAATTTGAACGTCTTGGCGGAGATGACGCCGCACCCCATCAAATCCCGTCGGCGACGCGCAGCGCGTTGACTAAGGGAGAGACCAGATCCAACCGTTGGTTTCTGGTGCACCGTTGGATGCGTGACGCGTGGGGGCGTGGAGTGCGAAACGTCGCCGAACCGCGCGGGGGTGAGATCCGACCGTTGGTTGAGCGGCGGTGCGATCTTGCCGTGTCGCGCCGGGATTGGTTGCGCACCGTCGGCGGCGCCACGGCCTCGCCACCCGGTGCATGAGCACGATCTCGCCATCCACGGTGGACCAGAGTCGAACCGTAGACCCAGTCCATAGACCAGAGCGACGTGGTAGCCTCTGGGCGTGCCACGTGTCAAGCTGACGTCATCGCTGACGTCATAAATATTTTTATATATAAAAATATTTCGACCGTTTTTCCTTTCTGTGCTGACGTCATAAATGCGAATTTCCAGTATAAAAATAATTCAGAAAAATCGGATTTTCTTAATTTCTGTATTTTCAGATTTTATTCAAACTTCAAATGACTATAACTTTTGCATTTTAACTCGGATTTGGGTGATTCAAATTTCTAAAAATTCATAAAATTGTGAGCTATTTAATGGTGAATTTTATTTGAATTTTTGAGGTCATTTAGTCTTCTGTATTAGCTATTTATTGCATATTTTGTTTGTACGCGTAGACGCAAATTTGCCGGAAAGTTTCGAGAAAGAATTCGTCGCTCAAGACCAAGCTTCGGAACACGACCAGCAACTCTTTGAAGGCAAGTGATGCTTTGATCATTTTGATCCCAGGTTTTTAAAATGTAGTTTATGCTTTGAAACTATGCATGCTTATTTATTTAAAATGAATTTAAATTGATTCGGGATAATGTAGTTAATCAACCCATTTTGTTATGCCACCTTGAATTATTAATTGTATGCCCTAAATCATTGTCACCCTAAGTTTGATTATATTAGTTGGATGTTAATATTGTGCCAACACGGGAGGCTAGACCGTGAGTAGATGCTTAGCCTTGCAACGAATCATGAGTGATCTTTCGGAAAAATGCTACAATACTGATTAAAGACTTTGAATGTATTTTGAAAAGTGGTGTGACGATGCCACATGATGAGATTGAGGTACACCGACTGTGTGGTTCAGCATCGATGTTGAGTTATTGCCGGCATGTGTTGCACAATAATCAATCTGGGTGGGAAATGATTTAGACCGGGCAAGTGGCAAGAGGTCGTGTGTGCTGTGGGCCTGTGTGGCAATGGGTTGATGAGTGATGTGAGTCTGTGTGCCACATTGGGCTGTGTGCCATCGTTGAGTGTTGAAAGTCTTGCCTTGGTCGATTAAGGACTTCACCTTGCAAGCCTTTGATCCGAGTCACCCGTACAACCACATGTCCGATATGGGATGCACCTAGTTGACTAGGGTTACGATATCTTCCTCCGATACCTCGGGGTGACAAGACACAGGGTGTATCTGTATGGGGAGCATACGTGCTACGGCTTGGTGCCCATCCAACGGTGATTGGCCGGTCCTATACTTCGGCTCTGTGTGAGGGAAGTGATAGTGAAGGCAATACCGAGGGGTTCTTTGGTTAAGGTAGAAGTTCCTAAAAGCTTTGTTGCGGACAATCACCTGTGTGGTGAACGGCTGTATCTTGTGGGTAAAGTGTACAACCTCTGTAGAGTGTCAAAACTATTCGAATAGCCGTGCTCACGGTATTGAGCATTGCTCGGGGATTACAGTCAAGGGGTAGATTTTCATAAACAAAATATGGGAAGGGTGGCTGTGTGCCAAGTGTTAAAAATGAACTGTTAAGGCTGTGTGCCAAGAATCTTCGATGAGAAACCATTTGAAGAAATTAGTATTAATTATAACTGTTCCACAGCTTTAATCTAATTAAGATATTGGTTAAAAATGCTGCTTGATGCAAAAGAACCATTTAAGCCAATCCTTTGGAATAAGCTCTGCATATAGTAATAGCGCTGCATTCTTTGCATTACTTGTTGAGTGCCTTGTGTACTCACCCCACCTGGCTTTCAACCCCAACATCAGTGGAGGAGACTACACCAGTTTGGGAGGAGGAGTACATCGAGGACACGAACAACTAGGGGGCAAGCCCAGTCGGTTGCCTGTGGCAAGATGAAGGCTTCCACGACTTTTATTTATGTTCCGCTGCTATTCCTTTACTTTGAATAATGTAAGCCCTGTGTGGCTGACTTATCTGTAAGGAGACCATAAGGTCGTACAACTCGGTTTATATACATGTTTGCACTATTTATTCTTATATCTTCGTGAATGTCTGTGATGTGCAACCCTGTATGACTGTGTGTGCTAGCGTGATCCTGGACTGGCACAGAATACACAGAGGGTCCGGATTTGCAGAATCGGGTCCCGACAGAGGTGGTATCAGAGCAGGCTGACTGTAGGACTTGACCCTAGTTTGGTTGTGCCTAGGAGGGTAAAACTATTTTCTAAAGACCTAATCAACTTGAGCAAGAATGTCAAAGAAATCTCGACTTATCTCTTCTCCTTATTCATACCTATCTTTGAATTTTTATTATTCTCTGCTTAATTTAAACAAGGTTTATTTTGGCAGATGAGGATGATCCATACCTATGGAGAGCGCACCGGAGGATACGCCGCGGAGTTATGGCGTATGATGCAGTTGCTCGGAGGTTTTGACATGCACCAGCGTGTCGAGGGACTTGGTGGTACAGCAGGACTTGACGTCGCTGGGATGTCAAGATCACGCAGTATGCTCGGAAGAGGACGAGGGCGAGCCGTCCTATCTACATCACGGTCGGAGGTCTTCTTTTGGCCGGAATCCGAGAGTCGACGCGACGAGCGATGCGCGGTTGCCCGCACTTACTCCGCAGAGTTGGAGGGCACCGTCTTTCGTCACCATCCGCGTCGAGATAATCATTTTGACAGGGTGGAGCTTGTGGAGGAGGACGCCACTATCACCCACCTGGCGAGGTACGTCATCACCCAGGAGGACGCCTTGGACGAGACAGTTCAGGAGTTGCAGAGGACCCGCGCCGAGGTCGCAGAGGCAAAGATCCAGCTGCGGGAGGGCTTAGCTCACTCCATGCAGAAGATCCAGGAGTTGGAGATGGCTTTGTATGGACCCGAGCCTGAGCCAG
Organism: Otatea glauca; assembly: GCA_036346275.1. NCBI lineage: Eukaryota > Viridiplantae > Streptophyta > Magnoliopsida > Poales > Poaceae > Otatea > Otatea glauca. Next base: position 20,194,882 of record CM070712.1, on the reverse strand, counting down.
TTCTAGAGTTGCACGATCCAGATCCGGAGGAGCCAGAGCAGGAGGCACCAGTGCAGGAGAAGGCAGCCCCGGGACTAGCGGAGTCGATGGGGTCATTTGCACCACCGCAGAGGTCACGGGACGCTTGCCCGATTCGGAGCACCCACGGTGTATGCTCGAGGAGCCGCAGCCGGGTTGGCTCGATGAGTGATCGAGTCTAGTAGAGTATAGTGTCGAGACTCGAAGGTTGAGTCGTGTCTTTTTCTTCAGAGTCACCATTAGGTGTGAGTCGTCATGGATTCCTATGTTTGCTTACTTGTTTTTGGTTGTGAGTGTCTCGTATGTGTTGCATTGCCCTTAGGCACTTGTGAGCAACCATACTGCTTTATATTATATCAATAAAGTGGCTAAATAATTTAAGTTACACCTGTTTCCCCACATAAATTCCTCTACTTGTCTATGCTCTCTTCTTTTCTTAACCCTGGAAGTTTGCAACAGATAGTGAGGACTCGTGGAAATGTTGGAGCCAGCGGAAGTGGAGCTAACCAGGCGGATAACCAGAATGAAGAGCCGATTCCTCAACTACCGCAGTCGATATGCGTAACACAGGGAGCCTTCTTGATCGCCTGGACTCAACTTATGAACACGATGGTTCAAACCATGCAGCAGATATCCAACCAAGCTGCTGCGAATGTTCAAGCTGGGGGCAACCATGGACCACACCCCTACTCAAGGTTGCCGGAGTTTATGAGAACTCGTCCACCTACCTTCTCAGGCAACGCCAATCCACTGGAGGCGGACGATTGGCTAAGGACAATCGAAAGGAAGCTGCACATTACCCAGTGTGTAGGACATGAGAGGGTACTCTATGCCTCTCATCAACTCGAAGGGACTACCGCAGAATGGTGGGAGAACTTCTGCGCAGCTCATGAGGACCCACAGAGTATCACGTGGGAGGAATTCACCTCAGCTTTCCGCCAGTACCATGTACCCGAGGGTATCATGGATCTCAAAAAGGAGGAATTCCGGAGCCTCAAGCAGGGTGGCGGCTCGGTGGCGGTTACATCTAACAGATTCACCTAACTGCACGCTACGCACTAGAGGACGTGGCTACGGATAAGGCTAGACAATCCCGCTTCATGAAGGGATTGAATGCAGGGTTGCAGGTGGGATTGATCACCCACACATTCCCTGACTTCCAAGAGCTAGTTAACAAAGCTCTTATCTTAGAGGACAAGCGCCGAGAGTTGGATGACAACAGGAAGCGCAGAATGGCGCAACAAGGAGGTCGTCAGGGCCAGCAGAGGCAGAGGACGGCACCCCAACAGCTCATCCGTACCAGCCTGAGGCAATGATAGAGCACCACCGCCGCAAATCGCCCGATGGGTCGAATGTTCGGACTCGGCCAGAATCGTAGCGCATGATCGAGGAACCTCTCAGGCAGTGGGAAGACGTTGCTATCATTGCAATGAAATGGGGCATTTTGCCAACAATTGCCCTAAGAAGGGAGGTGTCACCCCGGTCCGCTTTAACCTAGGGAACACACCGGCAAGGACTCCCGTGCCAATCATGAACCGCGGGGCATCAACAGCAGCAACTCCATCCCAGGGAACTGCACGAGGCCGAGTCAACCACATTATGACAGATGAAGTCCAGAACGCCACGGATGTTGTACTGGGTAAGTTCCTAGTAAACTCAGTACCAGCTACTGTTTTATTTGATTCCGGAGCTTCGCATTCTTTTATTTCCCGAGATTTTGCTGTTCAAAATGATATGGAAATAGTGAATCTTAAATGTGTGCTCATAGTCCAATCCCCTGGATCAGAACTCCGATCTAAAGTAGGATGTTCTGGGGTAAGACTAATAATTAATGGAGTTGAGTTCCTAGCGAACTTAATCGTCCTTAATACCCAAACCTTGGATGTTATCCTGGGAATGGATTGGTTAACCAAACACAAGGCAGTGCTAGACTGCGGAAAAAGAGTCATATCGATCGAGAGCCCGGATGGGAAGAAGATTGAGTTTGAAGCAAAATCAGTGCGGGATGGACAATTGATGGCCAACAGCATGAAGACTGTCAGCTTAGAGGAAGTGCCCATAGTCAATGAATATCCGGATATTTTCCCGGAAGATTTACCTGGAATGCCGCCAGATAGAGATATCGAGTTCGTGATAGAGCTGGTTCCAGGGACAGCTCCAATAGCTAAGAGACCTTACAGGATGTCCACAGAGGAATTGGTGAAATGAAGAAGCAAATTGAAGAGCTGCTGGAAAAAGGATTTATAAGACCTAGTTCATCGCCATGGGGAGCACCTGTCTTATTCGTCAAGAAGAAGGACGGAAGTTTTAGGATGTGTATAGACTATCGTGCACTCAATGATGTGACGATAAAGAATAAGTATCCGCTACGCAGGATTGATGATATGTTTGACCAGTTGAGAGGAGCAGGATTATTCTCCAAAATTGATCTCCGATCAGGATACCATCAATTGAAGATCCGATCAGAGGATATCCCGAAGACTGCATTTTCGTCAAGATATGGACACTACGAGTTTTCAGTGATGTCTTTTGGCTTGACAAATGCACCAGCATATTTCATGAACTTAATGAATAAGGTGTTTATGGAATACTTGGACAAGTTCGTCGTCGTATTCATAGATGATATCCTTATCTATTCCAAGACGAGAGAAGAGCACGCCGAGCATTTGAGGCTAGTCCTTGAAAAGTTGAGAGAACAACAGTTGTTTGCGAAATTTAGCAAATGTGATTTCTGGAAGAATAAGGTTGAATTTCTTGGACACATAATGGCTGCAGCAGGAGTTGTGGTAGATCCAAAGAATGTGGAGACGGTTCTGCATTGGGAGCAACCCAAGTCGGTAACCCAAATCCGTAGTTTCCTTGGAATGGCGGGGTATTACCGTCGATTCATCGAAGGATTCTCTACGATTGCGAGACCTCTTACGCAAGTGTTGGAAAAGGAAAGGAAATTCCTATGGACACCTGAGTGTGAGAAGAGTTTTCAGGAGTTGAAGAGGAGATTAACATCGGCACCTGTACTAGTTTTACCTGACGTTCATCAAGACTTCGACATCTATTGTGATGCATCGCGTCAGGGATTGGGATGCGTATTGATGCAAAATAGGAAGGTAATTGCCTATGCATCGAGGCAATTGAGACCACATGAGGAGAACTATCCGACTCATGATTTGGAATTAGCTGCCGTGGTGCATGCCCTAAAAATATGGCGTCATCATCTCATCGGAAATAGATGTGAAGTGTATACTGGTCATAAAAGTCTTAAGTATATCTTCACACAAGCTGACCTAAATATGAGGCAAAGAAGATGGTTAGAGTTAATCAAGGATTACAATGTAGGAATTCACTACCATCCTGGTAAAGCCAACGTAGTGGCAGACGCCTTGAGCAGAAAGAACCACAGTGTAAATATGCTGTTGGAAACAGGTCAGGCGGAATTGTGTAAGGAATTCCAGAAATTAGAACTGGAAATAGTACCAGAAGGATTCCTAGCAACTTTGGAAGTAAGACCTACCCTGGAAGATCAGATCAAGGAAGGGCAGAAAGATGATGATAAAATCAAAAGAATTAAGGGCAAAATGGATGAAGGCAAAGCAAAAGATTTCAAACTGGATGAACAAGGTACTATGTGGTTTAAAGGGCGCATTTGTGTACCGAACAAAAAGGAGTTGAAGCAGTTAATTCTGGAGGAGGCTCATGACTCCAAGTACTCAATTCATCCAGGAAGTGCGAAAATGTATCAAGATTTAAAGGAAAGATTTTGGTGGCCAAGCATGAAACGAGAAGTCGCCGAATATGTTGCATTATGTGACACATGCCAAAGAGTCAAAGCTATGCACCAAAGACCAGCAGGGCTATTACAACCCTTAAAGATACCTGAATGGAAATGGGAAGAAATTGGTATGGATTTCATAACCGTATTGCCCAGAACGCAAAGTGGATATGATTCCATATGGGTCATAGTGGATCGCTTAACCAAAGTGGCACATTTCATACCCGTGAAGACCACTTATTCCGGAGACCGGTTAGCAGAACTTTATATGGCACGGATCGTCTGCTTGCACGGAGTACCGAAGAAGATAGTATCGGACAGAGGTACCCAATTTACCTCCAGATTTTGGGGTAAGTTACATGAAGCGATGGGAACTCGTTTGAACTTCAGTACAGCATACCATCCGCAGACAGATGGGCAAACTGAGAGAGTCAATCAGATATTGGAGGATATGTTGAGGGCATGTGCCTTAGCATATTCCACCTCATGGGACAAGTGTTTGCCTTATGCTGAGTTTAGTTACAACAACAGTTATCAGGCGAGTTTACAAATATCTCCATTTGAAGCTTTGTATGGTCGGTCCTGTCGAACACCATTGAATTGGAATGAGACAGGCGAACGACATGTTTTTGGACCAGACATTCTTCAGGAAGCGGAAGAACAGATCGCCCTGATCAGGGAAAGATTGAAGATTGCACAATCAAGGCAAAAGAGTTATGCTGACAACCGTCGCAGGGAATTGAGCTTTGAACCCGAAGATTTTGTGTACCTTAGAGTCACACCTCTCAAAGGAGTCAGAAGGTTCCATGCAAAAGGAAAGCTCGCACCTGATATGTCGGACCATTCAAGATCTTGAGCCGCAGAGGTGAAGTTGCTTATCGCTTGAGTTACCACGCTCTTTGGCGAGTGCATGATGTATTTCATGTATCACAATCAAGAAGTGTCTTGAATGCCGAAGAGCAAACACCGTTAGAGGCAATCGAATCGCAAGAAGATCTAACTTACAAAGAACATCCAATGAAGATTCGGACATAAGGGACAGAGAGACAAGGAACAAGTCAACACGTTTCGCAGAGTTCAAAGGAGCAACCACTCGGAAAGTGAAGCCACGTGGGAACGCCAAGAAGATCTCAAGAAGGAGTTTCTAACCTATTTACAGAGATGACCTCAATCTCGGGGCGAGATTCTCATTAAGGGGGAGGTTTGTAACACCCAAAATTTTGCTTTAATTTAAATCTTGGAGTATTTTTATTTTTGTGAAATTTTGGGAATTTATTGAAATTTCTTTAGAATTATTCAAATATAGCCTTCCTTGAAAACAATTTAATAATGGAAAAGTTCTTGCAAAGTTCTATTGAAAATATTTTATTTGAGTGCCAATTAGCTCAAAGTATTTTCCAGAAATTTTTCTGGAATTTTACAAAGATTTTTACCATTTTCTTTGGCCAAAACTATTTTCTCGAATTATTTTTATTCAAAAGGATTTAAAATCCTGAATGTTTTGGGCGAAACCACAGGACCGCCCAAGATCGCGTTTCTCTAGCCATTTCGCATCGCCGCCCGCAGCACCGCCCCGCCGAAAACCTAGCCGTCACCGCGTTTCGCCCGTTGGATCAACATCGTGCGATCAAGGAATCGCCACGCCTCTCACTGCTTCCGCTCGTTGGATCGCTGCGCGGGACGCCGGATTTCGCCACGCCGCTTTCTTCCTCGCGAGATCGCCGAGCAACGGCCGCCGCATGTCCGCCGTTTTTTTCGCGCCGCGCCGAGGCGCTATTTAGTGCGCGCCACCACCCGCGTGACGCGCACTCCTAGACGCGCTCTGTAGCCCTAGCGCACACCTCCCGAACGCCTCCATTTGCTCACAAGAGCTCACCGTAGTTGCCTCTGCGCGTCGCCGCTGTTTTTCCTTTTCGCTTCGCCGTCGGTGCATTCCGCGCGTCGCCGAGGTCACCGAGCACGCCGAGACAAGCCGTTGAATGCGCTAGATCTTCTCGCCGAGGAACCACCGAACGCCGTCGACTCGCCATCTTCCTCATCTCCGCAAGCTTACACCGCCGCACGCCATCGCCGGACTCGAGCATCGCCGACCGCCGGATCCGCAAGGAGGGTAAGGATCGTGCCACGCCGCCCTTCTCTGTTTTCATTTAGTTGTTTTTGTACCGCTAGATCTGTTAATGGACGGTCTGGATTAACCCTAAGGTTTACACGTTAGTTATATCTTGATCGTTAGATCTAGAGTGAACGGCTTGGATTAGATCTAATTTCTGCGCTATATTTTTGTCTTAGCCGTTGGATCGTTAGTGAACGCGTGAGATTGTGCCACGTAGCATGATGAATAGTAAATAGCTCGGGTACCGTGGGCCATTGGATTAGATCTAAACGGCGGTTATGAGTAGATAGGTGGCGCGCGGATCCGTGCCGTTCAAATTTGAACGTGCGGCGGAGATGACGCCGCACCCCATCAAATCCCGTGCGGACACGCAGCGCGCGGATCGAGGAGAGACCAGATCCAACCGTTGGTTTCTGGTGCACCGTTGGATGCGTGACACGTGGGGGCTTGGAGTGCGAAACGTCGCCGAACCGCGCGGGGGTGAGATCCGACCGTTGGTTGAGCGAGCGATCTGGATCTTGCCGCGTGTCGCGTCGGGATTGGCTGCGCACCGTCGCTGACGCCACGGCCTACGTCACCCGGTGCATGAGCACGGTCTGCCACCCACGGTGGACCGTGAGCCGAACCGTGAGACCCACCATAGACTGAGCGACGTGGTAGCCTCTGGGCGTGCCACGTGTCAAGCTGACGTCATAGCTGACGTCATAGCTGATGTCATAAATATTTTTATATATAAAAATATTTCGACCGTTTTTCCTTTCTGTGCTGACGTCATCATGACGCGGTGCTGACGTCATAAATGCGAATTTCCAGTATAAAAATAGTTCAGAAAAATCGGATTTTCTTAATTTATGTATTTTCAGATTTTATTCAAACTTCAAATGACTATTACTTTTGCATTTTAACTCGGATTTGGGTGATTCAAATTTCTAAAAATTCATAAAATTGTGAGCTATTTAATGGTGAATTTTATTTGAATTTTTGAGGTCATTTAGTCTTCTGTATTAGCTATTTATTGCATATTTTGTTTGTACGCGTAGACGCAAATTTGCCGGAAAGTTTCGAGGAAGAATTCGTCGCTCAAGACCAAGCTTCGGAACACGACCAGGAACTCTTTGAAGGCAAGTGATGCTTTGATCATTTTGATCCCAGGTTTTTAAAATGTAGTTTATGCTTTGAAACTATGCATGCTTATTTATTTAAAATGAATTTAAATTGATTCGGGATAATGTAGTTAATCAACCCATTTTGTTATGCCACCTTGAATTATTAATTGTATGCCCTAAATCATTGTCACCCTAAGTTTGATTATATTAGTTGGATGTTAATATTGTGCCAACACGGGAGGCTAGACCGTGAGTAGATGCTTAGCCTTGCAACGAATCATGAGTGATCTTTCGGAAAAATGCTACAATACTGATTAAAGACTTTGAATGTATTTTGAAAAGTGGTGTGACGATGCCACATGATGAGATTGAGGTACAGCGACCTGTGTGGTTCCGTACCGATGTTGAGTTATTGCTGGCATGTGTTGCACAATAATCAACTGGGTGGGAAATGATTTAGACTGGGGCAAGTGGCAAGAGGCTGTGTGCCTGGTGGGCCTGTGTGGCAGTGGGTTGATGAGTGATGTGAGTCTGTGTGCCACATTGGGCTGTGTGCCACTGTTGAGTGTTGGAAGTCTTGCCTTGGCCGCTTAAGGACTTCACCTTGCAAGCCTTTGATCCGAGTCACCCGTACAACCACATGTCCGATATGGGACACCTAGTTGACTAGGGTTCGATATCTTTCCTCCGATACCTCGGGGTGACAAGACACGAGGGTGTATCTGTATGGGGAGCGCACTGCGCTACGGCTTGGTGCCCATCCAACGGTGATTGGCCGGTCCTATACTTCGGCTCTGTGTGAGGGAAGTGATAGTGAAGGCAATACCGGAGGGGTTCTTTGGTTAAGGTAGAAGTTCCTGAAAAGCTTTGTTGCGGACAATCACCTATGTGGTGAACGGCTGTATCTTGTGGGTAAAGTGTACAACCTCTGCAGAGTGTCAAAACTATTCGAATAGCCGTGCTCACGGTATTGAGCATTGCTCGGGGATTACAGTCAAGGGGTAGATTTTCATAAACAAAATATGGGAAGGGTGGCTGTGTGCCAAGTGTTAAAAATGAATTGTTAAGGCTGTGTGCCGAGAATCTTCGATGAAAAACCATTTGAAGAAATTAGTATTAATTATAACTGTTCCACAGCTTTAATCTAATTAATATATTGGTTAAAAATGCTGCTTGATGCAAAAGAACCATTTAAGCCAATCCTTTGGAATAAGCTCTGCATATAGTAATAGCGCGATTCTGCATTACTTGTTGAGTGCCTTGTGTACTCACCCCACCTGGCTTTCAACCCCAACATCAGTGGAGGAGACTACACCAGTTTGGGAGGAGGAGTACATCGAGGACACGAACAACTAGGGGGCAAGCCCAGTCGGTTGCCTGTGGCAAGATGAAGGCTTCCACGACTTTTATTTATGTTCCGTTGCTATTCCTTTACTTTGAATAATGTAAGCCCTGTGTGGCTGACTTATCTGTAAGGAGACCATAAGGTCATACAACTCGGTTTATATACATGTTTGCACTATTTATTCTTATATCTTCGTGAATGTCTGTGATGTGCAACCTCAGATGATCAGTGTGTGCTAGCGTGATCTGGGATCGCATGTAATACACAGAGGGTCCGGATTTGCAGAATCGGGTCCCGACATCATCTCTATCGCTTCTTACAAAGAACCGATAGAGATGACTTCTTCATCTCTATCGCTTCTTAAAAAGAACCGATAGAGATGATCGAATCATCTCTATCGCTTCTTACAAAGAACCGATAGAGATGACTGTCATATCTCTATCGCTTCTTAAAAAGAACCGATAGAGATGATCTATCGCTTCTTACAAAGAATCGATAGAGATGACTTCTTCATCTCTATCGCTTCTTAAAAAGAACCGATAGAGATGATCGAATCATCTCTATCGCTTCTTACAAAGAACCGATAGAGATGAATACCCTCATCTCTATCGCTTCTTATATAGAACCGATAGAGATGAGTATCATCCTTATCGCTTCTTACAAAGAACCGATACAAATGAGCATCACATCTCTATCATTTTCTTGTGAGAACCGATAGAGATGAAGGGATGTGCTGTGCTATTTTCTAATTCACCTTCCAATCAGCACATATGCCACACAATATGCACATATCACATTCACACAGAAATTACAGACAACATATCACATTCAAAGAACATGAACACTATGTTACAACAAACACATATCACATTCGTTAACAAAATAGAACGTAAACATGCTTAACTGTACACATGCAATCGCATTCAGATATGTAATATTATTCACATCTGGTCTAGTAGGAGCTTTCGGGATCTATAAACCGTCCGTCCTCCGACAAGCATTCTATCCAGTACCACTGGCATAAGTGGTCTCGTATCTTGTTGAGTGCAGTGTTGTCTATACTCTTCTGGGGGATATTGGTATGCTGCAAAATAGAAACGAGTGCTCTAATTTAAGTTTTCAAATTGCTATGTGAAAGACTAATTGTATAATAATGCATGTACTACCTTAGGGAAACGGTCTGAGCCGGCAATCAAGATCACCATGTGTTGCATGACATACAAACCACAGCGGTCATCGCTGCCCTGTTGATGACACTGTGAAGAAAGAAAAATAAATTAAGAAACGAAGAAAATATGTCCGAAATCTAAATCTTATATATGATAGCCACTTGTACCATGAAGCGGACATACTCCAGCTTGGAGCCCTTTTTGTCGTCGTGTGTCCCTCCTGCTTCGACGTATTCCTTGAAACCCCTATATACATTGGAGAGACGCCGTTGAGTAAAAAAATAATGAACGTAGTTAAATACAGAAAATGTTAGATAAGAGTGGTGCACTTACTGCTCCAAAGGAGGCTTGATCGCGTAGGCCATCGGTCTCTTATCAACCGAATTAAAAGTGTACACTTTGTTGTCACTCGGACGGAGCACGAGTAGAACCCAGTGGTTGCTTATTAAATGGTATGTAGCGAAGAAAATAAGTTCACATACGGTTTCAGTGCGTAGAAGTAATTGAACGGTGAAGTAGCACTTACTCCTCGTGGTATGGGAGTAGAATGAAGTCCTTCTTGGACTCAGCTTGCAATGCCCTTTTGATGTAGGAGGCAACCCATTCTGGTAGAAGCCTAGCCATCGTCGTGGACACAAGCTCAGGGTCGACGAACCCAACTAGATGTCGATTCGTCATGACTCGCTGCCTCATCGCCCTGCAACTCGCATTGAATGTTAAAAAGCGTAATGCAAAATCCTATGGAAGTCATAAGGTCGGTAACGTGGTGCGATACTCACAAAGTCCGTGATCGCATGAGAAATATCGATGGCTATCGGTTGGTACAGACGGAACAGATCCTCAAAACTAATCGAATGTCCCATCCTCTTCGCGGTGGAAATGTCCCTTCGTATCTAACATTGAAGTCGATACGCCGCTTCTCTTCCGCTTTGTCAACGTACCATCCATGGAGTCATCGAGTCCATATGCCTAGAGCATTCAATTTGCTGGGAGGCAGAAAGGGCTTTCCATGTACGTAGGCCTTAAATTCATAAGGCTTCTCTGTGGCCGGGGCAGTGGGCTTTTCATGTACGTGAGGCGGCGCTGTGGCCTTTGTGAGCCTAGCCTTTTTAGCAGAGGCCTCCAGTGGTTCTGTGGTTGTCGTGCTAGTCCTTTTATGCACCAGCTCTGTACTTTGTGCAGGGCTCATCACGGTCGTGGGAGCAGGCGCAGGTACGGTAGGAACCTACAAAGCATGCGCACAATTAAGTAACTTGTTGCAATACTACTAGAATGGTACAGAAGACGTGAGGGATGTTTACCTTGACCAGTACGACGCCTGTCGTGGGCCACTTGATGAATGACATCCGCGCTAGCCCGAGAGTGGTGATGTCTTCATTGGGGGGGAACTCGAGCACATGTGATAAGAAGGCTTCGTGGACGTAGTCCACCTGGACCCTCATGTAGCCCTTCCCCAAAAGCTGACCATGCACCGTGTCGGTCTCCTTGCATGGAAATGCAACCCCGCGTGCAGCCTCAACAGGAAATCCGTCTTCCGTCAGGGTGAGCTGGCACTTGGTAGGCGCCTGCAAAAAGTGCGCAACTTGAGAGAAAACATATGAAGAGTTACCCTCGCACCATTAAGTTAGGCAAAATTAATTATTACCTTCAGCTGGGGACCGGACTTATCATTTTTGGAACCGCAGCTACTTGGTGGGGGCACAGGTTTCTCTACAGTAGGCGGGGGCATCTGGCTCTGACTCTGGGAGATCATCGCCATCATCTCGGCCCTTAGGCGCTCCTCACGTGCCATCATCTCCACCCTCATCTCCTCCTCACGTGCCATCATCTGCACCCTCATCTCCTCCTCACGTGCCATCATCTGCACCCTCATCTCCTCCCTCATCTCCTCCGAGATCTCCTCCTCACCGGTCCCTAAGCGCAGTTCTTGAGCGCCCGCACGTGCCTCCCATGTTCTTGATCCGTACTCGCAGCAAAGATCTTGGAAGTAGGACTTCTTCGTATGCCCCGACCTTGCGGCAAGCACCCGGCCCTTATGGTCGGGCTTCCCGATCGCAGAGGATAGGATGTCATTTGACCCTTGGCTAAGAAAGGTTCCCTGCTCTTTCCTCTGGCTTACCTCCTCCTGCAAGAAGCGAGTACGAATTAGATCTAAAATACAACAGGAATGGTCTACTGCAATGTAGTAAGTTCGATATCTTACGATGGTGGAGACGACTTGCGCGGTAGTGGGGTTTGGTACTACTAGCTGCCCGTTCGCGGTTTTCTTTGTCCTCGCTAATACCCAGTCACGTGCCCGCTCCTCACATATGTGCGAGTAAGGCATCGCTGTCCCGGAGTTGGCGCACTCCTCGGCTAGTCGTGCCCATTCTGCTTTCTTCCCTTCGTAGCCGTCTGAACCGAGGTGGTGCGCATGCGTGTTCAGCCTCTTGGTAGCAACGTTCTTCTGTCTCAGCTCCTCCGCCTCGGGCGTACTATTGATTCTCGTGAACTCCCCCCAAACATCGGGAGTCACGAACGGATACCTCTCGAATGGTGTACGGCCTTTCAGCACGTCTTCACTGTGCATGTAGACCCTGAAGTGCCTCAAAGCCACACCCATCCTCTTCAAGGCGTACCGCCTGGCATTGTTTTCATCCTCCTCTTCTATAATCCATTTTCCCTTAACCTCGTCCCACAGCCGGTTCTTCTGCTCGACGCTGACCTCCTTTCTCCAATCCTTAATCGTTATGGGAACTCTCTCCCTCACCAGTTGCCCGAAGAATGAGCGGTATCGCCCCTTACACTTGGGAGGACCCGTGCAAACGCCGTCGCATTGAAGTGGAGAATTTGCGGCGTTCTCCCCATGGCCCCTTTGCTCGGTCCTCGGGCCTTCCTCACCTTACTCGGCCCCTCGACATTTGGAACCTGGGTCGGCTCGACACTTGGAAGTTGGCTGCGCCCCTCAGGAGCACCTTCTACTCTTTCTGGCGATGAGCCGATGCTCTCTAATTGCGACATTTTGAGTTTTCTTATCTACCATGGACATATATTTGACATGAGAGAAAGCAATTCGTAGCTATTATGTGAACTTGATAATAAATCATCTAAAGCATGTCATTGTTCTAGCATATTGCAGTAGAGTAACAGATGAACGAATGATCTTCAAGAAAAGTCTGTATATTGACCAACTAAATACGTACGGACAATAACTCCTAATCTCTAAATAGGTTTGGTCCTAAACCCATTCGAGGATATGTGGTTCGAACAAGTTCCTAAGCCGTTGTGCAACTCCAGATAAAATTTCGGCAGCATCTCCCCGCTGTTCTCCAGATACACGTCTCGACAACATGTCAAGAGGGGTGTGTATCCGGAGAACACCAGGGAGACACTACCGAAATCTAATCTGTGAGTTGTACAACAGCTCAGGAACTTGCTAGAACCACATATCCTCGAACTGTCCAAAATACGTGGACAATTCGGGACTGCTTGCTTATAAATATGCCATTCTAGCATATTTATAAATAAGCACTCTCGAACGGAAGACGTAGGTTACGCAACCTAAACTCTAACATATGCTGAGATAAAAAAACAAAAGTAATATGCAATTATAGCTGAAATAACTATCTCAATTAACAGACTCAAAAGTTGCATAATAATATGACGAGTAAAGAATCACACATGACAAAATAATGAAAAAGGCATCGCAACATACATTTGTTGAATGAATCCAGTCAAACTCTTATGTTGGTTCAATGTTGGGACCTACTAAGATATTTTACTCTGTTAGGTACTCCATTTGATTGGATAGCAAACTTTGTCTATCATTGAGTATTTCTTATGGAGAAAAAAAATCAGAATATGCCATTTCAATGCACTATGATCACACCAGTGTGTGTGGTGTGCTTCAAAAAGACCACTTGAACAAGTACAATCACAATGCTATCAAAAAGAGCACTTGAACAAGTACAATCACAGTGCTTCAATGTTTGATAAATACCCCCATTGAGTTATATTATTTTGCGATTGATCAATGAATTCATGTTGTGTTTCATCCTTGTGCAGATGTGCCTGAATGGTATTTCGTTGTGCGTGCCCATACACCAATGTCTAATTTGTTTTCATGCCTTTGGCTGAATGAGGTAAACCATTTCACCTCACCACTGCTACTAGTAGTAGTATGCATACATCTATATATATGCATATAGGACAGAATGAACCATAAAACTGATTTGTTACTACTGATTGCAAGTCTCCTTGTTCCTTCAAAGGTTACACGGAAAAGGGAGCTCTACTTACTGAACCATAAATGTGTGGAACCGATCAAGTCAGTCTATGGCTAATTAAACATTCTTGCATTCCATCTTAGCAATCCATTTTCCATTTCCACAAGCTAAATCATACCATACAACAGATACAATCTTGACAGACACTATGGGGTGCTATACAATGTGGATAAACCAGGCGTACTGTTTCTGCAGAAAGCAAAAGTTTTGAAACAAAATGGCCACAAATACAATCTGTCAAACTAAAGGTTAAGGAGATGTTTATTGTCTATTGCAAGTGTTGTGTGCCATGTGTGCTTCTTATCAACAACAGAACACTTAGGGAAATGATTCTTTTTGTTAGTCACGTTTTAGATGTACACATATAGGGTTAGCACATAAAGCAGAATGACTCCAGTGACATTAGCCTTGGACAAAAATTTAAACACCCAAGCTCAAATCCGCATTGCATCATTCGTATTCTCTTATTTTTCCTTGGATACCAACACTACAATGTCAGAAGACCATGCAGGTTTGAATGGGACCAAAGTATGGAATCAAAATTACAAACTGAACTAAGCTATCCACAGAAACAATCACGTGATCTCAGCGTGTACTCATTCAGATAAAACATTTCGAAAAGAAATTGTGGCAAGGAATGAGAGTCACCAAACCTGTAGCAGCGGGCGGGAGGAGGCGAGGGCGGGATGAGGCGAGGATGGGCGGGCGGCGCAAGAGGAGGGCGCTGGTGGGGGAGGGCGCCGGTACGGGAGGGCGCCGGTGGGGGAGGGCGCTGGTACGGGAGGGCGCCGGTGGGGAGCTCGAGAGAGGACTCACCGTCTTGGGGAGGGTCTTTGGGGAGGACCAGGGGAAGCTTCGGTGGAGAGGCGCCGAGGGGGTGGTCAAGGAGGAGGGCGGGATGAGGCGAGGATGGGCGGGCGGCGCAAGAGGAGGGCGAGGGCGGCGATGGAGCGGGAGGCAACCGGCGGCGAGGGAGGCGACCGACGGAGGGGGAGGTCGCTGGTGGGGAGGTCAAGGGGAGGCGCCGAGGGGAGGTCAAGGGGGGCGCGCCAGGTGAAGCCACTGGTGAGGACAAGCGCGCGCAATGTGGTGGCGGCGGGATAGGGTTAGGATCGACTAGTTAAGTAGCGCTATTAGGCCATGAACATTAGTATCGGTTCAAATATAAAACCGATACAAAAATACTCAGTACCACTATCGGTTCTACTATAAAACCGATACTTAAAAAAACAACAATATAAGCTATTGCACAAACAGAAGCATATAATATTACTATCGGTTTTTAAAATAAAACCGACACAACTAATTCATTTCTATCGGTTTTCTAGCAAAACCCGACACAAATAATGAATAACATTACTATCGGTTCCACTATAAAACCGATACAAATATAATCACATTACTATCGGTTTTTAAAATAAAACTGACACAAATATTATCAATTATGTCGGTTTTTAAGAGTGAACCGACACAATGAACTTATTCCTATCGGTTTTCTAGATAAAACCGACACGAATAGCACTATAATTAATAGGTTTCAAGGAAAAATCGACACAACCATGAAATTCTTACTATCGGTCTTCTAGAAAAACCGACACAAGTAGTGTTCCTATACTGTCGGTTATTAAGGAAAAACCGACACAAATCTAACTTATTACTATCGGTTCTTAAACAAAAACCGACAAAAATATGTGCTAACTACTATCGGTTCTTAAACAAAAACCGACACAAAAAGAAATAAAATACTATCGTTTTTCAACCGACACAAACGTGGCATTATTACTATCGGTTTGTAAAGAAAAACCGACACAAATATTTTATTACTATCGGTTCTCAGGGAAAACCGATACAAATGGATGGCAATATCACTATCGATTTTTTGAATAAACCGATACAAATATGACTATCACTATTAGTTTTCCAGACAAAGCATGATGGAGTCTGAATTTTAAGAATTCATTGATTAAGGAGTAAAAAGGCCACAGCTTTTACAGATATAGTTGGAATTATTTCAAATTTTGCAGAAACATACTTTGGGATATTACAGGTCTTTTGAAAAAAGAATTTTCTAAAAAACAGTTATAACTACAAACATATGCAAGAATTCACTTTGTAAGCATGATTTTTGCTTAAAGACTACAAAAG
The DNA here is from genome assembly GCA_036346275.1 of Otatea glauca. Classification (NCBI taxonomy): domain Eukaryota; kingdom Viridiplantae; phylum Streptophyta; class Magnoliopsida; order Poales; family Poaceae; genus Otatea; species Otatea glauca. The sequence goes on along the minus strand of CM070712.1, from coordinate 20,178,952 downwards.
TCAAAACTTATGCAAATAAAGTCGTGTTTTCCAAAATTTACAGAAATAAACTTTGGACTAGTTAGAAGCTTTCCTAAAAAGAAAAATATGTAAACAAATTTTCTGATGCAGGAGGTGAAACTCACATAATGCTAGAATATTACCTACTAGTAATTAAGTACATTTCAAATATGTCACAAATTTTCCGACACAAAATCTTTTGAATAAGAGAATTGTTACGAATGACCAACTAGTAATTAAGTACATTTCAAATATGTCACAATGTTCCATGAGAGATTATAACCGTACAACTATACCCAAACAAAAGGCACGATAAAATATATGTCTTAAACACTAATGGCTTAAAGCAAATGAACAGCATGATAAAATGAACAAACAATACAATAGTTTCTTTAGTTACAGTATAACCCTTCTTGATGATCTACACGGATGTAATTTCTTCGATGTGTACGTCATCCCCTCTAAGATAGGCCCCATCTGCAAATGGAGGTATTTCATCGAATTGATTGTATTCTTCTTCATCTACGACATTTTCGACACCAACGATCCGCCGCTTGCTGTGAAGGACAACGTGCAACCTCGGATTGGCCGGATCACGCACATAGAAGACTTGATTTACTTGCTTCGCAAATGCACGAACGGTCATCTTTATAGGCGAAGTGCGCTTAGATCCACAAGAGAAAAACCTCTCTTGTCGACCTTCACTCCATGTGTTAGTCCCACCCACTTACATCGAATAATGGAATTTGGTATATTCCATAATCGAGCTCCCAAATTTCTTCGATCATCCCATAATACGAGTACATTGCCGTTGAGGATCCTCCTTTCGAGTGATGTACATCGAAAGAGCATCTATGCTTACACCACTGTTTTGAACAAGGACTCTTCGCATCTTGACTTTCAGTGTAAAAGGTGTACCCATTAATATCGTACTCCTGCCATGTCTGTACATTAAATCTAGGTCCGTCAGCCAACCATTTAACATTCTCACTAACAGAGAACTCTACCGTTTGTTTGAACCATGTAACAAATCTATCGTTGTGTTCTCGCATGATGGAAAGCTCATCCATATGTGGATTCTCTTCCCGTAATATCAACTTATGCTGCTCGATGTACCCTGCAACTTCTGTGCTCTGCTGCAAGACTGTCAAATGCGCTTTGCAATACATATCAAACCGTGGCCTCGTTAGTTTCGACCCCACGGTTCCTTTGCCAGCAAGTCTGCCCTCGTGGCGAGATACAGGAACACCGATTGCTTGTCTTTTCCCGAGATAGTCCACACAAAACTCAATAACCTCTTGATCCATAACCTTCCACAATACTACCCACAGCTTGACCGATTCCTCACATAGGACTTTAATATACCCATGTACCTCTCGAACGGATACATGTAACGTAAGAAAGCGGGTCCACATATCTTAATCTCTCTAACAAGGTGAACAACAAGGTGGACCATGACGTCGAAGAACGACGGTGGGAAATGCATCTCAAGCTGACATAAAGTCTGCACCACCTCCCTCTGTAAGTTGTCTAGCATGTCGGGGTCAATAATTTTGCAGGAGATCGCATTGAAGAAGTAACACAGCTTCGTGATTGCAAACCTGACATCCTCTGGCAGAATATTTCAGATTGCAACTGGGAGCATTTGGGTCATCAAGACATGGCAGTCGTGGGACTTCATGCCCATCAACTTCAAATCATCCAAGGACACAAGCTTCTTAATGTTCATGAGTAGCCGGATGGAACTTTAATACCATGGAGACATTTGCAAAGGTCCTCTTTCTCCTTCTTGGACAGGTGTAGCATGCGGCGGGGATATCACGGACTTTTCCATCCTCCTCTATCACTTTGCAAGCCTGGGCTGATTCCCATGTAGGCCATGTCGCGACGAGCATTCACACCATCCTTTGTCTTTCCGGTATGTTCAGCAGATACCAACCAAATTGTCGCAGACATTCTTCTCAACGTGCATGACATCAATATAATGCGAGCGTCTAACTCCTTCTAGTGCGGTAAGTCCCAAAATATTGACCTCTTCTTCCAAATGGTCCTAGAACGAACAGATTTACGGCTCTTTCCGTCTCGAACATCGATATCCTCTATCGTGAATATACTTACCTTCCACTCATAGGTGCGGTGCCGAACGGACTTCCCTCTTCCCATCAAATTTGTCATCCATCTTACGGTATCGATGACTTGAGGTAGAAACCTATGGTGACCCATATACAGATTTTCTTGGAATTCGCACCATAGGCTCTCGGTCTCCTCTTCACAAATAGGACACGCTTTTGCTCCTTTAAATCAGAGTCCGCCAAATTACCAAGAGCCGGAAATCATTTATGGTGCAAAATACCATAGCAGTAGGGTGAAATGCTCTCTTCTGTACGCATCCCACACAATGACCCCGTCATTCCACAATTTTACCAAATCCTCGATCAATGGAGCGAGGTACACATCAATATCATTTCCCGGCTATTTGGGTCCCGAGATTAGCAACGACATCATGATATAATTCCACTTCATGCACAACCAAGGAGGGAGGTTGTAGATACACAATGTAACCGCCACGTCTTTGTGACGATCGCTCATGTTACCAAACGGATTCATTCCATCGGTACTCAATCCAAATCTTATGTTCCTCATTTTGGCACCAAACTCCTCATGTTTCTAATCGATGTTTCTCCATTGAGCCGAATCAGCAGGGTGTCTCAGCTTGCCATCTTCCTTTCGAGACTCATAATGCCAACGCAACAATTTTGCTTCTCTAGGATTTGCAAACAACCTCTCCAGACGGGAATGATGGGCAAGTACCACAATACCTTGGTGGTGCACCTTTAGTGACCTCTTCACCCTCGTTGCCCGGCTCTTACGCTTCTTGTCGTTACGCTTCTCCTTTTGTTTGTACTGAGGCACACCGCAAACTGGACAAATGTGCAACTCCTGATGTGCGTTACGGTACAAGATGCAATCATTTGGACATGCATGTATCCTTTCTATTTCCATTCTCATGGGACATAGTAGCTTCTTCACTTCATAAATGCTTGTTGGCAACTCATTTCCCTCCGGAAGCAGATACGATAGAAGAACTAGAAGTGCATTGAAACTTGTATCTGTCCAACGGTGTTTTGCCTTCAGTTCGAACAATGCAAGGACCGAACCCAATTTGGTGTATTCTGCTTTGCAACCTGTGAACAGTGGTTTCGCATCGTCTTCCATCAAGCTTTTAAACTTTCCAAACTCTTTTTCTGTGTAATTATCCTCCACATCCCGCAACATTTGCTCTAAATTCTCCTCCTCAAACATATCAAACTGCAACTCATCATCCGGTTCCACCGTGTCTTCATTGCATACCGGCAGGGTACTACCTGTCTCCCCGTGATGGATCCAACATGTGTAATTCCTCACGAAGCCACGTCGAATCAGGTGGTCCTCAATTTGAGCTGAGTTGTTAAATCTTCTCAGATTGGTGCAATCAATGCAAGGAAAATATATGAAGTTTACACCCCTCCTCACCATGTCCTCTTCGGCAATTTTTTTGAACTCCTTAACACCCCTCTGAAATTCAGCACTCACACGACTTTTTGCATACATCCATTCCTTACGGTTCATCTGCAATTAAACTTCACACAATAAATTAAGCACAAAGCGGGCGACAAAGAAGCTAGCTATTTGAAATATTGAGACATCATTTGATTAATATTACCTTTGCAAAATAGAGGACAATTTCACGCAACATATATGAAATATGTACTCCGATCGATACCTAGATTCTTCCCCGGTTTAGAGCTTCCAGTTTCCTAGATAAGAGACATACATTTTAACATGAACAATGATATCAAACAATCTAATTATATAGTGTAGTAGCCTACAGATCTTTTGACTACAACGAAACAAAACAAGGGTACCAACGATGACTCCTAATCTCTAAATAGGTTTGGTCCTAATCCCATTCGAGGATATGTGGTTCCGACAAGTTCCTAAGCCGTTGTACAACTCGGAGAAAATTTGGCGAGATCTCCCGCTATTCTCTATATACACGTCTCGACAACAGGTCAAGAGGGTGTGTATCCGAGAATACCAGGAGACGCTACCAAATCTCTACTCTAGCTTGTACAACACACTTCGAGAACTTGCCCGGCTTATATCCTCGAATCTATCAAGAACGTGGACAATTGAGACTGCCGCTTATAAATATGCCATTTCGTTCGGTATATTTATAAACAAGCATCCTCGAATGGGAGGCGTAGGTTCCGCACCCTAAACTCTAACATTCATCGGTGACAAAGAATAATAATTCCATATTAACATCAAATCACTACAAATTAAGATAATTAAATACATGTGTACATGCTTGTGAAATAAAGGGTGTGAAATCTGATAGGACATACACAATACCAGTGCAATCTAAACTTTCTTCGCGACATATCAAAATTACATAGTGCAAAATTAAAGGGGTTTGAAGGAATGCTCATATTTTGAAGAAAACCACAAATTATGCAAAATGAGGAGAAATCTCCTCAAGTTAGGGCTTTAAATTTACCCTCTTAACACCCACCCTTGAGGATTTCAAATTTTCTCGCCCAAGTATTGCTTCCAACCACAGAATATGAGCTATTTTTTCTGGTGACGGCGGAGAAACCTCCTCTGGAACAATAACAGAGAAGAGTTCAGCTCGAGTGGTATAAATAACCTAACGAGACACATCACTATCGGTTCTCATATAAAAAGCGATAGTGATGTGATCATGCACATCACAGTCGGTTCTTATAAGACAAGCGATAGTGATTATCATAGTCATCACAATCGATTCTCACATAAGAAGCGATAGTGATGAGCAGGTACACATCACTATCGGTTCTTATTTAAGAAGCGATAGTGATGAGAATACACATCACTATCGCTTCTCACAAAAGAACCGATAGTGATGATGAAAACCGATAGTGATGATAATTCACATCACTATCATTTCTCGCATAAGAACCGATTGTAATGTGCTCAGTGCTACATCACTATCACTTCTAACCTGAGAACCGATAGTGATTATGATTAATGCCTCTCCTAAGTCATCTATCACAATCGTTTCTTCCTAAAAACTTAAGAACCGACACAGATGAAGCGATAGTGATGTACCATTCTGTAGTAGTGCACCAAGAGCCACCAACACTTTCGAAAACTCCCCAAGAATAATTCCACTATGTCCTGCCACTTTCTAGTGATACGGGAATCACCTCGATTTACACCATCCAAATTTGAACTGGTGGTTAATATTTAAGTTCGACCTTGTTATTTTATTTCAATGCTAGTTCCTAGTATCTCATACGCTGCATTAATTCTTCCAATACTAACTAATTTCACACTTCATATATATCAGCAGACACACAGTCCAACAGAATAAGAATATTCGTAGCTAACCTAGCGTCGTTGAAGTAGTCGTTCCATTATAGTTACTTCTTTTCACTGTTTTCTTCATCTAATGACCGACTACTGTTTATGATATCATTAAGCTTAAGACTTCGTTTTTGTTAAATTATGATCTAAATTCGTTTCCTCCTCTAATTCAGAAATCTACACCTATACAAAGTCCTTTATATTCCACTATAAATATGTACTCGTAATCTATAGAATAGAGTAAGACAAGCAAAACGAGAGAAGAGAAAAAATTGTCTTATTGTAAACATATACTCATATAGTAATATTTGCCTTCATGTATCCGTATTTTTTAAAAGGGTTTTTCACGTTAAATCTCTATCTCACGTTTCTTTATATTATATTTTAATTTGTCATGTATTTTATGACAGCTTCAGGTTCAAAACCTCAACCCCTCCACGACGTGTCCAAGGCGACATCCAAGTTGACACGCTCGATCGGCAGCCTGCATCGCACGGAAGTAACACGACATTTGTACAAATCAAGCGACGTTGACGAAGCACTTAGTAATACGTAATTTGCTTCTTCTCGACCCGAGGACCCAGGAGGAGCAGTTAAATCGGGTGTATTTGGCGACCTCTTTTCTTGTAGGTAGGGGTGAAAATGGTCGGATATTGTTCTTTTTTATCATAATCTATATTTTTTTGGATTTAGAATCGGATCGGATACGAATCCGAATAATTCGGGATACAGACATGGGTCGGATATGTGACGGATTTAGATCGGGAACGGATAAAAATATACGGATAATGAACGTATAAATAGATGCTATTGAACAAAACTAATTGAGCATTATGCCTAATATCACCGACTTTGATCTAGTTCAAGCTTACAACCTTGATACAACAACAATATCATTATTCAACAACACTGAAACAAATAAATAATAACCCATAAGAGTTAGCACTTTCAGCCAAAACAAAAACATATTGCAATACATCTCCTTCAGAGTTTAGCTCACACGCAGCAAACCACATATACTACTACAGAAAAGCTTATCACAGACGGTTCGGAACCGTCATCACAGACGGTTTCCCGGACCGTCTGTAACCATGTGCCAGTGATGTTACGGCATATCACAGACGGTTTCTAAACCGTGCGGTTTCTTTTAAACCGTGCGTGATAGAATATATCACGAGCGGTTTTATTTAAAAACCGTCTGTGATGTTATGAGATCACAGACGGTTTTTGTTTGAAACCGTCTGTTACATCATTACATCATAGACGGTTTTAGTTGAAAACCGTCTATGATGTGATGATATCACAGACGGTTTTTGTTCGAAACTGTATGTTACATCTTTATATCACAGACTAGTTTTAATTAAAAACCGTCTGTGATAATACTTCCAACAGGCAACCATTAATCTATTTATTGGCTAGCCTCAGGAAATACTAGCCACGCCCTCTGGAAAAAAGCAGATTACAGAATAACTAAACTCATATTACTAAAACATTACAACCATTTCAGAAATGAATTCAGATATATTAACCAAATGTAACTCAATAGCATTAACCAATTAATCGAATACACAACTACAATTTACAAATCCACAACACAAGTTTGACAATTAACCCAAATGGTAATTTAGAAAAAATCGACTCCTCAAGTTATACGTCGAGAGAACTCGCCTTTTTGTGTAAAACTTGGTGAGCAAGAAGGCACAAAAGCGACCTCGAATTCGCTCCAGATCGGCCTCTTCCAACGCGATTGTTACCCGATTGGTCGTTTTCTTAGTGACAAGGAGTTCCATGTTGTGGCAAACGTAAAATTCACAACGGTTATTTCCCTTTCCCTGCTGGTGGCACTGCAAATATAGATTTGGTTAGTTCCAGAATCATTATTACATAGTTTACATAGGATTATTGTGTCAGTGTTTCTGGAAACTTAAAATCGTGATTCACCGCCTATCCTTGCCAGAAGGCCCTCCATAATATTTGTACACTTTGAACGCGCTACGTGATTGCAATAGGTTAGCCTCAGCTATTCCAGGAGAAACATACACGTTTGAACAACCTACATGACCATGTTATCTTTGGAGGAAACGTGATTAATTACCTGGTGATTAATTTTGCGATAGGTTGTAAGTCGTGGCTGCCACTCTGTAAGGAATCAAGGTAAATAACTCGATTCGTCGATGGATGAATTACAATAAGAACCCAATGAAACCTAAACAGGTATGTCGGCATGGTCAATTAACATAACAGAGTTGCGAGCATAGTGCAAATCAAACTAGCACTTACCCTGGGTTGTGGGGTAAAAGTATGAAATCTTTATCTTTTTGAGCCGCCAAGGCCTCTCCGACGTATTTTTTGACAAATCCGTAATCTTTGTCCATTGTTTGCTTAGAGACTATGTGTTGGTCCAGAAAACCCACCGGTTGTTCGTTCTTCCTCGCTTCCTGGATCATGTATCTAAATATACGAAAGTATTGAGTCATATATATATATGACTTTTATCGATATTATACGAATGTAGAATGTGAATGCACACACTTACAATGTCCAGCATCTCAAGAGCACGGCATCGAGGGCGTCGAGGTTGAAGACGTCAAAAAGGTCATTGAAGTCGGCTGTGAAGAATCCCCCCGATGACTCATTGAATAGATGCTCATACATGAAACTGACCGATATACTCGTTATGCGGTCTTGCACTGGCTTTTTAGCCTGTTGCATGCACCAATCCTGCAATCTGACGCAAGCAATAAAAAGGTTCTTCATGCGCTCTCCTGTTACAAAAGGCTCTCCTAGCTGGTATACTCGGGCCAGGGGGCAATTGGATAGTCCAATTTCTTTGTGATCTGCTTCGCTTTGCCCTTGACTTTTTTTCTGCCATAAGGAGTGCCGCACGGCGGCAGTGGGCACCATCAACCGAATGTCCTTTGATGCGGGGGCACGGGAGCCGATTTGGTGCTCTGTGAGGTGCATCATCCGCTCGAGCGGTTGGGAAGCTCGGTGATGGAGGGCGGGCGTCCCAGGAGATGTCATTCTTTGGGCCTTTGGATAAAACTGCGAATGGCGTCCCCCAGTGTCACAATCTCGTCGTTTGGGGGCATCGGAAGTGGGACGGTCTTGAAATTATCGTTTACACCGTCCACACTAACCTTCGTGAATTCCTGTGCCACAATAGTGCCGTGCACCAGCGCCCCTTCAATAAACGGATACGCGACCCCCGAAGTAGTCGGAATAACAGTGGCACCATCGACAAGTCTCACTTGGAGAGTGCACCGCGTGGCCACCTACATAACGGTACACAGTTAGCTACTGCGTCCAACAGATATTTGTATGGAGCATTCAAGATATATATATATAAGTACCTTGATGTCACAGACAGGAGATTTCCCATGTTCAGCTGTGGGAGTGGCGGACGCACAGCTACTCTTTTTGGTAGTGGGGCTGATTTGCCCACATACATATGGGACTTGCGCAGGCTGATTATTGAGCCTTTCCTCGAGGCTTTTTATCTTATTATTGAATTCTTCTCTTAGTCTTTCCTCAATCCTTTGTACCAGTCGTTCCTCTCGCTCTGCTTTGGTTCTCTTCCCTCTGCGGTATTTATGCGAGTCGCTGAAATCGACTTCAGGAACAAAACCCCAACGCCTCGCGTGCGACCAGGGTGTTCCTTGTTTCCCAAGGCTGTGGAGAGTACATCTTTCTCCCTGTCTGGCAAAAAAGTGCCCTCGGAAGATTGTGTACTCAACGCTACCTGCAAGATCTCGAAAAGTTAATTCACTTACGAAATTACGAACTAATTACGTACAAAATTGGAAGTCCGATATCTTACCAGTCGTTGGCAGACTTCCTCGTCCGCGGGGTTTGTAAAGGAGACGGTGCCGGAAGACGTTGCACTTGACCTTGCTCTCAGCCAGTCTCTGGCGCGTCGGTCAACGATACATGCAAATGGCACACAGGCCTCCTCGTCCTCCCTCTCCCATTGGTCCCTCTTCCCCGCGTACCCAGCGGTGCCAAGTCTGTGGGGGTGGGTGCTCCTTGCCTGCAGGGCCTTGTGGGCTTCACTTTGACGCACGAATTCATCCGTCGTCTTCGCCTCAACAAAATTTTGCCATATATCCTCAGTAATGAACCCGTACTTAGAGAAGGGAGTCCTGTCCTTATTAACATATTCCTTGACAAGGGTGCTCTTGAAATTCTTCCACGCCTTTCCGCCACTAGCGATGGCATACCGTCGCACTAAGATCACAAAGTCTTACGGGATATCGAGCGAAGACATAATTTCTATCACCAAGTCGTTGCGGCCCTCATCAGTCAGTGACTTCCAGGATGGACATGTGATGGGGACCCGTTCCCGTGCGACTATCCCGCACAATGTCCTAAATGCATTCACCGCCTTTCTTGGTTCGGTGGGGCCCCATCCTTTCGATCAACCGCTGTGATGGTATATCGTTCCGTGGGCCTTTTATTTGCTCCTCTTGGACCTCGTGGAGTTTTTCTTTTCGATGACTCATCACATCCTTCAGACGGCGAATGAGGGGACACCATCTTGCAATCTAGGCTGGTTGTCGTGGCACAACAGGAAAGAAAAGTAAACAAACATGGAAGGCTACCAATTGATAGCTGCTTTTATTTAATGGGTATAAAGGTAGTTCAGAGAAGGTAAGTTGAGAGAAGCAATTCATGATATTTTAGTTATAAGTTCTCATAAGTAATGTCTAATTTGGTCTCTGAAACTAGTCTGGATCACACCATGCACAATTGGCTTGAGTAATCTTGTTGTAGTTGCTTTCTTACCAACCTCAGAACTACCTAGAAATTTATACCCTTAATCTATAGATCTCCAAGGTTAATGTTATGCTTAATTAGCTTCAAAGCCAAATAAGGATTTATATAGTCACAAGCAATATCAAGCATCTTATTGGTATCATAAACAGGACCATCAAGGCCCTCAAGAAGTAATAAAGTTCTTTCTCCTTCTTTGATTAGCCACGACATGGAAATATTTAGTATTTTTATCTTCTTCTTTAACATTCTTTTCTCTAGCTCGTTGTCTAGCTTTGGTTTCTTCAATAACCCAAATATTTTATATCCCTTGTTTAATAGACAATAATTTGTTTTCCTCTTTAGAAGTAAGATGTAAAGCAAACAACTCTTTATTTTTAGAAAACAAAAGGGTATCATCAGCATATTGCAAACTGATGATACCACCAGGACAAACATCTTCACAAAGACCCTTAATTATCCCAGAATTAACAGCTTTAAGTAAGATTCTGGTAAAAACATCCGCAACCAGATTGAAAAGAATTGGGGATAAAGGGTCCCCTTGCCTTAAACCTTTACCAGTTTGGAAAAAATTACTTTCAACATTATTAATTTTCACCCCTACAGAATCTTTATCTAAAATAGAATGAATCCACGACTGCCATTTGCTCCCAAACTCTCTCTTAGCCAAAATGTCCAACAAGAAGCTCCAATTAACCATATCATAAGCTTTCTCATAATCAAGTTTGAGAACAAGGCCCTTATCTTTATTGCGATGGATTTTATGAATAACCTCATGAGCGGTGACCACACTCTCTAAAATGTATCTATTTTTAATAAATGCAGTCTGATTTTGCATAATGATTCTATCACAAATGTGACTAATCCTATTTGTTAACACCTTTGTAACAATTTTATAACTACAATTCAACAAGCTAATTGGTCTGAACTGCTTCATATTTCTAGCGTTATTCTCTTTAGGAATTAAAGAAATCATAGCAAAGTTAAGTCTGAACAAATCAAGCTCTCCTCTTTCCAAAGATCTAAATAGAGCCATCAGATCATCTTTAATAATATTCCAGAATTTTTGATAAAAAATAAAAGGAATGGCATCTGGACCAGGAGCTCCATCCGAGTAGGAATCAAAAACTGATTCATTCATGATCTACTTTGCCATTTATGATCTACTTTGCCATTATTCTTATAATTTTGAAATCTAACCAAGTTAAAATCTCCCCCTAATAATCCATCCCTTATCGGCACTTACCGAGTGAAAATCGATGGGGAGGCGTCGACGAGGGTGCGGCGTCGGCAAGGGGGCAGCGTCGGTGATGGGGAGGCGTCGGCGAGGGGGTGGCGTCGTCGATGGGGAGGGGTCGACGAGGGGGCGCCGTCGGCGAAGGGGAGGCGGAGACGAATATACTTAGGGTTTTGAGCACGTGAGTGGAAGAGTAGAGAATGAATGATCTGCCAAAGTGGCCTTTTTATAGGTCTCCCATATCACGAGCGGTTCTATACTAGAACCGTGCGTGATAAAATATCACGAGCGGTTCTAGACTAGAACCGTGCGTGATATTTTTATCACAGACGGTTCTATACTAGAACCGTCTGGGATAGTTTTATCACAGACGGTTCTATTATAGAACCGTCTGTGATATAAACTATCCCAGACGGTTCTATTATAGAACCGTCTGTGATGAAGATTGACACAGACCTTCATTGCTAAGGTAAATCCAAAGTTTGGCCTTCTTGACATAATGTATATACTTTAGTTTGTGCGAGCAATATCGGTAAAGGAAAGGAAACTATATTAAATAAATCAGATGCATATATACACAAAGTTGTTTTTAATTTGAGCATTTCATTACAAACAACTCTATTATCTTCTAGAGTACACTTAAAATCATAACTCCACTTGCTTATTCTTTTGTATAAAAATTAGCCCTTCATGATTATCGGCGCGTGTATAGCTAGCTTCTTGGGTTGTTCTTCTGGTGTGATGCTCTTTCCGATAGGAGGCAACTTTTCGAATTGATTGTATTCTTCCTCATCTACTACATTCTCTACTCCGACAATCCTCCTTTTTCCTGAAGAACTACATGTCTCTTCTTATTGGGCGGGTCGATTACATAGAATACTTGAACAAAGATGGTTAGCGAGTACGAATGGTTCATCTTGGTATCCGACGCGTGCGAGGTTGTGATGAGGGACACCGTGTTTGTCAACCTTCACATGCCGGAGGTGGACCCAACGACACGAAATAAGGGGATCTTGAATAGTACATAGTCGAGCTCCCAAATCTCCTCTATGAACCCATAGTAGGAGCTCTCGTTGACCCAACGGTGTTGAACGCATCTATGCATACACATTGCTCGGTTTGTGCTCTTCATATCCTGATCTCTCGTGTAAAATATGTACCCATTTAAGTCGTATCCTTTCCATGTTACAACTGTAAATGTTGGCCCTTTTGCCAACCATGTGAGCGTATCACCTGACGAGGTCCCAGTGATGGGTCGCTCCTTCAGCCATCTGTTAAACTGAAGGTTATGCTGTCTCGTGATCCAAGACTCTTGCCGCGTCAGATTCTCTTGCCGTAGCCAGTGCTTATGCTCATCGATGTACGGGGACACTACATCCATGTGTTGCAAAACCGTGAAATGAGCTTGAGCATAGGAAGCTGGATCAGGCGTGATTGCTTTCCTTCCGATGGTCCCGATGCCCTGGAGTCTCCCCTCATGGCGAGATCGAGGCACACCTATTGGTTCGACCTGAGCCATATAATCGACGCAGAACTCTACGACTTCTTGGTTGCATAACCTTTGACAATGCTACCCTCGTGAGATCGATTCGTCGTAGGACTTGAGAATTCCCATATACCTCTCGAATGGGTACATGCTACGTAGGAACACGGGCCCGCATATCTTTATCTCTATCACAAGATGAACAACGAGATGGACCATGATATCGAAAAACGACGGAGGGAAATACATCTCAAGATTACATAGAGTCATCACCACCTCGACCTCAATTGCATCTAGTGCTTGGGATCGATGACCTTACGAACAATTGTGTTAAAGAAATAACACACCTCGTGATTGTCTCCGGACCTTGGTGGCAAAATACTTCTAATTGCCACAGGGAGCATTTGTGTCATCAGCACATGACAATCATGAGACTTCATGCCAACTAATTTCAAATCTTGCATTGAAACAAGTCTCTTGATGTTAGAGGAGTAACCGGACGGAACTTTCACACCATGCAAGCACTGGCACAGTTCAGTTCTCTCGGCCTTAGACAAAGTGTAACAAGCAGGTTCACAATATGTTCGGCCAGTATCTATCTCTTTCGGTGCTAACTCAGGTCTTATGCCCATATTGACCAAGTCAAGGCGAGCATTGATAATGTCCTTTGATTTGCCTTTAATATTCAATAAGAGACCAATCAAGCTATCACAGACATTCTTCTCCACGTGCATCACGTCGATGCAGTGTCGAACTTCTAGGTGCTCCCAATAAGGTAGGTCCCAAAATATTGATCTCTTCTTCCACGTGCTCTTCTCACGGGACCTCGATTTACGCCCCTTTCCAAACGCAACATCCAAGTTCTTAACCATATCATGGATATCTATCACACTTAAAGGCTTTGGAGCTAAACCGTCTTCGTTCGTTCCATCGAATTGTTTTTTCATTTTGCGGTATGGGTGATTCCTCCGAAGGAACCTACGGTGATGCATGTAAACAGTTTTGCGCGAGTGATTTAGCCACACACTCTCGGTATTGTCTAAGCAGTGAGTGCAGGCTTTGGTTCCTTTTGTACTCTGGCCTAATAGGTTACCAAGGGCAAGGTAATCATTTATGGTGCGGAACAAAAGGCAGTGCAAAGTGAAGTTCTCTCGTTTGTACGCATCCCATACCTGTATCCCGGGAACCCATAGTGTTTTCAGATCTTCCACCAATGGTGCTAGGTACACATCAATATCGTTCCCAGTTGTTTCGGTCCTTGGATAAATCTGAGACAACAAAATGTACTTGCGCTTCATACACAACCAAGGAGGAAGGTTGTAGATCTGAGATTCACGGGCCAAGTGCTATCTGGCTACTCATGTTACCGAAAGGATTCATTCCATCTGTACTCAATCCAAACCTTATATTCCTCGGATCCTCACCGAATTCTTGAAACCTCCTATCGATGTTTCTCCATTGGATGGAATCGGAGGTGCCTTAGCATTCCATCGTTCTTACGCTCCTCCGAGAGTGCCAGCGCAGCAGTTTTGCCTCATTTGGGTTCGCAAACAAGCGCTTCAAGCGAGGAATTATAGGCGGATACCATGCCACCTTAGCGGAGAGTCCTTTCATCACTGGATGCCCTCACTTTCATCATTCGAATGACTCTTACGCTTGTGCGGGATCGTTGCACACAGGACATATGTGCAAGTTCGCGTACTCTTGGCGATCAGAGATCTGATCGTTCGGACATGCATGTATTCTTTCTACATCCATTCCCAAGGGACAAAGAACCTTCTTAGCTTTGTAGGTGGTTGTCGGCAACTCGTTTCCCTCGGGAAGCATGTCCGCCAATAAACGTAACAACGCTGTGAAACTCTTATCGGACCAACCGTTGCTTGCTTTCAATTTCAGCAGTTCAAGCACGGATGACAACCTTGTGTATTTCGACTTGCAGCCTAGGAACAAAGGTTTCTCAGAGTCCTCCATCAAGCCCGAATTTACCATATTCTCTATCATCACGGTTCCCTTCTACATCACGTAGCATCGATTGATTATCTTCACGCAACCTATCCTCATCGGAACCACAATCGATATGACCATCCGACATATCATTGACCGTCGACCATGTTAGTACACGCTTCAGTATCTCCTGCTCTTCACCGTGGTGGTCCAACATGTATACCCGTTTTGAATCCCTCATAATCAAGTGTGCTTCGATCTGCGCAAAGTTTGAAACATCTTGATTCTCACATCAATGCACGGACAAGACATAAACCGCCCCCTTATTAAACATATCCTCTTCTGCGGCTCTTCTAAGCGCGAGCGCCATTAATGTACTCGGCACTCACACGGTTCTTAGTGTACATCCATCTTCGGTCCATCTCGCCAAGCATATAGCATTAATTAGTGTTAATGCAAGTAAAACCCATTACTACCCTTACATAGAAAGAACACATGAATCTACAAGCTAAATCTAAAAATCATCAAATTCTATCCTTACCAAGCAAGATCTTGAATATACTACAATTAGACACCGTTACTAACCTTAGATCACCAAAATCAAATGGATCCTCAATCACCCTTCAAAATCAACGGTCTTCTTTTACCAAATCGCCTCACGGCCCCTGCACACCGACCAAATGAAAATAGATCCGAAACCTAAAATGCACAAAGTGGCTCAAGGCTTCACGTATTTTATATTCTTTAGAAATCTCGAGACGGTTTTATAAAAAACCGTCAATGATAAACATAGCATTCGAGACGGTTTTATCATAAAACCGTCTGTGATATATCACAGACGGTTTTATTACAAAACCGTCTGGGATAATACGTGATATTACAGACGGTTTTATAAAATAACCGTCTGTGATATCTTTACATACGGTTTTTAAATCAAACCGTCGTGATATTGATGTATATCAGCGATTTTTTTTGTACAATGCAAATGCAGTGATAATGTCACCGCGGTTTCAATATAAAACCGTCAGTGATATTATTTGTTACAGACGGTTTTGAGAAACCGTCTGTAATGAGTCGTCTAATATAAGCCTTTCTGTAGTAGTGATATCCACATAAGTACATGACCTTAAACTTGACAGTTGATAGGAATGTAGATCAACAAGTACTTAACAAATTGACAAAGTTTCAACTAAATCATACATCATTTGATCCCTCAAATAAAGCAAATCTGGTGCTAAAGAATTTGGAAATCTCCTCAAATCTAGTGCTCCACACTTCCAAGCAACTTGTAGCATTTCCCTTTTTAGGCTTTTAGCTACCCGCGATAAGATCAGAAATAATTGCAATCTGAATGAATATTTCCCTCTCAGCAAGGTCAAAAATAGTTGAATGTTGTGTTGGTAAAACACTAGACTAAGCCTTTTTTTAGACCAAGACACCAGACTTAGCCTGATATGATGCACAAATATATATACAACCTGATCACCTTTCTAAGCCGTTGAATCATTTGACCATAAGTATTTCTTCTAGGAAAATGAATAATGTTTTTCACATTGCCGACCAAATGATCAACAACTCTGCAATTGTATAAATGAGATCGATCACACAATCACAAAGAGCAATTGTATAAATGAGATCGATCACACAATCACAAAGAGCACAATAATAATTGACATAAGAGAGAACGGGAAATTAAGATCTGAACTCGAATTCGTATGCACCCAATTTATGGTTTGTGCACATGTTCTAACATGTTGCGCATCTATTAATTTTTTGAAGTGCCCAAGTGCACAAACCATAGTGGGTGCATATAAAATTCGAGTTAATAAAATTCACATTATATCTTTGGAGCCTTCTCTTTGTTAGTTCTGTGTGGTAGACATGCAGGTGTCAACAATAGAGAGTGATCCCGGCATCAAAGATTAGCAACAAGCATCTCATAGATTAGCAACAAGCCAACAACAAATCTGAACATGCCCCGGCATGAACACATGCACATATTGGTTGAGAATCAGCAGGATTGCTCCTAAATTGAGGGAAACCAAAGTAGAATTAACCAAGGCTTACCAAGAAATACTAACCTGGATCTCCAAGGAGGACTAGACTGAACTACGCATCGCAAGAGCTCGAGCTCGAGCATGCTAGGCAAGAATCCACTACTACAACAGTGCGAAATGCAAGAAAGGAGGCAGCTTCACCTTCACTCCCTTCCAATCACACCAAAACCTATTCAAAATCACCAAAAACCGTGCAGATTCCAACATAGCAAAATCAAGAACTGCACGGCACCAAGAATCCACCGAAAGAGACAGCGAAAATCACAAGCTTTCGCTTCAAATCGAGGCAAGAGCTAGCTAGGTGCTTCGGCGTTGATCTGAACTGAGGAGACGAACGGCGAGAGCTCCCTGTTCGATCTGCTCTTGACGTAGCTACCGTGATTGGGTTGGATGTCTACCAAGTGGCCGAGGGAGATGCCGTCGGGGGGTGGAGGGAGACGTCGCTGGGGTTGCCGCTGTGCCAGGTGGGGGTGGGGATCACTGGGCTTGCCAGGGGGTGGAGGGAGATGTCGCTCAAGCTTGCCGGTCGGGGAGATTGGATCTAGCGGACTCGAGCCTCCCTCGGCCAGATCTTGTCGACGTTGTCGCACCTCGGCACCTAGGAGCCGCCTAGATCTTGCCGTCGTCCGCCGAGGGCGTAGGGTGGGGTGAGCTGAGACGCTGCCAAGGGTGGGGGACTGGGGGTGTTGTTGCTGCGAGTTCGGGTGGCCGGGTGGGGAATGGAGGCCAGAAGCCGAATGGGGAATGGGGATCGATCAGGGATGGCCGAATTAGATGGGCCAGGATGCTAGGTGCCTAGGTCGCCAGGAGGCCCAAGTCAAAACCGGATATCCGAATAGGTTATTATCCGATATTCGGGTCCCGACCCATATTTTCCGGATACTCCATGCTCCGAATCCGATCCGGTATCCGGATTCAAATATCCAGATCCGGATCCGGATTCTTCGAAATATCTAAAATCCATCCCGAATCCGGTCCCGACCGAACCGAATCCGGATCGGACAGATAAAATCCGACCCATTTTCAACCCTAATTGTATGTCGAAGCCAAGTTGACCACATCAAGAAGGCCACAACAGATCCGTGTGAAAAAATAATTGTCTATGTCAGATAGGAAGCAATGGAGCCACGGTCCTCTGGCATCGGTTCCGAGGGAAATTAATTGAAGCCTTTTCAAAAGAAAAAGAAAATAAAAAGAGCTAGCTGCCGCAATATTATTTCAAGGAGCAACGGAGTTACTGCCAATGCTTCAAATTTCGGCTCATCGTATCTCGTGGGAGACTGAAATTCAAAATTTCAGTGAAATCTCAAAATTTTGGATAAAATTTGAACAAAATCTAAATGGAAAAATTCAAATCCAAATTTTTTTTTGAATCGTGATTTCCGAGATTTTGGCCAAAATTGACGAAAACTTGATAAATTTCAACTGAATGAAAAATGATTCAAACCGAGTTATAAAATTTTGAGAACTTTTTTAGATGGTCCTGACACATCATTAATTTTCTCATAAAATTTTGAGATGATGATCAAGTATGAGGAATTTTTAAAAATTCTAACAGTGCTACCGTTCTGAACTCCTCGTAAAAGCATTACAATGGGAGAATTTTTGATTGAGCAACCAAAACAGGTTTAGAATTTTTAAAACTTTTTTATACGGGTTCTGAGGCAGTTCTTAAGCTCTCATAAAAATTTTGGATCATGATGACACATAATCTAATTTATGAAATTCTGACAATGTTATTGTCTCATTTATGTTCCTCCTATTTTTTATTTGTCAAAGATAACAAATGGAGTTTAACTCTTTCGGAAATTTTTTGGTATGATCCTAGAGTATAAAATATGTCACCATAAATGATTTAGAGCATAATTAATCTTGTAGATTTTTTAAAAAATCTGAAAGTGTTTCTATTATTTTTATAAAACGTCTCAAAAATTCGGGTTCAAAACATTTTAATGAAAGATAACATTCTTAAGAGGTATTGTCCCAAAATCTGGCCAAAAAAACTTTAAATCCAATAAAAATACCCAAAATTTCATGAAATTTTCAAAATTTTGACTGGAATTGTTGAAATCTCAGTAAAATTCAATTGAATGAAACAATTTTCAAAACACATTAGAAAATTTTGAAAAAAAATGTATGATCCTGACACATCACTAATGTTCTCTAAAATTTTCAGATGATGATCAAGCCTAAGGAAGTTGTAAAAATGCTTACAAAGTGCCGCTGTCTTGATAAATGGCTAAGTATATATATTATTTTAATAGATTTAATTGAGTAACCAAAACAAGTTTAATTTTTTTAAAATTTTAGAGATGGGTTCACTACTACAGAATGGTACATCACTATCGCTTCATCTGGGTCAATTCTTTAGAAGAAACGATAGAGATGAGTCCCTCATCTCTATCGATTCTTTAGAAGAAGAGATAGAGATGACGAACTCATCTCTATCGGGGAAGAACCGACTGTAATAGCGTTGCCTCATCTCTGTCTTATGACTTTGTGTCGCCACCAGAACCGACTGTGATGATAAAAAAAACCGATTATGATGTATATTTGTGTAGTAGTGGTTCTGAGTCAATTCGTAAGCTCTCCTAAATTTTTTGGATTATGATCACAGTCGAGCGAATTTATAAAACTCTGACATGGTTACTATCTCATTTATATTCTTTCTATTTTTTATTTTTCAAAGATAACAAATGAAGTTCAATTATTTTGAAAATTTTTCTGTATGATTCTAGACTACTAAGTACGATACCATAAATTTTTTTAGAGTCTGATCTAGCTTGTACATTTTTTTTAAATATAACAGTGTTTCTATTATTTTTTTAAAACATCTCAAAAATTCAGTTTTTCAAAATATTTTCATGGAAGATGACATTCCTAAGAGGTATTGTCCCAAATCTGATCAAAATTTTTGAAATTTTAGTGAAATTTACCAAAAAATTTGAACTTATTGTAGCAATTTAATTTCTTTTCATTTTTTTGTTCTTCAGGATTTTTAATCTCGTCCTCGGCCAAATTTTTGAAATTTCATCGGGATTTTGAACCTTGGTTACTGCTTCAGGCTTCATCTGATGTAAGTGCAAATTGGCTTTTTTTCTTACATGCACACCAGCAACCGTACCATAGAGTATCTCTTTTGTTATTTCCGATTACTTCCGCTACACAGAAGTGTACTAAGGATTATGCAAGTCCACTGCTTGCCAAAAAAAAAAGAAATGCACTAATTAAGGATTCATCAGCCTTAATTTGATTATTTCAACTTCACCTTGACTCTGTTCCAACGACTCGACTCCAAATATACCGAACGTTAACTCGCGCTCTACTCGGTGACTATTTTAGTGCCAATTTCACCAATAGTATTGCCCGCGCCGTTTGGCGCCATTCTACGCCATCTCTATCAACAATCTTCTATCACATTCGATCATCACATTGCTTCTGTTGGAGTTGGATTTCATTATAATATAGGTCATTGTGCCTATTTTTGATAGCATCAATGCGACATTAATCATTGGCAAATTGTTTGATGATACATCATCTACTACGCATTATTGCGGCAAGATCCGCACATATAGAGCCTAAGATGAAGTTATAGGCTTTCAACACAATGAATTAATTTGGGCTACATTTAATCATGGAGACTTTAATAAAACAAAAAAAATCAATGTTAGTTGAGTAAACAACTGAATTTGGACTGTTTGGATATGTTGCAATTTTTAATCGCTTACGTGACCATTACAAAGGCTTTGGCAATATTAATTCTCAAGAATTTGATAACATCCTAATGGCAACTAGCATTATATTCTCTGGAGTTTTACTGTTTAAAAGTAAAGGTTTTGCTCTAATATCAGTTTGAAATGAAGAATTGAAGTGAAAGGAGTTTGCTTTTGCGTAGATACTACAACATTGTCTAGTTGTTAAAGCTCAATATGATGAGTCTACTGTAGTTTAATACTCCATTGATGGCACAAGAGTTCTTTCATCTGGATAGTTTTACAGGAGCAATTTCAAACATGTAATATAGTTTAATTACCTTTGAAGTTAGCAGTTTGACGTACGTGATGGCTACACATGTAAGTTGTTGTCTTTCAATTGGTACTATTTGCTGAATTTTGTGTTCTAGGTAGAGCATATTAAATATCCATGATACGAGTTCTTCATTATCTATCATGAACACATATGATATTTTGTCTTATGTCATTAAATGATTGAGTATTTGTTTCAGGAGGTCAATTACATAGACTTAGACTTTACTGGGGGTATGAATTGTTGAAGACCCAAATTTCTTCATCTGCTTTGTTGATAGCTGTGTGTTTGGGTTTGCTCAATTTTGCTTCATGAGTAGTGTTTGTATAAAATTGTTCCAATCTTTCTTGTTCATATTAGTCCGATGAACTTTCAAGGCACAAGATCCGTTGATGAAGATTTATTTTGAGGGGATTTTGATAATTTGGCTATAGGAGCGAATTTATCTCATGGTGGAAATTGTTAAAGCATGATCCGAATTCATTTTGGTTTTGTTTCCTACTCTAATTCAGAGTTCTATTCCTATATGGAGTCTTTCATGTTTCACTATAAATATGTACCTATAGTCCATAAAATAGAAAAAGGCAAGGAGAAAGGTAAGCAAGACGAGAGAAGAGAAAAGAAGACCTCGTTGTAAACATATCCTCATATGGTGATATTTATCTTCGTGCGTCTGTGCTTTTTCCCGAAAGAGTTTTCCGTGTAAAATCCATGCCTCCTATTCCTTTGATCACATATTTTTCCTGTGCATTTTGTAATAGTTTTTTTTCTAGTTTTCTGGTTCACAATGTGTTTATCTCATGATAATAAATAATTTTAGATTTGAAACCCATAATGATTTTATCAATAATACTGATATATACCCAATTGATTGCACCTTCAGATCATTTGAGAGTATGTATCCACAATTTTTAGAAGGCAGATATGGGACATACATACATCACATTCTGTCCCAATACGCACTTGAGTGGTTCAACTTTTTTTTCCTTGATGTAGTTCAAAAGCTATCTTTAATTTTTGCCTTAACTAACAATGTGATGAACTAGCCTTAGCTAGTTTGGTGCATGATCTAGATAAGTACCTCCTTACTCAATGGCCACATATAGGAAAACGACTCACCTTGAAACGAGAAGCGTTGATATCTTTTCTTTTCTTTCTTTTGAGACTGTGTTGATATCTTTTCATGCGCACCACGAGATCGAATGCCTAGCTACACCCATGCATGTGTGTATGTGTGCATGTTTTAGTTAAGAAAGAAGTCCACTTTATACCCATAAATTTATGCCCTAAGTCCGAATTACATCCTCAACTATGAAACCGTTAAAGGCCCCACACCCCCATCAAAACTAATTCAAATTATCCCCTATAGGCTATAGCTGGTTTCATATGTGGTTTTTGCCATATGGCCTAATTTTATGTTGATGTGGCCTATTTTTATTAACGTGGAAGCCACATCACCATCCTTCCTCTTCTTTCTCCCTCTCACCCGTTTATCTCTCTCTTTCTCTCTCTGCAATGCATCTCCTTGCCCTCTCCCTTTCTCCCACCATCTCTATGGTTGCGCCATCGGCTGCTCCATCCCATCATGGTGGAGCGAACCCCCATGATAGGACCCTCCCCCAACTGCTCTGCTCCTTGCCATGCCCAAAACTTCCCTCATCCCCCCTCCTACTTCTAGATCCAATACGTTGTTTCCTCAAAACTCTAGCTTTGGAAGTGGATTTGTGGGAGCTGGTGGAGAAGGCCTTGGGTGAGCTAGCTAGCATCGGCGTGAGAACGGAAGAGTAGGTTGAAGGAGACAACGAAGAAAGAGAAGTCTTTGTAGACCTTGGAAAGGTGAGGGAAGAGAGGCTGGGCTTGGGGACGAGTGGAGAGAAGGGAGGCTAGAAGGTCACTAGCATAGGGAAAGCGGGGGGTGCAAGAGAGGATGTGAAGGAGCTGCATGTGGGCGAGGATGGAGGGGCGGGAGGGGGCGAAGTGGAAGAGGTGGAGGGTAGCATCGAGGTCGAGGCGGACACGGTGGAGGGTGGCGTGGAGGAGGGCAGGGATGAGTGGGGAGGAGGATATGAGGTGGGCGGCAATGGGAAAGTGGTGGAGGAAGAGGAGGAGGGTGAGGTTGCCCAAGAGGGTGGGGTCGGTGGCGGCACGGGGCAAGGCGAAGGAGTGGATGTGGCACTAGAAGGAGAGTTGTAACAGCCTCAAAATTAATAAAATAAATAAAAATAAATTAAAAATCTTTTGTGTATTATTTCTGAAATTCCTGAATTTTCTGGATTTACTGGATATTATTTTGGCTTTTCCTTAATACAAGATAGTGAATTAAAGAATATAGTAAAATAGTAAAAGTAAAAAGTAAAACTGCCAAGTCAACAAAAACTTACCAAAGTCATAACAAAAATCTAAGGGCTCTCCTCGGCCAGTTTAAGTTGGTGGAATAGCTGGATTAATTAAAATAATATTTAATCAAAGTAAATCATGTGAAAAGAAAGTCAGGGTAAAATGGTAAACGAATTGTGTGGAATTCTCAGGAAGTTCTCCTGGATCAATATTTTTACCCTGCTCACATTAGCATGGTTTCCACCGCCAGTAAAAATATCAAGAATTTACTAATTCATTTTATAATTTTAAAAATTCAAAAATAGTGAAGAAATAAATTGGAAAATAGTAATGTCAGAATTATTAAAAATTAAATATCAAGAAATAAAATCTGAAAAATTTGAATAAGGTGTATAATACCATTTTAGACCCTGATCAAAAGTTTTATAAAATATGAACCTCATTTATATCATAAATTAAATGAAAAACAGAATTAACAAAACAGCAACAGATGCATTGTCAGAATTATTTAAAATTCTACATGCATATTAAAATGGTGAAAATTTTACAGGAGTCTGGTAATTCCCTTTTCGACCTAGGGTAAAATTTATAAATTTTAGAGTCATTTTAACCGTCAAAACCGCCTAGAAGTCCCGTTCTGTCCTGAGTCTTCGTCAGAGTTCTTTTTCTTGTTCCGCTGACTGGTGGGTCGCCAGCGGAGCCAGCCGACCTCGCTGCCACCTAGCCCCCGCGTGTCAGCCGCTCGCCCGTGTTTTCTTCTTCCTCTCGCTGTTCCCTCGCGCCGACGCAGCGTCGCCGAGTCTTCTCGCGCCCGCGCCACAACCGACTTCATCTCCCCATATAAAAGCCCCTCACCATGTTGCAGCCGACCCTGCCATCGCCCTGTGCAACCCATTCGCCGCCATTTTCTCTCGTCGTCTCCAGCGCCGGCAAAAACCCGAAAAGGGGGAAAACCACCAATCCGTCGCTCTACTCAATCCTAGCGCGATTCATCTGAGCCTTAGCCTCCTCTCGTTGCAAGAACCTCATCCCCACCTTCAGTTGAAGCCCTTTCTTCCCCGACGAGCTCTCCCGTCGTGTTTCTTCTTCCGCCGCCGCTGCACACAGTGAGACCCCCCCCCCGATGGCTCATTCTCTTGAAGAAGTGATGAAATCGAATCCTTGTATGGCACTGGTGATCAATTCGGTGAAAATGAGGCTTGAATGGCCCTAGTTTTGCGTTGCCGCTGCTCGGCCATGATCGCCACCGCACCTTCACGGTGGTGCGCCGCTGCAGAGCCCCTCAAGCCACCGCGCCGCCACCATCGTGTGCGCACGGACACCCTGAACCTCGGGGTGTAACCCATTCTGCCTCAGAGGGTCTTCCTCGCCGCCGGTGAGCTTCGCCCGTAGCCGCTGCCGCACCTTGCCAGTGGAACCTTCTTTCCCGGCCACCTCCGACTGCCGTGTGACCTTCCCTGGGTGCACGCGAGTACGCTGGTGCTCAGGGCGGAGTCCATTTCGGCTCTCCGACGACGCTTTGCCGCTGCCGGCCGAGGAAGCCGTCGGCCCTGCTTTGAGTCGCTAATCGGTGGGCGGCGTTGTCGGCCATTGCGCGCCATGCGATCATGTGAACCCGCGTCGATCGCATGTCTCGCCGACAGCTTGGCCCCACGCGTTAGCGGCGCGCTGCGTGCACCAGTCGCTGCCATCTGGGCCCGGGTTGTCAGCGCCTATCGCCGAAAAGGGAAAGCGCGTTTTCCCCCGTGAAAGCTTACTTTCCATTCTCGGCATATTTCTGATTTTCAGTATTTTTCAAAACCTAGAGTATTCAAACTTGAATATCTTCTGAACTAACTGTCCAAATTTGATGAAATAAATTTCTAAATTCATCTAAAATTATGTAGATTCATAATATGCAAAAATATTTCAGAATTGAATTTTATTTAAATTTTGAATTCAAATTTAAAAAGGGGTTAGAAATATGTCATACAAGGAAATTTTACAAATGATCACCAAAATTTGTAAAATAAATTTTGTTAGATTCCTTGTAACCTCAAGAACCAGAATATGTAAATATACCTAGGGTTTGTTATAAGAAAAATTTATGTTGTTAAATATGTGGTAAAATGGTGCAATAATAATCCAAATAAACTAAATCTTTAAATTGCAAATAAGAACAAATAATTCATGTAATCATTTCTGAATTGTGAAGTTATTTTATTTGAATATTTCCATCTAATTTCTTTTTGGCCCTATTGAAATTTGGTATTTGTTATATGTTGCCATACGACATGTAGAACCCGACGAATCCGGTTTAATCGACGATCAGGAATTCGACGTCGAGGAGAATCAACAACGCAAGCATCCCCTTTGATCATATTGATCCTAGCTGTACAAATGTTTTCATTAAATGTTTTACTGCATACTTTATTTTTATTAAAGTCTGCTATATTATGGAAACTGGTAGTTATACCTGTAGTTTAATAGAACTTCCTTGATAAGTATGAAATTGTAAACCTTGATAACCCTAGAATGACGTAGACAATATGTGATGTCAATTTGGGTTACTCACACTTAGTATCTTGCTTAGACATGCTCAAAGCAACATAAAACTTGCCATTATTACAGATGTTGGATATGACATTTAATTGGGTATGACCATTTTTGTGGTTGGTATTTTGGTTGGAAAAATGAAAATAAAACTACGGTTTAGATGCGGGAAATTATTGGCAATAGCCGGGTGTGCATGTTTTTGCACGTAATGTAGGGTGGAAATTATTGCCCGTGTCGGATTAAGGACCGAACTATGGGTTATTTTCAGGCAAAGAATTATCATACAACCACAAGCGCTGGTATGGGATAGCTCTAACTTATGAAGTTATTTAAAACTAGCTTTGCACTTGGAAGGCCGGAGTAGTACGAGCTGTTTCTTAATTAATTGCTCGACGGGACATCCACACTGAGGTGATCATGGATTAAACGTCTACCAATATAACAGTGTACGCCATGCTGTGGGTAGTTCCATCATTTCTATGCTCTGAGTTCTTATGCCACAGAATGGGTTTGTCGTCACCATGCTGGTGCAAAGTTAGGATTAAATAATGTAACAGTTATAACATGACTCTCTACGGCACACCAAAGGAAGTGTGCAAATATCGATTGCTCAAAGAGTCAGTCATATACGTAGGTAAAGTCAGATACCTCTGCAGTGTAAAACTAATCGATTAGCGCGTCATGTAATGGACACTTAGTAAAGTCATCACATAGTTAGCGTTTTGTTATTTTCATAAAATGTGGTTTCTACTGTGTGTTGGCAATTTCTCTTGTGACGATGGAAATGGTTACTTGGATATGGTCATTTTACCCAGGTGTGAGATTTCATTTACTCGTACTTATATACTGTCAATTTATTCGATCTGCTTTTAAAGTAAATTTTGTTGCAATCTATTATTCTGTATTTACATTTGAAACTGGCTTTCTGCAAATTAACCTTAATAGCCTTCCATTGAAATGACCTGTATGTATTTTAGGATTTTCAAAAGTCTTGCGAGTACGTAAGTACTCAACTTGCCTATGTTGATGTTTTTAGGCGAAGAATCAGATTACCCCGACGATCCATACGTTGATGCAGGATACAGGGAATTTAACGATGAATTTTTCTAAGGTTTCTCCCTTGTCAGCTGCCTGTGGGACAATGGGTTAAAAGGCATACTACAAGAAGTTGTCTCCACTGCAGTTTT
Organism: Otatea glauca; assembly: GCA_036346275.1. NCBI lineage: Eukaryota > Viridiplantae > Streptophyta > Magnoliopsida > Poales > Poaceae > Otatea > Otatea glauca. The sequence goes on along the minus strand of CM070712.1, from coordinate 20,151,985 downwards.
ACTTTTGGTATTGTAAAAATATTATGTAACCTTGCTTCCGCTGTATAATAAAATTTGTGTATGACTGTGGTATCAATTTGTATTTGTGCGTACTAGCTACTGATCATGGGACTAGTATTGTATGCACATGGTATCCATTTTTGGTATTCATTGTCAAAAATGGGGGCCTTACAAGAGTGGTCGAAGGAAGTGGCATCTGTGGGGCATGTCAAAGAGGTACTTTGTGGTGGTGCTGCTATGACGATCGGTCGGCGAATGGGAAGGCCAAAGCGGCATGTGGTGGCTAGTGAGGCAGTGGCCGGAGAGGAATGGGAAGAATGGTAGGGTGGACGAAAGTGTTGTTCCTTTTTGGTAGAGGGAGCGACGGCATGGGTAGCTTTGGAGAGCAGTGACCTAGGAGGAAGTAAGAGAGAGAGAGAACCGAGGAGGAAGAAGAAGTGCCTGAATATGACAGGTAGGGGAACCAAGTTTTTTTTGTATTGAGCTTTGTTGAGTCGGTAATACCTATTAACATGGATGCCACATCAGCAAAAATTGTACAAGTGGACGCCATGTCATCCAAAACTATGGTGGTTTAGGGCGAGGGGGTTATTTAATTTGCTCCTGTTTTGATAATTAGACAGTGAACGATTTCGTATGTTGTAACATCCCAAAAATTAAAATAAAATTTAGAAATTAAATTTTAGAATTGAATTATATTTATTAATGTTTTTCTGCATTTTTTGAATTATTCCGATTTTCCTTGATTTTTGCTCTAATGGGAAAACCTTTATAAGTAATAGATAAACAACAATATGAAATCTTACATTAATAAAATGTATAAAAATCCCTGCATAATCTTGAGATATCTCTAGAATCCTACTTCTAAATTTTAAAAGCCATGTAATCATAATGGGCAATAAAAGCCCAATTAATGTTTCTTGACTAGCAACAGTAATCTTGTCAAATTTAAATAACAATAATCTGACCTTATCCCAAGCTAAAAATTTAATATTAATTTCTGGATAGATAAATACATCTACATTACAAAAAGTTAAAAATAAATAATCAATTTGTATATATTTAAAAATTGAAAAACAGAATTTTTGAAAATCTAAGAATCAGAATGTCAGAATTTTTATAAATAGAATACAAAATATCTCAAAGTTAGATTTTTAATGAAGTCTTATATGGACAATAGGAACTCCTATAAAAAGTTTCAAAAAGTTTTCATAAGATATAAATATCCATAAAATTTAAAAATAGAAAACAGAAATTTGAGCACAGTGCCTTGTCAGAATTTTTGTAAATTCTGTACAAAGTATTTTCATATGAAATTTATATAGTACGAACATAATTATCTAAAAGTTTCTAATAAAAATTATCAAAAATTTCCCATCAAGAATTGATGATCATTTAAAGCCCAACATCATTGCTGAGTACTGATCGATTGAAGCGGGTTTGCGTCTCTTCACTGAAACAGTATTCGAGGCTCCACTTGCAGTGTCTATTCCAGCCATCGCCTTGCTCTCTCTGCCAATGGGACCGACCCCGCATGTCAGCCTCACTTCTCCCCTCCTCCTCCCTTCTTCTTCGAAGCTTCCTCTACCGCAGCAATTGAAAGCCAATCATTCCCCACTGTCACGCCACTGCCACTCCGAACAATGGCACAATGCCAACTGAGCTATCCTAAGCACCTCCCTGCCAAGCCTATGCAACCGCCATTCCTTGCCAATTGAACGCGCAGTTACTACCTGGAACATTGTAATCTTCCCGTGCATCCTCTCTGGCCGGCTGTAAGTTCAAGCTCCATTAGTTTTGGTGATTGGTTTAATATTAATGTTTAATCATTGTTTAATGACAAATCTAATCATTATGAGACTAACATGTTTAATTGAGCCTTATTCTTATTAGTCTCATATTTGGATGGAAAATGAAAAACCTAAGGTATGCACTTGTATTCACTCTATTGACTTAATGCATACTTAGGATTCAAGTTAAAGTATTAACTCTTCCATTGCTTTAGTCCAAATATGTGCATTATGTTCCTAATTCATATATTACATGAATGCACACATCTAGGGGGAGTTTATAATTTAACTTGTTGTTTCAAAAGTATTGATCCATGTCTTATTGCTAAATAACATATAAAGGATCAAGACTTTGAAACAATCATTTGAGTATATGAAACTTGTGTAGTTATATATATACTCATATCAATTTAAATAAAATTTAAATTGAGTTCGATTGTCTTTCAATCAATAAAAGAACATTTCATCATGTGTTGATGGTGTTCCTTGTTGATTAAAGACAAGCGAAAAGTTCTTGAGTATAATGAAGCATTAGTTGCATCAAAGTACTCAAGACAACAATTAATCATTCAAATTGATTTGGGTTGTGCACAATCGATCTTGGAGGCATCCATTATGTGTTAATGGAGTGCGGTGATGATTGAGACAACCGTATTTGTTGGACTAACAATCTTCTACGAGTTGTGAAGTAGGTTGAGTCCAAGATAATGAAGATTCGGGAAGAAGAAGAAGTCATCATGTGTTGATGAGCTTCAAGAGGTGATCCCAAATAAAGAGAAGAGCTAGAAGGTTCATCATGTGTTGATGACCAAGAAGAAGAAGAGGTGATCCTAGAGAGAAGATGATTGGAAATCATAAAAGCTCCAAGTGGATCGCTAGAGGCAAAGGTATAACTAGCTAGGGCTAAGGATGTGTTCCTAGTCTTTTACCGGTCTCGGTGTTTGGATGGTAGACCGGGTTGCTAGTTAGGTTGCCGTACTATTAAGAGGGGTTGAGTCTTTTAGCTTGAGCTTCATCATGTGTTGATGAACTCGATCCGGTTCACTCTAGCTCACTCTCTTGTTTTGGTTTTTGCATTGAGCTAACCATTTGGCATGTGTTGCAAATGGGTGAAGCTCGTGCGTTGGATTTTGCATGAGCTAAGTATTTGCATGTGTTGCAAATAAGGGAGCTCATGCTTGCTTCTTGATTGAATCTTATTTGGTTTGGTTTTTGCATGAAGCTATGGATTTGCATGTGTTGCAAAATGGGAAATAGCTTATGCAATATTGTTTATGTGGTCATTGCTTGGAGCTAAGTTTTGCATGTATTGCAAAAGGAGAGAGCTCAAGCAATTTGGTTTAAAGTGGTTGCATGGAGCTAGAGATTTGCATGTGTTGCAAATAGAGAGCTCATGCATAATTTGTTGTGGTTGTTTGCATGGTGCTAGAGATTTGCATGTGTTGCAAATAGGGAGCTCATGCTTTGGTGTTTTAGTTTGTGATTGGGTCATGTGTTGATCATCACAAGGCTAAGCTTGGTTTAGTTGCAAAATATGTTTTTGCAAAGTGTTGACTTGTTATTTGCAAATGTGTTTTGCAAATAAGCTGGAAGTTATGAGGTTCGATCCTAGAGCATGTGTTGGCATTTGCAAATGTGTTTTGCAAAGTGTCGGGATTATGCGTTGATCCTTACATGGCTAAGAGGATTGATCTTATAAGTTCGTGGTTTATTTGCGAATGTGTTTTGCAAATAAGTTGGAGTTGTTATTTGTAAATGTGTTTTGCAAATGAACTTGAGATTATGGGTTTCGATCCTAGAGCATGTGAATAGGGTTTGCAAATATGTTTTGCAAATTGACTTGATCATGTGTTGATCATCACATGGCTAAGAGGATTGATCTCATAAGTTCTTGGTTTATTGGCAAATGTGTTTTGCAAATAAGTTATGCTTAATGAGATTCTTTGGAGTATGTGATTAACATGTGCAAATATGTTTTGCATAATGTTGTCATCATGTGTTGATCCTCACATAGCTCAAAGAATAAATCTTTAATGGTTTGGAGAAAAGTTTTTGTGAAAAACCGTGTTTTCTCCTTATGGCGGTCGTCTCAGCCCATGTAGGGCCAGTAGCACCGCTTTGGCCGTAGTACCGCTTATGGGAGCATGTCTTGCAGGTCGGTCCGGTGCTACCGCCCATGGTAGCCCGGTAGCACCGGAGGTCCGGTGCTACCGTCCCTCTGGCCGGTGTGGAAATTCCAGAGAGGGATGTTTTTGGGCGGTTTGGCGGTCCGGTGCTACCGCCCATGGTAGGCCGGTAGCACCGGAGGTCCGGTGCTACCGCTCCTCTGGTCGGTGCGAAAAATCCAAAGGGGGTGTTTTCCGGGGTGAAGGCCGGTGCTACGCTTGGCCAGTAGCACCACTCCCGATTGGCGGTGCTACTGAAAATCCTGCAGCTAGTTTTGTAGCCGTTGGCGAGGCCGTGCTACCAGTCCCAGTTGGGCGGTAGCACCGGGTTTGCTGGGCACTTTGCCCAATTCGCCCCCAACGGCTAGTTTTGGCTTGGAGGCTATAAAAGGAGGCCTTGGGGAGCAAGGGCTGTAGTTGTGGCTGTGTGCTAGAGCATTTGGGTGTTTGTAGGAGTTGTGTGCATGTGTTGCCATCTTCTATTTGCTTCTTGAGCTAGTGTGAGCCTCTAATTGCATGTGTTGCAATTAGGAGAGGATTGAGAGCCTCTTGTGCATGTGTTGCACTTGAGGAGGATCCTAGTGCATGTGTTAGACGTAGGAGGTCACTGGAGTGCATGTGTTGCACTAGGTGAAGTTCAAGCGGAAGGGCTTGACTTGTTACTCTTGGAGGTTGCTGCCTCCTAGACGGCGTAGAGCGTCGTGCGCGTTGAGCTTCTCAACGGAGGTTGTGAGAAGTCCCGGCGAAGTTTGTGAAGGTTGGAGCTCGCCTATCCGGGAGGGAAAAAGGAGCTACCACTAGTGGATTCGAGGTGGGTGCTCAATTCGTGGAGCCGGTCCAATTCGTTTGAGCTAACATCAACGTGGACTAGGGGAGACCGGCAAGTCTCCGAACACCACGGTAAAAAGTATAGTGTCTCTTGTGCTTGCATTGTGTTTGTCATTTATGTTCAAGCAATTTATATTCATAGAATTAAATTGATTGATCACTTGTCTTTAGAATTGCATATTCTTGTTAGAGATATAATTAGTTAGTGCACATAGTAAGCCTAGTTTATTTAGGCTTTAATTTTCAAAACCTTAGTTTATCGCTTCCGCATTAATAATTGTTAAGGTTTTGGCATTAGGAAAATTAGAGGTGAATTGCTTTGTATAAATTAGTGAGAGATTTTTAAAAGCTGCCTATTCACCCTCCTCTAGTCGGCATCCTCGACCTTATAAGTGGTATCAGAGCTTGGTCTCTCATTTTATTAGACTTAACCGTCTAGAGAGTTAAGAATGTCGACTATGGGTTTAGTGCACTACACCGATTCACATATTTTTTATGGCTCTAATTATGCGTCATGGAAATTATTTATGATTTCTCATTTTAAATCCATGAGCCCCAAAATATGGTGGATCGTAGATGTGGGCTTTTCTCTTCGGTTGAATGAATTTGCTCCAACTAAAGGAGAAGAGAAATGCCTACATCTCGACGCTCAAGCTACTAATGCTTTATTTAGTTTTGTGAGCGTAGATGTCTTTAATTCAATTTGCAATCTCAAGAGCGCCCATGAAATGTGGATCAAGCTTCAAGAATTATTTGAATTATCCACATCAACAAACGATGATTGCATTGAGGATGGGACATCGGTAGAAGAAACCTCCACTTCTACCTCAAGTGATGAAGAAACCTCAACCTCTGCCTCAAGCGACAATGAGCATCGAATTATTTCATCATTAACTCGTTGCTTCATGGCAAAAGGTAAAATTGAGATAAGTGATAGTGATGAGGATGATGAGCCCTCCTATGATGAATTAGTGAACATGCTAGAGGAGCTCAATAATTATCTTAGGAAGGAGAAAAAAATATAAGATTTTGAAGCATGAACATGAATCACTTCAAAATTATTATAATGTGCTTAAGGAAAATCATGAATCTCTCCTTCTCAAGGAAATCACTAAGTCTAGGGTGGACATAGAAATTACATGTGATTTAATTGATGATATGCCATGCTTAATTTCTAATTCTAGCATTTCATCTAAAATTGATATGTCCACCTCTAGTGATGATATGCCTTGTTGCTCTAATTCAATTGCTACTATTTTCTCTACGCAATATGAGACTAATCTTGTAGAGGAAAATAAAGAGCTCAAGGAACAAGTCACACAATTGAGAAGTGACTTAGAGAAGTGCTACAAAGGAAAGGTCACCCTCGACAACATTCTAAGCAATCAACGAAAGTTGGTTGACAAGAGAGGGATCGGCTACATCTCCAAGAGGGAGAAGAAAATGAAGGGCTACTACGCCTCGATGCGCCCTCATCAAGTGGAAGTCAAATCCACACCACTATTGGAGAGGCAAACCGGCAAGGAGCACAACAAGGTCAAGAGAGGGCCAAATAGCGTGACGTGCTTCAATTGCCGGGAAAGGGGACATTTCGGTAAGAATTGTCCCTTAGGTAATACTCCTAAGCCTATTATTGTCAATGATCATTACTTGCTTAGGAAGGACAAAAATGGTAATGTGTTTGCCAAGTTTGTCGATTCTCCTAAGTACTTGCAAAATAATGATAATCATTTGCCTAGGAGAAATAATTCTAGAAATGTGTTTGCTCAACATGCTAGATTTCCTAAGACTATGAAAAACCATGTTGATCATGTGCTTAGAAAAATAACAATAGCAAAACATTTGCTAGATATGCTAGATCCTCTAAGCATTCTCATTATAATGATCATCATATGCTTAGAAAGGATCAAACTAGAAATGGGTTTGTGAATTTTACTAGACCTCTTCAGCCTTCTCATTACAATGCAAATAATTCGCTTAGGAGGAATAATAACCTCAAACCAATTGCTAGTCATGTTAGTTCACTCAATACTATAAATTTTAGGGCCATTTGGGTTCCTAAATCTATTATGACTAACATTTTTGGACCCAACAAAAATTGGGTACCAACAAGTGCCTAGAAGTTTATTAGGTGCTTAGAGATGCATTGGAAAGCTTTGGCTCAATCAAGAGAATGATTTCATCATATGCAAAAGGGAGCCAAGCTTGAGGACATTCACTCCAATCAAGAACCAATGACATCCCAGGTAACAAGTATTTAAATTGATTCTTATAGCTTCTAGCCTTGTGTAGGTTAAGCTACATTATTCATCAAAATAAATTTGAATTGCTTGTTTATATTCTTGCTCATGCTTTTTAGTTGTATTGATTGTAATCTTGAGCAAGATGGGAAGTGGCACATTAAGGGGGAGTGCTAAATCATTGTCATGAATATTACATCCCTATGTGTGCCCATATTTACATAAGTACTAATACATATACTTTTAAAATCAAGCCATTTAGCCAAAAGTCAAAATTTCTATATCTATTAGTAATCTTTCGAAAAACTAGTTGAAAAATGTATACAAATGCTTTCAAAAGGTTTTCCAATAGTTTTGGCATCACAAGAATCTACTTTACAAAGAAAAGAAGTTTCATGCCCAAAATCAAGTTACTAGTATCTTGTTTTGGATTTAAACTTATAATTTTCATAGAATTAATTGTGAAATGAATTTGAAAAAAAATCCAAAACTAAAAACCTAGAGTTGGTCAATCTTAATAACTTTCGTATTCAAAAGATTTTCAAAAGACCAACCAATCAAAAGTTATTTGATTTTGAAACTCGCGAAAAAAAACTACTCTTGACCTATAATGGTCATATTATTGCACTTTGTGAGTTTCTCCTTTTGGACCGGAACTTGTGTAGAATCTTGGTTAAAAATTATATTTAAGACTCATACACAATATTCAAATCTCTATATCTCATCTTATTCTTTATTTGAATCTTCTGTTGAAATATTTGGCTTTGTTTTACAAATAGCTATTTCAAAAGGACCATTTTGGTCAAAAGTCAAATCTTATGTTTAAAAGGCCCAAAATTGTAAAAAAAACTTTGTAAAAGTATTCTAATATGTATTTCAAATGTTTTACAAGCTTTCAAAATGAAAATTCTATATTGAAATCAAAATTGGCCAAAATTCTTGTTTTGACCCAAAATAGCCTATTTAAGCATATTGCTCAATCTTGGCTTTCAAATTGGATTTCATTATCTTTTCAAGTGGAATCATGGTTTCTAAAAGTATTTCAAATCCTACAAGCCATGAGGATTTAATTTCTATGAAATCCGAAATTAAAGTTGCACCTTGAGGCCCTTTATGTTTTTATTCTCATTTTCATGCCTCAAAGCGCAATTTGCCATATCTTTCAAAATAAAATTATTTTTCGAAAAATCTTTTTGAGAAACCATCTAAATAGTCCAAATTTCATTTCTGAAAAGTTTCAAATTATTTGGATTTCATTTGAATTATTTTTGCAAAATTTGCAAAAATTTAGTTTTTCAGTCTGTCAGAGCCGGTTGCACCGCTCTGAACCGCGGTAGCACCGGAGCCCAGTTCTAACGACCATGTGAGAGAGGTAGTACCGGCCCTGGTAGATCTGTTATGAATTTTCAGACTTTTTGAAATTGATTTTGGGATATCTTTTGATTGGAACTTCCTTTTTCAAAAATTCTTTTTGGAAAAACTTCTTATGATCCCAATGTATCTTTTTATAAAATTTCAAATCATTTGAAAATTATTTGGCTTAGTTTAAAATGGTATCCACTAATTTCACCTTGATATATTTTAAGTGGTATCCATTTGGGTTCTTTTTGAAAAATCATTTCAAAACCAAAACTTGTGTATGTCTAAATACAAATAGCTCTATGTTTCATCTCCTGAATCCTATGAGAGCTTATTCTAGTCAAGTTTTGTGCTTTTATCTCAAAATGGTATCTTTATTGTTATTGGTCTGATACCTTCAATCTTCTCTAAATCTTTGAGAGTTCTTTTTCAAAAATTAAAATCAGATTAAGGGGTATTGATTTCTTTCATGTGGTATCATATAATTCATTGCTTTATGGATTTTTACAAATGGTATCCACATCTACCTCTTATGCATTTTTTTTATGAGCTTTCATGGTATTTCAAACTCATATTGATGAGTTCCCCATTTGAAGCTTAATTGTAAGTTCAATCTCTCGAGGACTCTCTGTGTGAGATCCTTTGTATGATTGAAATGTTTAAAGGGGATAAACTCATGTTGAGTTTACATTAAATGAAAATGCATTTTTCAAAATGATTTATTGGACATTGCTTATCTTACAAGTATTTTCTTCAAGCAATGCCTACCTCATGCTAAATGATCTTTACAAGTGGTATCTCTTTATATAAGTATCACTTAAAGAAATATTTACATGTGATAAAATTGAAAAATAAGCATTACAAGTAATACAAGTTTCTTGTTCTTTTCAAAAGGTACTGCAAGTGATGCTTCTTCAAAAATCCTTATTTCAAGTGATTCCATTAAATTTTTTTTTGACAAATTGGTATTAGGCTTTTTTTTGATAAATTCCTCGGTTAAGCCATATTAGGCAAATTATGGACTCTTCAAGTGAGTCATGATGTATTCATAAAAATCCTAATAAAATGAGGAGTTTTATTTGAATGTGTTTCAAATAATCCTTTTTGAGCTTTAACTCTAAATTCCTTGCGATGGTCATATAATTTCATTTCAAACCTTTTATGACCTATATTCGATTGTTTCTCTTACCAAGCTTTGTACTCTTTTTCAATTGGCACATATTCTTCCAAGTGATGCTTAGCTCTCGATGTTTTCAAGTGGTATAGCCTCCTTTTTGATTGGTTTTCCATTTTTGGTGTTTAATGCCAAAAGGGGGAAAATTATTGTGAGCTTAATTCTCTCATTTGGATCCTTGAGTTTAAATGCCTATTAAGGGGGAGAAATTGATGTGTGCCTATTTGAAATTTATTTTCCTTGGTGAAATTTAACAAATGATATAAGAGCTTGGATCTATTGATCATTTTATAAGTTGTTAAGTGGTATAAGAGCTCTTTTTGGTTTGGGTAAGTGGTATAAGAGCTTAATGGTTAAATTTCCTCTTTTATGTTTTAATTGTTCTACTTGTCAAAAAGAGGGAGTTTCATTTTAATACCAAAAAGGGGAGACGCAAAATTAAAAATTTTATTGTGTTATTCGATCTTTGATCTTCAAAACCCCTTCATGCATTGTTTTTCATCCAAATGTGGAATTAATATAGGATTTGTCATCAATCACCAAAAAGGGGGAGATTGTAAATTCAAGCTCCATTAGTTTTGGTGATTGATTTAATATTAATGTTTAATCATTGTTTAATGACAAATCTAATCATTATGAGACTAACATGTTTAATTGAGCCTTATTCTTATTAGTCTCATATTTGGATGGAAAATGGAAAACCTAAGGTGTGCACTTGTATTCACTCTATTGACTTAATGCATACTTAGGATTCAAGTTAAAGTATTAACTCTTCCATTGCTTTAGTCCAAATATGTGCATTATGTTCCTAATTTATATATTACATGAATGCACACATCTAGGTGGAGTTTATAATTTAACTTGTTGTTTCAAAAGTATTGATCCATGTCTTATTGCTAAATAACATATAAAGGATCAAGACTTTGAAACAATCATTTGAGTATATGAAACTTGTGTAGTTATATATATACTCATATAAATTTAAATAAAATTTAAATTGAGTTCGATTGTCTTTCAATCAATAAAAGGACATTTCATCATGTGTTGATGGTGTTCCTTGTTGATTAAAGACAAGCGAAAAGTTCTTGAGTATAATGAAGCATTAGTTGCATCAAAGTACTCAAGACAACAATTAATCATTCAAATTGATTTGGGTTGTGCACAATCGATCTTGGAGGCATCCATTATGTGTTAATGGAGTGCGTTGATGATTGAGACAACCGTATTTGTTGGACTAACAATCTTCTACGAGTTGTGAAGTAGGTTGAGTCCAAGATAATGAAGATTCGGAAGAAGAAGAAGTCAACATGTGTTGATGAGCTTCAAGAGGTGATCCCGAAGTAAAGAGAAGAGCTAGAAGGTTCATCATGTGTTGATGACTAAGAAGAAGAAGAGGTGATCCTGGAGAGAAGATGATTGGAAATCATAAAAGCTCCGAGTGGATCGCTAGAGGCAAAGGTACATGTGTTGATCCTCACATAGCTCAAAGAATAAATCTTTAATGGTTTGGAGAAAATTTTTGTGAAAAACCGTGTTTTCTCCTTATGGCGGTCGTACCGCCCATGTAGGGCCGGTATAACCGCCTGGCCGGTAGTACCGCTTATGGGAGCATGTACTGCAGGTCGGTCCGGTGCTACCGCCCATGGTAACCCGGTAGGTCCGGTGCTACCGCCCCTCTGGCCGGTGTGGAAATTCCAGAGAGGGATGTTTTTGGGCGGTTTGGCGGTCCGGTGCTACCGCCCATGGTAGGCCAGTAGCACCGGAGGTCCGGTGTTACCGCCCTCTGCCGATGTGAAAAATCCAAAGGGGTGTTTTTGTGATCGGCTTGGGTCCAGTGCTACCGGGGTGAAGGCCGGTGCTACCGCCCGAGCGGTAGCACCGCTCCCAGTTGGCCGGTGCTACCGGAAATCCTGCAACGGCTAGTTTTGTAGCCGTTGGCGAGGAGGCCGGTGCTACCGGTCCCAGTTGGGCGGTAGCACCGAGTTTGCTGGGCACTTTGCCCAATTCGCCCCCAACGGCTACTTTTGGCTTGGAGGCTATAAAAGGAGGCCTTGGGGAGCAAGGGCTGTAGTTGTGGCTGTGTGCTAGAGCATTTGGGTGTTTGTAGGAGTTGTGTACATGTGTTGCCCTCTTCTATTTGCTTCTTGAGCTAGTGTGAGCCTCTAATTGCATGTGTTGCAATTAGGAGAGGATTGAGAGCCTCTTGTGCATGTGTTGCACTTGAGGAGGATCCTAGTGCATGTGTTGCACGTAGGAGGTCACCGGAGTGCATGTGTTGCACTAGGTGAAGTTCAAGCGGAAGGGCTTGACTTGTTACTCTTGAAGGTTGCCGCCTCCTAGACGGCGTAGAGCGTCGTGCACGGTGAGCTTCTCAACGGAGGTTGTGAGAAGTCCCGGCGAAGTTTGTGAAGGTTGGAGCTCGCCCACCAGGAAGGGAAAAAGGAGCTACTACTAGTGAATTCGAGGTGGGTGCTCAGTTCGTGGAGCCGGTCCAATTCTTTTGGGCTAACCTCAACGTGGACTAGGGGAGACCGGCAAGTCTCCGAACACCACGGTAAAAAGTATCGTGTCTCTTGTGCTTGCATTGTGTTTGTAATTTATGTTTAAGCAATTTATATTCATAGAATTAAATTGATTGATCGCTTGTCTTTAGAATTGCATATTCTTGTTAGAGATATAATTAGTTAGTGCACATAGTAAGCCTAGTTTATTTAGGTTTTAATTGTCAAAACCTTAGTTTATCGCTTCCGCATTAATAATTGTTAAGGTTTTGGCATTAGGAAAATTAGAGGTGAATTGCTTTGTATAAATTAGCGAGAGATTTTTAAAAGCCGCCTATTCACCCCCCTCTAGTCGGCATCCTCGACCTTATACCGGCTCAATCTCGCCTGAGATCGCTCCCCACCATACCACCAAATCAAGTCATTCTGTGGGAAGCTTTTAAGGAAGCTTTTCGTAAAACTCACATACCATCCAGTTCAATGGAATTTAAGAAAAGAGAATTCTTGGATCTTCGCCAAGGAAATGTGACAGTAGTGGAGTACCTCCATCCCTTCAATTATTTGGCTCGATATGCCCCTTCTGAGGTCACCACAGAAGAAAAGAGGGTTGAGCGCTTTCGGGAGCATTTGAATGATGAAATTAAATGGACCCTGGTGGCCCATGATATTCATGACTTCCAAACTTTGGTGGACAAGGCCCTTCGAGTGGAGCAAGGCACTCGAACCATTTCTGAGTCGCGAAAGCGAAAATGGATGGCCAGAAAGAACATGAGTATTAATCCTCCTAGACCACGATTTGGACAATCATCCAATACCAAATCTTCTGCTCCACCGTTTCAGCAAAAACGTCAAAGTCAACCACCTAAACCTCAAGCTTCCCGCCAACAGCCTTCTGTCCGCCCCATCGGTAATATTGGCAAGCAGCCTTCGGGTAGTCAAAACCCGACAGTCAATGTCACCTGTTTCCATTGTAATGAGTTGGGGCATTATGCTAATAAATGTCCCAAGAAGAATTCAACTCGTCAGCAATCCCAGGGAGTTCAGCAACGACCCCCAGGTCGCCCACAAGGAACTGGAGGACCATCACAACCTGTCAGGACAGCCCCTAATAATTTTCAAGGCCCCGCTCATGGACGGTTTCATCATGTGACCGCTGAGGATGCAAACGAAGCCCCTGACGTGGTGATAGGTACGTTGTTAGTCCACTCTATCCCAACCTTAGTATTATTTGATTCTGGAGCTTCGCATTCTTTCATATCCAAGAAATTTGTGGATCAAAATGAAATTCCTATTGATATTTTGCCTTCTACCATGATAGTATCTTCCCCTGGAGCCAAAATTAAAACTTTTAGTCTTTGCCCTAAAGTCAACATTGAAATAAATGGAGTATTATTCCGTGCTGATCTCATCGTTATTGAAACTCAAGGCTTAGATATAATTCTGGGTATGGATTGGTTGTCCAAGCATAAAGGTTGTATAAATTGTGCTAATCGATCCATATCTTTGCTAAGTTCAGAAGAAATTATGGTAGAATTTTCATCTAACCAAAACAAATCATTTCCTCAATCGATCCTTTGTTCTACCTCATTGAAAGAACTTTCTCAAGTACCAGTAGCTTGCAATTATCCTGATGTTTTTCCAAGCGAGCTACTAGGTTTGCCTCCAGATAGAGATATGGAATTTGTTATCAATCTTATTCCCGGCACCGCTCCAATTTCCAAACGTCCCTATCGAATGGCCCCAACCGAACTAGTTGAACTTAAGAAGCAAATTGAAGAACAATTGGATAAAGGGTTCATTCGCCCCAGTTCATCTCCTTGGAGAAGTCCAGTTCTTTTTGTCAACAAAAAGGATGGTGGTCTTCGCATATGTATAGATTACCGTGCTTTAAATGATGTCACCATTAAAAACAAATACCCTCTTCCTCGCATCGACGATTTATTTGATCAATTGAGTGGTGCTCAAGTCTTTTCGAAGATTGATTTAAGACATGGGTATTACCAACTAAAAATCAGGCCCTGCGATATTCCAAAAACTGCATTTACCACTAGATATGGTCTCTTTGAATACGTCGTGATGTCCTTCGGACTGACCAATGCTCCTGCAAGTTTCATGTGCCTTATGAATAAGGTCTTTATGGAGTATTTGGACAATTTCGTTGTGGTGTTCATTGATGATATTCTTATCTATTCCAAATCCAAGGAAGAACATGCGCAGCATTTGCACATGATTCTTGAAAAACTTCGAGTCCACCAACTCTATGCCAAATTTGAAAAATGTGATTTTTGGTTGAAAGAAATTGCATTTCTTGGGCATATCCTTTCAGAAGGAGGAATTTCTGTTGACCCCAGTAAAATTCAAGCTGTGCAAGCCTGGGAACAACCCAATTCTATTCCTCAGATCCGAAGTTTTCTTGGTTTGGCGGGATATTATCGTCGCTTCATCGAAAACTTCTCCAAAATCGCTAAACCAATTACTCAGCTATTAAAGAAAGAAAAGAAGTTTGAATAGACACCCGAGTGTGAAACAAGTTTTCAGGAATTGAAGAAAAGACTCACTTCAACACCTATCCTGGTATTACCAGATGTCAATAAAAATTTTGATGTCTTTTGTGATGCATCACGACACGGTCTGGGATGCATGTTGATGCAAGAATCCAGAGCTGTTGCATATGCTTCTCGACAGCTTCGCCCCCATGAACAAAACTATCCTACCCATGATTTGGAACTAGCAGCTGTGGTTCATGCTCTAAAGATTTGGCGTTATTACCTCATCGGTAATCGATGCAATATATACACTGATCACAAGAGCCTAAAATATTTCTTCACTCAGTCGGATTTGAACCTTAGACAAAGAAGATGGTTGGAGCTAATCAAGGACTATGATCTTAGCATTAAATACCACCCAGGTAAAGCTAATGTCGTAGCTGACGCTCTTAGTCAGAAGCTCCACTGCATCTCCATCTCGGCTTACACTGATCAGCCTGAGCTGCAAGATGAATTTCAAAAACTTAATTTAGGGATTATTGAAAAAGGATTTTTGGCCGCACTGGAAGTGCAACCAACCTTGAAATCTCAAATTAAAGTTGCCCAACTTGTTGATGAAGCTATCATCAAGATCCGAAAAGATTTAGAGCAAGGCATTGAATCTGAGTTTACGGAAGGATTTGATGACTTGCTTATGCATAAGAAACAAATCTATGTTCCCAGTGATCTCGAGCTTAAGAATCTGATTTTAAAAGAAGCCCATGAATCTTCTCTCTCAGTCCATCCCGGATGTACAAAAATGTACCAAGATCTTCGACAGGAATATTGGTGGCCCGGCATGAAAAAGGATATCGCAGCATATGTTGCAATTTGTGACGTATGCCAACGAGTCAAAGCCGAACATCAACGTCTTGCTGTACTCCTTCAACCCTTAAAAGTTCCCGAATGGAAATGGGATGATATCGGTATGGATTTCATCACTGGTCTGCCCAAGACCAGAAAAGTGCATGATTCTATTTGGGTGATCGTAGATCGGTTAACCAAGGTGGCCCACTTTGTTCCGGTCAAGACCACTCATTCTGGAGATAAGCTCGCTGAGCTATACTTGGAGAATATCGTTCGTCTGCATGGTGTCCCAAAAACCATTGTCTCTGATCGAGGATCCCAGTTTACATCCCGATTCTGGGAAAATTTGCATTGTCTTCTGGGGACTAAGCTAAACTTCAGTACAGCCTACCATCCTCAGACAGACGGTCAAACAGAGAGGACTAACCAAATCTTGGAGGACATGTTAAGAGCCTGTGTACTGTCTTATAATACTAATTGGGAAAAGAGTTTAGCCTTTGCGGAATTCTCATATAATAACAGTTTCCAGGCCAATCTCCAAATGTCGCCATTTGAGGCACTGTATGGAAGAAAGTGTAGAACGCCTCTCTTTTGGTCTGAAGTAGGTGAAAGAAAATTCTTTGGACCCAATCTCATTCAAGAAGCCCAAGAGCAAGTGGATATGATCAGAAGTCGATTAAAAGAGGCCCAATCTCGCCAAAAGAGTTACGCCTACAATCGTCGACGTGAACTCAGTTTTGAAGTCGGTGATCATATCTACTTAAAAGTCTCACCGCTCTGCGGAGTCCGTCGTTTTCATGTCCGTGGGAAACTAGCTCCCCGATATATTGGTCCATATCAAATTCTTGAGAAAAATGGGCGAGATGGCTTACAAGTTGAAACTGTCGCCCCAATTATCTGAAGTACATATGTATTCCATGTGTCCCAACTTAAAAAGTGCCTTCGCATTCCTATTGAACTCACCAATCTAGAAAACATTGATCTTCAACCTGATCTATCCTATCGAGAGCACCCAATCCGCATTCTTGAAGAAGCAGTACGCCATACCAGAAGCAAGTCCCACAAAATGCTGAAAGTGCAATGGAGCAACCACTCCGGAGATGAAGCCACATGGGAGCGTGAAGATCAACTTAGAAAAGAATTTCCAGACTTCTTCTAAACCCTCGCCAAATCTCGAAGACGAGATTTTTGTAAGGGGGATAGGTTTGTAACATCCTGAAAAATGAATACAAATAAGAAATTAAATGATATATTTTAAATAAGTTTTAATTATTTTTTTCCCTGAAATTTTCTGGATTTTCTATGAGTTCTTGATTTCTTTTGATTATTGTTTATAAGGAAAATTCTTTTTCTAATCAATCAACCATTCTTTAAGTGATAAGAAAAGATTTGTAGAACATAAAATAATAAAGATTTCTGTAAAAATTCATGGAGCTATCGAGGACTCAAAATATAATTTTTTAAAATCATGACAAAATAATAAATGATGAAAAGAAAGGTAATTATTGAATCAAGACTAGTAATAGTGAAAATGTCAGAAATTAAATGATCATAATTTTATATGGGAAAATGTTTATATTATCTTTCCCCTGGGTAGAGTCATCTGTAGTAAAAATATCAGGAGATTATATCTAGGTTTGATATTTATAAAAATTCAAAAACTAAATAGTTAGAAATTTAGAAACTTCAATGTCAGAATTTTATTAAATAATATGTCAAGAATATGAAGCTGAAAATTTTACAGGAGTATAAAGTTAACATAAGGAGCCTACTCAAAAAGTTTATAAATTTTTGAGTGAGATATACGTAAATTAATAAATATAAAACAGAATGCAGAATTATGTGCACAGTGCACTGTCAGAATTATTGTAAATTCTTCAGGCGTCAAATAGGTCTGAAATTTTTATGGTAGATCATAAACTAGCTCAGGTACACCCAGTAAATTCTCCAATAATTTAACGATTTTATAGGCAACGGATTCAGTGAATCAATCCAGCTCCATTTTAAGTTCAAGCCGGAGTTCTCTTCTTCTCTCTCTGACGCGCGGGCCCCGTTCACTGTGTGGCCCCACCTGTCAGCCTCGACCAGAGTCGTCTTCCTCCCGCAGGTGAGCTCACGCGTGGCTGAGGTCAGCTCGCCGGCAATAGCTTCGCCACCGCTGCACCCTCGCGCCTCCCGAGGAAACCGCCTCATCAAGACCTTGCCACGCATCGTCCTCGCCTAGAAATTCCGCGAATTGGCCCATCCCTCTTCCTGTTTTGGCGCCGCAAAACTCAACCGAGTTCATACCCTGTGCAAGCTCGCCTACAGCATCTCCCCGGGCCTATAAATACCGAAGCGTGATCGCCAAGACCTGTGCTTCAAAACCCCTCTCTTTTTACTCCATCTACTCCACTGAGCATCGCCAATTTCTCGTTCTTCCGAATCGGCTGAAGAACCCTAGAAATCGGGATCATCTCGATTTCAGTCGGTATACTCCTTTACCTTCAAATCCAGCTTCGCATTAGCATCAGTGACTCATTGTGATCAAAAGCCCTCTGTTAGTTTCAGGGATCATCGACAGGAGCTCCGCCGCCACTTTGCCCCCTTCTTCTCCGAAACCGGCGATCGGTGGTGAGCTAATCCAACCCTCCCCTAAGCTTCCTTTTGGCAAAAATGAAACCTCTGGAACCCATGGATGCTAAACCTGAACCCATTCGACCGGAGGTACCTTCTGTCGCCGGCACGGCTAGTCGCCGTGACCTCCGCCGCTCGGCCATGACGGCGACCCACCTCCGATCATCGCCAAGAGTCGTTAAGCCATCCCCTAGATGCGCACTAGCATGCTGAAGCCGTAGGTGCTACCCATTCCCCCTGACCGGAGCTAGTTCACCGCCGGAGAGCCCAAGTTCGCCGAGCTCTGCTCTGTGTCGCTGAGTAGCGGGACCGAGGTGTCAGTGGCTCACTGCGATTTCACCTTGAGTTGCTAACGGCTGGGACCCGGATGTCAGTGACCGCAGCAGGTTTGAACGCGCGCGTGTTGGCGTGAAGCGAAAAGACACTTTCAGCGTAGCGAAAGCGTATTTTGCTATTTTCATTGATTTTTGAATCGGTTAAGAATTCAAACTTGAATATCTTTCGCATTTGAAATCCAAATGAGATGAAACCAATTTATAAATTCATCTAAAATCAAGAGCTTCCAGAATATGCAAAAATATTCTTAAAATATATTTCGGAAAAATATTTTAATATAAAGATGAATAGCACATATGAGAATAGACTAAGTATGGAAATATTGCAAATAAGGTTAATATTGTTTGGAACCAATTTTATTAAGAGCTTTATTCTGCTATGAACCCATTTCTATAAAAATATTTGAAAAACTAATTGATCTATATCTTTTCTATTGAAGGTTAATATTATTGGTAACTATGCTATAATGATTAATGATTAAGAAAAGAGTTTTAGTAATTTGCTATATATGTTTCTTTTCAAAGATAATGGCGAGTAATGATAAGCTAGCTAAAAATATTGAACTAATAATGGACTATGCAAATAGGATGAGGTTTAGTATGAAAAGTATATATGTATATGTATATGTATGTATGTATGTATATATATATATATATATATATATATATATATATATATATATATATATATATATATATATATATATATATATATATATATATATATATATATATATATATATATGAATGTATACATTGAGACCTTGCTTGCATCTAGCAATTAGACATAAAAATGAGATGGATCACCTAATGTGCTAAGCTCAATAATATGGCAGTTAGAAATTTAATAATAAATGTTTAATTCAAAAAGTCCTTAAATACATTGCTTTGCATCTGAATCCTATTAACAACAAACTATTTTACGATATCACCATAAGACAAATCTTTCTACTTTAAATAATTTTAGCATCTATAATTCAAAGTTATAAATACCAGAATACATAATTATAGCCTCTTGAATTCGTAAAACAAGAATAAATAAAAGAATCGGTGCCTGTTTCTTATAGCATGTTTTATTTGATTTTATGTCTGTCTTCTTTTTGCCCTTATACTTGTTTGCTATTTGTTGTATGTTATTCTTGATGGTCGACGAGTAGATTCCAACGAACCTGAATTAGCAGACGACGACCTCGTCGACGATCCGAACTTTATTCCCGACTACGATCAGCAAGGCAAGCACCCCTTGATCATTTTGATCCTAATACTTCAAATATTTACTTTCAATTATTGCAAAACTATTATGCATGCGCATAATTGTCATAAAAATGCTATGTTGGAATATTGGTAGATATACCTGATGTTTCATGGAACTTCCTTGATAAGTATGAATATGTAAACCTTGATAACCATAGAAATGGGTTAGACAATACTTAATGTCAACTTGGGTATATGCTAATATTAACCCTGCTTAGCCATGCTTTAGAACTAACAAAGTTGATTCTTGAGAATTTAAAAGGGTTGGTTATGATTTGATGTCGGTTGTTGGTATTTTGACTAAAAACCCCAAAATAAAACTATGGTTTAGATGCGGGCAATTATTGGCAATAGCCGGTTGTGCAAGGGTTAGTCCTGTACGTAGTGTAGGGTGGAGCATTGCCCGTGTCGAATTAAGGACCGAGCTATGGGTTGTTTTCAAGCCAAGAATTCCGTGCAACCACAAGTGCTGGAATGGGGCAGCCTTAACCTATTAAGTTGCTTAGGTCTGGCTTTGCACATTGGTAGGCGGGAGATAGTATGAGCAATCATTTCTAGGTTTGCTTATGAGGGGCTTCCACACTTCGTTGTGGGTAAATGCATATCGGTATAACGATGTACGCCTTAATATGGGAAGGAACCCTTATCGCAGGGATTTACTGCCTTTAATGCAGGGATTTACTGCTTGTATTACCACTTTAAATGACGGGGATTCACTGTCATGTTCATTCTCCATAATAAGGATCTAACGTCATCGGGTTGGTGCAAAGTTAGACTTAAACAATGTAACGGTTATGTCATGATCACCATGCCGACATTCCAAAGGAAGAATGTCAACTGACCTGGCAAAAGTAGCAGATCATTTCTTGTGGGTAAAGCTGTACGCCTCTGCAGAGTGTAAATCTAATTAATTAGCCGCGCCTACGGTTAAAGGCACTTGGTAAAGTCATCACATGGTTAGAGTTTTAATATTTCCAAAATGATTTGATGGAAAATGGTGTTATGGAATATGTGTACCTCATGTCAGGGGATGACATGGGACTGGTTTAAATTGGTCAGATAGACTATGATATGATCATTGATTTACGCAAAATTCATACTTGCTCATTACAACAAGACGCTTCTTCACAAACTTCGGTTGCAATCTAATATGTGCTTATGCTTTATTTTGCCAATGCAAAAACAACTGTAGAAACTATTCCATTGCTATGACCTGCATTTACTTATAATTGCATCTGTGATACACTATAAGACTTGCTGAGTACACAATGTACTCAATCTTGCTATCAATATTGTTTTAGGTGAAGATATTGAATACCCCAATGATCTTTACGACGATTCAGGATTCGGGGGTTATGATGACGATGTTTTCTAGGGTTTTTCCCTTGTCTGTTGCCTGAGGGTGAATGGGCATACTACAAGAGAAATAAAGTTTCCGCTGCTGTTTTTCGAGCTTTTGGCTTGTAATAATAATACTGTGTAATTATTACAAGACGCTTAGCATATGTAATATTAATGTGTATGGATGTGATTTCAATTTGTAATCTGTGCGTGCTAGCCACTGATCATGGGACTAGTACTGTGAGCACAGGGAGCCCATTGTTGATATTTATTATCAAAAATGGGGGCTTTACAAAAAGAATATGCATCTGTTTCTTATAGAAAGTCTTTATTTGATCTTTTGTTTGTCTTCTTTTTGCCCTTATTAAAAGTTATTATTTGCTATGTTTCCGTTGAAACGACGTGTAGAACTTGACGTCATTAGCTTCGTCGTCGACACCGTCAGCTACGACCACGACTTCGTCATAAGTGACAATTACGCAAGGCAAGCACCCCTTTAATCATATTGATCCCAGTATTTAATTTTACTTTTGTTTATCAAATTGCTTCATGCATGCACTTATTTTCTGTAAATCCGCTATTTTATGGTATTGGTAGATATACATGTTATCTCTTGAAACTTTCTTAATAAATATTGACATGTGAACCTTGATAACCATAGAATAAGGTTAGACAATACATAATGTCAACATGGGAATATACGATTACATATTACCATGCTTAGCCATGCTTTTAGAACCAACAATGTAAATGATCATATCAAAATTATTTCTTTAGAAATTGAAAATGTTGGATATGACACTATTGATTACTGGTATTTTGGTTAAAAACCCAAAAATCAAAGCTATGGTTTTGACGTGGGCAATTATTGGCAATAGCCAGTTGTGCAAGAGATGGACTTGTATGTAGTGTAGGGGGTGATTATTGCCCTTGTCGGATTAAGGACCGAACATAGTGTTGTATGATCCAAGATAAATTCGTACAACCACAAGTGTTGTTGTGGGACAGCCTTAACCTATTAAGTTATGTAGATTTAGCTTTGCACATTGGTAGGCCGAAATAGTACAGGCTCTCCTTTCAAGGTTTGCTCGAAGGGGTGCCCTCACTGCGGTGTTGGGAACAACGCTTGCCGATATAACAGTGAACGCCTTGTTATGGGAAGAAACCATTTCTTGCAGAGATGGACTGCCAATGAAATTGATTTTACTTAATTATGTTTCTTCTTCCATAACAAGGGTTTTCTGTCACCGGTGCTCGTGCAAAGTTAGGTCTATGTAATGTAACAGTTATGTCATGACTCTCTACGGCACACCAAAGGAAGTGTGTCAATTGCACTGCACAAAGACATGATCATTTCTTATGGGTAAAGATGTACATCCTCTGTAGAGTGTAAATCTAATCGATTAGACGTACCCACAGTTATAGGAAACTTGGTGAACTGTCACTAGTAAATGTTTTGTTATTTTCAAAAGGGCTTGGTTTCATTTGTTTTGCCACGTGTTGGCAAGGAATGGTTATGGTATGATTGGATTATTGGATGAATTGTTATCTATTGGCAAAAGAATGGTTATGGCATGATTGGATTATTGGATGAATGGTTATGTGTTGGCAAAAGAATGGTTATGGCAGGATTGGATTATTGGATCATTGAATTATTCAATGCTCGCGAAGGGATGTGAGTATTACTTATGCTTTACTTATTTCTTATCAGTCAATTTTGCTCTTATAAATTCCGTTTGCAAATGACAACTTGATTTACAAATTCAATATCGCTTTATGCAAATTAACTGTAGTAGCCTCCTTTGATATAGTCTACATTATTGCATTTGCAAATACCACTTAAGTCTTGCGGAGTATGAAAGTACTCAACCTTGCTTAATCTATTACAGCATGGTGGAAAAGGTAGTGAGGCTCCGAAGAATATCTTTCGTCGCAGGACACGGAAATTTCAATGAAACGAGCTTTATAGGGATTTATGCCTTGTCAGTTGCCTGAGGGATTGGATGGGCACACTACAAGACTTTGCTTCTTCTGTTGCTATATTTATATACTCTGAGTTGTAAAATACAATGTATAAATAGCTTTCGCTTTAATATTATTGTGTATAGATATGATTCCAATTGTTGTAAATGTGCGTACTAGCTACTGATTATAGGACTAGTACAGAATGCACATGAGATTTTTATTTTTGCATTTATGCAAAAATAAGGGTCGCTACAGATGTAAATCGGACTCAACGCATAAGTTCAAGAGAGTGAAGTGAATTTCTTCCTTTAGTTAATAATGCTCCGAGATGCATGGTCGTCTTCTTCCTCTGCCTGCCCACCATCGTTTCTTTTGGAGAGAGCTCCCCCACCATGCATGCATGAGAAAAAAGCAGCCTCCCTTTTCATTTCCTCCTCTAGTTCCATCTCCCACTTTTCGCACAGGCCTCTTTCTTTTCCTCTCCTTACACCTGGTCCTCAATTTTGTTGGTTTTCCTGTATACACCCCATGCAAATATATGGCCATATGGGAAGGCTGTTAATTCCAACCTTTCTGTTGCTCATGCAGCAGAAAGGATCGGCCGGCCAGTATCTTTTATGTCAAAATTCAGTAAAAAGCTGCTTGATGCTGACAAGTTGTCCGATGCAAGCCATCCAATCTAGATCCTAAATCCTAGCCATGCATCACTCACATAGTATCATAGTAGTCATAGTTAGTCATAGCATGGCTAACGGCTCGGAAGTCATCATTTCCATTTCTCAGAAGTCATCGAGTGCAATAATAACTAGAAACCTATACGCGGCGTGCCACGTCGCGGGCGCCGCTCTTCACGTGAACAAATCGAAAAAACGCGCGATCGACGTTCCACACACGAGCAAATCGAGAAAACGCGCAAAAAGGACCTAAAAAAGATTTTGTGTTTTCCGTAAAAGGGCTTAAATGTAATGTTAGAAAAACGCAATAAGGACCTAAATGCGATGTATAATTTTTTTAAAAAAAAGGAACCCAAAAGTTTTTTTTCCCCGAAAAGGACCTAATCGTAATTCTTTTTTTGGTAAAAGGGCCCGAGCGCAAGCCTAAAAACGCATAAAGGACCTATACGTAATATATAGTCTTTTTTCGGAAAAAGGACCTAACCGTATTTTTTTCCGGAAAAATGACCTATATGTAAAAATAATTCAGAAAAGGACCCGGATGTAATTATTTTTGGTCGGCTCGGCTCGAGCCGTGAGCCGAGCCGGCTCGCTCTAACGGCTCAAATCAACGTTGTGGCCAGAACTCTTCTGGCTTTAGGAAAGGTTTTATGTGCTTATAGCTCTGTACGTAGTACATCGATTTTTTAAAAAAAAACTAATTCTCTACGCATCTTTTTTTCAAATATAACTCTCTCCCAAGGTGTGACATATGACACGTGTCCCTGAAGTGTCTGGAGATCACAAAAACGAGCTGGCACCACGGTGGCATGAGGGAGCATGGGAGGACGCGTTTCCGCGCCCATAGAGCGCGGCAGCCCACACGGACGCACCCGCACGCATGCACACGTGCACCCACGCGCGGTGTGTCCGAGCCCATGCTCTGCCTACCAACACGCATCGCCCACCGCCTGCCTGCACCACCCGCTCGCACTGAAGCTGCTAGCTCGCGTGAGCTCCCATAGAACCTGTTCGGTTCTGCCCTCTTCGGGCACGACAGGGGATACGTATCTTCTGCCTCACCTTCCGCGATGGAGGAGGGGGCTATTTTTATAAAAACATGTGTGAGAGGGCTAGATTTACAAAAACAAAAGAAATGTTGAGAGGGCTAGATTTACAAAAATAAAAGAAATGTATCGGGATTCGGGATCAGATATTCTCAGTGTTTGAAGATTAACTTTGTATGGCTAATATTATCTCTTTGCTAGTAGCTATGTGTGCATGCATGTACCTAGATTGTGAAACCTATAGCTAAGCCAGCTGGTTAATTAATTCACAAAATTAGGCTAATCATCAATCAGACTTCTTAGCTCCCTATGAAGCTAGCTAGCATTAATAACTGATCAGTGTTATACTCCTGATTCTGATTAATGAGAGTTAAGCTCGTGATCTATATAAATAATAACAACATATGATGTTCAAATCATCTCCTTCATTTTAAGAACATGAAAATCCACAATAATCTTAAAAGAAAAAAAATCTTAAAAATTCTCGCATTAATCGAAAGAAAAGAGAATGATCATCACCACTTATTTTAGTGGGCCAGATTATAACAGTTCTGGTTAATCATATATCGATGTTAGAGTTATATAGCAGATACAATTGTATTTCAATTATATAAAATAGAGTTGTTTATCAAAAATAATTATATCATAATATCTAGTTGTGTAGTTGCATGAGTAAATTTTGCTAGTTCGCAAAAAAGAAAGATCAGTATAGCATATATGGTATATTCACAAAGTGGAAGCAGGCGCGCCACTTGGTGGCCGTGAGGTACTTGTCGGTTGCTAGCTGTGGGCTGCATATTGATGTGTAGACCCATGAACGGTTGCATCTGTATTTCCATACCTTCCAATTGCCAAAAAGGTTATGATAGATTATTGGATTTGGACCTAACATATAAAAAAAGGAGCAAAAGAGAATGAAATATATATGTAGAAGCTTGGAGAGAATAGAAGATTTCAGAGGATTATAGCTGTTGATACCTTGTGCATGCATCATTACAAACTTTTGTGCTATGTATAAAATATTCACGTAGCATCTTGATCTAGACCATGCATGGATAGTCTTTGGTGAGTACGTAGGGCCGGTTTGCATTGCCTCTTATTTGATTTTCAATCTCCCTTAAAATAGATGGGGTGGATAGGGGTAGAATACTGGCGGATATCACCGATCTCTATGTAAACTAATTAACTTATTTTCTCGTATAGAGAGATATACGCAGATGCCCTGAGTAGAACTTTATTAATGTTTCAGATACAAATATAGAATGGATACAGATCAAATTTGATTGGTGTGGATATCGTTGACAACAAAATATATGGTTTGTTGTGTGGAATTCCTAATTCAGAATGCATCCATTGCATGGTTTCATCTTCTACATTGTTTTTATTGCTGAACGGAGACAACACATTTAACTGTCATATTTGTATTATAGTTGAATTTATAACTATAATAATTTCATGTATATGGGAAATTTAAACAAATAGTCATATCAGATACCAGCTGTATTGTTGACTTATTGAATATCTACCGAATATCCATAGGATGCGAAAGAGTGGGTATTAATTAATTACTCCCATATAATACAAAATATAGACTAAAAATATTAATTCAGAGCATGCCTTAAAAGAAGAGCTCTTTTACAATGCACTAGAATGAATATAGGCCCTTCATTTCTTTAGATCCAAAGGTTGAAATCGGTTTTGATCTGATTATACTATTATGTGTAGTATGCGTAGTAAAATCCTGTGGAAGGGTAGAAAGGTAAAAAAGTTCAGAATCAATAGCCAACCCACTATCTCGTGAAGGGGTAAAATAGTAAATCAATGTCATCCAGCCCTTTCCTAGATCTTGATGGAGTCCTGCGTCGCCGCACAGAGCCAGTAGCGGTTAGGCGAGAAGCAGAGGGAATTAATGATGGAGCTCGCGTCCAGCGAGTAGAACCTCTTGCCCTCAGCCAAGTCCCATAGCAAGGTGACACCGTCGTTGCCACCGGATGCGCATAGCGAACCGTCTGGGCTCACCACGACGGCGTTGACTTAGCCGCCGTGGCCATCGAGAGTGCAACTGATCTTGCAATTTTTGTTAATTTCGATATAAAAATTAGGGCAGCAATAAAACAAACTAGGAAAAGTCTAAAATGCCTCTACTGAATGGATAGGAAAAGTCTAAAATACCCTTGAGAAATAAATGGTTAGATTTGATTCCTACAATCACTACTTACTACCTACGTTGTGCACTGTAAAATTTCTCTAAAAAGAAAGGCAACCCATGTTCTGGAATATGACACTGGGTTAATTAGGCGGATATATATTATATATACCCCGTTTTCACCCTTACAATATTTAGCTCCCCGGATAATAATTAATTTCATTTCTCCTTTAGAGTTTAGGCACCACTAAATACTCCGTACAAACAAAGCACTACACTGCAGTAATTAGTTGCATGTTTCATGTTTGATCGATTAGTGGTAGCACTATGGATTTTTATCTTAAACCCTAGCTTTTCCTCTGATCAGTACTCTAGAAGCGTAGAACCTGGCCTCTCTCTGACTGCCACTTGTTAGTACTATACTCTCCATGAGTCCATCCCTAAACCTTATCACCGGCCCTCTCATGAAAACAGGAAAAAGTGCCAAGAACCAGCGATCACTAACCACTAGTTTGCATTTAATTTCCTCGTGAAGGTGTGGGACAATTTAGCTCACAAGGGTGAAAAATCCCGTTATCTACCAAGCCATGCATACACACACGCACAGACGATCACTACTACAGAATAGTACAACACTATCACTTCATTTGTATCGGTTCCTAACTTTTGAAGGAAAAACCGATTGTGATATGTGTATGTAATTTGTAATTTTTGGAAATAGGGTCATCACAATCGATTCTGAGCTAGAACCGATTGTGATGACACCCCTCATCACAATTGGTTCTAGCTCAGAACCGACACAGATGAGGTGCCCATCATCACAATCGGTTCTTAACTATAACCGATTGTGATGACACCCCTTATCTGTGTCGGTTCTTTCTTAGAACCGACACAGATGATGAGTGATCCTCATCACATCGGTTCTTGCTCGAAATCGACACACGGACTCATCGTGCCGGTTACGAGCAAGAACCGATTGTGATGAGGAGGTGTTATCACAATCGGTTCTAGCTATGAACCGATTGTGATGAGGGGCACCTTATCGTGTGTGGTTCGAGTAAGAATCGATTGTGATATTATTTTATCACAATCGGTTCTATATCAAAACCGATTGTGATGACATCAGATTATCACAATCGGTTTTGAGCAAGAACCGATTGTGATGAGCCTCGCTAAGTTTTATTGTGTAATCGTGAATGTGATATGCTTTTGTTGTGAATGTACATATATTTGGTAATGTTATGTGATATTGTGTTAGATATTGCTAATGTGGACTATCTGTGCTTAAAGAATTGATCGTTGATATTGTGTAATATCTCAGTCTTTGAAAAGAACAGATTGTATCATGATATTATATGTAATATCTATTTTATATAATTTTTTTCAGAATCAAACTCTCACAAATGAGCATACTCTAAAATATAGACTGGAAACAAGGATTACACAAGCTATAATGAAAAAATTCAAACTAGCAACAAACAATAGACGAAAACGGGTACCGAAACTTCAGAGGCTGTTTTGAGGTCTTAAACGTCGTTTTTTGGGGTTGACACTTTTTTCCAAATCCTCGCGAAAAATTCGCGACTTAGACTTGGCCTTATGGATTTTCAAATCTATCTCTTCATCCCCTTCGATTCGAGTACTCGTACGTCGAAAACGGACACCGTATGCAAAAGTTATGGTCATTTTAATGACATGTGCACGATTGTGTCGGTTTTGAGTGAAACCTGACACAAGTGAAGGCTTTAATTGTATCTTGTTTTCATCTCATCGTCTTAATGATGAGACTAGCTCCTGTTTATTGGTTCACACATTTCATTTGTCATATGGAATTATAGCACTTCCTAGACCCTCATTAAACCTGAGAAAGATGCATGTAAAAATACGCTTGTTCATGTGTCGTTGTTCAGCAATTACATGGTGCGCTCCATGTGATGTTATCTATATAATTCTGGTATGTAGCTACTTATTGCAAGAAAAAGGAGCCATGTTATGTTCATCTGTATCGGTTTCCTAACAAAACCGACAGAGATGTACAATTTGTGCCGGTTTTTTCCTCAAACCCGAGAGAGATATATGTCTCATTAGTATCGGTTTTTTCTTCAACCCCGATAGAGATACATTTCTCATTATTGTCGGTTTTTTAAAAACCGATAGAGATATATTCTTCATTAGTGTCGGTTTTTAAGTCAAAACCGATAGAGATATCTTCTCCGGAAGGGTCCAAAACTGAAAGAGACATAAAGTCATTAGTGTCGGTTTTATTGTTGAAAGCGATGGAGATATTTTTATTATTTGTGTCGATCTATTTGTAAAAACCGATAGAGATACATTTTGCATCAGTGTTGGTTTTTGTACAAAACCGATAGAGATATATGATTCATTTGTGTCGGTTTTTTGGTCAAAACCGATAGAGATATTTTCCAGTTGTGTCCAAAACCGAAAGAGACATAAAGTCATTAGTGTCAGTTTTATTGTTGAAAGCGATGGAGATATTGTTATTATTTGTGTCGGTTTATTAGTAAAAACCGATAGAGATACATTTCCTATTAGTGTCGGTTTTTTCCCAAAACCGATAGAGATATATACTTCATTTGTGTCGGTTTTTTGGTCAAAACCGATAGAGATATATACTCATTAGTGTCGGTTTTTCCTTTGACCCGATAGAGATAGCTCATTTCGGCCATATATATCCCACACTCACACGTTCTCCTGCGCTCCCTCGTGTTCTCCCGCACTCACTCTCGTTCTCCCGCTCGCTACCCTCCCCGCCGCCCCTCCCCTCCCCCGCCGCTCTCTCCTTCCCACTGCCGCTCTCTCCCTCCCCCGCCGCCCCCTCCCCGCCGTTCGCTCCCCTTGGCTGCCGCCAACTCCTCCCGACGCAGCGACGCAGCCTCCACCTCTCCTAACCCTAGCCCCGACGCCCCACACAGCTGCCATACAATCTCCTGAGGTTGTTCTATGTATTGCATGCAGCATTCGCTGGCCGAAGACTCGCCGTGGCTTCCATTCCCCAGTAGCTGCACTCGGTGGTAGCCTGCCCCACCGACAGCATCGTGGCCAGCTCTGGTGGTCGCCACCGTCACCAAGGACTGCCCCAGCCGAACCCCATCTCCCTACAGCTCACTCCCCAGCCATTCCTAACGCTAGCACCGCCGTCGCCATTGCCGTTCCAGCAAAGCTCTAGGGTAAGTGAGGGTAAGCTTCAAATATTTTCGCATATAGCCTTGTCAGAAGCAACACCATGGCCCAGTGGTACAACCTTGTCGTTTGAACCGAGAGGTCTGGGGTTCAAATCCCAGAAAATTCATTTTATCTTTCCTTTTTTTCCCTTGTGAATCAAACCTTCATATCTTTTGCTAGAAGTATCCAAATGCAGCAAACTTAGTTTCTAAATTTGCGTTATGAAATAAGGATTTGGATTATGCAATGAAACTTCACATGTTACTTGCAGTAAAAACTTTTAAATAGAGATTGAATGAAGACCCTTTTTAGGTAACATGAAGAAACTCTGCAATCCCTAGTTCCAAAAATCATGGAATAAATCAGATAGGCTCAAAACTTGGTCAAACCAGTATAGTTGCACTCCTTCTAAACCAAATAATTTTAGCATCTAGAATTTGAAGTTATAAATATGAAGATACATAATTTTAGCCTCTTGAATTCGTAAACAACTCTATGTATGTTCGTAGTTATAGCTTCTTGTAATCGATGAATGAAAATAACACACTCATGCAAAGTGCCTCAAATAAACTAAGTACTAATGAGATCGTTATACAAGAGATAATTCAAGAACTCAAAATCACCTTGTTCTTCTTGATAAGTTTTAATTTGGTATTTATATCTCCCGTTCGAGGGTACATGTTTATGAATATGCCATTTCGGCACATTCTTTTTCTTTCTTCACAGTGTCATCAATAGGGCAGCGATGACCACTGCGGTTTATACGTCATGAAGCACATGATTATCGTGGTCGGTATCTCAGACCTTTTTCTTAAGGTATATGTACATGCATAATAATACAATTAGCCTTTTACATAGAAATTTCAAAACTTAAATTAGAGTTATTGTTTCTATTTTGCAGCATATTAATATCCCCCAGAAGAGCTTAGATAGCTTTGCACTCAACAAGTTACGAGACCACTTAATCCAGTGGTACTGGATGGAAGTTATCTCGCAGATGGGTAAGTTTAGAGATCCTGAAAACTCCTACTAGTCCATATGTAAACAATATTATATATGTGAATGCGATTGCATGTGTACTAACTGTGAAGCATGTTTGAGTTTTGTTTTGTGAACGAATGTGATATGTGTTGTAATAAAATGTTTGTGTTCTGTGAATGTGATATGTGCATAATGTGTGCTATTGCTGTGTGAATGTGATATGTGCATACTGTGTTAAATATGTACTGATTGGAGGGTGAATTGAAAAACAGCAAACCCTCTCATCTCTATCGGTTCTAAGAAGAAAACGATAGAGATAATTGGGTCATCTCTATCGGTTCTTTAGAACAAGCGATAGAGATGACACGCTCATCTCTATCGGTTCTTTAGAAAAAGCGATAGAGATGAGCGTGTCATCTCTATCGGTTCTTTAAGAACCGATATAGATGACACGCTCATCTCTATTGGTTCCTTATAAGAACCGATAGAAATGATGAGGTCATCTCTATCGCTTCTTGTAAAGAACCGATAGAGATGACACACTCATCTCTATCGGGCAAGAATCGACTGTAATAGCGTTGTCTCATCTCTATCTCATGACTTTGTGTCGCCACCAGAACCGATTGTGATGATAAAAAGGAACCGATTGTGATGTATATTCGTGCAGTAGTGGATTCTAGCGAATCTAAAGCCCATTTTTAGCACAACTTCTGGACTGTCTTTTCATCCAAAGAAGTTATAAGTGTGCCAAACAACTATCTTCTAGTTTAGTTTTTTGCCTAAATCTAAATATATTTGTGAAGAGAAGCAGAAATTTCTGATAAATAACTTTTCATGGCAGCTAGCTAGAAGCTGGCTTTGCATAAACCGGCCACGCCGTGCCAAGGGACCTGAAAGTTACTAGCTACCTGCGCAACGTATTATTTCATCATTGTACATAAAAAATAAAAAAACTTGGAGACTTGAAAGCTCAAACAATTTTTAGAGAGATGCTTTCATGCTTTTCTTTTTGAAAGTTGCACAAATATTAAAGCATTAACGAAAGGTAGATGGTGATTACGTACCCCTTCGTTTTCTTCAAGATTTATGCATATTGTATTGGGAGAGAAAACATGGAAGCACTACTCCAACTTTTATCATATGTTTTTTAAAAAAAAATCAACTCCAGGAATATAATCCGATTACAGAAAGCAATGGTTACAACTTACATAATACAAGGAACATCAGTACTAAGAGCCTTTTTAATTTGCGCATCTGTGAGTTGCTTGATCCGTAACTTTTACCAAATTAATATTAATATTGTACCATTTTCTGGCTAAGCTCACGCGTTAATTTAGGGCCATCGAAAAATATTTTTTATATGCATATAACTAGCAAGAACATGTTAGGAACTTGCCAGAAATCAATATATACCGACAACTGTTAGAAAGAAACCATGCACACTTCCCAAAAATGAATATACCGATATTACCGAGAGCTGGTGTTTTTTTAAACCCTGGTCGATATAGCTCTCTAGAAACCGAGTCGGATGAGTTTATAAATGAGATAATAATATATACACACAGCATTTCATAATATGTGGCCTGCATCCCATTGCTCACCCTCCCGAGTACCAACCTACCTTTGTTAACTTGTGACAACACTACCAGAATTTCACTCCCTGGCAGTACTGGAGAATTAGTTGCGAGTGAACGCCCTTTTTTCCCGCAAAAAGTTGCTTTGCATTGCAAATTAACTATTCTATATTATTTTCCTCTTTGACAGCAACTCTGAACTCTTAACAGATCGATGGCACCTTTTGATTGCCATCTGCAAGGAGTATCCACAGTTGCCTGATGCGCTTCTAATTAACATGAGAGGTGCTTCTATGTATTTCCTCTCAATACAAGTTACATAAATCTTAAAGCGGGCGAAAGGAAAATTAATCGCTATCTATCTTTTATTTATTCTTTAATATTTGTGCAATTTTTAAAAAAGTGACGTATAGAAATACCTCTCTTAACTTGTTCTAGGAGAAGGCTACTCACTACGTACTCAGAGTGGGAAGAAAAGGTGCATGTGGATAGATGGCACCACTTGTCATGATCAGGTTAAGAGCTTGCAAATCACCAAAAGTTATGGTGGTAGAGAATTATTGGATCAGAACCAATAAAAGGTGGCCTATTGAAAGGTATATGCATATACATATGTATATGTGTATGTATATCTGACATGCATATGCTTATATTTTGACATATCTATATGTATACACATGTTTGACTCTTTCTGATTATTCCACTGGACCCAGCAAGCAAGCTTTCTTCTTCCTCTTCAGCACCATCTATCTGGTGTACATGTGTATGTGTTGGCCAATTGGTGGGGTAAGAGCTAGCTATCAGTTATCTACACACACTAAATGATTATGCTATGTGTGACCCAGCTGAGCATTAAGTTGGTAGCTAGAGAGAAAAGGGGATAAGGCAGCAGCAGGATGGTGCTGCTGCATCCATGCTGCTCCCTCCCTTTTTTTCAGCTGGAAAATACTCTCTTCCCAGATGCCATACCATGTGAGAAGGTGAGGCTCCAGGAGAGGTTGTGAGATCCATTAGGCTGCCAAATCTTGCCTCTGTACGTGTCCACGCCTCCCCATGTGCCATACAAGATGTAATGCCTTGCCTATTTTGTTTTGTGTTGTGAGTGGATATTATTGGGATCGGGTGTGTAACTTGGTCCCGTCACTCTCGTGGTTCGATCAAAATTGTTGGTGTTATTTGAAACGCAAAATTTCATAACAAATTCGCAAGAGTTTTATAGAAAATAGTATAAGTCCTACGCGAATCAACTAAACCACCGCAATCCAAATGGGGTTGTATTCATTTAGAATCAAAATTTTCTGACCTCTCTAAAATCGAAACCTGATATGCAATAGCTTGTCTAATATTTTCAAAAGAGAAAAGGAACTTCTCTAATCAGGTTTGAACAACCTGCTTAGTTACTTGTTATAAAATGGTTATGAAAAATTGCACAAAACCCACACAACATTATTTTGAAGTATAAGATTCCCACTTATACATCTACCCTTTTTGACAGTTTAACAACTTTACTTTTGAGCTTGTGCAAATCCCACCTTGCACTACTACAAAAGGACTTATATTAGATTCTTCATCACTGACGGTTTTCAAAAACTTTCTGTGATGAAGTGTCATCACAAACGGTTTTTTGCAAAAACAGTCAGTGATGAGTCTCGGACACATCACAGACGGTTTTGTTTTTTTTTCTAAAACCGTCTGTGATGAGGGGAACATTACAGACGGTTTTAGCCAAAAACCGTCTGTGATTTGGATCTCAATATATATTTACCCGCTCACGTCATCTTTCCCCTAGCTCAAACCCTAGCCTAGCCCCACACACGTCGTCTCTCCCCCGCCGTCTCCCCTTGGCATCCCCCCGACCTCACCCCTATCAGTTGCTGCTTGACGCCCTGGTCGACGCAGCGCTACTCTCCTTCCTCCTCTTCGCGCCAAGGGCCGGCCGCTCTACGAGGCCGCCGTCACTAGGACGCATGCTGTGGTGCAGCATAGCGGCGGGACAGTCGGCGCCGTGCTGTGGTTCCTGGGGGAGTGTGACACCATCGAGCTGGACGACGCGCTGTCCTATGGCGCCAAGATGGAGCGCCTGGTCATCGATTTCGTCTTGCCCTATCTGCTCATCATCCAGATAAAAGGAGGGGACTGTCTTTTTCCCCAACATGCGGTTGACTCAGTAGCGTTAACTTCAATTCAGCTCCT
Organism: Otatea glauca; assembly: GCA_036346275.1. Classification (NCBI taxonomy): domain Eukaryota; kingdom Viridiplantae; phylum Streptophyta; class Magnoliopsida; order Poales; family Poaceae; genus Otatea; species Otatea glauca. Next base: position 20,117,288 of record CM070712.1, on the reverse strand, counting down.
CATTATTTCTTGCACAAATCAATCTACGCATAATTGAGCTTAAAGTTGGCTATTTTATTACTAACATCAGTGCGAATACTAATGGATGGCGTAATGTTGGGTCATCCGTATGCTCACCGGAGGAACTTGATGGAATTTTTGTCATTTGGGGGGTAATTTTACTTCTGTGCTCATGCATTTGCTAGATCTAGTTATTTTATGGACCATATGGTTCCACATGAGCATGGAATGATTCAATCACTCGACCGACCTAGATGCTGCAAGAATCTCAGCATGGGGAGAGAATGATAGAACAGAATTTTGGCAAAGATTTACATGACATGTAAGTATTGAAATTAATATGCTTTTAGATTGATTATGTCATTTGAATACATCAGAGTTCGTATCTGTTTTGTTTCAGAAAATTTGATGTTGTATGTGTTCATGCTGACAAGTTGCCATGCTTTTGAATTGCTTCTCATCAAAAGGAAGATCAAGAGCCTTTCATGGTTATCGATTTCTAAATTTGTTATGTATCCATCTACTCGGCAGGTATATCATCAACTTGACTCTGTCCTGTTTCATATCAAGTTATTTAATATTCTATTAGTTCCTACCTACTATTGCAATTCTCTGGTAATCTGTTGTTTGAGCCTCATGACTTGGATAGCCGAAGTCATGGTAAAATTGGACACTTAGGCTATATCCCAAGTCATGGTAAAATTGGACTTGCATAGCCCAAGTCATGGTAAAATTGGTCACTTAGCTAAATTTAAGTTATCTCATGTCATGGTAAAATTGGCTAAGTCATGGTAAAATTGAACACTTAACTAAATTTGGGTATTCATTTCTATTCGAGTCTGCTTCTTACATATGTTGAAGTGTGTTGACTAAAATCCTTTTTTGTATTTTGTTCATTACATCTAAATATAGTGTTTTCATTACATTATACAACTTTAGACAGTATCTTGAATAATAAGGCATATTGTTCTATATTTTTATGTAATCTTTTTGTTTCAGAGGACATGTCATATAGTGTGACAAAGGTATATCACAGACGGTTCTAGACTAGAACAATCTGTGATGATCCCACATCACAGAAGGTTCTAGACTAGAACAGTCATATGATTAGCTCTCATCACAGACATTTCTATGATAGAATCGTCTCTGATGTTAATTTTCACCGACGGTTCAAAAATTGTCTATGATGACTTATTTTCATCACCGACACTTCGATATAGACGGTTCACAAAATCGTCTGAGATGTGGTTTGTGAACCGTCTATGATGTGCGGTTGTCCAGTAGTGTTGTATTATAAACCTTGGCAAGTTACCGCCTGTACTTTTAACCATATTGCAATTTACCCCCCAAGAACTTTAAAATACGGTTCAATTTCTCACGTTTTTTCAATTAAATTGTTCAACAGAGCATCACAGGATATATTTTACATGGAAAATTCGTTGGTGACCAAGGGTACCGCATCCCCATTTGCAAAATCACATTCGTTTTATGTTTGTACTGGTGTAAATGCAAACGAACCATTTTGTCTCTATAGTACTAGCCAGATCAAATACAAGATTAGGGATAACGGTGGTAGGTTAAGTTACATCCATGGGTACAAAAGACACAATAATTGAGCTGAGCACCAGCAAACTGCATGCCAGTCTCCATTTCCATGAACAACACATCTCCTTCATCCTCATGGTCAACGCGGCTCGGATGGTGGCAATTAGCTTTTAATCAGTTTTAGCCTGAGCCACATGATATTCGATGTGCCAAGTCAAACCAGACGGTGATCAGGTAGCTCGCTTTTGTTGGTTGCAGTCCCGTCCGGGCCACCTGGCGTTGGGGATTACTATCGGCCGTCTTTTGGCTTATCGTCTTCTACCTTTGCTCACCGAGCATATATATCCTCCATTATGTCCTGTCTCGTCACTTTTCTGTGCTCTAAAGCCTAAACCCATCCCTGTTAGTACGCCTCTAATCTTCCGAAATCTGATCTGCGTGGTCAACGTGCGTTTCCAGATCAATCGCTCGCTCAATTATTGGCACTGGAGTTTACTCTTGTGGGGGCAAAAGTGGAAACATGTCAATTTCTTCTGGTCCTTAATTTGTATTGCCATCTTGAGCGTGGAGTGACAGTGGCGGATCAAGGAGAACTTGCATAGTCAACTATAGTTATGTAAAATTCCTCTTGTCAACCGGTGGCTAGTCCGAATGATGTACGTAGCAGATCGATGTGTCGTGTGTAATGGCATGGCTCGAATCCCTAGCTACTGACTGCACCTTAGGTTGGCTTGTGGATTTTCTGGGATTTCATCAACCAATCGGTTGCGTATCCTTAAAGATAATTGTGATAATCGATTGCATCATCCACAATAAATCAATGTAGCACTGTCTCTCGCCTATCATTACTTTAGAATTTTCATGGGCTTTGCGAATAAACCTGCGTAAGAGATGGGATTTCTTGGAGGGGAGGGGAGAGATAGAGAGAGGACATGTAAATTTTGCATCTACCACTTATTCCCAAAAACGAGGAGCTAGGCATAGAAGCAATGTCGCAATGAGGCATATTCTCATATGAGAATGAGAGAGCATGTACCATGCAACCATGTGTTCCAGCACCACTCTCTTTCTTTACACACTATCGCCACCATTCTATATGTAAGATGAAAAAAAGGTATTCGTGGTGATTCTGGAAGGACAAATAAAGTGCAGAGATGGGGGGTCGATCCCGAGCTAGCCCAAACAAGGATCATGGTCGCCAAAAGCATTTTTGTTAATTTCTGTCCCATGTTGAGCTGCCTCATGTCAAGCTACTTTCATAACTTGTCAGCTCACTCAATTCTCTACCCATTGCTTTGCCGCCTTTCTTTAATTTGTGTCGCATGGAAAATGTTGCGAGGGATTGATCATTGTTGTGCTTGTGGAAAGTAGGAAAGGGGAGATTCTATTCTAGACATGCGCAGAAGCAACTAACTGCACTATGGCTGTTCGTCGCCGTGGAGGTTGCATTCCTGGATGACGAGCCAAAAGGAGCGCACTGTGGTACCCTCCAATTAGCAACTCAAACCTTGCAATGGTTACGACTAGTCAGTAGTACTTGCCCACAGCGGTGAAAGAAAGAGCAATGATTCTCTCTAGGGAGGGATCGAGAACTGCTTGATGCCCGTGTTGTGTAGTCTGAATGGATCATTTACTTACAAAGTTCGCATCTTTTAAAATGTGACGACGTCGATCGTATCATGTAGCCGGTGAAGTGTTGTGTAGTCTGAATGGATCATTTACTTGCAAGTTCGCATCTTTTGAAATGTGGTGTCGATCGTATCATGTAGCCTACCTTCGTTGTATGTATCCATGTAAGATTGACCTTGAGAGCCTCACTCATCATCCTCGATGAGATATACTAACCAGAAAGATCCATCCGAACACCAATATGGCCGGCCACCAGCAGTGAGCTCTATTCAGGAATCAACCAGATCGAACAACAGCAACAGATGATCCAAAACCAAGATTTACCAACATAGAAACAGACCTTAACTACAACATAATTCATGCTTCGACTCGTACCACATCTCTTCCCGTGAGAGATGATCGGTGTCACCACCACCCTTTGAGACACCACGCAGAGACCAATTCAGGCCAGAAGTCGTATACTTGTATGCACATCATAAACACGCACACCACAAAACAAAACAAAACAATAACAAGAGAAGATCACAACAAAGCCACCAGATGAAAGGCGGCTCAACATAGAATAAAAAAGGGAAGATCTTCCATTTCTAAGCGCATGGTGCGCAATGATATACATGGTTTCCAAAAGAAATACCATAATTTTTTTGGTATGCTCAGTGCTACTTTACTTGAATCATGTATATGGACATCTCCGCGACTGAACAATTATGACAATGCAGACCCATTTTTGTTTTAGTTGCACTGTAAATTGTTCTGTTAATTCAGGTATTCTCCAATAATACAATAAAAAACGAGATAGATATATTTCATATAAAAACACATCTGCATGTGATCAACCCCTATGAAAATTGACGAATTAGGTATCCCTTTTAAGTAGCTACGGTTGCACACACCTCAACACTACTAAGATAACATCAAGGCAGTGCGTATAGTCATCAAAGGCACTTATTCCACAAAATTTACTACTAGTCCGACTAACTTGTCCCCTCCAATTTGAAGCTGGTAATCAACGGAGCAAGTAACCTTTACACCATGGCCGAATTTCTTGTTTCCCCGCCAACCTACAATGGAGTATCAAAAGGATTGTCATAACTAACAAAATCATTAAAAAGCCAAATAATGCTGCTAAGTAGTTAAAAAGGCATACTAGTCTATAGACTACATAGTAGTACTATGTAAGTACCCCCCCCCCCCCAAACTTCTTTTGTATACCCACTTCTGTCTTATCTATTAAATATTCAAGAACATACAATCCAAAATTATAGTCGTGTCTGTTTATTTCCTTTTCAATTGTGAACAGCAGCAGGTTGTAATTGATCAAATACATCCAACGGTGATAGTCTCTGTACGGGTCTGCACCTAATATTACCAAACACCACGTTATTCCCTTTAAAATTGTCATTTACCACCTCTCATTAGCGCAACATGCAATGCTCATGCAAACTAACTAGTCCAACTGAGTAGCAAGTGTAAATGTACACTACACATCAAACTAACGAGACATCCTCGTAAATAGCAATGTAGTAGAGAGCACAAGGTAATGGGGAGATCCATGTGAGAGTGAGATGGTAACCATTGGATGTCTCAGATCCATGGCTATAACCTGCTGGTCCCACAACAGACAAATGAAACACCATAAATCCAACTGAGCTTGGCGCATTTGATCTTCTATGTCCAACGGACAAGAAAGTGGATAAAAAATTGGATGGAACAAAATTCAGTATTGTATTTTCATATATTACTATGGATGATGCATCACCCATTAGCCATTGCCTGTCATCACTACTACATACTAACACGATGCCTATGTAAATTGTGTATTTTGTAGCTGATGTTTCATGAAAACATCAAGTATTCAAACGCACACCTTATATATTTGCTAAAATAAAGAAAAACAAAATTACAAATAGCTATGTAGTTAACTAGGAAAGAACTGAGTGCATGGGAATCGATAATAGCTACAGAACAGTGAGGACATACACTGACAAGTTGTATTGGTGATTTGGTGCATAGTGCTCTCAAACTAATTTACAATTGAAAGCCATTAGGTTTCTGTACAATCATCTTAGTTAAGAATTCAATGCTCGCCTACACATTAATCTCATGTAGTTCATTGAACTGTGCTGTGTTCACTACTTTTGTTCAGCATTGCTCTTTGCCTCTTATATTGTGCAAATTGATGAGGAACAAGATAAACTTAGACAAGCTGCCTGACAGCATCCGCAGGATCAACTCTAGTCTAAATCTGGAAGTGTCAAAGAACCATATGGATTTCAAAATGCACAGAGTTGGGCATGCTTGCAAAGCTCAAGCTCCTACTAGAAAACCCATGAGCCAGCTTTTTGAACAAGTTACCGAGCTGTTTGGTTAAATATAGGTTTTACACCCTTCTATTTGTGTCAAAGACATCAGGTTCTACTCATAAAATCTACATGGACTGAAGTTGAACAGACCTTAATAAATCTATATTGTGTCCTGATAAAAGCACATTATACAGAACACAAGTTGATCCAAAATTCGCACAATTCTTCTTAATAACATATTTACACGAGTGTTCTTTAAGCCAGCGAGTCAACGACAACCAAGCGCACAATAATATCACACTTCACCCATATAGTTATAGTCGACAGATGGACCATTTGTCTTTTCCAACAATACCATGTATAGTCGACAGATGGACCATTTGCCTTTTCCAACAATACCATGTAACAACAACTTTTCATATCTCAAATTACTGTACTCTAAACTTTCATCAATCTCAATAGGAACATGAAGACGTGGGTTGGGGGTGGCGTCAAGTCTCAAGATGTTAGAAGGTGCTCCATAAGCATTTCTAGATCTGCAGAGCATACCATTATGTTTTGTTTCCAAGAAAGTATTTCTGACAAGCTAATCAAGAGGTCAATTTTTTTTAAAATAAATTGAGGTATATACTCTGACCCTGGAGCTGGATGTAAATGCCTATTCAAGCAGGCAGAGAATTGGGTGACCACTGAGAGATATAATCAAGAATTCAAGATAGAAAAATGCTCCTTCCACAAATTGAGTTTGATAGATTTTATAAGACAATGACATTGACACTGATAGCAACCACGGATGCGTCACAAAACAAACACACGTTGTTACACTGTTTATTACAAAGTTCAACTTAACACCATGGCTGCATAAAATTTCTAAGTTTTATAGTGCTATGCTGACTTAGAACATTTAGCTTTACATGCTGAAGGCATTAGTCATTGATAGCCTTTGAAAGTCGAAATTTTATTCAATCTCTAAATTTTCTTTCCATATAGCCACAGGCTAGTTTATAGACCAAATACACAAGGCTGTCACTTGTCAATACTGTGCCATTGCAGTATTAGTTATTGTTCGAAATTGGAAAAGCATGGATACACTAGCACTTTCCTCATGGCTCCCAACATGCCTAGGGCATCCTACAATGCTTGGACACATGCCAAGTGTTGGGGGTGTGTTAGTATGGTAAGAGTCAGAAGCACGGAGATTCAAATATAACATCTCGCAGAGGTGTAAGAAAATCATAAAATACAACCAGAACAAGAGGTTTAACCAACCTCCAGTGTGAAGATTCCATTAACATGAAATGCTAACACAACTCTACCTACTATGAGTGTGCTATTGATCAGTGATGGAACTAGAAAATTTTCTACCGGGTGCACACTTCACACGTACAACTCCATAATCTTGTATAATGATTTTATAACATCATAAATCCAACACATATATTTGAAATCTGCTAAAAGTAAAATACAAATAGTTCCAAGGTCTTAAAAATCCCAAACCACCAAGATCGGAACCAATTCAATCAACAAATTTGGCCTATTGAAGAGGTGATGTTGTAGCATTTCTCATATTTTTTTTTGGGTGTGGGGCGGGGATACCGTAACACCCCCTCTCATGCCACCCCTGCTATTGATTACGCAAACCAAGCAAAGGACTTAAAAATTGTCAATGGATCTAGCCAGGAAGAAATTGAAGGAAGTCATAGAATCTGCGGAATTGCAGTGATTCTTCAAAATGAGCAAAATCAACACCTACAAATTGGGAATGGGACAGCTGCCATGGCTTAGCATGGCTACAGAATTTCATCCTTGAAATCCATACAATGCAGCACAAAAAGATGGTGGCATAGCAGAACAATTAAGTTAAGACAATATGGTATTTGATCAGTAGAAGATTGTAGGGCATTTTTCAGTTCTCTTTATGCTACACAAGCTGCTAGCTGTCAGAGCAAGTTATTATTACTCATCCTGTAGCTAACTGGTACCTCCAAGGATATTTATGTATAGCACCTGCACATGCCTAGTAAATGGTAATAAGGACATCCTAAATATAATTAATGTGTTGGACATGCATTTCCATTATCTAGCAAAAAATTAAGAAAATTGACATACTGGCTACCACTACCGATGATATTCGAATGATACCCAGTCCACAAAGAAAAATATGAAAAAGATGAACAAGGGTTATGTTCTGAATGATGCATCAGTGAATTCAAATTTCAATGCAGAATTCAAATCTGCAGAAAAAAATAAAATGTCGTCTTCTACTTCCTTTCATTCACAATCAAAACTGAATGGACCAATATTCAGGTAGAAAGCATAACTCACTTGCCATGCATATGCACCCTTAGGACGTAACAAGGACTAAATAGAAGTAAGAATTAGGGCTTTAAGCCTTTAAGTGCATAAGGTTGCATTAGAAAGGAAAGGGACTCACATGATACAAGGCAGATAATGTTGCAAAGCACTAAAAAAACATTCATGGCATAGAAATATATCGCTACTGCAAAATTATGTGAATTAAGTGCATAAGGTTGCATTAGAAAGGAAAGGGACTCATGATACAAGGCAGATAAGGTTGCAAAGCACTAAAAAAAACATTCATGTAATAGAAATATATCGCTACTGCAAAATTATGTGAACAGAATGTTGAACTACACCTTGCAAAATAAGACGAATTACTGTGCTGTCGCCTCGAATTTCTTTAGCATATCGCAGTGTGGTGTCTGGTAGGACAGCCCCCAGTGGCGACGCTGTATCTCAGCCCGGCAATTCTGCGTGAGTATTGAGAAGTAATCCCGCTCAACATGCCGCTCCAGCGTCGCACGTTCAGTGCTCTGGTATGGATACTGCTCCTCGAAATTAGGCAACTTGACAAAGTATGCGACTCCGCGTGGGGTTTGGAACTTATGCTCATAAGGATAGGAGCGGGAGAGGGAGTACACAGGCTCAGAGGACGGCAGGAAGTTGAGCAGCAGCAGCAGTAGGACAGGCAACAGCTGAACAAGCATTCTGACAGTAGAGCCACCAGAGTTCTGCATTCCATGGGTGTGCACCCCGCCAGTCCTGAAGTGGAACGTTCCGAACTGCCCAAACTGCCTGGTGGTGGCAGGTGCCATTCCACCAAAGAAGAAGTTCCTGAATATCTCATCCGGGTCAAAGTCATCCTCGTAGAACCCATTGTAAGCACGAGCAGTGGATGCCGCCCTCCTGTTGTGTGTTGGCGGCTCATCAGAACCAACAAGATCGTAGCGCTTGCGGTTCTCTGCATCACTGAGGCACTGGAAGGCCTTGGAGACGGCCTTGAACGCATCCTCAGCGCCAGGTGCCTTGTTCTTGTCAGGGTGCACCTTGAGGGAGAGCTTGCGGTAAGCCTTGCGCACGTCCTCAACGGTGCAGTCCTTTTCGAGGCCGAGGATCTGGTAGTAATCCCTGGTGTGCTTCTTGATCTGGCGCACCACCTCCAGCTGCTCCTCCGTGTACGTCTTCATACCAGCAGCATAACCACCGCTCTCCTCCTCCTCCTTCTTGCCCTTCTGCTTCCTCTCTCTCAAGCCATCATCAGCATGCGACGCTTTTTCTGCAGTTGCTGCTGCAGGTCGAGGCGGCGGCGGCGGGGGTTGTGGGGATGACGACGATGATGATGAGGCGGAGGGGGACGGGATGTCTTGGTTTTGGAGGGGGTCGAGGAGGTGGTCGATGGGGAGGGAGGGGTCGAGGCGCTTCGCCTTGGAGAGAAACTTGACGGCGCGGGCGGTGTCCCCGGCGTCGAGGGCGCCCTTGCCGATGCGCAGGCACTTGGCCGCGTCGTCCTTGTTGCCCTCCATGGCGGGCGGCGCGTGCAGCCGCAGGAAGGCAGATCTGGCCGCGCGACGGCGAGCTAGCCCCTCCTCAAGCTTCCTCCAACGCCATCACAAGACGATCAGACCAGATCGGCTCCACTCCAATCCAATCTGAGAGAAGTGGTTCCGAAGAGAAAGCGTAAGAAGGGGGGAATCAAATTCCGAACAAACCATAGACTAGCTGGATTGGAAAGACCGAGTCTGCGCCGGATGCTTACCCCACCGGAGTTGGACTGGAGGCCGGATCGGCGACGGCGGAGTAGTCGGGGTGGGAGAGGAGAGAGGATGAGATGTGGCGACGCCGACACGACGACCTCCGCAAGCCGATTCTCCCCCGACTCGTATCCCTTTCCTCAGTATTGCTCGAGTTTTGTTCCCTTCTTCCACGCGTCAAGAAAAAGGTAGGAGAGTGCGTCGCATTGTGGGCCCAGTCCAAGCCTGGTTCTGGGCGAGATTTTGGAAACAACATCAAGCCCAATACCTCTATTTGTTTTTCTTTTTTAAAAAGGAACTTCTATTTTGTTTTTTTTTTACCTCTATTTGTTTTTCTTTTTTAAAAAAATAATTTCTTTTTTTTATTAATTACAATGTTGACCATACATGCACGTCGCATGCGAGTGCCTCGGTAGCATAAAGAGATCCAACGCGGTTTAGTTGGAATTGCATTTTAAGCATGTACCATATGAATCGTTGGATAAAAAAGTGACGTGCAGATCTTATGAAAAATACTATAGCAAAATAATTTTCTATTGTACCAAGCATTTTAGCAAATTTCTGTAGAAAGTCATTGTCAAACGATTTGGATTGCTTGTTGGCTCGATCCGATAGATTAAGAGCTATAAACTCACTGCATAGCACTAGTATAGTGCATGTGCTAACGCTACGACGGCAGTACACCCGCTTATCAATTAAATGATAAGATAAGTATGAATACAACACTTAATAATAAAAGAGAAATTTAGAATTTTAAATGAATTTAGAAAGAAAAACGGAATTAAATGGAGGTCGAATGGCGTAAAACGGCTCCGTAAGATTTTAAATCAAGAAAGAGAAAGAAAAAGAATTTTCTGATTTTAGATTATTTTTGCAGCTTCCATAGAGAGCACAACAGTGCTCTCGGGCTTGACCAACAAAAGGGAGGGAAGGCCGAGGGGTGGCCGGGGTCATGATGGTCAAGATCAGTGCGGCGAGATCGCCAAGACCGGCGCTTGAGGAGGAGTCACGGTTGCGGTGAATTTCGCCGGGAAAGATGACGGTGATGGTTTGGGTTACTTCCAAAATCCGGCGATCTTTACAAGAGGGAGCACTTGGAGATTTACGCAATGCGATGGGATGGAGGAGAGCTCGCCGGCTTTTATAGTCCCCAAACAAGCATATTTATGGAAACCATAATTTGGGATCAAATCAGATTGGGAGGAAATTTTGGCAATAGAGCACGAAATTTGGGGAATTAACACCATAGATGGAAAGAGGAGATTTGGTGCGGGATTGATGGAGCTTTGGAGCTTCTTTCTTGCTTTAATGGAGGAGGAAGAGAAGAAGCTTCTGCAGTCCAGTCACAGACTAGAAGAAGCTACAGTGAGTTGCCTTCATTTTTTTAAATATAGAAGAATTTTTGAAAAGATAGCACATTAGATTAAAAATTCTAGAAAAATTCTCAAAAAACTTTCGATTATTTTGTACTTAATAAAATTATTTTCAAAAAATTTAAATTATAAATTTGTTGAGGCACTATGTCATGAGGTCGCTGACCAAAGAACCTCGCCATCGTCGGCAAAGCCACCGATGGCGGCCAGTGGAGCCATTGCGGACTGCGTTCTCCGCCGCCTTGCCCATCTCCGATTTTCTTTTCCCAGCACGTAATGTATGGTCCTTTCCTTTTTCAGGATGTTTGTTTCTTTTTCCTTGATTCCAGGACATTTGTTTCCGTTTCATTGTTGATGCTGGAGGTGAGAGAAGGTCTGTTGTGAGTCACAGGGATGATTTCGGAAAAATATGGAAAAATAAACTGCGCTCGCCGACCACTGGATCCGCCAAGAAAAAAAGATAAAAATTAAACAGTGCTCGCCGGCCGCTGGTTCCACGAGAAAAAATTGAAAAAAATTAAGCAGCACTCACAGACCGTTGGTTCCTTAGATAAAAAATGAAAACAAAAATTCTGCGCTCTCCGTGCGCTGAAATTAGGCTCTATGGGGTTAGATCCGTAAAAAGTCTCGAGAAGGGTCATATTCGAAAAAAATACGATCACAATGCCAGGATAATAAAAAAATCAAGTATTGTTTCCTTACATGCGGATCCTCCCTGTTTATTTTCTTGTTTGATTCACCCTCCTTCCAAATATGTAGTACGTACAATTTTAGCCAGTAAAAAATTCAAGTCTGGTTTCCTTGCATGCGGATCCTCATTTATTTTCTTGTTTGATTCGCTCTCCTTCCAAATATGTAGGTAGGGGAGGTCTGTTATGGGCCACAGGGATGATTAGACACATTAAATAATGGCCATCGGATGTGGGTGAGTAAAACTGAGGAAAGATCTGAGACGTTCATTTTGATGAATGCAAGTTTCTGGGGACGTTTTGTTGGGTGCACGAACATTGGACCATTTCTAATGAGATGCATTATTTAAGGTGGACGTAGAAAAAATTACTTAGGTGTATTATAAAGGGGTATAGATAGGAGCCTCATCCCTCGCTAGCACAATCCTAGAACTGGTGCGGCGAGTGAATGTGCTCTTTTCCTACTTACACGCGGAGTAGAACTATCGAGCCTTCGTCTACCCTCTAACAACCAATCCTCCAGCCCAATAGCTCTGTTGGACCAACCTTTATACTAATTGGGCCTGCGCTTTACTACGAGGCCTTTAGCTTAGTGTGGGAGAGAGAGTTGAGACTACATCGTGTGCTCATCTAGTTTTTCATCGGTCTTGTGAGATGGTTCGTCACCAAGGCTACCTCAATTTTAAAACATGTTATCAGCACGATAACACTTGCTAAGAGTATTGTTGTTTACCAATCTATTTTAATTCGTGTATTTATTTTGGCTCTCCAATAAGGGTGAAAACGGATCGAATATGGACGGATAATGGCTCTATCATATTTATTTTCATATTTTTCTAGGATGCAGATACGAACATGGTTAATCTGAATACAAATACAAATAAGAATAATATCGAATATAGATAAGGAGAGAGTATAAATCGAAATGAATATGGTCATGAATATTTATCGGAACACGAAAACTGATTAAATTATACACACGAAATGACCAAAAAATAAAACTAGTTTATTTAATCCAAACACTCAAGATTCGCATTCTTTGTTAATTATGTTTAAAATAATAAAGTATGTTTTTAATGAGTTTTTCTATATTATTAGCTACTTATTTAAAATGTTTTGACAGCAGTGCTTGAATTTTCAAGAAAAATTAAAGCTGCAATTAAATGGTAGATTGTGTTAGGAACGTCCCCAAAAATATTCATAATTTTTAGAGCTGGTTTGCCAATTATAAAAATTGAAACTTGATTTCTAGATTAATTAAATTAAAAATGATTTTGAAATTCATAAATCTCTTTTGGTCGAATAAGTGGCCTTGGCCCAGCCACATGCTTGAATATTCGAAAAATCCAGCCTATGATTATCCGGATATTTGTATCCATATCCGTATTCGTATAGTGAGCTACTGAATACTTATTCGCTTTCGATCCGATACTATTCAATAAATATTCAAGCTGATAAAATCCCTATTCGAAAAATTTTCGGATACTTTCCGATTTGTTTTCACTCCCTACTCTCCAATGTCTATCTATCTCCTCTCCCCGAGAAGCTATCCACATGATCGTAATCTCGCCATCTGCGAGAACTCCAAAGGAGGGACATAGATCAGCTACAGTTGCAACTACACAATAAACAACTGCACTTGATCTGAGCTGTCCATTTTCAGATCCAACAGTCTATATTCATGGCTACAATGTAGCCTTCCACAAATCAATCTGCCTTCTGCAGGTCCATTAGCGCAGCAGGCAGTTTTGCTGCCACGTCGCCCATGCCCGCACACCCCATCGCCAACTACTGTGTGTCTTGGGCCTCGCTAGTTTTTACCTTCCGCACCACCATAGTTGTCTACTTTGAGACATCACCGAGATGCCATCCACATCACAACCGTTGTCGGGTCGAGCACCGATGCCATTCGCGACGCCGCCCTGATCTAAACCAAATCGTGGCCTTGCCACTGTACTAGCCATTGCTGTTGGGTATGCCTTCCATGCATCTGTCGCTGACACCATCCCCATCGTTGCCAATGCCGCCATCACGCTATCGCTGCTAATTCAGCCTCATATGAAGCCGTTGGGGGAGCCCATGTAGTCATTTTTCGTGAAGGGCCGGGTGCGAGCCGCCGTTGTGACGCGTTTAGTGTGCACCAAGGAGCCGTAGGCACCGTCACCGTTGTCACGGCATCCGTGCCTCACCGAGACACCATCAAACTACTCACCGTCCACGTCACCATGTGCACCGAAAGCGCGAGCCTTGTCGTCGTCACCTTCCATGCTGATTGGGACCCTGAGGGCTGATCTCACCTCCCCGCAACCTCCACATGTCACCATCGTGGCCACCACAACAGAGGGTGGGACCGCCATGCCTTTTGCACAATGAGCCCCGACCCACAACGAGCCTCGCCTCCATTAGCATACTGCACCACTGTCGCCATCACATCCTTTACGCAGTGCCGCCTAACCCATAGGAGCCACCGCCACTGTGATGAGTTGTTGAGCTCTAGCCGCTTTGATCAGGCTCCATGTGGGTCAAGGAATCTACCGAATCGGGTCGATTGGACCCAATTATAGCCAGTTGAGTGAAAGAGAGGTTGGCCAACCGCCTGTAATTTACCAGTTAGCCTCTCAATTATTTACATATTTACAGAGTAATCCCCGGTTTATGAAATATAGGTCCTTGGGGCCGGAAAGTTTGCCATGGGAACCTGAATAATCATTAAGGATGCATAATTGTTCTCAAAATCAACACAAAACCTCATAAGTTTTAGAGATATCCGTTAGAATGGTTTCCACTTGGAAACAGAAGGAAGAGAATAGTTCAGAATACCTTCTCACTAACAGAGTGGATTATAATAAGGAAACTAATTGGAAGCTTCCCAATTGTTCAACCAGATTTCACTATGCGTTTATCAAATGTGATGAACAATATGTTGCGATGCATACACTTCTCACAGATGCAAACTTGTTCAAACTATGGTATAAACATCTAGGTCATCCTAAAGAGAATATGATGTGCAAAATCATCAAGAATTATGTCGACATCACTTGAATGCAAGTGACATCCTTAAAACACACTAGTTTGTGTGTGATGCTTGTGCTTAGGAAAAATTGATTACGAGATCGTCGTATCACAAAGTTAAGGATAAACTACATGATTTCTTACGGAGGATTCAGAGGGACATTTGTGGGTAGATTGAGCACATGTCAGGTCCTTTCAGGTATTTCACGATACTAATAGATGCATCCACTTGGTAGACGCATATGTACCTATTATCCACTAGGCATGATGCTTTTGCCAAGCTGATCTCATAAATTATTGCACTACGGCCTAAGTTTTTGGATCATAGATCTAATCCATACAAATGGATTTTGCTGGTGAGTTTACTTCCAAAGCATTTGATAACTATTGTATGGCCTTAGGCATTATAGGAGAATGCTCTGTCTTGCATGTTCATATACAGAATGAACTAGTAGAATAACCCATCAAAAGGACTAACTAATCGATGGACCTTTGTAGATGAGATGCAATCTCCTCACTACATGTTGGGGACATGTTTTATTACATACCTCAGTATTAATACAACATCGACCATCTGCATACCATAAGTATTAACCTTTCAGGTTAGTACATGGGAAAGAACCTAGTATTTCCCATCTGCATAAATTCGGTTGCACCGTATACGTACTGATCTCACCACCTCAGCATATGCAATGGGCCCCCACTGTAAATTAGTAATTTATGTGGGATTTGAATCTCCATCTATAATCAAATATTTATAGCCCATGATGGGATATCTTTTAAAAACAAGATACGATGATTGTGTATTTAATGAAGAACTATTCTCGGTGAAAGACCATGTGAAGGTCTATCCAGGTTTGTGATGAGTTATTGACAGTGTTTGAGCATGTGGTGCTCAAGTTTGAGTTTGTTTTGAATTCTATTTGAATTTAAAGCGATTTGAGGTGTTGTTAGGTCAAAGGCGGCACTACCAGCCTGGATTGGTGGTAATGCTTGCCCTGCAGAGCTACCGGCCTTGGGAGCGGTAGTCTTTTTACAGAGATATGTTTTCTCTAGGGTTAGACACAAGTAGCATTACAGGCCATCTAAGAGCGGTAGTACCGGGGGTGCGGTACTATTGACTTCCAGTCGTGGTAGTTATTTTCCAGAGAGGGTACTCTCGAGGATTTTAGGGTGAGTGGCACTACCAGCTATCTAGGAGCGGTAGAGCGGTGGTGCAGTACTACCTACCCTAGGAGGCGATAGTGCCAACTTCACTACGATTTGCGCTTAATGGTTTGCATTATAGTGATTAAAGCATATATTGTGAACAGTGCTTGTGATGGTATGCTTGTCTGTGTTGGTTGTAGGACTCCGGGGTTAGGTTATGGTGAGGCGAAGACGAGACCGGGACTAGGCTAGGAGAGCTGAGGTCCAGAACGGTTAAGAGACACCGGAAGATGACTGAGGCCGGGAAGTGGTTGCAAGCCGGGAAGACAAGGAACAGGAGCGTGAAGCGCTAGTGATGGACAAGGCAGGCAACGGCATCGCCACAAGTAGGCTCAGGGAGGAGTTGAGGTCCGGAACAGTCAAGGAAGCTGATGCCGCCATTGTGAAGAAAAAAAGGACACGTGGCGGTCAAGTGATTTGGGCCCGCTTGCAAGCCAGGACGGTTCGAGAAAGTCCAGGTGTGTGAGATATTTGGTGACAAGTCATTGGGGCCACGTGGAAAGCATGAAGCATGGCGATACTTCGAGAAGAAGGAAGACCGGTCATTAAGGCAAAATGGTAATTTGTCCAATACTGGTAGTCGAGGGGGTTTGGAAAACTGCGGTGGTGACCTAAGTGGTTTAGGTCACACCAAAGTGGAGTTGGATGCAAATTTGGGCTCGCGGAGCTGTATTTTCGTCTGTGTTGGGCGCTTTGAGAAGCGTGTTTGTGTGAGTGAAAAAACCGTTAAGAGTGTTAGATTTCGGGTTAGCCCATGTAAGAGTGGATTCTATCCACTTGTGTGTCCAGGTTTAGGGTTTGGGTTCCCTCCACTATATAAGGAGATGTAGTGGGAGGTAAGGCTTCAAGCCTTTAAGTCTCTAGACTCTAGATTAGGGCTTTCACAAGATTTTGTTTGTTCTTGTGTGGGTGTGTGAGTGCTCCTTGAGAGTTTTGCCCTCAGGTGAGAGACTTTGTAATCATTATCTTGTTCTGAAATAAAGATCAAATTCGTGCTCAAGTTTTTGCCTTAAGTTTTGATCTTCTTCTTGCTTTACTCTTGATCTTTTCTTGTGGTTTCTTTCTAGCTTGATCTTGTGCTGCCAAGGATGAATGATTGATGGATGTATCCTCTGTAGATCATGTCCCAATCATCTAGGCAAGCCTCTTCTGGATCATCCAAGTTTCTTTAAGAAACCGGTTTTTTGGGTTAAGAAGGAAGATTTTGAAGTAGATCTTGATCTTGGATATTTGGGAGCAATTTCTTTGGTGTTCTTGCTTGCTGGGACATGTGGGAGGCCATCTAACATTATCTTGATCATTAGATCTCCACGAGCAAGCTCAAGGTGAAGTTTTGGTATTTAAGTCAGTTTTGGTGCAACCTTTGGTATTTTTGAAAAGGGTTAGAACTTTGATGTCAATCCTTGCGATTGAAGGATGGAATAGGTTCCTGATATTCTTACGAAGGTGCATACAAAGTTTCATGAGTTTGCATCATTCAATCAAAAGTTACATCAATTTTTGATTTGAACTCATGCTGAAATTACTGGTCATATGCCTGATTTTACTGTTCATAACGTAGTGCCAGCCTCGGACTAAAAACTCTAAAAAAAATTTGCTTCCATTTGATATCTTGGGGCTTTGGTTTGGTTTCTTCAGGGGTAAAATTTAATTTGTGATCATTCACCCCCATCTGATCGCCATTTCCGGTCCGGTATCGAGAGTCATGGTGTCAGACAAGTATTCCACCAAGACTCCAATCTTTTCTGGATTGGATTATCCTTTTAGAAATCCAAGATGGAGTCATACATCACTGCCCTGGGTTTCATGATTTGGCAGAAGGTGAAGCTTCCGTATGTTGTTCCTGTCGATGAGAACGTCAATGCCGCAAATATGGCTAACGTTGAGGAGAATGCTAAGGTAAGGAACATCCTCATATAAGGGCTTAGCCACAGTGAGTATGACCGGATCTCCCACTTACAGTATGCACACCAGATTTGGGTGACCCTCGATACTTACTATGAGGGCACCACCCAAATCAAGACGATGAGGCAAGATCAGTACAAGCGTGACTAGAACAAGTTTGAGTAGCACGTTGGGGAGTCCTTGGATGAGTGCTTTGGTCGTTTCACGAAGATCCTGAGCAATCTCCGAGCAGTTGGTACCACGTACCCTGACTCGGATAATACTCGGTATTTTCTAACGGCACTCGATCTTTGAGTTTAGGAGATGAAGGTGACCTCCATCAAGGATACCACGGACTTGTCGACCTTGACTCTTGACGGGATTTATTCCTAACTCAAGACTCATGAGATTGACGTTGTTTCTCGTAAGACGAAGTTCAGTCGATGGCCTTGGTCACCAATCCCTTTTCTAAGAGTTCTTCTGGTTTTTCCCTCTCCGCTCTTTGTGAGATGAGTGATGACCATTTGGAGAGATTTCTAGAAAATGAGCTCGCCCTCTTAGCCATAAAGTTCTCCCACGCATACAAGTGGGTGAGAGAGAGGAGGAGAGGTGGATCGATCACCTGCTTCGAGTGTGGTGGCCTCAACCACATTTGAGCCAACTACCACAAGCTAGAGAAGGGCAAGAATGATCACGGTGGTTCCAGAAAGATCGACTACATCGACAAGAACCACAACAATAAGGCTCTAGCTCATGATCCCACGCGTGAGAAGAAGTTCCGCAAATTCACAAAGAACAAGAAGTTCTTCCACCGCGTCCTCACTGCACTCGACAACATCAACCTCTCTGACACCGAGACATGGAGCGATGACAATGGAGAGGATGATCTGCATAAGAAGACCAAGGACATCTGCGACTTCACCAGCATGTACTTCATGGCCGACGAAAACGGCATCAGCGACACCGAGCTTTAAAGGGAGTCAGGTGAGGTACGTTCCTATGATGAGCTTAATGAGGCATTCTATAAGCTAGGGAGATTCCATGCTAGAGCTTGGACTAGGTGTTTGGAGCTAGAGAAGAAGGTAGATGACATGTCACGGGAGATAGCTTCACTTAGAACTTCTTCCTCCCATGACGATGATTGTGTGCTCTGTGATGCCGTGCTTGTGGAGCTTGAGAACCTAAGGACCCTGCATGATAGTTTGCTTTCTGAACTAGAGTTCCTTAAGGAGAAAAATGCTAGCCTTAGTACTCCTATCAATATTCCTGTTGATACTAGTTTTCTTCATGCTCACACTGTGCTTCTTGTGACAATTGCGCTAAGTTGCTAACTGAGATTGATGCAATAATTGTTCACCTTAGGAAGCTTTCTGTGAGAAATGAAGAACTTGAACAATTTGCTTCTAGGGACCCAGTCAGCTCATGTGAGGGCTATAGACAACTAAAACTTGACAATGATGCTTTGAATGTCAAGTGTGCTGAACTTGATAAGGACCTACTAGCTAAGTCACAAGTTGCTTATGCTAGATGTGCTGAGATTGAGGGGAACATGGGTAAAATCCATGATGAGCTTAGGAAGAAGCTAGAGACCCATATCACTAGGATTAGAAACACCAAGTGCGTATCTTGTGAGGCTCTCAAGATTGTGGCAGTTATGCTTAGGGAGAAAAATGCACGGCTGGTCGTTTTTTCTTGTCTGGTTCTTCATCTTCCCCTTGTTCTTCATGTGCCACTCTTCTAGGAGTGTGAGTACCTCATGAGCACTCTTGAGAAGTTCGTTGGAGGTAAGAAGAAGCTCAATCTCATTCTAAACCAGTCAAAGATTAGTAAATTCAATCAGGATCTATGATTTGACTATTAGAGCACACTCGGGCACATCCTCAACGGTGTGATTTTCCTTCCACCAGTAGGTGGTTTAGGCAGCATTACTGGGATGGTTTGACCTTTGCACCTCGCTGGACCAACCCAGCTTCAGCTCCTAGACCTTATGCTGGTGCTGCTTCTGGATTTGTGAGAGTTGAGCCATGGAGAAACACTAGAGTCCTGTCTTGTGCTCCTGTGACTGGCACTTCTGCTCGTCGTATGATTTAGTAGTGGGTTCCCTGATCTGCACTTATTTATCCTAGTACTGAGTCATCGACCTCTCTCTTTCTATGATCCAGGTTCGTTGGCTGGGAAGGGAGATGTTTAGCTTGTAGACTCCTGTTTCTCTTGCCACATGACCAGAGACTCCCGTTGGTTCTCTTCCTTAGCCCATGCCCCAGGTGATGAGCTAATCACCTTTGGGGGTGCTTCTTCAGGCCACGTCATCGCCAACGGCTCTGTGCAAATTAATGAAAATTTCCTTCTTAAGGATGTTGCCTTGGTTAGTAAGCTACAGTATAATTTGCTTTCTATCTCTCAGCTTATCGATAATGATTTTGAGGTAAGCTTTAAACGTAATGCCTGTAGAAATCTTGATTCTTCTAGAGGGTTAGTTTGCAGAATTTCTAGGTTTGGGAGAGTTTTGATGTTGTTTTTGCTGATTCTTCTAGTGATTCTCTTCGTTGCCTAATTGCTTCTGAGTCTCGTGATCTCTCCTTCCGGCATAGAAGATTTAGTCACATTGGATTTGATCATTTGACCCGAGCTAGCAGCCATGATCTCATTCATGATTTATCCAAACTCAAGATGGTCAAAGACTTGGTATGCTCTCCTTGCCGACATGGCAAGATGGTTGCTGCTTCTCATCCCTCAGTTACTATTGTAATGACTGATGCACCATGACAGCTTTTACATATAGACACTGTAGGTCCATCTAGAGTGTAGTTAATGGATGGAAAGTGGTATGTTACTGTCATTATCGATAACTTTTTGAGATATACTTGAGTATTTTTCATAGCCTCGAATGATGAGTCTTTTACCTATTTTAAGGATTTGGTCTGTATGTTGTCTATTGAGCTCCTAGGTACCTTATGAGTTATAAGCAGTGACAATGACACGGAGTTCAAGAACTCCTACTTTGAGAGCTTCTGTGAGGAGTCAGGCTTAGAGCATCAGTTCTCCTCTCCATACGTCCCTCAACAAAATAGCGTAGTAAAAAGGAAGAATAGGACCTTGGTCGAGATGGCTAGAATGATGCTAAATAACTACAATACTCCTAGGAGGTTTTGGGCTAAGGCTATAGCTACTGCGTGTCATGTTTCTAATTGAGTATTCTTGAGAGCACATTTGCACTGCACTTCGTATGAGTTGAGATATGGGCGAAAGTCCAGTATTTCTCATTTTCATGTGTGTTGGTTGTCAGTGTTTCATTTTGAAGTTTAGGAACCTAGATAAGTTCAAGTCTCGCTCTTCTGATAGTATTTTTCTAGGTTACTCGACTTCTTCTCATAGCTATAGGATCTGGAGTTGTGAGATGAATAGTATCATAGAGACCTGTGAGGTGATCTTTGATGAGGCTAGTCCGGAAACTAGACCAGATATAACAGGTTCTTCTTCTCTCTCCGAGACAATCTTTGTAGAGGATGAGGATGATATAGATGACGGTGTTCCACCTGATCCAGTTCTCAATACACCTATGGTGCCTCCTGTTTCTATCTATGCACCTCAGGGAGACCAACCCTTACCTTCAGACTCTCCTGCAGCTAGTGGCTCTGCTCCTGCCTCTTCTGTTCATGAGGTAGAGGCCACTTCTACTTCTGGACCTCCTCGCCATATTCTACAGCGTCATCTGCTTGATGATATGATTGGCGATCTGTTTGAGCATGTCATTCGCTCAAAGTCATGTATATCTCCATTCTGCCTTCATTGCTTCCTTTGAGCCGAAGGATGTTTCTTATGCATTATCCGATGAGTCCTGGATCAATGCAATGCATGACGAATTGGAGAACTTTGAGAGAAACAAGGTCTGGCAGATTGTTGAGCCCCATTTGGTCATAATTTCATTGGGACCAAGTGGATGTTCAAGAACAAACAAAGTGAGGATGGGATTGTCATTTGGAACAAGGCTAGGCTAGTTGCATAGGGCTTCTCGCAGGTTGAGGGTCTTGACTTTGAGGAGACATTTGCTCCTGTAGCTAAATTAGAGGCTATTAGGATCCTACTTGCATTTTCAGCATCCAAGGGCTTCAAGCTTTATCAAATAGATGTCAAGAATGCATTCCTCAATAGGTATATTGAGGACAAAGTTTATGTGAGACAGCCTCTAGGATTCAAGAACCCCAAGTACCCAAACTATGTCTTCAAGCTTTCTAAAGCTTTGTATGGATTTAAGCAGACCCCTAGAGCTTAGTATGAGAGGCTTAAGTCCTACCTTCTTAGTCATGGTTTTGAGATGGGTAAAGTAGACATGACTCTGTTAATCAGACACCAGGATTCTGACTTTCTGCTTGTCCAAATTTATGTGCACAATCACTCGCCCGAGTGTAAACTATTTTATTTAACCAAGACCAATGGCATACTTTGCCATGACATAATACATTTTACAATAGTGGCTACCCGCCACAATTCCATATCTCATTAAGTCAAAATTATCATAATTCATCATGTGATATGAGCCTATCGTACAACTAAGCATGTCTAGGCATAGATATGTTAATCTAATGTTGGTAGTACAATTGTGTCCAACTATTAATGACCTAACCTAGGGTGACAATGAATACATGACATTCAATAATCAAGGTAACATAATAACAAGTCGGTATTTTGCTACTCCCAGCAAATAACATTGCTATAGAAGTAGCATGCAATTTGTATGAAACAAAATACTTTGTAAATATAGATTCAACATGATCGAGGTTACGATTTGCCTTGCTCGTACATTTGTTGTTGATGAATCTTGCTCTTTGAATCCTTCGTTCACTCCCCAGGGATCGACGTCTACCAGAAAAGAGAGCAACAAAAACAAATAAGCAACAAAAAGAGGCCCAAATAAACTCCAAATGAAATAAAAATAGCACTGGAATGAAGATTTCTATTTTACATGAATCAAGAAACTTGAATGGGTTTAATCGGAGGTTGTATGAAGGAGAACAGGCTTTCAAAAGTTTAGATGAAAGAGGAAATCAAGATAACAAAAAGGGAGAGAGAATATATGTGGCTAGAAGGTGGGTCTCATGAATCTCTGGAATTTTTGAATTAAAAGAAATTTGAGAAAAAGGGTTAGGGGCTGGCAGGTGGGGCCAAGGTCTATGGACCAAGTCCACAGAATAGCACTGCATAGGAATAGTTGATGACATGGATAGTGCGTTAGCGGCTTGTGCTGGCGTGACGAGCGAGGTGGCGCTGACATGGATGGATGATGTGGTGTGGATGACGTCAACGGTGACGTTGCCCGCAGGTTGGCTCAGGCTCTGGAAACTCCCACGGTAGTGGCGGCGCATCTCTAGCTGGTAGTTAGCAGCATTGGGATGACACATATCTGGGCTTAGCATCGTAGGTTCGAAAGCGGTGGAGCAGGGCGACATCATGTAATTGTGATGGGGACTTAAGGTTTTCGGAGACAGCGGCCCTGCAAGAGAAGACGATGGTGTGTTGCCAACAAATGAAAAACTAGGTGACAACGATGAGTGACGAATCAAACTCAAAGCACCACATATCCGGATGCGTCCAAGTAGATGAAGCCAACGGTGGCGACGGTGAGGGCAGAAACTCATTGACGTGTGAGATCGGCAGCGAGGAAGAACTCAGGAGAGCCTAAATGGCAGCGTGGCTTCCCTCCAAGTCTGGCGAGCTCTTGCGGCGCAATTGTGGCTGCTCCTGTGAAGGCGACGGAGCTCGTGAGTGACAAGTAAGCCGAGAGCGGCTGCGGCGGTGTGACAGTTGTGGTGGGCAGTTAAGGTTTCGATGGGAATGGGCCGGTGCGCACGAGTAGATCGGGCCGATGTGGTGGCTAGGCCAAGCGGGAAGGAAAGAGGAGGTGGGCCGAGGCTAGGAAAGAAAATGGGCTGGCTAAGTTGGCCTGTGAGAATTAAGGAATTAGAAAAGGATTTTAGAATTAAAAAAATGCTGTAAATTCAAATAAATCCAAATAGATACCAAATGAACTTCAAAAATTTCAAGAAAATACAGAAAAAATTCCTTACAATACAAGGAACCTAACTAAAAAATTTCTTTTAATTGATGTTTAGATTATTCAAATTGAATCATTTTGTTTTAGGAAAATTCTATTTAAGCTTTAATTAATGTGAAAAAAATCGAAGTGTCTCTTTTTATTTTGAAACCTTTCAAAAGGCGCAAAAATTAGGGTGTTATGTAATAGCAATAAAGTTGAGAGGTTGTTGAGACTATACCGTGTGGTCCTCTAGTTTTTCCTCATTCTTGTTTTATTGTTTGTCCGCAGTGCGACCTCTATTCTACGGCAAGAAGCGTATTATCTCTTCTTTTTTTTACCACTTTCCCACTGTGATTTCCCACCATGTAAGCATGTAACCCAAGTACACATGTATTTCTGTGTTAAGTTTTGGTACAATCTCTACTACTTCTAATTAGGAGTTGGTGGCAGTGGTCCGTTCTCCTCTAGAGTATTTGATTCGTTGGATCTAACATGAACGGCTGAGATAGAAGAGGATTTAATCATATCTTAGATGGAAGAATTTAATCATATCTTTTTTGAATAGAAATATTATTTTAGCATATCTCTATTCACATGTTCTTACTATGGAAGGATGTTATTCATATATCAAATAAATTGAAGGATTTTCTCATCATGTCTTTCATGGATAGAAGAATATACTCACCATATCCCTAATACGGGAATTATATCTCATCATATCTGAAAATGCATAGATTAAAAGGAAAGAATCACGTAACCAAATCACGTGCCAGTCAGGGTTCCAAAATTCCGTGAATTTCGGCGAAATTTCGGATTTCGGACCCCCCGAATTCTAAAGTACCGGCCGGGAAAAAAAATAAAAAAATTTGAATTTGCTACAGTAACCCCAAAATTTTAGTTTTTGGGCAAAATTTCGTGTTTTTTGGCCGGTTTTGAATCTTTTAGGGCCGGATTTGGTCCAATAACCATTAGGAAAGTCATCTCCTATGAAAATTTGTTGAAAAAACGAATTTTTTAAATATTTTAAAATTTTGGCAGAAATACTGTCAGATTTTATAAAATTGTAAAAGCTTTATAATAATCTGAAAATTTTATGGTACTATCCTTATTAGTTTAGGATAATATATAAAAAATTTAAAAATAATTTAACTTTATTTGTTATCTTTAAAAAATCAAAAACAGAATGAACATAATTGGGACAGTTATATTGTCAGAATTTTATAAATTTTCTTGTGTGTGATTATGATCTAAATTTTTTTTGAGAGATTAATAATTGACTCAGTACCATTATATAAATTTTTTAAAAAATTTAAACTTTGTTTTTTGGTCAATCAAATCTATGTAAGCATTGAACTTCGTTTGTTATATTATATTTCAAAAATCAAAAAGAAAAGAACATAAATGGTACTGTGCCTTGTAAGAATTTTATAAATTCACTGGAGGGTGATCATGAATCAAAAATTTTATTCGATATTAATAACTTCCTTATCACCATTTTGTAAAATTTTCAAAAAGTTTTATGGTTTACATAATTTTTTATTTTGTTCAAGTTTGCCGGTAAGCCTTTTAACAGGGCAGTAGTACTGTTTGAATTTTTAAAAATTCATACAGTTTGATTATCATCTAAAAATTTTATGAGAGAATTATAGATACATCATAACTATGAACAAAAAATTGCAACAGTTTATAACTTCATTTGTACCATTTTCCATTTAGATCAAACTTGTCGGTCAGTGTTCTATCAGGACAGTGCCACTCTCCGAATTTCTAAAACTTCCTCACATGTGATAATCAGCTGAAATTTTTGTGTGAATATTAGTTATGGATCATAACCATGCAAAAAAAAGTTCAACAGTTTATAACTTGATTTGTACCATTTTCCATTCGGATCAAACTTGACGGTCAGTGTTTTATCAGGACAGTACCACTCTCCGAATTTTTAAAAATTCCTCAGATGTGATCATCAGCTGAAATTTTTTTTAGAACATAAACAATGTGTCAGGAACCTCAAAAAAAATTCAAAATTTTTCAATAACGTTTAGACCACTTTTCAGCCGGTGCAAAAAAACCCGAAATTTCGGGTTTTTTCGCCGAATTTCGGATTTTTATTTCCGAAATGGACCGGATTTGAATTTTCAAATTCAAATTTCGTCCGAAATATTTCCGAAATTTTGAAATTTCGCCGAAATTTCGCGATCCGGCCAGGGACGAAATTTGTTCCGAAACCGAAATTTGAAACCTTGGTGTGAGTCACGAAGATGTCGAGAAGACCTGACTTCCATCTGCCTGCGTACGTTGCCTTATGCTTTCATATACTCCCTATTAGAGGGCATCCACTCTCATCTCCAGGAGACAGGCCGGTCGATAGTGGAGACACACGTAGGAAGAGAAGATAAGAGAAAGGCTGTGTGCAAGAAGCAAGAAGATTTCATGCAAGAGGAAGGCAATAACTTTCTCCTCCTTCGATGGTATGGATTGATATCTCTCTACTAATTCTAATTAAGAGTTGGTGGCGATCGTCCGTTCTCCTTCAGAGTACTTGATTCGTTGGATCTAACATGATCAGTTGAGATGGAAGAGGATTTAACCCGATAGTCAAATCTTTTCGGAGGAACAAACTTTTCCTACTATTTAAATATAACTGAAGTTAGTGTTCTTTGCAAATAAATTTTTTGTCGCTAATTGAGTTTTCGTTGTAACGTACGGGCACATGACTAGTATCCATAAATTTGTAGTTGACTCTAATTGCATAATTTACGGAGTATATTTTTGTCTACGTGTATTTGTGTTCATTTGATATGAAATAAGTAAGAAGAGAAAATATTGTGATGCGGCGCTCTTCTTGCGTCATATTCTGCACCCAAATTTAACATACTAGCAAGCATTAAGATCTTTGTTTCCAGGAATAGTAGAGATTAAGTATTTAAGATTCGTGTATATCATTTAAAAATAATTTAGATCATGTTTAAAATGCGAAAGTTTTGAAGGAATTCTACAGATATTATAGTGATTCATGCAAAATTCCACTGAAATTCATGGATTCCAAAGCCTTGCTCCGTTGCTCGTTCGAAGTGTGGAATGTCAGGTTTCTGAAAAGCAGCGGTTAGCGGGCCGCAGGTCCATCCCGTAGTCGGCTGGCCTTCGGCCCAACCACTCCTGCGGCCCGGCTCAATTGCCACGTCAGCTAACCAGACGCCCAATCCACTCAATCGAGCCGCAGACACCTTGAGCAAGAAGATGGAATTAGAAATTCGCAGAAATATTGGATTTCGGGCCACTACGAAATCTAAATTAACGGTCAGATAAAAAAAATTTAAAAAAATGAAATTACTGTTTTATGACCGGATTTGGTCTAATAACCCTTAAGAAAGTCATCTTCTATGAAAATTTGTTGAAAAACCGAATTTTTAAGATATTTTGAAATTTTGGCAGAAACACTGTCAAATTTTTATAAAATTGTACAAGCTTGATAATGATCTAAAAAATTTATGATACTATATTTAGTAGTGTAGGATCATACGAATTTTTTTTCAAAATAATTGAACTTTATTTGTTATCTTTAAAAAATCAAAAACAGAATGAACATAATTAGCACAGTAACCTTGTCAGAATTTTATAAATTTGCTCGAGTGTGGTCATGATCCAAAATTTTTATGAGAGCTTAATAATTGCTTCAGTACTATTTTATAAAATGTTCAAAAAAATTTAACTTTTTTTGCTTGCTCAATCAAATCTATGTAATCATTGAACTTCATTTGTTATATTTAAAAAATCAAAAAGAGAAAGAACATAAATGGTACAGTACCTTGTAAGAATTTTATAAATTCTCTGGAGTGTGATTATGGTTCAAAAATTTTATGAGAACCTAACCATTTCCTTATCACCCTTCTGTAAAATTTTAAAAAAATTCTAAACCTTTTTTTATTGCTAAAACAAATCTATATATTGATCATAAGGCTTTTATCACGACGTAGCACTGTCAGAATTTTAAAAATTCTTTAAGCATAATTATCATCTAAAATTTTATAGAAATATTGATGTTACATCAGAACCATTCACAAAAATTGCCTAACGTGATTTGAACTATTTTTCATTTTTTTCAAGTTTGCCAGTTAGGCTTTTAACAGGACAGTAGCACTGTTCGAATTTTTAAAAAATCATGAATCTTGATTATTCTCTAAAAAATTTATGAGAATATTAGTGATGCATCGTAACCGGGCATAAAAAATGTTAAAATTTTCTAACGTAGTTTGAAATATTTTTCATTCGGTTCAAACTTACTAGTTAGCGTTTTATCAGGATAGTAGCAATTTTTGAATTTTTAAAAATTTCTCAGACTTTATAATCATCTGAAATTTTTATAAGAATATCACTGATGTGTCAAGAACCTCCACAAAAAAATTATAAAAAATTTGATATCATTTGAACTATTTTTCTTTCAGTTGAAATTTGGGAAAACTCCGGCAATTTCGTTCGAAATTTTGAAAACTTCGGTCAAAATAATCCAGATTTGAATTTTCTTTCTGAATTTTGTCTGAATTTTATCTGAAATAACGAGATTCCACCGAAATTTCGGATTTCGGAGGAAGCTAAATTTAAACTGAGAACGAAACTTGGATCCTCGGATGGAAGCGCTCCTGCGGCTGCTCTCCACAACCGCCGCGGCGGTGCTCCTCCAGGTCCACACTGCGCCAATTCCTACCACCGTTGCTACAAGTAGAGCCGTCAGCGGCAGGCGGTGGAGCAGCGTTAGGACCAGCGCAGGAGGCGGGGACTGGCTGTCGGGGCTGTTTGGAGGGAAGGGCGGCGGCGCGCCCACGGTGATGACGGTGACGCCTGGGACGGTGAAGGCCGGTGACGCCGTGCTGCACGAGTCGGCTCTCGAGGTGGTCCCTTTATGCAATATTATCTGTTCCCCTTTATAATGCACGTAAACATTCTTTTTTATGTTCACTCCAACATTCGTGCACCCAGCGAAACGTCCTCAGAAACTTGCCTCTATCAAAATTAACCTCTCAGATCTTTCCTCAGCTTTACTCACCCACATCCGATGGCCATTGTTTAGTATGTCTAATCATCTCTGTGACCCACAACAGACAACCTCGACCTCCAGCATCATCAAGGAAAAGGAAATAAATGTACTGGAATCAAGGAAAAGGAAACAAACATCCTGAAAAAGGAAAGGACCATACATTACGTGCTGAAAAAAGGAAACCGAGAGACGGAGCAGCCCGGTATTATTTTTTACGAATCAGGCTCTCGCGGCGATGAATTTGCGATTGTAGTTTGAAATAAAAATTCAATCGAAAGATCTTTGGAATTTGTTTTCCCGTCCAAAATTATCCAATGGACGATGGGTAATTCGAACACGAAAAAAATAAAAACCAAGCTATGCCCGGCCGTTGGATAATTTCGGGTGTGAAAAAAAATTACAGTGATTCTCGACCGTGGAAAAAAAAATTCTAGCACCTCTTCGCTGATTTTTTCTGTCTCGAGGCTACAATCGCAAATTCATCGTCCGAGAGCCTGATTCAGAAAAAATTATAACGACGATACTAATATAGTAAAAAATTCGAGCCTAGACATTGGTAAATAATACCGCGCCACCGCTTCGCTGAATTTTTTCGGCTCGAGGCTACAATCGCAAATTCATCGCTGCGAGTCTGATTCAAAAAAAAATTATAACGATATGCCAATATAGTAAAAAAATCCCAAAAATAATAAAAAACAATCAAGCGATGTCCGTCCACTTGATAATTTTGGCAGAAAAAGAAATGCTCGGTGACCGCTGAAAAATTCAAGCGTGGGAGAAAAAATGAAAAAAAATTCAAACGATGCCCGTCCACTGAATAATTTTGGGAAAATATGAAAAAATAAACTGCGCTCACCGACCGCTGGATCCGCAGGAGGAAAAAGATAAAAAAATTAAACAGCGCTCGCCGGCCGCTGGTTCCACGAGAAAAAATTAAAAAAAATTAAGCAGCACTCACAGACTGCTGGTTCCGTGGATAGAAAATGAAAAAAAAATGCAGCGTTTTCTGTGCGCTGA
This sequence comes from Otatea glauca, assembly GCA_036346275.1. Classification (NCBI taxonomy): domain Eukaryota; kingdom Viridiplantae; phylum Streptophyta; class Magnoliopsida; order Poales; family Poaceae; genus Otatea; species Otatea glauca. Next base: position 20,087,509 of record CM070712.1, on the reverse strand, counting down.
AATTAGGCTCTGTGGGGCTAGATCCGTAAAAAATCTTGTGAATGGTCATATTCGGAAAAGAAATACGGTCACGAGGCTAGAACAGTAAAAAATTCAAACTTGCATGCGGATCCTCCCTGTTTATTTCCTTGTTTGATTCGCTCTCCTTCAAAATATGTAGTACGTACAGTTTTGGCCAGGGCAGTAAAAAATTCAAGTCTGATTTCTTTGCTTGCGGATCCTCTCTATTTATTTCCTTATTTGATTCGCTCTCCTTCCAAATATGTAGTACGTACAATGTGATCACAAGATTATTTATTATTAAGTGTTATATTCATACTTATTTCTTATTTAATTGGTAAGCGAGTGTACTGTCGTCGTAGTGTTAGCACGGGCACTATACTAGTTACTAGAAGTTCATCTATCAAGACATTGAGGATATGAAAACTGCATTGCATTGTACTAAATTGTATCCTGATGTTCTCACACTTGTATTCTGGCGATGGCAGTGTTGATGGATATAAGGCGGCCTTCGAGGTTGTATCTAGACGTTGAGGTTTCGGGCAAGGGCGAATCTACATTGTATGGACCGGTCAAGTGACATCGACGCTCTTCAGATTAACACACATGATTCCTTTAGTATATAAGTATATGGTCCTCTTATTGCAAGTTACAAGTTAGTGTTATAAGTTTGTAATTACCCCGGCGACCCCGATGACCTTTTTTTCTAGATCCGCCCCTGGTTTCGGGTTTGGACCGAAATGGGCATCCCATGAATGTCGAGGCTTCGGGATGGCAGGCACGGATCCTGCAACACGAATGTGATCATCTTGAAGGGACACTCTATGTTTACAAGATGATCCTGAGGACATTCAGGATTGTTGATCCCCGGTACTCGGATACTTCAGAAAAATAGCGTATTGGTATTAGATACTGTATCAAATATGGATATGGCCCCGATACGGTCAGATATGCATTTTGTTTGTACCAATGAATTTTCTATTTTTTAAAAAAGAAAATAATTCTCGACACTTCTTTGATACTTGCTTAATACTTCTCCGATACCTCTCAATTATAATACCTCTAACAATTCAGAAGGAGACGTTGGAATCGTTTATTCTCATCCTGCAGCCCCTTCTCGCTCCCCACACTACCGTCCATACTCCTCTCTTTCCCTAGGCTCCCACTCCAACATTCCTCCCGCTATAGCCGGTGACACGGCACCCTTCTCCCTAACGGCGCGACGACTCCCCTGGTTCTCACGCATGGTGAGTCCTTCTACTAGGGCAGCAGTGGCTAGGAGGCAAGACATATGGTTGTGACTGGCAAGGATAGAAGCGCACAATTATGGAGACGTTTGGGGCATCAATAGAGTAGATGCCCTAAGTCGCTTGCTATGGGCTATTGAGTCTGTGATATGATATAGCCCATTTGCTTCTTCATTTTCTTTGTTATTGTATTTCTTTTATATCTATTTTATGTATGATATTCCATATCTCATGTATGTTTCTTTATTATTTTATTTTTATTATATATATACACATATGTATCATTGTATCGGTGTTTTTGGAGAAATAGCGTATCGCCGTATCTGTCCATCCTAGTTGTTGATAACTTGGATGTGCCACTTCCCATTGGATGTCCTCCACTAGGTGCATGATAATGTGGACATCATTACAATTTTCTTTTTAAATACAGGTACTTGGCCTTCATAATATTTCCAAACATTTATTCAATTGTGAAGGACCGAAATGGCGATCAGAGGGGGGTTAATGATCACAAATCACTTTTTACCCCCAAAGTACCAAGCTAAACACCTAAGAGAACAAATGGAAGCGAAACAAAATCAATTTTTAGAGATCTCAGCCCGGGGGCGGTACTATCACCTACGTAGGAGCGGTACTACCGTAGTGAATAGTAAAATCAGCACGATCAAATCCAAAAAATGATGTAACTTTTGATTGGATAATCCAAAACTCGTGAAACTTGGTATGCACCTTCCTAAGGATGTTAGAAACGCATTCCAACCAACAATTGCAAAGATTGATGTCAAAGTTTTGACCTTTTTCAAATTTAACGAAGGTTGCACAAAAACAGGGTCAAAACCCAAAACTTCACCCTCATCTTGCTCGTGGGGTTTTGATGATCAAGATGATCTTAGATGACCTCACACATATCAAAGCAAGTAAGAACACCAAAGAAATCGGCCCCCAAAAGCTCAAGAACACAATCTACCGAAAATCTTTCTCACTCAAGTCAAAAGCCGGTTTAGTGAGAATCTCTTAATGAACAAGTGAGAGCTTGCCTAGATAATTGGAATGTGAATTACCGGAAGAATCAGCAAAATTAGCACGAAAGACTCTCATAAACCTAGAAATACCACAAATCAACCCGCCAGATGAATCAAGAATTCTACAAGCATTACGCTTGAAGCTTACCTTGAAATTGTCATCGATAAGCATAGACACAGAAAGTAAATTATAATGTAGCTTACTAACCAAGGCAACATCCTTAAGAAAGAAATTTTTATTAATGCGCATAGAACCATTGGCGAAGACACGACTTCAAGAAGCATCCCCAAAAGTGATCAGCTCATCATCTGGGGCACGGGCTAAGGAAGAGAACCAACGGGAGTCTCTGATCATGTAGTGTGAATTGCCAGAGTCTACAATCCAAGCCTCTCCCTTCTCAGACCTACGAACTTGAATCAAAGAAAGCGAGAGGTCGATGACTCGGTATTGGGGTAGATAAGTGCAGATCTGGGAACCCAATACTGAATCATAAAACGCGTAGAAGTACAAGTAAAAAAACAAAAGACTGAACTCTATCATCTCTCCCATGCTCAACCCTCACAAGATCAAGAATACCACTTGCGAAGGTCTGAAAGCTAGAGCTGTGTTGGTCCACCGAGGTGCAAAGGCCGAACTATCCCAGTAACACTGCCTAACCCTCCTACTGGTGGCAACAAACTCACGCCGCTGATATCCACCTTGAAGGGGAAAACGACGAATCATGAGGACGGCAAAAACTCTAACCACAAATAGCTCCAGGATGAAAACCAAAATGAACAGCCCAAAAAGCATGTCCTGGACGCTGTCCAAAAACAGGAGACACTCTAACCTGTCTAAAAGTTGTGGGTGCCTTAGGAGCACTCCGAGTCTAGGGATGACCTTGAATACCCCTAAGAGCACGACCACGCTTACGCCGTGCAATCTTGGCATGCTTGAAGGAGAACTCAGCTAAATGTCTATCTTTCTGACAGAAGGTACGAGAGTAATTCGCCTTACTAGAGATAGAAGTAGTAGGAAGGGCAACCTTCTCATCAAAGATCCCATGGATAACACCAACTGAGCAAAACACTGTGGTGCTAGACCTAGGAGCAACAACAATCTCTCCACTCTTGAAGGCACGTACAATGGTGGGAGGATATACCTGCATATGTTCAAAGTAGTCAAATCCTAGACCTTTATCGAATCTACTAATCTTGGGCTGGTATAGGATGAGATTGAGCTTCTTCTTGCCTCCAACAAACTTCTCAAGAGTGCTCATGAGGTACTCACACTCCTGAAAGAGAGAGACACATGAAGAACATGGAGAAGAAGATGATGAAGAACCAGAAGAGGAAGAACAAACAGCACATGCATATCTCTCTCTATGCACAGTGGTCTCAATCTTGTGGGCCTCACAGAAACACACTTGGCATTCCTAATCCTAGAAATCTAGACTTCTAGCTTCTTTCTAAGCTCCTCATCGATCCTATCCATGTCCCCCTCAATCTCAGCATATTTAGCACAAGCAACTTGTGACTTAGCTAGTAGGTCCTTAGCAAGTTCAGCATACTTAACATTCAAAGTATCATTGTCAATTTTTAGTTGCCTACAGCTCTCACATAAGCTGACTAGGTCCTTAGAAGCAAATTGTTCAAGTTCTTCATTTCTAACAGAAAGTTTCCTAAGGTGAGTGCTCATGGCATCGATTTCAGCGAGCAATTTAGGGCAGTTGTCACAAGGACTAGTATGTGCATGAAGAAAGCTAGCATCAACAGGAATAGCATTAGTAGTACTACAACCAGCATTCTTCCCTCTAAGGACCTCTACTTTAGAAAGTACACTATCATACATGGTTTTTAGGTTCTCAAACTCCACAAGCAATGCATCATAGAGAACACAATCAGCGTCATGGGATGAAGTAGATCTAAGTGAGGCTATCTCTCATGACAGACTACCTATCTCCTTCTTTAACTCCAAACATCTAGCTCTAGCATGGAATTTTCCTAACTTGCAAAAAGCATCATTAAGCTCGTCATATTTAGGTACCTCCTCAGACTTGCTATAGAGGTCGTCATCGTTGATGCCGTTCTCGTTGGCCATGAAGCATATACCAGTGAAGTTGTCGCCGCTCTTGGTCTCATCTTGCGTTTCATCATCTCCATCGTCGTTGCTCCATGTCTTAGTGCCAGAGAGGGCGATGTCGTTGAGTACGGCGAATACGCGATAGAAGAGCTTCTTGTTCTTCGTGAATTTGTGAAACTTTTTGAAAGGGCAGGGGATGTCGCGTAGAGGGGGGGTGAATAGGCGAATTAAAAACTTTGTAACTTAAATGCAGCGGAATAAAATATGCAGCTAAATAAAATCTCCCGAGTTTCCTGAACAATCCGGAGTGTCCGGATATTCAATCCGGATACTCCGGATAGTCCGATCCCGAGGGTCCTAACCCGGAGTGTCCGGGGTATTCAATCCGGATACTCCGGATTATCCGGACTGTCCGGGGTATTCAATCCGGATACTCCGGATAGTCCAATCCCGAGGGTCCTAACCCGAGTGTCCGGTATTCAATCCGGATACTCGGATTATCCGGACTGTCGGGTTCGAGGATTCGGATACTCGGATTGAGGATCTCAAGAGAGATTTTAAATCCTGCAATTTTTCAACAATCTACTTGAACACAAAAGATCTTAATGATGTCGTACACGAGGGTAGAGAAGATCCGAGCCAAACACAACAAAAGAGTAGATCGGGCAATTTCAAGATTCAAAATCAAATGCTAAAGCAAGAGAAAGAAGCAAACTTGGAGACGATGATTTTTCACCCGAAGTTCGGATCCTTGAGGATCCTACGTCTCCGTTGAGGCGGCTCGGTCACACTTGAGCCGGGTCTCTTTCAACCCTCTTCCTCCGGTGTTGCACAAATGCACTCGCGGTCTTCACTCCTTTGATTCCTTCCCTTACGGAGGCGGAACCGGCCTTCACAAACTTCCCACGGCCAACCACACAAAGCTCCGGTGGCTCGTGGCGACCTCCTAGCCGTCTAGGAGTCCTCAACCTCCAAGAGTAACAAATGCTCACGAAGAACAAACTTGGAGATGAAATCAAGTGCTCAACCAACTCAAATCTCACTCCCAAACTCTTCCCAACCCTTCTCACAAGGGGATCACTTAGATCTAAGGGTAAAGCTTCCTCAAAGCCCCCACACAGCCCCTCAAAATCCACACCAAAAGCCTCTACAAAAGCTCTCTCAAAAGAGGAGGAAGGGCTATATATAGAACTCCCAAAAACTAGCCGTTGGGGCAAGTGCGCACAATCCGGAGACTCGGATTTCAATCCGGATACTCGGATTGATGAGAAAATGCTAACAGAGAGACTCAACCGGAGAGTCCGGATGAATATCCGGATACTCGGATGATCCGAATAGTCCGGACTAACTCCGGATAGTCCGAATCAAGACTGAGCAACTCGACAAAACGAGCATAACTTTTGACTCGGACTCGATTTCAGAGATTTTGGACTCTCCGAAAGCTAAGAACGAGGGCTACACAAACAACAAGATCTCACTATCCAAAACTCAAAGGATAACCACAGATTTCACAAAGAAATCAAGAGAGACCTACAACCCTCACTTTCCAAGCACTACCAACACCACTCTCTTTCTAAGATTCACAAGGATGGATCACTTGAGCACTTGACACATCTAAAAGTCATTCGACATCGCATCCCTCTTAATAGTACGGCAATCCTTAGACTCAAATTAAATCAAAGATAATATAAGTCTAGAACTAGTCACTTGCCGTCTTCTTTCTTGATGTCGATGCATGAAGACCTTCACCATATAATTGATGACATCTTCGCCTTGTCCAACTCGACTCGATTCACCTCATGAGACTCTCGTCCTATCAACCTTGACTTGATCATCCTCTCTGACGATCTCCACGCCAAGTCGCTCTTGACTTAGTCCTCAACTCTTGGTGACACCGCCGTCTTGTTGACCTCGACAATGATCATCCTCCAAGATACCTTGGTCATCATACACGACGGGACCTAATTCTTTCCAAACTACTCATGAAAGACATTAGTCCCAAAAGCTCAATAGATATGAATAAAGTTGATATTTGTGAGCAGTTGATTACAACAAGTGTTTCATATAAAGAAGCACAATATAAATGGAAACACTTGACATAAGAAATGTTCTCTACTAAGTACATCATGATGAATATGTAATTGATCTATATGCACTAGAGAGATATATAATTGCCAATAGGATGAATCAATTAAATCATGGCAAGGATCACAGACTTTACTTAAATGAAGCACATGATAGAATATACACGAATTGTACATGTGCAAATAATATTTGGAGTAAGAGTAAATATGTGATCCAACACTAGATAAACTTCACTAAGAGAATTGCATGAGAAGATATACAAATAAAACATGCATGCACCAAGTCAATCTATAGCAGTATGAAGTTTAACTCTAGTTAATATATGCATACTAAAAACAAAGCACATAATGAACTCAAATGAATATATATGCACAAATAAATATGACATGAACCAATGTGCATATAGAACCAACATGCTACTTGGAGTTCACTATGCATTTGCACAAAAGGAATGCAATAACAAATATAGAATAGATACCAAAATTGCATACCTTATCTTTGCTTAACCTTCCTATTTGATTTTCCTCTAAATAGATGAGACTGATACTCAACTAGGCAATAACAAGTTAGTCTCATAGCAATATAATCATATTAGAGGTTTGTCATTTGCTAAGCACTAAGTTAAGCATTTACTTAATTGCATAGATTGTCATTATGAGTGTTTGTCATTAATCACCAAAATAACATTCATTAATCACCAAAATAACATAAGTGCCTAGATGCACTTTCAATCTCCCCTTTTGGTGATTTATGACAAACCTATTATCAATTGCACCAAATGACAATATTAAGATATTTTAACATTAAAACAAGCATAAAGATACAATAAGAGATCATACTTACAAATCATCCCTTTTTGTCAATCGATTAGGGACAATTGATAATTCCATAAATTCTCCCCTTTGTCATTAATCCCAAAAGGTGCTTAAAAGATTCTTATTGTTTATTCAATAAAATCTGTTCTCCCCTTGATTGCACACTCAATAAAAAGATTAGGAGAAATAAAATAAAAATAAGGAGCTAGTAATAGGACAATAATATTAAGCTCCCTAAATCTAGGCAAGATATGATACCAATTATTTCCAAGATTTAGGTAATAGATTTTTCTAGTTATACCAAATTAAAGAAGTCATGATTCTTAGGATATAAGTGATGCTTAAACATGACACACGAATATGATTTCACATATTCTTTAAACATCAAGATCATATAGCAAATTTATATAATTTAAGCACATGCTCATGATCAAATCAAATTCTAACAATCAAGATCATATAAAGAAGATTACACAAGAAGGAATTGCTTATATGATCACAAGATGTATACAAGATCATGAATCAAGGTTGTATAAGTAAGATGCACTTTCATGATCAAGAATTTCATAAACTTATCAAGGGCATACCTCTTTGCAATGTGTCACCCATATGTACCTTTTAGTTCTTGATAACTCCAAATGCAAGTTAGATGACACTTCAAAACAATTTAGGATTAGAGGATACCTCTTGAAAGATACCAATTAATCATATCAATTGAAAGATACAACACCATTTAGAATAACACAATTTAGCATAATGGTGTGCACAGACATTATTGAATATGGTCAGAAAAGAAACACGTCCCTTTGTCGATTCTTGTCCACCGCATGTTCGAATTGGTCATGATCACCGCGCCGGTCTTAGATCCTCGTACTATGGAGCTCCTCTCCATTTCCTTCATCCCACCGTCGAAGGTGACCCTTTTCCAATACCTTGAACATCAATAGACAAGCACACGATTTCGGAACAAATATCTTTTAATTTGACCCAAGTTAGTTTGATAATGTCTAAGTACAACATGCATGATATATATGATATACAAGACAATACTCTTTGCATGCAATTTTAGAAACAACTTGAAGATATCAATTGAAGATTTTATTACACCACATGACAATGAAAATATTTGAAACTCATTCAAATTTAATCTTGTCATCCACTTGTAAGAGAGACAATGAGTAAAACACATTCAAACTCACTCTTGAGCTTACAAGGAAATTTTCTCTTTCCATAATAAACTCAAAGTTATGCAAGAGAAAACATTTTGAGGCTAAGTTACAATTAAATTCAATTTCCAGAATAACTTAGCCAAAAGATGCACTTTCATTGGAATGAAAACTTAAATAGATATGCTCCACTTAGAAGCTTGGAGCAATGAATAAGTTCACTTAGTTTTCATCTTGAAAGGCTTGCCAAGATGCCAATTTAAAACTCTTAAAGTCTCAACAGACGCAAATAGCAGCACAAAATCGATTATAACTTTTAAACCATTGCTCAAATGCAAAAATCATCAACGCGAATGATCCGACTAAAATCCTCTTCGAGGGCTATGAAGACTGAATATTGATTTGAGCAAAGGAGAAACCCCAAAAATAGGATGAACAAGATATTGCAAGAAAGTATAGATAGCAATTTTAGAATTTGGGCCGAGCTGTACAACCCGGATACTCCGGTGTTTTTGATCCGGAGTGTCCGGATAATCCGGATACTCCGGATATATTACCCGGATACTCCGGGTTGTTCAGCTTCATCCCTAAAACTGAACATTTTGAATTTTGATCAAATCTTGATCAAATGAAGTCCAATAGCCATAAGATTTTGCAGAAATGATCCATGAACATCCAAGAGACTTTTTTCAAAAGGATTTTCTCAAATATCACCCTCCAATAAAAAATTAGATCAAAAGAAGCATTGGAGGTTTAGTTTTGACACTAAGTCAAATAAAGTCAACAATCTCGCAAATGAGTTCAAATAAATTTGAGAATTTTTCAGATATGAACTCCATATGTGAGAGAAGGTTTTCTAACAAAGATTTTCAATAAATAAATTTTACTTTGAGAAATGTGGTGAAATTTGCATATGAAACACATAAAACATTAAGATTTTCACCAAATCCTCAAAATGGAACCAAATGAGTTTTGAATGGTAATATGCACTTATATGGCATCATATGATTTAGAGAGATGTTTATAAGCCTATTTGCATAATTAAATCCATTCAAATCGTAAAATCCAACTTAATGCGATAGTATGCCAAATAAGATCGAAAGAGAGAAAGAGGCATACCTATTTCAAATTAAGTTGAAATTATTTGAAATTAGGCATAAACATTATTTAGACTCCCAAGAAACTTTTCCAAAAAGAGTTTTCCAAAAAGGAGTCTCCAATCAAAAGATATGCCAAATTTTGCTTTGTAAGCATGATTTTTACTCAAAGAGAAGAAAAGTCAAAACTTTTTCAAATTGAGTCCAAATGATTTGAAACTTTCCAGAAATAAACATTGGACTATTTATAAGGTTTCCCAAAAATAATTTCATTAAAAGGAATTTTCGTTCAAAAGATATGATAAAATGCGCTTTGTAGGTTTGAAAAGAAATTGAATTTTCACCAAATGCTCAAAATGCATTCCGGATTGAAATTTATGGAGATTTGAACTTTCATAGCTTTGTATGAGTTAGAAATACTATTTCAATCCAAGATATGCAAATAAATCCAATTCAAATAGCGAAATCCACAAAATGCAACAACGGGTCATTTTGAGTCAATTGGATGATTTTGGCCAAATTCAAATGGCTATAACTTTTGAACGGTTGGTCGTTTGGAAAAACTTTGAACTAAAGAAATGCTTAAAATGACCAACCCTATGAGTTTTGTATTGACCACTTTTTCAAACTCCAAATAGATTTTGCTTTAGAAAAATTTGAAGTTAAATGCAAAAGCAAGATCACAAAGATCTTTTTAAGCCAAAGTTTGACTTTTAGCTTCTAGCCAAGGGTTAGATACTTGAAAACATTTGAAATGCATTTGAAAACATTTTAGAAGACTATTTTCATAAGATTTTGCATTTCAAACAAATATTTTGCTTTTAACCCTTTTTGAAGCAAGTTTAAATAGGAAATAGTTTTTCATAAAAAGCCTCAAAATACAACTCAATTTGGATTTCATGCAATTTCAATTTCCATGGCTTAGAATTGATTATCAAGATGGTTTCTAGCCAACATTTATAATGAAATCCAACTTGAATGCTAAGATTTGAGCAAAATGCTTGAATAAGCTATTTGTAAAACAAAGTCAAATATTTCAACACAAGATTCAAATGAAGAATAAGATGAGATATAGATATTTGAATTTTGTGTATGAGTCTAAGATACCATTTTGAACCAAGATACTACACAAGATCCGGTCCAAACGGAGAAACTCACTAAGTGCAATAGTATGACAATTATGGGTCAAATATAGTTTTTCGGCGAGTTTCAAAATCAAATAACTTTCACTAGGTTGGTCTTTTGAAAGTCTTTTGAACACAAGAATTGTTAATAATGACCAACTCTAGGATTTTCGTTTTGGAATTACTTTCAAATTCATTTTACATTTAATACTATGAAAATTATAAGTTTAAATCCAAAACAAGATACTACTATCTAGATTTTGATCATGAAACTCATTTTCTTTTCAAAATGGATTTTGTGAAGCCAAAACCTTTGAAAAACATTTCAAATATATTTGTATACATTTTGCAACTAGTTTTTCACAAGAATACTAATGGTATACAAAATTTTGACTTTTGGCTAAATGGCTTGATTTTGAAAATATATATTTGCACTTATATAAATATGGGCACATGTAGGGATGTAATATACATGGTTATGATTTAGCACTCCCCCTTAATGTGCCACTATCCCAAACTTACTCAAGATTGCAATCAATACATCTAAAAGGCATGAGCAAGAATATGAACAAGCAATTCAAATTGATTTTCATGAATAATGCAATATAACCTACACAAGGCTATAAGCTATAAGAATCAATTTAAATACTTGTTACCCGAGATGTCATTGGTTTATGATTGAAGTGAATGTCTTCAAGCTTGGCTTCTTTTGCACATGATGGAATCATTCTCTTGATAAGCCAAAACTTCCAATGCATCTCCAAGCACCTACAATTCTTTTAGGCGCTTTTGGTACCCAATTTTGTTGGGTCCAAAATGTTAGTCACAATAGATTTAGGAACCCAAATGGCCCTAACATTAATAGTCTTAGGTGAACTAACATGACTAGCAATGGATTTGCGATTGTTATTACTCCTAAGCGAATTATTGGAATTGAATTGAGGAGGCTTAGGAGTTTTAGCATTTTTAGCAAATCCATTTCTAGTTTGATCCTTTCTAAGCACATAATAATCATTACAATGCAAGGGCTTAGAAGATCTAGCAAATCTAGCAAATGGTTTGCTATTGTTATTTTCCTAAGCACATGATCAACATGATTTTTCTTGGTCTTAGGAAGTCTAGCATTTTGAGCAAACACATTTCTAGATTCATTTCTCCTAAGCAATTGAATATCATAATTTTGCAAATACTTGGGAGAATCGACAAACTTGGCAAACACATTGCCATTTTTGTCCTTCCTAAGCAAATAATGATCATTGACAATAATAGGCTTAGGAGTAATACCTTTGGGACAATCCTTACCGATGTGCCCCTTTTTCCGACAATTGTAGCAAGTAGGCTTTGAGCGTCTCTTTTTCTTGACTTGCTCTTTGCCGGTTTGCCTCATTGTTGATGGTTGTGGCTTGATCTCCACTTTATTAGGGCACACGGAGGCGAGGTGTCCCTCCTTGTTGCAAGCAAAGCACTTGATGGTCTTCGAAAGTCTTTCGTTGTGCCTTGTCTTGCTAGTCTCCCTCTTGGAGATGTAGCCGAGTCCTCGCTTATCTTGAGGCGCCCTTGGCTTGCTCAAGATCTCGTCGAGAACGGCTTTTCCTTTGATGCACTTCTTCAAGTCATTTTCTAATCTAATGACTTTGGCCTTGAGCTCATTGTTTTCCTCTACAAGATTAGTCTCAATATGCATAGAGGAAGTTGAAGCAATATTTTTATTTGAGCAACAAGGCATATCATCACTAGAGGTGGGCATATTAATTTTAGATGAAATGCTAGAATTAGAAATTAAGCATGGCATATCATCAATTAAATCACATGTAATTCCTATGTCCACCTTAGGCTTATGAATTTCTTTGGAAAGGAGGGATTCATGATTTTCTTGAAGCATGTTATAATCATTTAGAAGTGATTCATGTTCAAGCTTCAAAATTTTATATTTCTTTTTCTCCTTTCCAAGACATTTATTTAGCTCCTCTAGCAAATTCATAAGTTCATCATAAGTGAGCTCATCATCATCATCGTCACTTACCTCATTCTTACCTTTCGCCATGAAGCAACGGATTTGTGATGGAAGAGCATCTTCATCGTCACTTAAGGCGGAGGTTGAGGTTGATGGAGATGTCGGTTCTTCATCACTTGAGCTTGAGGTGGAGCTTGATGTTTCATCTCCCGACATCTCTTCCTTAGTGCAATCCTCAATAGAAGTGGATGATTCAAATAGTTCTTGAAGCTTTATCCACATTTCATGAGCGCTCTTGAGATTGCATATTCTATCAAAGATTTCATCGCTCACAACACAAAATAAAACATTAGTAGCTTGAGCGTCGAGATGTAGGCATTTTCTCTCTCCTTCGGTTGGAGCAACTTCATTCAACGGAGAGGAAAAGCCGACATCTACGATCCACCATATTTGGGGGCTCATGGATTTAAAATGAGAAATCATAATTAATTTCCATGAAGCATAATTTGTGCCATCTAGCACAAGTGGATTATGTGAGTGTTCTAATCCTCTAGTCGACATCCTTTACTCTCTAGACGGTTAAGTCTAATAAAAGAGAGACCTTGCTCGATACCAATTGAAAGGGCGGGGATGTCGCCTAGAGGGGTGAATAGGCGAATTAAAAACTTTGTAACTTAAATGCAATGAATAAAATATGCAGCTAAATAAAATCTCCGAGTTTCTGAACAATCCGGAGTGTCCGGATATTCAATCCGGATACTCGGATAGTCCGATCCGAGGGTCCTAACCCGAGTGTCCGGTATTCAATCCGGATACTCGGATTATCCGGACCGTCCGGTATTCAATCCGGATACTCGGATAGTCCAATCCGAGGTCCTAACCCGAGTGTCCGGTATTCAATCCGGATACTCCGGATTATCCGGACTGTCCGGGTTCAGGGATTCGGATACTCCGGATTGAGGATCTCGAAGAGAGATTTTAAATCCCTGCAATTTTTCAACAATCTACTTGAACACAAAAGATCTTAATGATGTCAGGTACCTGAGGGTAGAGAAGATCTGGAGCCAAACACAACAAAAGAGTAGATCGGGCAATTTCAAGATTCAAAATCAAATGCTAAAGCAAGAGAAAGAAGCAAACTTGGAGACGATGATTTTTCACCCGAGTTCGGATCCTTGAGGGATCCTACGTCTCGCTGAGGCGGCTCAGTCACACTTGAGCCGGGTCTCTTTCAACCCTCTTCCTCCCGGTGTTGCACAAATGCACTCGCGGGTCTTCACTCCTTTGATTCCTTCCCTTACGGAGGCGGAACCGCCTTCACAAACTTCCCACGGCCAACCACACAAAGCTCCGTGGCTCGTGGCGACCTCCTAGCCGTCTAGGAGTCCTCAACCTCCAAGAGTAACAAATGCTCACGAAGAACAAACTTGGAGATGAAATCAAGTGCTCAACCAACTCAAATCTCACTCCCCAAACTCTTCCCAACCCTTCTCACAAGGGGATCACTTAGATCTAAGGGTAAAAGCTTCCTCAAAGCCCCCACACACCCCTCAAAATCCACACCAAAAGCCTCTACAAAAGCTCTCTCAAAAGAGGAGGAAGGGCTATATATAGAACTCCCAAAAACTAGCCGTTGGGGCGGTGGCAGCACAATCCGGAGACTCGGATTTCAATCCGGAGATCTCGGTTTCAATCCGGATACTCGGATTGACTGAGAAAATGCTAACAGAGAGACTCAACCGGAGAGTCCGGATGAATATCCGGATACTCGGATGATCCGGATAGTCCGGACTAACTCCGGATAGTCCGAATCAAGACCTTGAGCAGACTCGACAAAACGAGCATAACTTTTGACTCGGACTCGATTTCAGAGATTTTGGACTCTCCGAAAGCTAAGAACGAGGGCTACACAAACAACAAGATCTCACTATCCAAAACTCAAAGGATAACCACAGATTTCACAAAGAAATCAAGAGAGACCTACAACCCTCACTTTCCTAAGCACTACCAACACCACTCTCTTTCTAAGATTCACAAGGATGGATCACTTGAGCACTTGACACATCTAAAAGTCATTCGACATCGCATCCCTCTTAATAGTACGGCAATCCTTAGACTCAAATTAAATCAAAGATAATATAAGTCTAGAACTAGTCACTTGCCGTCTTCTTTCTTGATGTCGATGCATGAAGACCTTCACCATATAATTGATGACATCTTCGCCTTGTCCAACTCGACTCGATTCACCTCATGAGACTCTCGTCCTATCAACCTTGACTTGATCATCCTCTCTGACGATCTCCACGCCAAGTCGCTCTTGACTTAGTCCTCAACTCTTGGTGACACCGCCGTCTTGTTGACCTCAGCTTAATGATCATCCTCCAAGATACCTTGGTCATCATACACAGACGGGACCTAATTCTTTCCAAACTACTCATGAAAGACATTAGTCCCAAAAGCTCAATAGATATGAATAAAGTTGATATTTGTGAGCGTTGATTACAACAAGTGTTTCATATAAAGAAGCACAATATAAATGGAAACACTTGACATAAGAAATGTTCTCTACTAAGTACATCATGATGAATATGTAATTGATCTATATGCACTAGAGAGATATATAATTGCCAATAGGATGAATCAATTAAATCATGGCAAGGATCACAGACTTTACTTAAATGAAGCACATGATAGAATATACACGAATTGTACATGTGCAAATAATATTTGGAGTAAGAGTAAATATGTGATCCAACACTAGATAAACTTCACTAAGAGAATTGCATGAGAAGATATACAAATAAAACATGCATGCACCAAGTCAATCTATAGCAGTATGAAGTTTAACTCTAGTTAATATATGCATACTAAAAACAAAGCACATAATGAACTCAAATGAATATATATGCACAAATAAATATGACATGAACCAATGTGCATATAGAACCAACATGCTACTTGGAGTTCACTATGCATTTGCACAAAAGGAATGCAATAACAAATATAGAATAGATACCAAAATTGCATACCTTATCTTTGCTTAACCTTCCTATTTGATTTTCCTCTAAATAGATGAGACTGATACTCAACTAGGCAATAACAAGTTAGTCTCATAGCAATATAATCATATTAGAGGTTTGTCATTTGCTAAGCACTAAGTTAAGCATTTACTTAATTGCATAGATTGTCATTATGAGTGTTTGTCATTAATCACCAAAATAACATTCATTAATCACCAAAATAACATAAGTGCCTAGATGCACTTTCACTTTTTCTCACGTACGGGATCATGAGCTGGAACCTTCTTGTTGCAGTTGTTGTCAGTGTAGTCGTTCTTGGTCACACCACCAAAGTTGTTCTTGCCCTTCTCCAGCTTGGAGTAATTTGCTCGAATGTGGTTGGGGACAACACACTCAAAGCAAGTAATGAAACCACCTCTCTTCTCCCTCTCTCACCCTCTTGTATGCATGGGAGAAATTTTTTGGTTAAGAGGGCAAGCTCATTTTCTGAAAATCTCTCTAGATGCTCATCGCTCATCTCACAAAGAGTGGAGAGGGAAAAACCAGTGAAACTCTTAGAAGTGGGATTGGTGAACAAGGCCATCGACTGTGACTACGTCTTACGAGAGATGACATCAATCTCATGAGTCTTGAGTTGAGAATAAATCCCGTTAAGAATCAAGGTCGACAAGTCAGTGGTGTCCTTAACGGAGGTCACATTCATCTCCTAAACCCGAAGATCGAGTACCGTCAAAAAATGCCAAGCATTATCTGAGTCAGGGTATGTGGTACCAGCAGCTCGGAAATCACTCAGAATCTTCGAGAAATGAACAAAGCACTCATCTAAGGACTCTCCAGCGTGCTGCTTAAACTTATTGTAGTCACACTTGTACTGATCTTGCCTCACCGTCTTGATTTAGGTGGTGCCCTCATGGTAAGCATCGAGGGTCACCCAAATCTGGTGTACAAATCATAGATAGGAGATCTTTTCATACTCACTACAGCTAAGCCCCTGTATGAGGATGTTCCTAGCTTAGCATTTGCCTCAACATCAGCCATATTCCTGATATTGACGTTCTCATCGACAGGAATAAAATACGGGAGCTTCACCTACTGCCATATCATGAAACCCTAGGCAGTGATGTATGACTCCATCCTGAATTTTCAAAAAGGATAATCCACCCTAGAAAAAATTGGAGGCTTGGTGGAATACTTGTCCATCGCCATGGCTCTTGAGACTGGTCAAGATCTAGAAAGAGCAAAATCGAGCTCTAATACCAATTGAAGGACCAAAATGGCGATCGGCGAGGTGGTGGGGGGTGAATGATCATAAAACACATTTTACCCCAAGGAACCAAGCTAAACCCCCAAGAGAACAAATGGAAGCGAAAAAATCAATTTTTAGAGATCTCAGCCCGGGAGGGTACTACCGCCTATGTAGGAGCGATACTACCGCAATGAACAGTAAAATCAGCATGATCAAATCCAAAAATTGATATAACTTTTGATTGGATGATCCAAAACTCGTGAAACTTGGTATGCACCTTCCTAAGAATGTTAGAAATCTATTCCAACCATCAATCATAAAGATTGATGTCAAAGTTTTGACCTTTTTTAAATTTACGAAAGGTTGCACCAAAATCGGGTCAAAACCAAAACTTCACCTTGAACTTGCTCGTGGGGTTTTGATGATTAAGATGATCTTAAATGACTTCCCACATATCACAACAAGTAAGAACACCAAAGAAATCTCCCCCAAAAGCTCAAGAACACATTCTACCGAAAATATTTATCTCTCAAGTCAAAAGCTGGTTTCTTGAGAATCTCTTGATGAACAAGTGAGAGCTTGCCTAGATGATTGGAATGTGATCTTCGAAGGATACATCCATAAATCACTCATACTCGGCAACAAAAGATCAAGAGAAGAAGAAACCAAACCAGAAGGATGAAAACTCAAGAAGAGGAAATATCAAAACAAGAGGCAAGACTTGAGCACAAAATTTGATTTCATTTTAGATTATGAGGATGGATTACAAAGCCTCTCACCTGAGGGAAAAGCTCCTAAGGAGCACTCACATACCTACACAAGAAAACCAAAATCTTGTGGAAACCCTAATCCTTCTTCTAGGCTTAGTGGCTTGGTCTAAGGGCTTCAAGCCTCTCCGTCCCTATATCTCCTTATATAGTGGAAGAAACCCTAACCCTAAACCTGGATACACATGTGGATACCATTCAAATTTACGTGGGCTTTCCCGATAACCCAATACATGCATAACATGTTTTACACTTACACACGCACGTTTCTCAAAGCGGCCTTCACCTTGATACCTAATTTACTCAACAAGCCCGAATTTGCATCAAACTCCACTTTGGCGTGACCTAAACCACTTAGGCCAGTGCCGCGGTTTTCTAAACCGCCTCAATCATCGATATTAGATAAATTACCAATTTACCCCAATGACCGGTCTTTCTTCTCCTCGGAGCATCGCCCATGCTTCATCGCTTTCCACGTGGCCCCAATGACTTGCTGCCAAGCCTCTCACTTGTCCGGACACCCCTGAACCGTCCTCGCTTGTAAACAGGCTCAAGTCACTTAACGTGCCACGTGTTCTTGATGGCTTCACCATAGCAGCATCGGCTTCCTTAACCGTTCTAGACCTTAACTCCTCCTTGGGTCTAGTCATGGTCCATGTCATTGCCCGCCATATCTATCACTAGTGCTTCACACTCCAGCTCCTTGTCTTCCCTACTTGCAACCACTTTTTGACCTCAGTCATCTTTCAGCGTCTCTTGACCTTTCTGGACCTCAGCTCTCCTAGCCTAATCCCAGTAAAATAGACAAGCAAACTGTCACATAGCACTATTTACAATAATATACATTAATCAACACATAATACAAATATTAAGCTCAAGATCACTGGAAAGTTGGCACTACCGCCACCTAAGACCGGTTGTACCGCAAGTCTGGTACTATCGCTCCAGGTTGGCCAGTAGTATTGCTCCCACTGAACAACCTCGAGAGACACCTCCCTAGAAAATAACTACCACTTACTAGAGGGCGGTGGTACCGCACCCCTAGTACTACCGCCCCTAGGTCCGGTAGTACTGCCTTAGACACACTCCAGAGAAACACCTCTCTGTAAAAAGACTATCGCACTAACAGCCAGTAGCACCACAGGGCTGGCACTACCGCCATCCCAGACCGGTAGTGCCACCCAACACTGATAGTATCTCAAATTGCTTCAAATTCAAAATAAAATTCAAAACAAACTCAAACTTAAGCACCATATACTCAAACACTGTCAATAACTCATCACAAACATGGATAGGGCTCCACATAGTCTTTCAAATTTCCATGAATTGATTTTTCCATACATTTTGTGGTCATAACACTTCGACGCATGTGAAGAAATTGCGGCCTTGAGTGTCGTGTGTCGACTTTTCAATCCATGGTAACATTTCTTGTTAAATGTAAGATAATAACTACATGATTTGTACGGTACCCTTTTAGAACAAGAATTTAGCATTTTGTCTGTTAGAACTGGAATATTGGTGTTTCCACATATAGTCTCATCAGCAGAATCTGCAAAACTGTACACATGGAACTGATGCTCGAGTTTTTCATTATATTTCTGATATCCTTCAACTTCTATGTATTTCTTACGACTTGAATTTTGATCTTTTTAGGGGGTTGAAGATGACAGCGATTCATGAACTTACTGTAAACTATAGTCAATTGTTCAAATCGCTTTTGGTGGTTTAGTCGTGTTTTTTCCTCATGGACCAGATGTGTGGTCTAGTATTTTGGCTTAGTATGGTCTGTCCCCTTTTGTTAGCATGGAGGTTTAATATATCCTAAACTAACTAGCAAAAGAAATCACATGCTTGCTGGATGTAACATCGTTATGTTGTGCTGTTCATTGCTCCAGAACCAATTTGAGTATGCAATATTTTTATGATATAATATTCTCTCCAATATATCAAATTCAGTGCCTTTCTGTATCAATTCAAGATAGATTGATAGGGGTCAACTATGATGCACGGACACGGATACGTCGACTCGACAAAACACTAATACGGGATTCGTCATTTTTCCAAAAATGACGACACAACGATATGACTATATATATTTAAATAATAATAATATACATATGTATTATTTTTTAATTTCTACGTGTTTATCAAACTGAAATAATGTAAAGTGTAAACAAGGAATATGTACCTCAGCCTTTGCAACTTCACTTCTAAGTTCAGAAAAAATAAGTACCGTCACCTTATGATATATATTTCAATCACCATCAGTAATTTTCAACAAGTGCGCTTTGATTTTAGAGTAGCTACTAGTGACAATATATTTGCAATACTTGCATCTCTATTTTACATTTTCGCTAGACGGGCCACCTTTATCTAGAATGGCAACATGGTTCCACAATGGAGCTTTGATGTTAGTATTTTGCTCCTCTTGGGTTGGCTAAGGTTACCCTTTAGGTAGATGAGTTGTGTCGGGTTATGTCACTATATGTATCAGATACGTGTCGATGAAGTGTCAAAGCCATGCAGAACATTAAAACTATTTATTTTGGCTATCTAATCGTCCAACACGAGACTGATACATGTCGGTATCGTATCCATGTTGGGCACGCGTCTGACACCGATACGATACCAAACCAATGTGTCGATGCTACCGAGGTGGTCAAAGGTGATCCATTTGAAATTTATACTTTGGGAAATGAGAGGTATGGAGAGGGCCTTCAAGAAAAGAAAAATGGAAGTTTTGATATGAAGATAGAATATGGAAAATGAGCACTAATAGAAGTTTACAATAAGAAAAAATGATTGAACACTTATGTTGTCATGATAACTTGTAGTACTAAATGTATAATATTTATCCTAGTGTCTTCTACGTGCATTTAGAAAACGCCCTTACAATCGGGACAATGGGGTGCTTATGTTCCCTCCTACTGTTGGAAAGAAATATGAGATGGAACATGGAAGGCTATGTAATGGTGAAGTGAGAGGAAAAGGAACTTGAAACTGAAGGAAGCAAAATTATTTGTGATGACAGTAATGGGACTTGTTCACAACTTCACATGGCCCTTATGAATTGTGAGTTAGCAATCGTGACAAGTACAAAGTAAGTTGCAACGCGGATGGGGACCAAAACGTTCCATCAAAAAGGCCACACATTAAAAATTAACTTCACCCTTCCAAGCCAAAATGTTTGCCCATCTTCCAGGTTTCAAGCATATTGCTGTCTACTTGAGGACCCAAGCTCCCAAGAAAAATGTGACTTTCAAGGCATGCACACATTTGGGACAGTACTTTGAAGGCACCAATTTGCAGGTATTTCTGATTATTGCCAGCTGAAAGTTTCCATGTTTTGGAAGCAGAATACAGGAAACACAGGTAATTCAAACTATAAGCTAGTGTATCCTTGCCTTAAGATGTACCACACATGGGCTAATGGGATAGAAAGATCATTGAAGCTGTTTACAGTAATTCAGCAGTTGAGATCGCTTTGCTACGATTATCTTAAAACAATAAAGACTACCAAATGTGAGAACAAGAGATAAGGATGAATTAAAACTTTTATCATGTTAAGTGCCCTATCTACAGTAGTTATGATTCGAGTTTACCTACCATGTGCAACGAACCACAAGAAATAGACATCTTATTTCATTCTTTAACATTTGCCTCTTCAATTTATTTTGTCCCGTGATATAGGGGCTACTTGTCCAATAATTTGTTCTGATTGGTCTCTGTTCTATAGTCCCATCATTGAACTAGAATTGCAAAAATAGGTTGGACTGCATGAAACAAAATCTGAAGTCTTCTTCATGACAGAAGGCTGAAGGGTGAGATAACCATTCATCACATCAGGCATTTTCCAAATCTGAGACAAAAGTTTCCGATCCATTACCTGGAGGAAAGAAGCTTTCCATGGAAAATGAAACACCTGTCAGAAACCTCACATAAGGATGTCCTACTGAGTGCTGACACCCACAATATACTAACTTACCGGCATAGTGATGTGGTTGAAGACTTGATGTTCCTTTTTGTCATAAAGATTAGTCATTGGGATCCTTCAAATCTGGCCTTAATGCAGCAACTAACCTATGCACTAGCTTTTTTCCATCATACAGGGCACCATACCGCAGAGCAAGGCAACCTGCACATGGTCTGCACATTTCTATATGTTTGTTCTCCTTTTCAAAGTAGAGAAAAATTTTGTCCCTTGCCCCCACCCACTCGTTGCAGACAATCCAAACTCATAATCCATTAATTAATTAGTACCTGCACTATAGGATTCCTCTTGCCTATGCCATTCTCCACTCTGCTATATAGATGCCTTTAGGAAGACCCATAGATTCAGAGCTAATCACCAGTATAGAAGGAGAGGTATTAGCTAGCTAGCAATGGCAGCCCGCCAAGGTAGCAGGATGGCAAAGACAGAGCAGTGGCTGTTTGGTGGGAAATGGAGGGGAATCGTCAAAGAGACAAGACATCCTGTTGCCTCTGAGGTTAAGCTCTCAAATCCCACCTCCATTCAGAAGGATGAGGATATCTGCCTTGAGAAGTCTAGAGTGCATCTGCCTGGTCTGGGACAGAGGGAGATCATTGACGTTGCACCTGGGAGGAAGTCGATGCCAGAGATGGAGATCAACATGAAAGAAGTTGTTGCGCTGCTCGGGGTGCGGGTGATGGCTGCAGACATGCCGCCATTCATGCAGTTGCATGCATTCCGATGTGCTAAGCGATCCCATGATAGCTTGGATAAGTTCAGCTCAAGGCAGCTGGCCCATGATGTGAAGAAGGTGAGCTGCGTGCAAATCGTGATCTTTGGCTTGTATTATCTTCTGAAAAGCATCCATTCTGTTCATTTTCTATCTTTCTTTCCTTTATCGCTCAAATGAGTACTTTGTGAAATCAAATTTTAGAAACTGCCAAATTAAGCAGGCTGTAACCCGCTGGTAATGTTGAAGTCAATATTATCATCATGTGCTATATTGGCGCTTGGGTCTGGGCAGCATGAACCTAAATCTCCCTTCTTTTTCAGTGATTTCAATTATTGCTATTCCATTTTCCTACATTGTGTTTCAAAGGACAATACATGGCTTAGCTTCTAACGGATTTTTCTTGATATCCAACAGGAGTTTGATAAAGTTTATGGGCCTACATGGCATTGCATCGTGGGTACAAGCTACGGTTCTTTCGTGACACATTCCAGAGGTTGTTTCCTCTACTTTTCCATGGACAAAATCATTGTGATGCTGTTCAAGACCAGGGTCAGAAAAGTGTTAGCATCTTAAGCTTTGTAATAAGATGACTTGTCTTTGTCTCATACACTTTCATCATGAATGGTTAGTCTAGCTTTGTGAGGCTGGAACTTGGAACAGAAGAGCCAACCTCAATGATTCTTGCTTGTGAGTTTCAAGTTTGCAACTGGAAAATGCTACAATAGTTCCATTGTGGAGGCGCTGATGATTAGGAACAATAGAAAGCAGCGTGTACAACTGAACATGGGACCGTACTGCTCTGCTCTTGCTGTATTAAATTGACAGCTGAAAGCGATGATGAACTGTTGTTTCGGTGTACTGTTCTGTTCCGAGGGACAGCTCTGACAAGCTATAATAATCACTGTCAAGATGACCTTGTAAGATTCCTAATTAGCAGATGCATTTGTCTTAGTGAGGGCCATTCTAAAATCATGCCGTGTAATCAAAATGTGTGTCTTGCCTGCGTTCAACAATGGACAGGAAGAAGAAATTTGTTACACGTTGTCGTTCTTTTTCATACGAAGCTCCATAATAACTAACTGATGAGTTCTTCGTATTCCACCTAGTAGTTCTTCGAGCCCTGTCAATCGATGTGACAAAATCTTGTAACAAAAGGTTTGCCTTCGACGTCACGAAGAGCAGCTCACTGAATTTTAACTTATTCATTTATTTTAAAAATCTTTTCAGAATCTTATTCCCATCTCCTTTACTATTCGATCAGACCAATAAAGGATGGTGATCGAAGTAGATGTTGCATTTTGGTAAGAAATACAGGAGCTTAACATCACAAGATACAAGCAACTTAGACAAAACAAAAATACAACAATTGAAATTTAACACAAGAATAAATCATATCTAAGCAATTTACAAAAAGAGCAGTGCTTCAATGCTTTCCTTTCTAATACAAATTGCACAAATCTTAAAGCAAGCGAAGGGGTAAGTAATCTCTATTTACCTTTTATTCATGTTTTAATATTTGTGCAATTATAAAAAAGAAAAGCATTGAAGCACCTCTCTTACAAAAAACATATGTGTACAACAATTCAAATTTAACCTAAAAATAATCCTAACTAAGGGCCTATTTGGAACCGACGGTGAGGTTTGGCCATACCGAAGATGAAAATTTCGTACTATATCATTCCATAGAATATTGGGTTAGTTCTTGCTCTTCCAGTAATGCAAGGAAGATGTCATATGGAACAATCTCATCATCATCATGGAATTCAGATCATTCATTCAAAGAGAAAACGAAATTCGCTTGGGCACTTAACAGGGAGGTTTTCAGACTTCTTACCATGTGTTCGTTATTTATAGGGATTGTGAAGTTTTTCTAAGTAAGACTGGTCTAAGTTATAGTTCTAAGGTTTTATTCCTCACGATCTGTGTTCCGTTTGTTGTTTCGTTGTTCCAGTCCGTATAACCTTGCGCCGTGAATCATTTGTGACTTGTTATAAAACCTTTTGTTATTTATCTTCTTCTTGAATGAAAGACAGATCTCCTGCCTATCTTTCAAAAAAGAATATCGGGTTAGGATGCCACTCTGAAGGTTGTCCTCCAAAATAAACAACTTCAAAGATATTTTAGATCCATGTGATGCCATTACCGCAAATTTGTTGCTTTTTCTTCAATTTCCTAGCATCGATTTATGTGAATTGCCACTTCTACCCTCGACCGGACTAGACTAGGGTCAAACTATAGCCCAAGCAAGGTAAGAATTTTAACCCAATGCGACCTCTACCAATTAAAACACATGAATTTCATTGGAAACAATTTAATTACCACAGAAATCAGAAAAAATTTGTGCTTTCCAAACGGAGCCTAACTATCTACTCCGAAAAAATTGATGATTTGTCTCATTTCTTTAATACACTTGATGATTTACCCTGTAATATTGAACTGTTAGTCAGACATTATGAAACAAATCATAAGTACACTCGACAATCTCCCCCTACTCCCTGCTGCTTCTTGCCTCGCTCAATAGCCCACCTGGTTCGGTTGCACGTGGCTTGGTTTCGTCCGACCCAAGCCCAAGCAAGTCTAGTCTGAATAGGGGCAAAATTGACAATTCGCACTGGTAAACAGGGTTGTTAAAATCCCAATCCTAGTCGTAGAATCGTTATTCTATCATCAGACGAACACCAATACAACTCAAATTATACACTAGGTCATACCTAGTAGAATCGTGTAGAGTTACAGTAGAACTAGTAAAAATTCTGCGTTTTACCACGTGCGACCTATTAATTTTTATAAAGAGAGGAAATATTTTTAAAAAATAAATAAAAAGGAAACGGATTTTCTTTCAAAAACAAAAGGTACTGTAGGAATCTTTTTTAAAAAACAAAAAATGATTTTCTTTTGAAAAATAAAAAGGTATACTATAGCTTGGCACTGTAAAAACTAGAGTAATCCCGAGCGAGACGTGGCACGTTTTAGCCCTTCCCTCCGTGCCTCTCCAAGAGTATTAATCTATACCTCTTTATAATGCACCTAAGCAATTTTTCCAACGTCCACCCTAAATAATGCACCTCATTAGAGATGGTCCAATGTTCGTGCACCCAGCAAAACGTCCCCAGAAACTTGCATTCATCAAAATGAACGTCTCAGATCTTTCCTCAGTTTTACTCACCCACATCCGATGGCTATTATTTAGTGTGTCTAATCATCCCTATGGCCCACAACAGACCTCCCCCACCTACATATTTGGAAGGAGAGCGAATCAAACAAGGAAATAAATAAGAAGGATCCGCATGCAAGGAAACCAGACTTGAATTTTTTACTTGCCAAAATTGTACGTACTACATATTTGGAAGGAGGGTGAATCAAACAAGGAAATAAACAGGGAGGATCCACATGCAAGGAAACAAGACTTGAATTTTTTATTGTCCTGGCATTATGATCGTATTTTTTTCCGAATATGACCCTTTTCGAGATTTTTTTACGGATCTAGCCCCATAAAGCCTAATTTCAGCGCACGGAGAGCGTTGAATTTTTGTTTTTATTTTTTATCTAAAGAACCAACGTCTGTGAGTGCTGCTTAATTTTTTTCAATTTTTTCTCGCGGAACCAGCGGCCGGCGAGCACTGTTTAATTTTATCTTCTTTTCTTTGCGGATCGAGCGGTCGACGAGCGCAGTTTATTTTTCCATATTTTTCCGAAATCATCCCTGTGGCCCACAACAGACCTTCCCTCACCTCCAGCATCAACAAGGAAAAGGAAACAAACGTCCTGGAAAAGGAAAGGATCATACATTACGTGCTGAGAAAAAGAAACCGGGAGATAGGGCAGCGCGGCCGGGAGAACGCAAGTCTGCAATGGCTCCACGGTCGCCATCGGTGGCTTTGCTGACGCGGCGAGGTTGCTGGTCAGCGACATCGCGGCCGCCGTGCCTCGGCAAATTTATAATTTAATTTTTTTGAAAATAATTTTATTAAGTACAAAATAATCGAAAGTTTTTTTGAGAATTTTTCTATAATTTTCTAACCTAATGTGCTATCTTTTCAAAAATCCTTCTATATTTAAAGAAAATGAAGACAACTCACCTGTCGCTTCTTCTAGCTGCAGCCCAGACCAGAGAAGCTTCTTCTCTTCCTCCCTCCATTAAAGCAAGAAAGAAGCTCCAAAGCTCCATCAATCCCGCACCAAATCTCCTCTTTCCATATATGGTGTTAATTCCTCAAATTTCGTGCTCTATTGCCAAAATTTTCTCTCAATCTGATTTGATCCTAAATTATGGTTTCCATAAATATGCTTGTTTCGGGGCTATAAAAACCGGCGAGCTCTCCTCTACCCCATCGCATTGCGTAAATCCCCAAGTGCTCCTTCTTGTAAAGATCGTCGGATTTTGGAGGTAACCCAAGCCATCACCGTCATCTTTCCCGGCGAAATTCATAGCAACCGTGACTCCTCCCCCGCAGGCGCCGTTGCCGACGATCTCGCCGCACCAGTGCCGACCCACTGCGACCGGTCGGCCACCCCGCCTTCCCTCCCCTTGTGTTGGCCAAGCCAGAGAGCACCTGTGCTTTCTCGTGGAAGCTGCAAAAAAAAATAATCTAAAATCAGAAAATTCTTTTTTCTTTCTCTTTCTTGATTTAAAATCTTTTGGGAGCCCGTTTTCGCCCATTCGACCTCCATTTAGTTCCGTTTTTCTTTCTAAATTCATTTAAAACTCTAAATTTCTCTTTTATTATTAAGTGTTGTATTCATACTTATCTTCTCATTTAATTGATAAGCAGGTGTTCTGCCGTCGTAGCGTTAGCACATGCACTATACTAGTATCTATAAGTAACGCATCATCTTGGATTATGATTGACATAGGTGTTTGGTTGTACCCTATCTATCAATTCAGTTGTATGGTAAGTATTAAATATTTAATGAGATTTTTTATCTATATCCCTTTATAATACACCTAAGCAATTTTTCCTACGTCCACCCTAAATAATGCACCTCATTAGAAATGGTCCAATGTTCGTGCACCCAACAAAACGTCCCCAGAAATTTGCATTCATCAAAATGAACGTCTCAGATCTTTCCTCAGTTTTACTCACCCACATCCGATGGCCATTATTTAGTGTGTCTAATCATCCCTGTGGCCCACAACAAACCTCTCTCACCTACATATTTGAAGGAGAGCGAATCAAACAAAGAAATAAATAAAGAGGATCCGCATGCAAGGAAATCAGACTTGAATTTTTTACTGGCCAAAATTGTGCATACTACATATTTGGAAGGAGGGTGAATCAAACAAGGAAATAAACAGAGAGGATCCACATGCAAGGAAACAAGACTTGAATTTTTTATTGTCTTCGCATTGTGATCGTATTTTTTTCCGAATATGATCCTTCTCGAGACTTTTTTACGGATCTAGCTCCATAGAGCCTAATTTCAGTGCACGGAGAGCGTTGAATTTTTGTTTTTATTTTTTATCTAAGGAACCAACGGTCTATGAGTCTTTGCTTAATTTTTTCAATTTTTCTCATGAACCAATACCATGAAACCTTTATTTAATTTTATCTTTTTCCTTGCGGATCCAATGATCGACGAGCGCAGCTTTATTTTTCCATATTTTTCCGAAATCATCCTCGTGGCCCACAAATGCACCTTCCTCACCTCCAAATCAACAAGGAAAAGGAAACAAACGTCTTGGAATCAAGGAAAAGGAAACAAATGTCCTGGAAAAGGAAAGGACCATACATTACGTGTTAGGAAAAGGAAACCGGAGATGGGCAGCGCGACCGCGAGAACGCAGGTCTGCAATGGCTCTACGGTCGTCATCGGTGGCTTTGCCGATGCGGCGAGATTGCTGGTCAGCGATCTCGCGGCCGCCGTGCCTCGGCAAATTTATAATTTAAATTTGTTTGAAAATAATTTTATTAAGTACAAAATAATCGAAAGTTTTTTTGAGAATTTTTCTAGAATTTTTTAACCTAATGTGCTATCTTTTCAAAAATCCTTCTATATTAAAAAAAATGAAGGCAACTCACATGTAGCTTCTTCTAGCTGCAGCCCAGACCAGAGAAGCTTCTTCTCTTCCCTCCCTCCATTAAAGCAAGAAAGAAGCTCCAAAGCTTCATCAATCCCGCACCAAATCATCTCTTTCCATCTATAGTGTTAATTCCCCAAATTTCGTGCTCTATTGCCAAAATTTCCTCCCAATCTGATTTGATCCCAAATTATGGTTTCCATAAATATGCTTGTTTCGGGCTATAAAGCCACGAGCTCTCCTCCACCCCATCGCATTGCGTAAATCCCCAAGTGCTCCCTCTTGTAAAGATCGCGGATTTTGGAGGTAACTCAAGCCATCACCGTCATCTTTCCCAATGAAATTCACCGCAACCGTGACTCCTCCCCAGCAGCGCCGGTCGCGATCTCGTTGCACCAGTCCGACCCATCATGACCGTGGCCACCCTGCCTTCCCTCCCTTTGCGCTGGTTAAGCCCGAGAGCACGTTGTGCTCTCTGTGGAAGCTACAAAAAAATCTAAAATCGAAAATTCTTTTCCTTTCTCTTTCTTGATTTAAAATCTTTTGGGAGCCCGTTTTCGCCCATTCGACCTTCATTTAGTTCCGTTTTTCTTTCTAAATTCATTTAAAATTCTAAATTTCTCTTTTATTATTAAGTGTTGTATTCATACTTATCTTCTCATTTAATTGATAAGCGGGTGTACTGCGGTCGTAACGTTAGCACATGCACTATACTAGTCATCCTTAGGAGGAGGTACTAATTTTACATTGAATTAGTACTAAAAGGTACAAAAAGGTAGCATCTCTGCTCTTTAAATTTTTTGTACTAGCTCAATATAAATTTTTGTACCTCTTAAGGATGGTAAAAAAATCTTATAGTTAATAGTTTGGACATTAAGATTCGAATGTTTAGAATAATAAATATTAATTTGATTATTTATTTAAAATATTTATGTAAACATTTATTAATCAAATTAGATGCTAAATGACGGACTAAACACTCATAGCTTCTTCGAATACACGGTAAATTGGAAAAAAAATATGTTTTTTAGGTAGAGGAGTTGTTTGGTTTGCTACGCTTGCAAACCAAACCATCGTTTCATTTGCTACCAAAAATTTCGTTTGCCTCATTTGAGTCGTCAACCAAATAGGCGCTTAGACTACCATCCTACTAGACAGTTCAAAAAAACTGCCAAAATCTTGGCTGAAATTTTGGATTCCGGTCGGGACAAGATCCAAAATCTGGTCGGGTAAAAACATTTAAATTGCTACAGTATCTTAAGATTTTGGCAAAATCTTGGGGTTTTTTGGCCGGTTTTTGATATTTTATGGCCGGATTTAACCAGATTTGATCCAATAACTCTTAAGAAAGTCTTCTTCCATGAAAATTTATTGAAAAACCGAATTTGTGATACATTTTAAAATTTTGGTAGAAACACTATCAAATTTTTATTAAATTGTACAAGCTTGATCATGATCTAAAAAGTTTATGGTAATATATTTAGCAGTGTAGGATCATAAATAAAATTTTAAAATAATTTAACTTCATTTGTTATCTTTAAAAAATCATAAATAGAATGAACATAATTAGGACAATAATCTTATCAGAATTTTATAAATTTTCTCGCGTGTAATCATGATCCAAAATTTTTATAAGAGCTTAATAATTGCCTCAGTAACATTATATAAGATTGTAAAAAAATTCAATTTTTTTTGTTTGCTCAATCAAATCTATGTAAGCATTGAACTTCATTTGATATATTTCAAAAATAAAAAACACAAAGAACATAAATGGTACAGTGCTCTTGTAAGGATTTTATAAATTCACTAGAGTGTGATCATGATTCAAATTGTTTATGAGATCTTAATCATTTCCTTATAAACCTTCTGTAAAATTTTCAAAAAATTTTAATCTTTTTTTATTGCTAAAGCAAATCTATGTATTGATCATCAGGCTTTTATCAGGACGTAGCATTGTTAGAATTTTTTGAACTTCTTGAAGCTTGATCATCATATCAAAATTTTATAGAAATATTAATGATATATCAGGACCATCCACAAAAATTTTCAATATTTTCTAACATGGTTTAAATTATTTCCATTCGGTTGAAGTTTGCATGTAAGGCTTTTATCAGAACAGTAGCACTGTTCGATTTTTTAAAAATTCATGAAGCTTGATCATTATTTGAAAATTTTATGGGAAAATTAGTGATGCATAATAACCATGTAATTTTTTTAAAAAATTTTCTAATGTGATTTTTCCATTTTTCATTCAGTCCAAACTTGACAATTAGCGTTTTATCAGTCCAGTAGCAATGCTTGAATTTTTTAAAAAATTCAGATTTTATAATCATCTGAAATGTTTATGGGAATATCATTGATGTGTCGGAAACTTTCACAAAAAAATTTAAATTGTTTCGACATCGTTCGAAATATTTTTCGCTTGGTGCAAATTCACGGAAATCTGATTTCGGGAATTTCGACCAAAATTTCGTTTTTCCCGGTAGAAATAAAATCGGATTTGAATTTTTATTTTTGGATTTTATCCAAAGTTTACCAAAAATTCCGAGATCTCGACGATATTTCATCCGAAAATGAAATTTGAATCCTTCTACTAGAGCGCCTCCAATCCGATTTAGGATAACGATTCTGACAAATTTGCTGGTAAAACGCCGAAAATCAAGAAATGGACGATAATGATATTATGTGGATCTAAATGTTTTTAGAGTGATATATTATGGAGGATAACCTTTGCAGTGGCATGGAGTCCGTTTGGAAACGTGCATATTTTTTTTCTATTTGGAATAAGTCTATTTACCCCTTTAACTTTCTGAAAAATTCATTTAACACCTTTAATTATAAAACCAGGTATTTAACGTCCTAAACTTACAAAACTAGATAAATTTACACCTTAAGGTAGATTTAAAAAACGGTTTTGCTGACAGGAATAGTGATTTTTGTGGTTTTAGCTATGTTAGTAGTCATGTCAATGATTTTTGTTAATGTAGATCCAAATGAGAGAAGAGATGATAACAACAAGAAGAAAGAGAATGTATGTAGAGAGAAAAAGGTTGAAGATATTTATGTCAAGACTGTTAAATTGAATCCTCATTATCAAAACTCGATGGCGTGGTTGCCAATATAGCGAAAAGTAAAACTATCTCGAGTGGTATCCAAATCATCAAAATCACCATCCAAGAAAGTCTTAGGGTATAAATTGATCCGTATGTTTTGGTGATAAATACCTGATTTTATTGTTAGAATGTTAAATGAACTTTTTAGAAAGTTGAGGAAAGTAAAATGGACTTACTACTTCTGGTTTTTCTAGATGAGAATTGAACAGATTCCTATTTTAAATCCCAAAAAATTCACGTGCTTCCCAACGGATCCAAAATTGGCATTTTACTAAATTGCATCATTGCGGTGGAATATTACTAATTTTAGATCTTGTTTAAGAAGTCCATTCTCGATCAAGATACCTGTGGATGGGTCAAATTTTAGATTAAAATCTGACCCATCCACAAGAATCCAATGGGAAATAGGTTTTTCAAACAAGGCATTATAGCGGAAGGGATTCTGGCCTTCTTAGTGCGCCTCTGTACGCTTGGGCATAGTTTCAACCAATCCCAACGAAACCCGTATGGATCAACGCGTCAGGGCTGTAGGATTACGATCGTGCGGTCGAGATCGGGCTCTTGCGAAGCGGTAGGATCACTGGGATCGGATCGGACGGCTCAGATCCATTGGCCTTGCCTCCACCAGGACTGAATTTATGTATACTCCAACCGAAACTCGATAGTTCGGTCCAAAACTTGGTTTTTGATGGGCCTCAGAGTCTACCCTAATTAAAATTTCTCAATCCTGCTAAAATAATTTTTTTTCTCAGTCAAGATTGATGCAGAAGTTGGGATAACGTGGACGAGGGGATTAATATAGGACTGTGCATAATATTATCGAATAAAAAAATCATACAAAAAAATTGAACCAAACAGTTAACTCGGTTTGACCGATATGCGGTATTCGATATGGTATAGCAAAATTTTGATTTTTAGGATATGGTTTTTACCGCGAGTAAACCGTAATAAACTGAATATCGAAATAGAAAAAACATATATAATTAGATAAAGTAATTGTCAAATGTGTATAAAATATATTTTCATAAGGAAATAATATCACTTGATTTGTCAAAGTAATGCCAAATATGTATAATAATTTTTACTAACGTATAATTAGATAGAACTAGTATAGTGCCCTGTCTTCCGGTTTCATTTTCCCAGCACGTAATATATAGTCTTTTCCTTTTCTAGAACGTTTGTTTCCTTTTCCTTAATTTCAGGATATTTGTTTCCTTTTCCTTGAGATGATGCTAGAGGTGGGGGGAGATCAGTTGTGGGCCATAGGGATGAGTTAGACACATTAAACAATGGCCATCGGATGTGGGTGAGTAAAACTGAGGAAAGATCTGAGAGGTTAATTTTGATGGAGGCAAGTTTCTGGAGACGTTTCGCTGGGTACATGAATGTTGGGCCATCTCTAATGGGGTGTATTATTTGGGATGGTATAGAAAAGAATGCTTAGGTGTATTATAAAGGGTATAGATAATGATCAAAGGTGTGTATTATAAACTGTATCGATGTTCAAAACGACAAGTAACAAAGAGCAATTCACGTTAGTTTAGTAAATATGGTATTTACCGATACTGAACCAAAATATTATGATATTTATCAATACCGAACCAAAATTCTATTTAGTATATTTGGTATCACATTTCAATCACCGTATTTCTTAAAAACCATATTTACCGTATGCACATTGAGTTTTGTAATCTCCTTGTTTCTCGTCAACACGATGAATTAATCGATAAAAATCACGAGAGCTCGGTGACTGGCGCTTGTGAAGCGAGGCGAGCGATGGCGCCACCGTCTAGGAAAGAGAGGGCGGCGAAGGTCAGGGCGATCTCATCGAAGCCAGCGGCGGCGGGGGCGATCGAGGTGCAGCGGCGGAAGGCGGGCGGCGGCGGGGGCGGGGGCGATCGAGGTGCAGCGGCGGAAGGCGGGCGGCGGCGGGTGGACGAGCCGGCGGATTTCCTTCTACGCTTCCCACGTCTACTTCCTGCTCATCATCCTCCAGATTCCGCTCTTCAGGTTAGTGATAATCCCAGCTCCCTCCATCTACCCACCAAGATGCTTTGCTATTCTGCGGATTTGCCTATTCTCTTTGACAATTCTTGGAGAAAAGGAGAGAATCGTAGTAACTCTGATCGCTAGCAGCGTTCACCTTTAGGGGCTCGATCCATTATTCGCTCATAACTAGTTCTCACGCCTGTTCTTTATGTTTGCATCTTGGGGGGTGACACCATATTTGTGATTCGATGTAGGTGTGTAGTGTTTCGATATCTTGTTGTGGTAAATGTTACTAATCCAGCATGCCGAACTCTATTGATGCCCGGTGCCTGGCGTGATTGTCACCTAGAGAACGGCTGGCAGTGGTGCGTGCAATAAAATTGTTACTGTTTAGGGAATGCAAAGTAACAACTTGGATAGGCATAGTTATTGTTCTTTTCGGCGCCGTTGAGTTTCATCACCAACCAACTCGTGTAAATGCTTATGCTGAAGGGGAAAGGTGGGTAGTTTACTCACATTTCAGCAAGTACCCTTCTTGGACAGGAAACTGCTGGAGCAGGCATGGTTTCTGGATGTGCAGTGTTTTAGGCTTCACTCCCAATGTTAACTCAGGTAGCAAAACCTGGAAGAAGGCTTGAGGTTTTTGACATTATGGAAAATTGTGCTCGTATTCTTACAAAATGATGAGATCCCAGTCTGCTTTACCTTAATCCCAGCCTGCACTTATATTTTTGAACCAGCGGTACTCTTTCACTAGTTTTTTGCAGCTCTGGGCATAATATCATAATATGTACTTCATTAATACTGTAGTGATACGTCACTCAATTTTATAATCTGGAACTATGGCTACTTCAATATTAAGCCATGTATGCATATGCAATTGTTTGATTCTAGTACATATGTCTGCATGATTACAATACATAATTGTGCTAGATTACTATTACATTTTGTGAAACCCCTCGAATAAATTTTAATCATAGATAATGTGCTAGATTGTTTTGCTTCCTTTCTCTGGTAGTGTACTTATACTAAATTTTGTTGCCATTCCTAACTGGTTGCTGTGGTTCGGTTTTCAATTGAACGTTGTACAGGGGATCCTCTCCTCTCTTGTCATATATATCATGATTCCACAAAGAGTTAAATGATTCAGTTTTGAGCGGTGCTTTAATGCTTTCCCTCCCAATACAAGTTGCATAAATCTTGAAGCAAACGAAGGGATAAGTAATCATCATCTACCATTCATTCATGCTTTAATATTTTTGCAACTATCAAAAAGAAAAGCATTGAAGCACCTCTCGTCAGTTTTACTCATTCTCCATAACTGTACTATGCCTAGTCCCTTTCTCTTGAGCCCCCTCTTTCTGCTGAGCAGGATGCTAGGTAACTGTTTGCTAGTTTGCTTGCATAATCGTACTCACTTATTTTGTCCATTTACACTTTAGGTTGTCAAGATCTATGAGGGCTTATGTGGGGAACTATAAGAAGTAATTCTGTGAGCAGGAACATAATATGCCAGGTAGATTTTGCTTACCTTCTTCCATTTCAGGGTCCCTTGCAGAGCAGGTACATGCACAACACCGATTCAAGTTACATCTTCGCAGTTGGTCTCAAATGAGATATTTCTACCGTCTGTTGTGAAGGCCATGCTCTACCCTGGAGCTACAGTGAGCAGCCTAACTAAAAAGCATGACATTTCCAAGGTGGAGTGACCTGTTCGACATGTACAATTTGACAGAAGCCAATAATGCTTCAGCAGTAATTGATCTCCAGCGTCTAGTGGTGCTTTTTGATAACTGACCTCTTTCTGATTCATATGCTTCTGACAATTCTTTACATTATACTGTCTCTCTCTGCAATCAGATACTTGCTGGAAGCTACTTCTGTGTTGCTGGAGCACTTGTTGGCATCATAAATCCTGCGAGGATGACCTTGTTTGGTACCCTTTTGGTTATCTGGGGTCTAGTGAAAGAAGTGCTCTTTGGGAAGCCCGTGAACAGGGATCCAACAAAATCAGTTTATGTCTATCCGACCATTATGATTGCACTGATTTGTGCATTCATGTCAATAACTTATAATGTAAAGAGGACTGTGAGAAGTAGTCAGCCTGTTTCTATCTCTAAGCCACTGCAAAGTTCTGCCAAGTCAAAACTGAAGTAGACACTTTATTGCCAGTTTGTCAAAACCTTTTATCCTTGTAGTTCATTTCCATTATTTGATTGTTGAAGACAACTTGAAGTATTACCCAATTGTGATTCTTGTGTATCACTTTCAACACTGTAACCTTTACTTTTTTTCCTTTGTACTGAAGACTTACACTATCAATAATTTTGATCGCAAGTAGCTTCATGTTTATTTTCCAATAGTTATGTTATTAAGGTGTCTTTTACATTGCTAAGACTATTGGCATTGTGCCACCCTTCCTTTGACATTATGTTCTTTATCTTGCTGCAAGTTCGGACGAGGTATTTCTCCCATCTATTTTGCTCAGTGTTACTTGGACACGGACACGGGAGTCCGAATCCGACTTGGATTTGGGTCTCCAATTTGGCAAAAATAATTTGGACATGGGTGTCGGAATCCGACTCGGATTCGAGGTGTCCGATTCGGCAAATTTTTTTTGGACACGGGTGTCCGAGTAACACTAATTTTTACTTGCTATATTTCTGAAGTTCTTGGACTTATGACATGGCATCCATGCAAAATAACTTGTTGATTTTCTTTGTCTATATAAGCCTGGTTAAATTCTCTTAAAGAAAACTAGCACCTGAACTTTCTTGTATTATTACTTTTTTTTAATGCAACAGAATGAATAAGGACTTCCTTAGTTAAGCTCTTTAAGTTGTCCAATAACTTTGTTTCACCTCTGTTCCCGCAATGATCTTAAGTTGATACATCTTAATAGATGTTGTGTTTTTCTATTTTGATTCTGCATTTGGAATTTTATGCAAGAAATATTTCTGAATAGCTTATAAATCATACAAAATAAAGTGAGGGAAACAGGGCGCATGTAGTGGTTACGGTTTGCCCTATTGAGAAGTGGTCCATTGTTCGCTGCAGTAGTGCAGTCCTAGCATTTTTATGTTTGTATTGTGTAACAACGGCAAGAATCAAAGCTGTATATGCAAGTGGATCTTCCCCTGTCTCTTGCTCTCTGTTGATGTCTGGTTGATGATGAGAACAGAGGAAAGGAGATGAGCTGAGCCCCACTGAGACCCCATGTGAGTTTTGTCCCATAGTACTATTTGTGTCTTTATACTGTCTCGCTTTCCTTTTCTTCTGGTAAAAACCAGAGCTGTAATTCTTTTATCTATCCTCTTTAACAGCTGAAGCCTGAAGCTGGTTAATAAGTCTGAAGAAGCCAACAATGCCAGGGAGATGATGGATTTGATTTATGCAAGGGGCTGAAGAGATAATCTCATTTGGTCGATATGTGAGGCAGTTTCCCAAGTCATCAGTCATAGTCTTCCATAGTGCTTCTCTTGGTTAGATTTACCTACTCACAAAAGATAAAACAAGGCTTCATCTTTATTCAACTTCAATAATTGAGATCCCTCTATGTTCCTTCGCTCTGCTGTTATAATGATTGTTATTGTTAGCCTGTCCAGGTTATACATGTGCCTTTGATGTGGCTCTTGTTTACAAGTGAGTGATTGCTTAAGATCTAAGACCACCCTTCCACCAACAAAATACCTGTAGCTTCTGCTAGCCTAATCTATCTACCTGGAAGAAGAGGTATAAGTCTCCTAATTTTAGCTCTTCATTTCGAGTCCATATTCTTTCCCAGCCTTCCTAGACACTGGTGTTCAGACTTCAGAGACTTTGACTGCCATGGTTCAGGTTTCTTTACGGAGGTCATCAGTTGCTACCTGCTTCTGCTACTTCTTGAAATTTAGCTTAGCATTTACTTGTATTTAGTGTATATATCCAGACTGCCACAGTTGTGACTCAATAAATGACTTAAACCTGTTTCTACAGGACTGTAACCATGTCACCTCATTGCTCCTTATCCATTGCATGGTGTGGGTGGGTTGTGCAAGTAGAAGATGGATCTCATGTAGATCCCATTATACATGCTTTGAATATAGTGCAAGACCATCTCCGATCGTTCTCAAGACCGACAGTGTCGTTGATCCATCTGCCCCAAAGAATTTGGATGCGAGTTCATCTGCTTCAAGAACTGGACCATATAGTGTAACTAGTCATTTATCAAGCACAGTTGGAGTAATGGGAACATCTGCCACTTCCTCTCTCAGATTTTTAGAGAAGCTTGTGTGTTGGAGTACCTGAGATGGAGAAGAGACACATCCCTTTTGTCATCTCCAACGATCCGCTCATCAGGGAAGAGTTACTGTCATCTAAAAGTTTCTACCTCACTTCTGACTGTAACACTGCTCTTGGGAAGTTAAGGCAGAAGGGGCTCTTCTTGGAGCAATCTGGAGCATGCTGCATTGTTATGCCATGCCAGTTCTTACATGCCTGGCATGATGAAGTTTCACAGGGTTGCTTGGTTCCTTCCCTGCATGTTGGTGATTGCGTTTTAAAGGAACTCAAAGCTGCAAGCTTCAGACCTGTTGAGTATGGAAATAATGTTAGTGTTGGAATTTTAGCTACAGACAATACCTTGGCCACTAACTGTTATCTAGATAAGCTGGAGAGGCAGGTAAGCCAAATGTTTTTTCATTAATTATTGTTTGTTTGATGAGATAGTTATCTTTTTTTTCTCTTTAAATAAATAATTGATTATATATGCTCCATAAGTAGATATATTTTTTTGAAAAATTAAAGACAAGGACGCAGAAAGAGTGTTTACCTTGCTATTCTGCTTAGGCATTTCTGTGCAATCAAGGCCTTTCTTCGAAAACACTTGTATGACAACAACCACAGCACCGCATATGCATTTTCCATAAGTTGGCCAACTCAGCTCCTATATCAGTAATGGATGGTCAGATTTTTTTCAGTCGCTTTGCATTGTGATACATTCTTTATCTGAAAGCTCAGGTTACAAAAATATTGACAACTGCAGGTCTTATGTCCTATTTTAGCTTGTCCATTCCCAATTTGCCAGTCCCATGATAACCTGCCAATTGCCAATTTTTCATGCTAGTGAGATGCCTTGAAACATTCTAGTTGACATCAATGTTCAAAAAAGCGCTAGGTGGTAGGCGGGCGGAGGCCCACTACCTAGCGCCTAGCCCGCTTAGGCGGAAATCGCAAAATGACAGGCTGTAATGAAACAAAAGACTGAAAGACACATATGAAAGATGGAATATAGTCACAAAACATACTCTCACATATAACATAGTCACAAAACTAAGTTCCACACATAATATTTGGTTCATACCATATTATTTGGTTTATACCAACTCATCAAGCAACTTAACAACATCTTTAGTAGCTCAAGGCATTTAATTCTGGTTTTGCCAAGACCCAAGAGTGATCACTTACTGTTATACATGAGAACTTCCTTTATTTCATCCCCGATGCCGATATTTTTCCTCTGGAACATGGCGCAAAAAGCGGTAGACCTCACCTGAGAGCTCAGTCGCTGGCGGGTGCTGGCGGCGTGGGAGGCTCGGCGCTGGCGCGGAAGGAAGAGCTCGGTGCTGGTGGCGCGGAGGCGGGGAAGACGAGC
Source organism: Otatea glauca (assembly GCA_036346275.1). Lineage (NCBI taxonomy): Eukaryota > Viridiplantae > Streptophyta > Magnoliopsida > Poales > Poaceae > Otatea > Otatea glauca. The sequence continues at coordinate 20,048,448 of CM070712.1, read as the reverse complement.
TCGGCGCGGAGCGGGGAAGACGAGCTCGGTGCGGAAGGACGACCTTGGGCGCTGGCGGCGTGGGAGGATCTCGGGTGCTGGTGGCGCGGGAGGCGGGGAACACGATCTCCGGCGACCGACTAGATCCGGCGGCGGGGAGGATTGACGGTCGCACCCTCAGCCTGGTAATCTAGCCTTCCCTCTCCCCCCCGGTTTTCCCCTCTTATCCAACTCAGCACCGCCTAGGCTTATTCTCCGCCGAGCTCCGCCTACTCCCGCCTGCGCGGCCGCCTAACGCCGCCGAGCTCCGCCTAGAACACGATTTCGTGCCAAGGCAAGGCGGAGGGCAGCCGCCGAGCACCTAGGCGCCGATTTTTTCCGCCTTTTTGAACACTGGTTGACATTTTCATTGGTACAATTCTTGACTCGTCCAATTGCCAGCATCTAATATTCTGAATTTAGAAAAGGAAAAAAAACAAAGAAAAGAAAAGAGGGAAGGGGGCGGCCAAACCCTAGCCAGTCGCCGCTCCAGCCCCCAGTGCCGCACCGCTGCTACCATCCTCGTGTCCATCCATGCTGCCAAGCCGCGCGCCGTCGCCACTGCTTCGAGCCACGCGTCGATCACTGCCTCGCCAACCGCCAAGCTGCTGCGCCGCAGCCGTAGTCCCACTGCTCTTGACCGCCGTCGCTGAGGTGTGCCATCCTATCGCGCCGATCGCAGCCAAAATGTGTCCCACCATCTTTCCCTCGTCTTTTCACATAGATGGTTATAATAGCTATAGATGGGAAAGTTGGAGGGTCTCAGGAGGGTGTTTCGAGGTGATCAAGATTCGGTTAATAGTGGTTCCTGTTTTCGAGGCTAGTTTTGTGGTATGGTCAGTTTCGTGGCCTATCCAAGTTATGAAAAGTGTAGATAATTGTCTAAGGTTTTAGTAGAGGACAAGAACATTGTATTTGGTTAAGTGGTAAAGAAGTTATGACTTGTAAAATTTTCCAGAAATCAGTCGCTGCTGGGAGCAATCGTGTAATTTGCATATTAGGGTTAAATAATGGCCGAATTAAATTATGCCCATAACTAGCGAAAGTTAGGAAATTTTTCATAGATTCCGGAAATGATATGGTTTGTTATATTGGGAGTAGTATAAAAATAATTATGAAATTGTGAAGCCAATTGTTCTATAAAACAACATAACGGTCTTCGGGGCTAGAAACGAGAGGTTAAATAAATTAATTTGAAAAAAATGTGGCTAACTCGGAAATTGTAGGTAATTTTGTGTAGTTTTCAGAATGTATATGGTTTGCTATGTTTGGACTCCTAAGCTAGGAGTTATGGTCATCCAACTTTTGGGACAGAAAAAGGGGAGACTGTTCAACGGGAGGGAAAGTTAGGTCCGAGATCGTGCATATGAGCGATATTGTTACGTTTGATGTTATATATTGTCATGGCATATTGTTGAGTTGTGATTACCTACTGTAGGTGGTGTGACTTTAGGTTTGGTTTTAACCACATGTTATTCCGTCTCTCGTGGGTAAAAAGGCAAGTGGATGGCAGAACGATGATTTGGTTGTTCACTCTTATTGTTCTTATTGGCAGTTTGTTTATCATTTTTGTTTTATATGATCCCTTCTATCTATTATGGAAATGATATGATGATGAAATTAATGGTGATGATGATAAATGTTAAATCTTGGTAAATCATGTTATTTGTATATATTGCATTCATGATGGAAATATGTGACTTGTGTGGGCCTCTATGACATACATAGTGTTGGCATAAAAGACCTATTTCGATAGGCATCTCTACGGGATGGAGGGGATGAAAGGGTGCGACATTGACGGGTGTGTATTCAGTTATACCGGTATAAGCTATGTGATGAGCGTATGATCATGTAGATAGTTTTGCATTGCATCGCTAATGGTAAAATATGATTAATGAGATAAATGTGATAAATAGTTATGTTATTTTTTTATGATGTATTTGCTGAGTCGTGGATTTACCTTTGCTTATTTAATGTTTTTAGGTGAACAATGAAGATGACATGCATGAGATGGGAGTAGCACCATCACTTGTCATATCATCCACCACAATTATCTAGTATTAGTGATTGTCGTGAATCGCAGAAAGGATTTTTGTACAGCTTGAATCGCTACTTTTCTGCTCTTTTATTCAACTTAAATAGCAAGGAAACAACAACTAGTAACTCACCCACTAAGAACTAGAAACTGCCCTAAGTAAAAACAGCAAACGAATGAATGATGCCTTGATTATGTAACAATCTCCCCCTAATACTAGCATCGTTCATCTAAGCTTGGTGACGCCGATCCGCCCGCGAAGTTCCTGGAACTTAACCCTTCCGAGCGGCTTCGTCAAAATATCCGCGAGTTGCTCCTGATTACTCGCGAACTCCAAGCCAATTGCCCCGTTGTAAACACACTCACGGATGTAGTGAAATTTGGTGTCGATATGCTTACTCCGATCGTGTAGAACGGGGTTCTTGCTGAGAGCGATTGCGGCCATGTTGTCCATCTTCAATTTTGGCGGGGATGACTTGACGCCGATCACATCGCTGAGCAGCCACCTGAGCCAAACTCCTTGGCAAGTCGCCGCTGCACCTGCAATATACTCTGCCTCGCACGATGACAAGGCAACTACTCGCTGCTTCTGTGACTGCCAAGTCACCGGGTTATCGCCGAGGAAGAAGATGATGCCAGATGTGCTCTTCCGGTCATCTACGTCTCCCGCCATGTCGCTGTCGCTGTAGCCCACAAGATCGAGCTCGGCATCGCCTCGCGTGTACACCAAGCCGTAGTCGATCGTGCCTGCGACATACCGGAGCAAGTGCTTCATCGCCGCCATGTGCTCCTGCTTCGGTTCCTCCATGAATCGGCTCAAGTATCCCATGGCGAACGCGAGATCAGGCCGAGTGTGCATCAAGTAGCGCAGGCTGCCGATGAGACAGCGATACTCCGTCGCGTCGACCGCTGGCGATGAAGACTGCTTGGACAGCTTGAGGCGAGTCACCATCGGTGTCGCACACAGATTGCACCTGCCCATGCCTCCTTTCTCGAGCAACTTCTTGGCGTAGGTAGCTTGACACAGTTCGATCCCGCGCCTCCCCTGTTTTACCTCGATACCGAGATAATAAGAGAGGTTCCCGATCACTCATCCGAACATCTTCATCATCTCCGCCTTGAATGAGTCGATTTCGTCGGCAAGCTCCCCGCAATAATGAGATCGTCGACGAGATGCCCACAACAAGGCGAGATCGCCGATGCCGCGCATGTATAGCCCATGCTCACACACGCCTCTGGCGAACCCGGCGTGTGCGGTGCTCGCGTCCCGCTTTGGCGTTCCATGCCCGTGGAGCCCGCCGCAACCCGTCAGGCCTTGTGCGATTCAACACCTTGCTCGTGTCCGCGGCGACAAACCCAGCGGTTGCGCGACGAGACCTCCTCTCGCCACCACCATTAAGAAATGCGACTTAACGTCCATGTGGTGCACGAGCCAGCCACGAATCGCGGCCACGGCTAGCACCACGCGCACCGACTCCATCCTTGCAACAGGGGCGAACACCTCTTCGTAATCGATCCCTTGGCGCTGCACGTACCCTTTTGCGACGAGGTGCGCCTTGTGTTTCACCACCTCGTCGTGTTCATTGCGTTTAAGCTTGAACACCCATTTCAAGCCGATGGCGCGCTGCCCAGGAGGCAAGCTTACCAACGACCACGTCACGTTTTGCTCAATGGACGCCATCTCCAACATCGCCTTGCGCCATTCACCACTCTTCTTTGCATCCTCCACGGATGCAGGTTCGTCGCCGATCGCCACCATGAGCTCTTCGGCAAGCTCGGTTGGCATAACCCCGGAGGCGTCGCCGCACCAATGACTTTGTCCAGAGTGCGAAATCGAAGTGGCGCATCATCATGATCATTTTCCGGATCAAGTTCCCACTTGGTGGCGACACGAACTCAACCGCAGTGATGTTAGCGGTGTCGCGGGCTCGACCAAGACGCGGGCATCGCCACCGGCCGGAGTCATCGGCGGTGCAGACGCGTTGCGTGTCGGTGTCACTCCGTTCCGCAGGCACCGAGATGTATTCAACGCTGAATGGTTCAGCATCATCACCTGGCCCGGCTCCTTTGTCCTCCCCCCAATCCCAACTACGCTCTTCCTCAAACACCGCGTCATGTGAAACATGGACACGGCGCGAGAGCGGGTTGTAGAACCGCACGCTTGGTCCCCGGTTCGTAGCCCACAAACACCATGGGCGACTCGCGCCGCCGAGCTTGGAGAGGTGCTTGCCGGCCGCCTTCACATGTGCAACACAACCAAATGTGCGAAAGAAATGCACGGGTGGTCGGGAGCCATGTCATACCTCGTACGGTGTCTTCCCATCAACACTTTGGGTCGGAGCGCGATTCAACACGAACACTGCCGTGGTCACTGCCTCCCCCCAAAACCAGCCTGGCATAGCCATCGCCTTCATCATGCTTCTCGCCATACCCATCACAGTTTGGTTGCGCTGCCCACCACGCCGTTCTGCTGTGGCGTGTACGGCGCGGTGAAGTGCCTGTTGATGCCCTGCTCGGCGCAGTAGTCGATGAACGCATGCGCCGTGAACTCGCCACCGCGGTCGGTGCGCAGCGTTCCCACCTTTCTCCCTGCTTCTGCTTCGACTCCCGCCTGGAACCGAACGAACGCCGACAATGCCTGATCTTTCGAGCCTAACAGCATGAGCCACATGTAGCGGCTCAGGTCGTCGACAAGGAGGAGGAAATACCGGTTGCCACCTAGTGTTGCCGGCGTCAGGGGCCCGCAGATGTCACCGTGGACGAGCTCAAGTCGCTATGCGTGGCTTGATTTCGCTTTGCTTGAAACACAAGACTTCGCCGCTCGAAGCGAGGCAAATTGCCGCAGACCGGTCAACGTGGTCAATCCGCGGCGATCCTCGCACCATCTCCTTCGCGCGCGCCACGGAGGCGCGAAAATTAAGGTGGCCGAACCGCGCGTGCCACCGCCACGCCGGCCGGTTCCTTTGCCGCCAGCACACCGGCCGCGCGATATCCACCTTGAGCACGTAGAGCGGTTAGGCGACGGTGCACCTTCGCCATGGTCGATGGCGTTCATCCCGAATCCGAGCACACCACCACCGACCGATGTTGAAGCCGTCCTCGCCGAGCCGTCCCAAGTCGACAATGTTCAGAGTGAGGCGCGGGATGTGGTACACCCCGGAGAGCTTGGTGCTCTCCGTTTGCACGTGAAGAGCACGGCATCGCACCCTTCGATGCCGACCATCGACCGTCGCCGAACTTGACGGAGCCACGCCGCCGGTGTTGAGCTCGAGAAAGCGCATTTGGCGCCGGTCATGTGGTTGGTGGCGCCCGTGTCGAGGACCCACCTAGTGCGATCGCCATCGCCCTTCTCCCTAGCCGGACGAAGAGACGATCCTCCTCGAGCTCCACCGATTCGCCGCAGTGGCCATCAATAAAGTAGGCTCTCGATCCTCTTCGCTAGGGCCACGTCGCGCTACTCGTCGCGCTTCTTCTTGCGACACTCACGGGCCCAATGGCCCATTTTGCCGCAGTATCGGCACTGGTCTCTAGCGACCGTGCCATTCTCACCGTTGCTGCCAGCCTTGGATGTCTTGAAGTTGCCACGTCCTCCGCCGTCCTTGCCGCGGCCGCACCCACGACTCCTTCGTTGGCCCGAGCCTTTTACCGATGACTCACCGGAGAGCCGCACCGCGAGGTGATGCGTGCTAACGGCTCCCTCGGTGAGGTTGAGCCGGCGATTGAGCCGCCATCGAACTGCGCCTCGCCAGCTTCATAGCGCCTCCACCGCCTTGAGACGCCTGATGAGCTCCTCAACGGAGAGCCCGCCAACGCCCATCAACGTCTCAATTGCCATGGCGATCTGCGCATACCTGGGCGGTACTGCCTGCAAAAATTTGCGCACAATTTTTTCTTTGTTGCAGTCGTCTCCAAGCACCGCAAGCTGACTCGCGATCCCGGTGATGCGGACACCGAACTCGTCCACCGTCTCACTGTCGCGGAACTTGAGCGCGTCGAATTCTTGACGGAGCGTGCTCGCTTTCGCCTTGCGAACTCGCTCGACGCCGATGTTCATCGTCTTAATCGCGTCCTATGCGCTCTTAGCCGTCTCCTTGCTCGCGATGGTGCCCACCATCTCCGTCGGCACGACTTTCGCAATGGCCTCGAGAGCCATCCGATCCTCGACGTAGTCGTCGGTGCCGTCGCTCACTGCCACCCACAGGCCCCGTGCCTGTAGCATGACGCGCATGAGCGCCACCCAGTCGGAGTAGTTGGTTTTCGTCAACGTCGGGTACGACCCGCCGCCGCCAATTTCCCTCACAACGCGCTGCACAATGACCTCGCGGCCACCGGCATCGCGGTGCCGCGGTCGGCGCGGAGGTGGTGATGGCGAGCGCACCTGGTGCCTCCTCGGAGGAGTCCTAGAACCACGGGCTAAAGGAGCCGACATGGCTCTGATACCAAATGTCGTGAATCACAGAAAGGATTTTTGTACAGCTTGAATCACTACTTTTCTGCTCTTTTATTCAACTTAAATAGCAAGGAAACAACAACTAGTAACTCACCCACTAAGAACTAGAAACCGCCCTAAGTAAAAGCAAATTAGAAACTGCCCCACTAAGTACTAGAAACTGCCCTAAGTAAAAACAGCAAACAAATGAATGATGCCTTGATTATGTAACAGTGATCATTCTTGGATTAATAAAGTGTCTAGTTTCTTTAGTAGTTGAACTTTCATACCATTATATAGTTGCGTGAACTTAGTCGAATTCATATATTATTTGAGAAGTTTAGTGGGCTATTTATTGTCTATAAATCTTTGTTCTTCTTCGTCATAAAAAGGTAAAGATTGCTCCCGGACGCATGTGATTTGGGTATTCTCAGGCGCGTGGACCCGAGCATTCCCATGCTTGTGGATTTGGGTGTTCCCGAGCGTGTGGTCTCGGGTTTGCTTGGGCGCGTGATTCCAAGTTTTTATTGTTCTTGTTCATGTTATTATACAAATTCTTGTTAATCCGGTTTAATATCAATGGTAACGGATTAGGGAAGCTCGTTGAAATTGTTGTTAAAATCATGGTTAAAGTGATGAAAAAAGTAGGATGTGGCAATATCTTGAGCACTTGGAGTGGTGGTTATGTTACATAGCATATGGTTTTTTGTTTAAATTTCCTCATCAGGGTTTCGAGGTACTTTTTCCAGGTAAAGCTTCCATGGAGCACACAGCGTTATCAGCTGTTAGTGCGTTAAGGAGGGGGCGTGGAAGACGTGAGAAATCTATTGCGGATAGCACTCCCGGTTCTGCTAGTGAGGGCTGCCAATATAATAATCCTTGCATCTGTTGACTTCGTTGGTATCTTGCCTGATGATGACCCACTGCTCAAGAAATGTATCGACCCAATGGATGCTTTGGTCAGAAAGACCATTATGTGCTGAAGAACACTTGAGACCATGATATGCCTCAGACTATTCTGGTCCCTCGTATAGTTTGCCAGTAGTAGCTGTTTGCACTTTGAGTGCGGATGAGCACATATGTCAATTTTAAGATTGAGAGAAGAATTCATCATGCCAATATCATGAATAGTTCAATGCAGTATGCATTGTGATCTGGGTATGCTTATGCTTTACTGCTAAGTCAACAAAGATGCTGGCTCCATTTGTAAGTTCAGATTTTGTCAGTTTTTTCTGTGGCATGGCTACTCCAGAGTAATTTTCAAACAAGAATATAGAAATAAAATGGCTGATGTGACGTTTCACTGGATCAGATTGCAGATAGAACAAATGAAGACACCACGAATCTAAACTGGGAAGAAGCAGCACACATTCTTTTCAGATAAGTAGCAATTGCCCTCACATATGAAATCAGAGCTAGTAAGAATGTCCTGCTTTGTCATATTATCATCCTAATTAGAAAGAATGTAGCCTCATATTCTGGTGAATACTCTGCAACTGCTGCAGCCATTGCAAACTCTTGCATTGCAAACCATCTTTCATTATTATTGCATCCCAGAGCATGTAACACAATTTATCAGTGTGTTCAGGAGTTGCGACAGTGATGATGCTCCCATTTGGTTTGGGAAAGCTGTGTGGGTCCTCTGCTCACTGGTATTCAAGAGAATCTGCTCGTTCGTGTCGAGGGGGGAGGCCATGACATGAATGTTCTGGGCAGAGATGGGATTGTAAAAGGTGTGCATGATGAGTGAGCAATGATTCAGGCTGTCTGCAGGGCCTGCGCCGAACAAGTGGCTGCTGCTCTTTCTTTCTCCAATTGCAGGAACCAGAGACAAAAAGACGCAACCAACACAGGCAGACACAGCAACACCAATTGGTTAGCCTGTGTTGAGGGTAGAAGCCAGCGCTTTTCTAGCCCATCTGACAATATTTTTTTACAAATCTAGCCTCTTTCCTAACGTAATTGTAAACATAGCCCTCTTTCCGACCGCAGAAGTGTCGGCAACATGTCGCGTTTCCATACCGTGACAGGAGTTGCCGTGTAGCAGGACCTCAGCAATAGAGGTACCACACAGCAGGACCTTAACAAGAGAGGTACTATGCAGCAGTAGCTCGGTAGGAGGAACCTACCGAGCAATTAGGGGCGCAAAAATTTGAGAAGTGCTACAAGATCACCTCTTCAATGGACCAAATTTGTTGATTAAATTGGTTTCAATTTTAGTGGTTTGAGATGTTTAAGACTATAGAACTATTTGTATTTTACCTTTAGTAAATTTTAAATATATAGGTTGGATTTATGATTTTATAAAATTATTGTACAAAATTATAAAGTTGTATGTGTGAAGTATGCACACCTGACAAAAAAATTCTAGTTCCGCCACTACGTGCAATGCTACCTTTGTAGGTATTAATTAAGCGATTTAATTAAACAAAGTCATTAGTTAAGTAATTAATCAAGTGATGGTACATTTCCTATATAGGAAGAGGAGCTCCGTAGGAACCTTGCCACAGCATAGCAACACGACGTGTTGCGTCTTTTGTGGTCGGAGAGGGATCATTTTTTGAAATTTATTTAGAAGGTGGCGAGATTTGAATTTTTTTTTCTGAGGGTGCTAGAAAAGTGATGGCTTTTTTATGGAAAGGAAGGCAGTTAGGCTAAATACCAAACAACCCCTGCGCATGCTAAGAAATAAACAATACCATGATTATGTGATATGTGACATATTCTGATCACCCTCTCGCTGAGAAACATTTGGTTTTCTCCTCTTCACAAAGGAAGATGTGCTCGCATACACAAAGGCACAGTGATCTTTCATGTTAATGATTTGACTATTTGAGGCAGCATCTGGGATGTGTAGTACCTACAGGCAGGGTTAACAATTTCGTTTTCGAACTGAATTTCAAGAATTGCTCGGCACCGGTTTTTCGCGAAAACCGGTCGAAATTCGGTAAAAACCGATCGGTTTGCGAAAGTCAAACAGGTGGTCAAACCAATTCAAAAAAACGAAAACCGGTCGAAAAGCTCGAAAACCGACGACAGAAGGAAAAATGGTGGAAATGAAAGGAAAAATTGAAAAAAATACAAAAAAATTTGAAAAAAATACACAAAATCGCAATTAATCTATAAAACACCTCAGAGAAATTTAAATAATTTTTGAAATCATTTGTTACTTTTAAAAAATCCAAAACAGCAATTAAGGAAAAGGAACAAAGATATTGTCAGATTTTTATAAATAGTTAAAAGATTTTTTATATTCTGAAAATTTAATGTAACCATAAATAGTTCCAGAGTATTATGCAATAAAATTTTAAAAAATATTAGACTTCATTTAGTACCTATATAAAATCAAAAATAGAAGAGCATATACAATGATAATATCACTTTCAGAATTTTTAAAAAATACACATATCTGATCATCTTCTGAAAATTTTACATAATCATTGTAAATAAGTTATAACATCACAAAAAAAGTTTAAGAAATATTAGACTTCATTTTGTGCCCCTAGAAAATAAAAACTAAAGAGCATATATTGTGACAAGATCACCGCTCGAATTTTTAAAAATGTACGATTCGATAATAATCTGAAAATTTTATACAATCATTAGAATGGCCTCAGGACCATACAAAAAAAAATTTCAAATTTTTTTGACACTTTTTACGAAATTTCTTCAAATTTTTTAAATTTACTATTCATCTGAACGGTTTTCCGAACGGTTTTACTTGCCGAACCGGCTCGGCACGGCCGGTTTTCGCGAAAACCGACCGGTTTTCGTCGGTATTTTAAACCCTGCCTACAGGCAGAGGCTTGCAAGCAACGTATGTTGTGTATGTGTAGGTGCTGCTGCCATTCAAGTCTCAGGTTGTGATTGATGCCCAAAGTGGTAATAATTCCCTGCATCTCTGCTCGCTTTAACGAGTAAAGGAGGGCCATGATTGTTCCTAGAATCTTATCCAACTATAGCTACATACACCCCCGTCTCTCTCTCAGAAGCTTTGCTTTCGATTGGAATGTGATCACTGAAGAGAGAGGAGAGAGTAGAGAGAAAGAAAGATCAGTAGAGACAGGAAGGGGGAGAGAGAGGTCGTGCAGCTAGCCTAGCAAGCCGATTGAAATATTCCGTTGTGGCTGCGTGAATTCGCTGTCGCCTCTCTGCTCCCAGCGATAGAATAGAGCATTAATTCCGCTTTGCATATGCCACAAAGCAATTAACTAGTCTTCTCTTCCCAAATAGATGTTATTCAAGTTTTTTATTCCCATCAAGGTACATGTAAACAAACTGTATTACCTTTCTTTATTACTGTATTTTTAGATGTTGTATCTTACTCTAGTCCATAGTAATAAATGACATTAAAAATAGCTAAAGGGAGAGGTATAAAAGGAAAAAAGAGTAAAAAGTCAAATCGATATTGTAGAATGACATGTATTTACGAACAAAATTTGAAAGATAGAATTATATGTATTCAGGAACTTAGGGAGTAGTTCGGAAGGAAGGCATCTATTTATGGATAGATCGGCGAGCTTATGCGCCACCCGAATTGCAGTAACAGTCAAAAGATTAGGAATAATCCATGTCATGCTCCATCCACATACATTAATCAGCCTTCTTTTAGCGCAAAGTAGAGTAGGAGTTAACTGAAAAAAAGAGGAAGTAAAAGTTGGTCGACAAATCAAGCGAACTCGCATTTTCCTTTCTTATTCTCTGCTTTTATTGAGGGAAAAAAAGAAGGCTGATCACTCATCAGCCACACTTTTGTGCCACTTATCTCTTTCTTTTCACAATTGCTTATTGAGAAAAGAAAAAAGAAAAATCCTCAAGGCACGCGATCGTTGACCGACCAATCCCATCCGTTGCTCTTCGATGTCGTATATTTATTTTTCTCCTTTTTTTCAATGTGTCCGCAAACTGATCAACCTGAAAAAAGAAAAAAAGAAGAGAAAATTGGATCAGACGAGATCATATATAGCACTAGACCAGTCTGTTGCTGTCAAGTGTAAATGTGCCATATATATATACTTGGGACACATAGTGTCTGGACACTATGATCCAAAATGGGTATTTCTCCTATATATTATATACAATTTTTTTTAAATTTTTAGAATGTTGAGTTTAACTAGCTTACTAACTAGTTCAAACAAGTTTGATTTGAAATTTAAACTATAGTTTTTTTAAAGTTTGATTGTAGCTATGTGCTGATTTTATATATAAATCAGCAAAGCGTGTGATCTAAATTCGTTTAAAATCTTTGAATTCGAGTATATTTTTCAAAGGTATGTATTTTATTTAAATTGTTATAGATGAGTAATATACCTTTTTAACTGAAATTTTTAAAAATATATTCGAATATGACTTTAATTCACGTATTAGGAATCATGATGCCTAGCTAGGCATGTACGCGCACGCAGGTTGAGAACAATTAAGAGTTCGTGGTAGCTTAATTAGCTTACCGTGGTATGATCTAGGCGCATTGCACTGGAAGCACTCGGTTCTGTTGGCGTAGTTTTGCACGTTGCAATCCAACCTGCAGCGCCAAAACATGAAGAAATATTAACACCCAGAATGACATATATTATTATCGATATATATATACTACACTTTAGTTGTTAGCTTGCAATGTTAATAAAATAGTGGAAAAGATGCACATACAGCCCTGTGGCTTGTTTGAATTAAGAATTTTAGTTTGAGCAATTGAGCCCATAGTTTTCGGAGGCGTACTCATTTGAGTCGTGGTACCAGATTCTGATTTGCGGTTTACTATTTTTTCTTCTAATTTCTACTATAAATATGAACTTAAACCGATTCAAATTTAATAAATTCGGTTCACAATTCAAAAAGATTTATAGCGAATCTCGTAACAATGATTGAGCCTATGTATAGTGAACTAACGAGAAGGAATGCTGAGCTGACACGTCGAGTAATTCCTTCTGGCAGCCCAGGATTCTGTTGGGCAGGATCATCTGACTTGACATTTTTTAATAGTTGAGGGTTTCCTTTTAGCATATAATACGTTTTGTTTTTTGAAAGGGTGCTTGTTTTAACTCGTAGGCAAAAGCAGAGGGTTGTTGTGCATTTTTGCCAACACTAATTAATTAATTTGCTAACTAGTGAGGGCAGCTGCTGCATGCAGCATGCATGCTGTAGATGTGCTGCATTCCCAGTAACTTGGAATCTCGGATATATGGTGACTACTATTAGTTTAAGACCGGATCGGACCTTGGGCAAATCCAGTCGCCGGACCTCCAGCCGGCCTGACCGGCCATGGTGAAGCCCCAGTTCTGGGCGACGGCGCCGGAGTCGGTCTTGGCGGCGCTGCACTTGAAGCAGTTGCTGCGGCTGGCGTAGTTGTTGACGCCGCAGCAGCAGCAGTACCAGTCGCCAGGCTTCACCTCCCAGTTGCCGCTCAGCGCCGTGTAGTCCGTCCGCTCCACGCCCAGCTTTGCCTCGCCGCATCGCTGGCAGGCCTCCCGCTTGCAGAAGTTGACGTACTGGCACGACCGGCAGCTCCAGTCGCCAGGCTTCCTGCTCATCACGTTCACCTTGTCCCTTTTGCTAGCTACCAAACAAAGATTTACCTAGCAATCTAGTGTGTCTACCTATCTATCTAGCTATGCGGCGATCGAGATTGATCGGTTGTGAGATGTAGGAGAAGGCCGATGAGGATGAGAGGAAGCAAATTAAGCGAGCTAAGCTAGCTGTAGCAGACGGAATGCTCTAGCTAGCCAGCTGCTCGTGTTGCGCTCGATGGATGGCTTGGTTTGGAGAGGGAGGTGGCGCGGGTTTTTATATAGGGTTTGGTGCAACGCTGAGGAGAGAGAGGTGGTGGTGTAGTAGCTAGCTAGCTAGGCCAGATAGTTGGGGCCCAAGTAAAGCCGGAAAGGAAGGTGCATCTTTCATGCTGCTGCTGCTGTGTTGTTCGAGTATGTGTGCTCCCTGTCTGCCTCATGTATCGATCATGCACCCCTTTTCAGTTCTCATAACTGGGGAATCTCCAGGATTGATGGGACCTATACATTCTCTGCAAGAGATCATGCACTGAGGTGTGTAAGCAGGGAGTTCCTGCCTCCTCCAGTCTCCAACTTCACAGGCAATCCTTGTGTTCATTTATATATGGGATGTGCGTCCAGGTTTCGAATTTCGCCGAAATTCGGCACTTTTGGTGGTTCCCGAAATACATTTGTCCTAGTTACATTTCGGTGGGTTCATTTGATTTTTTTCTTCCAAAAATTCAAATTTTAGTCAAATTTTATCAAACAATTAAATGGATATTTTGTTCATCCATTTCGTCTCAAAATTACACCAAAATTTATGAAATCACCGAAATTTGGTTATTTCAATGGATGCAAAAAAAAAAAAAACCGAAATTCAAAATCCTATGTTCGCCCCTACCTCTGCTCTATTCATGTAACGTGCGGCCTTGTAACAGCCTCAAAATTAGTAAAATAAAGAAAATTAAATTAAAAAGTCTTTGTGTGTTATTTCTGAAATTTCTGGAATTATTGGACATTCTTTTGGCTTTTCTTTACTAAAAGAAAGTGAATTAAAGGATATAGTAAAATAGTAAAAGTAAAAAAAAAGTAAGAATGCCAAGTCAACAAAAATTTACCAAAGTTATAACAAAAATCTAAGGGCTCTCCACAGCCAGGTTAAGTCGGTGGAAAGTTTGGATAAATTAAAATATAATTTAATCAAGGAAAATCATGTGAAAAGAAAGTCAGGATAAAATGGTAAAAGAATTTTGTAGAATTGTCAGGAAGTTATCTTAAGTCAATATTTTTACCCTGACTACTTCAGCACAGTTCCAACATCCTGTCAAAATATCAAAAATTTCATGATTCATTTTTTAATTTTAAAAATTCAACAACAGTGAAGAAATAAATTGGAAAATAGTAATGTCAGAATTATTAAAAATTAAATATCATGAAATAAAATCTTAAAATTTTAAATAAGGTATAAAATACCATTTTAGACTCTCATAAAAAGTTTTATAAAATATTAAATTTATTTAGATAATAAATTAAATGAAAATCGTAATTAGCAGAAAAGCAACAGTTGCATTGTCAGAATTATTTAAAATTCTAAAAATTAAATAAAATGGTAAAAATTTTACTGGAAGCTTTTAGTTAACTTTCCGACCTATGTTAAAATTTTTATAAAATTGTGAGTCGGTTTGACCAACGAAACCGCCGTAACCATCCCGTTCTGTCCCGAGTCTTCGTCTGAATTCTTTTTTCCTCTCTCGCTGACTAGTGGGCCCAAGTTGTCAGCCAGTCAAGCCCAGCCGACCTCGCTGCCACCTGGCCCCCGCGTGTCAGCCTCCTCTCGCGCGTCTTCTTCTCCCCCTCGCTGTTCTCTCGCGCCGACGCAGCGTCGCTCGGTTCTTCGCACGCCAGCTCGCGCCAACCGACTCCGAGCCCATATAAAAGCCTCACCTGACGTCACAGCTGACCCAGCCAACCCCCTGTGCATCCCATTTCGCCGCCTCTCCACTGCATCTCTCCCAGCTTTGGCGAAACCCAAAAAGGGGAAAATCCCGCATTTCGCCGCCGTGCTCAATTCCAGTCCAATCCAACCGAGCCGAAGCATCCTCTTATCGCCAGGACCTCGTCCCGAGCCCCGGTTGGAGCCCTTCTTCCCCGATGAGTCGCCGCGCCCCGCTTTTTCCTCCGCCGCCGCCGCGCACGAACTCGACGAATCTGGCATAATCGACGATCAGGAATTCGACATCGAGGAAAATCAACAAGGCAAGCATTCCCTTGATCATATTGATCCCAGCTTTATAAATGTTTTCATTAAACGTTTTACTGCATACTTTATTTTTATTAAAGTCTGCTATATTATGGAAACTGGTAGTTGTACCTGTAGTTTTATAGAACTTCTTTGATAAGTATGGATTTGTGAACCTTGATAACCCTAGAATAACATAGACATTATTTGATGTCAAATTGGGTCAGTCACACATAGTATCTTGCTTAGCCATGCTCAAATGAACTGGAAATCTTGATATAGATTAAAAATGTTGGATATGACATTTAATGGGTATGACCATTTTTATGGTTGGTATTTTGGTTGGAAAATGAAAATAAAACTATGGTTTAGATGTAGGCAATTATTGGCAATAGCCGGGAGTGCATGTCTTTGCACGTAGTGTAGGGGGAGTTTATTACCCGTGTCGAGTTAAGGACCGAACTATGAGTTGTTTTCAGGCCAAGAATTATCATACAACAACAAGTGTTGGTATGGGACAGCTCTAAATTATTAAGTTGTTTAAAACTGGCTTTGCACTTGGAAGGCCGGAGTAGTACGAGCTATTTCTTAATGAATTGCTCGATGGGACGTCCACACCGAGGTGATCATGAAATAAACGTCTACCAATATAACAGTGTACGCCATATTGTAGGGAGTTCCATCATTTCTATGCTCTGAGTTCTTCCGCCACAAAATGGGTTGTTGTCACCGTGCTGGTGCAAAGTCAGGATTAAATAATGTAACAGTTATAACATGACTCTCTGTGGCACACCAAAGGAAGTGTGCAAATATCGATTGCTCAAAGAGTCAGTCATGTCTTGTGGGGAAAGCTGTATACCTCTGCAGAGTGTAAAACTAATCGATTAGCCGTACCCGCGGTTTTGGGAACTTGGTAAAGTCATCACATAGTTAGCAGTTTTGTTTATTTTCACAAAATGCGGTTTCTACCGTGTGTCGGTGAACTCTACTGTGTGTCAGTAGAACTGGTTTTGGATATGGTCTTTATACCCAGGTACTTGAGATTTATTTATGCTTACATTCTATTACTTTCAGTATTAAATTGCTTTTACTTAAATTCTGTTTTGCAATATATTATTCTGTATTTACCATTCAAACTGGCTTTATGCAAAATTAACCATAATAGCCTTTCCATTGTAATAACCTGCATGTATTATAGGATTTGCAAAAGTCTTGCGAGTACGTAAGTACTCAACTTGCCTATGTTGATGTTTTTAGGTGAAGAATCAGATTACCCCGACGACTCATACGTTGATACAGAATTTGGGGAATTTAACGATGAATTTTTCTAAGGTTTTTTCCTTGTCAATTGCCTGTGGAACAATGGGTTTAAAAAGGCATACTACAAGAAGTTGTATCCACTACTGTGTTTACTTTTTGGTATTGTAAAAATATTATGTAACCTACTTCCGCTGTGTAATAAAGTTTGTGTATGACTGTGATATCAATTTGTATTTGTGCGTACTAGCTACTGATCATGGGACTAGTACTGTATGCACATGGTACCCATTATTGGTATTCATTATCAAAAATGGAGGCCTTACAGGCCTAGTTTGGAGATGATATCCGTGTGGTCCAAATGTTGTAGTAGTGGTGGGTTAACGTTCCTATATTGGAAGTTTAAAATAAGTAGTGATAGCATCTAATGCTTATGAGAGACCATGTGGTAGTCCATTTATATTTGTGATGAGTAATTGATTGTGTTTTAAACTTATAGGTGCTCATGTTTGAGTTTGTCATGGCTATTTGGTTAGAGAGGTCGTGGGCACGAAGTCCACTAGGGAGGTCGTCCTTAGAGAGGTTGTGGGTACAATGACCACTAGGGGAGGTCATCCCTAGAGAGGTCGTGAACCACTATGAGTAATGAGGGAGTGGTCGTGACCTATATAGGAGTGGTCTTGAGCCATATAGACCTCTCAGGGAGAGGTTATGAGCCTTATAGACCTCCCTGGGAGAGGTTGTAAGCCCTGTAGATCTCCCTAGGAGAGGTCGTAAACCCTGTAGACCTCTTAGGGAGAGGTCATGAGCACTATGGGAGTGGTTGTGAGTCACTGTGATCTCTCAGTGAATGGTCTAGACCTCTATAGGAGAAGTTGTGTCTAGACCTCTATAGGAGTCATTACTACACAAAAGGCCATTACAGACGGTTCACAAACCACATCACAGACGGTTTTGTGAGCCGTTTGTATCGAAGTGTCAATGATGACAAAGAGTCATCACAGACGATTTTGCAACCATCAGTGAAAAAACTCATCACAGACGGTTCCAACTTGGAATCGTCTGTGATGTAGCATTATCACAGACGGTTCCAAAATGGAACCGTCTATGATGAGGTTATCATTCGAGACGATTCTAAGGAATAACCGTCTGTGAAGATCCCCTCATCACAACCGTCTGAGATGGTGACCTCATCACAGACGGTTCCAAAATGGAACAGTCTGTGATGGTACTACATGATAGACGGTTCCAAATTTGGAACTGTCTGTGTTGAGCTTCATAGACGGTTCTTCCTTCGAACCTCCTGTGATGTTAATTTTGTATTTTTTACTAAATTTTAATTTATTAGCTAGCCTCAGGAAATGCTAGCCATGCCCTCTAAAACAAAATACAGTACACAGCATTAGCAACATATTATTAGGACATACATTTAAAAAATGAACTCCAACCACATGTTACACAACATACAACACATCCATTTCATAAATCAACTCAGATCGCACATTATAACATATGTACAGCGCATCCATTTCAGAAATCAACTCACATATATACTAACTAATTGGATTCAGAACTACAAATGACAAATTCACAGCATAAGGTTCATAAATTAATTAATTCTGAATGCATGGTAGGTAACAAATTCACAACTCATCAGTTCAGCCCTGAGTAGTATTTGCCCTTTGGATGTAAGACCTCATGCAACAAGAAGGCATAGAGGTGTCCTCGAATACTTAGCAGGTCAGCCTTTTCCCATGCAGATTTAGCGCATTGCCAAGCCTGTCAATGAGAAGATTAAAGTCTTGCGTGAATATAATTTGATAAGTGGAGACAATTGTTGTAAGATTGACAGATCTCTATGTCATTGATATTGTGTGAACCAATGAGGAGTCCCATGTTGTGGCAAACGTAAAATCCACATAGGTCAATGCCCTTTGGCTGTTGGTGACACTGCCAAAACATAATAGGCTAATTAGTTCCTAAGGTATTATTATGGAGTGTAAGGATTATTGCGTACTATCGGATACCGAAAAGTTATAAGTATGCTTTAGAGTCGCTGGGCTGGCCTTCTTGTGTCTCCCTCCCCTATATTTGTAGATACCGAATGACGTGTCGAGCAATTGTTTGATAGGTTACAAGTCATGGGTGCCACCCTTTTTGGAATCAAGGTAAATTACCCGGTTATCTCTCGGTATAATTACGAGTAGAACCCAGTGAAACCTACACAAGTATGTTGTCATAGTCACTGAACCTACCTTCGAGGTGCGATATATAGTCCAAATCAACAAGTATAGCATCTAGACGAAGCACTTACCCTGGGTTGTGTGGTATAATATGAATTTTTTGTCCGAATGAGCCAGCATTACTTTTTCAACGTACTCGTGGACGGCTCGTATATGTTCATCTATGGTTTGCTTGGACACCATGTGTGGGTCGACGAAACCCACCGATTGTTTCCTTGCGTCTGCTTCCATGGTCATGTATCTACATATACAAAATCAAGGATCATATATATATATATGACATTTATATATACATGGTGATTGCACACACTTACAATATCCAGCATCTTATGAGTGAGGCATCGAGTGCTCTGAGGTTGTACAGATCGAACAAGTCGGAGAAGCCGACCACGAAGATGCCATCTAAAAACCGGTGTAAGAAATGCTCCTCGTTGAAGCTCACCGAGATACTCGATGTCTGTTGTGCCACCGGCTTGTTGGATTGTTGCATGTACCAATCTTTCAATCTAATGTAGGATAATGTAAGCGTCTCCTTGGTCTCATCCGATACGAATGGCTGCCCCAGCTCGAATTGCATCACCAATGGGGCAAACGGAGAGTTACGGGCTGACGTGGTCCCTTTCGATTTGCCCTTGTTTCCACCTTCCCTTGTACCAAATGTCGTTTTCAGAGACGATCGGGCCCAACAACAAGAATAGCAGTTATGCCTCGACAAAGACACGGTAGCCAATTTGGTGGGCTTCTTCGGTGCATCATATGGCTCCGGTACTGCTGGTAGCTCCGGCGCATCATGTGGCTCTGGTAGTGCTTGTAGTTTCGATGCTCCTGGGCGGGCGTCGAAGGAGATGTCCTTCTTGGGCCACTGGATGAATGTGCCGATGGCATCCTCTATTGTGACGATCTCATCGTTTGGGGGCATCTCCAGCGTGATGGCCTTACAAATTTCATGTAACCGTCGACATGGACCTTCGCGTAGCCCGGCTCTAAAGTATTACAGTGCACAATCGCCCCTGCACCAGATGCATACGCACATCCACAAGCAGCCTGCAAGGGAACAGAGCCATTGGCAAGCCTCACTTATAGATTGCATGGTGTGGCCATCTACACAAGGGTACAAAAGTAATTAGCTAACACATCCAACATTAAAGTCTATCTAAGGAGCATTGAAGACATGTTACCATGGTGTCGTCAGGAGAAAATCTGCCTTCATCTACATCCGTCTCAGGGGCAGACGCGCAGCTGCTCCAACGGTTGGTTGGGCTGAACTGCACATGTGTTTCTTGGGCTTGCATGTTCCATGCCTGCCTCTCCGCAACCGCCCTTTGCTCCATCCTTTCCTCAAGGATTCGTAGCTGACTATCGAACTGCGCTTTGAGCCTTTCCTCAACCCTTTCCTCAATCAGGGCTACTAGCTGTTCCTCACACTCGGCTTTGCTTCTCTTCCTACTCTGGTACGTGTTCAAGTCATGTGGGAATCCCATTTTCTAGGGAACGAAAACACCTATGCATCGGGTGCGACCCGGGTGCTCCTTGTTTCCCAAGACATTGGAGAGTATGTTTTTCTCTATGTCCGAAGTGAAAGAGCCCTGGAAAGATTCCGTGCTCAACGATATTAGGCGTTGGGCCACTTCCTCATCAGTGGGGTTTGCAAAGGACACGCCGCCCAAATAAGTCGGACGTGACCTCGCTTTTACCTAGTTTCGGGCACGTGGGTCTACGATCGAGGCAAACGGCGGCGCGAACTCCTTCTGGACTGCCTCGTCATCCTTCCTCGTCCATTGTGCGATCTTTCCTGTGTACCCAGTTGAGCTGAGTCTGTGTGGGTGGGTGTTTTTTGAATGGACGGTCTTATGCCCAGCGTGTGGTGTTCCTACCCTGTTCGTGTGGATACCCTGGTGGCGTTGCTGCAAAGCTTCAACGCTAGGACAATCCGCAACCTGCGACATTCATAAGGAGTTGTTGGGAGGCGTGTAACATCCCGTAAAATTCAAAAATATGAAAAATAAAATTTTAAATTTAAAAATGGAATTGAATAAAAATTTCAATTGGAATTGAGATTTTTATTTTAAACAATATCATTCCCTCTTTTCTTGCATTCTAATCTTAAAGAAAAGGAAAGATTTCCTTTATTAAAACTATTTCTTCCAAAACAAACAAAATATAAAAATAAATTTGAGATGTAATCTTTAATTTGAATTTGAATTTTCTGATTTTTCTGAATTATTGGTTCTTCTTGAATTTTGCTCTAAAAAGAAGAAAGTCTCATAAATTGAAATGGTAAAATGGTAAAAGTAAAAAAAAACAAAAATACAAAATCAATAAAATATGTAAAAATATCAGATAAATCTCAGATCTATCTAGAATCATGATTATACAACTTGCACTGATCTGGAATAATTAAATAAAGTAAAAAGACAAAAATGACCCTATCTAGATACTCTGAACCGACCTTGCAAGATTTCTCCAGAATTCTGTAGACCTTAACCAGAGTTAAAAATTTAACCATGCCGACATATTTATCTTATCTTTGTCTGGTAAAAATATCAAGAATTTATCCCATCGTTTAATAATTTTAGAAATTCATAAACAGACAATGAGGAAAGTTGAAAAGTTCAATGTCAGAATTATTAAAAATAAAATATACAATTTAAAAATATGAAAATTTTATATCATGTACATAATGTCATTTTGGATCTTGTGAAAAAGTTTCATAAAATAATAATCTTATTTTGATCTTAAATTAAATATAAATCAGAATAAGCAGAAAATGACAGTTATCAATTGTCAGATTTTTATAAATATTTTGGTTCATAATTTTTAACTGAAAATTTTACCAGACCCTTATCTCTTCATTGCCGACCTCTACAAAAATCCGCATAAAATAGTAAGTCGGTTTGCTAGCTTAATTAATGGAAGGATCACGTGCTGTCCTGAAGAATCAAAATTGGAATTGTCTTCTCTTGCTCTTGGGCCCACTTGGCAGCCGATATTGCCTTCTTCTTCTCCAAACCGATACCAAGCAGCTGCTCTCCCTTATTTAAGCCGCTCCCTCCGCTCTCCTTCGATCAAAGCCGAGCCGCACCACCTCTTTCTTTGTCTCTAGCCCAAGTCAAGAATCAAACCTCTTCTCATCACCTTGAGCAAGATTCAAACCCTCAAGCTTCACTCATTTGTATCGATCACGCCGAATTTCTCTTTCTCTGTCCTCTCCGTGAAACCCGAGAAAAGGGGAGAAACCCAATTCCAACAATTCGCGAACCTCACCTCAAACCGCTCAAACCGGGCTACCTCATAACACCGAGCACCATTCCCACCTTCAATTGAAGCTCATCCTCTTGCAAAGCCTCCGCGCGTGTTCCTTCGCCGTGGATGCTCGCGCACGGTGAGAGCTCATTTCGTATCTCTTCTTCGTCTCAACCCAAAAACGGAATCACCGCACTCCTTATGCTCATCCAAGCCTTTCTTCTCATTGAATCACCACAGATTCGAGTTTCCATCACGGCCATGGTGGTCCGCCGCAGTCCACGGTGGCGCGCCGCCTCGAGCCATTTCCGCCAAACCGCCACAACCTCTCGAATCGCGACGCCTCCACGGTGCTCGAATCGTTACCCATTCGAGCTAAGCCGAGCTCATCTTCTTCTCCCGTGAGCCGCGCTTCTCCGCCGCCAAGCTCTGGTGGCGACCGACCGGTCTCCTCCGCCAAACCGTAGCACCTGTATGCGCAAAGGCATGCCGATTCTCATCGTGCCATCGATTCGCGGCTCGGTGCTCCTTCGCGCCGGTGGGCATTGGCGCCGCCACTGCTTGGTCGCCGACAAAGTAGGACCCGCTTGTCATCCTCCGGTGTTGCGCGACCACCGCTTTCTGCCCACGCGTCATTCGCTGTCTGCAGCCAGGCCGCCAAGCCGGCCCACCGCCACCCTTCAACTCAGCCGAGTCCAGATATGGAAAGCGTATTCAAAACCCGAAGACGTACTTTCCTAAATTGGTAAAATTCTAATTTCAGTATTTTCCTAAACCTAGTATATTCATTTGATTATATCTTTTGCATTTTAGCTCCAAATGAGATGAAATAAATTTCTAGATTCATGATAAATTCAGTAGATTTATAATACGCAATAATATTTTGAAAATAATCACCGGGTGAATTTGAAATTCAAATTTGAATAAAAGGGCTAAAGATATGATTCATATAAAAATATTGCAAAAGAACTTAGAATTGAATGAAACCAATTTTAATGGATTCCTTATGTTATCAACAACTCAAATATATAAAAATATTTAGATTATAACTTTGTTTGAACCATTTTCCATTAAAGATTGATTTCAATACTATAAATATTCAAAATGCATAGTTTGTGCAAAAGGAATCTAAAGTAAGTCAAATTGATTTCTAAATCATTAAATATCAGTAGGCTACCTTATCATGCTGAATCCAATAAAGTATGAACTTGATTTAGATTTGTTTTATGAATAGTAAATGATCCAAATGGAAAAGGGTATATATGTGTACAATTGCATACAATAATCCGTAGCAATAAATAGAGGCATATGCAAGTATCTAATAAATTCACAAAGACGTGAATAAATAATTTGAAATGAAATATCATACATGCATAAGTTTGAATTACATTAAAAACATAAGTCTTGTAAATGTAGAAAATGTATACATGTAGAATTAATGAAAAATATAATCATGATAAGGAACAGGATTCTAAATATCTAATGTAATCAAATTATGTTATCCAACAAGAATCATTGCAATAAAAGTTGTAATAAACACTTAACCAAATAATTGTAGTTTCAATACTTATGTGAACCAAATAGTATATTTTTCACGAACTAAACTCAAATTTGATAAAACCAAGTCTTGGTAACCTAATCATATGAGATTAACTTAGAAATGTTCTTCAAAGTATAGACTATCATATTCAAAGAAATAATCTTATTTCATATTGTTTTGCATATAAATCCTAATAGCCAAATAACCTTAAGTAATATGTTTTATGGACTTAATTATATGAATAAGCGAACCTAGAAATAATAAATAAATATGTAATTTGTATCACGTAACCTTCTTAAAAACCAGAATAAATTCAATAACTTAGTTCAATGGATCTAACAAATTCAAAGACACTTCTTATGCAAAATCAATTAAAAAGGATTAAGTGCTATTCATTTATGGCTTTTAGCTCAATTGTCTAATATGTTAATTCCATTAATCCAAATAATTTTAGCATCTATAATTCGAAGTTATAAATGCAAGAATTTATAATTTTAGCCTCTTGAATTCGTAAATCAAGAATAGATAATCTATCAAAGAAACCATGCTTTCTTTATCATAAGACATTAACAATATGTTTGTATAATTATCTAAATCACAATATCTTGAAATCATTCAATCAGAACCCTAAAACATTCCTGTTTTCTTTAATGAATCTTTACTTGGTTTTCTATCTGTTTTCTTTTTGCCCTTATTAAAGTTGGATATTTGCTATATTTCCGATTGAACGACGTGTAGAATCCGACTCCTTTCCTCCGTCGTTGCCTCCATCAGCCGTGGCTTCGACTTCGTCGTAAGCAATAAATAAGCAAGGCAAGCACCCCCTTTGATCATATTGATCCCAGTTTTATAAATGTTTTCATTAAATGTTTTACTGCATACTTTACTTTTATTAAAGTCTGCTATATTTTGGGTATTGGTAGTTGTACCTATTGTCACATAGAACTTCCTTGATAAGTATGGATTTGTGAACCTTGATAACCCTAAGAATAACTTAGACAGTAATTGATGTCAAACTGGGTTACTCACATTTAGTGACATGCTTAGCCAAGCTTAAATGAACATAAAACTGTGACATGGTTAAAGACTTTGGATATGACATTTAATTGGGTATGACCATTTTATGGTTGGTATTTTGGTTGGAAAAATGAAAATAAAACTATGGTTTAGATGCGGGCAATTATTGGCAATAGCCGAGTGTGCATGTCTTGCACGTAGTGTAGGGTGGAGATTATTGCCCGTGTCGGATTAAGGACCGAACTATGGGTTGTTTTCGTGCCAAGAATTACCGTACAACCACAAGTCTTGGTATGGGACAGCCTTAAACCAATTAAGTTATCTAGTTTAACTTTGCACATTGGAAGGTTTGGAGCGAGACGAGCTGCTTTCTTAATGAATTGCTCGAAGGGCGCCCACACCGAGGTGATCATGGATCAAACGCTTACCGATACACCGTGTACGCCGTACTGGGGAAGTTCCATCATTTCTATGCTCGAGTTCTTCTCGCCATAGTATGGGTTTTACGTCCGGAGTGGTGCAAAGTTAACCTAGGTAATGTAAAGGTTTTCGTCATGAACATTCCGCCACTACGCCAAAGGTGCGTGAACTATGCGGCAAAGGAAAAGGTCATGACTTGTGGGTAAAGATGTACACCTCTGCAGAGTGTCAAACTTTTCAAAAGCCGCACTCAGCGGTTATGGGAACTTGGTAAAGTCATCACATAGTTAGCGCTTTGTTATTTTCATAAAATGCGTTTCTACTGTGTTGGTGAATTCTCTTGGGTGTCGATGAGAACTGGTTTTGTGGATATGGTCGATACCTGTACATGAGATATATTTATGTTTACATCTCATTACTTTCAAGATTAAATTGCTTTTACTTAAATTCCGTTTTGCAATCTACTATTCAGTATTTATATTTCAAATCACTTTATGCAAACTAACCGTACTAGCCTTTCCTTTGAAATGGCTTGCATATATCATAGGCTTTGCAAAAGTCTTGGAGTACTGAAAGTACTCACCCTTGCTTAATTGTTGTTTTTAGGTGAAGAATCGATTAGCTCGACGAAACATAATTGTCGCAGATTCGGGATATTGACGATGAATTTCTAGGATTATGCCTTGTCGCTGATGAGGATTGGATGGGCACACTACGAGACTATTGCTTCTTTCTTTGCTATACTCAATTGTAAGATTATTGTGTAAATTAGCTTCCGCTTTAATAATATAATGTATGGTTGTGATTCCAATTGTTGTAAATGTGCGTACTAGCTACTGATCATGGGACTAGTACTGTTTGCACATGAGATTTCCATTTTTGCATTTATGTGAAAATGGGGGTCATTACAAGGCGCGACGCTAGTACGACTACATTTGCACCACCGCGCTACATCGACTCTATTTCCGCTACGGGTCTGTGTATCTAGTGGTAATTCTGTGATCTATAACTTGCAGTGGTTCCTTGGTTACGCAGTAGAAAATTTTGATTTTTCGCTAGAGTAGCTTACCCATACCGCAGCACTTAGATCATCTGACTAACTCAGACTATCTGGGCTAGTACAATTTCTCAAGAACACCTTCTCTGTGAAATTGATCTGGGTCATGCTCTGACCCACTAGGATCATCCGACACATGAAAATATCATAGATCAAGTCTCTTTCAAATTGATCCGTGTAATAGCCTGAAATTTAAAAAGGGAGAGGAATTCAAAAATTAAACTTAAATGCTTGTCCACAATTTGAATTTTCATTATTGTATGACTTTCCCAGGATTTTTGGTTTTTAATAAAAGTTTTTCTTTAACCAAATTGTAGTTTCCAAATTTTGGATTTCAAATTCATGTAAGAATCTAGATAAAATTTATTTAAATCCTAAACCATCTTCGGAACATCTCAAAGAAGTTTTAGGAAAATTTGAAAGCATTTAATACTCCTAGAAAATCAAAAACAGCACAAACTCAAAAATAACAGAAGCATTGTCAGAATTTTATAAAAATCTACAAGCTTGATCATGTTCTGAAAATTTTATGTATCATCTGTAGCACCCTAGGATCATGCAAATTTTTTTTCAAAAGAATTGAACCTCATTTAATACCTCTGATAAATAAAAAATAGAAGAACTTAAATAGGACAACACCACTGTCAGAATTTTATAATATTCCACAAGTGGGACCATGGTCTAGAATTTTTACCCATCCCAACTGCCCTACCGACCTCGCATGTGCATGTAAATTCCATGGAGAAGAAGCTAGTGCAGCACAGCCGTCCTTGGTCTCGAATTCGTGGACTCTTCGCCACGCACCCTCGCTTGATGCCTATTTAAGCCACCAGAGCCACGCCTTGCCTCCCCGCACCTCATAGCTCTCCTCTACTCGAGCCCAAGTCATTAGCATCGCCGGAGCTCACTATGGCCACCAAGCAAGCTCAGTGAGCTGTCGAGCCCAATTGAGCTATCCCGGTCAGATTCTCTATTAACACCTAATTAAAACCCTATTTAGCTAATGAATAAATGATATGTGGGCACTAGTTAGATTAAAAAATTAATTGAACTGTTATTATGGGATGGGTCACTGACTTGTGGACCCCACATGTTAGTGAAAGGAAATAAAAAAATTAGAGAAAACCCAGAAAATACAAAAGACACTTTCTCTGTTATGAAAGCATATTTTCCAATTTTGAACGATTTTCAGAACATACAAACTTCAAATGCTTATAACTTTTACATTTTAACTCCAAATTGAATCAAACAAATTTCTAAATTCTTCTTAAATCCTGAAAATGCCTGATATGGAAAAATGTTTAATTTTTGACCTATGTTTGAATTTTTTAATTTAAAATTTGTGTAAAACCTAGAATATGCACTGTTAGGATTTTTCACCAAAATTAATGAAACAAATTTTTAAAATTTTCTGAGACCCTAAGCACTCCAGATTTGCCCAAATATTTGAGTTTGAACTAAACTCTACTCTAAATTAAGTTAGTATTCAATATATGCAATGGTAAACAATGAATAACTTTTACAAACAAGTTCAAAAATTTGTAAAACCAGCTCTTAAACCCCCCTAAAACCTGAGCCTGTCTTTGTAAAAATATTTGAAGTTGAACCTTAGTTGCACATATTACTTAACTAGAATGATTCTTTGCTAAATAGAAATTTAAATAGCTATAACTTGTATAAATAAAACCTCAAAAATTATGAACCCACTATCCAAAAATACATATAAAACCAGAGCCTCGCTGCTATGATTTTATTTGAAATTTGATGCCATTGACTTCTTTTGCCTCTTATTTTGGCTTTGCATCGAACCACGTGTAGACACGGACGTTTCGAAAACTTCGATAGTCGACACTAACTCCACCCAAGAACTCAACGAGTAAGGTGAGCACCCCCTTTGACCATGTTGATCCCAATATTTCACTTAAATTATGTTGTTTTGGACAAATCTATGTATGCATGCGTTATTTTCGGTAAATATGCTATATTGTGGTATTGTAGATATGACCATTATTACATGGAACTTCCTTAATAAATATTGACATGACATTCATTAATAACCTTAAGTCAGTGTTAGACATCTAATAATGTCAAATTGGGTATACTCGATTAGATATGCACAGTTGCTTAGCCATACTTAGAAATGGGATGATGGATAGTTGGACATGCTATTCATTGTAAATAAAAATATTGGGCATAATTAAAGGTTGCTGATATTTTGGTAAAAATGAAAATAAAACTATGGTTTGATGCATGCGAGTTATGTCAATAGTCGTATGTGCGAGAGATGGACTTGCACGTAGTGTAGGGGGAGTATTTTCTCCCAGGTTAGATTAAGGACCGAACATAGTGTTGTATAATCCAAGAATATTAGTGCAACCACAAGTGCTAATATGGGATAGCCTTGACCGATTAAGTTACCTAGGTCTAACTTTGCACATTGGAAGGCTGTAGTAGTATGTGTAATCTAGGTAGGTTTGCTCAAAGGGTTGCCCACATCGTGGTGTTGGGAATAACGTTTACTGATATAACGTTGTACACCTTGCTATGGGGAGAAGTGGGGACTCAACAGGGATAGACTGTTGAGAGTACAGTGATTGTACAAATATCTTCTGCCTCTATAGTAAGGGTTTGTCATCACCAGGCTCGTACAATGTTAGGTCTAGGTAATGTAAAGAAAGGTTCATGTCATGACCTCTTGGCTACACGCCAAAGGAAGCATGAAAATAGCAGTAACAAGAGCTGATCATGTCTTGTGGGTAAAGATGTATGCATCTACAAAGTGTAAAACTTTTTGAAAAGCCGTGCCTGTGGTCATGGAAGATTTGGTCCATTGACACTAGTTAGAGTTTTAATATTATTACAAAAAAGGTTGAGTTGGAAATATGTGTTGAGAAATCTTTGTTTCAAAATTTAAGCCAGGGATTGAAGCTCACATTCATGGAGGACTGTGAGTTATTATATATTATGCTATTCTTATTTGCTAAATACACATGTCAATTAAAACTGCTCTTTCAAATTTTGTTTACAATCTATTACTTGATATTCATGTTTAAATGTTGCCTTATGCAAAATAAACTCACTAGCCTTTCACTTGGCATAGCCTGCATATACTATACTTTTGTAGTATACTATAAGTCTTGTTGAGTACGAAAGTACTCAACCTTGCTATTATTAATATTCATTGGATGAAGAAATGGAAAATCCTGACGACACATTCTATACTGCAGGATATGGGGATTTCGCTTATACGTTCTTCTAAGGGTTTACCCTTATTAGTTACTTGAGGGTTTTGATGGGCATACTATGTGACTTATGTATTTTTCTCTGCACTTTATGTTGGCCTATAAGGCTTTATTGTATAATTACCTTCCACTATTGTATGTATAATATCATGTGTGGATGTCATGGATGTAAGGATCCGCCTTTATGGCTAGGTGGACCTCCATTTGCACATAGTACTATTCCCATAATTAGTGGCCAGTACGCCTATGTTTACAACATCGATAACATATCCATACTCAAGTTATATTACATGTGACATTTAAAAGTTCAATTATACAATGTTCTTACAAACTGAAAACAGTAGAGGAAAGATCAAAAGCCTTGTGGTTTGCCCATCCATAATCCGCAGGCAACTAACAAAGTAATACCCTATAAAGAGTCATTATCGAAATCCCCATAGAAGTATTAGTCATCTGGAATTTGGCATTCTTCACCTACTAAACCAACAAATTAAGCAAGTTTGAGTACTTGTGTAGTCAACAAGACTTATAGTGTTTCGCAAATGCAGATATAATAAAATGCAGGTTGAGTCAATAAAGAGGTTTCTATAGTACTTAATTTGCATCGGTGAAAAAGAATCATAAACATATAATAGATTGCAAGCTGTAACATCCCATAAAATTCAAAAATATGAAAAATAAAAGTTTAAATTTAAAAAATGGAATTGAATAAAAATTTCAATTGGAATAAAGATTTTGGTTTTAAATAAATATCTTTTCCTCCTTTCCTTGTATTCCAATCTTAAAGAAAAGAAAGATTTTCCTTATTAAAACTATTTCTTCCAAAACAAACAAAATATAAAAATAAGTTTGAGATGTAACCTTTAATTTGAATTTTAATTTCTGAGTTTTCTGAATTATTGATTTTCTTGAGTTCTTGTTTAAAAAGAAAAGTCTCATAAATTGAAATGGTAAAACGGTAAAAGTAAAAAGATAAAAATACAAAATCAATAAAATTTTTAAAAATATCAGATAAATCTCAGATCTATCTATAATCATGATTATACAACTTGCACTGATCTGGAATAATTAAATAAAGTAAAAAGACAAAAATGACCCTATCTAGATACTCTGAACCGACCTTGCAAGATTTCTCCAGAATTTTGTCGACCTTAACCAGAGTTAAAATTTTAACCATGCCGACATGCTTGTCTAATCTGTGTCTGATAAAAATATCAAGATTTTATCCCATAATTTAGTATTTTTAGAAATTCAAAAATAGACTATTAGAAAAGCTAAAAATTACAATGTCAGAATTATTAAAATTAAAATATATATTATAAAAATCTTAAATTTTATATCATGTCAATAAGACCTTTTAAGATCTTTATAAAAAAATTTCATAAAATAATAAATTTATTTTAACCCTCAATTAAATAAAAGTCAGAATCAGTCAAAATCAATAACAGTGCAATGTCAGATTTTTAATAATATGTTTACTCATTATATTTATATGAAAATTTTACTGAACCCTTATCTATTCCTTTCTGACCTACTAAAAAAGTTTGAGAAAATGTTATTCTTGTTTGCTGACCCAAACTTTGGTTTGTATCTCGTCCTATCCAGAATTCTCCTGCGAATTCCCCTTTTCTCTCTGACGTGTGGGCCCATGTGGCCAGCTGTTCCCTTTTGCCGATTTCTTTCTCTCTCTCTGACCACCTGGCCCCACTTGTCAGCCCCTTTCTTCTCCGTTCTTTCCCGTTTTCTCCCGTTGCTTCGCCGTTCTCTCGCC
Source organism: Otatea glauca (assembly GCA_036346275.1). Classification (NCBI taxonomy): domain Eukaryota; kingdom Viridiplantae; phylum Streptophyta; class Magnoliopsida; order Poales; family Poaceae; genus Otatea; species Otatea glauca. The sequence continues at coordinate 20,017,452 of CM070712.1, read as the reverse complement.
AGAGCAGCGCCGCCCCCTCCGTTTGTCGCTTTCGCTTTCCGCAGCTCTTCGCCGAGGTCGCCACTCGTTGCCCAGACACGCCGCACCTGCCTTGGCCTCCGTGCACTCTCTCTCACGCCAGAACGGCCGAGAAAACGACCGCGCAAGCCGCCGCCTTTCCCCTCTGTTCAAACACTGCTCAAATCGCCTCATCCCTCTATTTAAGCCTCGCCGAAGCATTGCAAGCACGCGCATACAACCCTAGAACCCGCACAACCACACCGAAGCGCCTCAATGCCGCCAGAACCCCCTTCTTCCCCAGCTTCAACCAAATACCTAAAAAAGGGAAAAACACCCAAACTTTCTCTCCTCTGCACCATACCCGGAACCATCACCCCTGAGGCTTCCTCACCACACCTAGACCTCGTCCTCGACCTCAATTTGAACCCATTCCCTCCGGTGAGCCGCCACACCGTGTGACCTTCTTCCGTCGCCGCACGCTCACGGTGAGAACACCTCTCCGACCCTTAATTCTTTGAATGAAGGCCTAAGACCGAACCCTAGCAACCCGTTGATGCTCCCAGTGGTGATCTTTCACCTCGGGATGCCATCGTTTAGCTGTTGCGCCGCCGGCCGAGACTGCCGCCGCCCCCTTCACGATGGCAGGCCGCCTCCGGCCACCTCCGGCCGAAGCTTCACCTCCCCTAGGTTCGCGCAAGCGTGCTGATTGTGAAAGTGGAATCCATTCCACTTTTCCAGCCGTGCCTCGCCGCCGGCGAGCTTCGCAATCGTGACCTCTATCTCGAGTCACTAACAATGGGACCAAAGATGTCGGGCTTGCACGCAACGCGCAGCGGTGCCATCACGGGCCCCGGTCGTCGATCCATCATGCGCTCGGCCGGCCATGCGGTCCCACGCGTCGGCCGCACCACATGAGCCCTCCTCGCGCTAACCGGGCCCGCATGTCGATTTCTCGTCCGCGTAGCGCCAAAAGGGAAAGCGTAGTTCGATCGAAAGCGCTTTCCATATTTAGTAAAGTTTCTAATTTTCTCAGATTTACAAAACCGAATGCATTCAAACTTAAATATCTTTTGAACTATCCAACCAAATAATATGAAATAAATTTCTAAATTCATGATAAATCCTGTAGGTTCATAATATGCAAAAATATTCTGGAAATGAAATATATTTAAATTTTAAATTCAATTTAAAGAAAGGGATCAAGAGAATACCATGTGTAGAATTTCTACAAATGAACTTCAATTTGAATGAAATCAATTTTGTTAGAAACCTTAAATCCTCAGGAACCTAAATATGCAAAATTAATTAGATTTTGACTTGATTTACATCATTTTCTAAAGAAAGTTGTTTCCAATGTGTTAAATATTCAAATATGAATATCTTTTATAAAAATGATTCAAATCATATCTAATCAGTTTCTATGTGTTTAAAAGTTAGTAATCTACTTAGATATACAAAAATATTTAGAATTGAATCTATTTTGAATTAATTTGAGAATAGATTACTTTCCAATAATATGAATCAAAATAAGTATAAACATGCAAGTTTAAAATAATGGTAAAGTGATTCCTAGATTTGTAATAAAACCATAGTGCCCTGTTTATGCGAAACATCTCATGTTTGTGCATGTTTGAGTTAAGTGCATAGTAGATCTTAATGTTTACTTATATGGAAAACATCTCGGATAAAAGTAAAACATTGTAAAACCAACTTTAAAACAATCTTAGTGAGGTGCCATGTTAATACCAGAAAAATGGATAAATTATTCTGTAAGGTGTAGTAGCAAACTAGAATCGGAAACTGAACCTTTAACGTGTAGATTATAAAACTACTTAAGCATTTTCAAAAGCCTGTAGCACGTCTTGTCTAAACACTAAAATGTAAGAAATCAGCTTATAAATGTTCCTCAAAGTATAGACTATCATATTCTGAAGAAATAAACTTATTTCATCATGTTTTGCATATAAATCCTAATAGCCTAATAACCTTAAGAATTATGTTTTATGGACTCAATTATATGAATAAGCAAACTTTGAAATAATGAACAAATATGTAATTTGTATCACCAGAACCTTCTTAAAAACCATAAATAAATCCAGTAACCTAGCTTAATAGATCTAACATATTCCAAGTCACTTCTTATGCAAAATCAATTAAAAAGGATTAAGTGTTATTCATTTAAAGCTTTCAGCTCAATTGTCTAATACATTAATTCTATCCAAATAATTTTAGCATCTATAATTCGAAGTTATAAATGCAAGAATTCATAATTTTAGCCTCTTGAATTCATAATTCAAAAATAGATAATCTATAAAAGGAACCGTGATTGTTCATCATAAAAAGTCATTAACAATATGAATGTGTATTCAACTATAATGCAAGAACAAGAAATCCTCCAACACAAACCCTAAGTTACACTTGTTTTCTACAGTTGATTTTATTTGATTCTTCACCTGACTTCTTTTTGCCTTTATTGAATTTGTTGTGTTGTGTTCTTCGTTCGCCACGTGTAGAACCCGACGATAATGATTCTATCATCAACGATGTCAACTAAGACCTCGACTCCGTCGTAAGCAATAAATAAGCAAGGCAAGCACCCCCTTTGATCATATTGATCCCAGTTTTATAAATATTTTCATTAAATGTTTTACTGCATACTTTATTTTATTAAAGCCTGCTATATTTTGAGTATTGGTAGTTGTACCTATTGATTCATAGAACTTCCTTGATAAGTATGGATTTGTGAACCTTGATAACCCTAGAATAGCATAGACAGTACATGATGTCAATTTGGGTTAATCACATTTAGTGACATGCTTAGCCGTGCTTAAAGAAACATAAAACTTGGATACGATTAAAAATGTTGGATTTGACTTTCAAAGGGTATGACCATCTTATGGTTGGTATTTTGATCAAAAATGAAAAATAAAACTATGGTTTTGATGCGGGCAATTATTGGCAATAGCCGGGTGTACAAGGGACTTGTACGTAGTGTAGGGGGAGACTATTGCCCGTGTCGGATTAAGGACCGAACTACGTGTTCGTTAAACCCAAGAATTACCGTACAACCACAAGTGCTGGTATGGGACAGCCTTAAACCAATTAAGTTATCTGGTTTAACTTTGCACATTGGTAGGCCGGAGAAGTACGAGCTTCTTCAGTGATTGGTTGCTCGAAGGGGCGCCCACACCGAGGTGTTGGGAGTCACGTTTGCTGATACAACGGTGTACGCCATACTATGGATATGCTTATTCATTATTGTGCAAAGGATCAGACAAACATTTACACCATAGTACGGGTTTATTGTCACCGGGCTGGTGCAAAGTTAGCCTAGATAATGTAAAGGTTTCCGTCATGAACATTCTGGCCACTACACCAAAGGTGCGTGAAATATGCGGCAAAAGGAAAAGGTCATGACTTGTGGGTAAAGATGTACAACTCTGCAGAGTGTCAAACTTTTCGAAAAGCCGTTCCCGCGGTTATGGGAATCTTGGTGCGCCAGCACTAGTTAGATGTTTTTATTTTCATAAAACTTGGAATTTCTACCTGGGACTGGTAGGAATGGTTACTCGGAAATTTCTGCTGTGACAGTAGAAATGGTTCTTGGATATGGTCGTGATACCCAGGTACATGAGATTTAATTATGCTCATGTTCTGTTACTTTTCAGTATTAAATTACTTTTACTTAAATTCCGTTTTGGCAATCTACTATTCTGTATTTACATTTCAAATCGGCTTTATGCAAACTAACCATACTAGCCTTTCCTTTGAAATGGCTTGCATATATCATAGGCTTTGCAAAAGTCTTGCGGAGTACGAAAGTAGTCACCCTTGCTTAATTGTTGTTTTTAGGTGAAGAATCAGATTAGCTCAATGAAACATATTTGTCGCAGGATTCGGGAATGATAACGATGAAGTTTTTCTAGGGATTATGCCTTGTCAGTTGCCTGAGGGATTGGATGGGCACACTACAAGACTTTGCTTCTTTGCTGCTATAGACTCTGAATTGTAAGATTATTATGTAAATTAGCTTCCGCTTTAATAATATGATGTATGGTTGTGATTCCAATTGTTGTAAATGTGCGTACTAGCCACTGATCATGGGACTAGTACTGTTTGCACATGAGATTTCCATTTTTGCATTTATGTGAAAATTGGGGTCATTACACAAGCGAAAGTTGTAAAAGTGGTAAGGACGAAAAATAATAACGGAGTAACATGTCTCATTCCACAGTCCTCTGTGACTGTATTGTATCAAGCTATTGCCATTACCTAGCCTAAAACATAAATTTCCCAACACATTTTCAAATCAATTTCTATTTTTGATACTACAAAAATTCTGAATATGTGATGACTTTACCAAGTGCCCATGACCGCGGCCATAGCTTTTTGAAAAGATTTTAATGCTACAGAGGTGTACAGTTTTACCCACAAGAAATGATCATCCCCTTTTGCTAGGCCAATAACACACTTCCTTTGGTGTGTCGGCAAGGAGACCATAACGTAACCGTTACATGATCTAGACATGACTTTGCATCAGCCCGGTGATATCAAACCCTGTAAAACCCTAAAAATTTAAATAAATTAAATTTTAGAGTATTTTTGATTTTTGAGAATTTTTGAGAATTTATTGAAATTTATTGGGATTTATTCAAATATGGCCTTTCTTGAAATCAATTAAATAATGGAAAAGTTTATGTAAAGTTTTATTGAAAATATTGTATTTGAGTTCCAAATGTCTCAAAGTATTTACTAGAATTTTTTTTGGATTTTTTCGGGTATTTTTGCTATTTAACTTGGCTTTGTTTATTTATCTGTTTTATTTTTTTAAATAAGAAAAGCTTTGAAAATCGGGTGAATAGTGTTGGGCCGGCCCAGCACTGTGCTCAGCCCGGCCAAGCGCATCAGAAACCCTAGCCGCCGTGCATCTGCATCGTCGGATCGGGATCGAACGGTTGCCGTTGCGCCGCGTCGCCCGTGTGCGCACGCCTTCAGATCGTCGCCGCGCGGACGGTCAGGATCGTGCCAAGTCAGTTCGACCAGGCGTCATCGCCAGAATAATCACCGTCGAGCGTTTCCGCTCATTTCGTCGGTGATTGCGCGCACGTCGAGGCTCCTTTTAAAGTGTCGGTTGCTGCACCGTGTAGAGCTCTTCTCGTCGCTTCTTTTTGACTCCTTGCACGCACGTCGAGACCTTCTCTAGCGCCCGTGCGAGCTCGCCGTAGTTGTTCTCTCACTCCGCCGCTACCGAGGTCACCGGAGTACCGATCTCGCCAAGACGCGTCGAACGCGCCACTTCTTCATGCCGGGAACACTCTGCAACGCCGTCAACGTCCTCGTCTTCCTCAGCTCCGGCAGCCTCTCCTTCTTCGCCGCCGTCAACCTCGTTGAACCCCGCCGACCGTTCGATCTTCATCGCACCGCGTAGGTGAGTCCATGTAGCCCCTTCTCTGTTTACGTTTGGATTAGATCGTAGCCGTTTGATCTGTGTTGTGCGGCGTAGATTAGATCTGGATATTAGGTCTTTTAGTAGATCTTAGCCGTTAGATCTATGGTGGACGCTTGAGATTGTGCCACGTTTCCTTGTGCACGATGAAACCGCTCCGAACTCGCGCGCCGATTAGATCTAAACGGTAGAGATTAGATCCGGGTTGCCCTAAGGATCCGCGCCGTTCAGATTTGAACGTGCGGCGGTGATGGCGCCGTACCCTGGCCGAATCGCGCGCTGACGCGTGGGCATTTTGACCGGGGATCAGATCCATCTCGGCCGTTGATTTCAACGGGCCGTCGGGATTGCACCGCGTGTCTTCGCGTAAGCCGAGGCATCGCCGGGCGTGCGCGGGATCCAGCCGTCGATTTCGGGTGCACCGTCGGATGCGCGACACGTGGAGGCGTGGAGCTCGAGGCGTCGCTGAGTCGGTGCGTGGCTAGCCGTTGGATATGTGGGCGCGGCTAGATGCGCGACGCGTGTCGCGCGCATCTCGATGCATAGCGGCGTGTGTCGGTAGATCTGACCGTTGAATCTTTGACGGTCCCGATTGCGCCGTGTGGCTGAGGTCTAGCCGTTGGTCGAGCGATGGCCGAGATAGTGACACGTGTTCGTGCATGAATCTCGAGGCGTCGGCTGACGTCAGCGGTGACGTCAGTGCTGACGTCATCAGGTGGGGGCCAGGTGCATTGTTTCGTGGACCGGGTCCACCGTGGACCAGAGCCGGTCCATGGACCCAGTCCATAGATTGAGGCGACGTGGCTGCACCGGAGAGCGCCGCGTGTCGGCTGACGTCATGCTGACGCAATAAATCAGTTTTTCTATTGAAAAATAATCATGTTAATTCGGTTTATTCTTTTTAAAATATTTGCAAACTTTGGAAGGCTATAACTTTTGCATTTGAACTCCGATAGAGGTGATTCCAGTTTCTAAAAATTTGTAAAATTATGTTCTTTTTAATGATGAATTTGATTTGAATTTTTGAGGTTATATAGTCTATTGTTTTGGTTATTTATTGCATATATGATTTTTACGCGTAGACGCAAATTTGCCGGGACGTTTCGAGGAAGAGTTCGTCGCTCAAGATCAAGCTTCGGATCAAGACCAGCAACTCTTTGAAGGAAAGTATTGCTTTGACCATTTTGATCCCAGTTTTTAAATGTATGTTATGTTGAAATTATGCATGCTAATTTATTTAAAATGAATTTAAATTAAATTAGGTAAGGTAGCTAATCAACCCATATTGTTATTGTCACCATGAAATTATTATCTGTATGCCCTGAAATCTTTGTCACCCTAGGATTGATTGTATTTGTTGGATAATAATATGATGCCAACACGGGAGGCTAGACCGTGAATAGATGCTTAGCCTTGCAACGATTCATGAATAATCTTTCGGGAAATACTACAATGCTAATTAATGACATATGGAATGTATTTTGAAAGTGGTGTGATGATGGCACATGATGAGATTGAAGTACAGAGACCTGTGTGGTTCTGTTCCGATGTTGAGTTATTGCTGGCATATGTTGCACAATAATCAATGGGGTGGGAAATGATTTAGACTGGGGCAAGTGGCAAGAGGCTTTGTGCCAGGTGGGCCTGTGTGGCAATGGGTTGTTGAGTGATGTGAGTCTGTGTGCCACATTGGGCTGTCTGCCACTGTTGAGTGATGAAAGTCTTGCCTTGGTGAGCTAAGGACTTCACCTTGCAAGTCTTTGAACTGAGTCACCCGTACAACCACATGTCTGATATGGGATAGACCTAGTTGATTAGGGTTCTAATATCTTTCCTCTGATACCTCGGGGTGACAGTACACGGGGGTGTATCTGTGTGGGGGAGCGTACCTGTGCTACGGCTTGGAGCCCATCCAACGGTGTTGGTCTGTCCTATACTTCGGCTCTGTGTGAGGGGAGTGATAGTGAAGGCAATACCGGAGAGGTTCATTGGTTAAGGTAGAGGTTCCTGAAATGCTTTGTTGAGGACAATCACCTGTGTGGTGAGCGGCTGTATCTTGTGAGTAAAGTGTACAACCTCTGCAGAGTGTCAAATCTATTTGAATAGCAGTGCTCGCGGTATTGAGTATTGCTCGGGGATTACAGTCAAGGGTTAGATCTTCAAAAACAAAAATGTGGAATGGGTGGCTGTGTGCCAGTGTGAAAATGAATTATTAAGGCTATGTGCCGAGAATCTTTGAAGAAAAACTGTTTGAAGAACTTAGCATTATATATAACTGTTTCACTGCTTTTGATCTAAATAAGATGCTAGTTTAAAAATGCTGTTTGATGCAAAAAAAACCAAGTAAGCCAATTCTTTGGAATAAGCCTTACATGTAGTAATAGCACCGCATTCTGTGCATTACTTGCTGAGTGCCTTGAGTACTCACCCATCCTTGCCTATCAACCCCAACAACAGTGGAGGAGTTTACGTCAGTCTGGGAGGAGTACATCGAAGAGCCAGACAATTAGGGAGCAAGCCCAGTCGGTTGCCTATGGCTTAGTGATGGGTTTCTTCGTAGTTTATTTATTTTCCGCTGTTTCCTTTCTTACTCTGATAATGTAAGCCCTGCGTGGCTGATTTATGTAAGGAGACTATAAGGTTGTACAATTCAGTTTATATAAATGTTTGCACTATTTATTATTGTATCGCTGTAATGTCTGCAATGTGCAATCCTGTAAAGGCTATGTGTGCTAGCGTGATCCTGGACTTGCACAGAATACACAGAAGGTCCGGATTCTCAGAATCGGTCCCGACAAACCCTTGCTTCGGCAATAGAAATACACACCCAAGACATGACAGTCCATCCCTATCATTCACATAGTAACTCAGATAGTCCATCCTTGCCACAACTGTTTTTCCCTATAGCAAAGCGTACACCATTGTGTTAGTATGCATTTACCCACACCTCTGTGTGGAAGCCTCTACGAGCAAACCTACCCAGAGAGACCGTATTACTTCAGCCTTCTAATGTGCAAAGCCAAATCTAAGTAACTTAATAGGTTAATACCGTCTCATACCAGCACTTGTGGTTGTACGTGTCATTGGACTGAAAACAACCCATAGTTTGGTCCTTAATTTGACCCGGATGATAATCTCCCCCTACACTACGTGCGAGCTACATGCACATCCGGCTATTGCCAATAATCTCCTGTATCATAACCATAGTTTTATTTTCATTTTTACCAAAAAATCAACAACCTTTAATGTCACATTCAACCTTTTTAATCATATCCAACCTTTTTAAATTATAAAGACCAACATGGTTCTTTACTAAGCATGGCTGAGCATGATTATTAAGTAATCACGTATACCCATGTTGACATTATGTATTACCTAACCATATTCCAAGGGTTAAGAAGGTTCACAATTCAATATTTAGTAAGGAAGTTCCGTGAGATAACATGTATAACTACCAGAATCACGATTAGCAAATTTACATAAGATACGCACATGCATAATAATTTGACAAAAGCAATATAAACTAATTGAAATAGTAGGATCAATATGATCAAGGGGGTGCTTTCCTTATTCTGTTGATTCATGATCTGCTTCAAAGTCGACGTTAACAAGTGTACTCTCGGGAGCGTCGATGTCTACACGTATATGGCGTAAAACAAAAATAACAATAAGAGGCAAAAAGAAATAAAATAATATAGAGATTAAAATGAATTAAAAAGAAGGTTTCTATTTATAAAAATGTCTTTAAATATTTACTTCTCATTATATGTATTCTTTTTTCCTATGATAAAGATTTTAGAGTTTGCATTAATAGGGTCACGCTTCTTAATAGGATTCATATGCAAAGCATGATATATTAAGATTATTTCTTCATTATAGGTAGTCTGGTCTTTATGGTTTTTAGTGATTAGCTTTTCATGTATATGCATTCACTTTCACGAGTTATTTGCATATACTCTTATATGCATGGAGTATATGGCTTTTTTTTTATAGATTTAGCTTAACTCTACACAAAATATGAAATATTCTTGTTCATCCCAGGATGTCATAGTCTTATTGAGGTTTAGATACTGGCTTATCCTATATTTGAACTTATGCATACTAATTATTATTATTATTTGAATTTTCTAGAGTGTTGAAATAAGATTTATTTACTAAATAAATGTATGATCAAACTTAAATATTTTTTGCAAAAAACTGAGTTTCTGGTGGTCTCAAGATCATTCTAAAATTATTTTATTATTTTATGGAATATGGTTCACATACTTTTATTAATGTCCATATTAGGGTTTATACAAGTTTTAATTCAAATAATTCCACTGTATTTAAAAAATTAAATTTTTTTATATATCCTGAAACTACATGATTTTATATGAATTTATAAATTTATTTCACTCAATTTGTACTTAAGGTACAAAAGTTATGCATGATTGAAAACTCTAGTGTTTATAAAAGGCTAAAAATAGAAAATCTTCCGAAAATGGAAAGTGCGCTTTTCATTACCCAAAGCGAATTTCCCTTTTTGGTAGATTTTTGAATTTTTGCACCTGACATGCTCGGCCCCCTGGTCAGTGGTTCATGCAGAGAATGAGGTGTGAGGCTGACACCTCTGGCCCACACGTCATAGAGCTGAGAGCAAAAGAGATGGCCGGGAACCTCGCCGGTGGCGATAGGGCCACGATTGTGCTTGGCCAATTGCTTAAGGAGCTTCAGGGGGTTGTAGCACATCTGAGGGTGGGCTTGGATACATCCAGTGATGGCCGAAATTAGGTCACCACCGTGCGCTAGCAGCGGCGCTCACAGTTGCAAGGCGGTAGGGCTAGCGATGTTCAATCGATCACAGGTAATAGTTTGGTGAGCATCAGTGAAGCATGAGGGACCCATTTTACCAGTCAGCTGAAGCGGAGGTTAATCGGAGATGGCTACCCCCGAGTGGCCGAAGGTGGAGAAGAAGAGCTCTGTGATGGCAGTTCTACGGCCAGAATGAACTGCAACCAAGGTTCAGGGTAAGCTTGAGGATGCTTCAAATGCATTGGTTTGAAAGGATTCTCACCGTGCGAGCTCAATTGCCGTTTCCCCCCTTTCTGTAGTTCTTCAGTAATGGCGGAGGAAAAAGAGCATGGTTCGTGTGAGTCTCAGGTTAGAGATGAGCTAAGAGGTGTGAGGAGCTCAGTGGAGCATTTGGCCAGTATTTATAGGCAGCAACGGTAGCAACAGAGCTTGCAAAGTTGATTGAAGTGGAGACGGGGTTTTTGTTTTACGGTAGCACTGAGCTCTCCAGTGCCAAGGCATGGCCGAGGTGCAAGAATGGAAGGGCATGGTGAGTGTGCAATCGTGGCAGTACGGTGCGGCAGACAACTCGAGTTGGCACCACCGCATTCGCTCAATGTGGCAGCGAAATCGAGACAAAGACTCTGTCGTGGCAGCGTTCTGGCAGGAGAAATGACATTGGCTAAAGGAGGAAGAATATAGGGGCGTGAGAGGCTGGCTTGTGGGACTGGTCAGGGGGTGGGAACTACTGGTCAGTGGGACAAAGGAAACCGATTCAATCCAGCTCTAGCTAGACAAGGATCCAAGCATTAATGGAGGGGCCAAATCAGATTAAAAATTTATGATAATTTTTTATTAGGTTCCTGAGATAAGGTTTGTTATCTAGTAAAATTTTAAGTAAAAATTTTGCGTGCAAAAATTCCAGTAATTATGACAAGCTATACTGCTCATTTTAACTTTTTTTGTTCTTAATTTATTTGAGGATCGAAACATGGCTGTAAATTTTTGAATATTTTTATGAAGATTGTATTCTACTATAAAAATTTTAGGCTAATATATTTTATATTTATTTTTCATTAATTCTGACATTGCCAATCCTAAATTTTCTAGTTTTTGGTTTTGGAATTTTTAGAGGAAACAGATGTCATTATTTATTTTTGATATTTTTATGAGAGGATTTCTATCCCTGAAGAGGATAATGTAAAAATTGCAGCTTGAGATAAGGTGGGTAAAGTTTTATTTTAATCTAACAAGCTCACTATTCATAGTCCAACTACATTAATTCATACTTCTTGTCATTAATAAATGTGTTCATATGGCTTTGGACCATAGCAATAGAGTTCTAGATAGGGAAGAAAACGGGACGGAAACTTTTGACCATTCTTAAGGAAAACAAAAATAGAAGCTGATTTTCGGAAATGGAAATGGAAAGTGTCGGTATGGAAACAGAAACGGTAATTTTTTTGGAAATGGAAATGGTAGAGTCAGTTCCGACGGAAACAAAAATGGAATGGAAATTCCGTATAATCCTATTCGGAAATTTCGAACCGATTGATCGGACTGACCAACCAAGGCCCATGCTGCCATGCAGCAAGCACCGAGGCCTAAGCGTCCAAGGCTCCAAGGCACCAACTGACCAACCCTAGGCTCTCGGCGACTCAGCCTCAGTCTCAGATTCCCAGTCTCCCGAGTCAGCGTCGCCGCCCCCACCCTAGGCAGCAGCATGTCGCCCTCACCGTGCCTCCCTTGATCGGACTCCACCGAGTTGCCCCGATCGGCGGCCCTCGACACCGACCGAGTCCTCACACCGTCCCGACCGAGTCCTCCACCGCTGCCCCGACCGAGTCCTCCACCGTGCCGCCCCAGATCGGTGCCCCCACTGCGCCGCCCCCACCTACCGACCGACGGCCTCCCTCCACCGCACCTCCCCCTACTGGTGAGTGCTTTTTCTGGTGGTTGATTCTTCTGGGAGGTAGAGGGAGTGTGATGACTTGTGTGCTCTGATCTTTGGTATAGAGAGTGGGAGAGGGAGAGGGGAGTGGGATGGAGGGGGGAGGGAGAGATGGCTCCAGTGAGGATAGGATTTGATCAGGCGAATGTACTCGGTTTCTTGGTTCTCATCATTGTTATGGAGATACTAGTGTGATAATATGCCTCTTGCATCACTAGAAGTTGAAATCGGTTAGATACTTAGATTGGATTGGTAATGAGCTTGTGCACGAAGAGGTGGTTTTGGTAAGTGGTAACCATAGCAGCAGTGATTTGGTTCAATTGGGAATTTGCAATTGCAAATTGCTCTTCTAGTGCAATCAGCTACTTCTAGGGCATTGATCCAGCTGTTTCCTTGTCCTGAATCTGAGCTTGGTACTTGAAAAGATTTTATCCATAATTCCATACACTGATGCTTTACACCATTGTATTGTATCCACTGATACTTTACACCATTGTATTGTTAAGTGGAGAAGCTACCTCTTAAGTTGAGGTTCCGTTGTCCATCTTTTTCAATAATCAATGTTTAAGCATTTTGCCATGTTAGTCTATCCTTGGCAACTTTTCAGATCATACATTTATAATTGCCAACAGACATTGTTTGTTGAAGCTTATTGTTTACTTGGAGATCAACTGTATCTTGTTGGCAACCTTGTGTCTCATTTCCATCAGCCCCTTGAGAAATTAGTATATGCATTAGGTGCCATTTCTCCCGTGATTGATTGTTGACCAGAGCAATATGCATTAGTTCTTCGAACAGCTTTACTCAAAACATTTTAGGTGATAGTGAAGTATTTAGTTGGGGCAGATATATGCTTCATGCTTGAAATATTCTACTTGATATTTCTATATTATATTTCATGTGTACATTTTGTTTTTGACCAAACTATTGCATCTTTTGTTTTGGTACTGGGCTATTGTTTTTCTTTTGGTTCACAAAATAAACCATTACTGATGAGCATTACTGTGATGTTTCTTGTTCTTATTTTCAGATTCTGGAAAACTCTTCATGAGCTTTGCTGTGATGTTTCTAGTTCTTATTTGTAGTTGAGAGTCATGGATAATGTTGCAAGTAGGAGCAGTAGTGCAAGTGCAAGCACGACATCCCCTACTTTGGCTCAATCACTGCTGTTGCTGGAACCTCCTGGTGCTACTCCAACTCCAAATGTTGTTGCAGCTGCTACTCCAACTCCAAGTGTGGATTTGATTGATGAAACTGAGGGCAAGCCACCTCCTGGAAAGAGAGCTAAGAAAGCCACTTCTGATGTTTGAGTGCACTCCACCAAGTATGAGGTTAATGCAAAAGATGAAAAGGGCAACGATGTTGTATAGCTATGGGCTAGGTGCAACAAGACCGGATGTTGCTACAAAGGTCGGTGTGAGAGCAGTAGAGTAACATCGGGTTTCAAAAGTCACTTGAAACACAAGCATTTTATCTTGACCAGGCTGCAAACAATCAACCTGAAGATGAGTGAGGGCGACGAATCCATTGCATCTATTGAGATTTATAGGTATGATGCGGCTGTCAGTTTGAAGAAATTTTATCTCGCAATTATCATGCATGAATATCCCTTTAATATTATTGAGCATGAGTACTTTGTGGACTTTATCAAGTATTTGCGTCCTTCTTTTCTAATTAAAAGTAGTATTACTGTGAGGAAAGATATATTAAATATGTTTGTAAAGGAAAAGAAAAAATTATATGAGTACTTTAAAATACTCTAATGCCGCTTTAGTACAACCTTGGGCATGTGGACATCTAATCAAAACAAATGCTATATGTGCATCATAGTGCATTGGATAGATGACCGTTGGTGCATGCAAAAAAGGATTATCAAGTTCATGCATGTAGAAGGACACCATTTGGGAAAAAAATTATGCTTAGCATTTTATGATTGTATAGTGGATTAGAATGTTGATAGGACATTGCTTGCACTTACTTTGGACAATGCTTCAGCAAATGATAAATGTGTTCAGGGGATAGTAAGCAAACTCAGTAAGATATCTCCATTAATCTGTGATGGCATCTTTTTCCATGTGAGATGTTTGAATCATATTTTGAACCTCGTTGCCCAAGATGGTTTAAAGACAATTGCACTAGCCATTGCAAATATTAGAAATACAGTCGCAATTGTGAAGAACTCCCCACTGCAGTATGAAGAGTTTAAGAAGTGTGCTTCAGAGTGTGACTTAGATGTGACAAAGGGTCTCTAATTGGATGTTCCTACAAGGTAGAACTCCACATATCTTATGTTGAAGAGTGAAATTTACTATAAAGATGCTTTTGGTAGGCTCTTTCTTCGGAATTCAAGCAAATATAAGAAATGTGCTCCAACTTCCAATAATTGGGCTATGGCAACATCGATATCTGCATGCTTGAAGCTATTTTATGATGCTACTAAGCTATTCTCTGGCACTAAATATCCAACTGCGAATATATTTTTCAGAAAGTTTTGTCGAATTAAGATTGCAACTGCTAATGGTGTGACAACTCTGACCCAATAATTAAAGCTATGGCACATTCTATGAAAATTAAATATGATAAGTATTGGGAAAAATCCAACATGGCACTTGTTGTAGCATGCTTCTTTGATCCTAGATACAAGAGAAATGTGATAAAATATTATGTATTGAAGATTTACCCCGTTACTTCTATGCAAGAGATTGATAAGTTTACTAAAGTTGTTTATGAGTTGTTCCAAGCTTATGTCTCTGCTTCAAAAAAGATAGTCTGTAGCGTTACAAATGTGCACCGAGTGGGTTCTCAACTTGATGGTGTTGATGAGGATGATGAGCTTGATATGTTCTTGCATAGCATTAGTGAAACAGATCATGTTACCAAAAATGAGTTGGAAGTGTACTTGGAGCAACCTCTAGCCCCTACAAAAGACAAGCATTTCGATATCTTGTCATGGTGGAAGGTCAAGCAAGTTGAGCTCCCTATTCTCTCCCAGCTTGCCCATGATGTGCTATCTATTCAAGTGCCGACAGTTGCTTCGGAGTTGGCATTCAGTGCCGGTGGATGGGTTGTTGACCCATTTTGTAGCCGTCTAGATCCTAAGATTGTGCAAGCTTTAATTTGTATTAAAGATTGGACCGCAACATCAAAAGGTAACTTTTTAGTTTACTTCAATAGTTTGTTCATCATGTGAAAATATTTAAGCCTAATCAGTTTTTACTAATCATTCAGGTGGTACCATTGCATCTATCATGACTGAGTTGGATGTAGAAGCCTTGAGCGACATTTTGCAAGCTCGATAGAAATGGTTTGCCTTTTTTTATCTAACTTACAAACCATATTGTGCAAATCAAGTAAAATTCAGTTTAGTGTGCTTCTATTTGTCTTCTCAAGAACATTACTATTGTTTCATACTTGTCTTTGTAGTTGGAGGAGCAAGAGGATGTCGATGGTACTGATATGGAGGAGAATGTGATGGACTGATATGGGGGACAGATAGCTTGAGAAAAAGCTGAGTTTTGGCGATTTGAAACTATATGTGTTTTCTATTATAGTATTATGTGGAACTATATATGTTTGCTATTATGTTATGATGTGGAAGCCTTTGTTATTATGTTATGATGTGGAACTATATGTGTTTGCTATTATATTATGATGTGGAACTATCTATGTTTGCTGTTATACTATGATGTTTTGGCTAGTTTTGAGGTAAACAATGTTTACATATCCTTGTTCATACCATGCTCAATGTTGGCTAATGTTATTAAGATGTTGTTCTGTGTAACTACAATGCCATTCAAAGTTGGTATGTTTGGAACTTTGGATAGATCATGTACTACATTCTTGTGAAATTTTTTGCTTCCATTTTCGTATCCGCTCCATTTCGTTCACTATCCATTTCCTTATCCGTTTTTGGGCACTACTGCACAACCCCACATCACAGATGATTCAAAACCACATCATAGATAGTTTTGTGAACCGTTTGTATCAAAGTGTCAGTGATGACAATAGGTCATCACAGACGGTTTTGCAACCGCCAGGGAAAAAACTCATCCCAGACGGTTCCAAACTAGAACCGTCTGTGATGAGACCCACATCACAGACGGTTCTAGTTTGGAACCGCTTGGGATGATGCCCTCATCACAGACAGTTCCAGTTTGGAATCATTTGGGATGTTGATTTTCCATTTTTTTTGTAAATTTTGATTTATTGGCTAGCCTCAAGAAATGCTAGCCATGCCCTCTGAAACAAAAGATAATACAGAACATCACCAGCATTATTATGACATACATTTAAGAAATGACCTTCGATCACATATCAACATACATCACATCCATTTTAGAAATCAACTCTGATCGCACATTACAATGTACAGCGCATCTATTTCAGAAATCAACTCACATATACAAAGACCAATTGAATTCAGAGCTAGAAATGACAAATTCACAGCACAAGGTTCACAAAATAATCAAAACAGTATCTAACAAAGTCACAACTCATTAGGTGAGCTTGAGTGGCATTCGCCTTTTGGATTAATGATCTCATGCATCAAGAAGGCACAGAGTTGTCCTCGGATACCTAGTAGGTTAGCCTATTCTAATGTAGATTCAGCGCATTGCCAAGCCTATCGATGGAAAGAGTAAAGTCTTGCGTGTATATAAATTTGTAGGGGGAAACAATTGTTGTAAGATTGACAAACCTCTATGACATTAGTCTTCTTTGAACCAATGAGTTCCATGTTGTGGCAAACGTAGAATCCACATAGGTTAATCTCCTTTGGCTGTTGGTGGCACTGCTAAAATATAATAGGTTAATTAGTTCCAAAGGTATTATTATGGAGTGTGAAGGATTATTGCATACTAGCAGATACTGGAAACTTATAAATATGTTTCAACGTCGCTGGGTCCTTCCTGTGTGGACCTCCACAAACTTTATAGATAGAAAACGCCGCATCGAGTAAATTTTTGATGGGCGCCAAGTCATGGGTGCCGCTCTTTTTGGAATCAAGGTAAATTACCCAGTTCTGTCTTAGTATAATTACGAGTAGAACCCAGTGATAACTGCAGAGGTATGCCACCATGTTCATTCAATCTAACTTCAAGTTGTGTTATATAGTACAAATCAATAAGTATAGCAACTGGATGAAGCACTTACCCTGGGTTGTGGGGTAAAAGGATGAATTTTTTTATCTCATTGAGTCAGCAATACTTTTTTCACATACTCGTGGACGACTTGTAAATTTTCATCCTTGGTTTGCTTGGATACCATGTGTGGGTCAAGGAAACCCACCGGTTGTTTCCTTGCTTTTTCTTCCATGATCATGTATCTACATATACAAAATCAAGGATCATGTATATATGACATTTATCGGTATGACACGAATGTACACTGTGATTGCACACACATACAATGTCCAGCATCTCATGAGTGATGCATCGAGGGCGTTGAGGTTGTATAGATCGAACAGGTCGTTGAAGCCGACCACGAATAAGGCATCCAAAAACCGGTGTAAGAAATGCTCATCCTTGAAGCTGACCGAGATACTCGATGCACGTTGTATATACATCTCATTAATTATAATACATACATATATCTCATGTATGTGTTAGGATACATATATTTACATTTTATAATACATATATCTCATGTCTGTGATGACTCCTTTTTTCCATTTTTCTCAAGCATGTTTATCATACATACATCTCATTAATTATAATAAATACATCTCTTAATTACAATACTTACATCTCATTAATCCATCTTATTAATTATAATACTTACATTAATTATAATAAATACATCTCATTAATTAGAATACATACATCTCATTAATTATAAAAAATAAATTTTATTAATTACAATACATACATCTCATTAATTATAATAAATACACCTCATTAATTATAATACGTACATGTCGACCTCATCATAATTCCACTTGCTTATTCTTTTGTATAATAATTAGCCCTTCACGATGATCGACGCATGTGTAGCTAGCTTCCTCAGGTTGTTCTTCCTGGACGGTGACACCAGTACCAATTGGAGGCAACTCGTCAAACTGATTGTATTCTTCCTCATCTACTACATTCTCAACTTCGACAATCTTCCTCTTTCCCATAAGAACCACATGGCACTTCTTATTAGACAGGTCGGTTACATAGAAGACTTGAACAACTTGGTTAGAGAGAACAAATGATTTGTCTTGTTATTTGACACATTCGAGGTCTACAGTAGTGACACCATACTTGTCAACCTTCATGTGCTGCAGGTGAATCCAACAGCACTGAATTAAGGGGATCTTGAATAGTATGTAGTTGAGCTCCCAAATTTCCTCAATGAACCCATAGTACGAGCTCCTCGCCGACCTAGCGGTATTCAGTGCATCTATGCGAATACCACTGTTCTGGTTTGTGCTCTTCATGTCCCGATCTCTCGTGTAAAATGTGTACTCATTTAAGTCATATCATTTCCATGTTATAACCGTAAATATTGGCCCTTTTGCCAACCATGTTAGTGTATCTCCGGCCGAGCTTCTAGTGAAGGGTCGTTGCTCTTTCAATCATCTGTTGAACTGAAGGTTATGCTGTCTAATGATCCAGGACTCCTGCCATGACGGATTCTCTTGCCGTAGCCAGTTCTTGTGCTTGTCGTTATACGGGGCCACAACAGCCATGTGTTGCAAAACCGTGAAATAGGCTTTAGCGCACGTAGTAGGATCAGGCGTGATTGCTTTCGATGAGTATAGACAGAAAAATATACTTCCACTTTATAGACAACCAAGGAGGGAAGGTTGTAGATACAGAGATTCACGGGCCAAGTGCTCTGACGGCTGCTCATGTTACCGAAAGGATTCATTTCGTCCGTACTCAATCCAAACCTTATATTCCTCAGATCCGCAACGAATTCTTGAAATCTCCTATCGATGTTTCTCTACTGGGTGGAATCCGCAGGGTGCCTTATCATTCCATCGTTCTTACGCTCATCCAAGTGCCACCGAAGAAGTTTTGCCTCTTTTGGGTTCGCAAACAAACGCTTCAAATGGGGAATTACATGTAGATATCACACCACCTTAGCAGGAGGTCCTTTCTTCAACTCGATGCCCTTGTCGTCATCATCTGAGCTATCTTTACGCTTGTACCAGGATGCGTTGCACACTGGACATACATGCAAGTTTACATACTCTTTGTGGTAGAGGATACAGTCGTTCGGACAGGTATATATTCTTTCTACTTCTATTCCCAAGGGACAAAGAACCTTCTTGGCTTTGTAGGTTGTTGTCGGCAACTTGTTTCCCTCTAGAAGCAAGTCCGCTAACAGACCTAACAGCGCCGTGAAACTCTTGTCGGACCAACCGTTGCTTGCCTTTAATTTCAGCAGTTCCAGCACGGATGACAACCTTGTGTATTTGGACTTGTAGCCCAAGAACAAAGGTTTCTCCGAGTCGTCCATCAAGCCCTGGAATTTTATAGACTCCCGCTCATCACGGTTCCTTATGCATCCTGCAGCATCTGATCCAGATTGTCATCGTGAAAACTATCCTAATCGAAAGCACAGTCGATATCATCCGGAGTATCGTTGACTTCATCGACGACGATGTTGGTACTACTTGCTTCCTGCATAATCTGCTCTTCATCGTGACTAGTCCAACATGTATACCCCCTTTTGAAACCCCGTAGAATCAAGTGTGCTTCGATCTGCGCTGGATTTCGAAACATCCTTAGGTTCTCGCAGTCAATGCATGGACAAGGCATAAATTCCACCCCCTTGTTCAATATATCTTCCTCTGCAGCTCTTCTAAAAGCGGAGACACCATTAATGTACTCGACGCTCATACAGTTCTCAGCGTACATCCAGTTTTGGTCCATCTACGCTACGTATGTAATAGTACGTGTTAAATAATGAATTAAGTATAATAGGAGTGCAGAAGCACACATATACTACATATAAGCTACATGTAAACTTGCCGATTAACTTATATAGCTCCTTACATCACAAAGAACGAATGGATATATAAACATATGTAAGCTACATTTAAACTCAGCATCTTCAATTCTCTTTTCATACCTAGCTACATCTTGAGTATAATGCAATTAGAACCAATTACTACTTTAGAACAAAAAAAGAACAAATGGATCTACAACAAGCTATATCAAAACCATCTTCAATTCCCTCTTTACCAAGCTACATGTATATACCTTGAATATAATGCTATTACAACCAATTATTACCCTAGATCACCTTCCTTTAAGTAACTATCTACATATTGAGTATAATATAATTAGAAACAATCACGACTTTACATCACAGAGAACAAACGTATCTACACCAAGCTAGATCTAGAAATCATCTTCATTTCCCTCTTTGCCAAGCTAGATCTTAAATATAATGCAAATTTGAACCAATTATTAACCTTAGATGACCTATAATAGAAGGATCTACAATCACACATCCAAATCTAGGGTCTCTTTCCACCAGATCGTCTCTCAATCATAGCCACTTCAAAAATAGCTCGGGAAACCCTAAAAATACAAAAGAGGTCGAGGCTCTGTTCTTATTTACTAGAAATGGACATCACAAATGGTTTTTGGCTAAAACCGTCTGTGATATTCCCCTCATCACACATGGTTTTAGCCAAAAATCATCTGTGATGTTCTCTCACTCATCACAGAAGGTTTTTGGCTAAAACCGTATGTGATGTGCCCCTCTTCACAGACGATTTTAGCCAAAAACCGTCTATTTAACCACTCATCACAGACGGTTTTAGCCAAAAACCGTCTATTTAACCACTCATCACAGACGGTTTTTAGCTAAAACCGTCTGTGATATGCCCCTCATCATAGACAGTATTAGCCAAAAACCGTAAGTAATATTCTCCCATTCATCACGGACAATTTTTGGCTAAAACCGTCTGTGATGTGCCCAAGACTCATTGCAGATAGTTTTTATAAAAAGAGTCAGTGATGAGGAGTCTAATATGACTCCTTTTTTAGTAGTGGGGGTTTCTGTTTTCGTTTTCGTTAGCGGTAAAAAATATGGAAATGGAAACAGAACAGCTATTTACCGACTATTATTTATATTTATTTATCTTTCACTAGTTTAATAGAAAAAGGGATTTTCCTTTAAGGCAAAAATCCAAGAAAACCAAATAATGCTAGAAAATTGAAAATTAAGCACATTCAAATTCTGAATTTCCATTTCTCATTTTTCATTGAATTTTGAGATGTTACAATGGTAATGTTGTAAATATACGTACTAGCCACTGATCATAGTACTAGTATTGGTTGCACATGGAACCTTACTTGGTGTTCCATGCCAAAAAGGAGGGTTCTCATAATACGACCCTTAGTTCGGCCCACTCACATCATCTTCGGGTCCATCAAAGCACTTCTTTGTAGATTTGATCCGACCCATAGTTCGGATCATTTGGATCATTCGACACCCGATTGAAATTATCCGAACTAGTTGGATTATTCGACTTAACTTTGAATTTTCTGACTAAGTCTGAAATTTCACACACTTTCCAAATCTGGCATTCTCACTTGGATTCTTGGCTTTCTCTAACTAGATTGAGCTAAAGTGACCTAGAGTGCATCATAACTAGCTAGCCAACATGATCAAGCTCAAGCTATTAGCCTTGAACCTCTCTTAATAGTACGGTCAAAACAAAAAATAAAGCCTATCACTAAAATAATCCAAACTCAACTCGTCAGATCATTTTTAGTCACGAAGTCCTTAATTTTCACGCTTTGCCATTATTTACACATTTTGGGGGTCATGAATACCAAGCACTCCCAATACGCCAATTTAATCACATTCATCTTAAAACCTTAAAACATTGTTAGCCTTGATAAACAAACGTCATTAATCGTCAAAACACATGCAAGAGTATGTGAAATTAGGAGCCTAGATACTTACACCAGGACAAAAACCCATTTGTGAATATGTTTTACACAGTATGGTGTCATATATATATAGTTTTGTCAGATCCAACAACCCTTAGCCAAAACAAAACATTTTCCAAAAAATTATCCTATATATTCATATTCCATAGTTTCCAATATGTGCTTGCTAATTACCGTACGTCATCTTAGATGCTAGGTGTTATATACTCCTGCTTATGTTTTGTTAAATCGTACGTAATTAGTGATTATTATACTATGAATTAAGAACCCAAGTGAGATACGTTCGTTCTAGAACTTGCCTAGTTTATTCATGGCACTGGAATAAGAATAACCATGCATGCATGCACGAAAAGGTTTTCCATGTGTACGATTAGTCTACCCAAATTTATTATATACGACCATGCATATCCTCATGCATGCACGCCCATCTGTTTTTTTTTTTGAAACAATGCACATGTGTATTACATGCATATGGTGCGTGCGTGGCAAATTAAACCAGCCAACTAATTGGAAATTCACATACACACGCAAATCATAATATCGCCAATAGGATGACATGCACGCTAGCCAAAAATATCCCAAGACATGAGTGCATGCTTTCGGTTCGAATATAGCACATATTATCTCTGATCTGATCGATCTTCGATCTTCTTCACTGAGAGGGAAAAAAAATCCTTGTCAAAGCGAGTCAATTATATATTATCCACACCGGCGGCGTGATTTTAGAGTCCGACGAGCCGGCGGCGAGGTGGCCGACAGGCCATCCAGCCAGCCAGAAGCTAGGAGCCTAGATGAGGCGACAGAGATGGCGTAAAACACATGTGTGGTATAGCATAACAATTGATGCCGGTGAGACGATGAGCCCCCAAATTATACCGGTGGCTTTATGTGATTCCAAGCACTCCATATCGTTTCCTCTTTGCCGGAAAGGGCCCCGATGGATGGGGATCGAGCGAGCTAGCTGCTGTAGCGTCAAAATGTTGTAATGCGGCAGGAAAGCTATATAGGGAGACTATGCAAGGAAGGTCTTATGTGGGGGTTGCATATTCTCTCTGCGCACAATCATGCAGGTCCATCCCCGGCCATGGCCGGCCATCGTGCTTTAGATGCCCCCTGTAATGTCCACACAATTAATCCCCAAGCTATCTTAGTCTGTAAGATGCACGCACGCGTGCCGCTGATCGATCCATATCTGCGTGCCATGGATTCGCAAGCACGATACCGGGCTATTGATTGTGCGGGAGCATACAGGGTGAAAACTTGATAACTTTGTTGCGGCCCTTCTATCATTTTTTTTGCGAGGAGCGTTTTATTTCGTTCGAGCGTGTAATCTCAAAAAATGTTGCGACCAACCTGACTTTGTCGCAAGCTTTTTGTTAATCGTTGCAAGGAGTGTATTGCACGTCGCAACAAGATCAAACACACGTCTTTGTAGCAATGGATAAAAAAGTTTGCAACAAAGCTTCCAAGTTTGCAATACTTAGGTGGTTTTCAATCCAGATGTGATTGTGTTGTGTGTGTGTATCCTATGCTAATGTTCGATGAAAAAGGAACACCTAAACAGCACTCTTTACATCGTCTTTTTTTTATTAATTATTATTATTTGTAGTTTATATGCAGTTCTGTATTAATCTAGAATCTAGAGAGTTACCTAGCTTGTCGATCAGACGGTCCACATTAAATGGAGGGAATGGCACAGCACAAACTATAACCCTCGGCCATTATCTATTTCACAATAGCAAATTGAGGGGTACGTCCTTTTCATGCGAGTCTAGTTGTGTAGACGGCTTATACGCCCTCCTGCTCGCTGTGCCGATCTGTCACTTTGAGTAAAGCTAGCTATGGCCACTGCAGCATTCTCATTCGTTTCGCTCATGTAGACATTGGCATCTCACATGTCACCATGCGTGTCAAGGAATCATATCTTTCCGCTCTGCCTGTCGGAAGGGGAGAGATTGATGGATCGATCTCCATCAAATTTTTTTCCTGAGCCAATTTGTTTGCCCCCACTCCATAATTTAAAGTTCAAACCAGTATCCACTTCGTGTTTGATTTCGACCGCTTCATTCCCCTAATGCTGTTTGCGTAGATTCTTGCCGCATGCCGGTTGAGAAAGATCTCGATGCATGATGTGATGAGATGATAAACTGAAGGATGTTGTTGATGTAGGATTGGACATTCATTTGTGAGGCTAGGATTCTCAAGTTCAATATGTATTTGATCACCGCTTGGGAGGGACCAGACTCAGAAAATTTACATGACAGTGGCTAGATGTGATGAAGAGTCAAGTCATCCCAGCGACCAAATGAAAATATTGCTTTAAATATTACATGGTATTCCCTCCATCACAAATAATTATTATTTTGGACATAGCTGTAGTCAAAATTTTGAAACTTGAACTGTCAATATATTTTTAACAATTTAAATTGGATACATGAAAATCATGTATAGATTTGTCTCAAAAAATGCTTTCATAATTTTATAATTTTATTAGGTTTTATAAATATATTATAATAGTAATTAGTGGTCAAAACTGTGTTTTCGAGACCGTGTCGATATTCAAAACGATAATTATTTGTGACCAGAGAAAGCATTTTTTGTGAGTGCTTAATATACTTAGATTTATATCCAACTATTTATCTGACAGTAATTGGGAATATATATCATGGTAAGTTGGTAACGACTAACGATAGAATGCTTTGTGTGAAACCAGTTCCTACAGAACGACGACGGTGTGTATATGGCTAAAGTATATACTCACTTCAACATGCTGATCCACGATTACTTGTCATGTCAACTTCATGTAAGTTGCATATAACAATCCGAACCGAGGCAATATACTTTCTGGAAAACATATCTCTCCAACTTCCCTCTCCCTCGCTCGATCATCTAATGCGTGTAACATGCATTTGTTCCTACTATGTTCTTCGGATCAAGTTCCTACACCATCTCCATCTTTGTAGATTGGTGTTGAGGTCGATCCAAAACTTCTTCAACCATCGCAAATCCAAGCACAGCTGAAACTAGCCCCGCTTCCCCAATAGAATATACAAAGAATATGTAGAACAATTAATATTCGTTCATCATTATACACAGCCGAATCTTGATGATAAGCATATTTGTCACCATCTCAAAATTATATCAACATACATACGTGGGGCATTATATCTAATGCAAATTAAACCCTACCTTTTTCTTGAGTGAAAATTAAACCACCAATTTTATTTGAGACCAAATTAAACTACCCATAGATACTACCATACTCCCTCTCAATTCAAAATATGTCATATAGTTTTTAATATATTTTTTGTGAAAGTATAAGGCATGCATGCGAATTTAATGGTTTTTTTTCTCTCTTTTGCCCTCATTTATGGTCTCTGTCACCAACATAGATATTAACAATAGGGACATCATAGTCGACATTTCCCTCCACCATCATCTTGGATTTATAACTTTTTTAATTTTCGTGCGTGACCAAAATACACCTTATAAAAGAAACGGAAGAAATATATAACCTTTTTTATTTGGCCATCAATTAAAATAAGTAGGAATTCGTCTCAAAAACTGTGCAGTAGTCCTTTATGTTATATATTATTATTATATAGAATCGATCAAGTCCAGACGCAACAGGTTCTAAAAGAAAAATATGTTTGTTGTGAAAGTACCTTAATTATTTTCTCCTTTTTCTCGTTTATTTATGATTTATCACATAATTCGCTTTGTTTATCTTGGTAGCGGTTCAATTTAGTTGTTCTCAAGACTTTATTTCCTGTATGGTGGTAGATTAATACACTTAGAATTACTTCCAAATATGTCCCTGCATTAATAAATATGCTATTTGTTGTGGTTGAGTATAGAGCATAAGGGAGGAGTTATTAGAAGAGAATAACTCACATGAGGAAGATGGATCTATCAATCTATACCCCTTTATAATGCACCTAAGCATTCTTTTCTACGTCCACCCCAAATAATGCACCCCACTAGAGATGGCACAACCTTTATGCACCCAACGAAACGTCCCAGAAACTTGCCTCCATCAAAATTAACCTCTCAGATCTTTCCTTAGCTTTACTCACCCACATCCGATGGCCATTGTTTAATGTGTCTAACTCATCCTTGTGGCCCACAACAGATCTCCCCCCACCTCCAGCATCATCTCAAGGAAAAGGAAACAAATATCCTGAAATTAAGGAAAAGGAAACAAACGTTCTAGAAAAGGAAAAGATCATATATTACATGCTGGGAAAAGGAAACCGAAAGACAGGGTACTATACTAGTAGAGGTAAAGGAGAGGTAGGGTGGTAAACTTGTTGGATGTCTCCTTCGCTACTCAGATCCATTACACAAGCATGTAATAAACACTACGGTACTACCAGAATACTGTTGTTCTCTGACGGCTCCGAAGCTCTCGGTTAGCAAAACATGGTTCCCCGACGGCTAACCGACAGAGAAAATGTCGTCACCCCTCAAGTTTTGCAAACAACAGATAGGCATTAGCAATTCCAGTCTTTCAGACGTGGACCTCGCCGTCAGAATCAAACTTAATTTTTCCACTAAAAATTAATTCCTCCTCCCTGAAGATCTTGACTTGTTCATGCTGTACTGTGCAAGTCGAAAACCATACCCAGCTAGAGACGCAACCTGATAATTAATGTGATAATACTACATGCATCACCGGTTAACGTCGAGTCAAAATTACCTTGATATTACTATAATTATAGTCACAGATAGCGGCGAAGCTATGATGACAATAGAGAAGGGATTAAAGGACTAAGATAAATTACTTTTACAAAAAGCCGAAGCAAACCGAGCTAAATTGAGATAAATATAGCAAATATAGTCTTGTGTAATTTAAATTTATATACAAATATAATCTTGTATAATCCAAATTTATATATAAATTAAAGAGAAAAAAGAAAAAAAAATATAATAAAAATACCTCACGCAGGGTTACGAGAGGGGATGAGCTCGAGCCAAATAAAATTGCCATGTTGGCGACGCCCTTGGTCACAGATGTCCAGGTACAATGCACGTTTCCGTCTTAATTTGACGGCCATGTTTTTTTCTGTCTGCTCAGTAGTACAGCCCATTTTATTCAGCACACCAACTTTTTAGAGATGCATATATATGTTGCCATTTTATTCTCTTCAGCGGGCATAATTAAGAAGAGCACGTAGTCAACTAAAGGGTGTACTAGGATTGAATTCTTTTATTATCAATAAATATATTGTAACATCCCATAAAATTCAAAAATATGGAAAATGAAAAAGTTTGAAGTTTAAAAATAGAATTGAATCAATATTTCAAATTGGACTCAAGATTTTGATTTTAAACATCATTCTTTCCCCTTTTCTTGCATTCTAATTTTAAGAAAAGAAAGACTTCCTTTATTAAAAATATTTCTTCCAAAACAAGCAAAACATAAAAATGAGTTTGGGATGTAATATTTAATTTGGATTTTAACTTCCTGATTTTTCTTAATTATTGATTTTTCTTGAGTTTTTGCTTTAAAAGAAAAGTCTCATAAATTGAAATGGTAAAATGGTAAAAGTAAAAAGATAAAAACACAATAGCAATAAAAATCTGCAAAAATAGTATTAAAATATTATAAACCGTCATAGACCTTGTCATGCTGTTAAAAGTAATCTGAACACATGAAATAAAGAAAAGATGTTGTAATCATGAGAAGATAAACAAAATCTGAACATACAAGGTTTCTTCAGAAGTTATCTTAACTTAACCTGAGCTAACATTTTAACCATGCCGACATGCTTGTCTTATCTATGTCTGGTAAAAATATCAAGAGTTTATCCCATTATTTATTATTTTTAGAAATTCAAAAAAAGACAATGAGAAAAGCTGAAAATGGTAATATCAGAATTATTAAAATTAAAATATCAAATATAAAAATCTGAAAATTTTATTGAAGGTAGATAATTCCATTTCAGATCTTCATAAAAAGTTTCATAAAATATTAACCTTATTTTAATCCTTAATTAAATAAAAATCAGAATCAACAGAAAATGACAACTAAGCATTGTCAGATTTTTATTAATATTTTTACTAATACTCATCTTCACCGAAGAGCCACCGCACCGTGCTTCCTCCGCTGCCTCAACCCCCGCATGGTGAGAGCTCACTCCAGTGTCTTTTCTTTATGTGCGAATCCAAAAATAAGACCATCAAGTCCTACTAATACTCATCCAAGCCTTGATTTTCACAAAGCCACCTCAAAAACCGAGCTGAGCTCGCCGTCCATGGCCGCCGCCCTCCCTCCGGTGGCGCAACGACCCAAGCCATCTCCGGCCAAACCGTTGCCACCCATGTGTGCGCGCCACCTTCCTGATGCTCGCTAAGCTACCGATTTCGTCGCTTCGGCCAAGCCTCGCCGCCGGCGAGCCTCTGAAGAGCCTTCCTCTGCTCACGGCCGCTGCCGTGCGGGGCCAGCACGTCAGCTGTAGTGCATGTGCATTCCTCTGCCATGCGGGACCGACCCGTTAGTCCTGCGTGAGTCGACCTCACGCGATTGGGCCCGCATGTCCGCTATGCACTCAAGATCCTCCCTGCTGCCGCTGGCCCAGCCCATCAGAGTCTCAGCCTGTGCGAACCAAAATGGAAAGAGGATTTGAGCGGCGTGCTTTTCCAATTATGGTAATTTGTCTATTTTCAGTATTTTCAGACCCGAGAACATTTAAATGCTTATATCTTTTGCATTTTAGCTCCAAATGAAATAAGATAAATTTCCAAATTCATTATAAATCCTGTAGATTCATAATATGCAAAAATATTTTGGAAATAAAATATGTTTAAATTTTAAATTCAATTTAAATAAAGGAATCAAAAGTATGTCACATATGGAAATTCTGCAAATAAACTCCAATTTGAATGAAATTAATTTTGTTAGAAACCTTAACTCTCCAGAAACCTAAATATGCAAAATTATTTATATTTTGACTTGATTTACATCATTTTCTAAAGTAAGTTGTTTCCAATGTATTGAATATGCAAATATGAATATCTTTTGCAAAAAGGATTCAATTCATGTCAAACCAGTTACTATGTGTTTAAAAATTAGTAATCTACTTGAATGTGCAAAAACATCTAGAATTGAATCTAGTTTGAATTAAATTTGAAGATAGATTACTTTCTAATGTATAGAAATCAAAATAAATATAACTTAAAACATACAAGTTCAAATAATGGTAAAATGATTCCTAGATCCTTAATAAAACCATAATACCCCTATTGTGCAAGAATACCTCATGTTTGTACATATTTGAATTAGGTACATATCAAATCTTAATGTTTACTTATATGGAAAACGTCTCGAATAAAAGCAAAATACTGTGAAACCAACTGTAAACACTCTTAATGATATCTCATGCTAATGCCAGAAAAATGAATAACTAATCATGAAAGGGTTAGTCGCAAACTAAAAATTAAAATTGAACCTATATCGTGTAAACTATAAAACTACTTAAGCATTTTCAGTAGCCTATAATACATCTCGTTTAATGCAAATTTTATGAAGAATAGTTTAGAAACAATATTTAAGATATGTACTACCATAATCTAGAAAAATATTTTATTTTCAACTTGCTTTGCATCTGAATCCGGCTAGCCCAATACCCTTAAATAATATGGTCGTCATAACTCTTAATGTCATATAAGCTTTTCCAACAATGAATATAATGTCTTGTCTAAACACTAAAATGTATGAAATTAGCTTAGAAATGTTCTTCAAAGTATAGACTATAATATTCTGAAGAAATAATCTTATTCCATCATGTTTTGTATATAAATCCTAATAGCCAAATAACCTTAAGTATTATGTTTTATGGACTCAATTATATGGATAAGCAAACATTGAAATAATGAACAAATATGTAATTTATATCACCAGAACCTTCTCAAAACCACTAATGTATAATTGGTAATTTAACTTATCAGACCTAATATGTTCAAAAACGCTTATTATGCAAAATCATTTAAAAAGGATTAAGTGTTATTCATTTATAGTTTCCAGCTCAATTGTCTAATATGTTAATTCTATTAATCCAAATAATTTTAGCATCTATAATTCAAAGATATAAATACAAAAATTCATAATTTTAGCCTCTTGAATTCGTAATTCAAGAATAGATAATCTATAAAAGAAACCATGTTTGTTTATCATAAAAGTCATTAACAATATGTTTGTATAATTATCTAAATCATGAGGACTTGAAATCATAATCCTAACCCTAAAATATTCATGTTTTCTGTAGTGAATCTTTATTTGGTTTTCTGTCTGTTTTCTTTTTGCCCTTATTGAAGTTGGATATTTGCTATATTTTCCGATCGATCGACGTGTAGAATCCGACGTCGCTACTTCCGTCGTTGCCTCCGTCAACCGTGGCTTCGTCTTCGTCGTAAGCAATAAATAAGCACGGCAAGCACCCCCCTTTGATCATATCGATCCCAGTTTTATAAATGTTTTCATTAAATGTTTTACTGCATACTTTATTTTTATTAAAGTCTGCTATATTATGGGTATTGATAGTTGTACCTATTGTTTCATAGAGCTTCCTTGATAAGTATGGATTTGAGAACCTTGAAAACCCTAGAATAGTATAGACAATACTTGATGTCAATTTGGGTTACTCACACCTAGTGACATGCTTAGCCATGCTTATTGAGACATAAAACTTTGATCTAATTAAAAATGCTGGATATGACATTCAATGGGTATGAACATTCTTTATGGTTGGCATTTTGATAAAAATGAAAATAAAACTATGATTTTGATACGGACAATTATTGGCAATAGCCGGGTGTACAAGGGACTTGTACGTAGTGTAGGGTGGATACTATTGCTCGTATCGGATTAAGGACCGAACTACGTGTTCGTTAAATCCAAGAAATTACCGTACAACCACAAGTACTGGTATAGGACAGCCTTAAACCAATTAAGTTATCTGGTTTAACTTTGCACATTGGTAGGCCGAAGTAGTACGAGCTTCTTCAGTGACTGGTTGCTCGGAGGGGCGCCCACATCGAGGTGTTGGGAGTCACGTTTGCTGATACAACGGTGTACGCCATACTATGGATATGCTTATTCATTACTGTGCAGTGACTGTACAAACATTTACACCATAGTACGGGTTTATCGTCACCGGGCTGGTGCAAAGTTAACCTAGATAATGTAAAAGTTTCCGTCATGAACATTCTGGCCACTACACAAAAGGTGCGTGAAATATGCAGCAAAAGGAAAAGGTCATAACTTGTGGGTAAAGATGTACAACTCTGCAGAGTGTGAAACTTTTTGAAAAGCCGTTCACACGGTTATGGATCTTGGTGCGCCAGCACTAGTTAGATGGTTTTTATTTTCATAAAATCTGGTTTCTACCATGTGTCGGTAATTTCTACTGTGATAGTGGAAATGGTTCTTGGATATGGTCATGATACCCAGGTACATGAGATTTATTTATGCTTATATAATGTTACTTTCCTTGTTAAATTACTTTTACTTAAATTTTGTTTTGCAATCTACTATTATGTATTTACATTCCAAATTGGCTTTATGCAAACTAACCGTAGTAGCCTTTCCTTTGAAATGACTTGCATATATCATAGGTTTTGCAAAAGTCTTGCGGAGTACGAAAGTACTCACCCTTGCTTAATTGTTGTTTTTAGGTGAAGAACCAGATTAGCTCGATGAAACATAATCGTCGCAGGATTCGGGATATTTTTGACGATGAATTTCTAGGGATTATGCCTTGTCAGTTGCCTGAGGGATTGGATGGACACACTACAAGACTTTGCTTCTTTGCTGCTATAAACTCTGAATTGTAAGATTATTGTGTAAATTAGCTTCCGCTTTAATAATATAATGTATGGTTGTGATTCCAATTGTTGTAAGTGTGCGTACTAGCTACTGATTATGGGACTAGTACTGTTTGCACACGATATTTCCATTTTTGCATTTATGTGAAAATGGGGGTCATTACATATATTCGGTCATTTAATCGTATAAATTGAAAGCAAGAAAGTATGTGAAAGACCATGTGGAAGTACAAGTGTGTGATGAGTAATTGACTGTATTTGAATTTTTGGTACTTAAGGTTGAGTTTGATTTGAGTCTGTCCTAGTCGAAGACCAGTGGTCGGACCTCGAGTGTTCTGGACTTTGACTGGTCTTTGACCTCGAGTGATCTAGACTTTGGCAGATCGAAGACTAGTAGGGTTACTCAATACTCGATATCGACTCATCGACTCGATTTTGAGTGAACTGGGCAATTCTGTGTGATGTGTTTTCTTATTTTTGATGGTTGTAAGACGTCGGTGCTAGGTTATAGTGAGGCGAAGGATGACCAGGACTAGGCGAGGAGCGTCAGAGGTTTAGACGGTTGAGGATCGCCAAAGATGATTGGAGACAAAGTCGCTGCGAACCCAGAAGATAAGGAATAAATGATATAGTAGCTAGCAGCTGCTCGGATCAAGGAGAGCCACCGGATCGTGGTCTAGGTGATAGAGTAGCGGGTCTAGTTAGTATGCCTTGAAAACCCGGTGTGTTTGTTGGGTTTCGGGATTGCCCATGTAAGGCTGTGTGTGGGAGTCATCCTAACCCTTGATATGTTCCTTAGGGTAGAAGGAACTCATCCAAGGGTAGAGGGTGACTCAAGAGTAGTATAAATAGAGGAGGGGTGGCCTTCCTCCTCTTGAAAGTTTTTAGAGGTTTTGACTCCTTTGAGCTTTTTGCCCACTTTGTTGTGAGGTTTTGTAAATATTCCTTCCAGAAAAACAAAACACTTTCTATCATGCTTGCATTTACATTACATATTAAATTCAGCAACTTACTTCCAAGCATTTAAATTTCGCACTTACATTCTTGCAATCTACTTATACGCAATTTGGATTTGCCTCCCTTCCTTCTACTTGCTATTGCCTCTTATTTCGAAGGATCTTTGCCCCTTTATTGCAAGAAACCGATCTTGTGTTCTTGAGTGATTCATTCTTTTAGATCGTGTTTGAGGAGATTTTGACTTGAATTCTTGCTTGCTGTGACAAGTAGGAAGTTGTCTAAGATCATCTTGATCAACAAAACCTCATGAGCAAGTCCAAGATCAAGTTATTGTGTTTTGTCTGAACTTGGTGTGTTTTTCCTTCTCAGGCAAAAAGGTCAGAAGAACTTTGATGCCAATCTTTGCGATTGAAGGTTGGAATAAGTTCCTGACATCCTTAAGACCACATCTACCAAGTTTCATAAGTTTTTGTCCAACCGATCAAAAGATTCCTCAAGATTTGCTTTTGAGTTGTGCCGTTTTCAGACTCTGTTCTTGAGTCCGGTGCTATCGATCTCCCTGCGGTAACACTGCCCATACAGAGTAGTTACTCCTTCCCATTTGCTCATTTTGATTGATGTGTTTGTGGGCTTGGTTGAATCATTTTTTAGTGCAGGAATTTCAGATTTGGAATCATTTACCCTCCTCTGATTGCCATTTTGGTCCTCCAATTGGTATCAGAGCTCGATTTTGCCCCTTCATAGATCTTGACCAGTCTCAAGAGCCAAAGCGATGGACAAGTATTCCACTAAGCCTCCTATTTCCTCTGGAGTTGATTTTCCTTTTTGGAAGTCGCAGATGGAGTCATACATCACTGCTCAGGGCTTCCTAATAAGGTAGAGGGTGAAACTCCCGTATGAGGTTCCTGTTGATGAAAACGTCACGACCGACAATATGTCTGACGTTGAGGCAAACGCTAAGGCAAGGAACATTCTCATACAGAGTCTTAGTCGTAGTGAGTATGATAAGATTTCTCACCTCTATTCTGCTCACTAGATTTGGGTGACTCTCGATGCTTATCATGAGAGCAGTACCCAAATCAAGACGGTAAGACATGACCAATTCAAGCGTGATTACAACAAGTTTGAACAATATGCTGGTGAGAGTCTTGACGAGTGCTTTGGTCGATTTATAAAGATTTTAAGCGACCTCCGAGCAGTCGGTTGCATATACCCTGACTCGGATAATGGTCGACACTTCTTGACCGCACTCGATCTTCGAGTCTGGGAGATGAAGGTAACCACCATCAAGGACATCACCAACTTATCGAAATGTGCTTTATTCCCGACTCAAGACTCATGAGATTGATGTCATCTCTTGCAAGATGAAATCTCAGTCAATGGCGTTGGTCACCGATCTCACTAGATCCACTTCGGATTATTTTGCTGATTTTTCCCTCTCCACCCTTTGTGAGCTAAGTGACGACCAATTGGAAAATTTTTCAGAAAATGAGCTTACTCTTTTAGCTCAGAAATTCTCTCATGTATATACAAGAGGGTGAGGGAGAGAAAGAGAGGTGGCACGATCACTTGCTTCGAGTGTGGTGACCCCAACCATATTTGAGCGAATTGTCCCAAGCTGGAGAAGGGAAAGATCGAGACTGGAGGTTCGGAAAAGAATGATTACATCGACAAGAACCGCAACAAGAAGCCTCCAGCTCATGACCTGACGCATGAGAAGAAGTAACGCAACTTTTCGAAGAACAAAAAGCTCTTGCACCGAGTCCTTGCCACACTCGATGATATCAACCTCTCCGACATGGAGACCTGGAGCGATGATGATCCTCAAGAGAAGAAAGGTGATGACGACTTCACCAGGATGTGCTTCATGACGGACACCAACGACATCAGTGACTCCGAGCTTTACAGTGACTCGGACGAGGTACCCTCCTATGACCAGCTCAATGAAGTTTTCCGCAAATTAGAAAAATTTCATGCTAAAGCTAGAGCTAGGTGTATGGAGTTAGAGAAGAAAGTAGGTACTTTGACTCGGGAGTTAGCTTCTCTTAGATCTTCTCCCTCCTAAGTCACTGATGACTGTATTTTTTGCGATACTTTGCTTGTGGAGCTTGAGAACCTAAGGACTATGCATGATAGTGTGGTTTCTGAGCGTGAGAGTCTTAGGTTGAAGAATGCTAGCACTAGTTATGTTGATGCTATTCCTGTCGATGCTAGTTTTCTTCATACTCACACTAGTGCATCGTGTGAAAATTGCCCTAAATTGCTTGCTGAAATTGATGCCATGAGCACTCACCTTAGGAAGCTATCTACTAGAAACAATGAAATTGAATTGCATGCTTCCAAGGACTCAGTCAGCTCATGTGAGGGCTGTAGGTAACTAAAACTTGACAATGAATCCTTAAAAGCCAAGTGTGCTAAACTTGCTAAGGACTTACTAGTTAAGTCACAAGAAAGTTGCTTGCGATGTGCTGAGATTGAGGGGACTTGGATAAAATCCAAGTCGAACTTAGTAAGAAGTTTGAGGCTCAGACCTTTAGGATTAGAAATTCTCCTTGCATTTCTTGTGAGGACCTCAAGATTGAGGCAGCCGTGCTGAGGGAGAAAAATACACGTGTTGGTAGTTCCTCTCTGTCTGGATTTTCTTCATCTTCTCTTCCCTGTTCTTCATGTGTCTCTTTCTTTCGGGAGTGTGAGTATCTCATGAGCACTCTCGAGAAGTTTGTTGCAGGCAAGAAGAAACTCAATCTTATTCTAAACCAATCTAAGATTAGCCGATTCAATCAGGGTCTAGGATTTGACTACTTAGAGCACGCTAGGGTGCATCCTCCCACCATTGTGCGTGGCTCCAAGAGTGGTGAGATTGTGGTAGCTCCCAAGGTGAGTACCACTGTGTTTAGGTCTGCTGGAGTTGTTCATGGGATCTCTGACAAGAAGGCTACTCCTCCTGCTGCTTCTACAGCTAGCAAGGCGAAGTATACATACTCCTTCTGTTAGAAGAATGGTCACCTAATAGATTTCTGTTTCAGGCGCGCCAAGATCACAAGGCATGAGCGTGTTGCTGCTCTTAGGGGTATTCAGGGTCATCCCTAGACTCTGTGTGTTTCTAAGGCACGCACTGTTTCTAGACAGGTTAGAGAGTCGCCTGTTTTTTGCAGCATCCAAGACTCGGTTTATAGGCTATTCAGTTGAATTTTAGTTCTGGAGCTATTTGTGGTCAGTCTATCCATCGTCCTGTTGATATTCCTCGTTTTTCCCATCGAGGTAGATATCAGCGGCATAATGTGTTTTCTGATAGGAGATTCAGGCAGCCTTACTGGGATTGTCCAGTCTTTGCTCCACGGCAGGCCAACCTAGTTTCGGCTCCTAGATCTTCTTTTAGGTTTGCTACTGATCTTGTGAGAGTTGAGCATTAGAGACACTCGAGTTCAGTCTTCTTCTTCTATGACTGGTGCTCTGAGGTGTCGTATGGTTCAATATTGGGTTTCCAGGCCCTCTCTTTATCCTAGTACTGAGTCATCTCTTTCTCTTTTGGCTTGTTCAGGATTGTCGGATGGGGAAGGGAGAGGTTTGGATTGTTGACTCTGGTTGTTCTCGTCATATGACCGGAGATTCTCGTTGGTTCTCTTCCCTAGTCCGAGCGCTCGGTGATGAGTTAATCACTTTTGGGGATACTTCATCAGGTAGAGTCATTGCTAAAGGTACTGTCTGCATTAGTAACAATTTCATTCTTAAGGATGTTGCCTTAGTGAGTAATCTGCAATATAACTTGCTTTCTGTTTCTCAGCTTATCGATGACTCGTTCGAGGTAAGCTTTAAGAGTAGCGCATGTAGAATTCCTCATTCATCAGGGGAATTAGTTTGCAGGATTTCTAGATTTAGGAGAGTCTTCTGTGCTGATTTTTCTATTTCTCCTAGAGACTCTCTTCGATGTTTGATTGCTTCTGAGTCCCGTGATCTCTCCTTCTGGCATAGGAGACTTGGTCACATCGTCTTCGACCATTTGACTCAAGTTAGCAATCATAATCTCATTCGTGGTTTGCCTAAACTCAAGATGGTTAAAGACTTAGTTTGCTCTCCTTGCCGACATGGCAAGATGGTTTCTGCATCTCATCCTCCAATCACTATTGTGATGTCTGATACACTAGGACAGCTTTTACATATGGATACTATTGGTCCAGCTCAAGTGCAATCATCGGGTGGGAAGTGGTATGTCTTTGTTATTGTCGATGATTTTTCGAGGTATTCTTGGGTATTTTTCATGGCCTCAAAGGATGAGTCTTTTACTCATTTCAGTGGTTTGGTCAGTAGGTTGTCTATCGAGCTCCGAGGTGCCTTACGAGCTATACGCAGTGATAATGGCACGGAGTTCAAGAACTCCTACTTTAAGAGTTTTTGTGTGGAGTCTGGTTTAGAGTATTAGTTCTCCTCTCCCTACGTCCCTCAGCAAAATGGCGTAGTGGAAAGGAAGAACAGGACCCTAATAAAGATGGCCAGAACAATGTTAGATGAGTACAACACTCCTAGGAAGTTCTGGGCTGAGGCTATAGCTACTACTTACCATGTTTCTAATCGAGTATTCTTAAGAGCATATTTGCACCACACTTCTTACGAGTTGAGGTATGGGCGAAAGCCCAGTGTTTCTCATTTTTGTGTGTTTGGTTGCAAGTGTTTCATTTTGAAGTCTGGTAACCTGAATAAGTTTGAGTCTCATTCTTCTGATGGTATCTTTCTGGGTTATTCGACTTCTACTCGAAGCTATAAGGTCTGGAGTTGCGAAGCGCATTGGATCATAGAGACCTGCAAAGTGACCTTTGATGAGGCTAGCCCAGGAGCTAGACCTGATATTTCAGGCTCTTCTTCCATCTCTGAGACCATCTTTGTAGAGGATGAGAATGATGGAGATGATAGTGTTCCACCTGATCCAGTCCCGTCTACACCTGAGGTGCCTTCTGTTTCCATTTCTGCACCTCAGAGAGACCAACCCTTACCTTCTGACTCTCATGCAGCTAGTGACTTTGATCCTACCTCTTCTGTGCATGAGGTAAATGCTACTTCTGCTTCTGGACCTTCCTACCATATTCATAGGTATCATCCACCTGATCAGATCATTGATGATCTGTTTGAGCGGGTTACTCGCTCAAAATCAGGTTTGTCCAGTTTTTACCTTTACTCTGCTTTTGTTGACTCCTTTGAGCCGAATGATGTTTCTCATGCATTATCCGATGAATCATGGATTAATGCTATGCATGAGGAACTCAAAACTTCGAGAGGAATAAGGTATGGTAACTTGTCAAGCCCCATCTGGTCATAATGTCATTGGGACCAAGTGGGTGTTCAAGAACAAGCAGAGTGAGGATGGGGTTGTCATTAGAAACAAGGTTAGGCTAGTTGCACATGGCTTTTCTCAAGTCGAGGGTCTTGACTTCGAGGAAACCTTTGTCCCTGTAGCTAGACTAGAAGCTATTAGGATCTTGCTTTCATTTTCTGCATCCAAGTGCTTCAAGCTTTATCAAATGGTTGTCAAGAGTGCATTTCTCAATAGGTATATTGAGGAAGAGGTGTATGTCAGGAAGCCTCTAGGATTCGAGAACCCCAAATACCCAAAGCATGTCTTCAAGCTTTCTAAAGCTTTGTATGGACTTAAGTAGGCCCCTA
Organism: Otatea glauca; assembly: GCA_036346275.1. Classification (NCBI taxonomy): domain Eukaryota; kingdom Viridiplantae; phylum Streptophyta; class Magnoliopsida; order Poales; family Poaceae; genus Otatea; species Otatea glauca. The sequence goes on along the minus strand of CM070712.1, from coordinate 19,978,949 downwards.
GAACTTGGTATGAAAGGCTTAAGTTTCAAAATGGGTATAGTAGACAAGACTCTGTTTATTAGATACCAAGATTCTCATTTTCTCATTATCCAGATTTATGTGGACAATATTATCTTTGGTGGCTCTTCGCATTCTCTTGTGTTTCAGTTTTCAGAAGTGATGAGCACAGAGTTTGAAATGAGTATGATGGGCGAGTTGAGCTACTTCCTCGGCTTTCAAATCAATCAGACTCGGGAGGGCACCTTCTTGCATCAAGGCAAGTACACTCGAGACATCTTGAGGTGCTTCGACCTGTCTGACGGGAAGCCGATGATGACTCCTATGACTACCACTGCTGTCCTCGAGCCTGATGAGGATGGTGAGCCAGTTGATCAGAAGGAGTTTCGGAGCATGATCGGCTCCCTCCTGTACCTCACTGCTTCGAGGCTAGACATACATTTTGCTATGTGTCTGTGTGCTCGATTTCAGGCTTCTCCTCGTACCTCTCACCACTAGGCAATGAAGCGCATCTTCAGGTACCTTCGAGCTACCACTGACTATGGTATTTGGTACTCTTCTTCTTCTTGTCTATCCCTTCGAGCCTTTTCCGATGCAGATTTTGCTAGCTGTAGGATAGATAGGAAAAACACTTCTAGCACTTGCCAATTCATTGGCACTTCTCTTGTTTCTTGGTCATCTAGGAAGCAGTCCGGAGTTGCATAGTCCACCGCTGAGGCCGAATATGTTACTGCAGCTAGTTGCTGTAGTCAGATTCTCTGGATGAGATCGACCTTGTGGGACTTTGGGTTAGAAATAGAGTGTGCCACTTTTCTGTGACAACACTTCTGCTATTTGCATTGCGAAAAACCCAATACAGCACTCCAAGACCAAGCACATTGATATTAGATATCACTTCCTTAGAGACCATGTGAAGAAAGGTAATATAGTGCTTCAGTTTGTGGAGAGTGACTACCAGATTGCTGATATCTTTACCAAGCCTTTGGATAGCTCCAGGTTTGTTGCCCTAAGGAGTGAGCTTGGAGTCGTGTGCCCTTACAACTTATTGTGAGGGGGAGCTGGTTTGTATATTATGTACTGTATATTTTCTTCCAGCCTTTCTTTTCCTTTGCATCTCATGGGTGTTTCTGAGACAGAGTGTTATCTACTATCTTTTCTATGCTCTATAGCCACCCAGTTTGCTGTTTCTCAACTTATTCTCCTCATTCTGTGTTTTGGTTTCCGTTGAGTTCAGTTGGACCTTTCTTGAGCTTAATTTTGCTAATAACTCAACTTGAACCAGATTTGTGCTTAAAATTGATTCACTTATTGAGGAAGAGTTTGAGAATCTGCTTCATGCATTGTATATAGACTTCATTTTCTATTTTATGAGCTTTGTCTATTATGTAAATGAACTTCTAATCATGCTATGCACCCTGCTACTTTCATGAAGAAAAATGCTAGCTTAGATATGTTCAAGTTCATTTTGATTCATTTGGTTAAGCTTGTTAAAATTTGAAAATTAATGCTTTAAATGAAAACTTAATGAAACATGTTGCTTTTACTTGCTAAGTTTCTTCTCTAGATGTATTTGCCATGATTTGAGAAATTTTGGATATCTCTAGACTCCCTATAGCAACTTGGGTGAAACTTGTTTGATTCATACTAGAGTACTTCATTTGCTCATAATTCAATATGCTAAAAATGAAAATTAAGCAAAAATGACTTCTCTTGTGTGCATTAGACTCAACACCTTACATTCACAAGATAGTCTCCTATTGCACTTGGGATGAACTTGGAATGCATCGTGTATGACCAAGACCATCCTTGTAAGAGTTCTTCTTGAGATGGTCGAATATGGCTTGAGTCAATTGTTTTTTAAAAAATTGCAAACAAAAAAAACTTAAGTGGGTAAAGAATGTAAATAATGTCAAACATTTGCACCCCGCTGTGTCTTTCAAAGCTTAAAGCAAAATTTGCATTAATTGATAAATGAGCTCGAAGGACCTTGTATGCACTTCTAGATTCCCCAAAATATTGAGTAGGTTGAACTCTAGGTTCTCCATTTGATCCATTGTATGGCTGTGCTTCTAGTTTAGAAACTATGCTTAGTGTTGCACTTGTTAAATCATGCAAAAATGACATCGTCTTCTTTGTGCTTGCTAGCAAAATTGATATTTGCACTTGGACATGTCTTTGTTTAGCATAATCTGAACCTGAGTAGCTTGGTGTCATTATTTGTCTATATGGTCACTTGGATAATCTTCAAAACTCTTTTAGGATGCATTTCATGCATACATGTGTAAACGGGGAGAAAATGTCTTCCTGATGCCTATATTGCCAAAAGGGGAGAAATTGTAGAAAAGGCATCATTAAAAAGATAAAGATGTGATTGTATTCTGTCTCTTATGATCTTTGTAAAAAAATTTTAGGATCATAAATATATTTGAGCTTTTCTTGGAATTTTTAGAGCTTTTGTGGAAAACTTGTTCTTTCTATGGGCTTGCTCTAAATTCCTTCTCGCCAACTTGGTCAGGTCCTTATCTTCTTTCTTTTTGGATCAAGTTCGGCTTTTGATCCTAATTGATTCATTCTCTTTTCTTCTCAAACTCAAAATTTTATGCCTTTTGGGTGTTTGTCAATATACTCATCAAGGGGGAGATTGAAAAACCATGTGGAGGTCCAAGTGTGTGATGAGTAATTGACTGTATTCGAGCTTTTGTTGCTCAAGGTTGAGTTTGATTTGAGTCTGTCCTGGTCGAAGACTAGTGGTCGGACCTCGAGTGGTCTGGACTTTGGCTGGTCGAAAACCAGTGGTCAGACCTCGAGTGGATTGGACTTTGGCTGATCGAAGACCAGTGGTTGAGTGATTCAGTAGAGTGAGAATCGATAAATATCGAGTAGGGTTACTCGATGGTTGATATCGACTCATCGAAAAATACCTAGAAGATGCAAAAGAAAAGAAATGCTGGAAGAAAATATATATAATACATAGTATACAAACCAACTCCCTCTCAAGAGGTGCCGTAAGGGCACACAACTCCAAACTCTCCTCTTAAGGCCACAAACCTAGAGCTATCCAATAGCTTTGTAAAGATATCAGCAATCTGGTGGTCACTCTCCACAAACTGAAGCACTATATCACCCTTGTCCACATAATCTCTAAATAAGTGATATCTAATGTCTATATACTTGGTCCTAGAGTGCTGCATTGGGTTTTTAGCAATGCAAATAGCAGAAGTGTTGTCACAGAAAAGTGAAAACTCTTTATCTCTAACCCAAAGTCCCGCAAGGTCGATCTCATCCAAAGCATCTGACTACAGTAACTAGCTGCAGCAATGTACTCGGCCTTAGTGGTGGACTGTGCAACTCTGGATTGCTTCATAGATGACTAAGAAATAAGAGAAGTGCCAATAAATTGGTTAGTACCATAAGTGCTCTTTCTATCTATCCTACAACCAGGAAAGTCTGGATCGAAAAAGGCCTTAAGGGACAAACAAAAAGAGGAAAAGTACCAAATACCATAATCAATGGTAAAACGAAGGTACCTGAAAATGAGCTTCACCACTTGGCGGTAAGAGGCACGAGGAGAAGCCTAAAATTGAGCGCACATACATACAGCAAAATGTATGTCTGGCCTCGAAGCAGTGAGGTACAAGAGGGAGTCGATCATGATCCGAAACTCATTCTGATCAACTGGCTCACCATCCTCATCAGACTTGAGGACTGCAGTACTGGCCATAGGAGTCATCACTGGCTTTTCGTCTGACATGTCGAAGTGCCTCAGGAGGTCTCGAGTATACTTGCCTTAATGCAAGAAGGTGCCTTCCCAAGTTTGTTTGATTTGGAAGCCAAAGAAGTAGCTTAACTCGCCCATCATGCTCATCTTGAACTCTATGCTCATCACCTCTAAAAACAGAGACATAAGTGAGTGCGAAGAGCCACCAAAGATAATATCGTTCACATAAATCTGGACGAGGAGAAAATGAGAATCCTAATGTCTGATGGACAGAGTCTTGTCTACTATATCCATCTTAAAACTATGACTGAGAAGATAGGACTAAAGTCTCTTATACCAAGCTTTAGGAGCCTGCTTAAGTCGATATAAAGATTTGCAAAGCTTGAAGACATGGTTTGGGTATTTGGGGTTCTCGAATCATAGAAGCTGCCTGACATACACCTCTTCCTCTATATACCCAATGAGGAATGCACTTTTGACATCTATTTAATAAAGCTTGAAGCCCTTAGATGTCGAAAATGCAAGCAGGATCATAATAGCCTCTAGTCTAACTATAGAGGCAAAAGTTTCCTCAAAGTCAAGACCCTCAACCTGAGAAAAGCCCTGTGAAACTAGCCTAGCGTTGTCCCTAACGACAACCCCATCCTCACTCTGCTTATTCTTGAACACCCACTTGGTCCCAATGACATTATGACCAGGTGGGGGCTCGACAAGCTGCCATACCTTGTTCCTTTTGAAGTTCTCAAGTTCCTCATACATAGCATTAATCCACGACTCATAAGATAATGCATGAGAAACATCTTTTGGCTCAAAGGAGGCAATAAAGGCTTAGTAGAGATAGAAACTGGATAAATCTGATTTTGAGCGTGTGACCCACTCAAACAAATCGCCAATGATCTGATCAAGTGGAAGGTGTCTTTGAATATGGTGGGGAGCTCTAGAAGCAGAAGTAGCCTCTACCTCATGCGCAGAAGAGGCAGGAACAGAGCCACTCACTGAAGGAGAGTTTGAGGGTAAGGGCTGGTCTCCTAAGGTGTAGAAATGGAAACAGAAGGCACCTCAAGTGTAGAGAGGACTAGATCAGGTTGAATACCATCATCCTCATCCTTTACAAAGAGTCTCGGAAAGGAAAGAAAAACCTAAAATGTCGGGTCTAGCTCCCAGGTTAGCCTTATCAAAGGTCACCTCACAGGTCTCTATAATCCTATTCGCATCACAACTCCAGACCCTATAGCTACAAGAAGAAGTCGAGTATCCTAAAAAATGCCATAAGAAGAACGAGACTTAAACTTATCTAGGTTTCCAGACTTCAAAACGAAAAATTTGTAACCAAACACACGAAAATAAGAAACACTGGGCTTTCACCCATACCCTAACTCATAATAAGTGTGATGCAAATGTGCTCTCAAGAATACTCGATTAGACACATGGCAAGCAGTAGCTATAGCCTCAGCCTTAAAGTTCCTAGGAGTACTGTACTCATCTAGCATCATCCTAGTCATCTCGACCAAGGTCCTGTTCTTCCTTTCTACCACGCTGTTTTGCTAAGGGATGTATGAAGAGGAAAATTGATGCTCTAAGCCTAACTCCTCACAGAAGCTCTCAAAGTAGGTGTTATTGAACTCCATGCCATCATCACTGCGTATAGCTCGTAAGGCACTAGGGAGCTCAATAGATAATCTACGGACCAAACCCCTAAAATGGGTAAAAGACTCATCATTCGAGGCCATGAGAAACACCCAAAAATATCTCAAAAATCATCAATGATGTCAAGAATATATCACTTTCCACCCGCTGACTGCACTCTAGCTGGACCAATAGTGTCCATATGTAAAAGCTGTCCTGGTGCATCAGTCATCACAATAGTGACTGAAGGATGAGAAGCAGCAATCATCTTGCCATGTCGGTAGGGAGAGCAAACTAAGTGTTTGACCATTTTGAGTTTAGGAAAACCACGAATGAGATCATGGTTGCTAACTATGGTCAAGTAGTCGAAACCGATGTGACTTAATCTCCTATGCCAGAAGGAGAGACCACGGGACTCTGAAGCAATCAAACACCAAAGAGAGTCTCCAAAAGAAGCAGAAAAATCAGCACGGAAGACTCCCAAATCTAGAAATCCTGCAAACTAACTCCCCTGATGAATCAAGGATTCTGCAGGCACTACTCTTAAAGCTTACTTCAAAAGATTCATTGATAAGCTAGGAAACAGAAAGCAAATTATACTACAGCTTACTCACTAAGGCAACGTCCTTAAGAATGAAATTATCATTAATGCGGACGGTACCTTTTGCAATGACTCTACCTGATGAAGCATTTTCAAAGGTGACCAACTCATCACCAGGAGCTCGGATTAGGGAAGAGAACCATCTAGAGTCTCTGGTTATATGACGAGAAAAACCAGAGTCAATGATTCATACCTCTCCCTTCCCATCCTACGAACCTGGTCAACACACAAGAGAGAGAGAGATGACTCAGTACTGGGACAAAGGTAAGATCTAATAAACCAATACTGAACCACACGACGTCTCAAAGTACCAGCCACTGGAGCAAAAGACTAGACTCTAGCGTCTCTTTGACGCTCTACTCTCACAAGACCAGAAGTAGCCCTAGCAGAAGATCTAGGAGCTGGAACTAGGTTGGCCCGCCATCGTGCAAAGGCCAGACCATCCCAATGAAGCTGCTTAAATTGGCTACTAGGAAACACCTCACGTCGCTGATATCTACCTCGAGGAGAAACACGACGAATATCAAAAGGACGGCGAAAAGACTAACCAAGAGTAGATCTAGGAAGAAAACTCAAATGAATAGCAAGAAATCCAAATCCTGAACGCCGCCCAAAAACAGGCAACACTCTATCCTATCTAGCAGTAGTGTGTGCCTTAGGAGCACTCAGAGTCTGAGGATGACCCTGAATACCCCTAAGGGCACGAACATGCCTACGCCTCGTGATCTTGGCATGTCTAATGCAGAAATCTATTAGGTGACCATCCTTCTGATAGAAGGTGCATGAGTACTTCGGCTTGCTAGAGGCAAAAGCAGCAGGAGAAGCAACCTTCTAGTCGGAGATTCCATGTACATCCCCAGCAGACATAAACACAGTAGTGCTCACCCTGGGAGCAACCGCAATCTCTCCACTCTTGGAGCCACGCACAATAGTAGGATGATGAGCCCTAGCGTGCTTCAAGTAGTTAAATCCTAGACCTCGATTAAATCGACTAATCTTAGACTGGTCTAAGATGCAATTGAGCTTCTTCTTACCTCCTACAAACTTCTCAAGATTGCTCATAAGGTACTCACACTCCTGAGAGAGAGAGGCACATGAAGAACAGGGGGAAGAAGATGAAGAAGAGCCAGACAAGGAAGAACTACCAGCAAGTGCATTTTTCTCCCTCAGCACGGCTGCTTCAACCTTGAGGGCCTCACAAGAAACACAAGGAGCATTTTTAATCCTAAGGGTCTGGGCTTCAAGCTTCTTTTTAAGTTCGACTTTGATTTTATCCATGTTCCTCTCAATCTCAGCACATCGCAAGCAACTTTCTTGTGACTTAACTAGTAAGTCCTTAGCAAGTTCAACACATTTGACATTTAAGGATTCATTGTCAAGTTTTAGTTGCCTACAACCCTCACATGAGCTAACTGAGTCCTTAGAAGCATGCAATTCAAGTTCATTATTTCTAGTAGATAGCCTCCTAAGGTGAGTGCTCATGGCATCAATTTTAGCAAGTAATTTAAGATAATTTTCACATGATGCACTAGTGTGAGCATGAAGAAAACTAGCATCAATAGGAATAATATCAACAAAATCAGTGCTAGCATTCTTCAACCTAAGACTATCTAGCTCAGACAACACACTATCATGCATAGTCCTTAGGTTCTCAAGCTCCACAAGCAAGGCATCGCATAGAAAACAGTCATCAGAGGCTCGGGAGGAAGAAGATCTAAGTGAAGCTAACTCCCGAGTCAAGGTACCTACTTCCTTCTCTAGCTCCGAGCACCTAGCACTATCTCTAGTATGAAATTTTCCTAATTTGCAGAAAGCTTCATTGAGCTGGTCATAGGAGGGTACCCCGTCTGAGTCATTGTGGAGCTCAGAGTCACTGATGCCGTTGGTATCCATCACGAAATACATCCCAGTGAAGTCATCGTCGCCTTTGTTCTTCTCTTGCGGATCATCCTCGCCCTCATCGCTCCAGGTCTCTATGTCGGAGAGGCTGATATCATTGAGTACGGCGAGGACGTGGTAGAAGAGCTTCTTGTTCTTGGAGAACTTGCGGTACTTCTTCTCACACGCCGTCACGAACTGGAAGGCTTCTTGTTGCGGTTCTTGTTAGTGTCATCGTTCTTTCTCGAACCGCCGGTGTCATTCTTGCATTTCTCCAGCTTGGGGCAGTTTTCCCGAATGTGGTTGGGGCCACTACACTCGAAGAAGGTGATCATGCCATCTCTCTTTCTCTCCCTCACCCTCTTGTAGGCATGAGAAAATTTGTGGGCTAGCAAGCTCACATTCTGGAAATTTTTTCAGCTGTTCATCGCTTAACTCGCAAAGGGTGGAAAGACAGAAACCAACAAAAGTCTTAGAAGTGGATCTAATGGGATCAATGACCAAGGCCATCGACTGTGACTTTGTGGATCAATGACCAAGGCCATCGACTGTGACTTTGTCTTACGAGAGACAATGTCGATCTCATGAGTCTTGAGTCGGGAGTAAAGCCCGTCAAGAGTCAAGGTCGATAAGTCTATGATGTCCTTGATGGTGGTCACGTTCATCAAGTGCGGTCAAGAAGTGTCGAGCATTCTTCGAATTAGGGTACGTGCAACCAACTGCACATAGATCGCTCAAAATCCTTGTAAAGCGACCAAAGCACTCATCAAGGGTCTCACCAGCGTGCTGTTCAAATTTGTTGTAGTCACGCTTGTATTGATCCTGTCTCAAGGTCTTGATTTGGGTAGTGCCCTCATGGTAAGCATCGAGGGTCACCCATATTTGGTGAGAACATCGTAGGTGAGAGATGCTATCGTACTCACTGCGGCTAAGGCCCTGTATGAGGATGTTCCTTGTCTTAGTGTTAGCCTCAACGCCAGTCATATTGCCAGCCATGACGTTTTTATCGGTAGGAACCTCATATGGGAGCTTCACTTTCTGCCAAATCAAGAAGCCCTGGGCAGTGATGTACGATTCCATTCTCGACTTATAGAAAGGAAAATCAACTCCAGAAAAGATGGGAACCTTGGTGGAGTATTTGTCCATTGCTATGGTTCTAGAGACCGATCAAGATCTATAGAAGAGCAAAACTAGGCTCTGATACTGTAACATCCCGAAAAATATAATAAAATGAAAATGAATATCTTGGATCTAAATATATTTATTTCTGAGTTTTCTTAGTGTTATTGGTTTTTATTTGGATTTTCCTTGGATTTATGCTTTGTATGAAAAGTCCAACAAATAGAATTATTAAATGGAAAAATGGTAAGAAGATAAAGAGGTAAAAGTAAATGTGGAAAAAAATTACCATGAGATCTCATTCATGCTGGTAAACCAGTAAAACCATCTAGTAAAAATCCTATGTGCTGAAAAGAAAATAAATAAAATATTTAACCATCTCTTTTGACTAAAAACAATGAAGTCAGAATTAATGTAAATTATTCAAAAATTATCTGGATCCATAAAAATTACCATGACACCCCCAGAGCAGTATATATATCTGGTAAAAAAATTAGGGTTTTATCATGTCATTTAGACCTTCTAAAAAATTCAAAAACAGAAGCTTGGAAAATCTGAAAATTTTCATGTCAGAATTTTTATAAAATATTTACTCAATATTTTGACTTGAAATTTTTATAGATATATCAATAATACAAAATTAACGGTTATAAATTTTTTTGAAAATAATTAGTATGATTTATACACTTAAAGAAATAAAACACCAAATGCAATTTCTGGACAGTGCACAGTGTCAGGATTTTTATAAATCAAACGTAGGGTATTTTAGCCTCAAATTTTTATTGGACAATGTAAGCTATCAGGAGACCCCATTAAAAATGTTTTGAAATTTTTCAAATTTATTTGGTGGCTAGATTAATGCGAGAACTAGCTGTCTGGGCTGAGGCTTATCTCCTTAAGCGTATGCACTCGCTGACCAGTGGGCCCCACGGCGTACTGGCCCGTTCCCTGGCGCAAGGCGGTGCCGACGCGGCTCTCGCTGACTGGTGGACCCCGGGCCCAGCTATCAGCCACCGGTCACTCTTCTCCCTCTCTTTTCTCTTCCCCGACCGAGGCGGAGGCGAGCCCTCTCGATCCTTCACCCCTCTCTGCGTCTCAGCGCCAATTCCGTCGAATCTGCGATCACGTGCTGCCACAGCTCATCCTCAATCTGTCCACGCCATGCCTCGCCCATACCGCGCCATCCTGAGCCCTCAAAACCTTGCGCCACCTCGCCTAACTGAGCCGCAACTTCTTCTCCCGTTCAAACCCTATGCTGCCATTCATAGCGGCTATAAGTATCGCAGCAGCGTCGCATTGAGGTCCCCATCTCCTTAGCTTTGCTTTGAACTGAACACCCGAGCCAGTCACCCAGTTCTTTGCCATTTTCACTGAAAACCCGAAAAGAGGGGAAATCGGTGAATTGAGCAAAGCCGTTGGTAATCGTCGGTATTGGTTCCATCTAGAGTTTCATTGAGCATCCTGGGTTATCGATCACACCCTAATTTCATTATTCTGCATATGCAGCGCATTCTCTCTACCGCGCTTCTTCCTCAGCTCCGGCACGCGTGGTCAACCACCTTCGGCCTTTCTCCGCTTTCTCTCTCAGGTGAAACAGCTCGCCCTTTGCTCACTGATGCTCACGCCTTGCTTCCCCAGCGAAATCATGACCGGCGGCGAGCTTTAGCTCGCGCAGCCATGGCGGCCGCCGCCCTTCACGGTGCCGACCTACTTCCGACCCTCTCCGGTTGAATGGGTACCACCCCCAGGTGCGCATGAGCGTGCTCATGCTCATGGCGCTACCCATTCCGCCGCGGTGGCGCTGGTTCGCCAGCGGTGAGCCAGAGTTTGAATCACTCTGCATCGGGTCGCTGGCAGGTGGGGTCGGGCTGTCAGTCGCACGGTAGTCGCGTGCACGCTAGCTCAATCACCGACGAGTGGGGTCGGCTTGTCAGTCCCACCGGGCTGGTTCAAACGCGCCAGCGTGCCAAAAACCGAAAGACGTTTTCCAACAGCGAAAGCGTATTTTGGAATTTCAGTGTATTTTCCAAAACCGAGCTACTTGAATTGTCCATAACTTTTATAATATGTAAAAATATTTAAAAAATAATATGTACTCCAAAATTAGTAAAATAAAATTCTATATTCATGTAAAATCAAATCCTTTTATAATATGTAAAAATATTTAAAAAATGATCACTGGGTGAATTTGAAATTCAAATTTGAATAAAAGGCCTAAAGGTATGCTTTATACAAAAATTTTGCCAACAAACTTAGAAGTTAATGAAACTAATTTTTTTAGGATCCTTATGTTTCCAGGAGTTCAGATATATAAAAATATTAAACTTTCATGTATGATTGAACTACTTTCCGTTTAAGTTTTGCTTTCAATACATTGAAATTTAGATATGTATAATTGGATGGAAGGATTATGAAATGATTAAGAATTGATTTTCTGAGTTTTAGGGAGTCAGTAGAATGATTGAACTTGATTAAGGGGTAATCTTGATTTTAATTACCTTTAAGATTATATATATATGTGTGTATATATATATATAATATGCGTAGGAAGTTAAATAGTTAAAATATAGATTTTATGGGCTCAAGTCATGAACAGATTTAATAGCATAGCTTAATAGATTTGGTGCAATCAACCCCTTTATCTTATGTTTTAAATTTTGTTAGTCTAGATAATTTTAGCATCTATAATTCGAAGTTATAAATATAAGAATTTTTTATTTTAGCCTCTTGAATTCGTAATTTAAGGATAGATAACCTATGAAAGAACCCATGCTTGTTCTTCATAAAAGCCATTAACTTTGTGGTTATGTAATTATCTAAATCGTGAAGTTTTGAAATTCTATAATCCAACCCCTAAAATATACTCCTGTTTTCTGCAGTGAATCTTTATTTGGTTTACTGTCTATTTTCTTTTTGCCCTTACCAAATTTGGATTTTTACTATATTTCCGTTCGATCGACGTGTAGACTCCGACGTCCCCGAAGAAGAAGACGACTCCGTTGCAAATCCAGATTTCGTACCCGACAGTGAGCTACAAGGCAAGCACCCCCCTTGAACATATCGAGCCTGATAATTTACCTACATTATGTTGTTTTTGTCTACGTACTATGCATCTGGATAATTCTCCATAGAAATGCTAATTTGGGTTGGAACTGTAGTTAATCTTGTACATTATGGTTTACCTTAATCTGTATGGACATGTGAACCTTGTAAACCTTAGTTTGAACTAGACATGCTTAATGTCATTTTGAGTATAACCGCTAGTATGATATTCCTGCTTAAGCTATTCGTCATTTGTTTTCAGTCTTTTCAATAATTGTATGGTCCTCTTTGGGAAAAGGTTGCTGGTACTTTGGTTAAAAACCCAAAATAAAACTATGGTTTGACGCGGGCGATTATTGGCAATAGCCGGTGGTGCAAAGGGAGTTGCACGTAGTATAGGGTGGAGTATCACCCGTGTCGGATTAAGGACCGAGCAATGGAACGCTATAGATCCATGTTTTCGTACAACCACGGGGCCTGTTGTGGGACAGTCTGAGCCTAATAAGTTATTTGGATGTGGCTTTGCATCTAAGGAAGGCGGGAGTATAGCAGGAGCTTTCCGGTCGATCGCCTGCTGTGGGGCTTCCACACGACCTTTTCTATCCCTCGGTGTGGGTAAATGCATACCCGCGCAACGGTAGACGCCGCCATAAAACGTAAACGGTGTTGTGTATCACGTGAAAGGAACCACGTCTGGTGTGTGTGTTTCTGTTTTATGATGGGGGTTAACGTCCCGGGCTAGTTCATAGCCACGTCTAAGTAATGTAACGGTTCTGTATGATTTCCTTGCCGACACACCAAAGGAAGTGTGTTAATATGGCCTGCCAAAAGTGGTTGATCATTCCCTGTGTGTAAAGTTGTACACCTCTGCAGAGTGAAAAATATAATCGATTAGCCGTGTCCACGGTCAAGGACACTTGGTGAAGTCATTCCAATGTTAGTTTTTTTTGGTATTTTCTGAAAATGGGTTTGGGAAGGAAACTGTTTTGCAACTAGCTTTTGTGTCAAAGGATAGACACCGGGGACCTTTGAAGTCGGGTAGACTGGGTTGAAAGACTTGAATATTTGTTTATCGCTTTATGTCTAAATTGCCTATTAAAAAATACGATGTTTCAATCTATTATATTCATACTTTCTAATGATTATGCAGTTGCAAAATAACCTATAACCTACCTTTGTTTAGCCTGCATGATTAGTTAATTGTATTTGTCAAACACTATAAGTCTTGCTGAGTACCAAAGTACTCAATCTTGCATCTGCTGTCTCAGAGGACGAAACTTGCGAAGTGCCAGACGATTCTTGCTTTCACGCAGGGCACGGGGTGTTCGACGATGATTTCCCCTAGGTTTGCCTAGTCAGTTGCCTGAGGGTTAGTGGGCAAACCGCGAGGCTTTTGGAGTTCTTTAACTCTCTATTTTCGCTGTTCAGTCTTTGTAAATTTTAAACTCTGTATAATTACTTATGCTTATATATACATGCATATCGGTTTGTTCTCTTGTGGTTGTGATATGAATGTTGTAAACATGTGAGTGCTAGCCACTGATCATGAGACTAGTATAGTGATCACATGGAGGTTCCTTTTTCAAGAACGGGGTCTCACAGATACCAATTGAAGGAACGAGATGGCAATCAAAGGGGGGTGAATGATCCCAAATTAAAAAAAATTCCCCCCTCTCAAATCACTCCAAACAAACCCTCACACGAAACAATCAAAAAGAGCAAATGAGAGGTAGTAATTAAACCAGTATGGCCGGTGCTACCACTGTTGGGCCGGTAGCACCACTCAAGGGGTGGTAGTACCACTCCTAAAAAATCAGCAAAGAACTTAGCACGAACACAAAAGCAAAAATGATACAACTTTTAATCGGCTGGTATAAAACTCATGAAACTTAGTATGCACCTTCGTATGGAGGTTAGGAACATATTCCAAACTTCAATCTAATAGATTGATGTCAAAGTTTTGACCTTTTTTGAATCGAAGGAAGAAGGCACCAATTGAGAGCAAAAATCCAAAACTTGATCTTGGACTTGCTTGTGGGGTTTTGATTATCAAGATGATCTTGAATAGCCTCCCACACGTCACAGCAAGCAAGAGCACAAGTCAAGAACACAAAAATCCGTTCTTCCAAGAATGATCCTCTAAATAGCAAAAGATCGGTTTCTTGCAAGGAAGAACACAAGATTTCCCTAGATGATTAGGATATGGTCTGAAGAAGACTCATGCATCAACCATACATCCTTGGCAAAAGATCCTCAAGCATTTAGAAGGTGGGGAGGCAAATCGAAATGTGCGGAAAATAAATTACAAGAATGTAAATTACGAATATAAATATTGATTTAAAGCATAATATAAATGCATAAAATAATTTCAAATTTGAAGAAATTAAATTATTATTTCTGGAAGGGAGGTTTACAAAGCCACACAATAAAGTGGGCAAAGCTCAAAAGAGCACAAGAACCTCTAAAACCTTCAAAGAGGGGAGAGCTACCCCTATTCCTCTATTTATACTACTCTTAAGCCATCCTCCTCTCTTAGATGAGTTCCTTCAATCCTAAGGATAATCTCAAGGGCTAGGATTGACTCACTCACATAGCCATACATGGGCTAACCCAAAACCCAACAACCATACCAGGTTTTTGCACGCTTTTCAAAGTATACTAACTAGACCTGCTACTCTATCACCTAGATCGTGATCCAACAGCCATACTTGATCTGAGTAGCTCCAAGTTAGCATCTCATTCATTCCTTGTCTTCTAGGTTTGCAACAACTCTTCTCCGATCATCTTCCTACGATCCTCGACCGTCTGGACCTCCGGCGCACCTCGCCTAGTCCCGAGCTTCCTTCGCCTCACCATGACCTAGTATCATCGTCTTGCGACCATCAAAGACAAGAAAAACCCATCACGCAACAATGTCCAAAAAGATATACAATTATACTCCCAAAATCACAAATTTTAGTTCATTCTAGCTCATAAAGGCTGGTGCTACTGCCCTTAGGGCCGGTAGCACCGCCCCACACAAATTCCCTAAAACATGCCCTCTGGAAAAATTACACTAACCTGAGGGCCGTTACTACCACCCTCAGGCCAGAGCTACCACCGGCTGGTGCTACCGCCCTCAGGGGTGGCAGCACCACAAATTCTGGGCACTTGTCCAAATGCTTCAAAGTTCAAAATAGACTTCAAAATCAAATTCAAATCGACCTCAAACCTAAGCACCACATGCTTAAATGGTGTCAATAACTCATCACTATCATGGGTAGATTTCCACATGGTCTTTCAAATCCATTTTTATCATTATTGGTTCTTTCTAGAACTGATACTGATGCATTGCGTCGCTTACTTTCTTTTGTCGGTCTCCCACTTTTGCTTACTCAAACCCAACGAAACCCATCACCTTTCCCAGAGAACCAAATCTCTCATCCCAATCCCTACTCGTGACTCTCCGTTGATCGACCACGTCGATGATGCTAGTCGTCACGAGGAGGCGGCTCAGATTCGGATGCGTACGATAGCTTCCGCTTGCTTCGTGAGATTTTTGAATTCTCCTGTAGCCTGTTGGTCTCACCTTGATCCACGGTCAGTGCAGGTGTAAGGGCAACTGATGTAGAGCCTCTGTGTAACATCCTAGAGAAATGCAAAAATGAATAAAATGTATAATTAAACTGAAATTATGATTTTATTCTGAATTTCTATCTTTTTATTTGTTTTTCTTGATTTTTGGTCTTTTGAAAAATTGTTTTCAACATTTGATTCTTGAGTTATAAACTTTGAAAAAAGAAATTACATTAAAAAAATCTATAAAAATTATTTTAAATATAAGACCATCATTAGAAACCCCTTGTAAAACCCTAAGAATGTGTGAACATATCTAATGTAGATAAGAGATTTAAACAGTAATTTGGACTAGCAATAGTAACCTTATCTGAATTAATTAAAATTGTATGAAACTTATCTTATCCTAAAAATTTTACCAGGTCATATACAATACTACAGTATCCTATGATAATATTATAAAAAATAATAAAAATTATTCAATGCCCTTAAAAATTCAAAAACAGAAATATAGGAAATTCAATAAATACAATGTCAGGATTTTCATAAAATAAATACAAGGGCCCATCATCTCAAAATTTTGTAATAGCATTCTCAGGCCATTATGAACTCCCAGTAAAAGTTTCAAAATTTTTGAATAATGTTTTGATGCTCATAAAAGTTTAAAAAATATTTGAAAAAATCAACAGTTTGGACTTTCAAACTTTTTATAATTTATTCACAACATCTTTTAATCTGAAATTTTTTCAAAGTGTTGTGAACTATCCTAAGACTTCATATAAAAATTATCAAAAATTTAGACCTGAAATGATGGGTCATTCAATACTAGTTTCATCACTGGACAGGGGATGAACCTCACTTCTCTCTCTCCCACTTACATGTGGGACCCTACTCCCTTCCGACCCCACATGTCAGCGTAGCCTTCCCCGGCTGCTCTTCTTCCCCACGACACCAAGAACACAGCCAACCTCCATTCCTCTTCACTGTCCTCTCTCAACCAAAGCAAACCAAGCTTGATTCATTGCACCAACGTCATCAATTAATGCTTTGACACGATGCTGCCACGCCCATGTCCTAGCACCTACAAAACTTGGGCTGGCGCCACAACTCGTAGCTCGGTTCATACCACTGTTGGCACCACCATTTGTGCCTATTTAAGCCAGCTTCGAGCTCCATTTGAGCACCAACGCAATCCCTAGTACCTCCTTCACCAAAAACAAGCTCCAATTTCACTCGAGTCGCCTCCAATTTCTCCATGGCCGAAATTCCCCATCTCAACTGAGCCATAGCTTCAATCCTTAATTAGCAAGCCATTCTTCAATTAATTTGGTATGAATCATCATCATCCTTCACTGATCAAAACCCCCAAATCAATTTAGCTATTCCCCCACCGAGTAGTCGCCACCATGGTGCCCATCACAAGCTGTCGCTCGTCATCGTCGTACCTCGCTACAGCTCACTGGACCTCTGGCCGACTCATCCTATAGCTTCAACAGAGTTCCTAGAATCCATTTTGCACATTGCCTTTTGGTCCCTGTGCTTGCCTTGGCCGCCGACCAGGCATGCCCGAGCCATTGTGCCACCATGAGGAAGATGAGCTGCTATGCTCTCTGTTCCTTCTCTCTGACAGTTGGTCCCTTAATCAATAGTGCTCAGTGCTAGCTCTAGTTCCTTTAACCAATGACAGGTGGGAACGAATGGATTAGGAGTTGGTAGTCTAATTCACAGTCAGAAGGTAACAAAATTGATTATTTCAATTAATTCTTCCAATTCAAGAATGCCAGGAGATTAACTTAAGAGAGAGGCTCAAATGATTTAATCCTTAAAAATCAAATCTAGGGCCAAGTAAGTATTTGATTAAATTCAAATAAACCTTGTCTTAAGTATATTTTTGTGCATGTATAACTTGTAAATTGATGGCTTTGAAAATAAGATGATAACATGGAACCAGTGTAACCTCTGCTTAACTGATCAAATTAGGCAAAAGGTAAAAGGCAGAGAAAAGGGTCCAAGAGTAGTTCTTAAATTTTCAAATCAAAAATCAAAGGCTCAAATCAACTTGACCAATTTGATTAATCTTTAGGATCATAATACTCTGTTGATGCAAAAATATCTAAGTGTCTTAAGAAATTATAAAATAAATTTCGAAAAATCTCTAGAACCCTAACACCTCAGATCTGCAAAGATATTTAATATTCGATTAAGACTGAACCAAGTTATAAATGACTTTACTTTCTATGAACATAATACCTGATATGAATAACTGCCACGAATGAATATTAAAACTAGTGAGATCAGCTTCAAAGAACCCCAGAGGTCAAGACCCTCTGATGGTATGAAGGTAATTGTATTCGGACGTGTTTTGCACTTAATCTACCTTCTTATAATATAAACTTGAGAACTCATAACATGAACAACAAGTTTAACAATTGAGAAATCAACACCTAAAATCTTTCTATCACCAGAACCTTCTATTTTAATTCATATAT
Organism: Otatea glauca; assembly: GCA_036346275.1. Lineage (NCBI taxonomy): Eukaryota > Viridiplantae > Streptophyta > Magnoliopsida > Poales > Poaceae > Otatea > Otatea glauca. The sequence continues at coordinate 19,960,924 of CM070712.1, read as the reverse complement.
TTGAATTTAATGTTATTTGACTTCTTTTTGCCTCTTATTATTATTGCTATTGCTTTGCTTTGTGACGCACGACGTGTAGACTCTGACTTTCCAGACACCACCATCAATGACCCCGACTTCGATCTCGACATCAAATAGCAAGGCAAGCACCCCCTTTGATCATGTTGATCCTAGCATTTCGAAATTATTTTGTCAAAACTTTTTTTATGCATACGTGTATTTTCAGTAAATTCACTATATTATAGTATTGGTAGATATAACCTTCATTGATGGAACATCCTTAATAAATATTGATATGATATCCATTGTAGCCATAAGTCAGGGATAAACATTTAATAATGTCAAATGGGTATACTCGATTATATTTGCACATGCTTAGCCATGCTTTAGATTGGGACACGAATGGTTGGTTATACTGTTCGTGATAGAAATGAAATATTGGACGTGATGGAAAATGTGGATAATGGTATTTTTGTAAAAATGAAAATAAAACTATGATTTTAACGTGGGTGAGCTATTGGCAATAGCCAGATGTGCATGCAACTTGCACGTAGATAAGGGGAGATTTCTTACCTGGGTTGAATTAAGGACCGAATGTAGTGTTGTATGATCCAAGAGATATTCGTACAACTACAAGTGCTGGTATGGGACAGCCTTAACTTATTAAATTACTTAGAACAAGCTTTGCACATTGGAAGGTTGTAGTAGCACGGGATTTCTGGGATGGATTGCTCGTAGTGGTGTCCACACAGATGTGTGTGTGAAATACATACCAGTGCAATAATGTATGCCTTGCTATGGGGAGAAGTGGGACAATGGGATGTGAAACCATTTGTTGTACATAGTGTACAAATATTTTCTGCTGCTATGGTAAGGGTTTGTCATCACCGAGTTGGTGCAAAGTTAGGGCTAGGTAATGTAACGGTTCTGTTATGATCTCTCTGCGACACACCAAAGAAAGTGTGTTAAAAATGCATTGCAAAAATATTTGATCATTTCTTGTGGGAAAAGCTGTGCCCGCGGTTATGGAAGACTTGGTGAACTGACACTAGTTAGATGATTTTCATATTTTCATAAAAATAAATTGGAATTGGAAACATGTATTGGAAAATTTACATTTCAGATGATTCAATACTATGCCATATGTTGGCAAAGACTGGTACTATGCCATGTGTTGGTAGGGAATGGTTCGAATTATTGCTCACATCATGGAAAACTGTGAGTTGCTATGTTTATGCTTACATACTTGTTATTTTATATATATCAAATTGCTTTTACAAAATTCCGTTTGCAATCTATTATTTGGTATTTACAATTCAAATTCGCTTTATGTAAAATAACTGTAGAAGTCTTTCCTTTGATACAGCCGGCATTTATTATAGGGTTGCATACACCACAAGTCTTGCTTAGTACGCAATGTACTCAACCTTAATATTGTTGTTGTTTTAGGTGAAGATTCAGGAAACCCCTTCGACACAACCTATGATGCAGATTATGGGGAACATTACGATGAGCTTTTCTAGAGTTTATACCTTGTCAGTTGCCTGAGGGTTATGTGGCACACTACAAAACTTTTGAAATTTCCGCTATAGTTACTTTGTCTTTTAAGACCATATTTTATAAATGTTTCCGCTATTATATGTAGTATAATATATATGGATGTGATTTCAACTTTGTAAATGTGCGTACTAGTCACTGATCATGAGACTAGTACTGTATACACATGGAACTTATTATTGGTATCTAATACCAAAAATGGGGGCCTCACACTCCACCCAGCAGTGGCAGCCGCGTCAGCAAGGAGCTACTCCACCGCCACGAAGGAGGTGAGCGCTTGTTTCACCGAACCCTAGCTAGCTCATTCGATTCGGTCCGTCGTGTGGTCCCTAGTTTGGGTTGTGGTAGCTCAATTCTAGAAATGGTTGGTCAGTCATGAGAATTAGTTGTTTTTGCTGGGAGCATCTCTAGGTGGGAGGAACTTCGTGTTGGTGCGTGGTTTTGAGTTTGATGAATTTAAAGGTAGATGTTCTGAGAAATGGTTAGTGGCGGTCTAAGTGGGTGATGGAACAGCTGTAGAGGTATTCAATGTGGTTTCTGCCTCGAAAAGGTCAAAATAACTCTATATCCTTATGTTTGCAGATCTTAGGGTAGCTGAATTCTGCCCTTGATGAGATGTCTACAGATCCTTTTTTTCTTGATGGTAGAAGAAGTACCATCTGGAAGAGAAGTTGTTTGTTTTTAATTCCTTTGTTTTATTTTTCTAATACTTGGTATTTCTATGGCATGTTGGAGAGTACCAAGGTGAATACAAGGTGAGTAAAATTTAAAAGATTAATTTTGTCTTTAGCACCTTGTGGCAACCAAAAAACAGTTTGAGAATACTATTAGTATTGAGCTTATATTCATTGTTGTTCTTTGCAGATATCTAAGGGTTTGTTAGATGGTTATGGCCCTGATAAGGTTCTTGATATACCAATCACAAACGTTATAGTCTTAAATATTCAAAGTAATCAATGGCGTCCATTTGTGAGTTGTCAGATAAATGTTCCTATTGTTTTCAGAGGACCAAATGGTGCTGCTGCTGGAGTTGGTGCTCAGCACTCGCAAGTTTGTGACAGAAACATATGCATATTTATCTGTGTATCCTTCGCCGTCCTTATTCTATTACCTCGCTTTAGGGTACAAAAAAGTTTGGCAGATCATCTATTTGCACTGAGACATAGAAATTTACAGTGTATAAGATTATATCCATGAATGAAATTGTTCATTACAGAAGTTGTTTATCCCATTATCTATAAGAATGTGTTGAGCAAATAAGAGGTGTAAGCTTTAGCGTGCTTCAAACTCCTAAGATGCTATTCCTAAGATGTATAGCATCTTCTGGTTGTTCTTTACTTGATTATTTAGCAAATTATGCATGGAACAATAATTCTACTTCGATGGAGTTACTATGTGACTTGGTATGTAGTGTTATGCAGCTTGGTATGCGCATGTTCCAGGATTGAAGATCCTAACTCCTTATTTCACAGAAGAAGCTCGAGGCTTGTTAAAAGCAGCAATCAAGGATCCAGATCCTGTTGTTTTCCTACAAAATGAACTGTTGTACGGAATATCATGCCCCACTCAGTTATTTTCTCTACATTTGAGTTGCTATTTCATTGTATCACATGATTTTTATATAGTTATGGCGAATGATTTCCTGTTTCTGCCGAAGTACTTGATTCTAGCTTATGTGTTCCAATCGGCAAGGCTAAGGTATGTTGTTGTATTCATGAAGTGGTAGGGAATATTGTAGTTAATCTTATTCATGAAGTTAAATCAGCAGCTTAACTATTAATGCAGGAAAAGGATGAAGATTTACTTGCTCAAAACAAAATGCCTGATGGAAAGAAAGAAGAAATCTCCCAAGTGCTCATTCTAAATATTTGATAGATTATTCCTGAAAACGGCCATGTCCTTGGAATGGTACATTGAACACTCTTTTATGTTGCATCAACCCCTTTTGATATGCCTTGCATAAAATGGAGAAGGGGTTTCCCTTCTATCTCTTCTGTTTGTATGTTCTTATCCTTTCTGTTTTGTAGCTTGAAGCAAACTCACTGCAAGTAAAAGAACCAAGGCATTGAGAAAATGGTAGTTTCTATGAAAATAAGTTTTATGTAAAATAGGGCTTTTAAAATTTAATGATAACATGAAATTCTGTAGTATTACTTGGATATTTCTTCTCACTATGTATATTCCACAAAGGTATGATCTAATTATTTCACACAAGGAAGAACTTGCACTTCTCATGACATTGGAACATGGGAACAGTGAGGTACTTGCTAAAATCGTGCACTGATATTAGTTAGTTGAAGTTTGTAATTCTAAAGTGTTGTTGGATTCTGATTAGTTGCTAATCACCTATTTAGGTTAATTATGGTGCATGTTTTATAGAATATTTTCCAAAGGAAGCAAAGCGCATATATGGTGATATTATTCCCCCAACTCTACTGATTGCAGATTATTGATATTATTCCCCCAACTCTACTGATTGCAGATTATTGGTTCTGCAGCAGGTAACATGCAATGCCTTTTGCCTTTATTACTTCTATGCTCTGAACTAAACCCCCATGGCTTCATTAGCTTGATTTATATTCTTTTACTTCAGTTCACCATTAGTTTGTCTTGAGCCCTTGGTTAATTTGTGACTTTTACATATAGAGTACTAGTATAGTGATATTTGCCTACTTTCCAAGCTTCCCTTAGCTTATACGTTGGTATGGAAGAGGATGATTGTCATAATCAGCATAAGAAAAAAAAAGAATTAAGTTAGTACTAACAAAAATGACTATTTGCACCTAGCCAATTGTTCAGTTTGGACTTGTGATATCATATTTCAAGAAGATTTTAATCATTTACAAAGTATGGATATGCATGATTTTCTCTGTTAGTACTATCGGTCATTTAGTGTGTGCCATTGCCAATTAAGATTGAAAATAGTGAAGCGATATTTGTACCCACTCCTAAATTACCATATGTTGTCTGCTATTAGATGGCAAAATAGAGTTAAAGATGTGATGGATACCACATCACAATCGGTTCTTAGCTCAGAATAGATTGTGATGCTTTCCCTATAAGAACCGATTGTGATGAGGCCATATCTCTATCAGACGAAAACTGACTATGATAGCGTCTCCTCATCACTGTCTAACGACTTTGTATCGCTACCAAAACTGACCTAGATAAAAAAAAAGAACCGATTGTGATGTTCATTTCTGTAGTGGTGAATTAATTCATCTGTACAATAATAAACCAGTAGTGTAAAATTCATGTGCTAATTAGTGGCCTTGCAGGTTTGATCAATAATAGAGCAATAATTACTAGCAGGATTTAGTTCAAACCTAGGCCATTGGATTGCAAAGATTAATGGCAGTGAATTTGGTTGTGGATGGCAGGATATGGCTTGAATAGTAGCCACTTGATCAAGTTAATCTGAGTGTTGAGAATGACTTGCGTGCATAAGATTTGGATGGACGATGTAGCAAAGAATGCAAACTCTCCCTTTTCAATTCAACTAGGTATAGCCACGTGCTACGCTGCACCGAGAAAATTTTGATAGAGTGCCCGGTCTGAATCTAGAAGCAATTTTTCAGAAGCACGAGGTCTTTTTTTGCAAAAGGGCTTGGTACGGGTCTGGATGCAATTTTTCGGAATCACTAGGTATTTTTTGTAAAAGGGCTTGGTCCAGAGCTAGATGTGAATTTATGGAACCATGAGGTTTTTTTGTAAAAGATCTGGTGGGAGGGCCTCAGTGCAATTTCAAAATTCGTGGGAGGCCTCTTCAGAAAATCGTATATATATAGGTATTACATGAAATATCATATGTTCGATATCTGCTGAGGTAGGCATTGGGGCCTTAAGCTTTGACCTATTTTAACAATACACTAAATTTAATATAGATCGTTCATTATTTTTTATTCAATGAATTAGATTAACTAGTATTTATTTATACTTCCTCTCGTATAGAGTAGTATGACTATGAATATCTTCGATAAATCAATAGCTATATCTGATTTCTATTGCCTACCATATACTATGAGTATAATGCACTTTAAATTTTCTATAAGCTTTAGAGGTTTGAACGGTCTAATTCTACTTATTTACCTAGATGTCCTTAAAAAATCAAATGTACATGACAATAATAGGTTATTGATTTTAGACTAATCCAAGGTTCGCAAACTATTGAGAATATTTATGCCAAATTAAGACTATCTGCTATTATCTACATTTGATTTAACGAACTCTTCTTAAAAGCCAGTTTTCTTCCTCAACTAAATTTTTTCTACTCATCTTTACATCTACGATACTAGTCCAGGAAGAAAACTGGTAGATAACATGAGGCAGGGTTGGGAGGAGGGTTTACAATACCGAAATTGGGTCGAAAATCGAATACCTCTCATCACCAATTTGCGTCGAAAATCGGTCGAAAATCACCAAAAATCAAACGGTTTGGAAAGTCAAACAGATTTGAATTCAGTGGTCAAACTGCAACAAAAATTATGAAAATCGCTCAATTTGGTCGAAAATCGATTAGTTTGCAGTGATTATCGAGCGATTTTTATGGAAAATCAGAAACCGAATGAAAAATACAAAAAATCAAGGAAAAATGGGAAAATTGCAGAAAATAGTGGAAATTTGTACAAAGCCGATAAAGGCCTAAAAATAGGGAAAATGCTAGAAATGTATAAAAAATATGGAAAATAGGAAAAAATTCCGGTATGACATTTCCTACATTTTAAGACAATATTAAGTTATAAAGTGCACATTTTGCAATAATAGCACAATTGTGGAAAAAATGAAAAAATATGAGAAAATTCTGGCATGACCTTTGCTATGTTTTAGACAATATGAAGTTGTAAAGTAGGCATTTAACAATAATATCTCAACAAATAACATTTCATTTCAATAGCATCCATTTAAATCAATAACATTCATTTCAATACCATGGCATATGACATTTGAAATCAACATTTCTCACCGAAAATAAATGTTCGCACTTAGAATAGGTTCATCATCATTCCATTGTCACATATATGCCATGTTGGGCCTACCTGAGCCCATACTGTGCTTTCTTAATTTTGTTTTCTTTTTCTATTTTGTATATATTCGGTTTTGGCTCAAAAACATCCCACAAATTCAATTTTTAGAAAATTTTCATACCAGATGTGAAAACCCTGTTAGTACTAATTTTAGAGAGCTTTTAGATAATTTTTTTTCCAAATTTCACGAATTTTTTGAATTTGAATCTTCCCGGTTTATTGACCGGTTTGAAATATCAAGCCTGCTCGATACAGTTGATAATCACAATTTTCACTCAAAAATCAATGATATTTGGAACCCTGATTGGGAGAATAATGGGAAAGGCAAAAAAGACCCTTGCTTTTCTTCATGGAGGAGCTAGGTGTGAGAAGGCGGATGGATAATTGGAAGGAATACATTCTTTAAATGTTGTTTGGTTGGACCACAATCCCAGTTTATCCACATGGATAGGTTTGGGATTTCAGTTCAAATTCTTGGCTTCCTCATGTGGATCCCAGTCGGGAATGAATCTTCTAAACAAGGCCTTGATAGTAGTAGAGATGGTTGTTCTTAGCTAACTAATAAGAGCACACACACTCCTATCATGATGGGTGTGCATGGCCCGAGCTAGACCAACCCTCTCTCTTTGCCACTGCCTACTAGTCCCAAATTAGGTCCCAAACTATACAACAGACTAGTTATGTATCTTGCAACTTGATAGACTAATAGGATAACTTACAAGGATCCATTTGGTATTGTGGTGCTTTTAGAAAATGCTTTAATTAGTTTGCTATTTCTGGATATGGTAATTACTAATTGCAGGTAGACCTGGGTAATGGGCCATGCCTTTTTGGATGGCCCTAGGCACGGCCCAAAGCATGGCACGGTACAGATATCTTCAGGCCGGGCTGACAAGACACGAATGATGGGCTGCGCCAAGCCAAGAAACTTGACAGGATGGGTGGCACGACATGGCATGGCATGACCGACTGGGACGTACTTGGGCTGACCTAGCACGAAAGTGGCACTTTCATTGAAAAACACCATATCTACAATCCAACCCATCATCAACTATCATACCCTAGTGGCTCGGCTCATCATCAAATACTACCTCTCCCCTTCACATCCTCCCATGTCCCATCTATCTTAGTCGCCATCTCCCCGTACCTCTATCGTCTCCTTTCTCTCTCCTCTTGCCCTCCTCTACCACTGCCATCTTCCACGCCGTCCCACGCCATCCCCCGCCACCTCGGTGCCAAATCCAGCGGCCATTGGTCATGCCGCTGGACAATCCCAGAATTCATCAAAAAGTGAAATGCATGTGTCTAATTTAACTTTGCTCTTAATTTGGAATTTCAACATTTATTTGGATTTTTGGAATTTCTATAATTAAGAAAAATACTTTTCGAATAACCTAGTATGGTTTTTGAATTTTAAATATTGATTTCGAATCATCAAAAGTCTAGAAATAATTTAATTAAATCTTACATAATCCCCAGAGCACCTCCAAAAAGTTTCAAAATTTTTTGAAAATGTTTGTTGTTCTGGAAAATAAAAAACAGCATTTCTTCAATAGGACATAGGCACCAAATGATTTTTGAAAAATCCACAGAGCTGATCATGCTCTAAAAGTTTTATGAGGACTTTAGCATTTCCTCAGGACCTTACACAAAAAAGTTTCATAAAATGTAAGGTATGTTTAATGGCTCAATCAAATATGAGAACTTTGGTTGCAAAATAGGAATTAAATAAAGATCAGCAAAAGCTGAAATTGGGAAGGCGCCTTTTCTCCAAGCTTTGTTCTCTTTGAGGAGGCGTAAAGCCTAGGATCCCGTCTTCCCTATCTGACTACTCTCCCTTGCTATCTCTCTCTCTCTGCCATGTGCATTGCCTGCCTGGCTGACCTCGCCTGCCAGCCTCCCCTCGCCCCGATGCATGTCCCATGCTGCCCGTGCCACACCGTGCACGCACCACGTGCACTAGCACATCCAGGTCATAGAGTGCTGCTACCACATTGCCGCTAAGCCCTGCCGTGGTAGCCATCGGCCTCCGCCCACACCTTGCCACACCAAGTATCCTGCGACAGGAGTTAGAACTTATGTGCCGCTTCTCACCCTCCTCATCGTCGCGTCAGCTCAAGCGTGCCGCCAAGCACGCTGTTGTGCCACTGCTACTCCATCAACCCCGCCACTATCTTTTGCACCCCGCAGGCACACAAAGCCACTCGAGATTTCTTGTAAGTTGCCCCACCGTATCTCCTTCTTCCTATGTAACATCTCAAAAAATTTAAAAATAAAATAAAATTTTAAAATGACTAAAATAAAAATTTGAGTTTGAAATGTGATTTAATTTTTAATTTTCACTTTTTCTGAATTTTGACTTAAGGAAAACTCAATTTCTTTATTGAACTTCATTTTTCCAAATAATGAAAACCAAAATCACAAAATGAATAAAGTGAAATAAAATTTAAATAAAAAATGTGATTTAATTTTGGACTTTCTGGCATTATTTATTTTTCTCAGATTTTTTCTCTAAAGAAAAGTCTTTTATAATGAGTTAGTAAAAAGGTAAAACAAAATATCAACAAAAATTCTAAAAAAATTATATTAAAATATTATAAATCTCTAGAACTCTTTATATGCAGTCAAAGGTAATATGAACACATTAATGAATGAAAAGAAATGACAATTAATGAAATTTGAGTGGCTTGTTAGATTTTTGTAAACTTCTACGGAGTTTATGTACAATCCCAAAATTTGAAGTTTTGGAATGTTTGAAATAAAAAATAAACCAATTGCATTTTCTTGAATTAATTCCAGCTTAAATTGAATTTTCCATAAATGAAAGGATTTAATTTGGCTAAACTATTCACCAAAATAAAGATTTTCAGTTTTAGTTGGGTTCCTTGTGACCCAACGAATTTTTCTGTATTTTTGGGGATTTTTCTAAATTTATTTGATATTTATTTGAATTTATTTGCATTTATTCGAATTTCTAGATATTTCTTAAATCGGAAAATGATTTTTTATTTCCAAAAAGCCCCTCGGGCCGAATCTGCTCCGGCCCGCTCCGCTCGGCCCATCTCTCGCGCGCAGCCCACTCGTCCTACTTCGCCAGCCCAGCTGCGTCGGCCGTCCGATCGACGCCACGTGTGCGGCTGAGATCGCGCCCGCAAAACCCTAGCAGCCGCAGACTCGGAGTCCGCCGCCGCACGCCTTGGCGTCCGTGCTGCGTCCGATGCGTGTTCCCCGGGGCTATAAAAGCCGTGCCGCACCCCGCCCGAGGTCCGCCGTCTCGCGCCGCTTCGTTTTCCCTCTCGCTCGCCGTCCGTAGCGCCTCCGTTGCTTCGGGCGACCTCGCCGAAGATCGCCGTCGAGCCGAGACTTTCCGCCGCCTGTTCTTCGCCGCCGGTGCGTCTCCGCCACCGCCGTGGGTCCCTTCACCTTGCCCGCGTCGCCCTCACCCCGTTCCGCCTTGTCCCGGGTTCGAGCCGTCGCATCTTCGCCGTGCGCCGCGTCTTCTTCTCCATTGCCGGTGAGCCCCACGCCGTCGCCTCGCCGCCGTCCTCCTTCGCCCAACCCCAGCCGTCCAATCTCGCACCTGCATCCCAGATTGCGCCGTGTCGCCTCCGCCCGTAGCAGCGCTTCTCGGCCGTCCGATCAGCCTCCGCCCGATGTGTGACGCGTGGCCCGCTGCGTCGGCGCCGATCGGCGTCGCGTCGCTCGCCGCGTCGGCTGCAGCGGCCGTCGCGCGGTGCACGATGAACCGAGCCCGCGCCGTGGACCGAGTCCACCGTAAACCCGATGGTGTCAGCGATTGCGCAATAAATCCTTTTTCCGTATAAAAATAAATTCTGAAATTCTGATTTTCTGTATTTTCTCTAAATTTAATTTTCTAGAAGCCCGTTCTCGCTCATACGAACTCCGATTGAGGCGATTCAAGTTTCTAAATTTTTCTAAAATCAAGATCTATCTTCGAGAGCCATTTATTTTCAATTTTGAGCTTGTTTGAGTCTCTGTTTTGTATTTATTTGGTTTCGTTGCTTCTTTTCCTGAGCGCTATTTCGAGGGAGCGAACGAAGACTTCGAAGACCAAGATTCAGCACTAGATCAGCAAGGCAAGTCATAACCTTTGATCATATTGATCCCATGTTTGCAAAAGTAATTTACTTTTATACAATTGCATGCTACTTTGTGTATCGATGCTATTTAATGGGAGTAGATGTATGCCTAGTTGACATTATGCCACCTTGATTAGTTGTATGTCATCTTTCCATTGTTAAACCTAGGTTGGGACATTACTAGTTGGACATAATCGTTATACCAACATTGGGTTATCGTAGCTATGCTTAGACATGCTTAGATATACGTTGGGATTCATACCACCTGTTGAATAATGTTAATCTTGACTTAATGAGATATTGAATTGTGGCCGTTAGCCACTGTTGTAAAATTTGTTGTACCATGGCAGGGTTGCCATTGGTCTTGGTTGAACGAATTGTTTTCCCTCGGGCAAGTGATCGTGCAGTAAAGGGGGTGCTTTCTAGCACATCGGGATGAGGATGTCTTGCCTGAGACAACTTAAGGACTTAATCTTGTGCGCCATTGAACTGGGCCTAACCGTACTACCACAAGTCTAGTATGGGACAGACCTAGCTGATTAATTTGCAATGTCTAGCCTTGAGTACTGCCAGTTGGTGGTGTGGGTTCCGGGATGGACGGGTAGATTCGCGAGGCGCAAGAGGGGGCCCTAATGGGCGAAACCTTAGCGGGCAGTACTGAGTTTAGACAGTACGTTGTAAAGGCTTTGTCATGATATCTCTGCGACACACCAAAGGAAGTGTGCTAGTAACGTTTGCACAAAGAGATGTTCATGTCTTGTGGGTAAAGTTATACAACCTCTGCAGAGTGTAAAACTATTTGAATAGCCGCATCCGCGGTTATAGACAAGCCCGGGAATTTCACACGGGGTATAGAGTATTTCAAGATTTGTGGAATGTGGAATTGTTGGGATGTGAACGGGGAGTTCACTGTTGTGTTTGTTGTCTATCATTGATCTATCAGTTATTTATTTATGTTTTCATAAATATGCTTTCAATCTATTTATTGTATTTCAATTCAAGTTATTGCTTTCTGCAAATAAACCATAAAGCTATCCTTGTCAAGCCGTGCATGAATATATTGCATCATTTCCCTACGGCTTGCTGAATACCTTTGTACTCACGGCTTTATGCCCTTGTTGATCAGTTGCTGAAGGAGATAATGAATCTCATGAGGAGGAATTCTATGAAGACTACGTGGATTAGGAAAGCGTTCCCCAGACGATTGTCTGTGGCATGTCGAATAGCTCAAGTTATCTTTTCCGCTGCAATAATTATTTGTTTCTTAAGCCCTTAAGGCATAATGATGTAAACTTTGACCATAAGGTCGTTTGCTTAATTTAATAATAATTTGCTTCTTCTTAGTTAATTCGTTGTATGGAATGATATTTCATCTATGTTTCCGCTGTGTGCACTAGCGTGATCCTGGACTAGTGCAGTATACACAGAGGGTTTCGGATTTGCAAATCCGGGTCCCGACAGTTTATCTCGAGCTGAAATTTTTACCATAAATTTTGTAGAGAATTTTTAATCTCTATTAAAAATATAAAAAAATTAATATTCATATTTATTGCCTTTTAAAAATTCTAAAACATAAAACTAGAAAAATCCAGAAACAAAAATGTCAGATTTAATAAACAATAAATACAAAAGATCTCAATCTTAAAAATTTTCAAAAGAACACTTAGAAGACAACAAATCTTCTCCAAAATTTGCAAAAATTCTTGACCTTATTTCAATCCTCAAATAAATAAAAATCAGATAAGGGTGAAATGGATAGAGCTGATTGTCAGAATTATAGGAATTTTTATACATAATTTTTTAATATGAAAATTTATTGGATAACAAAAATTATCTAAAATTACTCTTGAGAAATTATCAAAAATATCAAACCAAAGATAAAGGTTCATTTACTGCTTGGAATCCGTGTTAGCTCAAAATCAGGATTCTTGATCCATCTCCTTATTTCTCTTGCAAGTGGGCACAGCCAACTAGTGCCCCATCTGTCGGCAAGGTCATAGCCCTCTTCTCTCTCTCTCTCTCTCTTTGTTTCTCTTACAAGAAGGACCCACTGCTCACTGGCCACACATGTCAACCCGAGACTTGCCTTCCTCTCCTCCTCTTCTTTCCCTTCCTCCACATGGCAGATCACCGAGCCACCGTCTCATCCATCTTTGCATCTGGTCAAGTCGACCATTCCAACTGCAATGACCAAATTATATAGTCGTATATGACACTTCCCATCCCATGCCGCAGCCCTGGAGATCGTGCAGCTACCCCATGCCCTTACTGTCCTGTCTTCTTTTTCCACACACAAAGCACAAGCCACTCTCCATCATGGGAAACCAGCAAAATGGAACTACCTTGCATCGCTGATGCTTTCCTTCGCCTCACCCGAGCCTGAGATGCCCATGTTCAACCTCACCGGCCAACCACCGCTTCTGTCGCTGCACGAGCACGGTGGCGGCACACCTCCAGCCACCGTCGGCTGCATCCAAGGCCACCTAGATTCGTCGAACCATCCTCCAGCCCCTCAAGCCATCAGCTGTGCAAATCTCTACTCCCTCGCCATCGGCGACTGCGAAACCAGGCGCTCCACCGTATGCTCTGTTCTGAGTAGCTAACAGGCAGGCCCCAGTTATCAGTCGGCACGAGACAGTGAAGTTTCAAACAGTGAATGCGCCTTCTAATTTCAGAAAGCATATTTTCCTTTTTCCAGCTAATTTCCAAACCCTACAGCATTCATGTATTAGTAACATTTGCATTTTAGCAACAATTCTAGTAAACTAAATTTCTAAATTCATGTTAAATCATGTAGATTCTGAATATGTAGAAATATTTATTTTTCAATAAAATTTTGAAATATTTGAATTAAAATTTGACTAGAACCTTATTATGGACACTATTAAAAATATGAAAACTGCAGCTCCTAAAAATATGAAATAAATTTCTAAATGCTCCTAAGACCATAAGAAACCCATTTGTGCAAAAATATTTAATTTTTAAACTCAGTTTAAATCATTTGGATTAAAACTTGAGCAAACCGTAATATGATCACTATACAAAATAAGTAAATCCTAACTCGTAAAATCATAAAATTTATTCTGGAATATGCTAATGAATGAGGTGCTCCAAATCTACAAAAATATTTGTACTGGACCCTAGTTGTACCGGATTCATGAATAGTGCAATTTCCAATGCATGCAAATACAAACATGAATAACTGCTATAAATAAATGCTAATACATGGAAGACTGAACCAGATCATTTAATATTGTAAAAATTATTATAATTAGTAATAATATGCTCTTAGCCCCTAGGTTGAAATATGCTTTCATATAATAAATGCAGTTAAGGGTCTATATATATAAAACAAACAAATATAAATAAGATGACAAAGACAAATGTTAGATCATGTAGAACTGGTCTCAGAACATTCCTAGGATCAAGATCGTATTAATTGACAAAAAGATCTAATTTGAAATAAGTCCATTTTCCATATACATACAAACTAAAATATTAATAACTTTCGCAAATAAAAGCAAAAAAGATGCAAAACCAGTTATAAGACACTTCTGGGATCATAATCTACTAATGCTACAAAAATGGTTGTATATCTGTGTAAATTGCAGCCACAAATCTAAAACGAAGTCTAACCCTTTGTAACGCAAACTTTAGAAATATATAAGATTAGGAAATGAATAAGAACACCAGAGCTAAACACTAATATCAATGGGACCGGCTTAGAAATGCTCCCTAAGGCAAGATTGCCCTATTATGTATAAACAATTCTAATATAGCATGCTTTGCATCTTAATCCTATTAAAAGCATAACCCTACGTATTATAAACCCTAAAATCCATAATCAAATAAACAAACTTAAATAATAAGAAATAAGTAATTAAAGCATATTTTATTCCCAGAACCATCTTAAAACTATAAATTTGTGCTCTATAACAGCAACCTAAACCTAGACATTGCACGTGTTAGTTTATTGTGAGTACATGAATAGCAAGCTTTACTGTTCATGATAAACTATGGATATGATGGTTAATGTGATCAATGGTAATTTATTAAAAATAAAATAAAACTATGGTTTTAACGTGGGTGATTACTAGCAATAGCCGGATGTGCATGTGGCTTGCACATTGTGTAAGGAGAGATTATCGTTCAGGTCATATTAAGGACCGAACATAGTGTTCGTTAAACCCAAGAATTACTGTACATCACAAGTGCTGGTATGGGACAACCTTAACCGATTAAGTTATCTAGTTTAACTTTGCACATTGGAAGGCAGAGGTAGTATGGGCATTCCAGTGTAGGTTTGCTCGAAGGGACGTCCACACCGAAGTGATTATGGAACAAACGTTTAACCAAAACAATTGTGTATGCCTTGTTATGGGGGAAGAACATAATGGGGCGTAAACCATCGTTAGTACTGTGAGTACAGGTCAGGATCCGTGCCATAACTAGGATTTGTCGTCACTGGGCTGGTGCAAAGTTAACCTAGGTAATGTAAAGGTTTCTGTCATGAACATTCTGGCCATACGCCGAAGGTGCGTAAAAATAGCGGCAAAAAGGAAAGGTCATGACTTGTGGGTAAAGTTGTACACCTCTGCAGAGCGTAAAACTTTTTAAAAAGCCATTCCCGCGGTCATGGGAGTCTTGGTGCGCCAGCACTAGTTAGATGTTTTATTTTCATAAAAGTCTAGTTTATGCCATGTGTTGGCAGGAAATGGTTCATTGTGTTGATCACGTCACGAAGGTCTGTGAATTTATTTATTTATGCTTACATACTTGTTAATTTATTTACCTGTCAAATTGCTTTTACTAAAATTCTGTTTGCAATCTATTATTCAGTATTTATAATTCAAATTGGCTTTATGCAAAATAACTGTAGAAGCCTTTCTCTTGATACAAGCCTTCATATATTATATGTTTTGCAAAAGTCTTGTTGAGTACAAAAGTACTCACCCTTGCTTATTTGTTGGTTTAGGTGAAGATAACGAACCTCCAGACGACATATACTTTGATGCAGGTTGCGGGAATTATGTTAGCGAGTTTTTCTAGGATTTATGCCTTATCAGTTGCTTGAGGGTTGGATGGGCACACTCTGAGACTTTTGCTTCTTTCCGCTGTAATATACTCTATTTTGTAAGACCTTATTGTATAAATTATCATTATCATATGTAATACTGAGTATGGATGTGATATCAATTGTTGTAAATGTGTGTGCTAGCCACTGATCATTGGACTAGTACTGTATGCACATAGATTCTCATTTTAGCATTTTATGCCATACTAATAACCGCTAAAGAATACCTAAGCCACTTTAGATTAGTCATTACCCTATCTCCTCGACAAGACACTTGGCCATACCTTTTAAACCGAAGAATCTCCACCACTCCCTCCACCTCATCGCTTAGCCTAGACTATATCTGGTGACTTTAAGTTGAAGCCAAAGTGGTCCTATGTTTTCGAGACTGAATAGGAGCCTTAGAAGAAGATTTCGACATCGTCAAACCACTCCATGTAGAATGAGAGACCAGCATCGTTAGGCAGAAAAAGATTACACTAGGATAGGTTAGCTATTAGAAGGAAATTTTAGACCCCTATTTACATATTAGTTATGTATATGCGAATATTTTATATTATTGCACTTTTGTTGAAATTTTTTTTGTATTTTTTCTCGGGTTACTCTCGTGAATACTAAACCCTTGGGTTAAAAATTTACAATGTGACAACCCTTAATTAATAAGAAAATCTACTTAAGAAAATTTAAGGAACAAAACTTTGCCTTATAAACTAATTAGCAATTACCTAATCTATGTAGAAACCATTCTCAAAATAATATTTTAATGAACAAAATGTTTCCTTAAACAATATAGATTGAATTCTAATAAACAAAAGATAGTCTTGAATTAGACTGCTACCCAGTAACCATTCTTTCCCCTTTAATTTGTTCAAAGTCTAATGATACAAGATTTTAATGGACAAAGATAACTTTGGACTAAACCATTCTCATATAACTACCTCATCTTCTCTAATCTATAGAGGTTTTAATAATAAATGATTCTAATGAATTTAAAGTTACCTTATAACCAAACTAATTCTCATCTTACCCCTTTCTGTCTTACCAATAATTCTAAGGTCAAGCCCCTCGACCTACTTTATGTTCATCCGTTTAATAACAACGACGAACGACCCTTCTATTGTTCCAAACAAGACGGACAACGTCACCTGTGTCGACTGTACAGAACTTGAACACTTTGCCAATGTCTACCCCAAGAAGAAATCCTGCACCGCTTCACCCTCAACTTCAAGGGAGTTAGTGGCAATCCCCAAACCGTCTCAAGGACCTAGAAGACATCAAGTTCCTAGAGCAATCCCTGCATTGTTATCAGGCTCTAGACATAAACGTCTTCTTCATATGATTGTTTAAAAAGCACATGACACACTTAATGTGGTATTGAGTACGTCCCTTGTATATTCAATTCCAACAATCAATCTTTTTGATTCTGAACATTCCATTCCTTCATGACCAAAATAGTTGCCAGTCAACACGAAATCAACCTTTGGCACTCTAAAATGAAAATCTTTTCAGCCATATTAGGATACTCATACCACCTCCTAGACCTTGCAAATCTCAGGGACGAGATTTCTGTTAAGGGGGTAGTCTGTAAAATCCTAAAATTTTTGAAAACAAATAAAATAAAATTTTAAAATGACTAAACTAAAAATTTGAGTTTGAAATATGATTTAATTTTGAATTTTCACCTTTTCTGAATTTTGACTTAAGGAAAACTCAATTTCTTTACTGAAGTTCTCTTTTCCAAATGCTCCAAGGCTCCAAAGACAAGATTTCTGTTACGGGCACAGTGACGGCCCACCTCCGGCCACCACCGGCTACATCCAAGGCTGCACCTAGCTTCACCGAGCCATCTTCCAGCCCCTCGAGCCATCAGCCGCGCAAGTCCGCTACTCTCTCACCATCGGCGACTGCAAAACCGGGCGCTCCACTATGTGCTCTATTCTGAGTAGCCAACAGGCGGGCCCCAGTCATCAGTCAGCACGAGACAGAGAATTTGCAAACAGTGAATGCGCCTTCTAAACTCAAAAAGCATATTTTCCTTTTTCCAGCTAATTTCCAAACCCTACAACATTCATGTATTAGTAACATTTGCATTTTAGCTCCAATTCTAGTAAACTAAATTTATAAATTCATGTTAAATCATGTAGATTCTAAATATGTAGAAATATTTATTTTTGAATAAAATTTTGAAATATTTGAATTAAAATTTGAATAGAACCCTATTATGGACACTATTGCAAATATGAAAACTGCAGCTCCTAAAAATATGAAATAAATTTCTAAATGCTCCTGAGACCATAAGAAACCCATTTGTGCAAAATATTTAATTTTTAACTCAGTTTAAATCATTTGGATTAAAATTTGAGCAAACCCTAATATGATCACTATACGAAATGAGTAAACCCTAACTCGTAAAATCAGAAAATTTATTCTAGAATATGCTAATGAATGAGGTGCTCCAAATCTGCAAAAATATTTGTACTGGACCCTAGTTGTACTGGATTCAAGAATAGTGCAATTTTCGGTGCATGCAAATACAAACAAGAATAACTGCTATAAATAAATGCTAATACATGGAAGACTGAACCAGATCATTTAATGTTGTAAAAATTATTATAATTAGTAATAATATGCTCTTAGCCCCTAGGTTGAATTGTGCTTTCATATAATAAATGCAGTTGAGGGTCTCTCTCTCTCTCTCTCTCTCTATATATATATATATATATATATATATATATATATATATATATAACAAACAACTATAAATAAGATGACATAGACAAATGTTAGATCATGTAGAACTGGTCACAGAACATTCCTAGGATCAAGATCCTATTAATCGATAAAAAGATCTAATTTGAAATAAGATCATTTTCCATATACGTACAAACTAAAATATTAATAACTTTCACAAATAAAAGCAAAAAGATGCAAAACTAGTTTTAATACACTTTTGGGATCATAACCTACTAATGCTACAAAAATGGTTGTATATCTGTGTAAATTGCAGCCACAAATCTAAAATGAAGTCTAACCCTTTGTAAAGCAAACTTTAGTAATATATAAGATTAGGAAATAAATAAGAAGACCACAGCTAAACACTAATATCAATGGGACTCGCTTAGAAATGCTTTCTAAGGGAAGACCGTCCTATTCTGTAGAAACAATTCTAATATAGCATGCTTTGCATCTGAATCCTATTAAAATCATAACTCTACGTATTATAAACCCTAAAATTCATAATACAAATAAACGGACTTAAATAATTAGAAATAAGTAATTAAAATATTTTTATCACCAAAACCGTCTTAAAACTATAAACTTGTGCTCTATAACAGCAACCTAAACCTAGACCTTGCACATGTTTGTTTATCGATTGTTAGTACCTCTAACTCAATTAGAGTTTAATCATTCGTAGCCTTCGTAAGCAAGCATTAAAAATTGTACATTTAAATCTACTAGAATCCCGAGACCTCACCCCTATATAAGTAGATACAGGAACCTTTAGGGTCAAAAACATAGATTCTCATTTTAACATTTTATGCCAAAATGAGAGTCGTTACATCCTAGAAGCGCACCTCGCCTATGGACCAACTAGCAATCCTCCTCCTTGGCAGCTATATAAGGCAAGCCATGGCCATCTCTAGCTCCCTACCCCTCTCTAAATTCTCTCTGATCCAAGGTCAGCCAAAATTTACTTCCGACGAGTTTCATTGCCGTGAAGAGTAGTCATGATGAGCAAGTCTAATTCCTTGCCCATAGTGAGCTATTTCCAAATCCCTTCGATTTGAAGCTCCCTTAGGATTCTCCGTGCACAATTCTTACCTTTCTCGTAGCTCTATGCCACCAACTTGCCGCCACTGCCATCCCCTTCTTTCCCCAATTCCAACCAATGATGCCGAGCCATCTCAGAGTTTCCCCGATGCTGCAAGATACCAAAATGGGTTTCATTAGTCCCCCTCATGCTTTCCCCCACTTGCCCTACCACCTTCACCTCTCTTCTGCCCTCTCCGCTATTGGCCATGACTGCTGCAACTCGACCTCGCCTTCGGCCACCTCCGATCATCGCCGGTCACCGCCAAAGCCTCCCTTGGATCCCCATTGGCACCTATTGATGTCCAAGACCTAGGGTCTCTTAACCGAGCTTATAAAAAGATGATTATGGGCTCCTAGTGAAAAAGGTCGTGAATGAAAATGGGGATTACTTCTTTATTAGTCAAGCGGTCTAACAGAGTACAAGAATTACATAGTCTAAAGGTCGAAAGACTTATTACAATTGTGATTACAATTGTCTCTATCTTCGATTGCTCCTGCCTTGATAATGCGAAGGGGCTCCCTATTTATGTTAGATGAAGAGGCGATAGTAGTTCTTCAGAGGGGTGTCATATAACCGAGAGATATCTTCCTGCCAAATGGTGTCTTCTTGCCAAAAGGTGACTTTTCCAAGGATAACTTCCAGGTAGTTGTGCGTACCTGTTCGATAACTGTCCATACGGAGACATGTGCGGGTATAACCACTTGTTCCTGACCAGTTCACTGGTCAGGTGACTATTTCACTGGTCCAAGAAGATCAGTGTGAAGCAAAGTTATTGAGCACCTCAATTGAACTAGTCGGAGATTTAACTGTTTAGATAAGGGTAGGCTTTAATCTATATTATGGGCTTTAGGTATTGTAGGCCCATTAATATAATATGGTCACAAACAATTTTTCAGGGCTCAAATAAATAATGAAATTTTAATCCTCGTCAGCTAGCCCCTAAGGCTTGATTAATTAAAGTTTATTACTCAAGGCTTTTCGTATCATGTGACCTTATGGGGTTATCACAAATTATTTGACTGTTTTAAGTACCAATAAATGAGAAAATCTTTGCACTTCTCTTGGTAACTGAACCGGTGCCAACCATCTTTAATGTGTAATGCATATAAAGGGGAATAAGGCTTCCTTTGTATACTTCATACTTTCAAGCTTCTGAGCCAAGAAAAAAATTCTTCGAATCTTATTGCTTTCAAGCTTTCTCTTAGTTCTTGATGCTTTTCATCTTCCACCCTTCTTTCTCCTCTCAGTAATTTATTATGATGGAGAGTATGACAAGAAAAGGAGGTGAAAAGTTTCAAGATCTAAATGGAAGTTCGAGGACATCAATCCTGTGTCAGTTATATGTTCATCAAAAGGTAATTTTTTACCCCTTCTTGGAAACCGAAATGATATCCAAAACTGACACCAGAAAGATTATATAATGGGGGTAAACTTTTAGATTTCTTATGCCATTGTTGTTTCAAGCGCAAGACAGTCTTTGAGTCCCTTAAAATCTTCAAGCCCTTTCATCTCCAATCTTCTTCTTCCTTGCAACCCATCACCATGGATAGGTCGTTTCTCACCGAAGAGAAGGTTAGGGAGCTCGAAGATCAAGGCCTGATCCCTTCTCTCAAAATGCTACAATGGGACCCTAGTGGATAGGATGCGAAGCCAGTGCCCCAAGAGGGGCGCCTCGTTCTCTTTGCCGCCTTCATTAGGTTAGGGTTTCGCCTCCTTGAGAGAGAGTTTCTTGCTGATGTGCTTGATCATTATGAAATTGAGCTTCATCATCTTCCCCCAACTCTATCTTGATTTTGAGCTTTCTCTCTCATCTTTGCGAGGCTTTCCTGGGCATCCCTCCGTTGCTCCAACTTTTTCATTATTTCTATCAGTACACTAGGAATAGCAAGAGATAGGATATCGTTGGTAGCACTTATTTTAAGCTCTAGGATAAAATGGCTTCTCAGTATCCCCCACTCCAACCAAGGATACATGGTGTGATTATCGATGGGAGTGGTTTTATTCGGAAATCCCGAGGGTAGACACCTCCTATTCACTAGGAAATTAAAGCGGCCCCAATGTGGACAAGGAATGAAGCAAAGAAGGAGAAAGATTCACTAGTCCTCATCAACGAGGAGCATGACATCATCAAGGTCATCGCCAAGTTGGTTGCAGGGGGCTTGTTGGGGCAAAAGACCATTTACGATTTTCTGTACCACAAGGTGAGCCCCTTGAAGAGGCGGTTTTGATTCGTTTGGAGAATGGAAGGCGATCAGGATCCTACTAAGGATGAGCGTGGTGGTAAGAGATTTTTTATTACCGACCTCTTCCTTCCTATTTAAGAGATTTTTACTGACATTCTTGGGTATTATTTCCTGTCAGCTATGATCGTCGTGGACACTTGATCAAGGATTGCGTATATACTGCACATTTCTTCTGATGGGTCTGGTCAACCTTCTTTGGATAAGCAGCCATCCAGTCTGATCGGACAAACCGATGAGTTCATCAATGAATGCATCAAGGTAAGTGCCAAAAAAATTCTTTAGTTATTTTATTAATTGTCTTTATGCTAATAATCGAATTTGTTTTCTAGTTGCATGGTCGAAAGTGGGCTACTGACCAGTCTGAGGTTTCTGCTTCGGCTCCACTGACCAAAAAGGAGAAACCTCCACCAGAGGTGCCTCAAAAGTAGTGGATTTGACCACCGTTGAGGCCAGTGCTGGTCAGATCAGCACTAGTCAAGCCTCGGTACCAATTAGTGTCATACACTCTAAGTGTGTGCATGATCGGTCCCAGGCACAAGATAAAAGGGTAGCATTCACTGCGGGAACACAGATGAGGACCTCATCCCAGGTGCGCTATAAAAAATGGTTCAACCACAATTAGGATTGAGCATATAGACATCTTCTCACATTTCCCTATGTTCAGGGTGAGAGTGAGGACTCAGAGGATAATGTTCCTCTGATTATAAGGAGGGCAAAGAAGACCTCTGTCTTGGATGTCGGGATATCATCATTCCCTTTAATATCCTGGGATATAGACTCAGGACTTCATTGCAGGTATGTATCTTTCTTATGAATATCTTTATTTCTGAGTACTTGTCTTCAAAATCTAAGAGAATTTTTTGTTGTTGTTTTTAGTCCTGAGACCAATACTCCTGATTCCTCTGTGGATCAGGATGTGGCTTCTTAGATTGGTACTAAGGCGAACCCACTGATCACATTGGCGATGACTAGTGTGGAACAAGCCTTAGTGCCAACTGAAGTAGCTGCTCCAGATGGCCCGACTAGTGGGCAAGTGGACCCATCCATTATTGAGGGTGAAAACCCTTCAACTTCTGGTGGTGATCCATTGGTCGGACAAGCTTCATTGCCCACGGAGGAGTTCGGTGCTCTTCTCATGGCAACGATGGAGATGGTTGGGACGACCACTACTATCGAAGAGGTGTCTACAGCTATGGAAACCAAAGACCCTCCTACTAAAGCGGGGGAAGCGCTAGTCATTCTGACCAAGGAGGCAAAAGAGGTGGTGCCTAAGAAGGCCATGACCACCGATGCCATTATACCAGTGGCTTGGCCATTAGCATCTTTCACTAGCCATCTCGACCTGGCAGACTTTAAGCAAGTTTTTGACAACTTGCAAACGAAGGTAAATTATCTTATCTTATTTCTACTAAGAAATTTTCTGAGAAAAAGATAATTCTAATCCATTTGCTGTTTTGCTTTTTTATAGCATTCGCAAGAACTGTTTAGCCTACTAGATCAACAGATGAAGACTTTGGCTAAAGCCGAAGTGGAAAAAACAAAAAGGTATACTCGAGAAACGACCTCTTTTTTTGTTTGTTCAAAGGTATACTCGAGAGACTAGCTAATTGTGCATGATAGTAACCAATAGCATAAGATTAGAGGACCATACAAAGCATGCCAGAAGTCTAAGTGAAGTGTACTCAGAACTCCAAAAATAAGCTCAATATCACCCAGAAGATGCAAAGAAAATACTGAAAGAAAACATATATAATACATAGTATACAAAACCAGCTCCACCTCAAGATATACCGTAAGGACATACGACTCTAAGCTCTCCTCTCAAGGCTACAAACTTAGAGCTATCCAAAACCTTGGTAAAGATATCGATAATCTAGTGGTCACTCGTCACAAACTAAAACACTATATCCCCCTTCTCCACATGGTCTCTAAGGAAGTGATATCTAATGTCTATATGCTTGGTCCTGGAGGGCTATATTGGCTTTTTAGCAATGCAAATGGCAAAAGTGTTATCACAGAAAAGTAGAACACTATCTATATCTAACCCAAAGTCCCGCAAGGTCAATCTCATCCAAAGCAACTGACTACAGCAATGTACTCGGCCTCAACAATGGACTGTGGAACTTCGGACTAATTCCTAAATGACCAAGAAACAAGAGAACTGCCAATGAATTGGCAAGTGTCAGAAGTGCTCTTCCTATCTATCCTATAGCCTGCAAAGTATGCATCTAAAATGGCTCTAAGGGACAGATAAGAAGAGGAATAGTATCAAATACCATAGTTAGTGGTAGCTCGAAGGTATCTAAAGATGCGCTTCACCGCTTGGTGGTGAGAGATGCGGGGAGAAGCCTAAAATCGAGCACACAAACATACATCAAAATGTATATCCAGCCTCGAAGTAGTGAGATACAAGAGGGAGCCGATCATGCTTCTGAACTCCTTCTGATCAACTAGATCGCCATCCTCGTCAGGCTTAAGGACAACATTGGCGACCATAGGAGTCATCATTGGCTTCCCATCAGACATGTGGAAGCGTCTCAGGGGATCTCGAGTATACTTGCCTTGATGCAAGAAGGTACCCTCTCGAGTCTGCTTAATTTGGAAGCCAAGGAAGTAGCTCAACTCGCCCATCATGCTCATCTCGAACTCTGTGCTCATCACTTTTGAAAACTGAGACACAAGAGAGTGCGAAGAGCCACCAAAGATAATATTATCCACATAAATCTGAACAAGAAGTAAATGAGAATCCTAGTGTCTGATGAACAGAGTCTTGTCTACTTTACCCATCTTAAAACCATGACTAAGAAGATAGGATTTATGCCTCTCATACCAAGTTCTAAGAGCCTGCTTAAGTCTATATAAAGCTTTGAAAAGTTTGTAGACATGGTTTGGATACTTGGGGTTCTCAAATTCTGAAGGCTGCCTGACATACACCTCTTCCTCAATATATCTATTGAGGAACACACTCTTAACATCCATTTGATAAAACTTGAAGCCCTTAGATGCCAAAAATGCAAGCAGAATTCTAATTGCCTCTAATCTAGCTACAAAGGCAAAGGTCTCCTCAAAGTCAAGACCCTCAACCTGAGTAAAGTCCTATACAACTAGCCTAGTCTTGTTCCTTATGATAACCGCATCCTCATTCTGTTTGTTCTTGAACACTCACTTTTCCCAATGACATTATGACCAGATGGGGGCTCAACAAGCTGCTATACCTTGTTCCTCGCAAAGTTCTCAAGTTCCTCATGCATAGCATTAATCCAAGACTCATCGGATAATGCATAAGAAACATCCTTCGGCTCAAAGGAGTAACAAAAGCAGAGTGGAGACAGAAACTGGACAAGTTTGGTTTTGATCTTGTGACATGCTCAAATAGATCACCAATGATCTGATCAGCTAGATGATGTCTCTAAATATGGCAGGAAGATCCAAAAGCAGAAGTGGCCTCTACCTCATGAACAAAAGAGGCAGGAACAGAGCCACTCACTGAAGAAGAGTCAGAAGGTAAGTGCTAGCCTCCCTAAGGTGCAGAGAGGGAAACAGGAGGCTCCTCAGGTGTAGATGAGAATGGACCAGGTGGAACACCATCATCCTCATCCTCTACAAAGATGGTCTCGGAGAGGGAAGAAGAGCCTAAAATATCGGGTCTAGCTCTTGGACTTGGCTCATCAAATGTCACCTCATAAGTCTCTATGATCCTATTCGCACCACAACTCTGGACCCTATAGCTACGAGAAAAAGTCGAGTAACCTAGAAAAATACCATCAGAAGAATTAGACTCAAACGTATCTAGGTTCCCAGAATTTAGAATGAAATATTTGCAACCAAACAAAAGAAAATGAGAAACACTGGGCTTTCACCCATACCTCAACTCATAAGAATTGCGATGCAAATGTGCTCTCAAGAATATTCGATTAGACACATGGCAAGCAGTAGCTATAGTATCAGCCCAAAACTTCCTAGGAGAAATGTACTCATCTAGCATCGTCCTAGCCATCTCGACCAAGGCCCTATTCTTTCTTTCCACTACGCCATTTTGCTGAGAGACGTATGGAAAGTAAAACTAATGCTCTAAGCCTAACTCCTTACAGAAGCTCTCAAAGTAAGAGTTCTTGAACTCCGTGCCATTATCACTGTGTATAGCTCGTAAGGCACCAGGGAGCTCAACAGACAACCTACGGACCAAACCCCTGAAATGGGTAAAAGACTCAGCCTTCGAGGCCATGAAAAATACCCAAGAATACCTTAAAAAATCACCAACAATGACAAGAACATACCACTTCCCATCCGCTGACTGCACTCTAGCTGGACCAACAGTTTCCATATGTAAAAGCTATCCTGATGCATTAGTCATCACAATAGTGACTAGAGGATGAGAAGCAGCAACCATCTTGCCATATCAACAAGGAGAGCAAACTAAGTTGACCATCTTGAGTTTACGCAAATCACGAATGAGATCATGGCTGTTAACCCGGGTCAAATGGTCAAAGCCGATGTGACCTAATCTCCTATGCCATAATGAGAGATCACGGGACTCTGAAGCAATCAAACAACGAAGAGAGTCTCCAGAAGAAGCAGAAAAATTAGCACGGAAGACTTTCCCAAATCTAGAGATCCCACAAAATAATACCCCTGAGGAATCAAGGATTCTGCAAGGCACTACTCTTAAAGCTTACCTCAAAAGAGTCATCGAAAAGCTGAGAAATAGAAAGAAAATTGTATTGCAGCTTACTCACTAAAGCAACATCCTTAAAAATGAAATTTTTATTAATGCAGATGGTACCTTTGGCAATGACTCTACCCGAAGAAGCGTCCCCAAAGGTGATCAACTCATCACCGGAAGCACGGACTAGGAAAGAGAACCATCTAAAGTATCTGGTAATATGACGAGAACAACCAGAGTAACCGATCTAAACCTCTCCCTTCCCCATCCTACAGACCTGGATCAACGAAAAAGAGAGAGAGGTGACTCAGTACTAGGACAAATAAGAGCAGATTTGGGAACCCAATACTGAATCACATGATGTCTCGAAGTGCCAGCCACAAGAGCAAAAGACTGGATTCTAGTGTATCTTTGACGCTTTACTATCACAAGTCCAGAAGCAACACCAGCAGCGAATCTGGGAGCTAGAGCTAGGTTTGCCCGCTGTCATACAAAGGCCGGACCATCCCAGTGAAGCTGCCCAAATCTCCTACTAGGGAACACCTCACACTGCTGATATCTACCTTGATGGAAAGAACGAGGAATATCAAAAGGACAGCGGAGTGACTGACCACAAGTAGCTCCAGGACGAAAACTCGACTAAACAGCATGAAAATCAAGTTCTGGACGCTGCCCAAAAATAGGCAACTCTTTGATCTGTCTAGCAGTAATGTGTGCCTTAGGAACACTCAAAGTCTAGGGATGACCCTGAATATCCCTAAGGGCACGAACACGCTCACGCCTTGTGATCTTGGCACGTCTGAAGCAAAAATCTACTAGGTGACCATCCTTCTGACAGAAGGTGCATGAATACTTCGCCTTGCTAGAGGGAGAAGCAACCTTCTGGTTAGAGGTCCTGTGGACAACCCCAGCAAAAAAAGCAGAAAAAAACAAAAACTTGATCTTGGGCTTACTCATGGGGTTTTGATGATCAAGATGATCTTGGATAACCTCCCACACTTCAAAGCAAGCAAGAACATGAGACAAGAACTATGCAAATACAATCTTCCAAGAACAATTCTCTTAAGAGCAAAAGATTGGTTTCTTGCAAAGAACACAAAATTTGCCTAGATGATTGGGAAATGATCTGAACAAGATTCATCCATCAATCATACATGCTTGGCATAAGAAGAACAAGAAAGTAGAAGGAGGGGAGGCAAATCCAAATGTGCGGAATGTAAATTTCAAGAATTTAAAGTGCGGAATTTAAATGCTGAATTTAAGACATAATGTAAATGCGGAAGGTAAATTCAAAATTGTGAAAATAAACTTTTTATTTCCGGAAGGGAGGTTTACAAAGCCTCACAACAAAGTGGGCAAAGCTCAAAGAAGCACAAAAACGTCAAAATCTTCAAGAGGGGAGAGCTAACCCTACCCCTCTATTTATACTACTCTTGAGTCATCCTCCACTCTTGGATGACTTCCTTCAACCCTAAGGATCACCATCAAGGGAATGACTCACTCACTCATACATGGGCTAACCCGAAACCCACACACATAACGGGTTTTGCACGCTTTTCAAAGCCTACTAACTAGACCTACTACTCTATCCTCTAGACCGTGATCCAATGGCCCTCCTCTATCCGAGTAGCTCCAAGTTAGTATCTCAACCATTTCTTGTCTTCTAGGCTTGTAGCAAATCTGTCTCCGATCATCATCCAGCGATCCTTGATCGTCTAGACCTCCGGTGAACCTCGCTTAGTCCCAGTCATCCTCCGCCTCACTATAACCTAGCATCGTCGTCCTGCGACCATCAAAAATCAAGGCAAACCCATCACATGGAAATGTCCAAATTGATATGCAATAAACGTCACAAAATCACAACTTAATTGCAATTTCACTCATAAAGTCAGTATTATCGCCATCTGGTGCCGGTAGCACCGCACATCAGGTACTACCACTCCCACATAGCCATTAGTACCGTATGCCCTAAAAACCTCAGCGAAGGCACTCTTTAGAAAATTCACACCGCCCCTAGGGCCAGTAGTACTGACACCCAAGTGCTCCGCCCCCACATGGCCGATAGCACCGCAAATTCCAGACAGAGCTCAAATTGCTTCAAATTCAAAATAGTGCTCAAAACAAACTCAAACTTAAGCACATCATACTTAAATACAGTCAATAACTCCTCACCAATAAAGATAGATCTCCACATGGTCTTTCAGTTTTATATAGGAATCAGTTCGATATCTTGCGGATAAAGACGTAACTTGTACTTCATTAGCAGCCTCTTATAAATTAGTGGCTAGGGATTTAATAGTTTTTGCATTGAGCATATTATCACCTTTCGTTGGTTGGTTAAGAATTGCACTAGTAAAAATGTGAATTCTTTTCATAGAAGTAATTCCCTGTGAGGTACTAGGAGCCAAATTCAAGTCTCTTACCGTTGCCCTTGGTGGCAATGTAATTGGAAGAACATGTTGAGGATGCCCTCCTGATGGATTTGGCCTTAAGCACGATCCAGGTTGGCTGCTAAAGTAATGGCACTTTGTCTCCACCACAACCTTCTATTTTGCCGCCACAAGATGTTCATGGCGATCTTGAGTAGCCTTTTCTGCCAGTTCACGGGCTTCATGTTCTTCACATTCTACCCGTTGTCCATCTGTCTCGCTGGTAACCGCATAGGCACATAATCCAGAGCAGACAGAGGGTGTCAATGCTCAATCTTCATCCAAAGACAGGATATAATCAAGACCTCGAAGATAATCTTCCAAGGTTGAGCTTTCCAAAATGTTATTATTATTATTGGAAGTATGTTCATTATCAACTTCCATGGGATGCACTCCATGGACATTTGCTTTCGAACCAACGGCAGGAAAAGTATCGTACTTACCTTTTGATTTCTCAAATGGCTGTACTTCTACCTCGACCTCGGCCTAAATCTTTGCTAATTCTTCTTTGGAAACATATTCGGAATAGAAATCACACTTACATTCTTCTTCCGTAGGATAGTCATTTTCATCGAGATCAGCATAGTCAGCGAGATCGAACCAGTTTTCTTCATCCATTGAGGAGAATTGCGGTACCTTGATCACCAGACAGGCCCTCCTTCTAGCGCCAACTTTCGATGTCCAAGACCTAGGGTCTCTTAACCGAGCTTATGAAAAGATGATTATGGGATCCTAGTGAACATGATCGTGAATGAAAATGAGGATTGCTTCTTTATTAGTCAAGCTGTCTAACAAAGTACAAGAATTACTGAGTCTAAGGGCTTCCTATTTATGTTAGATGAAGAGTCGATAGTTGTTCTTCAGAGGGGCATCGTATAACCAAGAGATGTTTTCCCACCAAATGGTGTCTTCCCGCCAAATGGTGTTTTCTCGCCAAATGATTCCTTTTCCAGAGATAACATACGGGTAGTTGTGTGTACCTATTAGACAATTATCCGGATGGAGACATGTGCAGGTATAATCGCTTGTTCCTGACTAGTTCACTGGTCGGGTGACTATTTCACTGGTCGGGGATGACCAATATGAAGCAAAGTTATTGAGCACCTTAACTGAACTGGTCGGACACTTAATCGTTCAGATAAGGGTAGGCTTTGTTCTATATTATGGGCTTTATGTATTGTAGGCCCATTAATAGAATATGGTCACATACAATTGTTTAGGGCCCAAATAAATAACGGACTTTTAATCCTCATCAGCCCCCTCTAGCTAGCCCAACCGACCATCGATCTTCATCAATCACTAGCGCTGCCGACCAGCTTCGTGCCACCTAGCTCTGTTCTTTACTGCTGACTAGTGGACCCTCCTTGTCAGACCACTCTCACTCACACCCGAGTCACTAACAACGTGGCCCTACTCGTCAACCGTTTAAATAAAACCCGATTTAATGTTTTGTATCTATTACATGTGGGGCCAATAGGATTTAAAGATTTAATTCATAAAACTGAATCATTATTATTAAATGAGGCACTGACATGTGGACCCCACATGTCAGTGGCTGAAATTAAATAAAAATCAGAGAAAATGAGAAATACGCTTTCACTGTTAGGAAAAGTATTTTGCTATTTTAGGCAATTTTCAGTACATACAATATTCAAATGCTTATAACTTTTGCATATAAACTCCAAATTTAGTAAATCTGTTTCTAAATTTTTATAAAATCATGAGCTTTCTATTTCTACAAAAAATATTTAATTTTTGACCTCCTTTATAATTTAAATTCTAATTGGAATGATTCCTATCACATTCAAATTTATTATTCTTATAACTTTTACAAATAAAATCCAAATTTGGTGAAACAAACTTCTAAATTCTTCTAAAATCGTAAAATTTCCATTTTTAGAAAAATATTTAAAATTGGATTCTGAAGGACCATGTGGAGGTCCATCCATGTTTGTGATGAGTATTTGACTTTATGTGATCTAGGATAGCTTAGATTTGAGTTTGATTTAAAATGGATTTCAAGTTGGAAGTATTTTTGTGCCAGCATGATAGGTTACGCCAGACCAAGTTTAATCGGTTTCATATTTGCACCGGACCAAATATTGCATGAGTTGCATTTGCGCCGGACCGGGGTAGAAATGATTTGCTTTTGCGCTGGACCGAGTTAGGATTGACTTCACGTTTGCGCCGGACCAAGGGAAATGAGAAAACAGAGAGTTTTACTTTTGCGCCGGACCAAGAGAAATGAGAAAAAGAGAGTTTCCCATTTGCGCTGGACGAAGGGAAGAGGGAAACAGAGAGTTTCTCATTTGCGCCGCACTGATTTTTTCGCGCCAGACCAAGTCACAGTGAGTTTCACGTTTTCGCCGGACCGGTTTTGACAGACGGCAGTAATAGGCGTTTTTGAAACTCTTCCCTTACTGATACAATTATTTGGTCTACATGAAAGTTGTAGAGAATTTCAAGAAGCATCTTTTTTATGTAGACAAGGTTTTCATTTGAGCAATAAAAAAAATCATATAAAATCGGGCAGGTTAATAGAGAATTTCACGTTTGCGACGGATCATTTTTGACAGCGTGCAGTAATATGCCTTTTTCAAGGTCTTCCCGTGCTCAAAAAATTATGTGTTCTACATGAAAGTTGTAGAGAATTTCGAAACAAAACTTTTTCATGTTGCCAAGTTTTTCATCGGATTACTGCTGTATTGAAAACAGGATGTTTGCTTTTGGTTGAAGTGTTTTTGTCCATTTTGGTCTGTTCTAACCCCAATTCGTGATCGAATTGATGCGCTGGGTTCATGGTGGAACCAAGAAGGGTTTTCTTGTCTTTGTGGATGTAGGACTTCATTTGGTGGTCATGGTGAGGCGAAGGGAGGCTGGAACTAGGCATGGGATGGCTGGAGGTTCAAGTTGGTCGGATGTTCATCAGAAGATGGCCGGAGATGAAGTCGGTGCAGTCCCAAGAGACAAGAGATCAGTAGAGAAGCTAGCTTATCAATACTTGGATCAAGGAGAGCTGTTGGGTTGAAGTTCTGGAAGATTTGGATAAGTGTAGCTTGCTTTGAAATATGTGCAAAATCCTGTATGGTAGTGGGTTTCGGGTTTACCTGAGAGTGGTTGAGAGTGTCAGTGTGGGAACAAATCCTGGCTCTTGGAAGTTGTCTTAGGATTGAAGCAAGAGATCTAAGGGTGCGAATTGATCGCAGGACACTATAAATAGAGGGGAAGGGGCAGCCTCCCCTGTGTGGAAGTTTTCAGAGAAATTGTTGTTGCTCTCATGAGCTTTGCCCACATGTTGTGAGGCTTTGTAAAACTTCCATCCAGAAATTACAAAGATCTTTCTCTCAATTCTGAATTTAAATTCTGCACTTACATTATGTCTTTACTTCATGCAATTTAAATTCAGTATTTACATTCTCGCTTTTACCTTATGCAAGTTGGATTTGCCTCCTCTCTTTCTACTTGCTTCTGGTTCTTGTTGCAAAGGATAAGAGATTGATTGGATGAATCTTCACTCAGATCATATCCCAATCCTCTAGGCAATCTTGGTTTAAGTTCTGCAAGAAACTGATCTTTTGTCCCTTCATGATGAATTATTGATTGATCGAGTTTTGGTGTTTATTCTTGTGATTCCTTGCTTGCTGTGACTTGTGAGAAGGCATTCAAGTCTATCTTGATCATTACAATCTCACGAGAAAGCCTAGATCACAGATTTGCTTTTTGCTTGTTCTTGGTGGATTTTCCTTCTCAGGGAAAAAGGGCGAAACTTTAACGTTGATTCTTCAAATCGATAGTTGGAATAGGTTCTTGATATCATAAGGATCACATCTACCAAGTTGCATGGTCATTGGATCGTTAGATTCAAAATCCCATTGATTTTGCTTTTGAAGTCGTGTTGTTTTCTAAACACAGTTTTTACTGCTTTTTATTTTCTCTAGTCTTTGTTCTTTACAAGTAGTGCTTTGTTTGGGTGGTATTTATCCAAGAGGTTGAAAAATTTGTTTTGGGATCATTCACCCCCCTCTCCGCCATTCCGATCTTTCAATTGGTATTAAAGCCGGTTTTGCTCTTTCATAGATCATGACCGGTCTCAAGAGCCATAGCGATGGACAAGTATTCCACCAAGCCTCCTATTTTTGTTGGAGTTAATTTTCCGTTTTGGAAATCGCGGATGGAGTCATACATCACTGCCCATGGCTTCCTAATATGATAGAAGGTGAAACTCCCGTATGAGGTACCTGTTGATGAAAACGTCACGGCCGGAAATATGGTTGACGTTGAGGCGAATGCTAAGGCAAGGAACATTCTCCTACAGGGTCTTAGCCGCAGTGAGTATGATAGGATTTCTCACCTCCGTTCCGCTCACAAGATTTGGGTGACCCTCGATGCTTACCTTGAGGGCACTACTCAAATCAAGACCGTAAGGCAGGACCAGTTCAAGTGTGAGTTCAACAAGTTTGAACAACACGCTGGTGAGAGTCTTGACGATTGCTTTGGTCAGTTTACGAAGATTTTGAGCGACCTCTGAGCAGTTGGTTGCATATATCCTGACTCGGACAAAGCTCGACATTTCTTGACCGCACTCGATCTTCGAGTTTGGGAAATGAAAGTGACCACCATCAAGGACACTACCGACTTGTCGACTTTGACTCTTGATGGGCTTTAGTCCCGTCTCAAGACTCATGACATCGATGTCATCTCTCGCAAGACGAAATCTCAGTCGATGGCCTTGGTCACTGATCTCACTGGATCTTCCCTTGATCTTTCTGCTGGTTTCTCTCTTTTCGCCCTTTGCGAGCTAAGCGATGACAACCTGAAAAAATTTCCAAAAAATGAGCTTGCTCTTCTTGCTCGCAAATTTTCACATGCATACAAGAGGGTGAGAGAGAGGAAGAGAGGTGGCATGATCACTTGCTTCGAGTGTGGTGGCCCCAACAACATTCGGGCCAATTGCCCCAAACTGGAGAAGGCAAAGAACGACACCGGCGATTCGGCAAAGAACGACTACATCGATAAGAACCGCAACAAGAAGCCTCCAGTTCGCGAGCCGACGCGTGAGAAGAAGTACGGCAACTTCTCCAAGAACAAGAAGCTCTTCTACCGCGTCCTCGCCGCGCTTAACGACATCAACCTCTCCGACACGGAGACATGGAGCAATGAGGGCGAGGATGAACCGCAAGAGAAGAAGAGCAGCGACGACTTCTCCGGCATGTGCTTCATGGCCGACGCCAACAGCATCAGCAACTCTGAGCTCTACAGTGACTCGGACGAGGTACCCTCCTATGAACAGCTCAATGAAGCTTTCTGCAAATTAAGAAAATTTCATGCTAGAGCTAAAGCTAGGTGTGTGGAGCTAGAGAAGGAAGTAGGTACCTTGACTCGAGAGTTAGCTTCTCTTTGATCTTCTCCCTCTCGATTCACTGATGACTGTTCTTTGTGTGATGCACTTCTTGTGGAGTTGGAGAACCTAAGGATTATGCATGATAGTGTGTTATCTGAACTAGATTCTTAGGGTGAAGAATGCTAGCGATGATTCTGTTGATGCTATTGCACTAGATTCTAGTTTTCTTCATGCTCACCCTACTCCATCATGCTCTAATTGCCTTAAATTGCTTGCTTAAATTAATGCCATGAGCGATCACCTTAGGAAGCTTTCTTCTAGAAACGATGAACTTGAAATACATGCTTCTAAGGACCAAGTCAGCTCATGTGAGGGCTGTAGGCAACTAAAACTTGACAATAAATCACTAAATGTCAAGTGTGCTAAACTTGCTAAGGACTTACTAGATAAGTTATAAGAAAGTTGCTTACGATGTAATGTGATTGAGGGGGACTTGGATAAAATCTATGTCGAACTTAGGAAGAAGTTAGAAGACCAAGTCCATAGGATTAGAAATGCGTCATGCATTTCTTGTGAGGCCCTCAAGATTGAGGCAGCCGTGCTGAGGGAGAAAAATGCACGTGCTGAGAGAGCTTCCCTTTCTGGTTCTTCTTCTTCCTCTCTTCCCTGTTCTTCATGTGCCTCTTTCATCCGGGAGTATGAGTATCTCATGACCACTCTCGAGAAGTTTGTAGGAGGCAAGAAGAAACTCAATTTATTCTAGACTAATCCAAGATTAGCAGATTTAATCAGGGTTTAGGATTTGACCCCTTGGAGCATGCTCGGGCGCATCCTCCTACCATTGTGCGCGGCTCCAAGAATGGTGAGATAGTGGTAGCTCCCAGAGTGAGTACCACTGTGTTTAGGTCTGCTGGGGTTATCTATAGGATTTCTGATCAGAAGGTTGTTATTCCCGTTGCTTCTGCCTCTAGCAAGGCGAAGTACACATGCATCTTCTGTAAGAAGGATGGTCACCTAGTAGATTTCTGTTTCAGGCGCGCCAAGAACACTCGATGTGAGCGTGTTGCTACTCTTAGGGGTATTCAGTGTCATCCCCAGACTCTGAGTGCTCCTAAGGCACACATTGCTTCTAGACAAGTTAGAGAGTCGTCTGTTTTTGGGCAGCGTCCAGGACTCGGTTTTCATGCTGTTTCTTTGAATTTTAGTCCTGGAGCCGCTCGTGGTCAGTCTTTCCGCCATCCTCTTGATATTCCTCATTTTTCTTATCGAGGTAGATATCAGCGGTGTGAGGTGTTTTCTGGTAGGAGTTTTAGGCAGCCTCACTGAGATGGTCCGACCTTTGCACCACAGCGGGCCAACCCAGTTTCAGCTCCTAGATCATCTACTAGAGTTGCTACTGATCGTGTTAGGGTTAAACATCAGAGAGACACTCGAGTCCAGTCTTCTCCTGTGGCTGGTACTCTGAGGCGTCGTGTGGTTCAGTATTTGGTTCCCAAGTCTTCACTCTATCCCAGTACCGAGTCATCTTTCTCTCTTGTGTGTTGATCAGGTTCGTCGGATGGGGAAGGGAGATGTTTGGATTGTTGACTCTGGTTGTTCTCGTCATATGACCGGAGATTCTCGATGGTTCTCTTCCCTAGTTCGAGCCCCCGGTGATGAGTTGATCACTTTCGGGGATGCTTCTTCAGGTAGAGTCATTGCTAAAGGTATCATCTGCATTAATGACAATTTCATTCTTAAAGATGTTGCCTCAGTGAGTAAGCTGCAATACAAATTACTTTTGTTTCTCAGCTTATTGATGACTCTTTCGAGGTGAGTTTCAAGAGTAGCGCCTGTAGAATCCTCGATTCTTAAGGAGGGTTAGTTTGTGGGATTTCTAGATATGGGAGAGTCTTTCGTACTGATTTTTCTGCTTCTTCTGGAGACTCTCTCCGTTGTTTGATTGCTTCAGAGTCCCGTGATCTCTCCTTCTGGCATAGGAGACTTGGTCACATTGGATTTGATAATTTGACCCGAGTTAGCAGTCACGACCTCATTCGTGGTATGCCTAAACTCAAAATGGTCAAAGACTTAGTTTGCTCTCCTTGCCGACATGGCAAGATGGTTGCTGCTTCTCATCCCCCAGTCACTGTTGTGATGATTGATGCACCAGGACAGCTTTTACATATGGACACTATTGGTCTAGCTAGAGTGCAGTCAGTGGGTGGGATGTGGTATGTTCTTGTCATTGTTGATGATTTTTCGAGGTACTCTTGGGTGTTTTTCATGTCCTCGAAAGATGAGACTTTTACCCATTTTAGGGTTTTGGTTCATAGGTTGTCTTTTGAGCTCCCTGGTACCCTACGAGCTATACACAGTGACAATGGCACGGAGTTCAAGAACTCCTATTTTGAGAGTTTCTGTGTGGAGTCTGGTTTAGAGCATCGCCTCTCTCTCCTACATCCTCAAAGAAATGGCGTAGTGGAAAGAAAGAACAGGACCTTGGTAGAGAAGGCCAGGACGATGCTAGACGAGTACAGTACTCCTAGGAAGTTTTAGGCTGAGGCTATAGCTACTGCTTGCCATATTTCTAATCGTGTACTCTTGAGAGCACATTTGCACCACACTTCTTACAAGTTGAGGTATGGGCGAAAGCCCAGTGTTTCTCATTTTCGTGTGTTTGGTTGCAAGTGTTTTATTTTGAAGTCTGGTAAACTGGATAAGTTTGAGTCTTGTTCTTCTGATGGTATCTTTCTAGGTTATTCGACTTCTTCTTGTAAATATAGGGTCTGGAGTTGCGATGCGCATAGAATCATAGAGATCTATGAAGTAACCTTTGATGAGGCTAGCCCAGAAGCTAGACCCGACATTTCAGGCTCTTCTTCTTCCTCCGAGACCATCTTTGTAGAGGATGTGGATGATGGAGATGATGGTGTTCCACCTGATCCAGTCCCGTCTATACCTGAGGTGTCTCCTGTTTCTATTTCTGCACCTCAGTAAGGCCAGCCTTTGCCTTCTGACTCTCATGCAGCTAGTGGCTCTGCTCCTACCTCTTTTGTGCATGAGGTAGAGGCCACTTCTGCTTTTGGACCTCCTCGTCATATTCAGCACTCTCATCCACCTGATCAGATCATCGGCGATCTGTTTGATTGAGTCACTCGCTCAAAATCAGGTTTATCCAGTTTCTGCCTTCACTCTGCCTTTGTGCCTCGTTTGAGCCGAAGGATGTGACTCATGCATTATCTGACGAGTCTTGGACTAATGCTATACATGAGGAACTTGAAAACTTCGAGAGGAATAAAGTCTGGCAGCTTGTAGAACATCCATCTGGTCATAATGTCATTGGGACCAAGTGGGTGTTCAAAAACAAGCAGAGTGAGGATGGGGTTGTCATTCGCAACAAGGCTAGGTTAGTTGCAGGGCTTTTCTCGGGTTGAGGGTCTTTACTTTGAGGAGACCTTTGCCCTATAGCTAGACTAGAGGCTATCGAGATCCCGCTTGCATTCTCTCGCATTCCGGGCTTCAAGCTCTATCAAATGGATGTCAAGAGTGCATTCCTCAATGGCTATATTGAGGAAGAGGTTTATGTCAAACAACCTCCAGGATTTGAGAACCCCAAGTTTTCGAGTCATGTATACAAGCTTTCCAAAGCTCTGTATGGACTCAAGCAGGCCCCCAGAGAATGGTATGAGAGGCTCAAGTCTTATCATCTAGGCCATGACTTCAAGATGGGTATAGTAGACAAGACTCTATTCATCAAACACCATGAGTCGCATTTTCTTCTTGTCCAGATTTATGTGGACGATATCATTTTTGGTGGCTCATCTCATTCGCTTGTGTCTCAGTTTTCTGAGGTAATGAGCACAGAGTTTGAGATGAGTATGATGGGCGAGTTGAGATACTTTCTTGGTTTCCAAATCAAGCAGACTCGGGAGGGTACTTTTTTGCATCAAGGCAAGTATACCCGGGACCTCCTGAGGCATTTCGATATGTCTGATGGGAAGTCAGTGATGACTCCTATGGACACCACTTCTGTCCTCGAGCCCGATGAGGATGGTGAGCCTGCTGATCAAAAGGAGTTTCGGAGCATGATTGGCTCCCTCTTGTATCTCACTGCTTCGAGGCTGGACATACATTTTGCTGTGTGTCTGTGCGCTCGATTTCATGCCTCTCCTCGCGCCTCTCACCGCCAGGCGGGCAAGCGCATTTTCAGGTACTTCGTGCTACCGCTAATTATGGTATTTAGTACTCTTCTTCTTCTTGTCTGTCCTTTCGAGCCTTTTCCGATGCCAATTTTGCTGGCTGTAGGATAGATAGGAAGAGCACTTCTGGCACTTGCCAATTCATTGGTACTTCTCTTATTTCTTGGTCGTCTAGGAAGCAGTCCGGAGTTGCACAGTCCATCGCTGAGGCCGAGTATATTGCTGGAACTAGTTGTTGTAGCCAGGTGCTCTAGATGAGATCGACCTTGCGAGACTTTGGGTTAGAGATAGAGAGTGTGCCACTTTTCTGTGACAACACTTTTGCTATTTGCATTGCTAAAAACCCAGTGCAACATTCCCGAACCAAGCACATTGATATTAGATATCACTTCCTTAGAGACCATGTGGAGAAGAGGGATATCGCGCTTCAGTTTGTAGAGAGTGACCTCCAGTTAGCCGATATCTTCACCAGGCCTTTGGATAGCTCCAAATTTGTTGCCTCGAGGAGTGAGCTTGGAGTCGTGAGCCCTTATGGCCTATCGTGAGAGGGAGCTGGTTTGTATATTATGTATAATATGTTCTCTTTCAGCTTTTCTTTTCTTTGTGTTTCTTCTGGGTGTTTTTGGGCTTATTTTCTTGAGTTGAGTTCACTCACTTAGATTTCTGGTATGCCTTGCATGGACCACTTATCTTGTGCTTTAGGTTGCTATCATGCGTGATTAGCTATTCTCTCTTCTCTCTAGGTTGAGTTCCCTCACAGTCTTATAAGTCTAGCAGGTGTTGGGCCTCCTAGGTAGACAGGGTCTATGTGCACTCCTTAGTTAGGATCTAGAGTCAGCTTCCCTATATCAATCACTGGGAAAGATAAGAGCAAGTCTGAGCCGTAGTGAGTCTCTTCTATCTTTTCTATGCTCAATAGCCACCTAGTTTGTAGTTTTCTCGATTTCTTCTCCTCATTCTGTTTTTCTGGTTGTTATTGAGTTCATTTGGGTTTTCTTTATGCCTAATCTTGATAATAACTCAACTTTAACCAGATTTGAGCTTAAAATTGATTCATTTGTTGAGGGGGAATTTAGGAATCTGTTCGTGCATTGCATTTAGACTGCATTTTCTGTTTTATGAGCTTTGTCTATTATGCAATTGACTCAATATTCATGAAATACATCATGCTATATCTTTTGAAGAAAATCACTAGCTTAGATATGTCCAAGTTCATTTATCATGCTAAGCTTAGTTGAAATCTGAAAAACTTGAAAGCTTTCAATGAAAACTTGATGAAACATATTGCTTTTACTTACTAAGTTTCTTCTCTAGGGGCTTTTACCATGAATTGTGAAATTTTGGATTACTCTAGAGTCCCTATAGCAACTTGGGTGAAATTTGGTTGATCGATATATGAGTCCTTCAGAATTGCTCATATGTGCTAAATTAAAATCAAGAAAAATTTGACTCTTTTGTGCAAAATTGATCTCAACACTTTATATTCCCGAGACTGCTTCCCATTGCATTTGGGATGAACTTGGAATATATTGTATATGACCAAGATCATTCTCTTAAGAGTTACTATTGATATGATCAAAAATGGCTTGAGTCAATCAATAGAAAATGCAAATATCAAACACATAAGTGGGTAAAGAATGCAAATAATATCAAACATTTGCACCCCGCTATGTTTTTCAAAGTCTTAAAGAAAATTTGCATAAATTGAAAAATGAGCTCGAAGGACCTTATATGCACTTCAAAATTCCCTAAAGTGCTGAGTAGGTTGAACTCTAGGTTTTCCATTTGATCCTTGAGTGGTTTTGCTTCTAGCTTTGAAACTTTGCTAAGTTTTGCACTTGTTAAATCTAGCTAAAAATGACACATTTTCAAAACTAAGCTTATGAGCAACATTTGTTATTTGCCCTTGGACATGTCTTAGACTAGTCTAATCTGAAATTGATAAACTTGGTGTCATATCTTGTCATTATGATCATTTGGATAATCTTCAAAGCTCTCTTAGGTTGCATTTCATGCATACATAAAAAGGGGGGAGAAAATTCCATTTTGATGCCTATATTGACAAAACGGGGAGAAAACGTAGAAAAGGCATCATTAAAAATGTGAAAGCTTATTTGGTTCTTATGATCTTTGTAAAATTTTGCTAATTCTTATGGATCATAATCACATAATAACATTTGGCACTTATGATTTGATTTTAGAGCTTTTTGTGGAAAACTTGCTCTCTCCTTGATTTAGCTCTAAAATATGTCTTATCAACTTGGTCATGTTCTCAGCCTATTCTCTCTGGACCATGTGTGGTTTTGCAATCAAAATGTTTTCTTCTTCTCTTATTCAAACTCAAATTTATGCCTTTTGTGTGGTTTGTCAATATACTCATCAATGGGGAGATTGAAGGACCATGTGGAGGTCCATCCATGTTTTCTAAACACAGTTTTTACTGCGTTTTGTTTTCTCTAGTCTCTGTTCATGACAAGTAGTGCTTTGTTTGGGTGGTATTTATCCAAGAGGTGGGAAAATTTGTTTTGGGATCATTCACCCCCCCGATCGCCATTCCGATCTTTCAGATTCAATCTAAATTCAATCCCTATTTAGGGTGAGTTTCAATACATTCAAAATTCAAATACTTGTAACCCTAGCAAATGAACTCCAAATGGAGAAAGACCAGTTTCCAAACCTTTTTGAAAACATGAAATTTATGTTTCTATAATGATATCTAGATTTTGACTTTGCTTGAATTCTTTTGCTTTTCTTATTCCTCCTCAATGAACTACATGTAGACACCGATGCTCCAGATATTTTTTTCTGTCAACCTCAACCCTACTACGAAAATCAACGAGTAAGGTAAGCATCCCCTTTGATCATATTGATCCCAATATTTCACTAAGCTTATATTGTTTTCATCAAATTTATTTATGCATTCGTTTATTTTCAGTAAATTGCTATATTGTGGGTACTAGTAGATATATTCCCGTAATTCATGGAATTTCTTTAATAAATATTGTCATGTCAACCTTGATAACTCTAAGGTAGGTTTAGAGATTATAGAAATATCAGTTGAGTATAATCAAGTATTACGCATTTGCTTAGCCATGCTTTAGAAATGGGATAACGAATGGTTGGATATATTGTTTGTTTAAGAACGGAAATTTTGGGCATGATGGGGATTGTAGCTTCTAGTATTTTGATATAAAATAAAAAATAAAAACTATGGCTTGACACGGGCGAGTTATTGCAATAGCCAGAAGTTCATGGGACTTGCACGTAGTGTAGGGCGAGTGTTCTCGCTCGGGTTGGATTAAAGACCGAACATAGTGTTCATTAAATCCAAGATATTCAATGCAACCGCAAGTGCTACTATGGGGTAGTCTTAACCTATTAAATTACTTAGGTCTAGCTTTGCACATTGGAAGGCCGCAGTAGTACAGACATTCCGAGATGGTTTGTTCGTAGGGGTGCTATAACATCCCAAAATTTTCTTTTATTAGATTTAATATGATTTTTCTTTGTTATTGAATTTTTGAGGTTTTATTTAATTCATTTTGGAATTTTTAAATAAGCCTTTTGCTATCTTTTAATCATTCAGAGAAAATTATTAATGATCTTTGGTTGGAAATATTTTATTTAAGTTCAAAATGTCCCAAAGTATTTTCTGGAATTTTTCAGGATTTTTCCTGATATTTTTGCTATGTATTTTGGCTTTATCTATTTATCTGAATTTTTTTATTCAAAAATATTTTAAAAATCGGTTGAATAGTTTGGGTCGAAACCCACTCGGTCCAGCCCATTAGTCCGCGCCAAAGCCCAACCGCGCCGGCCCGCGTGGCCTGCTCCATCGAAACCCTAGGATCATGACCGTCGATCGAGATACAATGGCCATGCCTTCTCCGCGTTGCCGCGTGTTGCTAGCCATCGATCATCGCTGAGTGGACGATCATGATCGTGCCACGTCGCCCATCCGTATCCACGCTAGATTCCGCCACCGTATCCGAGCGAACCTCGTTTTGCGCGATATTCGCGGAAGTCGAGGCCACTATTTAATGTGCCACCGTCACCTCTGTGTTGTGCACCCCAAGACGGGCCCATAGCCATAGAGCACGCCCGCTGACACACCGTCTTGCGCCTGTGCAAGCTCGCCATAGTTGCCGTTTCGTGCCGCCGTGGTTTTCGTCTTGTTCTGCCGTCGTCGAGTCGTCTCTGCCACCGCCAAGACCCCCGCTGACTTCGCCATGTCGAGACGCTTCAGACGCGCCAACTAACGTCGCCGGACGCACCCCAGAACACCGCCGGCCACGTCTTCATTTTCGTCTCCGGTGAACCTGCTCGGCCGCGCCATCGCCGCCGTTGCAAGCTTCGTCATCCGTCGGATCTGGTGAGCACCGTTGAGTATCTTCCACGAGTCGTCCGCCGGGGTAGCCGCGTTGCAAATCCGTGTCGCGTAGCGCTAGCCGTTCGATCCAGATCGGCCGTGTAGAGTTAGCCGCGTAGCGTTGGTGTTAGCTCGCCACGTGCCCGCCGCCGCAACCCATCCGCTGAATCTTGATCGTCGATTTTGAATCGTGCGGCCACGATCACACCGGCGCCGTGACCAACCGCATGTCGCCGCGTGTCGGGTGCTGTAGTCGAGACGCCATGCGCCGGGTCCATGGTAGACCAAGGCCAAACTGTGGACCGAGTCCATGCGCCAGTGACGCGTGTCGCCTCCTGATTAGGCCACGTGTCCGTTGACGTCACCATGACGTCATATATCGCTTTTTCCTTAGAAAAAAATATTTTGACCAAAATTCATTTCTGTGCTGACGTCATCATGAGGTCATGCTGACGTCATAAATACTATTTTCCAGTATAAAAATAATTCGGGTTTTCCATTTTCTGATTTATCTTTTATTTCAAACTTTGAATAGCTATATCTTTTGCCTTTGAACTCCGATTGAGGTGATTCTAGTTTCTAAAATTTTTTAAAATCATGATCTATTTAATGGTGAATTTTATTTAATTTTTGGAGTTGATATTTCTCTCTGTATTTGCTATTTATTGCTTTCTCGCTTGTTACGCATAGACATCGAGTTGCTCGGTGAGTTCGTCATCGAGGATCCAGCACTTGATCAAGTTCCAGAGTAGGAGTCAGAGATATTTGAAGGCAAGTTGTGCTTTGATCATGTTGAACCTATGCTTTAAATATTTTATTATTTCAAAGTATTGCATATTAATTCAAGTATCGTTGTTTCAAATATGTTGGGATTAGCTATTGTCCACTTTGAGTTACATCCACCTTACCATGTTGTATGTCGTATTTCATTTGTCACCCTAGAATGGTTTAATACTAATTGGTAGCTATAATTGACAATGTGGTTAGTTAGATCGCAAGTAGAATGCTTAGCCCAACAAGTCATCATTTTATGTAAAAATGGTTAATCTTGCTTAATGATTATGAAACATGTTTACTAAATTGTGTGTCGGGTGTTGTCACACAATGTTGTTGTTGTTGTTGATGGCACGTG
Organism: Otatea glauca; assembly: GCA_036346275.1. NCBI lineage: Eukaryota > Viridiplantae > Streptophyta > Magnoliopsida > Poales > Poaceae > Otatea > Otatea glauca. The sequence goes on along the minus strand of CM070712.1, from coordinate 19,916,997 downwards.
GTGCATGGTAATCAACCGGTGTGGTAAAATAATTTAGACTGAGGCAAGTGGCATGTATTTGTGGTGGGACAATACGGCACTTGGGCGCTTTTTATGATAATGGTTGGTTCATGGTTATGATGATTTTTAGTTAGTCTTGCCTTGGTCAATTAAGGACTTAACCTTGCAAGAATTTGAACTGAGTCATTCATACAACCACATGTCTATTATGAGACAGACCTAGCTGATTAATCTGTCGAGTTTAAGCTTTTGTACTATTTGTGGTGGTGTGAGGCCCGGGTAGTGGTAACCAGTCCTCGCACGGGTATGCTCACATGGCACAAGAGGGGGGCCCTGGATGTGGTAACCAGTCCCACCAGTGTTGAAACCTTAGCGGATAGTACTGGGTTTAGATAAGCATTGGAAAGGCTTTGTTATAATCACTCGTCTTTGTGGTGTATGGTTGTATCTTATGGGTAAAGTGTATATACTATGTAGAGTGTGAAACCTATTCGAATAGCCGTGCTTGCGGTATTGAGCATTGCTCGGTGATTACAGTCTAGGGTAAGATTTCATTAAAAACAAATGTGGGTATGGATATGAAATGTGGAATAAGGTTATGAGTTGGTTATTGGAAAACAAATGGAAAATGTATTATTGTTATTATTTGTTTTACCGTCTTTCAATCTATTTATGCTATTCTTTTACCAATGTTGCTTATGCAAATTAACCATGTTAGCCTATCCTTTGTAATAAGCCATGCATATAGTATATTAGACTTGCATTTTGCGCGCAACTTGTTGAGTGCTTTATGTACTCACCCCCTTGCAACAAAACATCACCAGTTGGAGAAGAAGCAACGCCTGCTTTTGACGAAGAGTATCAGAAAGAGGCGAATAACTAGGGTGCAAACCTTGTCAGTTGCCTTTGGCAGATTGAAGGGTTTCTACGCTTGTTTATTTCCACTGCTATTTATATATTTTCAGTCTTAGCCCTGCGAGGCATATTCATGTAAGGTTGACCATAAGGTCGTCGAACAGTTAGATTAATATTGATGAAGTCTTTATTATGTTACCGTTAAGTATGATTGTGGTATTCATCAATGTTGAGCCTGTGTTCACTAGCGTGATCCTGGACTAGTGCAGAATACACAAAGGGTCCGGATTTGCATATTCGGGTCCCGACAGGTGCCCTCACCGAGATGTTGGGAATAATGTCTACCGATACAACAGTGTATGCCTTGCTATGGGGGAAAGTGTCACGACAGGGTGTATAACCGTCCATTGGTACAGTGTAAAAATATATTTGACAACTATAGTAAGTGTTTGACATCACCGGGCTGGTGCAAAGTTAGGTCTAGGTGATGTAATGTGAAGGACCGAGATGGCGAACAGAGGGGGGGTGAATGGTCGCAAATAAAAATTCCCCCAAAATACTCCAACAAAAACCTCGACAAGATCGTTTAAAAGGAATTGTGAAAAACCCGAAAAACTAGACAACTATGTGTACCCCAAGCTTGCATGGATAAGTACCATAAAATATGTGGGGATTTTTGAGTCACAATCCTGGTTGTCTAGTGTCCAAAAGAAAGAGGAATCAATTCAAACTCTTGCTTTTAGAAAGGACATCAATTCAAATCACAAAAGTCACTTTCAGAAAAGCAAAAGCAGGATTTCCAGAACTTGTCCTCAATTTGCACAGGAGATTGGTGGGTTTCTGTAGCTCACAAAATTTTGAGACTTTTTCTCCCTGTGAGCATTAGAGTTGTGAAGAACTCCACCAAATTTCTCCTCAAAAATCCTTACAGAAAAAACAGGAAAAATCGAAGAACACAGTCTGGTCAAGAACTTCGAGCAGAAAGTTCGGGGCTCGGTTTTCACCTCATGGCGCCCAAACAGTGCAACAAGTGAACTCAAAAATTTTTCTGCAAGCGGATATCAGAGTCCTGCACCTCCTCCAACAAGAATCACTCAAAAAGGAGTTTTCTATATTTTTAAAAAAATCAAACACTGACTGCTGCGCGAAGAACAAGTTCAGAACAAAGTTGGAACTTGAAAGAAAAGATGTTCTCTACTCAATCCAAGAGTGCAAAAGAGATGTAAAACCATATGAACACACTCAAAACATCCAAGAACAGCAGCATTTAGAAGGAGGGAGGCAAATCCAAATTACTTGAAAGTAAATTATGGAATGTAATTGCGGAAAGTAAATGCTGAATTTAAATTATGTAAAGTAAAGACATAATGTAAATGCGCAAAATAAATTCAGAGGTGGATGAATAAAACTTTCATTTCTGGAAGGGGAGGTTACAAAGCCTCACATTCATGTGGGCAAAGCTCAAATGAGCATCAAAAACCTCAACACCTTCAAGGGAAGGAGGCTACCCTCCACCCCTATTTATACTACTCTTGGGCCACCTACCACCCTTGGATGAGTCCTCAACCCTAGAGCACTCATCTAAGGGCTAGGATTAACCCACACACACAGCCATGCAAGGGCTAACCCAAAACCCACACACATACCGGGTTTTCTTGCACGGTTTTCAAAGCATACTACCTAGACCCGCTAACCTATCAACTAGACCTCAATCCGACGGTCCTCATTGATCCACGCGCATCTAGCTAGCATCATCTCCTTTCCTTGTCTTCTTGACTTGCCCGGACTCCGCCTCCGATCATCTTCCGCGATCTCCCAACCGTCTCGACCTCCGACGCCTCGCCTAGTCCCGGCCATCCTTCGCCTCACCATGACCTAGCACCGTCGTCCTGCAACCATCAAAGACAAGGAAACTCCTCACATAGCAATGCCCACAAAGATGTGCAATAAACCATCCAACTCATCACTACCGCGTCCCATACGACCAGATCGCCACTCTGGCAGAGACAACTCAAATTGCTTCATTTTGAAAATCAATCCAAATCAAACTCAAACTTGAGCACACCTTGCTCAAATAAAGTCAAATACTCATCACAAACATGGATGGACCTCCACATGGTCCTTCATAATGGTTCATGTCATGACCTCTTAGCCACGTGCCAAAGGAAGCATGAAAATAACAACGAAAAGAGTTGGTCATGTCTTGTGGGTAAAGTTGTACTCCTCTGCAGAGTGTAAATCTTTTCAAAAAGTCATTCTCGCAGTCATGAGAAACTTGGTGCGCCAACACTAGTTAGAAGTTTTGGTATTTTCATAAAAGGGTTGAATTGAAAAAATTTGTGAAAATCTTGTTTACGATATTATGTCAATTGATTGCAAGGGAATGGTTTGATACTCATAATCGTGGAGGACTGTGAGTTGTTACATTGTGCCATCCATACTCAAAATTTACATATCTGTCAAGTTGCTCTTACAAATTCTGCTTGTAATCTACTATTTGATATTCATGTTTCAACTTCGCTTTATGCAAATAAACTTAGTAGTCTCTTCCTTTAATATAGGCTGCATTTATCGTACATTTGTAATACACTAAAAGCCTTGCTGAGTACAAAAGTACTCAACATTTCTTATTGTTGATTCAATAGACGAAGAAAGCGAACTCCCCGATGATACATATTTCACTACAGGTCACAGGAACTTCAATGACGATTTCTACTAGGTTTTTCTTGTCAGTTGCTTGTGGGATATTTGGGCAAGGCATACCGTTAAGTTTCTGTATTTTCCACTACACTTTATTTGGCCTTTATGGCCTTATTGTGTAAACAATGTTACCCTAATATATTTGTGACTTTATGTATATATGTGATGACAATGTTGTAAATGTGCATATTAGTTACTGATCATAGGACTAGTACAGTGTGCACATGAGACCTTCTCGGTATTCCACGCTAGAAGGGAAGGTCTCGACAACCGTTGTTGGATACGGCCTTGCGGCACCGCACCACCAGGTTCACCGATGTAACATCCCAAAAATTGCCCTAAATATTGTTTTATTGATTTTTGTGCATTTTGTGATTTTTTTGGAATTTATTGGATTTTTATGGAATTTATTTGAATTAACTTTGAAATATGTATTTTGGCCTTTTGAGAAAACTAATTAAATATATACAAAATTAATATAAAGTTTTGCCAAAAATATTTTATTTAAGTTCAAAATGTTTCAAAGTATTTTTGAGAACTTTCCTGGATTTTTCCTAATATTTTTATTGCCAAAAACTAATTAAGTGAATTTTTGGAATTATTTTAATAGAAAAACTCGTGAAAAATCAAATCAACAGTAACAGGCCGAGCCCATTGCTGTGCGCTTGCGTTCAGTCCATTACAGCCCATTCCGACCGAAACCCTAACCGTAGGAATGTAGGCCGTTGGATCTGCATTGGATGGCTTGGATCAAAGCGCGTTAGAAAAGGAAAGGATCTACTCGCTGCCATTGGATTCCGTGTCTAGGCCAGATTGTGCCACATCGTCGAAGAATTCCGACCGTTGGATGAGGATCGAACGGCCGATAGGTGTTCGTCTCCGAGCCGTCGCCGGAGTCCGTGTTCAGCACGATTGCACCGCCGTAGAGCTCTAGGGTTTCCATTTGTGCGTGCATGTCGAGGCTATTTAAGAGGGGGCAGGTACCCCTAAAGCGTCGTCGCCTGTGCCACCATTATCCGTGCATTAGAGCTCGTCGCAGTTGGTTGAGAGCACCGCTGTGGTTTTCTACATCTTCCACTACCGTCAAGCCGTCTTCCGTCACTTGGGCTACGGGTCTGAGTTCGTCGAACCGCGTCGCGTCGGATCCCCGTCGTCTCATCGCTAGTAACTCGTCAGAGCGCCGCGCCGTGTGTCGTCTTCTTCATCGACGGTGAGAAGCTTCGCCATGCCATCGTCGTGGACTCGCGCTCACTTTCAACCGTCAGATCTCAGGGTAAGCCATTAGATGCGGACGCGTGGACGTTTCTGCGACCCCTCATGTGTCTCAAGCCTCGGATCAAATCGTGGCCATCGGATCTGAGTGCACGGCTTAGATTGTGCTGATCTGTGGGCCAATCGCATGAAGACGCGTGGTGGTGTTGGGTTTGAAGCGTCGTGCGTCGAGTCTACGGTGGATGGGTTTCGTGCTGTGGATCGGGCGCATAGACTGAGCCACATGGTGGACTTTGGTCGCACCACATGTCGCGATGATGTCATAGCTTGCGTCATATGGTCCACGGGAACAGTACCGCTAGTCCACGGTGAACTCGAGATTTCATGGACCCAGTCTATGCACCGAGAACATGCGTCGGATTTTGATTGGTGCACGTGTCGCCAGCGGAGTAATTAGGAGTTTTCAGTATAAAAATAATTCGGTAAATTCGAATTTTCTAATTTCTGTATTTTCAATATTTATTCAAACTTCCAAAGGCTATATCTTTTGCATTTGAACTCGGATTTGGGTTATTCAAGTTTCTAAAAATTTATAAAATTGAGATCTATTTAATGGTGAATTTTATTTGATTTTTGGAGTTCATTTTCTCTCTATTTTGGGATTTACTTGGTGTTCTCTCTCGATTCGCATAGACGTTGAATTGTGCGATGCTTCGGAGGAGGATCCGTCGACCCAAGATCAATTTTCAGAGCAAGACCAGAACCTATTCCAAGTCAAGTTGTTCTTTGATTATGTTGAACCCATGTTTATAAAATCGCTATATTGTTTTACTTTATTGCACACTATTTCACATATACAATTGTTTTAAATTAAATTAGGATCTAGCTAATTTACCTAATTGATCTATACCCTACCTTGTCACTTGTATGCCATGATTATTTGTCACCCTAGGATGGTTCATTATTAGTTGGTTAAAATTAGCAATCAACATGGGTTGGTTAGACCGTGTTTAGCTTGCTTAGCCATGCCACGTATACTACATGTCTTTTGCAATATCAAAAGTGAATCTTGATTATTGAAATATGGAATATATTTATGAAAGGTGTGTCGGGTGCTGTCACACAATGGTGTTGAGTTGTAGTGACATATTTCACAAAACGATGTTGACTTGTGGATGGCACGTGGTGCATGGTAATCAACTGGGGTGGTAAATAATTGGATTGGGGCAAGTGGCAAGGGGCAGTGTGTCAAGGTGGGCCAGGAATGACAGAGGGTTTGTGAAAGTCTTGCCCTAGTCAATTAAGGACTTAACCTTGCGAGCTTTTGAACTGAGTTAATCATGCAACCACATGATCTAGAATGGGACAGACCTAACTAAATAGGATTACCGATATCCTGATATATGATTCCTCAGGTGGATAATCACACAGAAGCGTGCATACATGGAAGTGTGGTTATAGCGGAGGATGTAGCGTTGCACATCAATCTAACGGTTTGTCGGTCCTATCCTTCTCCTCCGCTAAGGGAAGGTGTAGTGTATGGCTTACTGGGAGGGTCAATGTTAGGATAAAGGTTTTCGAAAGGTTTTTGTCATGATCACTCGCCTTTGTAGTGTATGGTTATGTCATGTGGGTAAAGTGCATAACCTCTGCAGAGTATAAATCTATTCGATAGCCGTGCTCGCGGATTACAGTCAAAGGTTAGATTTTATTAAATGAAAACCTGGATGGGAATGCTGGATGTTATTGAAAGTTGGAACTTGACTTAGATTGGATAACTGGGTTTACCTGAAATGCCGAAATTACTATCTACTGTTATTTGTTTTACTGTCTTTACAATCTACTTATTGTACTTATTCATAAATGCTGCTTTACTGCAAAATAGCCATGTTAGCCTTTTCCTTTGGAATAAGCCTTGCATGTAGTTATGTTAGAAATACATTCTGTGCACAACTTGTTGAGTGCTTTAAGTACTCACCCTTGCCAACAACAACATCACCAGTGAGAAGTCTACACCAGCTTTGGAGGAGGTGTTCCAGGAGGAGATGAGTATTTAGGGGCGAGCCTTGTCAGTTGCCTGTGGTATATTGAAGTGTTTATCTACGTTTTCATTTTGCTGCAGTTTAATTTGTTATTTAGCCTTGCGAGGCATAATATCATGTAAGATTGATCATAAGGTCAGTCAACAGTTTAATATTTAATACATGATGTCTTTTATTATATTTTCGCTATGTATGATTGTGATATTCATCTATGTTGAGCCTGTGTGCACTAATGTGATTCTGGACTAGTGCAGTATACACAGAAGGTCTGGATTTGCATATTTGGGTCCCGACAACCGACCATCCAGAGGAAGAGGACGGCGGCGACCGGAGAGAAAGAAGACAGCGACGGTGCCAGATCTCAATTATTCTCACTGCCTCGACATCAGATCCAGCGGCCTTTTTCCCCAATGAATAAATAAAATTTAATTTTTTCCCCAAATAATTGTGTGTATCAGATCCTCACAGGCGGTCGACACTCACTCCTCATCCTTGGTGCCTTCCAAGGTGACGAACAGACGACAGCGGTGTCCATGACTCTACATGTCTAGCAGGACAATGCTTGGGCCACACGGCACGACGGCAGCACGGCGTGCCTTGGGCCTCGCCAGAGGCAAGTCGGGAGTCATGCAGGCATGACACGCCATGGCCCGATGCCTGTTGGGCCCGTGCCATGCGGCACTGCACGGCCCAACTCCCACCTCTACTTGGAGGCATGTTCTTATTGAGATATAACAGCAAAATCATAATAGAATAGGTAAAGACCCCTAATTCATAACTTAGGGCTTGCCTATTTAAAGCCAAATCAAGGTAAGAGGATTGAATATGCTGTTGAGATATTGTCTGGTTGGATGTTGGATGGATGATGCAAGATGCAATTGCTGGATGTGTTAGCGAAGGTTTTTAATTTCTATTAACAGAGTAGTCCTTATTCATTATATTAACCTTTTTTTGCCAGTCTCATTATATTAATTAACCCTTAATTGACTTTAATATACATTGGCTAATACTCCTTAATTTGCACCAGTTACTCTGTAACACCCAATTAAGTGGCTCCTGCTAAGGAGGAAAGCTCTAATTATTAATCCTACAATTTCCTTAGGTTTGGCTAAGAATGCAATCTTGCCCAAGGTCATCTTGGCCTAAGATAACCTGCGTCACCCAATCATGAGAAAATTGCATCCTAGGGCCTGTTAGGGGCTGAACCAGCTAATTAACCAACACATGTAACTAAGGTATAAAAAGAAAACACACCCGAACTAAATTCCAAAGCGCAGCACAAAACAACACACATCAATAATTAATTGGACCAAAAAAAACATATATCCAATTATTCCAATGGCTAAAATGTGACACCCTGGCCCAATTTGCTCAAAACCTAGCCTACCGTAGGGTGGGCCATGTATAACACTCCACTTAAACTTTTGTCCTCGTTTTATGCAGAAGGATTAACCCAAATGTGCTATTTTTAGACCCAATAAGCATTATATGCTACAAAAACTCACTTTAGACAAACACTGTAGGACTAATCCCACTACCGTTCCACATGAGCATTCACACTAATGGATCGGGGTATTATGTAAAATTCTATATCTAAGATGATTGCTGTTGGTAGTTCCTAAGATACTCTTGTGTGGCATTTTAATTGGCTGCACTCCCTCAATTTTGCAATGTTAGCTCATTTTCTTGTGAATAGTCGTTTCATGATGGTAGTCCATTGTTGTAATCTAGGTCAGGTATTTAGATTTTCCCATGTCTGCCCATGATTGTAACGCTGAGGGAGAATGTTGTTGAGTGGTTAAATATTTCATTTAATAGGGGCAAGTTTGGTCCATCTCTGTTAAATAATAACCTGATTTTCTTATTAATTTCTTTATCTAAATGTACGCTGATCTTAAACTAACATTAATTGTGAAACAAAGGTAGTAGCTGTGAGGGTATATGTGCTCCATAATTTTTGGGCACAAGTTCAATCGGAACATGATATTTCTAACAGGAGCTAGTGTTACTAAGCGTTTGATAGATCCTGATTATGACGTGTGTGTAGGGCCTTTAGTTTTGATTCGGTGAACAAATTTGTACCGACTAAAGTGCATGACAGATAAGAGATTAAGAGCTCAACCAATTAGGGACTAGCAGATGGCGCAAGAACACAGATAAGGTGTGCCACCTGTCGAATTCCTAGTAGCACTCATGTAGATTCCCATGCATGCCGGGCTATATATGCATCCATAGAAAAATTATTCTCCAATTTATTTAAGGTTCATAGGCGTGGGCGGTGTGGCTTTGGAGAGCATGGGATGCGGCTAATCGATCATGCATCGAGAGCACAAAGTGAGATGAATAACAGTTTGTTTATGGAGTGAATCCAAAAAGGAGATTAGCTTGCATTGTGTTCTTTTTTGGCATGCCCATCTTTGTTTCCTTATTTATGATGCATCAGTCTCTAATGTCGATCTCTAAGTTTAATTCGTTAACCTAAGCAATACATATATATATATCAAAAGGAGAAACGGTATACACATAAATCATGTCAATAACATCTTGACAAGTTACCTTGGCAAATTGGTTATTAATTCCACGCTATTCGTGGATGCCTGTTACACATATCATGCACGTGGATTGGACTAGATAGGATGTGCGATATTTATTTAGTTCCTAACAACTGCATGGATTAGTCAAGCATTTGTTTCTTTAAAGGGATGCATAGAAGAAAAATGGAGAAAACATGCAAAACATGAAGAAATAAAGGGCTACTCCATATATATATAATATAGGGAATAACTAGCAGTAGTGCATATTGTTGAGGTTATATATGTATATAGTGGGAGAGGATGGGAAATAGGAATTAAGAGGGAAAGAGAGATGCCACGATTCCCCGAGCCCCCCGGCTTTACAGAATGGGAATGGGATGCCCACTTGCACAATTGATCGACCACGTTGGTCAGGCTCCAACAGTTGGATGAATGGACGGTTGGATGGGAGGTTGGAGTTGTGATTGGTGTGGTTGCCTTGCTTAGCTTACCTTAGGGTATCTGCAGATTTTAGATGATATGAAGAAGAGAGAAAAATGATATCTATTATTTAACGACAGTCCTTATAAACGGCTTTTTATTGTGTGTATATCATTGTATAGACAATCTACTAATTGTATGGAAGACCATTATAGACAATCTATTGTATACGTTATCTTTAATTCTGTTTATATATAATATAAAGGTGTATTATAGACAACCGCCGTCTGTACTACTGTACATGCCCTTATGCTTGCGTGCATGCGCATGGTATATTTGTGGTGGGCCTGGTTGACCTCTCCTTGTCTATCTTCATCTTTCTCATCTGGCCTTGATCCCCTCCCTAGCTGCATTATTGCTGCAACATATTGTTCCTTGATCCATGAATCACCATCATGGAGATGTGTCGACAATGAGAGGGATGTTAGGGAGAATAACTGCCATCGATAATGTGAAGAAACACTCCCGTCTATATGCAGCCTTAAGTGCATTGTGCTAGGATTGGTTCGTTTACATAACCGCTAGACGGCCGGTACTGATTTGTGGAGTTATGCATTTCTCTTGTTTGTTTGGTTGAATAAGTTCTTTTTTATCATTGTCCTTTGAATCAACTTTTCCGGAAACCAGGTTTCGTTCTTATCGACATTTTACTTCTTAGGTAATTAACTTGATGAAAGGATCTATGTTTGTCAAATATCAATATCATGACCAATAGTTCACCTGGCAGAACTGGACTGCTCTCAGCTCTAGTTACTTCAGCTCTAGTAAGAAACCCAAAAACTTTGCTTAGAGGGGAAAAAACCTAACTGATAGCTACTACCGTCCATTTGCCAATCCTGAGCATTTTCAATGGAGTGCTGCTGGTCAACAGTTTATCGTTGAAGTGCTACCAACGGTATAGCAAAGTTTTATAAAGTTTCAACGGTACAACAAATTTCATATAAGTTTCAATGATGCAACAAGTTTCGTGGAAGTTTCGGGTTAAAAAAATTTCAAAGTTTCAAGAAGATTTCAACCATGGCCTTTGAGTAGATTTCAACAAGTTTCACAAATTAGAACAAGTTTCAAAAGGTTTTGAAGAAATTTCAAAAATTCAAGAAAAATTTTCATGAGGTTTTAGTTTCATAAGATTTCGCATTCGTGAGAAAGTTTCAAAGAGGTTTGAATTTGTTTCGTGGAAAGTTCCATGTAAGTTTCAACACATTTCAAAAAGCTTCAGTAAAATAGTTAAGTTTCATGCATGTTTAAGCAAGTTTCAACGAGTTTTAAGTTTCAAAATCCAAGGTTTTATATTTGAAAATCACAATCATGCATGTTTGGACAACTTTCAAGTTTTAAAAGGCAAATCCAAACTTTCAAGTTTGAAAAGCCAAATCCAAACATGTTCCAGTTAGTTTCAAGCACATCTCGCAAGTTTCAGAAAAATAGTTTCAACAAGTTTCTTTCATAAATGTTTCTGCAAGTTTTAAAATCCAAGGTTTCAGCATGTTTTAACAAGTTTCATGCATGTTTCAAAATCAAAATTCATGTATGACTGGACAACTTTCAAGTTTCAAAAGCCAAACCCAAGCTTGTTCTTGGTAGTTTCAAGCACATCTTGCAAGTTTCAGGCAAAAAAAAAGTTTCAAATAGGGGATTTCAATTTGTACATTGCAGTGATTGTCTTGTTGTAGCCATTTGAGCAAATCAATGGCGCTGTTGTGTCTTGCTCCTATGCGCTGCAGCAGATGTGTGACTTCCGCGGCATCTATTCGCAATCTACAGCTGCTCGATATCCACGACTGCTCAACGCCATTGCTACGTGAGCCCACGTTCGCCTACAACACCTATGCTTGAGTGAGTAGTGACTGTCCTCCACACAAACCTTCAGCTTCCCAACATACTTGGACAAGATCTTGGCCGCCCCATGGTGCAAGCCCATGGCCACTCGCTACGCTTGGGCTAGCCCATGGCCACCCCGTGGTGCAAGCCCACGGCCACTCATTGCACTTATACTAGCCTATGGCCACCCTGTCACATAAGTCTACCATTGCTTATTGTCTGTCCCCCGTGCTCAGGCGAGCCCGTAGCTGCTTTATGCCACTGCAAAACCCACTCGCCCTCTACGCCCCTGTTTGACTACCACTGTTGGTTAGGAAGGATCTGGAGAGTGAGGGAGGGAGGGAGAGAGAGGGGACTAAGGAAGGAACGGATGCGAGCTTGATTGATAAAGTCGGGATTGAGTGGACGAGAGAGGGGGAGATGTGGAAGAGCCTGATACCGTCCATTGCATCAGATCTTATGGTGATAGCTTAGTTCGTTGATTTGTTGGGGAAAACTATACCATCACTTAGTTTTTCTGTTTGCAGTATCCATGTACTTCCAACTGTTTGAAAAAAACATTTATTGCATTCAAAAAGGGACAACTACAAAAAGCAAATGCTTGATAGATATATTCTTTTCTTGACGATACATATATTTCATTCCAAGATCCCATCCCATTTTTATTTTTCTTTTTCTGGCTATCCTTAGTAACAACAATGAACAGTAATTTTCATTGAGCGAAATGAAAATTTTGTGGAAGATTCTTTTTCTTTTATATAGTTTTCCCATTATCATGGAGTACCTTATACATTATCTTAGCTGCAACATTGCAGCCTTTGGTTGATTCTTCCTCAATCATAAATTGTTTTGTCTGCTAAATATCTCTTGCAAGATATTTTGATAAAGCCTTGAAGAACATATGTTCGAGCCTTTAGGCTTTTTAGTGATCAATCATCATGCTAGAGGTCATCATAGCACTAGGTAACTTGATCACTTCCCAGTCAGACAGAATACTTCTAGTGCTTACAGCAAGGTTTGCTACTACTATTTAGTACAGAACTATATATCTTAAAAACATAATTGTGGAGGTAAACTTGCTATCTGAACAGCAAAGCATCCTTGTTTAATTGGAAGCCAAATTTTCTTTCACATGGCAAGGTAAATCATGTAAGGTTTATATTAAGAAAATTGCCATATATGGTAGCTATGAGTAACTCATGAGGTGCCCGGTTCTGGTTTCTTTGCGAAAAACCGGTAAAAACCAGCAAAAATGGGGTGGTTTTCTTCGTTTTTTGGAATTATTAGGAATTTTGAAGAAAAAATTTGCATATTTGAAGTTCGGGATATAAACTTGATGCAATGATAAGCCTTTTGGTATGCAAAATGAACCGAAACTTGGTACCAAAAAGCTACCCATCCAATTGCCGTCTACCGGGCGGTATCGTCTGCTTTTCGTACCCAGTTTATAGTAGATAGCTAAATGCAATAGAAACTCTGAGAGGGAGACAGAGGCTACCTGACTGGATCACTTGGAGTGGGATGTCCGGGATACAAGCATTAGCTCAGCGCACTTTAAGAGTAGGTTTGAATGGCTACCGCACTGCGCTATGCCACCTTGCTGCAGCAAAGTGTGGCAAGTCATACTTCTATCAGAAGCAAAGTTAGGCAAAATTTGATCCGATGAGTGCCTATGACAAGTAGGGAAGGTGTTAAGAAAGTGTGACCTGACATAATTGTGGTTGCGAACCAAACGGTGGCCACAAAAAGGCAGACTTTCTTAACTTCATTGAGGAAGGTGTGGCAACGAACCAACAACCCTTAACTCACTCAAAGGAATGAAATACCCAGGGCAGCGTCGTGAAAAACGGTTGATTCGGCTGATTAGTCATTGGCAGTGGGTAACAGATAATATATAAATTATAGAATGCAAAGTGTTATTTGTCATGTTTTATATAGCGATAATTGCAGTAAAGATATCCAACAGATATTGCCAATTATGGCGAAGGATGCCCCAACCAGAACACCTGAAACCTGATCATTAGCCATATGCGCATGCTCAAGCTCCAAGCTGAACACAGAAGCTGTTTTCCAAAGAGTTGTGTAGACACATTGTCTCCAGAACGCTATAACTCAGCATCACAGAAGAGATTTACAGATTAGCAGCACAACATTAAACTTATGAATTATCCACCAACAGAACACAAGTTTCCGTCTGGGCAAATCCATAAACAGTATAGAAATCCAAAATTACAAGACATGATGCGTGGTAGGTTTTTCGTGTTTCACCGACCCAGAAGGGCAACGCTGTCCTTCAGAATCACCTGAGCTAGGTTGCGACCAAAATGTTCACACCAAGTAGGCATCTCCATATTGTCGAATGGGTTCTTCAAAACAAATTCTGTGTAAACTCATGGATCACTTTCAACAGAATTTCCATGTTTTGAGCACTAGTTTCCACTTGTCCCTCGATGCTTCAACTGCCACATCCAGGGACATGGGGGCTAGTGGCTCAAGCAACAGGGAGATGCCATGACAACCAAAGCCTTGCCATAGTAGCACTACCATCAATGCAGGCCTTGAGCACCCCCACATCAATCACTTGGGCCATGCTTCAAGCGTATGGCACGTCCACTGTATTCAGCTTACTATGCTTGAACACAATTACAATTGCTGAGCTACCAAAACTATGGTCGTCGGGAATACAACAAAGGAAACCACACCACACGAAGGGCTAATGAGAAGCGCCAATTTGGCACATGTCCTCACGCGAAGCCCATGCATGACTCCTCACGTGGAGACCCGCATGTCATCGAGTCAAAATTTTGCTAATTCATTGGTGTCCTCGCGAGAATCCCTCGAGCCTAGCTCCTCTCATGGAGCCCTTGCTCCTCGTGTGGCATCGAGCCAAAATTTGGCCAAGTCTTGGACACTCGCGTGCCCATCGAGCCAAAACTTAGCTATCATGGATGCCCTCGTGCTGACCCCTTGAGTCTCATGCCTCGTGGAGTCCTCGCTCCTCGCGTGGAGCATATGCGCGACATCTAACCAAAATTTGGCAAGGCCTTGGGTGCTCACGTGCCATTGAGCCAAACTTTGGCTAAGTTGTGGGTGCCCTCATGCTGATCCCTCAAGCCTCGTGCCTCATAGAGCCCTTACCCCACGTGTCGAGCAGTCGCACAGCATCGAGTCAAAAATTAACTAAGTCTTGGACGCTCATATGCCTATCAAGCACAAATTTGGCTAAGTCATGTGTGCCCTCGCTCTGATCACTCGAACCTTGTGCCTCGTGGAGCCCTCGCCCCTCGTGTGAACCACTCGCACAACATCTAGCCAAAATTTGGCTAAGTCTTGGGAGTTGTGTGTCTATCGAGCCAAAATTTGACCAAGTTTTGGGCGTCTGTATGCCCATCGAGCCAAATTTTAGCTAAGATGGGTGCCCACGAGCAGATCCCTCGAGCCTCATGCCTCGTACGCCCTCGCCCCTCGTATGGAGCACTCGAGTGGTATCAAGCTAAAATTTAGCTAAGTCTTGGGTGCCTATGTGCCCATCGAGCCTAAATTTGGCTAAGTCATGCATACCCTCACGCGAATCCTTCAAGCCTCATTCCTCACAAGAAGACTTCACCCTTCACCTAGAGCACTCATACATCATCAAGCCAAAATTTAGCTAAATCTTGGGAGCTCGCATGTCCATCGAGTCAAAATTTGGATAAGTTATGGGTGCCGTCAAGCAGATCCCTCAAGCCTATTGCCTCACAAAGAGCACTAGCCCCTCGTGTGAAGCACCAATGCTACATTGAGCCAAAATTTGGCTAAGTCTTGAGCATATGCGTGCCTATCAAGCCAACATTTGGGTAACTCATGGGTGCCCTTGTGCAGGTCCCTTGAGCAATGTGTTTCGTCACGAAGCTTTCTCTCCTTATGGGAGCACTTGCACGATATTGAGCCAAAATTTGGCTAACTATTGGGTTCTTGTGTGCCCATCGAGCTAAACTTTGTCTAAGTCTTGGGTACCCTCGTGTGAGTCCCTCGAGTTTCATGCCTCATAGAGCCCTCACCCCATGCATGGAGCACTCACGCAATATGAAGCCAAATTTTGGCTAAGTCTTGGGCACGTGCGTGCTCTTCGAGCCAAAATTTGGTTGTCATGGGTGCTCTCACGTGGATCCCTCAGGCCTCGTACCTCACATGAATCTTTTCCCCCTACTAAGGACACCCTGCCGATGCGCCTTGCAGAAACACCCTACAAAAGCGCCCTACAGATGTGCCATGCCAAAGTGCCCTGTTGAAACATCCTGCAAACGTGTTTTTAAGATGTACCGTACAAAAGCACCCTGCTAAAACTTTTACCAAATCACCTGGCAAAAATACTCTACAACAGTGCCATGCTAAGGACTCTCGACAAAAATAAACCACCAACATGGTGCTCTATAATTTAGTCACATAGAATGTGCTCAATAACTCAGTCCGATGGGCACCCGTCAAGCATACCAAGCATTCGACCCCGTGTAGCTACGTGGTGCTCTACAATTTAGTCATGTAGGCACCCCTCAAAGCAGTTCCATGACTTTTTCTCATGTGTACCTCACAAAGCAAACCCGTGCACCCACGTGTCCGCACACTTGTTGCCTTGGAAATTGACTAATTAAGTCATAGCATATGTGCCGATTTATTACTACCCCTCGGCACACTTCTCATAACACCAAGGGGCAAGGTGGCTAGTGTTGGAGGAATGACTATTCTATGGGGATGATAAGGGCTCAACGACGGCGAGTCCACATCTCTTGCTTCTAGTCCTCAGAGGCTATCGTGCAGGGGGCCGACGCTCTTGCCCTCAAGAGCTACATCCCCAGCATTGCTCATATACAAGAGGCCATCACAAGTATCCTACACCTCCTATGACTCTTGAAGGTGTAAGCGGAACTACAATTCAGGACAGAGGCCATTCGATGCGACATTCCTACCTAGTGGGTCCACATAACAGATGGGGACAGATAGGGCCCATCGACCTAAGAATATGGCATCATCCCTGGGACCAACTGTCAAACAATCTCATAGTATAGTACAACTGGTGCCTAAATAAAGGAAGCACTAATCAAAGACTACTGCCATCTACACAAATGATGATTGTACCCACACGTTTACATATAGCTTACTTCTTTATGAAAGGCACAATTTAATGTTTTGTACAGTCCCAAGAGCCTATAAATACCCCATGTAAACAATAGATCCCTTGAGGGATTTAAGGCATGGTGGGTTCTTCATAAATTTTCTCAAGAACTTAGTGTTGATTTTGATAAGACTTTTAGCGCCGTGGTGAAACTAGCCACTATTCGGATTGTACTCTCTTGCTCTTTCTCGTAGTTGGCCTATTCACCAACTTGATGTCAAGAATGCTTTCTTGCAAGGCACTCTCCCCAAAAACTATCTATTGTAGGCAGCCCACTGGATTTGCACACTCCTCTCATCCCAACCATGTTTGTTGCTTCAACCGTTCTCTTCATGGCCTCAAGCAAGCCCCTCGGGCGTGGTACTACCGGTTTTCCACATATATCATCTCCCTTGGCTTTTCATGCTGCAAGTATGAAACTTCTCTTTTCGTTTACCACAACGAAGCAGACATGGCCTATCTCCTTTTGTATGTGGATGATAATGTTAGAAGTAATCTTGTAATAGGAAAGTTTTAGTTTGGAAAGTTTGTATTAAGAAAGTTTAGGATGTGGAGTTGAATTAGGACAAGGAAGTAGAATCATATTCTATTTCATAGTGCTGTAGTTTTGAGTATAAATTGAGAGGTAGATTTGAGTTTTGTAAGAGAATAGAACGAGAAGTAATAAAAGAGAAAATTATCCTAAAGATTTTTAGCGCTCTGTTCCAATAATTGGTATCATAGCTTAGGGTTTTTGATCAAGCCGCATCCCCCAGGAGGAGGAGACTCCCGGAGGTGGCCAACCGGGCGGAGACGTACGGTTGGAACGACCGCACGAGAAAAAAAGAAGCACGGTGGCGGCGCCGTAGGAAAAGAAGGAAGAAATCATAGCGTGTTCACGGGCGCGCGGTTGACCTCGGTCGGCCTCGTGCGTGAGCGACGCAAGCATCGGAGGGATCGGCATTTCGGATCCGTGGGGGCAGCCAGCGCAGAGACGCAACGTGAAGCGGTGGGGCGGCGTAAGAGCCCCAGCGGCACAGTGCGGGAGCAAATAAACAAAAGAAGAAAAGCTGTTGTTGATCAAAAAGGTGACCAGCTTGAAGTGTCCATGCATTAGCAAGAAAGAGACCTGAGTGCTTGCTGGAGCACAACAAGAGCAAAAAAGGACGGAACGTGCAGTAGCAAGGCCGCGCTAGCAACATGAGGCACTTCAAGCACTGCGCAAGCAAAAGAAGTCTAAGAAGCAGCTTCGGTTCTTGACTTGTGAGGAGGTGCTGGAGCAGTGCAACATCGACAGGGCGTGACGTGCAGTAGCCGGATTCCTCAGCAGAGCAAAGCAAAGACGAGGCGGTGGCCAACCTAGGAGGTGGCTCCGGAGGAAGTCGCGCCGGCGGAGATGGCGGCTCAGCCAGAAGTTGAGATGTCGGCTAGAGGGAAGCCAAGCTCTAGCAAGCCAAACCAACAAATCATTGTGAGAGTGATGCAAGAAGTAGAGCAAAGGCACCCGAAAACAACAATAGTTGAACGCTCGGCGTATTTTGTTTCGCGTCATGTCTTTTCTGCAGTATCGCAGCACAGGCGTCAGGAGGACGCAAAGGCACCAGGTGGGTGCAGCACAGGCGTCAGGAGGGCACAGAGGCACCAAGTGGGTGCGGGTGTAGGTGACTCGGGAGAGGACAATGTTGTTTCATGTACGTAGGCAAGACAGAGCGAAGGAGTTCGCGCACATAGAACGAGCTGAACAAGTTCTTGGAGATGAGAGAGAAGATCGGCATGATCAAAGGTATTACAAGATTAGGGGGGAAATGTTAGAAGTAATATTGTAATAGGAAAGTTTTAGTTTGGAAAGTTTGTATTAAGAAAGTTTAGGATGAGGAGTTGAATTAGGACAAGGAAGTAGAATCCTATTCCGTTACGTAGGGCTGTAGTTTTGAGTATAAGTTGAGAGGTAGACCTGAGTTTTGTAAGTGAACAAAACGAAAAGTAATAGAAGAGAAAATTGTCCCATAGATTTTTGGCGTTCTATTCCAACAGATATCATGTTAACTGTGTCTTCTTCTCGGTATCTCGGACATCTCACTGGCACTCTTTGCACAGAGTTTTCTATAATCGACATGGATGATTTGCTCTACTTCTGGGTATCTTTGTCAGCCGCAACCCTTCTGGTCTCTTTATATCATAAGCCAAGTATGCGGGCATGACAGATTGTCGTCCCTCACCCATGCCCATTGACACCTCTGCTAAACTTTATGCCACTGCTGGTTCTCCTGTGGCAGATCTCACTTAAAAGTCTTGCTGGGTGCCTTGCAATACGCAGTGCAGCAAGTCTGCTTGCATATGCACGATCCTCACGATGGCCATCTTTCTCTCATCAAACGTATTCTTTGGTAATCAAGGGAACCTTGTATCATGGCCTACATCTTTTTCACTCTTCTCCTACCGAACTCACGGCTTACACTAATGCGGATTGGGCCGGGTGTCCAGATACGCGACGCTCCACGTCTGGCTCTTGCATTTTCCTTGGCGAGAACGTCGTGTCTTAATCTCTCAACGCCAACACACCATTCCCTAATTTTATGGATTTTTACTAGTGATATCCTTTTCTACCCTTTATGCAACTTTATGAACTTTCATGGTATTGCAAACTCATATGGCTGTCCTCCTCCATTTGAAGTTTAATTGTTAGTTCAATCTCTCAAGAACTCTGTGTGTGAGATCCTTTGTATGATTAAAAGGTTTAAAGGGGATAATTTCATATTGAGCTTATTTTAATGAAAAAGAAAATCCTTTATATTAAATGATCTTAACAAGTGGTATCTCTTTTAAATAGTATCACTTGAAGAAGACATATTTACATGTGGTATAAATAAATAAAAATTAGCATTACAAGTAGTACACGTTTCTTGTCTTCTTCAAAAATGGTACTACAAGTGATGTTCACTTTTTCTTAAAAGCCTTCTTTCAAGTGGTTTCATTGAAAACTTCTGTTAAATTTGGTATCTGGTTTTCTGTTGGGAAAATTCCTCGTTTGAGCCCTATTAAGCAAATTATGGACTCTTCCATTGAGTTATGATGGATTCATTGTATAGCCTAATAAAATGAGGAGTTTTATTTGAATGTGTTTCAAATAATCCTTTTTGAAATTTAACTCTAAATATGGCCCCTTTCTAAAAGTGGTTTACTCGTTTAGCTCATATTTCAAAAGTTTGCAAAAGCTTTGGTTTTCATTCTGTAAAACCGAAATTCCTTGCAATGGTCATATGATTTCATTTCAAATCCTTTTATGACCTATATTCGATTGTTTCTCTTGCCAAGCTCTGTACTCTTTTTTATTTGGCACATGATCTTCCAAGTGATACTTAGCTCTCGATGTTTTCAAGAGGTATAACCTCCTTTTGGATTGATTTTCTATTTTTGGTGTTTAATGCCAAAAGGGGGAGAATGGGAGAATGTGAGTTTAATTCCTTCATTTGGATTTAAGAAAAAGGGAGAGAATTATTTGTAAATTGCCTATTTCCCTTCCCTTGCTTGAAATATTGATTTAAAAAGGGAAAATTGATTTGTGAAATATTTTATATTTTGAGAGTTCAACAAATGGTATAAGAGCTTGAATTTGTTGTTTAAAAGAAAATTTGATGCAAATGGTATAAAATCTTGGATTTTCAAATTTTCTTTTTGTGTTTAATTGTTTTATTTGTCAAAAAGGGGGACTTTTCACTTTAATGCCAAAAAGGGGAGTGGTTATTCGAATTTTGATCTTCAAAATCCCCTCATGCATTATTTTTCATTCAAATGAGAAATTAATATATGATTTGTCAACAATCACCAAAAAAAGGGAGATTATACGTTCAAGCTCCATTAGTTTTGGTGATTGGTTTTATATTAATGTTTAATCCTTGTTTAATGACAAATCTAATCATTATGAGACTAACATGTTTATTGAGCTTCATTCTTATTAGTCTCAAATTTGGATAGAAAATGGAAAATCCAAGGTATGCACTCATATTCATTTCTATTGTCTTAATTCATACTTAGGATTCAAGTTAAAAGATAAACTCTTCCATTGCCTTAGTCTAAATATGTGCACTATGTTTCCAAATCAATAAATATATGAATGCACACATCTAGGGAAGTTCATAAATTAACTTGATGTTTCAATTGTATTGATCCATGTCCTATTGCTAAATAACATATAAAGGATCAAGACTTTGAAACAATCTTTTGAGTATATATAACTTGTGTAGTTGTAGTATACTCATGTTAAAATGGAATAAACTCAAATACTATCTAAGATTGATTATGTGCATATTGATTCCAAGCTAAATTATTTATATGCATATACTCAATAGAGTTTGTTCTATAGTTGATGGTCTAAATGTATTGATCCCTTTCCATCACTCAAATATATTGAATCATTACTTTCCATCAAATTGAGTATATGAAACTTATGTAGTTATATATACTCATGTCAATTTAAATGAAATTTAAATTTAGTTCGATTGTCTTTTAATCAAATCAAAGAATACTTCATCATGTGTTGATGGTGTTCCTTATTGATTAAAGACAAGCGAAAAGTTCTTGAGTATAATGAAGCAATAGTTGCATCAAAGTACTCAAGACACCTTTAAATCATTCAAATTGATTTGGGTTGTGCTCAATCAATCTTGGAGGCATCCATTATGTGTTAATAGAGTGCGGTGATGATTGAGACAACCGTGTTTATTGAACTAACGTCTTCCATGAGTTGTGAAGTAGGTTGAGTCCAAGAAAATGAAGAATCGGGAATGAGAAGTTATCATGTGTTGATGAGCATCAAGAGGTGATCCCGAAGTGAAGAGAAGAGCTAGAAGATTCATCATGTGGTGATGAACAAGAAGAAGAAGATTCGATCGTGGAGAGAAGATGATTGGATATCATAAAAGCTCCAAGTGGATCGCTAGAGGCAAAGGTATAACAAGCTAGGGCTAAGGATGTGTTCCTACTCTTTTACCAGTCTCGGTGCTTGGATGGGAGACCGGATTGCTAGTTAGGTGCCGTACTATTAAGAGGGGTTGAGTCTTTTAGCTTGAGCTTCATCATGTGTTGATGAACTCAATCTAGTTCACTCTAGCTCACTCTTTTGATCGGTTTTTGCATAGAGCTAACCATTTGGCATGTGTTGCGAATGGGTGAAGCTCGTGCATTGATTTTTGCATAATACTTTGATTTGCATGTCTTGCAAATAGGAGAAGCTCATGCTCACTTCTTATTGAATCTTAATTGAATTGGTTTTTGTATGAAGCTATAGATTTGCATATGTTGCAAAAGGAAGATAGCTTATGAAATGTTGTTTATGTGGTTATTGCTTGGAGCTAAGTTTTACATGTGTTGCAAAAGGAGAGAGCTCAAGCAATTTGGTTTAAAGTGTTTGTATGAAGCTACAGATTTGCATGTGTTGCAAATAGAGAGCTCATGTACTTGAGTTTGTTTTGGTTATTTACATGGAACTAGAGATTTGCATGTGTTGCAAATAGAGAGCTCATGCACTTGAGTTTGTTTTGTTATTTACATGGAGCTAGAGATTTGCATGTGTTGCAAATAGAGAGCTTATGCATTGGAGTTTTACCTTGTGACTTGATCATGTGTTGATCATCACAAGGCTAAGTGTGTTTTATGCTTTGAGTTTGCAAAATGTGTTTTTGCAAAATATTGAATGGATTTGTTATTTGCAAATGTGTTTTGCAAATAAGCTCGAGGTTGTGGGTTTCAATCCTAGAGCATGTGTTGGCATTTGCAAAGTGTCGGGATTATGTATTGATCCTTACATTGGTTAGAGAATTGATCTCATATGTTTCTGGTTTATTTGCGAATATGTTTTGCAAATAAGTTGGAGTTGTTATTTGCAAATGAACTTGAGGTTTTGAGTTTCGATCCTAGAGCATGTGAATAGGGTTTGCAAATGTGTTTTGCAAATTGACTTGATCATATGTTGATCTTCACATGGCCAAGAGGATTGAACTCATAAGTTCTTGGTTTATTTGCAAATGTGTTTTGCAAATAAGTTGTGCTTAATGCGATTCTTTGGAGTATGTGATTAACATGTGCAAATATATTTTGCATAGTATTGTGATAATGTGTTGATCCTCACATAGCTCAAAGAATAAATCTTTCTTGTTTAGAGAAAAGTTTTTGTGAAAAACTTGATTTTCTCCTTGTGGCTGGCACTATCGCTCATTGAGGCTGGTAGTACCGCTTGGCCAGCAGTACCGCTTATGGGAGCCGGTACTACCGACTCTGCGGGTACTACCGCCCAATAAAACCCTAAAAACCCTACATGGGCGGTAGTGCCAGGAATATAGCCGTTGCCGACCATTAGGTTGAGGCCGGCACTACCGGCCTCAGTTGGGCGGTAGTGCCGATTTTGCTGAAAAATACCCGATTTGCCCCCTAACGGCTATATTTCGTGTGGGGGCTATAAAAGGATGCTAGGGGTTGGCATTGGTGCTTGCTGACTTTGAGGAGAGTTTGTGAAAGTTGGTTGCATGTGTTGCGCCCTTTCAATTGGTTTTTGAGCTAAGAGTGAGCCCTAATTGCACCCAACGGCTAGATTTCATGTGAGGGGCTATAAAAGGATGCTAAGGGCTGGCATTGGTGCTTGCTGACTTTAGGGAGAGTTTGTGGAAGTTGGTTGCATGTGTTGCACTCTTCCAATAGGTTTTTGAGCTAAGAGTGAGCCCTAATTGCATGTGTTGCAATTAGGAAGTGGATTGAGAGCCTCTTGTGCATGTGTTGCACTTGAGGAGGATCCTAGTGATTGTGTTGAACTTAGGAGGTCATCGAGTGCATGTGTTGCACTAGGTGAAGTTCAAGCGGAAGGGCTTGGCTTGTTACTCTTAGTGTTTGCCGACACCTAGATGGCGTAGCGGCGTCGTGCGCGGTGAGCTTCTCGACGAAGGTTGTGAGAAGCCCCGGCGAATTTATGAAGGGCGGTGCTCGCCTACCCGGAAGGGGAAAGAACAATCACTAGTGGATTCGAGGTGGGTGTTCAATTCGTGAGCCCGTCCAATTCATTTGGGCTAACCTCAACGTGGATTAAGGGAGACCGGCAAGTCTCCGAACACTATGGTAAAAAGTATTGTGTCTCTTGTACTCGTATTGATTTCGTTATTTATATTCATAAAATTAAATTGATTGATTGCTTGTCTTTAAAATTGTAATTATTGTTAGAGACATAATTAGTTAGTGCATATAGTGAGCCTAGTTGATTTAGGTTTTAATTGTTAAAACCTTAGTTTATCGCTTCCGTATTATTTATTGTTAAGGTTTTGTAATAAGGGTGCTAGGCATTTATTTGATTAGAGAAGAATTTTTTTAATACCGCCTATTCAACCCCCTCTAGTCGGCATCCTCAACCTTACAAACTCATTAGTAAGTGTTTCGTATGCTTGTCGTTTTGGTAATTTTGCGCGGCGGCGTTACTAGCTTTCTTATTTCTCTTTGAACCATTTTCCATGCCATTCATTGGTTGTTACAAAAAATTCGATCATAAAATTAACACTCGAGTTGTAAAAAATTATTTCGCCGCATATTTTTCACTGTTGACATTTTTATCTACAAATTTTGCTCGCTACTCTATTTTAAAAAGGGATTACAAAATAAAAAGGACTTAAAAAACCATGCCGCGCAGCCCTACCACAACATTAGCCGATTGCAGTGCCACCCTGCCGCGGTATGGGGCCATTTTCGCAAATACTCAAACAGGGAAGCAATTTTCCGCTTTTTATTTCAAAAAAACATATGCACTCCTCTATCTCCATTTGGAATGGTGAGAAAGAATTGGTCCGTTTGGCAACATGCCAATGACAGAGAGACTATCTTTATGGCGACACAGAAATAGTTCTGTAATTTTTAAAATTGGTATATTATTTTTATATTTTTTAAATATTATTTTAAAAAATTCGCACGACACGCATGCATGCGTGGTCTCTTCGTTTGTTTGTTTGTTTGTTTAGTGCCGATATTGTTGCTACAATATCTCATGTAATCCGGCATTGGTTACGTACCATGTATAACTTGTACAACTACCATGTATATGCCTATATATATTCACATGAATGGAATGCCATGATTTCTGGCTTCTCTAACAAACCCTCATAGATAGAACAAAAGTATAATCCACCCCACCCCACCCAAGAACTGTACTGAAATTTTCAACCAGATTTCTCAAACGAAGAAAAAATCAACAACCAAGAAGATGCAGAGAGCAGATTACTTTACTAAGCAACCGGCAGCAACTACGGAGGAATCAAAACAACGTGTGGACCTGTGAGGGACTGGAAGCAATGGAGGTCGAAGCCGTGGGCCTGCAGGAGGTCGATGCCGGCGCGGCCAGGGGTAGGGGACAACTGCTGGGAGATGGCGTGCATCGAATGCCAGAGGCTCGCCAGGCGCTGGCTGTCGTTGGTGTCGACCATCGTCCCTGCCGAGCTGTAGTCCTGGGGAAACAGGCTGAGATGTGCGTATTGTTCAGGCTCCAGTTCTACGGATCAACGAAGCCCAGGAATATAAGATAGATAGGTACCCTGTAGTACACGAGGCCACCGGATTTGTTGATGATGAAGAGGTTGTAGATTGCCGCGGCCGCCATAGCAACGCAACACGATCGCCGTCGCCGGAGTGGGAGGAGGGGGCTCCCGATGGCGTCGCCGAGATCGCTATTGGGGAGGAAGGGACTGGGGGGTGGGCCGGATTAGACCCGGAAAGTTTCTAGCCAAACGGTTTGACCGGCCGGGCGAAGTTCGCGTACTCCTAGGCCCACGTCGGACCTGCACAAGCAGTCCGAGGGTAAAAACGGAAGATAAAAACGAAAAAAAAAGCCTTTTTTCGAAAACAGAAACGAAAAATATCGGTACTGAAACGGAAGCGGAATTTTTTTGTCGGAAACAAAAACGAAAACGAGAGAGCCATTTCCGTCGGAAACGAAAACGGAATCGAAAATTCCATATAAGTGAAACCGAAAATTCCGTCGGAAACTTAGCCCATTTAACAAAAAAAAAAGAAAAATAGGAGAACGGAGAATTTACATTTATTTTCGAATTAAAGTAATTTTAAAAATACAAATGGCTCTATAGAAAATATCAAATAGAGTTAAAAAATTTTGAAAAAATTCTTAAAAATACTTTGGAACATTTTGAACCCTGGAAAATTATTTCTAGCATATTTTTGGCTTCATTTTTCATAAATAAATTAATTATATAAATCTGAAAAATAGTAAAATGGCATTTATAAACTCCAAAAAATCCATGATAAATATCAAAAAATCATAAATGAACATTGAACAATAATATGCAAATTTTAAGGCATTACATCTTTATAGTTGGAGTAGGAAGAGGATGTTAATGATAATCATATGAAGGAGGATATGATGGTTTGATCTAGGGGACAAATAGCGAGCCTTCAACTGACAAACTTGAGAAAAAAATTTCTAGTGATACCGGTGAATATAACATTATTCTTGTATCCACCTTTGTGATGGAATGAGTTACATTATTTTTGTGGTCATGTATATTGTGATCATGTATTACGTTCTTGTAAAATTTTTCACTTTCGTTTCCATATCCGCTCCGTTCCGTTCCGCATCCGTTTCGATCATTATTCGTTTTCGTATCCGTTTCTGGGGTTTTCGATTCCGTTTCCGTTACCGGTAAAAGACGTGGAAACGGAAACGGAATGACCATTTACCGATTGTTTCCGTTCCGTTTTCATCCCTACACAGGACACAA
The DNA here is from genome assembly GCA_036346275.1 of Otatea glauca. Taxonomy (NCBI): domain Eukaryota; kingdom Viridiplantae; phylum Streptophyta; class Magnoliopsida; order Poales; family Poaceae; genus Otatea; species Otatea glauca. Next base: position 19,890,461 of record CM070712.1, on the reverse strand, counting down.
CGTGCCAGGATGCGGCATTCGCGGCTGTAGCCCTGCGGCGTGTGGTGCGATCCCCGTTGCTTGCTTGTCGTCGTCTATCCAGTGGCAGAATCAGAAAATTTTTTATGGTTGTGCCTCTGTGGCTCTGCTTAGTGCCACGCTGAGCATCCGCGCCGTTCGTTGTGCCGGCCTCGTGCTTTTGCGCTGCTTGCCGTGCCACCCTGCATCAGCAACAACAAAGGTTGGGATACCTTGATGTTCTGCACTTTCCTTTAGCCTGTTCCTAATAACACATAGTGAAAAAAAGGCATGCTACATCATGTTCAAAGGAACATGTGCTAGGAGAGAAATGGCTTACATTTTCTGCTGATTCTTGCATGTCAAAACAATCTTAGCTTGTCTAAATTGTTCCCATCTCAAAAGACCATAGTTGTTGCAAAGGGATATATCAGATGATTGAAGATGGAAAACCCTTCAATTTGCAAAGCATTGAAGCTTCGAGGTAAGCAAATAGCTCCTTGACACTAGCAACCGTAGTCTTTTTTTAAAAAAGAATGGGAGGAGAGCTGCTAATTTCATATCAATAGCAGAAGAAACTGGTATTAGCACCTTGCCATCAGTTCTGAATACAAGCAAGATTGCAAACTGCATTAGCACCTTACCATCAGTTCTTCATATAAGCTAGTTGCTGCATCTGCCAAGAAAATACAAGCACATCACAAAAATTTTGGGGTGCCAAGGCATACCCGGCACCCCCCTAGTTCCGCCTCTGCGTCCACCCGCGGCGGGGGCGACGAGGACCAGGCGGAGCCACCTCACGAGGAGAATGAGCTATCGTTTGGACTCATAGTTGATAAGTAGAGAGGGCAGCACCAGGCTGAGACGACGATCAGAGCCAACTCTCGGATAGGATGGGTGACTGCCCGAACTCAGTGAAATTCTAGAACAATACGATCGCGGTTGGCCACTATAAAAACTATATCTTTCTACATAAGTAATTGATTATAGTTAAATCTGTCCAGACTTCTAAAATCTTTTAGCTCCGCCGCTATTCGAGGCCATGGTGATAGTATAGGGCAGCGCCACCATCCGCATGCGGTGCGGTGCGCAAGCACCTGATGTGTGGGTTGGCGCTTGCTTATAATATATACGTGATGTGCCAGGATTTTCTTTTGACAAAATATTTTTTTAATAAAAAATTACATAAATAATATGCCAAATTAAAAAATTACAAATATACATCCCAATCACTCTTTGAAATAGCGATAAGTCTCTGTCGCCAATTGAAATAGCGATAGAGACTCTATCGTCAACGGTCGCAGCTTTCTGTCGTGATTTGAAATGACGATAGAGTCTCTGTCGCTATTTCAATTGGCAACAAAGACCTATCATCATTTCAAAGAGCAACAGAGAGGTGTATATTTGTAATTTTTTAATTTGATATATTATTTCTATAATTTTTCATTAAAAAATATTATTAAAAAAATAATTCTGATGTGCCACCCACACCCACCACTCCACCAGGTGCTGGGCGAAAATGATTTGCTTGTGGTAGCAGCAGGTACGTGGAGTTTCCACCGGCTGTGACCCATGACTGAGTTTTTATCTTATTTTATTTTATATACCTTAGTTCAACAGAATGTGCATAGACGATTACTAAATATGTGTTGGAAACATGTATATACCTCAAGAAAATACAAAAAGAGAAGGAACAAATAAACAGAGAAAAGGGCCAAAGTTTGGGATTTACCTGAGTCCTTTTTTATGACTATTTACCTGGGTCGTGAAAATCTAAGCACTTGCCCTGGCTACACTCGTCTACAAGGCCACCACCTGCGTCAGAAAATAATTTTATAGGAACTAGTCTTTTTCTATCTAGGAAAAACCCCGGCATCCAGCCATAAGCATTCCATCAAAAAATCGTTTTGTGGCAACAATTTTTGGAAAGGACAAAAATGATCATTTACAGCTGCATCAAACCTTGACTTTTAGACATTGTCGAAGTAGCATTTCTAGAAGAGTTTCCCTTCTGCAATGCATCAAATGTTTCTCGGTCGCATTTCTCGAAAAAAATTTCGGCTTTCGATCCCTCAATCTCACAGCGGAAAAGAAAAAAAGTAGTCCAGACGGACCATTCATTCGTCACCATTGTACTCAGCCACTCAGCTGTAAGATAGCAGTAGCTGAAGCATACGATTTTCAGTCCTTCAGATACTATTCAACAGATTACCCTATTGATTAGCCCTATAAGGATATATCACATATTTGCAGCTAGCAGCGGGAGATGTAACACTGTACGTACTATACACACCTGAACTGAACTAGGCCTACTGCAATGCAAGAAGCGATGAAATCCAAATTCCTATTGAGACGGCCCCTACAGTCGCAACTGCTTGACTTAGTTCCAAGAATAAGTTGGGCCTTTGAACGGGCAACTCCTTCCAGTTTGTCCTCCTGCCAAAAAAGAGATGAATAAATAAATGAATTATAAGCAAAATTTGTAATGGATATTGAACAAAGAGATGGACAACTAGGACCGGATTTTTCCCATACATAGAAATTCCAGTCATAAAAGGAAAAGGACCACAGAGTACAAAATGCGCATCATCTGATATTGTGTTGGAACAGTAAGACCAAGCAAACCTCTAAAATGGGGATAATTAGCAGGCTGATTAAGGATTTTTTTTGCTATGATATGAGCAGGTACATCATTCATGCACAAAGCATGTAATTCAACTTAACCAAACTTCCAATCAAAAGGTTTAAGAACAAGTACCCCAAGTCAACCATGACTATGCTAATGTTGTCTTGTGACCGTTGATCCTGCAATTGCAAATAACAGAAAGAAATTTAAAACAATATTTTTTATTAAATGATCAACTAATTATATGCTATGCTAGCTCCAGGAGATAAAAAAAAGGTCAATGGAAAAGATGAAGGTGGCAGACATCCGTACCAGAGCTTTCTGACCAAGTGCTTCGCAGGCCAGCTACACAAACCAAATCAGCAATAAGCAAGCATACAAAATGCGTCACAAAAAGGAGCATAATTAGTATTTTTTAGCGGAGAAAAACTGCATACCTGGACATCACCATGTTGACGTAGTTGATCTCTAACAAAGGCTACAGCTTCGGTGCTGCACAAGATAGTCAGTTATACATGTCAAAATGTTGAATAGCCAACTAAAATGTCTTCAGGAGATGGAAAAGAACTAAAATATATTAAAAATACTTTGATGGACCTTTTAATGTAATCCCAAAGACCATCGGTTGCTAGCAAAACAAATTCCACATCTGGTCCAAGCTCCACCAGAGATACATCAGCCGAAGAGATCAGTAGATCCCCTTTAAACTGTATTCTGCACAGAAAGAGATTGGATAATTAAAATTGTTACATTCACAATAGTAAGAGATATATCATACATCAGAAGTGCTGTAAACCACAGTAAGCTCATCTTTGGCAACAATTTATTTTCTTACAAGAGTTATGTTTTGAAATTATCTTCTCCATTGTCAAACATGGTAGTGATATCTGTCTCATTGTTCAAGAATTTCAAGTCACACAATTGGGTGTATCATCCACTCATCATATGAGACATCACATGGTGTGCAGCAGCAGCAACAACAGCAACCAAAAAGACATGTCTAAACGTTGGATAAATATTGAATGCTTGATAATAAGCATATATTTTTATTGAGAATAGATAATTCATGGTAGCTCTCCACCTTAGATTGGAAACTTTTTATCAAATTCCTCATAAAAATGAACTGGAGGTACAAATAAATTATTTTGTTAGAAAACTGCAAAGAAATCATGTTTCAGTAGAAAGCTTACTTTCCTTAAACAATCAATCATTTTTTATCCGACAAACATAGATTTATTATAAGATTCGTGCAAGATGATTTAGTATAATTGCCACAAGCAAACTACAGTGGGTGCTTGGTAATACACAGATGTATGAAACCAATCACGGAAGTTAACCTTCAAGCACTGGGCTATGAACCTGGAGAGTCATTACATGCTCGAGATAGATAGCCAAAAACAAATCCAAGCAATGCTCTCAAATATGGAAAACACTGCTTTTCATCCACTAGGAAACAATGGAAAGGAAGCACAGTTGATAATTGTCAGCAGATGAGGAAAGACGGAAAATTCAGGTTATTGGAAAGTAGTAGGTAACTTATGGACAAGGATTCAATTGATAATTAACCACCACTAGCATGGTGTTGTGTATTTAACACATAACTGAAAGAGAAGGCACAACTAAAATAAATGACCTTGTTTCTTCAAAACAGCCTACCTTGGTTTGTTTCAAATTTCAGAACTATCAGAACTTAGCAATACAACAACAATGAAATAAAAACATAGCCAGCTATGAAACCATAGAAGTAAAAAGCATCGAGTGCCTTACCGTGAGATGAACTTTTCAGTCCATCTTCCTTCTTTAACTCCTTTTACCAGCATCCTACACAAAACCATGTGATGTTAAAAATTAGCAGGAGTTTTTATTTGAAATAATGTAGCAAAATAAGTGTTTAATGTGTGTGTGGGGAGAGAGAGAGAGAGAGAGAGAGAGAGAGAGAGAGAGAGCAGAGAATACAAGAGACGAACTCATTCTTTCGTGTCTTAAATCTTATGTCTCCAAAAGCACGTGATACAGAAATGTCTCCACATATGCGTCCATCAACAATCTACAGAAAAATATGGGAATTGTAAAAACAAGAGTCAACACAAGAGTGAGACAGCATATTCATGCACTGAACATACATCAGCATATGACAGAAAACCAAATCTGGCTGCTTGATCTCGGGTATTTTAGTCGCTGTAAAATTACATAAAGATGGGGTCCAAATGGACAACATGCAAACCATTGCAGTGATTGCAACATTCAAGTTTTTTACTGGAATAGTATGACTTAATCAGTAATCATTAAATTAGGATGTGAAGGTACTTCTGTCAACTTCAAGTTGTATCCATTGGAAAAAGTAGGTCCATGTTCATCAGAAAGCCTGCTGCAAAATAATGACATGATTTGTTGACGACCATATCCGTGTGGTCCACCTGCCATAGACAATTTCTTGATAGTCTACCACACTTGCAGTGGACTATTTATTCACCACAAAAGTGGTGCTGTCAACCAAACAGTGTAAGTTCCTACATGTGCTAGATTTCTTTTCTCAGAACATTTGTGTTGATTGCTGCCTCATATTTGGAAATGAATTGTGATTTGTATGGTGAAAAGGAACATGTTGTTATTTGCATACGGGAGGTAAAAGTGCCAAGGGCACGGTTTTGTAAGCGGCCTATATTAACAGAGCATCATGATATTTATGAAGGTACAAAAACAGGAGGCCGGGTGATTCAACAGAACTCTGTAAGAGAAAACACACCCATCCACCTGCTTCTCTAATCCGCTTAACCTCTTCAAGGGACGTTTTGTTTTTCCCATAAGGTCGATGACAGTTGGTCACAACTTGAGGTCTTCCACCGCGTGATATGACCTGCCAATCAAGATCCAAGACCACCTTATCATCACCAGAAAAAGTTTTCACATAATTAAGTATCACTTTTAGTCATGATTACAGGATGATAAACAGGTAAAGGTAGAGGGAAATGTTACTACCAAGCAAGAGTCGCCAATGTGCGAGACAACAAGGACATCGTTCCTCAGAAACATGGCCGTGGCCGTCGCGCCAGAGTCGTCTTCCTTTGCCATTTGCTCAAGCCTGTGAAGAGGCAACGATACGACATGTAAGATGTCAGAACATAGCTAGTCAAAGCAGAAGGCAAGCAAAATCGGTAAATGGAATCATACTGAGCCTGACCAGGCAGAGAGGTTGGCGTCGACTGTGGCAAAGGCACGCTGAATGGAGTCCTTGATGGTCTCAAGATTCTTGGTGCTCAGAACGGAGCCGCCGTCCAACGCGGCCGCGCATTCCTTGTACAGCTCGTCCCTGCAACGCCAACAAAATTCAGGGTCAAGTAGCAGCGAACCGTGTGAACTGCGGTGAAAAGGAGATAAGGAGTTGATCGGTGGGTGCCTGAGGAACTGGACGGCGGAGAAGCCGGCGTGGCCGTCGAGGACGGCGGCGAAGGAGAAGCCGTGGAGGAGGGAGTCGGGTCGGAGGATGACCTCGTCCTCCATCTCGTCGCGGGCGCCCTGCAGCTTGGTACTGCCCCACCGGATGACCTCCAGCTCCGACGACGGGGAGCCCGCCGCCACGCTGCCCGCGGCCGTCGCGTGGCACCGCGCCGCGGAGGTGACGCCCCGGCCGCAGCACCGGAGCGCGACGGCGCCGGAGGATGCGAGCGGCAGCCGCGGCACACGCGGGCTCAGCAGCGCCATGTGGTTTCTGAATTCTGACTGGTGCTGTGATATTTTTCCTCGGGAGATTTATTATTTCTCGAGTTCGATTTTCTGTCTCGGCCGCGCCATGGAGTTTGGAGGGATAAGAGGCGAGCGGCAGCGCAGACAAAATTCTGCATCGCCCGTAGCGTTTGCGGCTGAGGCTGTCTCCCTGGACGCCACGTCACATCGTTCGCTGCTAATCACTCACTCCGTTTTCGTACTCCACTCGTAGGCACCTTACCTCCTAGACTTCGAGGCTTTTTAATCCACCAAAATTTGTACTGATTTTTAATATATCTTGATGCTATCTTAATATAAATTTGGTGTTTGGATGATAAAACGTTTCACTGAATTTTTTATCATTCTTAGAAGGTATCAAATTTACATTGAGGTAACATTAAGAGGTCACAAAATTTTAAAAAAATATTACCTAAATATAAATTTTGATACTATCTTAATATAAATTTTGCTAACTCTAAAAATAACAAACAGTACGACGCACCTGCTAGTCGTTTGCTCCCTTCCTGTGGAACTGTTGAGCACCGCATGTAGTACTTGTAAATGCAATACATATATCAACTGTTAAATAAAAGAAAATTTGGGGCCGTATCACTTCTTCCCCTTTCATATTAAAATGGAACCGGATATTTTAAAAAAAATCAACCAACTTTATTGTTGTGAATTGTACCTGGCTGCCGCTCTCCTGCCACGCTGTAGCCCACACCACACCGCACTGGAGAGGGAAGGGGAGGAGGAGGTGGAGGGGGAGGCGGCCAGAGGGGGAATGGGAGGGGAGGCAGAGGGGGCGAGAGAAGCAGTCGGAGCGGAGAGAGAGGGGAAGGCAGGGGATGCGGCCGGTGACGAGGGGTAGGCCGAAGGCGGAGAGGGAGGAGAAGATGGAGAGGGAGGCAGCCGACGAAGTGGGAGGTGAGGGAGCCAGCGGCGAAGGGAGAGGGTGGGGGCCACCCAGCCACCATGGTCTCGTGAAGAGAGAGGACGATGTAGGGAGAGAGAGAGTGATCCGGACGGCCAACCAGCCACGTGCGGAGGGAGAGGGAGGGAGCCGATCGATCGGCCACACGCGTGGAGAAGGAGAAAGAGAAAAAGGGAATGAGAGAGGGAAGAGAGAGAGAGAAAGTAGCTCAGAGAGCGAGCGAGAGATTCCGAGAGAAAGCGACATTAGAGAGAGCAACGGGCAGAACGAGAGAGTGAGCACAATGGGCGAATGTCAATGGGCAAAAGACAAAGGGAGATAGTGATGTAATGACTGAAAGAAGTAAATTCGATGCCAACGAACGAATGCCAATGGACAAATGAATGAGAGCCTGATCACTTGCTATAAAATACCCCTCGGCTAATCATTTCTTTAGCACACAAAACCCTCCTAAGTTTGCTCTCTCCTGAATTTGTTCTCTCTGTTTGCTCTCCCTTTGCTCTCTCTCTCTCTCTTTGCTCTCCCGCCACGACAAAAAATGTTGGTAATAGCAAGAGTAGGAGTCACACACTCTCGCACTCCTAGTCCCCCTCCTTGGGATTAAGAGATCGATCCACGCTAATGCTCCTCAGGCATGGGAGACTATAGCATGGATGACTGTCATATGGACGGTACGCAGGGCATCGAGGATGCCTCTTGCATTCCTGAGTGGGCGAGCTCTGCACTGAACCTCAATGCCGCTACATCGGTGTAACCAAGACAGGCATCGACATCCGGCAGTCAACGGGCATGGTGCTGGCAACATATGGATAGAACCGTTGAAATTGAGGAGGGGCGTGAGGTAACGTATACTATTTGCAAGATAAATTATCTGCACGTGCATATGGAGGAACAGGTCATCTCAAGTGACACTCGAAGACATTCTTAAAGAAAGATATCGGCCATATGAAGGCTCGGGGAGGGCGTCCAGACACAGCTTAACTTCAACATCGACGGTTCGGTAAGCACATGGGCATACAATGCTGAGGTAGCTAGAGGGAAAATTACACATTATATAGTTATGGAGGATCTTCCACTTAGAATGGGTGAGAGCTCTAGTTTTGAAAGGATGATCCAATGTGGTTTTTTCCACAATACCAACACGTTAGTAGGAAAACAACTACACGTGACATATACGCAATATACAAAAATAAACTAGCAACACTAAAAGAGGCCTACACGAGAATTAGTTTTTTCTTTGCCTTGACCTCAGATATATGGACTTCATTGCACCAAAGAGCAGTCTATCTTAGTGTTGTCATATATTACTTAGACAAAGAGTACAACCTAAACAAAATGGTCATAGGGTTTAGATCAATTGATTAGGCACACACGGAGAGGCTATCGCTGCACGTGTACTTTAGGTTATTAGTGACTTTAAAACAGAAAGTAGAATTATTGCCATAACTCTTGATAATGCATCAAATAATACGACAACCATGGAGCATCTCACACCGCACTTAGAGGCTTATATTGGAGGTTTCGTACTCCATCAGAGATGCATATGCCGCATCATTAATCACATTGTGTAGGCAGGTTTGCATGTAATGAAACCTAGTTTGGACAATATACGCGATGCTATCCAATTTGTTATAGGTTCGACTGTAAAGTACACCCAGTTCTCGGAGTATTGTAAGGCCAACAATAAGAGGCCAAGAAGATTCAACCTTGACATGAAGGTTAGATGGAATACTACATATACTATGCTGGAGCGGCGCAGGAATTATGAGCACATTATCATTGTCTTTGTCAATTGCAATTCTGGTAAGCAGTTGGTTAATGATGTGGATTAGGAAGTTGTCGGTCTTTTTCGTGATTTTTTGAAAAACATTATGATGCAACTAAGATTTTATCCGGTGTGTAGTACCCAACTTATTGTTTAGTCATCAAGTGGCTTTCGACTATTGCTAATTCTTTCAAAGAAAACAGATATAGTTATATTTTACAACCCATTCTTGAACCAATGGAGAAAAAAATTTAAAATATTTTCAAGATGTTCCACAACTCTATTGTTTTGGTACTATTTTGGATCCTCGGATAAAATTATCTAATTTGCAGGGCACCTTTGAGGGAATATGTGAAGCATTTGATCTCTATTTTTCTAAGGCCTATACTCATGTTTATAACAAGTTTTTCAGAGTTTTCGAGAAAATATTATGAAAAGTTTGGTAGCAAAAGTGAAACAAGAAGATCTGCCTCGACAATACAACAAGCACAAGGCAGTTCAACTACTTCAAACATATGGAAGAAGCTAAAAGGCAAGACGTTTAGTTAGTCTTCCAAAGCGCCGAGTAGGTCGCAATTGAATTCACTAGTAGAGATCAACTACTATCTCGACACACCTTTCGTGGAGATTGGGCTTGACATTGGGGAGGGCAATGAACTCAGCTTGCTCTTGTAGTGGAAGAATCACCAACGTATTTACCATGTGCTATCAAAATTTGCACGGGATGTACTTATGGTTCTATTGTCCACTATCTCGTCAAAAGCCACTTTCAGTTTGGTGGGGAGGATACTTGAGCCGAGGAGGTCGTCTCTCACACCTGAGATGGTTGAGGCAATCACATGCCGCAAAGATTGGCAGTGTGTAGATGAGAGGACACAACATCAGTCCGAGGATCCAGAGATCGTAGAGGTGTTAGCTAACTTTAACCATGTCGACCTCGACTAGTTTATGTATATGTATGTAGTTACTGTATTGGGGGTACCCCACACTAGGGTATAAGGTTTTTAATTAGGTAGTAACTCTATATCTATTCAAGAATGAATAAAATTTAGTTCTTTTCCCCTAATTTGTGTCCACTGCCTCAACTCCGTACATCTCCAGCTCTTTTACTCTCATCATAGTAGTGCAAATGGGTCAGGTCTGAGCCGGTGCGACACGATGGGCCATGGCGGTACGGCACAGTTTAGACATGCAGCCCAAAGAGCCCATGCTGTGGCACGACGCCCACGTCTAGTGGTGATGGCTATGTAGAGTTGGCAGGTACTACGTCGCACATCTATTGTTAGTGGGATTTAAGCAAAGAGAGGAAAAATCGATTGTTTTTGTAGAAATGACTCACTGACTTATGTGTATTTCTTTGTAGAGATGGGGACTTTATTCACCATTCATATGAGTCCTTACCTATAAGGGACAAGCGCATCTCTAAAATAATAAAGGGAGTTTACGTCCCCACCACATGGGATTATCGTACACAAAGACTCCATTAGCAGTAGGCATGTAGGGCTCGCCATTTTAGCGGCTTCCTCCTTTTCCCTATCTCGACGCCTCCTATATCTAAACTGTCGTCGCTCCACCCCCTCCCCAACGATCACCCTACGTTGCCCCTTGTCCTCCTGAGCTGAATGCCCACATTCCCTTGAAAGCGAAAAGAACATGCCATCCTCCTCTGCTCTCTTCTCCACTACCCTGTCTTTGACCTCAGTGCCGCTACCTACCCCTGTTGCTCGCTTCCTCCCTGTCTCCTCCCGCGGTGCCCACGCCGCATCTTCCTCCTATGTTCTTTGCTGTTGTTGCCACCCTGGGTAGCCATGAGTGTCGGACTCTCTAGTGAATGCACGCTGGAGTGTGAGACGCTCAACCCACCGATGTGTTGCCACCACTACAAAAAGGCTTATATTAGACGCCTCATCATAGACGGTTTTAAAAAACCATCTGTGATGAGGAATGTTATTGACGGTTCTAGAATAAAATCGTCAGTGACATCATCATAGACGGCTCTCCTCATAAGCCATCAGTGATATATATAGGGATATCATAGACGATTTTAGTATAAAACCGTCAGTGATGATGCATGTAGCTATCATAGACAATTTTATACTAAAACTGTCTATGATATCAAGGGTCATCTGTGATAGCTACAGGCATCATATCTCTGTATATCACTGACGGTTTATGAATAGAATCGTCTGTGATAGCTCCTAGCAATATATAATGCAGAGCCCCGAGCCACTTAGTGTTTTTAGGGTTTCGGGATCTATCTTTGAGCTAGCTACATCTGTGAAGCGATCTGGTGAAAAAACAATTGATTACGAAGGGTGATTGTAGATCCATTTGATTTTGGTGATCTAAGGTTAGTAATTGGTTCTCATTGCATTATATTCAAGATCTAGCTTGGTAAGGATAGAATTTGAATATTGTTTAGATCTAGCTAGTAGATCCATGTATTCTTGTTGATCTAAGGTTAGTAATTGGTTCTAATTGTATTATATTGAAAATCTAGCTAGCTAGTTTGATAAAGGGAGAATTTGAAATTTGTTTAGATCTAGCTTGTAGATCCATTTGTTCTTTCTGATCTAAGGCTAGTAATTGGTTTTAATTGCATTATATTTAAGATATAGCTAGTTTGGTGAAGAGAGAATTTGAAGATTGTGTTTAAATCTAGCTTGTTCGTAGATCCATTTGTTCTTTGCTAAGGTAGTAATTGGTTATATAATTGCATTATATTCAAGATGTAGCTAGCAGTGCATAATTAATTTAAGTAGTGTACTTCAATATTTAACACTAATTGTTATATACTTAGCATAGATGGACCGAAGTTGGATGTACGCTGAGAACCGTGCGAGTGCCGAGTACATTAATGGCATCTCCGCTTTTAGAAGAGCTGCAGAGGAGGATATGTTTAATAAGGAGGTGCAATTTATGTCTTATCCGTGCATTGACTGCGAGAATCTGAGGATGTTTCGAAACTCAGTGCAAATCAAAGAACACTTGATTTAGAGGGGTTTCAAAAGGGGGTATTCATGTTGGATCAGTCACAGTGAAGAGCAAACTATACAGGAAGCAGACAATATGAACATCACCGTCGAAGTCAACGATATGCCGGATGATCATATCAATTGTGCTTTCGATGAGGATAGGTTGCACGATGACAATCTAGATCAGATGCTGCGCGATGCAGAAGAGAACCGTGATGATAGAGAATATAGTAAATTTCAGGGCATGATGGACGACTTGGAGAAACCTTTGTTCCTGGGCTGCAAGTCGAATACACAAGGTTATCCGTGCTTGAACTACTGCAATTGAAGGCAATTAACAGTTGGCTCGATAAGAGTTTCACGACGTTGTTAGGTCTTTTAGCTGACATGCTTCTGAAGGAAAACGAATTGCTGACAACCACCTACAAAGCCAAGAACGTTCTTTGTTCCTCGAGAATAGAAGTAGAAAGAATACATGTATGTCCGAACGACTGTATCCTCTTCTGTAAAGAGTACACAAACTTGCATGTATGTCCGGTGTTCAACGCATCCTGGTACAAGTGTAAGAATCAATCAGATGACGACGATGAGGGCATCGAGGTGAAGAAAGGATCTCTTGCAAAGGTGGCATGGTATCTGCCTATAATTCTCCGTTTGAAGCGTTTATTTGTGAACCCAAAGTGACAAAACTGTTGCGTTGGCACTTAGAGGAGCATAAGAACGATGGAATGCTAAGGCACCCTGCTGATTCCACCCAGTGGAAAAATATTGATAGGAGGTTTCAAGAATTCGGTGTGGTTCTGAGGAATATAAGGTTTGGATTGAGTACAGGAAGAATTAATCCTTTCGGTAACATGAGTAGCCGGCATAGCACTTGGCCTGTGGATCTCTGTATCTACAACCTTCCTCCTTGGTTGTATATGAAGCAGAAGTACATTTTATTGTCTGTACTTATCCAAGGCTCAAAACAACTTGGGAACGATATTGATGTGTACCTAGTACCATTGGTGGAAGATCTAAAAACACTATGGGTTCCCAAGGTACAGGTATAGAATGCGTACAAACGAGAGAACTTTACTTTGTACTGCCTATTGTTCTGCACCATAAATGATTATCTTGCCCTTGCTAACCTGTCAGGCCAGAATACAAAATGAGCCAAAGCCTGCACTCATTGCTTAGATGATACCAAGAATATGTGTCTGAATCACTCGCGCAAAATCATGTACATGTGTCACCGTAGGTTCCTTCGAAGGAATCACCAATACTACAAGTTGAAGAAACAATTCGATGGAAGAAACGAAGATGGTTCAGCCTTTAAGTGGGGGAGTTGTTCATGACATAGTTAAGGATTTGGATGTTGCGCATGGAAATGGATGTAAATCAAGGACCCGTGAGAAGAGCATGTGGAAGAAGAGATCAATATTTTGGAACCTACCTTACTAGGAGCACCTAGAAGTTTACCACTGCATCGATATCATGCACGTAGAGAAGAATATCTGTGATATCTTGATTGGTCTCTTACTGAACATTAAGGGCAAAACAAAGCATGGTATCAACGCACAACTTGATTTGGTCGATATGGACATAAGACCTGAGTTAGCACCGAAAGAGACCGATAAAGGCCGAACGTACTACGAACTTGCTTGTTACACTCTGTCCAAGGTTGAGAGAACTAAACTATGCTAGTGCTTGCATGGTGTGAAAGTTTCGTTTGGTTACTCCTCTAACATGAAGAGACTTGTTTCGATGCAATATTTGAAATTAATTGGCATGAAGTCTTATGATTGTCATGTGTTGATGACACAAATGCTCTCTATCGCAATTAGAAGTATTTTGCCCATCAAGGTCCTAGAGATAATCACGAGGCTGTGTTATTTATTTAACATAATTGCTTAGAAGGTCATCGATCTCGAAGGGCTAGATGCTCTGCAGGACAAGGTGGTGATGACTTTATGTAATCTTGAGATGTATTTCCCTCCATCATTTTTCGATATCATGGTCTATCTCATTGTTCACCTTGTGAGAGAGATAAAGATGTGCGGGCCCGTGTTCCTACGTAGCATGTATCTGTTCAAGAGGTACATGGAAATTCTCAAGTCCTACGTATGGAATTGATATCGATTAGAGGGTAGTATTGTCGAAGGTTATGAGACCGTAGAGGTCATCGAGTTCTGTGTCGATTACATGGCTCAAGTCGAACCGATAGGTATGCCTCAATCTCGCCATGAGGGAATGCTCTAAAGTATCGGGACCATCGTAAGGAAAGCAATCACGCCTGATTCGGTTGTGTGTGCTCGAGCCCATTTCATGGTTTTGCAATATATGGATGTAGTGTCCCCGTATATTATCAAGCACAAGCACTGTCTAAGGTAAGAAAATCCAGCGCGGTTGGAGTTTTGGATCACGAGACAACATAACCTTCAGTTCAACAAATGGTTGAAGGAGCGACAGCTCATCAGATGACATGCTAACATGGTTGGCAAAAGGGCTAATTTTTACAGTTGTAACATGGAAAGGATACGATTTAAATGTGTATACATTTTACATGAGAGATCAGGATATGAAGAGCACAAACCAGAACAGCGGTGTCTGTATAAATGCGTTCAATACTGTTGGGTCGACATGGTGCTCCTACTATGGGTTCATAGAGGATATTTGAGAGCTCGACTACGTACTTTTCAAGATCCCTTGTTAAGTGCTATTGGGTCCACCTCTAGCAGGTGAAGGTTGACAAGTACGGCGTTACTACTGTGGACCTCGAACGTGTCAGATTCCATGACAAACCATTCGTACTCGCTAACCAAGGGTGTGTTTGGTAGGGCTCCAGCTCCACCAGATCCGTGGATCTAGTGGAGCTAGGAATACCCAGCTCCACCAGATCCGTGGAGCTGGATCTGTGAGTATATTAAGAGTGTTTAGATGGATCATCTTTTCAAATTTTAGACCAAAAATATAATCTTAATTCACTTTATTTTAGGCTACAAGTTTCAGATCTCAGGTGAAGCTGGGATCTGGAGCTCTACCAAACAGGCCCCAAGTTATTCAAGTCTTCTATATAACTGACCCATCCAATAAGAAGTGTCACGTAGTTCTTCAAGGAAAAAGGAGGATTGTCGGACTTGAGAATGTAATAGATGAGGAAGAATACAATCAATTTAACGAGTTGCCTCCTATCGAAAACAGCATAACGATCGAGGAAGAATAACCTGAGGAAGCTAGCTACACACGGGTCGATCATTGTGAAGGGCTAATTTTTATACAAAAGAATAAGCAAGTGGAGTTATGATTTTAAGTGTACTCTCCAACACAATAAAGTTGTTTTTAATGAAACGCTCGAAAGTCGAAGCTTCTTTGTGTATGCATCTGATTTATTAGCTTAGAATATCTGGGTTACATATATTTATTTGCTGCATCGTAAGCAATTCAGAATAATAACGACAACCAATACTTACTTGCATATATAGATGGTATTGGATATAGTAATGGAAACATATAACATCATAGTGCAAAGTACCTTCAGAGATAACCACTGCTTGAATGAACTGGAAGTTAGTGCATTTGCAATACTAACAATAGATAAATAAATGATAGTCTGTAGTTAACATCACAGACGGTTCTATACTAGAACCATCTTTGATACCCTAACATCACAGATGGTTCTAGTATAGAACCGTCTGTGATTCCCTAGTTATATAATGCCAACCGGTCGACCGCTCCCCCAAACCCTACCCCCCGACGGTTACCCCAAAACCAACACTACCCTACACGATCCCCTCGGCAGCTCCCCCTTGACCATGCTCACCCGATCCCCCTTGGTGTCTCCCCCTCGATCGTGCTCACCCTCGCCCACTCCCCCCGACCGTGCTCCCCCTCGGTCGTGCTCCTTCTCAGCTGTGCTCCCCCTCGGTTGGTTTGTACTCTGCTTTTTATCCCATTCTGCTAATAGGAAATGATGATTGCTTTCTTGAAAAATGATTGCTTGCATAATAGAAAATGATTGCTTGCATAATGAAAATGGTTATGTAGTTTTGTTGATGTTTTATAGTTGTTTGTCATTATAATGATGCACTAATCTTAATTTACAAGAATATAAGGCTTGAAGCAATAGCTTAATGTTTTGCTCGTGCAATACCATAGTTGAGTACTAACTATAGTTTGATCATTTATTTGAGTGTGCCATTGTTTTGGATAATTATAATTGTTAAACATTCAAGAATGACAGGCGATTTGGTAAATTGTAACAAAAATAGGCAAATAGATAAACATTCCATAATGACTTCTTTAAGTTGGTAAACTCAGGTAAATAGATAATTTAATCAAGCTCCTTAAATACCTTGTCATATATCACATCACACACTATTAAATACTTGAACCCTTATGTTGGTGTTGATTTGCATCTGAAATGTTAATGATCTGGTCTGTTGTGCTCTGATTGGTTAAGTTTCCATCATCTTCCATTCCTGCCCTCGTGGATTAAAATAAAGAGTGCTTGTGTTATGTGGATTCCTATGTTAAAGAGCCAGGCAATGGAATTAGCTGCAGTTGTGTAATGATTGCTTTAGGAACTATGAGTGCTTTAGGACATGTAAGCATTTTCTAACTCGTACGGCAAGGACATATCTATACACTTTATGTTTTTGTTTATTATGTAACCAAATTTGTACTGTGTATACTGAACTCTTAAAATGACCAGCTGAACTCTTAATTCATTCTTTGAATCATTCTCACTATGTGTTACCTTTTGAATGCTCAATGATGTAATTAGGGTCTCTACAAGTTGAAGTTAGACAATTTCAGTAGTAATCTTAGCCATGAACTAGATGGTATTAATTTGATGCTTCATTGACTATGAGATTGATGTTCATATGATTATCACTGCATATCTTGACTAGCTAGTGGTTGTAGTTCTGATATGTACTCTCTATTCCTGTTCGACTTAGTTTGTCATATTGATATTCTCGTGTTGTGTCTTAGCCGAACAGTACTATTTTGAACTTGTTTCATGTAAATAAGCCAAATTTGGTACTTCATGCTTTATGGTGCATAATTTAGGAAGGTAAGAGTTCATGACCTTATTTGCTTAGATATTGTCTATTCTCAATTGATTAGGTTTCATTAACTGTCAAGTATCGAAAATTGTGGTTTCAAATAAGTGGTAAGGTTGTCACAAATTTTTCTATGACCTTGTCCCTAGTGGCACGGAGGCCTTTCAACTAAGGCAACCCGACATATGAGAACAATCAATTAAATCAACTTGAGTTTTCATTAATTGCTTGTCATACTAGATATCTGATTATGAGCCTTTATGCTCTCATATGTGTGTGTATATATGTGTGTAAATAGCTTAGTACAGCAAATAAATATAGGGCATAAGGTTAGAAAATGACCATTCACATAAAGGTCAAGACCACTCTTGTAGAGGTCAGGACCACTCCTATAGAGGTCATGATCATTTTTATTGAGCATGAATTAAATAATCAACATTATATTTAATATATCACAAGACTTTGTGCATGATTACAACAATCAATTAACTTGATCATCTGGTCTGATCTTTGAATACCTAACACAGTCTAGCTAAAAAAGAAGATAACATCCCCTCATTCCTCATCACCGAAAGGATGTGATGAGCCAACGAAAGGAAAACCGACTCACGGTCCAAGAGGAGCAAATAAAAGGCCCACAGACCGATATACAATCACGGCGGTCAATCCGTAGGATGAGGCTCCTACCGAACTAAGAAAGGCAGCAAAAGCATTCCAAACATTGTGTTGGATAGTTGGACGGGAACAGGTCCTCATCACCCGTCCAGGTTGGAAGTCACTGACCAACGAGGAGTGCAACAACCTGCTGACAGAAATTTTTTCATCGTTCGAGATTCCCGAAGACTCCATGCGCCTAGTGCGACGTTATGCTCTGCTAGTGACGGGGAAGGCGTGGAAGAACTTCAAGAACACACTTGTCATAGAATATGTCAAGAAGGACAAGACTCTCTTATCTAAGTATGGGTTCATTGATGAGGACGTATAGCAAACATTTGTTGAGATAAAGACGATGGAAGAATTCGTGCATCAAAGTGAAGCTCACAAGGCCTTCCAGGTAAAGAACACCCACCCCCACAGACTCGGCACCGTTAGGTACATGGGTAAGAGCATGCAATAGAGGAGGGAAGACGAGGAGGCTTCTCTACCATTTGCATCGATCGTTGATGAGTGCACCCGAAACTAGCTAAGAGCGAGGTCACGTGTCATGTCTTTCGGCACCATATCCTTTACGAACACCGTGAACAAGGAAGTGTGCGAACGCCTGGTAAGATATCGAACTACCAACTTTGTAATTAGCCTATAACTTCATAAGTGAAATAACATGTCAGGATCTTGTAGGTAGCGTTTAGTACACAATCTTCTGAAGGCTCTTTTGTGCTAGACAGGGAGAAAGATATACTCTCTACGGCCTTGGGAAGCAATGAACACCTTGGTCACACGCGAGGAAAAGGGGTGTTTGTTCCCTGGAAAACCGGATTCCTAGGCGACTCCAACAAATACTAGAGTGGGAAGAGAGCCAAAGCCGAATATGAGGAATGGCTTGTAGAGAAGATTAAGGAAAGGCTGAGAGATGAATTCAATAATCTAATAAGAAGCCTCGAGGAAATGATCAATAATTATGAGAGACAGCCCATGCAAGCCCTAGACATATGTACACAGTTCAGCCCCACTACCCGTAAGAGTAGCTATGCGTCCGCCACTCACACAGATGAAGACGACGATAAATTTCCTATATGTGACATCAAGGTATTAATATATATATATCTTGAATGCTCCACAGATATAGCTGTTGAACGTCTTAGCTAATTGTGTACCATTACGTAGGAGGTCACACGGTGCAATCTCCAAGTGAGGCTTGCCAATGGCTCTGTTCCTCTTCAATTTGCTTGGGGGCTTGTGTATTCATCCGATCAAGGGGCACTGGTGCAAGGTACCCAAGTAGCGTCGAGTTTCATGAAGGCCAGTGTGGATAGTGTACATGACATTTTCAAGGCTGTCGTGCTGCAGATGCCCCCAAACAATGATATTATGACACTTGGGGATGTCATTGGCACATACATCCAGTGGCCCAGCAACGACATCTTTCTAGACACCCAACCTCTAGTACTGGAATTACCCGCACTCCCGGAGTCACCTGCACTGCCGAAGTCGCTTGCTGCGCCTCAGTAGGCCACCAAATAGGCTATCGTGCTCCGTGCATCACAGGCCTTTACGTTGGATCTTGCCCATTCGTCTCCCGTGAAGACTCCCTTTAGTAGAAAGCAAGACAAGGGCGAATCGATGCTGATCACGAAGGCCCTCGACTATCCGATTGACCTGTTGACCCAGCTATACAAGCCAAGAGAGCCTTTAGTAACGGGAGAGTGCATAAAAAACCTTACAATGGCTAGCCTTAGATTGCATGATTGGTATATGGAACAAAGCAGTGTTGCAACGTGTATCGAGTATCTCGATCAACTTCAAGCACAACCATCTGTTCAACCAGCCAACGGGGGGCTTTTTCATAATCGACTTCAAGGACTTATTCGATCTCTTCAACCTCGACGCTGTGCTCATAAGATGTTGGACATTATAAGTGTGTGTGTAATCAGTCTACATTCGTGTAATACCAATACATACATACATACATACATACATACATACATACATACATACATACATACATACATACATACATACATACATACATACATACATACATACATACATACATACATACATACATACATACATACATACATACATACATACATACATACATACATACATACATACATACATACATACATACATACATACATACATACATACATACGTACCTACATACGTACATACATATATAACTCCTTTCTTTTGTATATATAGATACATGATCTATGAAGCAAAAAAGGACAAACAACCGGTGAGCTTCCTCAACTCACACATAGTCTCGAAGCAAACAATGGACAAGAATTTAAAATTCATCGATGAATACGTGGACGAGGCATCGGTGGCTCAAAAAGATAAAGAGTACACACTTTTACCCCACAACCCAGGGTAAGTGCTGCGCTACTTGCTATACTTTGATTTGTACTGTACACGCAACTCAAAGTTAGGTTGAATGACCATGGCGACATACTTGTGTAGGTTTTACTGGGTTCTAATTGTAATTCAACCAAGAAAGAACTAGGTTATATACCTTGATTCCTTACAAAGCGGCAGCCATGACTTGAAGCCTATCGCAAAATTACTCGAGAGGTAATCATGTTTCCTCCATAGACCTCCATAGATAATTCTCATGTAGGTTATTTAAGGTGTACATTGCTCCTGGAATGGCTGAGGCTAACTTTTTGGAATCATGTAGGTCGTTCAAAGTGTACAAAGCTCGTGGAGGGCCTTCTAGCAAGGAAGGGGCGAAGCTGAAGCACAATTTTAAGTTTTCGATACCCACTAGTACACAATAATTCTATATCACACTTCGTAATAATGCATCTAGAATTAACCAATTCTATATTTGCAGTGCCACCAACAGAAAAAGGGAAATAACTTATGTGGATTTTACATTTTCCATAACATGCAACTCCTCCTCAGTACAAAGAAGACCGATTAGGTTACAACTGCGTTAGAATAGACCGATCTAATCAGAATTTGAGAACAACTCTGTTACTTCTTGCTGAGTCAAGTCATAAATACAAAAGGAGAGTTCCACTCTGCCTAACTTGAGTAGTTGTGTTATTTCTGAATTACCACTTCGATTACTTTGTGAAACTTGTGCTATGAATTTCTTAATTGTACTTGTGCATTCAATTATTAATATATCTGAGTTGATTTCTGAAATTAAAGGATGTGATGTAATATGTAATCTGAGTTGATTTATGAAATGGATGTACCGTAGGTGGTGTAATAATATGTAATTTGAGTGGATGTTTGAAATGGATGTGATAATACGAATGTTTGAAATGGATGTAATCTGTAATATGTTTGTTTCAGAGGGCATGGCTAGCATTTCTTAGGCTAGCCAGTAAAAAGAAAAAGTATATTAATGCAAAATAACTTTATAGATGGTTCTTTAGAAAAAAACTGTTTGTGATATATATCATATCATAGACGGTTCTAAGTGTGAATCGTCTATGATAAGTGGGTTCACACTCAGAATCGTTTGTGATATCTACTTATCATAGATGGTTCTATTGGTGCCAAAAACTTAAGGTAGGGTTTATCGGCCACAATACACTAGATGAACACTGGGTTCAAGGCGTGCCAACCGATTTGATCCTGCAATCGGTAAGAAAAATATAAAATTCGCTTAAAGCCGATTTCGTAGATCATTCGGCTTAGATCTAATCAGCTAAACAGCCGATCAATCTGTAGGTAATTGGTAAGTCTAATTAGCCGATTAGGACTAATCAGAGGATAAAGGCAAATCGACTCCGAAAAAGGCGATGCACAACAAGATCGGAGAAGATCAAACCTGATTGGCGTAACGAAAGATGATCAACAATCAGCGATGCGCAATTTTATTGATCAAATCGAGTTACAAGAAAGTCTAAATTAAAGAGGCTACTCCTAGTCGACGGGAAAATAAAAGTAGTATATTTGTTGATTGGATTGTGTGTGTCTTTTCACCTGCCTATGACCGTCTTTTATACCCATCAGGCGATCGTGTCCCGTTACAATGCTACAAACACGATCCGTATCGGCCTTAATCCGGACGATTTTCCTTTTACTGCAACCAAATATCTTTGAATCTTTCCAAACCTCCTGTCAGTTACGATACGTTGACTTTATCTTGCCGATTTTGACCACACTTGCCAAATCTTGGTGCAAACATATGCCCCCATTTTTGGGAGATAACTTGTTATCTTCCAAAAATCTCACTTGTCGGCTTACATCTCATTGGCTAATCGTAGCATCTTCATCAACAACCATCGTATTTATTGTGTCGTAATATTTTGATACGCGTATAGTGCGTTTTAACGGCTCATGCCCCTCGAAATTCTATTCCCGCCATTTCACCTTTTTACTATTACTATAAATATGTGGCCCCTACACTATTATTCTCACGCCTTCAAGCTCTCTAATCACCTGAAATCGGCTTCTTCACCCCTGTTTACAAGCCCCTTGTGCTCATCCTTCCTCAAGTCTCTCGATCGGCTTCTACTAAGATCGGCTGAATGGACCCTAGCCAAGTACTCATCCCAATTCCGAACAGCATTGATCAGTACTATCTAGGCCCAGTAGGGAACTTAGATGTCGATACAGTTATAAATGAAGAAATCCCCCGCCTTCCTTTATCAGTCGTCGGATATAATATAGAGGGTTGGAGCAAAAGCTTTAGGGCCTGGTCGACAACACTCAAGAGATGGAGGTCTTGGTACATTTGCGTAGAGGCTCAAAAAAGGGAGATATGGGAGAGGGTGGGTATAGCCGAATGTTTTCCTCTTTCCTTAGCCGATCCAGAGGCCAATGAGCCTTTAGTGGCCACGGCTTGTTATTTCTGGTCAGAGACATTCAACGCTTTCATGTTCCGTACCGGTCCCGTCGGCCCAACTCTTTTGGATGTGGCCCAGCTGTGCTGCCTTAGGCCGAACGGAAAGCAAGTATCGGCTTATAGCGGCAAGCCAAAGTACAAGCTCATTCAATCCAAAGGCGAAGGGTGGAGCAAGTATATCGGCAACAATAACAAGGTGAACGGGCCAGGATCGGACGAAGAGCATGCAACCTTCCTTAACTTGTGGTTAGATAGGTATCTCTTTTCCGGGGCTTCCCTCGGACGGACCCAAGTATATCAGCTCATAGTGGAGTGACTGGTAGAGGGCCGTTGGCTTGCCCTAGGAAAAATGCTGCTAGGGGTAGTTTATCAAATGATTTATACAATAAGGAGTTCAGCTGTTTACGGGCTTCGCCAACTTCATTGTCAGCAACATAGGAGGGCCCTTGTGATTCATTCAGATTTGGCTATACTATATGTTTAGCCTATCTTTTGCTTTGGGCCCTGCAGAAGAGACAACATTTCCACGTGAAGACACTCCAGAGAATGTAGTTCCCCAATTTAGAGCTAGCCGATCATATGGCGAAAGATATGTTATGTGCTCTGAGAATGAGACAAAGTCACCCCTATCGGTGCAATAAAATATTTATCGTTTTTCCTGCAGCTGGACAGTGAATATTTTAGGCAGTAGGACTTCTTTAGCTATAGAGGCACAGCCAATTTTCAATGCCCATCCTTTCTTCATCTAGATGCCAATAGCTACTTAATGCCCCAATCAACTCTGGATTTCTACAGAATAATTATCTCTCAGAGTATACTGCATGTCGACTTTAATACCAGGAACTAGATGTTTCAGCAGTCCTATGAGTTTTACCACCCTTCAATTTATGCTAGGCAGTTGGGCTTCGGCCAAGTTATTCCGAGTCTCTAGCTCCTTGATCGGCTTCAGCCCAGAGCCAGAGTCCGTAATGCTACTGCGGCCAATATTGTTCTGGAGATAAACGATGATTTCTAGATTGAAGACTTGCCATATTTTTTTCTGAATACTCGTCGGGCAGGATATTTTTCTTCTTGGTGGTCATCTGTCAAGAAGCTCTTTATCTGGAAAAGACTCCGTCGGCCATTATTAATGCATTCTTCCCAAACCTCCCTGAGCCGATGGTAGCAAGTAACAGCGATTCAAGCGATGATTCTAGTTCTTCTGAATATACTAACATAAGCGTAGTAAATATTACCGGAGAGGTATCGGCTTTTGATAAATCTCTTTTCTTCCTTTTGTTAAGTTCTTTTACTAATCAGCTTTCTTTTTCTTGTAGACCAAGGCCACTGCAAAGAAGATCGCGTCGGGTCCATCGGGCAGTGGGTAACTCGTCAAACAGCCCCATCAGTTGACATGCCTCACAGGCTATACATCCAGCACATTGGGGATTCAGAGTCCCTCACTATCGGATATTGAAAAGCAGCAATAACCCAGTAAGTGTTTTCAATCGACTTTTCTTCCTCCCACTTTGAAGAGTCCTTTTGTCATCTTATACTTACAGCCGATTCATTTCAGAGAAAAAGCACGCCAAGCCCGCTAAGGCTCCCACCAAAAGAGGCTCAAAGCCTCAGGAGTAGAGTGCGGAGAGCTCCCCGCACGCATCGGCCACTGGATATGTAAGCAACTATCCTCTTAATGAGTTTAAATATGACGAGCATAATTATCTGTCGGCGATCTACTCGGCGCATCTCTTGAGGCCCCGCCACCGTCTTCTCAGCCGACACCATCGGCTCCAGTCGCCTCTCCTCTTCCAGTGTTGTCCGACCCAACGAATCTGTTGGGCTTCACCTTAGATGATCTGAACGATCTGGAGATAGTGGCTGTGGACGACTATCCCGCCGACATAAGGAAAATCCTTAAAGTGTCGAAGGAAGCGTCGGTCATGGTTACTTTGGCACCAGACATGCAAGAGAGGCTAAACAAACTCTTCAATCAAGTCATGCAGCCCGAAGCCGACCTCCTGAACAATACGCAACCCCTTTGGGACACTATGGCTACCATGGAAGCCGACCTACTACCAGAAACCATGGATGCACTCCTGAATGTCTGCCACTTAGATGGCAAGAAGGCAGAGCTTGAAGCGGCCAAGGCCAGGATCGCTCGGAGGGAGGCACAAGAAGCCGATCAAAGACTTCTCACTACTACAGAATTGTACATCAGAATCGGTTCTTTTTTGTCATTACAGTCGGTTCAAGTGGCGATACGAAGCCTTTAGATAGTGATGAGGTGGAGCTATCACGGTCGATTTTGGCCCGACAGATAAAGCCTCATTAGAATCGGTTCTTAGGTGAAACCGATTCTGATGATCACATTATCACAATCGGTTCTCTCGAAGAACCGATTCTGATAAATGGTCATCGGAATCGGTTTTTTGAAGGAAGCGATTGTGATGACCCCCTCATTAGAATCGGTTCTTGTGTAGAACCGATTCTGATGACGTGGTTATCAGAATCGATTCCATACAAAAACCGATTCTAATGAGGGGGTCATCACAATCGCTTCCTTCAAAAAAACGATTCTAATGATGGCTCATCACAATCGCTTCCTTCAAAGAACCGATTGTAATGGTATGGTTATCACAATCGCTTCCGTAAAAGAACCGATTCTACTGATGCGGTCATCACAATCGCTTCCGTAAAAGAACCGATTCTACTGATGGTCATCACAATCGCTTGCTTAAAAGAACCGATTCTATTGATAGGGTCATCACAATCGCTTCCTTAAAAAAACTGATTCTGATGAGACGTCATCAGAATCATATATATAAGAACCGATTCCAATTATGTGGTTATCAGAATCGGTTCCACATATGAACCGATTCTGATGACCCTCATGGGAGTATTCCAATTTTGCATATTATCCAAAATAGCATATATTAACAATATGCATATATCACATTCACAATACAGAACACATAATGCACATATCACATTCACAGAACACGAACACTTAAATTACAATACATATAGCCCATTCGTTCACAATATACAAACACAAACATGCTTAACAATCAGTACACGTGCATATATATCACATTGACATATACAATTAATATTGTTTCTATATGGACTAGTATGACGCTTCAGGATCTCTAAACCTACCGTCCTTCGATATAACTTCTAACCAGTACTACTGGCATAAGTGGTCTCGTAAATTGTTCAATGCTTTGCTGTCTAAGCTCTTCTGGGGGATATTGATCTTCTGCAAAACAGAAATGAGTGCACAAACTTAAGTTTCAAAATTTGTATGTGAAAGGCTAAGTATGCATGTACTCTCGAACGGGAAACGTAGGTTACACAACGTAAACTCTAACATATGTTGAGAGAAGAGACAAAAGTATTGTGCCAAAAAATGAACACATGTAATATGCTGAAAATAAACTGTAACATAGGATCAAGAGAAATTGCATTAGCTGATCAGATATGATCCCATGATCAGATATGAAAAGCTTTGCATGAACAGAAAACCAACAATAAGCTCTGTTGTAACGGTAGTATAATTCAATCAGTTAGGCCTAACTTTTGTGTAAGCTCAGATCCTAAAATTGATCCAAGAAACATGGGATCGAACTTACTATAAATAGTAAGAACAAAACTGAGCATTTTGCTAGGTAAGGGTGAGAAAAATGTACCTTCCGACTAGTATTCTCCTTGACACCTTTTAATTGGATCCGGCTAATTCAGGCAACCGAATGGAATTCTGAATGTTTGAAGCAATAGAAAATAGAATTATAAGCTCTCAAACTACACAATTAACATATCCGAGAAAAGCTCAAGTTGATCAGACAAACTACTTAGCAGATTCAGCATATTATCCATTCGTAGTACTAGAAATGCATTATCTGACAATAGACCGTTTACTCACTAGAAAAATGTCTAGCTGATTAGGCATGCTACTTTGCACTTTGCCAAATTCATTCCTGACATTACACTTTAATCAGAACCAAACCTTAAAGGGTCAATGATCAAAAGTACTACAAGGACAATAAGAAAAAGTTTGCTGTGGAAATGAGCAAATAATTTTCTACCAGTAGTTGCATTCTACTACTTGCAGCCCTAAACAAGTAAACAACTCAAAACATACGAAGGGAAAAGCGCCCAGATAACCAAAACAACAAGCTGAAGATCAACATAGTGGATTGAATTTCTAAATAGCGTATGGAACATAACATAACCATGTATTTCTGCAATTGGTGACAGTTGTGAACAATTCTCCGTGAAACCCTTAACACAAAAAAGGTTTCATCTAAACTAGTTGGGCTCCAGGCATTGCATTTTACTTCAGGATGATGACAACTTCAAAACACTGGGAAGTAGATGTGATATTCTGTTGACCACCTACGCTGTAATAAATGGCATTGTCAAATGCATAAACTAATTGAAGGCACTGGCAAATATAGTTGGACTGGCAATTGGTGAAATGTGTTTCCTCCTTATTTTATGAACCCATTTGCATTTGCAGTTGTTATTACTTGGGCACAATCAACCAAAAGCGAATCATATGCAAGGCAATTCACTAGTTCCCTGTTAATGGTGATTGGGCATTTGTGCATCCAAACATACAGAGATAATACTTCGCAAACAACAAGGCACTAGACAAAGTTCATCCTACTCACATCTCACTTGACAATCAGAAATTGCAAGCTACAGTCATATATATGGTTTCATTTTTGTGTCACTGAAATGATACTCAAGTTTCGATATTTGTTCATGACCACTAGCTAGTACCTGAAATATTGAGTCTTGATGTATCATATTAGCAAAGATGTATACCTAATACAATACATGGTATAAATTATGAAAAATACGATTTGAAACAGGATGGTCTTTTGAAATGGAGTAGACAGATGCTATAGAATTGGTAACATCGATCTTTTTGGAGCATAAGTCATTTGAAGCACAAAAGACCTTGCAAGCTCACAAGGCACTAATTTGGTTCAGATTTTTACCTCGAGGATGACGGCACACGGGGATGATGAGCTCACGGGGAGGAGGCCGCCGTGGGGGGAGCAGGCAGGAGGAGGCCAGCGCGGGGGAGGAGGTTGCCAGAGGCTGAAGGTCACCGGGAGAGGAGCCTGGGGGAGGAGGTCGGCGAGGTAGAGGACCCACCACATCGGCGGGCGGCAGGGGAGGGGTCGTGGGCGTCGGGTCGGCGGCGGGCGTCGGGTAGGGGCGGCGCGGGCATCGGGCGGATCGGCAGGCGCCGGATCGGGCGGTCGACGGGCGTCGGGTGGATCGGCGGTGTCGGGCGTGGGGTAGGGCGTGGCGGCGGGCGGCGGGGCGGCCTGCGCTAGGGTTAACGACAATATTGCTGCACGCCCGAATAGGCTCGTCGCGGGAATAAAATGGGGCGCATAGTTATCAGTGAAAACCGACACTGGTGTGTATAGTCATCAGTATCGTTTTTTGTAAGAAAACCGACACAGATAAGCTCAATATCCGTATCGCTTTTTCAAATAAAACCGACACAGATATGAATAGTCATCTGTATCGCTTTTACATATAAAACCGACACTGATAAGGGAATATATCCGTATCGCTTTTTTAAATAAAACTGACACTGATGTATCTCAAAATATCTGTATCACTTTTTTAAAGAAAACCGACACTGATGTGTCTCAATATCCGTATCACTTTTTTAAAGAAAACCGACACTGATGTATCTCAATATATCCGTATCGCTTTTATAAATAAAACCGACACCGATCATGATTCAATATATGTATCGCTTTTGTATATAAAACCGACACTGATACATAGTTATCTCTATCGATTCTCAGAAAAAGCCTACACAAATGTAGTTCATTGTACTGATCCCTTTCCAGACAAACCATGAAGTCTAAATTTTCAGAATTAGATCAAAGAGTGAAAAACTTTTGCAAATATCGTTGGAATTATTTGAAATTTTCCAGATACTACAAATCTTTTCCAAAAAGAATTTTGCAAAAGGGAGTTAGCATTGAAAAAAGGTGCCAAAATTCACTTTCTAGGCATGCATTTTCCTTAAATAGTTGAAAAGTCAAAACTTTTTCAAATGAAGTCCATGTTTTTTGAAAATTTCCAAAAATGATTTCATATAGCTTAGCCTCATTTTTGTGTCTCAGAATTATATAGATTGTACATCACATCGAGACTACACTATATGTAATTGCTGGACAATAGCTCCATATATGGTCCAGTACACTTTCCTCATTGTGGCATTGCTTACTAATAATAAACTTTATCACCCATCTGCAAGTTCTGAATTTTCATCATTTCATCAGAGAGAGAGAATTTTCTCACCCAAGTATTTCTTCCAACCACACAATATGAGCTGTTGTCTCGGGTGGCGGCGAAGAAATCTCCTCTGGAACAACAACAGAGAAGAGTTCAGCGCGAGTGGTATATATGACCTAGCGAGGCACATCAGAATCGGTTCTTTTCCAGAAGCAATAGTGACGTACAAGGTCATCACTATCGCTTCTTTTTATAGAAGCGATAGTGATGAGCACGTGGACATCAGAATCGGTTCTTTTCGAGAAGCGATAGTGATGTGCACGGTCATCACTATCGGTTCTTTTTATAGAAGCGATAGTGATGAGCACGTACACATCAGAATCGGTTCTCAACTAAAAAGCGATAGTGATGTGCACGGTCATCACTATCGGTTCTTTTTATAGAAGCGATAGTGATGATCACGTAGGCATCACTATCGCTTATTTTCTTAGAACCGATAGTGATGTATCGCTTCTATCAAAAGAACCGATAGTGATGTGGACGTGATCATCACCATCACTTCTTTTGTTGGAACCGATAGTGATGACCGTTAACATCACTATCGCGTTTTAGTTGAGAACCGATTGTGATATGCCCTGTGCTACATCACAATCACTTATAATCTCAGAACCGATAGTGATTATTACTAACACCCCTCCGAAGTTATTTATCACAATTGTTTTTTCCTAAAAACTTAAGAATCGACACAGATAAAGCGATAGTGATATGCCGTTCTGTAGTAGTGTCTTGACAGGATGGTGGTGGAGACCAAGGCCAAAAACAAAAAAATTGATGAAGATACTCTGGCTCTCAAGACAAACAGAGCGGCCATCCAGAAGCTAGAGTCGACCAAGAAGCTCCTCGAAGAAGAGCTGGCCAATCTGAACAAGCAGATAGACGATGGCCAAACCAAGCTCACCGCAACAGCCTCATCTCTCAGATATCAAAAGCATGAAATTGGCTTGGCCGTTGCGAAGGTTACAGAGCAAATGGCTTAGGTCATCGCTATGCCTGGCAGTGCCAAAGAAGATCAGTGGACTGTTGATGAGGTGCAACAGATCATTGCCAAGGCCGCGGGCGTTCTATCGGCTTTAGGCGCTAGGCTTCCTGGCTTCGGCCTGTAATCTCCCTCTCTGCAATGACTGTAATCTTTTGGAATGTTGGCTAGCAGAAAAATACTTTTTGTAATGTCAAGCTATTATAATCGGCTGTTTAACCGTTTAGATTATTATCTTGTCTTTGCGCTTGTAATTTATCTTCTTAGCCATAGCTAACTGCACCAAGTTAACTCAACCTTCCAAACGATACATCCTCATAGCCGACTAAGAGCCAACCCACACGCTAGGATAGTATTTCTTTAAATATTTTCCATTAATCACCTTAGGAAAGATGACTCCTTCCAACGTTTCGAGTAAGTAGGAATTTCCATCAATAAGCCAATTTATTTTGTAAGGCCCTTCCCATGTAGGAGACCATTTACGAAATCGGCTATCTTTAGGTCAAACAGGCAGTATGGTTTTCCAGACTAAATTGGCTTCACTAAAAGATTTGGGCATCACCTTCTTATTATATGCCCTAGAAACTCTTATCTTATTCTTCTTAAGCCGATCTAAAGTGCATAAATGCAGCTCTACCAAATCGTCTAAGTTATTAGTCATCAAGTCCTTGTAGTCCTCGGCCAACAAACTGTTTTGTCTAGCCACTCGTATAGAATTGATATTAATCTCTACAGGCAAAACAACTTCTTGACCATAAACTAGCTGATAAGGTGAAACTTTCATTAATCCATGGTACGCTAGCCGATAGGCCCATAATGACTCCGACACGTTGAGGGTCAATTCTTTGGTTTTTCGTCAATCTTCCTTTTAATGAGCCTGATCAATATCTTAATTGAAGACTCGGCTTGCCCATTAGCTTGGGCATAATATGGCGATGAATTTAGCAGCTTGATACCCAAACTTTTAGCAAAATTTTGAAACTCATTGGACATGAACACAGTGCCTTGATCAATCATAATGGTTTGCAGGGTTCCAAACCGATGAATGATATGTTCATTAACAAATCCGATAGCCTCAACACTTGTCACCTTTTTGAGGGGTATGGCTTCAACCCACTTAGAGAAATAATCGGTCGCGGCCAAAATGAATCTATGGCCTTTGCTTGAAAGGAAAATTTTGGCCAATTACATCTATCCCTCATCCTCTGAATGGCCATGGCTTAATAATAGGATGCAAAGCCAATGCTGGGGTCAGTTGTACGTTATCGAATTTCTGACAAGTCTGGCACCCTTTATAATATTGGAAGCAATCTTCCAATATCGTCGGTCAAAAATATCGTGTGCGTCTAAGCATCCATTTCATCTTATAAGCCAATTGATGAGACCCACAAATACCCTCATGTACTTCTCCCATCGCCACTTTGGCTTCATCACTCCAAGGCACCTTAACAGCAAACCTTCTAATGTCCGATAATATAACACATTCTCCAGGACAACATATTTTAGAGTCTGCTGTCTAACTTTGCACTCTGTCGGCTTAGAAGGGTCAATCACGTAATCCTTTATTCTCGTCCTCTAGTCGACAACATCAGCGCACATTACCACTTTCTCAATCGATTCAAGTATTTGAGATCGCCTAAAACCCTTATAGCCTAATGTCTGCTGAGCCAACAAGTTAGCTCTATCATTCATTTCCCGGGGAATATGATTAATGGAAAATGAAGTGAATGAGCCGATTGTAACAAAGCATTGTTCTAAGTATTTAAGCAGCGTTTCATCATGACATTGATATTCCCCCTTAACTTGCTGCACAATCAATAAAGAATCGCCATAGGCCTCAACAGCATCTACTTCGATATTTTTCAGTAACTGTAGGCCTTTGAGCAATGCTTCATATTGTGCCTGATTATTAGAGCATCGGTTATTTAGCCGAAACGCAAATTTGAAGTTTTGTCCCCTGGGTGAAATGAGTACTATCCCAATTCCATCACCTTCTCGACACACTGATCCGTCAAAATACAATTGCCAAGGGGCTATTGAAACTTAATCGGTAGTAGTTTCGTGTACTGTTATGAAATCGGCTATAACCTATCCTTTAACCGCCTTAGCCGATTCATCATATGATAGGCCGAACTCCATCAATGCATAAGCCCATTAACCAAGTCGACCTTGCAGAATCAGAGCTGGCAACATATATTTTATAACATTGATTTTACAGACCACCTTACAATCCGATGCTAAAATATAGTGCCTCAACTTTGTACAGGCAAAGTATAAAGATATGCATAGTTTCTCTACACTGGGGTACCTTATTTCAGCATCCAGTAGTCGTCGGCTTAAATAAAAGATCACCCTCTCACTGCCATCAACTTCCTATGCCAAAACAGCTCCGATAGTTTCCTCCTCAGCCGATACGTATAACTTGAACGGAATTCCCTTTTGCGGCGCAGCCAATACTGGAGGGTTAGTCAAATACTCTTTAATATCGTCAAAAGCTTTCTGTTGATCGGCTCCCCAAATGAACTCTTGATTGTCCTTCAACTTCAGCAACGACGTAAACGCGCGGATACGACCAGAAAGATTTGAGATGAATCGCTGTAAATAATTAATTTTTTCGATCAACTTCTGCAACTCATTTTTGCACGTCGGCGACTTTGTTTTGACTATGGCCTTCACTCTTTCCTAATTGACTTCAATTCCCCTTTCGTGAACCATGAAGCCTAAAAATTATCCAACCGACACACCAAAAGCACACTTGTAAGGATTCATTTTCAACCCGTGCGCTCTTGCATTTTTGAAGACTATTTCCAAATCGGCTAAATGCTGCAAATCATCTTTAGATTTTACAACAATATCGTCAATATAGATTTCCACAATATGGCCAATTAAATTGTGAAAAATTAAATTCATAGCCCGCTGATATGTTGCACCAGCGTTTTTAAGCCGAATGTCATCACTGTCCACTCAAATAACCCTAAGGCACCAGGGCATCCGAAAGCGGTTTTCGGTATATCGGTTTCTGCCATGAATATCTGATTGTACCCAGCATTCCCATCAAAAAGCTGATAATCTTGTTTTGTGATATAGCATCGATAGGAATATCGCTATTGGCATCGGATATTCATCTTTTGGTGTAGCTTTATTCAAATCCCTAAAGTCGACACATACCCTGAGTTTACCATTTTTCTTCATAACATAAACGATATTGGAGTCCCATTCAGCGTATCGACAAGGCCTGATAAACTTGGCCTCTAACAATCGCTCTATTTCTTCTTTTATAATATTGTACAAGGCCAGATTAAACCTCCGAGGGTACTATTTAAATGGTCGATATCCTAACTTTATAGGCAGCCGATGTTCAACAAGCTGCCAGCTTAGACCAGGCATCTCATGGTATTCCGAGGCAAAATAGTCTTTATAATTTCTAAGGATTTTGACCAACTCTTTCTTGTATTCTACATCTAATTTTGCACCAATAAAAGTAGGTCTTTTCCTATCACCATCGATCCCCTATGTCGACTTCTTCAAGTAGATCAATCGATGTGAATTATTGGCCTAACTTTTCAATTTCTTGGAAATCTTCGATGGCCTCATAGCTATCTGTCATTTGTCGATAGCTTTGCATTTTATCTTGGAGAGCCTTCATTGTTTGTTTAGACCCCATCGGCGCAATACTTCACTTGTTCGATCAAATGTGTTGGGCCTAAAATTGATCGGCATAAGTCCCATTTTATTAATACAGATGAAATCACAATCGTCCAGCACTTTGCCCAATATGCACTCGGCTTCTTCATGTTGCCAATTTGCATCCGAACTGGCCATAGCAATATGAGCTGATGTGTCAGTCGGAACAACCTTGACTTCATCTCTGTTCCATTGGACAAGCAGCTGGTGCAGAGTTGACGGGATGCAACAATTTGCATGTATCCAGTCCCGTCCGAGCAGTACACTATAATTGCCTTTGGCGTCGATTACAAAGAAAGCAGTCAGCAATGTTTTGCTACCGACAGTCAATTCTGTCACCATGATGCCTTTAGCTTCAGTGGGATCGCCTGTGAAGTCATTCAAAACCATATTAGTTTTAATCAAATCTTCATCGGACTTACCCAGCTTTTTACAAGTGGTGTATGGTATCAGATTAACTGTGGCTCCCCCATCCACAAGCATCCTCCAGATTGGCTTGCCGTTAATATGCCCCTTCAGGTATAATGGCTTAAGATGCCGATGAGCATCACGGGGTTTTTCAAAGACTACATCTTGAGCACCCAAACACAGCTGAGCGAAGGTTTATTTAGCCTATTCAGTTTTTATTTTGAACACCATGTTGACGTCCATTGGAGAAGTGTCATCTCGAACCATGGGTGAACCCAAGTCATTGGCTGAATCTACTTCCTCCTCCATTCTTTCTTCACGATTTGGATCGACCGAAGCTCATTGAACGCCTGGTCCCTTTGTTTATCTTCGTCAGCCTTCTTGATTTCTTGAGTCCTTAGTCTTTGAAGCCGTCTACGCTGTGATTAACTAAGTCATGGCTGGCACCATCGAGGTTTGTGTTCGATCAGCTTACATATCCTTCCAGCCAGATCTCCCTTCATCGCAGAACTTGCTTCCTCCACCTGTACCTTAGCCTGATTTGGTGCAAAAATCCTTTTCTGAATTGGCTTCCTGTAACTTTTATAGGGATGATCTTGTATTGGCCTAGATAACCTGTCTTTGGCCAATCGCCTTGGCCAATCGTCCTAGGGGTAATGTTCCTTCGGGCATGTGTATGGCGATGGTAACGCTACTCCCCTTTTCCAACAGAACAGCCAAAAGGGGCATCTTTGATGAGCCCTTTCCAGGTTTTCGGGCCAGTATAGATTGTATGGCCGATGCGAAGAATAACGCAACCGATTGTTCATCCTCTCGTACTTCTCCAACAGCTGAGAAAAAGTCGGTTTAGGCCTGCTAATCGGTCTCCATGGTGGCGATTTCTTCGCCTTATACCACTTGCCAACTTGTAGATCTCCTTTTGGCTTGACAATCTTTGAATTTTTGCCTTCATGATCAGCTTCTATTTGTAATGAATCGATCATAATTTTCAAGGTCTTCTCGCCACTCGAGGCTGGTTGAACGTCGACACGTCGAGCCCTTTTTGGTTCTTCATCCTGCATCGGCTCTTTTCCCTTATGCGAACATTGCACCATATTTATGGGAAATGGGTTGACATCTACCTGCATGGTTGGCTCATCTGCGAACTTTAGCCGATCGTCTTCGATAGTAGACTGTATCTGTTATAAAAAATATTGCAATCGTTAGTATTATGAGAAAAAAAATGGTGCCACTTGCAATACCTTCTTTTTTTATCTCATCAGCCGACGGTATAACCTTTTCTTGTAATAGTAAATCAAAAATACGATCACATTTGGATACGTCGAACACATACTTTACTTTTGACTTATTTTTAGTCGTCTTAAGCCGGGAACAGACCAAAAAATTTTAGGTCCTTTGACACATTCGGCTATGTTAACCTCTACCTCATCATCTTCAGAAGACTCATTTGAACAATACTCATACATATTAACTTTGGCCTTATCTTTTTCCTTATTATTACCATTTATTTTGAATTTATCCATAAATCCTTTGTTGTCAGGAAATTGGCTTTCTTGAGCCGACACACGATGAAGCAGATGACTCAAATCTGTGAACTGTTGTTCGCCAAACTTTTCCTTGAGTGGGGGAATTAACCCCTGGAAAGCTAAATCGGCTAGTTGATTGTCAGGTAACGTGACGCTAAAACACCGATTTCTAACTTCCCTAAACCTCTAAATGTAGTCCGTTACCGATTCCCCAAACTTCTGACGGACGGAACTTAGATCAAAAATCTTGAGTTCCAGACTGCCAGAGAAAAATTACTCATGGAATTGGCTTTCCAAATCGTTCCAAAAATGAACCGAATTTAGGGGTAAGATAGTAAACCAAGTAAAAGCAGCTCCTGATAATGATAATGGGAACAATATAATTTTTAACCAGTCAGACTGAGCTTCCTCGCAGCACTGAGCGATAAATCGTCCGACGTGTTCTAGCATTGTGACTGAATCATCCCTAGAAAACTTAGCAAAATCAGGGACATTGAAATTATTCGGATATGGCATGCGATCTATATAATCAGGATATGGCATGCGATAGCCAATGACTTTGCCCTTCGGCTGTATGCTGAATTGATCCCTTAATACAGCAGAAATTTGGTCGGCCTAATTAATGTTATTGGCTGACGAGACATTAGGGTTGTGCCAATTATGATCGTAATTGGCATGCTGCCCCCCAAGTGTAAGATCGAACTGCTGATTAGACTGAGTAGATGGATACTGAGGGAATTGGTCGTATCCATCATTCCTCCTAACCGATAGCTCTGGTAATGGGACAAAAGGCTCTGAATAGGTTACTACTTTATGCGGGGCCGAATTCCTGGTTGGGATCGGCTCATAGTATTGCGGGCATCTGTTAAGTTCAATCGACTGTGAAACTGATGGTGGAAAGGTGTAACACGAGGTTGACGGTGGCAAGTTAGCCGACGCATTTAATTTGGCAGCATCAGTATATGCTTGATAATGTGCGACCCCACTGGGATGAGGATCCTGTGGGAGTATAACAGTCGGTTGAGTCGGTATCAGCGATGGAGTTACAGCCGATGGTTTCAGACCGACCACCGCATTTTTCACACTTTGCACCACTAAATAAACAGGATAACTCAGTAGCGCTTGCAGCGGATCGAGCAAGCTCCCAAACGTAGCTAACTCTTGAGCAATAGTCTTAACACTCTTAGCAATCATCGGCTTAAGAGTAGGGACTAAAGCCGATGATTAATTAATTAAAGCGTGGTGTACATACTGTTCAATCATAGCCGATAATTCTGCCTGTGTAGGTACGTATTGACTTACCGGGTTGTTTGTAACTCCTGCGTCGCTGAGGGCGTTGACTGTCGGTAATGCAGTCTTCTGGGTGACGCCACATCGGGTTTTCTGGTAGCAACCTAGCATCATCTCTTCCAGAGCAACTTTTCGATCTTCAATTTCCTTACGCTGTTCTGGAGTTAAGTGGTCCAATGTGGGGACGATTATAGCTTTAGCGTTGAGGTCGAACGGTGGAATCGACTTGCCAGAGGAAGACATCTTCGAGGTCCCACCAAGAGTGCCAAGAGTTAGTTGGCGCTAAAAACTTGAGGTAGGGTTTATCGGCCGCAACAAAACAGACGAACACTGGGTTCAAGGCGTGCCAACCGATTTGATCCTGCAATCGGTAAGAAAAATATAAAATTCGCTTAAAGCCGATTTCGTAGATCAATCGGCTTAGATCTAATCAGTTAAACAGACGATCAATCCGCAGGGAATTGGTAAGTCTAATTAGTCGATTAGGACTAATCAGAGGATAAAGTCAGGTTGAGTCCAAAAAAGTCTATGCGCAACAAGATTAGAGAAGATCAAACCTGATTGGCGTAACGAAAGATGATCAACAATTAGCGATGCGCAACTTTATTGATCAAATCAAGTTACAAGAAAGTCTAAATTACAGAGGCTACTCATAGTTGACGGAAAAATAAAAGTAGTATATTTGTTGATTGGATTGTGTTGTCTTTTCGCCAGCCTATGACTGTCTTTTATACCCATCGGCCGATCGTGTCTCATTACAATGTTACAAACACGATCTGTATCAGCCTTAATCCAGAAAGTTTTTCCTTTTACCACAACCAAATATCTTCAAATCTTTCCAAACCTCCTGTCAGTTATGATACGTTGACTTCATCCTGCCGATTTTGACCACACTTGCCAAATCTTGGTGCAAACAGGTTCACAATAAGAACTATCTGTGATATGTTTTTTACAGATGATTCGTAAACCCTTTGTGATGAGTCATTCTTATCACTAACACATGATTACAGACGGTTCACAAAACCATCTGTGATGAGTTTTTTGAACCGTCTAT
This sequence comes from Otatea glauca, assembly GCA_036346275.1. NCBI lineage: Eukaryota > Viridiplantae > Streptophyta > Magnoliopsida > Poales > Poaceae > Otatea > Otatea glauca. The sequence continues at coordinate 19,852,691 of CM070712.1, read as the reverse complement.
AATAAGATTTCTGGTACTAGTGTGCCTTTGTGCAAAGAGCAAAGACATACGGAGGCCATACCGTCGACACATGTCTATACTCCTAGGCCAGAGTTGTCGAGGCGGGTGATGTCCTCACTATAGAAGTCGCCAAAGCATCAGACTCCCTAATGGGACACACACCATAGTGGGAGATGCTCTACTCGCCGAGGAATTTCCTCTAGGTGAAGAGCTAGGACATGCGAAGGCCATACCATCGACGCATGTTTATGGCCGTTGAGGTTAGGGTCATTGAAGTGGGTGAAGTCCTCACTGGAGAAGTCACTGAAGCATTGGACGAGTCCCTAGTGGGATGAGTGCCAAAGCGCGAGATTCTCGACCCGCCGAGGAATTACCTTTAGAGGAGAGCTGGGACATACAGAGGTTACACCATTGATGCTTGTTTATGCCTCCCGAGACTGGAGCCATAGAAGCGGATGAAGTCCTCACTAGGAAAGTCATCGAAGCATCAGACTCTCTAGTATGTTTCATCCACCGAGGCATTGTCTCTAGGTGGAGAGCTAAGACATGCGGGCTTTATTGTTTACATGACTAGCAAGCACGTTCATGACCCAAACTTAAGTTGAGTACAGCTACTGCTAAGTGCTAGGTACTAATTGGAGTTCTGCTAGTTCGAAATCTAATTGCGATATTAATACGCGGGATATTTTTTTTCAAAAATAATGTTCTGTAGCCAAACCGTATGGCGAAAATGTAGTAATCGCCATACGGTACGGCGAAAAATGATACTTCTCCCAACGTTTTGGCGACAAAAGCTAAAGCACATGTACGTTTCAACTTCGCTAGCGACAATGAAGTGGTCGCCGAACGGCGTGGCGACAAAGGAGAAATCGCCGAATCGGTTGGCGACAAATAGATGTCGCCAAATGGCGTGGTGACAAATGCTTTTTTTTGTTTTTCGGCCAGACCAAGAAAACGAGTGAGCGTCGGGCGCGAGAGGAAAAAAGGCAGCGAGGGCGCCGGCGGGCAGAGAGAGGGAGGGAGCCCGAGAGAGAGAGGGAGGGCGGTCGGGAGAGAGAGGGAGACGCCCGGGAGCTCGGAGCTCGGGAGAGGGAGGGAGAGAGGGAGGCGCCCAGGAGCTCGGGAGAGAGAGAGAGGGCACTCGGGGGAGAGAGAGAGTAGGGAGAAAGAGGAAGAAGAAGAAGAACAAAAAGGTAAATTCAATTTTTTTATTTTTTTAGTTGTGTAGAAAAATATTGTAGTTAAATATTGTATAAAAATATTAGGGTTGATGTTAGATTTAATTTAATCGGTTCTTCTTTTGTAGATTAGCGATATTAGATATGAACTTTAATATTGTAGTATTTGTAGTACGATAGTTAATTAGCGTTGTTTAATTTAGATTATTGATATTACATGTTAGTGGTGATCTAAAAATTTATTTTGTCTATATCGTCGCAGTAATGTCGAATCCAGTTAAATTTAGGTTATATTATGGCAATGATGAAATAAAAAATACGCAGAATGGTGTTGATTTAAGCAACTTTTCGGTCACCAAGGTTGAGCACGTATTCCCCGAGAGTGTTAGCATTCGTGATATGAAACTTTGGTTGACCCAATATTTTTCTCTGGATCCAAGTGTTTACTCTGTTACCATCCAAGTCTTATTCACGTGAAGCAATGGTGACCTGGCTATTTGGGAGTTGAAGAAAGTAGATCGGACATACTTGTGGTAGAAATGGTTAAGGTGGTGCAAGGGATCTCGCGTTGACTGTGTGATGCTGGTGTAGGCTTGCCCTGTAGAAGAGGTGAATATTAGTGGTATGGGCGAGAAGCGATCACATCGGCTAGAGTGAACAAGTTCGTGAAGTGGTGCCGATTGAGATAGCGGCGAGGATGATAATAGGGATGCGACAAGCGCAGAAGGTCGGTGATGAAGGGGAGGAGATCGAACAACTTGTTGATCATTTGGAGTTGGTGGACCGTATGGCGGCAGAAGATGAAACTGAAATGTTGGAATGTGATAATGACATCGGCGAAGACGAGGAAGGGGAGGATGATGGTGATGATGATGAAATGCATGATAGTACTGGGGAAGCGGATATACCCATCCCTGACGAATGGAACAAGCAAAACAATTCTGGTATGAGAGTTTTATGGGGCCATGAGTCGCGTTGGGAGTATGGTACCAATGTCATTCGGCTGAATCAAATATTCCCGAACAATTCTGAATTGAAATTGGCAGTGAGGCTTTGGGCATTATCGCAGCAGAGAGAGTTTCGGGTTGTCTTGTCCAGGCCAGATAGGTACACAGTGAAGTGCAGAACAGATGGATGTGAATTTCGATTTCATGCATACAAGCCGAAATGCGAGACGTATTGGATTGCGTCACGAGTAGAGGAGCACACATGCAGACTAGAAAATGTTCTGGTGAAACACCGCAACCTGAATACAGCTGTAATTGCTAGCGTGATGTTCAATGAAATCATGGAGAAACAGGACATTGAGTGTTCGTATATTCAGAAAGCAATCGTAAGAACATTTAAGTACCAGATAAGTTACTCGATGGCCTGGCGTGCGAAGCAAAAAGCATTAGAGAAGAGGTTTGGTACATACGAGGCTTCATATTGCAACCTACCTCGTGTGCTTGATGTCTTGAAGCAAACGAACCCTGGCACATACACCACTTTCGACGAAAGTGAAGCAGATGGCAATGGGATCTTCACATTTTGTCGTGTGTTTTTTTCATTGGGTCCTTGCATTGCGTCATTCAGGTACTGCCGTCCATTGCTTTGTGTTGATGGTACATTTTTGACTGAAAAATACAAGGGATAGATTCTAACGGCCATTGCAGTTGATGCGAACAACCACATACTTCCATTGGCCTTTGCTTTTGTTGAGGGTGAGAACCGGGATAGCTGGCTGTGGTTTTTTAGACATCTGAATTTCGGGGTAGTTGGTAATCGGCCCAGCTTGTGCATCATTCATGATCGTCACAAAGGTATTCTTTCTGCAATTAAGACTCTACAGGAGGACCCTAATGAGCCATTCCCATGGCGTGACTTGCAGAGCAGGTGGTGCATGAGATATTTGGGAGCAAATTTCTTCAGGCAGTTCAGGAGTAAGAAACTGACGAACCTATTTAAGAGGTTGTGCAAGCATAATCAGGCACGTAAGTTGAACGTGTTATTCGCTGAGTTGGATCAGCACACTAGTGCACATGTCGAAGAGATGAAGAAGCAACCACCTGCGCCGAATGATTGCCCACCCAAAAGGCTAGCTCCACTCGGAGAGCTCGATCCTTCAAATACGAGGAGACGAACGTCAAGGAACATAAAGTCTTTCTTGCACTGGATAGAGGCGGAGCCTCTAGAGAAGTGGGCACTGCTCCATGACACCGGTGGCGCTAGGTTAGTATAGTAAATTATGATATTTACGATGGTTGAACAATTCGGGTTGTTAGACTAACTGATATGTGTTGATCAGGTTTGGTGTCATGACAACGAATATAGTCGAGGTTTACAATTGGGTCATAAGAGGGCTCCGTCCGCTACCACTTGTGGCCATCCTGGAAGGCATGTTGCACGGCATCGTTGCTTATTTCCAGAAAAGGCATGCGAAGGCTGTTCTTCATGCCACGACAATGCAAACACCGTATTGTTGCCGGATGATGACCTACATAGAGGAACGAAGTATTAAAGCTCAGCAACATGTAGTGCGTAGCTTCAAAATTACCGAGTACCGCTTTGAAGTGACTCTTCGGTGCAAAGGGGGATTGGGAACCAACACAACGGTTATTACACACGAGGTTAATCTAGGCCAAGGGGCCAGTGGATGGTGTGAATGCACCTGCAACAAGCCAAGACTTCTTCATATCCCTTGCTCACATGTGATAGGTGCTTGTGGGCAAATTGGGATGAATACGTCGCAATACGTCTCCCATTTCTACTCAAAGGATTATGTTGTCCATACTTGGTCTAGTGAGTTCTGTGATTTCCGTACATACGGTGATTTCACTATGATTAACAGAGATGAGCACATTTATCTACCGGATCCAACCTTATGGAGGTGTGCGGAAGGCCAGTCTGGTCGTCCACAGAGTAGGCGCATTCGCAACGACATGGATGAATCTGAAGTGGGTGGCTATGTTAGGAGATGTTCTGAGTGCGGTGAGTATGGCCACAAGGCAAATCAATGTCGATAGGATGTGTGATGGGTCGAATCCATCAACTCGTCGTGGTTATGCTATGTGATGTGTGTCGAAGTAATGTGTACTGTCAGTTATGTATCGAATTATGTAATCTTATTTATGTAATCTTATTCATGTTTGTGGGATGTCATGTAATATTATTGAAGTTGGACGCTTATGTATTTTGATTGATATATATACAGTGTTTGTCTTGTGTTTTGTAGCATTATTTATGTTGTACGCTTCTTTCCTTTTATTTATATATATATATCGTGTTTATTATATGTCTTGTGTAATAAATGTTTCATTATTTACTTGCAGGGATGGAGCAGCCCGAGTCACTCCTGGACTCTGCTGTGGACCGGCGGCACCGTGCGTTCGTCCACACGACAGAAGGCAATGACAAGGTGCCTTTGCTGCGGATCCGAGTGCCTAAGAAGGCATGGTGTGTTGCCCCACGCTTTCACACCAGGTGAGTTGCACTTACATGAAAAACATGTCATGTTTACTTATTTGCAAGAGTGGTGCCCGACATTGCGGAGGCAAGCCTTGACATCCTCTGGTCTGAACCTTGTGACCTCCGACGATCTGGAGGCGCACTTGCAATGGTGGCGTCAAAGATATGTTAGGGTGTGCAAACTAGCCGACCACCCTTCTGCTGCAGGTGTCTCTAGAAGAACTTACAGGGTACTGATGCTGCCCGATAAGTATGCAGAGCATATTCAAGTTAGTTATTTCATATTTGGTCACCTTACTAATCTTTTTAGGATTATACATAAGTTCACTATTTCGTACGTTCGTCTTATGTGTTAGTCATTCCCAGAGGATGAAGAGTTGCTGAACAAAGATATCCCATAATTCTTAGCGATGTATAAGCTCTTCGGCGATGGTGTGATGCCTGGTTGGCGCAGAAGACGCAGAAGCGGATCTAACTGGATGGGTAGAGATCGACACAATACTGCTGCATCGGCAAATTCAAGAGGACGTTCAACCACCACTGGAGGTGGGCTTGCTCCTAACTATGCAAATGATGATGATGATGGTTTCGTATCACCTCCACCTCGACGTTCAAACACTTCCACAACAGGGCGTTCAAGAAACAATGCAACAGAAGGTTCAACCAGCACTAGAGGCGGGCTAGCTCCCAACCATACAAATGACGATGACGATGACGATGACGATTTTGTATCACCTCCACCTCGACGTTCAAGCACTTCCACAACAGGCCGTTCAAGAAACAATGCAAGAGAACGTTCAACCAACACTAGAGGTGGACTAGCTCCCGACCGTACAAACGATGATGACGCTGATGATGACGATTTCGTATCATCTCCACCTCGTCGTTCAAGCACTTCCACCAATAGATGACTTTTATCTGTCACCATGCCCTATACCGAAGACTACGGCAAAAGGACGTATGGTTTTGTGACTTATGTTGTATCCCAGTTTTATCAATTCTCTAAGGTATATATGCACTAGAGGCATGTATGACTTAGCTCTGCACTTTGAAATATCAATATTGAATTTTATTCAATAGTACTATGATTTGTTGTCAAATTTGTCGCACACCGAAGGAGAATGACGAACTACGAGATTTGATTTTTTTTCTTAAAAATAATTAACTGGCAAATAATTTTGTAAAACACCACATTAATTATGACCTTTAAATAGAAATTTTTCTGAATTTATTGACCCAACTTTGAACTATACAATTCTTGCAACCGTCAAACTAACACTGACTTTTCATAACTAATGCTCACATGTTACAACGAATTTACCAAAAAAAACAACGCAAACTACTTCTTTGTAAATTAAATTTCGTCCAAAAAAATTGAATAAAAATATATATTACTTAAAAGAAAATCGCTCGCGCTAACTACTCATGTCGCCGTACATTCATGTAGGGCGACAGAGGTATATTGTTGCAATTTTTTGAGTTTTGCAATTTGAATAAAAATTCTACTATTTTACAAAAATTTCTATATGACTTATCACGTACATAAATTATCACCGACAAATTTGCCACACAAATGTATTATTTCAAAAAAAAAATCTTTGTAAATTTCGCCGGCCGATTGGCCTAACAGGTATTATTTTTGTCATATATTTTTTGGCGTATTAATGCCATCAATATCATATTTTTTTAATAATAATATTTATTTTTCTAAAAGCGTGTTAACTGGTATTATTTTTTCCAAAGTATTATTTGATTAAACAATTCGAACTAAAGTTTTATTCCATAAAAAATCGAAAACCGATGTTGTCGCCATACGAAACCGACAATAGCGATAATCACGTGCTTTAGCTTTTGTTGCCAAACCGTTGGGCGAAGTATCATTTTTCGCCGTACCGTATGGCGATTACTACATTTTCACCACACGGTTTGACTACGGAGCATTATTTTTGAAAAAAAAATATCCCGCGTATTAATATCGCAATTAGTTTCATAAAATGCATTATTTTTTAAAAAAATCCGGATGCTTTGTTTGTGCAACAGTGCAAGCCTGTCGACGAGCATTGTTGTTGTTGCTATGTATTTTTACAGCGAGGTCATGTTCGGTGCTGTTTCTTTACTCTGTGGAGTACATCGGGGCTCGATGGCCTGTCACGATTTTTTTTTGTACTTTATGGAGTTACGGAGTGGTCTTGCTCCGTACATTTTTTTTATTAGCCGTGTATTTCTCGGTTGAGCAAGAAGTAAGCTTGCGCAGTAGCAAATAGGATCAGTAATAACAACCGAATGGTATGCTTACAGAATAAATTTGCCATTAGCTAGTACGCTTTCATCAGACTAAGAAGGTCATTGGCCGAGCTGTCCGATTATTAATTTTTCAGCCCATCGCCATGCTATCAGCGATAATTTCTACTCCTTGTCCCAATCAATAGAACACTAGCTGATCTTGTCATGGCAGTATTTTTAACCTCCCGTGACATGGCCATTACACAAGTGAGGGTTTAAATTATTACTAGCATACTAGTAGGTACGATTTAGTTATGAGGAATGTAAGCAATGTACCCAAGATAATGTAGTCTACTGCAGGTTTAACAGACATAGGCACGGGCGCTAGGCACTTAGTTTTCAATTAATTAGCTGCAATCGACATACTCCTAGCATGTACCTCCAATAGGAACCAATAGATATGTTGCCCTAGCCTTTGCGCACAAAATATCAACAGATCGTATGATCAGATGAAATAAGCCAGTGGGATTGCCGGCCTCCCGGCCATGCCACGTCCGTTTCTTCGCGAAAAATCCTGGACAATTTTTTTTCTCGAAAAAATCCTCAGAGTTCCGACGGTGCGCCTCCCATAGTCTCGTGGCATCCCGTGCGATGGATGTTTTCCTCTCGTGGTTTTTGTCCTTTCAGAGTTCTCCACGAGCCTCTTCGTTTCCTCTGTTTGCCCCTCAGATTCGGCCACCTGCTCTGCCGCCGCCAACTCGCAGCCTCCTTCGCTCGGCCGCCATCGCACCGACATCCTCACCCTCTCCTCTCGCATGCTCTCGCCTACCCTCCTGCAGCTCCTCCCCGTTGTCCGTAACGAACTCATTCCTTTCCCACGGCCTGCACCTTCTGCTTCCGCGCCGTCCCATCTGTCCATCCCTGATTGCGGCTGGAACCCTAGATGGGCCTAAGCCTCCCCACCACCATCGATATGGCTGCCGATCGCCAGGAAGGCTTCGGTCGGTGCGACCGACAAGGTTGCGGCGGGGCATAGTAGCCTTGGGTTGGATTGACCGTGCCCCAAAATAGGGCCGTGACACTGCTTCTTCTTCGGTCACAGCACAGCTAACGAGGCGTAGCTCATCCACCCTAGCGCTTTGATTGCAGCGATTTGCTGATTCGCTTCATCTCGATTTCGATTCTGCCTGTTCAATAGAAGGCCAAATCCTCTCCACACCTTGTCTACATCCAATATCTCCAACCCCCTTACCTTCCCATGCTGTTTCCCACCATCAAACCACCGCACAGCAGCAAAGCCCTAAATTAATTTTGGTATTTATTGCCTCCTCCCGGCAATGGGGGAGCAGGACACCGGGCGCTTCCACCCGCCGCCTCCGATCAAGTAGGCCTCTTTTTATCCTCATTTCTTTTCGTTCCTATGTCTAATTACATGTTCTATTCGGTGGGTGGTTTCGGTGCCAAAATGGTTAGGATTTGGATTTAGCGTCAGTGCGTCAGCTACACGGCATGTGTAATGGTGGTTCGTTAGGGCATGTAATCTGGTTGCTCGGTGGCGCACCTTTTTTACCAGTAACTATTGGACTCTTGGTGTGGTTCCTCGCACCATTGTTTTATGATAGTTTGGTTCACGACTGCCCAGTAGTTAAAAGGAAATGTGAAGTTTTAGGATTGTCTCCACTGGGTGATGTTGGTGCCAACAATGGAAATGACGAGAGTAATCAACTTTCTCCGTTTTCCTTCCTATGGTAAGCTATTATTTGTCTTTTTTCTTAATCCTATGACACTAATTATGTTGTTCTTATGGAAATTTATGCTGAGAGGTGCCTAATATGCTGTTGTCTTCAGAGGTACCCAAATTTGTGGGGTGCGAACTGCCTTCACCTGGTCCGCCTTCATCCATTGAAACCGAGCCTCCTGTATGCTAATCTTCTCTGTCTCTTTTATCCGGTCCTTATATTAGGCATTAGGAACAACTGAATACATGATACATTTATGCACATTTGGGTTTATTTGAAGGAGTAGAAACAGTTAAAGGAATCTGGGATCCTTTTCTCGTTGTAGAGTATTATGGAATAATATAGTTACTTGCTTAATAGTGAAAAAAAATCTGGAGACGATAAAGATACCTTCATGATAGCAAGAGATCCATCTATCCAACTTGTAGTGAGTATTGTGTCTCGAAAAGAACCTATTAGTGGCCCTTTCTGTCCGAGCTAATAGGTTTTTCCATGATTTCAAAATCGTTCTCACCCTGAAATGGTATATACACACACACAACTTGATGCAGGCCATATTTTTATGAAACCAATCGATACTTCTTTAGTTTCACAAATAAAATATTCTCTTTTGCTTTCTTATTTGAATGAAAGAATGAAGAGCAGCGCTTCAATGCTTTCTCTTCTAATACAAGTTGCACAAATCTTGAAGCAAGCGAAGGGGTAAGTAATCTCCATCTACCCTTCATTCATGCTTTAATATTTGTGCAACTGTAAAAAAGAAAAGCATTGAAGCACCTCGCAAGAAGGTATCGATGCTTTAAGAACTTATACGAAAGAGTCCTACTCTGTTAGATCTCAAACAGGTTTAGACAAATAAAAATTGTACGATGCCTTAACAAATTCATGCTTTCGTGGTCTATAATGAACTGTGCATGTATGATTTTTCCTTTCTTCTCTTTGCTCCTTCTAATGTAGCCGCTTTTGATTCTGCATCCTGTGTTCCAAGTGCATGCAATAGTCCAAGCTATCTTGTTGTTCTTCGACAATGTGATTTTGCTGAGTCATGTACCATGACTTCTGTGTTTCAGAGCATGCTCTATCAAATTGATGAGGAAAACAAGCAGAGTTCGTCACCTTCTTCATGTAACAAGCCTGACTTTATTGAATCTCCACCTGCCCCAATGTAATCTCCACCTGTCGCTCCCCTTCACCTGGGCGGCGACTGCTTCCTCACTTGCCTCTGCCGCTCCTTAGATTCATCTTCATCCAGATCCGGCGCAATGGTTGTTGTTCCGCCGCCGTTTCCTAGCTCAGAGAACCAGGGTGTCGGTGTCCTCAAGGAACGTCCTCTCAATGCTTCCTCTTTGCCCCAATTGCCTCATCGACTCCTTCGCTCACCCACTTCGCGTGGTCACCGCATCCTTCGCTTACGCACCGATGAGCGTCTTACTTCCTCATGGCCTCGACTTCCTCCCGCCGTGGCAACCCAAATGGCAGTGGGTTGCTCTCACATATGGTGGTACGGTGACCTCGTGGAGTAGGAAAGGCATCCTCACTGGCGGCGGTGGAAGAGCCGGTGACCTCCGTTGGCAACGATGCCCTCTCCTCTGTGTGTGCGTGCACGTGCACAAGCGTGTGTGTGTATCGATGGGGAACGGGGATATGGGAAGCTCAGCTGCACCCAAAAAATTGTTCCTTCTTGGGTTTTATCCTTTGTGTTTTCCTGTCTGCTATGGTTGCCATCTGGTTTATTGTTTAGCCCAACTAGGGTCTGTGCCGAGGTTGGGGACCGGGGCGACGCAGAAAACCTAGATGACGGGGAAGGAGAGGTCGCGCCTCCCCCCATATCTTTGTTTCTCTCATTCTATGTTCTATATCCATTTGGGGATGAAGCTAAGGTTGCGTTGGTGAGTGTCAACATCCTTGCTCCCCAACCTATGATTTCCACTCCTAAGGTAATCATCGACCATCTTACCTTTGAATCACAGCACAAACCCATTGAAGAACTCACCTCAAAGAGCTAACAATCAGTAGAAGTAAACCCCAAGTAAAATGGCAAAACCAGCAAAAAAGCAAAGATCCCAGGTTTCGGCCGAGCTCGGGTTTGGCCAGGGAGAGTAGCCGCGAGCTAGGGTCAAGTCGCAGCTCGGCCGGGTGACCGCAGGCTAGCATGGGCTAGGGTCGGCCAGGGCCTGAGCTGGAGCCGGTCGGACCAGAGAGGTAAGTAGCCAAGAGCAGGTAGAGGAGAGGGAGAGCAGAGGCAGAGAGGAAACCGAGGCCAGAGGGAGTAGTAGTAGGGGAGTAGCAGGAGCTGGAGCCGACTAGGGGAGTAGTAGTCAGCCAGTAGGGAGAGAAGAGCAGAGATTAGTCAATGAGGTGAGTGAGAGGCAGAGAAAAAGAGAGATGCTTCAGCCAAGAGATGTAGGAGGCAGAGGTCAAGAAAAGGAAGGGGAGAGGAGAGAAAATGAAGAGAGAAAAAGAAAAAGAGGAGAAAAGGAAAGGGAAAAATTTGGGAAAATAGGTAGATTGTCGCCATCTGTGATGAGTGTAGATGATTAGCTAGTTGCATGCATAAAAATCAAACAGACGGTAAATTGTTACATTAAGTAAATGAGCACTTAAGTACAACATTAAAAATGCATGAACAGCTAAAAATGGAAACCAATACCTTTCATGTAAATAAATTGCAGCTATTGGAATGGTTGGACACCATAACTCTTATTCAAATTAAATTAATGTAGATTACTATATTACGATTTTTAGGACAAGAATAGAACCCACCAGATAGCCAAAACCCGAATTTGAGCGAGGTCGTACCTTCCGAGTATATACTAGGAAAATATTTCTTTGATCGTGTTTTATTAAATGGTTTCAATTGCTTTTATGTATTTATCTATATCATCACTGCATGGGAAAGCTTATTTTACTAGTGAAGGCATTAAATTGGAAGTGGGTTGAAAAATGGGTGTATGGGTTGAAAATGGATTGATGGATGGATAATTGGAGTTGGTAGTGGATTGGTTTATGTAGCTAATAGGATGGCTGGCGTGTGTTTAATATGGTTGGTATAGGACGCCATGAGAAGGTTGTAGGCCGATGAGGTCCTCTACATAAGCTATCATATAAAGTCAAAACAACTAACACTTAGGCAATGAACCGTAAATCAGTATCAACCATGGTGTGTGAAATCGGCCAGAAAATGTTGTCCTATGAAGGTATTAGAATCTCCATATTGGGTAAGAATTCTAGGGTGCTCCTCTAGGATATGTCGGTAGGATTAGAGAGCTGGACCAACCTGGGGCGGTATATTTGAAGCCATGGATGGAGTACTATCAGCGGGTAGCTAGAGTACAACTGTATCTACGAGTTGTGGGGCAGCCTAGGATAGGTGTCCTTAACTCGAGTATAGGGTGGAGATTTAACACTGGAGTAGTGATAAATGTTATGGGGCATCTTTTGTGGGTGTCACTATGGGTAAAGTGGTACAAACCTACGCAGGGTAAACCTTGAATTCAATCCAGTCTCTTGGATTGAAGACTACGGAAGCTAAGTCTGTCTCATATACAGTGTTAGTAGTATTTTCTAAAATCTAAAATGAACAACCTTTAATTAAAACTTAATTTCTATAAAAAGGGATTTTGAGGGAAGGTGATTATTAGATGGATTTGGATTGGATTGGATTAAGAGGGAAAAAATGGTGAGTATATCACTACTATGGATACGTCCACACCTAGTTGGATCAACTCCAACACGTCATCTATGGGCCAAGAAGATAGAGCTATCGAATCCATCACGTTCTGGAATCCAATTCGGCCTCTAGATACCAGTCTGAAGTAAAATGAGCATAACTTTGGCATACGGAGTCCAATTGGAGAGTTCTTATACTTGATTGAAAGCTTACAACAATACCTTTCAAATGGATCTGGTTCGAGCCCTAGATTCATCGTGGATCAGCGGAATCATTGAAACAATAAGCTGCATCACTGTTTTGGGCCTTGTAAGCGTAAGGGGGCCCAAGCCCAAATTGTGTGCGCCTCCCTGACTGCACACAACCCTAGGACGACCCTCTCACGTCCCTTCCTCTCATAAAATTAGTAGCCGCCGTCTTAGAAACTTGGGTTTTGTTTAGTTGTAGTTTTCCTTGATGTAACTATTTAGTACTCTCTTGTTCGGCGAGATCAACAGCAATACCGTGCTTCGGAACCCCACATCAATACTTCAATTATATTTGCAATTTTAGATTGCTTTTTCTTTGTTCTTTGATTGCTTGTAGAAATTGATCTTCTGATCAGGTCAACCGGGTTTTGGCACGGTTGATAACAACTTGGAGTTTGGTTCAGCGATTGCTTGGCGTCGGTCGTGTTTCGGCCGTAACCTGGATCATGAGGGTCATCTCCACTAATCGATAGCTATCCATCTCACCAAATGATCGGGCCTCCGTTAAGCCTCATCAGGTGGTATCAGAGCTTTCGTTGATCGGTGAGAATTTCAGTACCTTAGATTAGTTTTTGTTCTTTGTCACAAATTGAAAATTACTCCACAAAAATTCAACATTTAGATTCAATCTGGTATTTTAGTGAGTTTTTTTAGGTTTTGATCCATTAGAGTCCTTGTTTTAGTTGATGATCGTTTTTCCTTCACGTAGCTTTTATTTCAATCTGTCCAGTACATTGTTCTGTTCATAACTTTCTCATACGTGCTCGGATTCTTGTGTTCTTGCACTTTCCTGAAACCTGAGGATGAGCTCTCCAAAAAACCTAGTTGGGCACGGATTCTAATTCCATACCTAAGTTGGATTAATCTGGACGTCAAATTGGTGAAGCAAGTTGTACTTCCAGTCCAGATCGATTCGGTATTTTGATCATAATTCTCACGTCCGAACTCCGATTGAGATGTTTTTGTACTTCTCTTAATCCTTGAAAAATCCTCTACAAAAATGTTTTTGGGTGTCCTTAGTGATTCAGATTCTTTTAAACCGAATTTAAGTCGGATTCGGAATCGGTCTCGCAGACTAAAATTGGGGCTATTTTGTGGTGTTCGGTTTTTGAGCTGTAACTTTCACACCCGAGCTCCAAATTGCATGTTCTTGTACTCTTTTGAAAGCTGAGGACATAAGCTTCAATTATTCCCATAGTGAACCATCCAAATTCGATTGTTTTTGAGCTTTAATCTAGGCAACAATTCTGCTACCCTAGAAACATTGAATTTGGGTATCTTGTTTTAATTCGTGTGCTAGCTTTGTTCTTTTGAGTTGGTGGAATCCAGTAGCATCCACAATCCATAAAACTCCAAAAATATCTGTACACATACCTTTGGGAACCAATTCATCATTTGCGAATACTTTGATCCCAGTTGAGACTAGCTATTTGATATTGTTTAAGGCTGCTCTACTTGATACATTGCATAATCTTGATTTATCATATCATACTATCTTGCGATATCAAGTTAGGGATTCCAAAACTTTGTTCGTACTAGTGTTGGCCGAAAGTCACGCAAAGAAAGAAAAGAGAAAGAAAGAGCCAAAAAATAGTCAAAAAAAAAGAAGAACTACATTGAGCAAAACCCTAATTTGTGTTCATTATTTTTAGATTGTGCAATTGTATTAATTAGTGAGCAATCTTATGCCCTTTAACCTTTTCTGAAGCAATTAGCTAGCGTCTCTCCATAACTTATGCAACACGAGCTTTGGTGCTGAAATTATTCTTATTTAGCTCATTCCATTGGTTGCATTAAGTTCTATCATCTTTGCGTGTGTGTTATCTTGAAATTCACTTATATCTTTGAGATCGGCAACTAGGGCTTGTGAATTCTAGTTTGGATCATTACTTATCATTACAATAACTAGAATTATCAAATTGCATAGGAAATATATATTGCCTGTCCAAGCTCCACCTTTTACAAGCCAAATAGGTATTGTTCTCCTTGCAATCGCTTTGCTAAGCTTGAGTGTGTTTATCACGAGCCAGCCGCCGGTTACCACATGTTTGCATGGTAAGAATTGGTAAGAACTTGATAAAAACTTGAGTGTAAGAGACTTTGAATCACCAGATCCTAGTACTTGATAGGAACATATATTTGTGATTTGTTTCTTATCTTCACTAACAATGGCAGGTTCTCAACGTCGTAGTGCTTGGGCCAAAAGCATCCTAGGAGAAGAGGTAGTTCACACTCCGAGATAGGAAGAACGTACGAGCAAATCTTCACCATCACCAGAGGTACGACATCATAGCACGCGTACGAAAAGTAAGTTCACTGTACCTAACTTTAGTGGTAAATATGATCATGAAGGTTATCTTACTTGGGAATTAGTTGTACTATAATCATTTGATAAATATGGAATTCATGAGCATGATAAGGTTAGGGTTGTTACTAGTGGATTTACTGATCATGCTACTCTTTGGTGGAATAATTATATGCGTAAAAATCAGGACATCCCTAGCAAATGGATTAAATTGAAGAAAATTATGAGAGCTAGATTTTGTAACACCCTAAAAATTTCATTAATTTAAATTTTGGAGTTATTTTGACTTTTAATTTCTTTTTGGAGATTTATTGAAAAGAAATTTGGGTTTACTCAAATATAGTTTTCTTGAATTTAATTAAACTAATATAAAAGTTAATGCAAAGTTTTGTTGGAAATATTTTATTCGAATTCAGAATGTTCCAGAATATTTTCCAGAATTTTTATGGATTTTTTGGGTACTTTTACTATTTATTTTGGCTTTGTTTATTTATCTGATTTATTTTTAATCGGAAATGTTTTAAAAATTAGGTGAATAGTGTTTGGGCCGAAACCCTTCAGTCCGGCCCAAGTCAGCCTGTGCGTCGTCGGCCCGCGCAGCCGCTTCGCCGAAACCCTAGCCGCCGCGTGTCCGGTCCGTCGGATCGAGATCCAATAGTCACCGTTGTGCCGCATCGCCCGCGTACGTGCACCATCGGATCGTCGGTGCTTGGACGGTCGAGATGGAGCCACGTCAATCGGCCGGCGTAAACGCCGGAGTTAACACCGCCGAGCGTTTCCGCTCGTTTCGCCGGTGTTTGCGAACACGTCGAGGTGTCTTTATAGTCGCCGCTGAGTGTGTCGTGCAGAGCTCCTCGCGCCGCTTCTTTTGACTGCTCGCACGCACGTCGAGATGCCTTAGAGACTGTGTTCTAGCTCGCCGTAGTTGCTCGAGTGCGCCGTCGTAGTTTTTCGCCTTTTGCTCGCCGTCCGTTGAGTCTCCGCCGTCGTCGAGGCCACCGGAGTAGTGCTCTCGCTGAGACGCGTCGAACGCGCCAGCTCTTCACTCTGGAGAGACACTGTAGCGTCGTCGACCGCATCGTCTTCCCCAGCTCCGGCAACCTTCGCTCCCTCGCCGCCATCGAATTCGTCAAGCCTCGTCGACCATTCGATCTGCATTCGCATGGTTCTGGTACGTCCACGTCGCTGATCCCTTTTCTTACCCAGCGTTAATCTTGACCATTAGATCTAGATTGAACGGTGGTGATTAGATTTAGTTTCTGTGCTTGTTTAGATCTCAGCCGTTGGATCGTTAGTGTACGCGTGAGATTGTGCCGCGTAGTTAAGATGAGCGATGTCGGCTCGACTGCACCGTGGGCCGTTAGATTAGATCTAAACGGTAGTTGTGGGTTGAGCTGTGTCGCGTGAATCCGCGCCGTTCAGATTTGAACGTGCGGCGGAGATGACGCCGCGCTCCCACCGAATCATGCGCAGACGTGTGTGCGCGTTGACCGGGGTGGAGACCAGATCCGACTGTTGCTTTCGGGCGCACCGCTGCGATCTTGCCGCGTGGCCGCGCGTGAACCGAGACTCCGCCGAACGTGCGCGAGATCCAGCCGTCGGATTCGGGAGTCCCGTCGGATGCGCGACGCGTGGAGGCGCAGAACGCGATGCGTTGCCGAGTCGGTGCGTGGGATCCAGCCGTTGGACCCGAGCGACCGTCGGATGCGCGACGCGTGTCGCGTGGATTCGAGGCAGTGCGGTGTGACGCATAAGATCTGACCGTTGATGCAATGAACGGCACGGATCTTGCCGCGTGAATGCACTGTGCTGGTGGACCGAGTCCACGGTGGAACCGATCGGAGCCGTGGACCGAGCCCATAGACCAAGGCGACGTGGCGGCACCAGAAGGCTGCCACGTGTCATGCTGACGTCATCGCTGACGTCATAAATATTTTTTTTATATAAAAAATATTTCGGCCGAATTTCATTTTGGTGCTGGTGTCATCATTAGGTCATGCTGACGCAATAAATCGGGTTTTCAGTGGAAAAATATTTATGTTAATTCGGTTTATTCTTTTTAATATATTTGCAAACTTAAAAGGCTATAACTTTTGCATTTGAACTCCGATTGAGGTGATTTCAGTCTCTAAAAATTTGTAAAATTGAGATCTTTTTATTTATGAATTTTATTTGAATTTTTTAGGTATTCTAATTTACTGTTTTAGTTATTTATTGCATATGTAATTTTTACGCGTAGACGCAAATTTGCCGAAAAGTTTCGAAGAAGAGTTCATCGCTCAAGATCGAGCTTCGGATCAAGACCAGCAACTCTTTGAAGGCAAGTGATGCTTTGATCATTTTGATCCCAGTTTCTTTGAAATATATTTTTTGCTTTAAAATTATGCATGCTAAATTGATTAAAATATATTTAACTGAATTTGGGCAATTTAGCTAATAAACCCATATTGTTAATGTCACCTTGAAATTATTACTTGTATGCCCTGAAATCATTGTCAACCTAGGTTGCTTGTACTAGTTGGATGATAATATTGTGCCAACACGGGAGGCTAGACCGTGAATAGATGCTTAGCCTTGCAACGAATCATGAATGATCTTTCGGAAATACTACAATATTGACTAATGAAATACTGAATGTATTATGAAAAGTAGTGTGATGATGCTATATGATGAAATTGAAGTACGAGACCTGTATGGTTCCGTATTGATGTTGAGTTATTGCTGGCATGTGTTGCACAATAATCAACCGGGTGGGAAATGATTTAGACTGGGGCAAGTGACAAGAGGTTGTGTGCCAGGTGGGCCTGTGTGGCAATGGGCTGATGAGTGATGTGAGTCTGTGTGCCACATTGGGCTATGTGCTACTGTTGAGTGTTGGAAGTCTTGCCTTGGTCAGCTAAGGACTTCACCTTGCAAGTCTTTGAACTGAGTCATCCGTACAACCACATGTCTGATATGGGACAGACCTAGTTGATTAGGGTTCTGATATCTTTCCTCTAACACCTCAGGGTGACAGTACACGGGGGTGTATCCGTGTGGGGGAGCGTACCTGTGCTACGGCTTGGTGCCCATCCAACGGTGTTGGCCTATCCTATACTTCGGCTCTGTGTGAGGGGAGTGATAGTGAAGGCAATACCGGAGAGGTTCATTGGTTAAGGTAGAGGTTCCTGAAAGGCTTTGTTATGGGCAATCACCTGTGTGATGAGCGACTGTATCTTGTGGGTAAAGTGTACAACCTCTGCAGAGTGTCAAATCTATTCGAATAGCCGTGCTCACGGTACTGAGCATTGCTCGGGGATTACAGTTAAGGGTTAGATCTTCAAAAATAAAATATGGAGAGGGTGGCTGTGTGCCAGTGCTAAAAATGAACTGTTTAAGGTCAAAATGAGAATCTTTGAAGAAAAATTGTTTGAAGAACTTAGCATTATATATAGCTGTTTCACCGCTTTCAATCTAAATAAGATGCTAGTTTAAAAATGTTGTTTGATGCAAAAGAACCAAGTAATCCAATTCTTTGGAATAAGCCTTGCATGTAGTAATAGCACCGCATTCTGTGCATTACTCGCTGAGTTCCTTGAGTACTCACCCCTCCTTGCCTATCAACCCCAACATCAGTGGAGGAGTCCACGCCAGCCTAGGAGGAGAAGTACATTGAAGAGCCGGACAATTAGGGAGCAAGCCCAGTCGGTTGCCTGTGGCAAGATGAAGGCTTCCACGAAGTTTATTTGTTTTCAGCTGTTTTCTTTCTTACTCTGATAATGTAAGCCCTGCGTGGCTGATTTATGTAAGGAGACCATAAGGTCGTACAATTCAATTTATATAAATGTTTGCACTATTTATGGTATCGCTGTAATGTCTGCAATGTGCAACCCTGTAAAGACTGTGTGTGCCAGCGTGATCTTGGACTGGCACAGAATGCAGAGAGGGTCCGGATTCTCATAATCGGGTCCCGACAGATTTTTTCCTCCATATGTTGCTCACCAATTACGGAAGGAATTGCAACATCTAAAACAAGGTAGTAAAACTATGGATGAGTACTACCAAGAATTTCAGCGTAGATATTTGCGTTGTGGGTTAGAAGAGATCGAAAAGACTCAGATGAACAGCTTTTATTGTGGGCTAGATTTTGATATTCATATCATGATATCTTGTAAAGAATTCAATTATATGTCATGCTTGCTTAATCTTTCACGTAAAGCTGAAAGAAAAATAAAAAGAAGACAATCAACCACAGTTCAGATTTCTACAGAGTTAAATGCTACTCCTATTACATGCACTATACCAAACCCTAATGAGAGCATACACCCCGAGCATGCGAATGAAATACCAGAAAATTCGAGTGAACATGTGAGGATGATTCTACTAACGCAATCCAATCTACTTCTGTTGTTGCTATTCCATTTGATATGCAGGTTACTTCTGAAGATGGGGAGCTAAAAGCTGAAATACCTGCATTGTTAAGTGAAATTTTTTAGGTACCTACTACTTTTGACTAGGATGCTAATGACCATGGTACAAATCTGATTTTACAGCAAGAAAGTGAGTAAATTTGTGAGTATGTTCCTACTGTACTTAATTCTAGTGAGTTACCATCTTGTGCCATTATTGTAGAACTATGTGATGAATTGCATGCTTATAATTTTAATCATGTGGTGCTGATTACGCATAAGGAAGTGATAGCTAGAATATCCCCTGCCACTACTTTATGCTATATCATGTTGAATGAGCATGTTAGCTTGGATTGTGCTATGGATAAGATTTTTGAAATTTCATCTCTTAAGTCTTTATCTAGCACCTATGCCTATTGTTTTAAATTCAATTTATTTGGAGATTATGGCATAGATAGCAAGTTTCTTGTTTACAGAATATGCATAACTTGTGATAAACTTGCTGAATTGAAGCTTTCTATTTTAGGCAATCCTAGTTGCATGCTACAACTTATTTCATTTGCGGCACCATCAAATTTTCCTGATATGTGTGATACCCAAAGCTTGTTACCTCATTGTTCGAATTTTAGTACATTGACATGTATTACAAATCAGCATGTCATAGTTGATGAGTGGAAGCCCATTAAAATGGTGTCACCGTTGTTGAAATGACTTGGTATTGCATGTTTACAATCTGGTCATATGAATGAGCTATGCTTGTTACTAAAACTTGTAGTTTTGCCCATCAATGTTATTGAACAAGGCTTACAAAACATGAGTATTCTTTATCTAAGGTCAGGGATAGATATGTACTTTACTTATATTTGCAAATTAAGTTACAAACTGAATCTTGTTAATATTTATGTTATATGCTTCACTTATAACCACAAATTGAGTTGCAAAATTATAAGGAAAGGTGTATTGTTTAAATCTGATTTCCTCATTTGTTGTTATGTAAATATCATTCCGCGAATCCAAAAGAACAATGAAATATGCAATATATACATATATGCTACGTACACGTTGTTCTTTTTGTTGGTTATTTCTTTTTCAGCTTGTCCAAAATCGAGGATGGTTTTCCTTCAAGGAGGGGAGGAAGCATCGAAGAGTGCTAGCTTTCATCAAGCCATTATATGCTGGAAAGTAGTGTTGAGCTATATGGATAATTATCAGGTGAATCCTCTAAATGTTTTTCTTATCTTTAAAATATATAAAAAGGCGGAGCTACCATTTTATTTAAATAAATGTAGGACCTATATGATAATGTTTTGTGCTAAAGACGATCTAAAAGGTGAGCTTGAGTCAAAGAACGACTCAAATTCAAGAAAGAGAGGATGATGAGGACATCACTACTATGGATACGTCCACACCTAGTTGGACCAACTCCAACACGTCATCTATGGACCAAGAAGATAGAGCTATCGAATTCATCACGTTCTGGAATCCAATTCGGCCTTCAGATACCAATCTGAAGTAAAATGAGCATAACTTTGGCATACGGAGTCCAATTGGAGAGTTATTGTACTTGATTGAAAGCTTACAACAAGACCTTTCAAATGGATCTGGTACCAGCCCTAGATTCATTGTGGATCAGCCGAAATCATCGAAACAATAAGCTACATCACTGTTTTGGGCCCTTGTAAGCATGAGGGGGCCCAAGCCCAAGTTGTGTGCACCCTCCGGCTGCACACAACCCTAGGATGACCCTCTCACGTCCCTCCCTCTCATAAAATCAGTAGCCGCCGCCTTAGAAACTTGGGTTTTGTTTAGTTATAGTTTTCCTTGGTGAAACTATTTAGTATTCTCTTGTTCGGCGAGATCAACAACAATACCGTGCTTCAGAACCCCACATCAATACTTCAATTATATTTACAATTTTAGATTGCTTTTGCTTTGTTCTTTGATTGCTTGCAGGAATTGATCTTCTGATCACGGTTGATAACAACTCGGAGTTTGGTTCAGCGATTGCTTGGCGTCGATCGTGTTTCGGTCGTAACCTGGATTGTGAGGGTCATCTCCACTAATCAATAGCTATCCATCTCTCCGAAAGATCGGGCCTCCGGCCCGGTTGACCTTTTCACGAAGATCAATTCATGCAAGCAATCGAAGAACAAGCAAGAACAAAGCAAAAGCAATCTAAAATTGCAAATATAATTGAAGTATTGATGTGGGGTTCCGAAGCACGGTATTGCTGTTGAACTCGCCGAACAAGAGAATACCAAATAGTTTCACCAAGGAAAACTACAACTAAACAAAATCCAAGTTTCTAAGACGGCGGCTACTGATTTTATGAGAGGAGGGACGTGAGAGGGTTGTCCTAGAGTTGTGTGCAGCCAGGAGGTGCACACAACTTGGGCTTGGGTCCCCTCACGCTTACATGGCCCAAAACAGTGATGTAGTTTATTGTTTCGATGATTTCGGTTGATCCACGATGAATCTAGGGCTGGGACCAGATCCATTTGAAAGGTCTTGTTGTAAGCTTTCAATCAAGTACAAGAACTCTCCAATTGGGTTCCGTATGCCAAAGTTATGCTCATTTTACTTCAGAATGGTATCTAGAGGCCGAATTGGATTCCAGAACGTGATGGATTCGATAGCTCTATCTTCTTGGCCCATGGATGACGTGTTGGAGTTGGTCCAACTAGGTGTGGACGTATCAATAGTAGTGATGTCATCATCAATCATCTACTGCATTTCTATATTAATTGCTTGCTGAGTATCCTGTACTCACCCTTGGTTAGAAGGTGATTCCTATAGACACTCCTCCGAGACCTGGGGTGAGGACTGTTCGTTGGACTAAGATTTACAAGATGACAATTACTACTACCACTACTACTATCAGGATTAGTGGTGGTTTTAGTAGGCCTTATCCCCGCTTAGTTAGGCCTTCAGGGACTAGGTGGTTGTAAGATATTTATGCTGTATTTGGAACCCTTGTAAGATTAAGGTACGGACAGATAGCACTGCGTGGCTTAATAGAATGTAATAAAGAGTTCCATTTTCAGTCTCTAATTATTGTTCTGCTGCAATACTCTGAATATGGTATAGTAACTGATAAAGTGTCAGGATGCCCGATATTTTGTTAACTACTATGCCAAGATTCTCATAATTAACTCAGGAGTAATGGCAGTGAGGTTGTCATTACGTGGGGCAAATTATGCGGGTCGCCACATTTTTCAAATTTATAGAAGGTTGCACCAGAACCTAGTCAAAATCTAAAACTTTGCTCTAAGCTTACTCGTGGGATTTTGATGATCAAGATGATCTTAGATGGCCTTCCACATGTCACAACAAGAAAGAACAGCAAAGAAATTGATCTCAAACGTGCAAGATCAAGATCTACCTCAAAATCCTCCTCAACAAAAAACCAGTTTCTTGAAGAAACCTTGATGATCAAGAAGAAGCTTGCCTAGATGATTGGGTGATAACCTACAAAGGATACATTCATTAATCATTCATCCTTAGCAGCACAAGATCAAGAAAGAAAGAAACCAAATTGAGGGATCAAGAACCAAGAAAGAGGAAGATCAAAACACGAGACAAATCTTAAGCACAAATTTTGATTTCATTTCAAAGTAAGATGGATGATTACAAAGCCTCTCCTCCTAGGGGCAAAGCTCCCAAGGAGCACTCACAAACATAAGAAAACCAAAATTTTGTGGAATCACTATTCTAAGTGTCTAGTCTAAGGCTCAGGTCCCCACCACCCACTACATCTCCTTATATAGTGGAGACAACCCTAACCCTAAACCTAGACACTAAGGTGGATACCATCCACTCTTACTTGGGTTAACTCGAAAGCCAACACTCTTAATGGGTTTTTACTCACACAAGCACGCTTCTTAAAGTGGCCATTACATTGACGCCAAATCCACTCTATGAGCTCGAATTTGCATCCAACTTCACATTGGCGTGACCTAAACCACTTAGTGTAAGGCCCCCATTTTTGATAAATAAATACCAAAAATGGATACCATGTGCATACAGTACTAGTCCCATGATCAGTAGCTAGTACGCACAAATACAAATTGATATCACAGTCATACACAAACTTTATTACACAATGAAGTAAGATTACATATTATTTTACAATACCAAAAGTAAAACTGCAGTGGAGACAAATTCTTGTAGTATGCCTTTTTAACCCATTGTTCCACAGGCAACTGACAAGGGAAAATCCTTAGATAAATTCATCGATAAATTCCCCGTATCCTGCATCAACGTAAAAATCGTCGGGGAAATCTGTTTCTTCACCTAAAAACATCAACATTGGCAAGTTGAGTACTTACGTACTCGCAAGACTTATGCAAATCCTAAGATACATGCAGGCCATTCCAATGAAAGGCTATTAAGGTTAATTTGCATAAAGCTGGTTTGAAATGTAAATACAGAATAATAGATTGCAAAATGGAATTTAAATAAAAGCAATTTAATATTGAAAGTGATAGAATGTAAGCATCAATAAATCACGAATGTTTGGGTATACTGATCATACTTAAAACCATTTCCTTCCGCACACAGCGGAAATGACCAACACGTGGTAGAAACCACTTTTATGAAAATAAGCAAAACTGCTAACTATGTGATGACTTTACCAAGTGTCCATGACCGCGGACGCGGCTAATCGATTAGTTTTACACTCTGCAGAGGTATACAGCTTTCCCCACAAGACATGACTGACTCTTTGAGCAATCGATATTTGCACACTGCCTTTGGTGTGCCGCAGAGAGTCATGTTATAACCGTTACATTATTTAAACCTAACTTTGCACCAGCACGGTGACGATAAACCCATTCTGTGGTGTAAGAACTCAGAGCATAGAAATGATGGAACTACCCACAATATGGCATACACCGTTATATTGGTAGACGTTTAATCCATGATCACCTCGGTGTGGACGTCCCGTCGAGCAATTCATTAAGAAACAGCTCGTACTACTCCGGCCTTCCAAGTGCAAAGCTAGTTTTAAATAACTTAATAAGTTAGAGCTGTCCCATACCAGCACTTGTGGTTGTATGAATATTCTTGGCCTGAAAACAACTCATAGTTCGGTCCTTAATCCGACACGGGCAATAATCTCCACCCTACACTACGTGCAAAGACATGCACAACCGGCTATTGCCAATAATTGCCCGCATCTAAACCATAGTTTTATTTTCATTTTCCAACCAAATACCAACCACAAAAATGGTCATACCCATTTAAATGTCATGTCCAAAGTCTTTAATCATATCACAGCTTTATCTTCATTTAGCTTTGGCTAAGCATTTCACTAAATGTGAGTAACCCAGATTGACATTAAATATTGTCTAAGCTATTCTAGGGTTTTCAAGGTTCACAATTTTCTACTTATCAAGGAAGTTCTATAAGTCTACTGGTACAATTACCATTACCTGAAATATAGCAGACTTTAACAAAGTAAAGTATGCAGTAAAACATTTAATGAAAACATTTATAAAACTGGGATCAATATGATCAAAGGGGTTTGCTTGCCTTGTTGATTATCCTCGACTTCGAGCTCTTGTTCGTCGAACACACCGTTTTAAATCGGATTCTACACGTCGTATGGCGACATATAATAAATACCAAATTTCGATAAGGCCAAAAAGAAATCAGATGGAAATATTCAAATAAAATGATTTCACAAATTCAGGAATGATTACATGAGTTATTTATTCCCATTTACAATTTAAAGATTTAGTTTATTTAAACCATTATGGCATTATTTACTACCCATTTTATAACTTAAATTTTTCTTACAACATACCTAAGTATTTTTACAGATTCTGGTTCCTGAGATTACATGGATTCTAATAAAATTTATTTTACTAAATTTGGAGGTTATTTGCAAAATTTTCATGAATGACATATTTCTAACCTTTCTTTTGAATTTGACTTCGAATTTCAAATAAAATTCAATTTTGAAATATTTTTGCATATTCTGAATCTACTGAATTTTATATGAATTTAGAAATTTATTTCATCGAATTTGGTTAAATGATTCAAAGTTATGGCTAAATGAATATCTAGGTTTTGAATAATCATGAAAATCGAAAAGCGCGAAAATGGAAAATACGTTTTCACGGGAAAACGCGCTTTCCATTTTAGGCGAATCTTCTGAGGCGCCGACAGCCGGGCCCATCGGTCGGCCGACCGATCGTATTCTGTGTGGGTATGCCGACCCGTCTGGCTATGAATCGCACAAGGCGAGGTGACAGCATGTCCGATGTCGTTGACGCGCACGACGCGACGCGAATCGACCGGCCGGGCCCAGATATAGCGTGGCGCGCGACGGCTAACAGCGCGTCTGGTGACGGCCGGGCCGCTTGGCGGCGACCAGAGCGAGCTGCGGCTAAGCGAGCTCGCCGGCGACGAACCAGTAGCGGAGGCACGGAATCGATTCCACTCGAGCCAGGCGCATCCGTGCGAACCGAGGACGGTCGCGCGGCGGTCCGAGGCGGCCGGAAGGCGGATTCCACCGTGGCGGCGGCGGCTCGCGGAGCGGCCGACGGCGAGCGAGCCTCCGGGTGGAATGGGTTCCACCACGAGGTTCGAGGCATCCGTCGCGCACACTTTGGTGGCGGCGCGGTGGCTGAGGGCTCTGCGTGCACGCCACCGTGCGAGGGCGGCGGCGGCAATGGCCGAGCGGCGGCGACGCAAAACTAGAGTTAACCAAGCTTCATTTTCACTCAGATGAGCACCTGCGCGACTCAAGGAACCAATTTCATCAATCGCTTTGAAGGATGAATGAAGGAGGAAGGCTCTCACCGAGCGCGGGCGGCGGCAGAAGAAGAATCGAGGTGCGGCGGCTCGCCGGGGAAGAAGGGCTTTCGCCGAGGCTTGGGATGGGCTCCTGGAGGCACGAGGGAGCCTCGGGTGAAATGAATTGGGACGAAATGGACTGAGGCAAAAGATTTGGGGTTTTGCCCTCTTTCGGGTTTTCGCCGGAATTGGAGAAGATGACAATAGCAGCGGCGGAATGGTTGGCACAGAGGCTAGCTGGGTCGGCTGCGACGAGAGGGGTGCCTTTTATATGGGCTCAAAGGCGGTTTAGCGCGGGCGGTGCGCGAAGAACCGAGAGGCGGCGTCGGCGCGGGAGAGAGGCAGAGAGAGAGGGGAGAAGAAGGCGTGGGCGAGAGGCTGCCACGCGGGGGCCAGATGGCGGTGGCTATCGGCTGAGCTGTCTCACTGACAGACCGGGCCCACATGTCAGTGAAACAGAAAAAGAACTCTGGCGAAGGCTCACGATCGAACGGAATTAGAACGGGGATTTCAACGGTCAAAACGACGTGAAATTTTATAAAATTTTTACCATAGGTCGGCAAGGATATTACCAGCCTCCTGAAAAATTTTCGCTATTTTATGATGCATGCAGATTTTTATAAAATTCTGACATTGCAACAGTTGCTACATTGCCCATTCGGTTTTTCTTTTAATTTGTGATTTAAATGAAATGATTATTTTACAAAACTTTTTATTAAGGTTTGAAATGATATTATACACCTTCTTTAAAAATTACAGACTTTAATTATTATTTTTAAATTTTAAAAATTCTGACATTACTGTTTTCCAGATTATTTATTCACTGTTTTTGAATTTTTAAAATTATAAAATGAATTAATAAATTCTTGATATTTTTACTGAAGGTTTATACTGTTTTTATGTCGGCAAGATAAAAATATTGGGTCAGGATGACTTATAGATATTTTTACCAAATTGTTTTACTATTTTACCCTGAGATATTCACTCATGATTATCTTTGATTAATTGCTATTTTTATTAATTCAGCTTACCAACCGACTTAAGCAAGCTGAGGAGAGCCCTCAGATATTTATGGAGGCTTTGGTAAATTTTTGTTGAATTAACATTTTTACTTTTTACCATTTTCTATTTACCATATTCTTTGTTTCACTTTCTTGCATTAAAGAAAAGCCAAAAGAATACACAGAAAATCTAGGAAATTCAGAAATTTCGAAAATAATACACAAAAGATTTTTATTTCATTTTTCTTTATTTTATGATTTTTTTTAGGCTGTTACACTTAGGCTACTGTCGTGGTTTTTCCAAACCGTCTCGACTACCGGTATTGGACAAATTACCAATTTGCTCCAATGACCGGTCTTACTTCTCTTCGAAGCATTGCCCATGCTTCGCCGCTTTCCACATGGCACCAATGACTTGCCGCCAAGCCTCTCACGTGTTCGAACTCCCCGAACCGTCCTCGCTTGCAAACAGACCCAAGTCACTTGACTCACCACGTGTCCTCGTCAGCTTCACCTTGGCGGTAACGGCTTTCTTTACCATTCTAGACCTCAACTCCTCTCTAAGCCTAGTCTCGGTCCATACTGTTGCCTGACATGTCCATCACTAGTGCATCATGCTCATGTTCCTTGTCTTCTCGGCTTACAATCAATTCCCGGCCTCAGTCATCTTCTAGTGTCCCTTGACCGTTCTAGACCTCAACTCTCCTAGCCTATTCCCGGTCTTGCCTTCGCCTCACCATAACCTAGCTCCGGAGTCCTGCAACCAACACAGACAAGAAACACATCACATAGCACTATTCACAATAATATGCATTAATCATCAATAATACAAAAATTAAGCGCAAATTCGATAAAAACCCGATACTACCACCAACCAGAGGCCGGTAGTACCGCAAGTCCGGTACTACCTCTCTTGGTTGGCTGGTAGTATCGCTCCTATTGATTAAACCCGAGAGACACTTTCTGAAAAATAGTTACCACCACTGGAGGCCGATAGTACCGCACCCCTCGGTATTACCGTTCCCAGATGGCCGGTAGTACCGCTCAATACAGACAACACCTCAAATTGCTTCAAATTCAAAATTGAATTCAAATCAAATTCAAACTTGAGCACCATATGCTCAAACACTATCAATAATTCATCACAAACATGGATGGACCTCCACATGGTCTTTCAGTTTGAATATATTTAAAGGTGTTTGATCAAAGAGAATGGTGTGAAGAAGGTTTCCATATCAATGTCATCATGGGCCTGCCTGTACATTTTAGTGGAGAAATTATTTTACTGTTTGCCTGCACATGTCATCCCTAGGACCATATTATCCATGTATCTAAGCTGCTTATGTTACTGTTGAAAGCATCAAACATGAATTCATTAATAATTGTTCTAACATACTTAATTCATTTCTGTCCAAGATTATAATGATTGTTTTCTATAGATACTTATGCAAGATATTTTTTTGTAATTGTAGGGTCACAATTTTTGTTTTGTTGTCTCCACCGCAAGCAGATCGAGTCATTATTGTTGTTGTTTGAGAGACGTAGTTTTTTGTTGTCTCCATCGCAAGCAGATGGAGTCATTATTATTGTTGTTTGAGAGATGTAGTCCGTGGATTGGTGAAAATGTAGTCATTCAATTTATTCAATATACTTTATGAAGTTACGTGTGAATCATTCTGCTTTCTCACAGATAAGGATCCTACTTCATTATTTTCCGGATATTTCTTTGTGTTGAACAACAATTAGCTAAGCAGAAATACAATAGCATTTTATCCTTTTTTAAAAAAATACAGTGCTTCAACTAGAATTTTCTTATGTGTGTTGTAGACTAAGCGCCCTTGACAAGTAGATTGGTCTAGATCATCAAAATCGTGAAACGCCTAAAGAAGAAGGCTCTTGGCCTAGAACCACAGGATTGTATAATTGGACTGCTGATCATCTGCAGACATCATTTCAGAAAAACTGTGCCATTGCTGTAGCGTTTTTAACATGTTACACTCTTAGCCATCAATTCACGAAGGTAAAACTTACAATATGTATTTCACTTCATATTATCTCTGTATTAATTGTACTCTTGTGTCTTTATCGTTCAACATCAGACCTTTCACATTTAATTTTATTTAATTATAGATTTGTTGCCAGTCAGTAATATGTGTTGCCTATGAACTGTGATCACTTAATCTTTTTATGCCCTATTTATTCCTAAAAATAATTGTTATTGTGACCGGCGCAGCGTAGCAAGCACGCTGCTCTTACTAGTACATTATACAACAACTAAAATTGCTCATAAGATATGCCGCATCCACCAAGCCGGCCCCCTGGCTAGCTGATTGAGGCCAAGGGCTTGGCACACTAAGGTGCAGCAGGGTTCTAATTCTAGTTGCAGCAACTGGTAATAAAATTTTTGTGGTAAACGAGATGGGGCAAATGTACTGCCGACTCACCTGAAGCAGACCCCGTGGAAGGAGACGTTGGCCTCCGGGCAGAAGCAGAACATAGCCCTTTGAGCGCGACGGGCCCGCGTGAAGGGTACCTCGAGGCGGGGTTGTGTCTCTGAGGATGATGGGTGAGCGGGTCCTTCGCGGACGAAATTGGTCACGCGGGTCAGCATTGCATACTCCAAACTGGCTGTATGCTGATTGTTGAGAGTATCAGGTGAGTTAAAAAAGATGCCAACTCATGATGTAACATTCACAAAAGCAAGAAAATATATATCTTGCTGAAACTTCCCGTCTAGAGCTTACATTGTCAACGTCAACAACCTGTATATGCTATTGCTATACAAATGACAATATTTATATCAAGCACAGACCACACTTCTCATGGAAGGACTGATGCAGAAGTATTCAGAGATTGCGCAGTGCCATGTCACAAAGGGAGCAATCTGGTGTCAGGACTCAGTAGTCATCGAAGTAACACGGCAATGGCTCTTCTTTTCTGGACTTGCGCCTGCTGAGCAGCGACTTGAGGCACTTCTTGCTCTTCTTCGGAGTCTGCTCGCCTTCCTTGGCATCGTTGCTCCTGTCAGCGTGTGACCGCAGCGATGCCAATTTCTTGGGCTCTGAGGTGGTGGGGATCTTCAGCAACAACAAATGAACATGTGTCAAGGTTATATGGCAAATAACTTCCTGCAAGACTACGTTCACAAGCCCGTGTGATTTTACCTGGACCCTGAAACTTGATGTCTTGAGCAAGGATGACCTTTTTGAGAGTGATCCATTCCTTGTGAGTGGAGTTGCCGAAGAAATTGGTGAATCCGATCTCTTATCTGCTTTGCAGAAACAAAAAAGTATATGAACATGAGTGAATTCGATCGAGATATGTGAACAGGTTGAGAGCCTATTGTACCACCATCAGCTGCTGAACTGGTGATTACTTTACCTCTTTTGGTGGGTATTGCAGCCTCAGAAGGTGGTGTGGATCGCGGATGCTGTGCTGGTGATGATGAACGTGCACGTTGCGACGGTGCACGGGGAATCGACCGAAGCTTGCTGCAAATGACAATTTTCAGTTTGACAACTTAGCTGCAAACGGAGAAACAAGAAGGAAAAGAACAAGCCAAGCTGAGTTGTGCATTGCAAACTGACCTGAATGAATGTTGCTTCTCTTTTGTTTTTGGCTGGACTACTGCTTCTGCCAACACATACACATTGCAGGTCAAAAGTTAAGATGTCTAGTACATGTGCTCCATTGTTCATTGGTTGAAGAGGTGCAGAAAGATGATATGGTGCACTCTTACCACTGAAGACCTGATGCATCTGTGCAGCCCTGTTCCTGACCTTATTCATCTCGCTTAAGTTGGGCACAGCATTGGGCATGGAATCGTCTCCTGCTGCAAGTGCCAAAGAGATCAAGATGTCTCACCCCAAGTCAATTTTCATTCACTTCTTGCACTCAGAATGCGCTGACAAGTTGGAAAACAGAGGCACAATGCAAGTGCAACACATCTACAGTTATCTACCTGGTAAGATGTACCTCTTGTGGTACTTGGGAGTGGTGATCATCAAGGATTGCTGTGAAAGGCCTTCCCTGTCCATACATGCTTGACTCATTTGAGTTCTCTGAAATAATCATTTTGTTAGTAATGAGATTAGTATTGAATCCAGGTATTGATGAATTATTAACTAGTACCTGCTGGATGCAGGAGACCCAAAGGTTGGCGTCGGCGACCTCATCGAACCTTTGATCTACAAGGCTGGACACCTTGAAGGATATGGACCCTAGCTGATCAACAGTGTTGACAAGGGCCTTCACGGCATACTCCTTCAGGTTTCTTATCACCCTAAGTTTGTATGCGTATACATAAAAAAAAAATGACGATCAAACCAGCATAAGCTGCAAAGCGTGAAAAGTTTGCAAATAGCTTCATGATCTTGTGCGGAGACTGGACGAATGGGTATAGCACATACGCCTGTTTCTCGTCTTCCTGCGTGTAGGCTAATTCGAAATACTCTGCAGCTGAGTACAGCTGCGACCTCAGCATCTTGAGATCCTGCAATGAGAGATTGCAATGCGTGCCGATAACCGGTGAATGCTCAATTTTCATCACGTTATACGGCATTTTTTTTCGAGTAGTCAATGTCAAAAAGAGAGAGAGAGAAAAAAGAAGCAATTGCTGAAATGTAGCTAAAGTGCACTGTCTAATTGCAAATGAACCAACCAAGCAATCTTTGTTCTTTTCCCTTTAAGGACTCTATATCAACACCAGTTTCATACCCTATTTATCATTTGGGCATTGAGTTTAGCTGTGGAAAAGCTGGAGCAAAGACGCAGAATTGCAGACAATGAAAAGGAGGGGAAGAAAAAGGCAAGAACACATTTTCAAGGATGAACTTACGTTGATGGTTTCAGAGAAGACGAGGGTCTCTTCCATCTCCACCTCGTCTAGTTGCTGCTCATCCCCGCAATGCCGACTCCTCTGCTTCCAAAAGACCCCAGTGCCTCCACCATCCTAGCCAATTAACACCTCTGCTGCTTTGTCTCACATAAGTGCTCTTTGATCAGAAAGCTGAATGTAAGTGGAACAAGAATTCAAGAATATTATGATGATGGTGACGAAGAAGGGAATAAATTATGGTGAGGAATTCAACGAGCTGGGTTGAAGAAGACCATGAGGGAGAAGAAGGGAGGGAAGTGGTCACTTTTCTAGCCCTCGTCTCTTTGTTTTTTTGCAAATCTAGTCTACTCCCGAGCGGAATTACAAATCTCACTCCCGGGGAGCGCGTCAGCTGGCGAAGAGTGAGAGAGCAGCACGCTACCACGGCCGACGAGCGCGTGAGGGGCTTTGACATGGCCGGCCAGGAGATGGCCTCCCGCGCCCGTTCTGCGGTGGGGAGGGGACTAAATTTGTAATTCCGCTTTAGAAAAGGCTAGATTTACAAAAAAAAACGAAATAAGGGGGCTAGAAAAGTAATCACTTCGAAGGGAGGCATGTCATGAGCATGACGGATATTTAACTAGTACTAGGATAGTAGTTACGGTGATGGTACGCAATAACAACAATAGCTGTATATATAATAATAGAGTTTTGATCATCCTTAGGGATATCATGAGGTACCATCAAATTATCTTTAGATCTTACACCTCTCAGTACCTCCACTTTTTAAAATTTTGATATATTTTGGTACTAGCTCATATTTTTGTATCCGTAAAAAGTCTAGTATAATAATGCCATATACAAGCCAAGGAAGCCAGTTATAACCACTGCTCTACTGTACTGACTACTGGATGGTGACTGGTGAATGCATGGCACATTGGCATCAGATGGTCCTGTGTACTTAGCTACTTATATTATTACTAAGTCTACGAGTGCCCTACAACTATGCAGGTAATCAATCCCGGTGTCCTATCATCAGTTCCTGATCCCTTCCTCTACAGCAAGGAGCGTTGAGGCTTCAGGTACAGGGTGAAGTGAAGCTAGTGGGGCTAAGCACTGATTTACACCAGTGTTCAGTCGGTTAACCAGTCGAGAATCAAGATGGATGGATATGCTTTGGCTCACACTGTGCATGCAGCTAATCAAAAGATCCAAAAAGGAGAAGCAGCAGGGTGTGAGATTTGGTTGGAATGCTGGCTGGACACTTCTTTGCTTTTTTCTGGTCTTTTCTTTCTATCCTATGCATGCTCATCATTTCTGACCCATGCATATGGGCCCTTCTCATGACCCATCACATTCTTTTCTGGTTTAATCATAATAAAAAAACTCCAACATGCCCTTCTCAACAATCTCAAATTCGTTTTCTATCAGTTAATTAGGCCTATCTTTGGCCAGCTTACCAACATTAATTCTTCACTGGATTCATGTATGTACCCACAAGATCCAGCAAAAGTGCTCTCCCGTACAATCCAGGATGAATTGTATGCGAAAACTAGGGAGCAATGCATCATTACGCATGGGATTAAGAAATGCCTCTCATGTTTGGGGTATCATTGGCTTTAGTCTTGATTAATCAAAGTCAAAAGTGCGTGTGTCCTCTGTGTCTACCCATGAATAGAAGCTAGTATTCTATACAGTCCTCCTGCGCCATGCCTTCTTTTGATCTTCTCTCCTGCTTTTTCCCCCATTCTTGTCCTTTTATTTTCTCTCCTGTCTCAGGGACATTAATGTCTCTGGAATCCGGATTATGTGTGCCTGATGAGGATGGATCCGCTGATTCAACGAGAATTGGCGCATATCGCGCCGGATCAGAAGACGTAGGTGTGGTCAGTGCGACTTGTTCCTTTCGTTGGGTTCGTCAAATGCCAAAAGTCCTGGTCTCCTAGCAAATGGTTGTGTCTGCAGGATGTCATATTTGATATGCCACCATGTATTCATAATAATAATTTAAATGTAGTCGCTCCCACCACCACTGGCTCTCCGCAGTATAAATTATTCCTATGTTCACGCCGCACGTTCTCTTATCAAGTAGGATTTCTTTTTGCTCGGGCAATTCCTTAGAGCATGTACAGTGATATAGATAATGACTGTCTATAACATACTTTCATATCATTTTATAGACAGTACTAAAGATAGCTCACACAATAGATCGTCTATATAGCTGTCTTTACTCATCACTCAAAATTAATAGACTGTCTGTACAATAGTATACACAGTATAAAGTTGTCTATAAGACTGTCTGTTAAAGAGTAGACAACATCTTTCTCTCTCCTCCACATCATCCAAAATCCTATTTAACATACTTTTATAGATAACATACATGTACCATTGTACATGCCCTTATATGCTACTGAAAGTTAATATCATCTTTTATATGACACTTACTGTGTCACTGATATATGTGCCGACCCCACATATCAATGACACATTCATAGAATTTTGGGAATTTCCTAAAATTCCAGTGGCATGTAACATCCAAAAAATTTGGAAAATGAAATAAAGTGACTTGATATGACCTTTACTGCATATTTGGATTTTCATCTGAATTTATTTGTTTTGAAGTTTTATGTTTGTCAAATTTAAAGGTCATTTTCACCCACTAGAAAGAAACTCATAAAAACCTCAAACAACACAATCTGGAAAATAATTTTATAAAATAATAAAACAATTCAGATGAATAAATATAATTTTCCAAAAAAAATTTAAAAATATTTAGGAGCCCTAAAAATTCAAAAATAGTTTGAAAAGAGCAATATTGCAATAATTTTTATTTAAAAATCATAATAGGGAATTGAATAAGACCAAGAAAATGGAAACTAAAATCATTGGGCTACCTCTGTGAATTTTCTCATGATTTTTCAAAATGCCTAGACCGACTTTTGGACAACTTTAAATGCCCTAATCAATTTCTGTTGAAATTCAGCGAAGCTACAGTGCGCTTGCAATGTGTTCGGTAATGTCTTCGAGTCTGTCACTGGCGATGGGCCACGCGTGGCCAGCGGCCCACTGGCTAGCCTCTCTGGCCTCTCCTCCTCTTCTCCCTCTACCCATGCCGCACGCGTGGCCGCGGCAAAGCCTTCACGCCACGCTGCTGCAACGAGCCAGGCCTCGGCCGCTCCGTCACGTGCCACTGCCGAGCGTTGCCTGCTCCGCCACTAGCTGCATTTAAGAGCCAGATCCCCACTTCCCTCCCTAGCTCGCCAATTTCCTTGTCCCCACTTCCCACAAGTTCTCTCTACGCACGGACCATCGGGGGCACGGACGGAGACAGGGCCGGCGAGCGTGTTCATGCAAAATCAATCACTGGGTGAGCTCTTCAGCTAATCCAGCCTACCACAAGTAACTTATCGGCCCTCTAATTGCTCTCCTATCCTTTGTTGCAGCATCCGCCGACCGAGTTGTCGCCGCGGCCCCTCTTTCTGCCCCGACGCCAGCCTCACGATGGCAGCCCAACCTGCAGCTTCACCACCACCCTAAGGTAGCGCATTCGGCCCTCTCCTCCTCCTCAAGCTCATCCTGCACCCATCCGAGGCTGAGCAACCTTCTTCGCTCACAGTTACGACCATCGTAGTGTGCCGCTTCCTCACGCCGCCGGCCACCACTAGCCGATGTCCGCCACTGTCGAGCTGTCCCATGGGTTCCCTTGGTTCCCCTCTAGCCAACACTGTCACCGGCTGATCACCTCCAGCTCCCCCCAGCCGTCGCCGGCCGTCACGCCGAGCTCCTGTCTTGGCCCACTAATAGGTGGGCCCGGGCAATCAGTGACCCATGGTCACGCGATCATTGCCGCGTGGAACCACGCTGTCAGTCGGCATGGTGGCTCGTGAAAAGGCAAAGTACGCCTTCGATGTTAGAAGGCGTATGTTCCATTTTTCTATGTTTTCTTCAAAACCGAGCCCATTCAAACCTGAATATATTTTGTTAGGAAACTCCAAATTTAGTGCAACAAGTTTTTAAATTTGTATAAAATCATGTAGAATCTGAATATACAAAAATATTTTATTTTTGGTCTCTGTGCAGTAAATGAGCTCAAATATATGCTTTAGGCCAAAGATGTGCATAATATAAAATTTTCACAAATCAAGTCTAAAAATGATGAAACCATTTTTTTCAAGTTCCTGAGGTCACAAGCTCTCCAAATGTATAAAAATATTTAGATTTTTACTTAGTTTGTATCAAGTATGTAAATAGACCATTATCCAATGCATAAAAGCTTAATTAGTTATAACTAGAGCAAATAAGTTCTAATTCTGGTAAAATAAATTCTTAGGTCTTAATAAAACCATGGTACCCCTGTTTATGTAAAAATATTTCATGTTTGTTCAAGTTTTAATTAAGTTCATAAAAGGCTTTTATTTTCACGTATATGAAAACTATCGCGGATAAAAGCAAAATGATGCAAAACCAGTTTTAAAACACTTCTGGGGTCACAACATGTTGATGCTACAAAAATGATTACCTAATCAAGTAAAGCACAACCGCAAACCTAAAACGAAGTCTTAACCCTCTATAAAGTAATCTTTGAAATACGCAAGATTAAGTAATGAGTAAAACATCTCGGACAAGAACATTAACTAATAAAATCAGCTTGGAAATACTCCCTAAAGTAAGATCATCCTGTTCGGTAAAAATCATTCTACTACAACATGCTTTGCATCTGAAACCTATTAAGAGCATACCCCTGCGTATTATATGTGATGCCCCCACTTTGCCTGACCAGGCCAGAACCAGTGGAAACATCACAAAGCAGAGTGCGCTAGGATCAGGCTAAAGAAGACAACACATGTAGAACAGAAACTTCCACCGAATAGTACTCGGGGAATTATTCTTAAAGTACATATAGTACTGTCTTAGATCTGGCTACGGTGATTTCTACACCGCCTGCCTAATATTACAATATTATTCTAGATGCCTCCCACCTGAGGGTAGATTTATTCCGCCAGGTCTTGGTTGTCAGCCCCCTCGTATTCATATCCCTCCATAGCAACATCAGCATTATCATAAAAATTCATATCATCAAGAAAATCGCCTTCTACCTCATCTGGGTGGGTGGACTCAACAGGTTCTGAAAAACAACAGAGAAAGCAAGGATGAGTACTCCAGTACTCAGCAAGCCACGGAACCTTTTTGCATGGGTATATAAATATACTTTTTGGCCACCGAGCCGCTACTCCAAAGTAGTACTTTACCAAAAGTACCCTTTCCCCATTTGTTATAAAAAGTCAAGTTTTAACTTTTAAATCTACTGACTGCAAGACAATGTGGGGTTTTAAATCCTGCGTTAGAGCAAAACCCACACGACGCACTTCCAAACACGGAAGCTAGGAGTGATACCACATTTGACTCTGATCAGAGGTGTACTGCTTTGCCTATAGCATCACTTTGGCTTATTGTCACAGTGCACTTCCTTATGCACACTAATAAACGAAGGAAATAGAACGTTTGGCCAACCGTACTCTGATCTCTGCCATACCGTCTCGCCTCACCAAAGGCACGCGGGTCAAGACTCCTCCCCCGACGTCTCATCCTAGGGTGACTGTCCTCACCTGGCACAGTCACCTTTCTCACCTTGGCAAAGTCAGTTACTTGTCGGTTACTTAATTTAGCTCGTCCCATACCGGGTCTATGGTCAGCACGTTTTGCGCCGATTTTGAGGTGAGCACCAGTTTGGTTTGTCCTTAAATGATATCCTATGTGGAGGAGCCCTGACTTTCATAGCAACCCAACCGAAGTTGTTCATACCCTGAACTCCTCCACCCACCATTTACTCCAAACCTCACCAAAGTTATGGTTCTAATACTGGATCTAGCTGATCCAATTAGTGTGATTTAATTTCTTTTAGAAATTAGCTTTTGAGATGAATGCAAGAGTTTCAAACAACCCAAGCCACAAAATTAGTTCACAAGACATGGTCGAAGGGCGACTTGCCTGGATGAGAGATCCCAAAGCTGTCCACAACAGGGAGTGGCTTTAGCTGTCCTTTGTTGTTATCGAGAAGATTTCCTAATGAGAGCACTGAAATATTAATATTCATATTTTTCTTAGATTGGGTTTAATTTCTAATGTAAACTTTTCCATTAAGTGATTTGCGAAACAATTTACTAATGCCTGCATTTTGAGATTAGTGACTTTTCATTTGTTTATCTATATATGTTTGATTGGAAGTTGGATTATCAATTAATTTAGAGAAAAGAAAAGAGAAAAACAAGAAATAATTTTTTGGATTTGAATTTTACTGTTTTTCTCTAACCTTTTTAAACCTATATTTTCTTGGATACAACATATATTATTTTATATTTGGTTTACTTGTTTATTTATTTACCTTTTTATTCAATTATTTTTATTTTATTAACCGTTTTGTTTATTATTGTTGTTTTCTTAGTTCTTTAAAAATATGGCGACATATCTAGTGCAAACCCCTCTTACCGTGCAAACTCCGTGAAACCTACATGTAGAAGTTTTCAAAAATTCTCAAAAAAATTACCATATGTAGAGGAGGTGAGCTTCTACAATCTTACAAATTTTGAAGACCAAACTCAATCGCATTTGAAAGATATGAAAAAGACAAACAGCAAAATGAATAGTGCCAAACAGTAAAAATCACTATTCATGCTGAATTGTCTTTTTCATATCGTTCAAATGCGATTGAGTTTGGTCTTCAAATTTTGCAAGATTGTAAAATCTCACGTCCCCTACATATGGTAATTTTTTGAGAATTTTTCAAAACTTCTACACATGGGTTTCACGGAGTTTGCACGGTAAGGAGGGTTTGCACTGGATATATCGCCATATATATATATATATATATATATATATGTGTGTGTGTATTCAAATTATTTAATTACCTTTCAACAACTATATATTGATTCGGATCCAACCGGTCCAAATTGGCCCAACCGGCCGGCACCTAACTATCTAACCCTAATCCCCTACACTGCCCTCTCTCTCTTTCACCCGATTTCCTTCCTCTCTCTCTCTTGTTCTCATCGCCTCCTTTAACAGCCACCGCCCTCGCCACCTCCCCTTCCTCTCATTCTCCTCCCGCACCAACCGATCCTCCGAACGCCGCCGCCCACCTGCGCCTGGCGCCGCCACCACAAATCTGCCGCGCCGCGCTCTAGACTCCCCCTTCGGCCTGGGGCTAGCCCGCCACTCCGCGCCACCTCTTGGATTCGGCAGCCCTCGACGCTATCGAGTCGACCACCGGCTCCCTCTCTCAGCCCCCATGCTGCAGTCGCTCTTGGGCGCCGCCCTCTTCGCGCCACGCCGCCGACCCGACCAGGCCTCCCCGAGGCACCAGGCGCCGCCTCCTAGATTTGGCGAACCCGGCCAAGGTTGATGGTTCCTCCCCCTTTCTCGAGCTAAGTAACCCCGCCATTACTACTTTCTTGCTTTTCTTCACCTTCCTTACTCACCCCTTTTATTTCTAGATTACTCCCCTCCCCTATGCGGTTGCAGCCGGGCCTACTCTGACGCTGACGGCTTCCCGGCTGCCTCTCCGCCGTCCTCGAGCTCTAGCACCGAGGGTGCTCTTCGCCATCACCCTGGTGCCGCAGAAGACATCGACGACCACATCTACTTCAACTACTGCCCAGCTACGGCTAAACTTCATACTCGTCACCCCCTTGAAGCTAAGTACTTGATTCCCCCTTTTTCAAAGAATCAATTGAGTGCTGCTAGTTCTAGTTCTAGATTGGGTAGACATGGGTATAGATTTCATTATGTGATTCATTTCCAATTTGGCCATGAGTAGAAGGGTATATAAGTTTTGGAATTGTGTGCATGTTCATGCTAGGACAGAGGGTGCATCCTGATTGTTATAATGCGCTATTTAGCTATGATTCCTCATATGTTCTGAAGTTGTGAGTTCGGATGATTTGGATGAATGACTGCTTGGTGAAGTGTCGATGTTTTGCTATCCTTGAACATGGGACAATATTAAGAGACGTGCTATTTAATAGGTTCTTGCTTAGAACAGAGGTGTGCTTATTTTTGCATTATTTCTTTATGACCTAACAACTAAAATGCTACTCATCACAAAAGAAATGTATGCTATCATTGCTAAAGTTGACATCAAGTCTGTTGTTGCATGTCTGTTGTTTTCCTAATTATGACATTATGCTTAAATTGTTTTGAGTTACCCTAGTGTATGCATGAATGCCTTATGTGTTCTGGAATTGTGTTTGGTGTGTTCAACTCTAAGAGGTTAATAGTTGAAGTTTTTCATTATATGGGCAGAAGGTTAGTGTAAGAGTGTATGGTAAACTTTCCTGTGAGTAAATTCATGTAGGCTCCTGTAATGCAAGTTACTTATTAGTAGTAGCTTTGATGATGTGATTTCTCTCTGTCTATGTCGGGTAGGGCTAGAAGCACTGAGTTTCTAATTGCATGCTTGGTTTCTGAGTTCTTCTGTGATTAAGATTGCATGAGTGAGGGATTTTGTCCTTGTGTATGATGATCACTGGAAGCATTTATTTCAGCTAGCGAGATGAATATTTGCCGAAAGAGGGTGTGATAATATTTAGTTCTTGAATCAGAGAGTGGTGTATATGGATGTGTGCTGGGTTTCTGTGTGCTGAGATTACTCAAGGCATGCCTATTTCCCCTCCTGATGCATTCAATTGTAAACTAGGGATATCTAGCATTAGATATCATGTACTGGCATATTGAGTTCTCTTGTGATTACTTGTGTATGATTCAAAGGACTGACCCTCTATGTGATTTGATTAGTACAAGTATACTTATACTGTTTTTTTATTCTAAAGATTGACGTGGTGCTTGCAACTGAGTTTCATACTTAAGATGAGTGGATGCATTCATGTGAAAAGTTTATCTTTTAGCCTCTTAGTAGATTTTCTAGTTACTTTGAGATGGTATGCTTATTACTTAAACATGAATGTCTGCCATTTACTGATAGTAAGGGATAATGTACTCCACTAATGTAACATCCCAAAATTTGGCTTAATTAAGTTTTTATCGTTTAAAAATGCATTTGTGATTTTCTGGAATTTATTTGGATTTTTCTGGATTTATTTGAATTAAATGTTATTGCAAGTTTATTGCTTTTTATTCAAAAGTATTTAAACCTGTGCAAAGTTAAAGTAAAAGTTTTGGCAAAAATATTTTATTTAAGTCCAGAATGTCTCAAAGTATTTTTGAGATTTTTCTTGGAATTTTCCTGATTATTTTATTGCCTAAAACAAATAAAATGAATTTCTGGAATTGTTTTAAATAGAAAATCCTTTTAAAAAGAAGTTAACAGTGTTGGGCCAAGCCCATTCTTTGTTTTCGTGTCGGCCGTCTTGCGATAGCCTTCGCCCGATTCTAGAGGCTCGATCGTGACCGTTGATCGAGGATCGGACGGCCGAGGCGTCGCGTCGGTGGAAACCCTAGCGGGTGGCGCCGTCGGATGCGGCCACGTGGGCGGTCGCGATGGGCGACGAGCGCCGCCGTGTCCGATCGAATCGGCGCCGATTTCGACGCGGCTTTCGCGTTCGTGCCCGCACGGACTCAAAGGCCCTTAAAAGCGGACCGATCGAACCCCGAGGATCACCGCCGCCGCGCGCGTTTCCCCTAGCTTTGGGTGCTAAAGCGCTGCGTGGAGCTCGCGACGGACTCGCCGGACCCGTGGACAACCGCCGCCGTCGTTTCTTCGTTTTCGTGGCGGCCGGTGTTCTTCCGCCACGTGGAGGTAGATCTGGGATCGCCGCGAGGAGACGCTTGGTTCAGTGTCTTCGCCGCTTTTGTTCGCGAAAGCGCCGTCGGGCTCGTCTTCGTCTCGGTCTCCGGTGAGCGCGCGCCGCCGAGCTCGTCGTCGAATCTCGTAAGCATTTGCGGCCGTTGGATCGGGATCGAACACGTCGATTCTTGCCGCGTGGAATACGTGTCGGTAAGCCACGTCGTCGCTAAACGTGAGCCGTCGGATCGGTGATGGAAGGCTGGATCGCCGTGGGTTGCGCCAACGGATGATGCCGCGTGGCGCACGGAGATCGGCGGCGTGGGCCGGTGCATCAGAGACTTGCGGTTGCGTCATGGACCCGATCCATACGCCGAAGCGGCACGCGTCGACTTCCGATTGGCTCGATCCAGTACGTCGTCGTGACGTCATCTTGACGCAATAATTTGTTTTCGAATAAAAATAAATCATCAATTTCAATTTACGATTTTCGATTTGATATTTATTTCAAACTTCAAAAGGCTATATCTTTTGCATCGTAACTCGGATTTGAGTGATTCCAGTTTCTAAAAATTTGTAAAATTGAGATCTATTTAATAGTGAATTTTAATTGATTTTTGGAGTTCAATTGCTCTCTGTTTTGCTATTTATTTGCTTTTCTCTTTCGGTACGCGTAGACGTTGAATTGTGCGACGCTTCGGAGGAAGATCAAGCAACCCAAGAGCAAGCTTCAGATCAAGATCAGGACCTATTCCAAGGCAAGTTGTGCTTTGATCATGTTGAACCCATGTTTGTAAAATTGCTATGTTTGATTTACACTATTGCATATATTTCAATTATACAACTGTTTCAAATTAGTTTGGGCTTAGCTAAAATACCAGATTGATCTATACCCTACCTTGTCATTGTATGCCATGATCCATTGTCACCCTAGATTGGTTTAACATAGTTGGTTAATAATTATAATCAACATTGGAGGTTAGACCGTATTAGTTGCTTAGCCATGCCACGTCATCACATGTGTCAGAATCATTGTTAATTAATTTTGATTAACGGAATATGGAACAGTGTTATGAACTTGTGTGTCATGTGGGATCACACGATGAGATTGAGTTGTTGTGGCGAGTCATGTCACATAGCGATGTTGAATTGTTGATGGCACGTGGTGCTTGGTAATCAACGGGTGATGATAACTTAGATTGGGGCAAGTGGCAAGGCGAGGAGGCCAAGGTGGGCCGATGGGCGATGGTATGTGGATGTCTTGCCTTGATCACATTAAGGACTTAACCTTGCAAGCCTTTGACTGAGTCAATCATGCAACCACATGTCGGTATGGGCCACCTAGGTGAGTAATTTGCAAAGTCTTAATGTTGATACTATCGTGGTCGGTGTGAGTTCGGGTCGGTGTAATTCACATGGCGCAAGAGGGGGCCACGGATGTGGTTTCTGAGACCACGCCGATGTTGAAACCTTAGCGGGTAGTATCGGGTTAAGATAGAGCATTGTAAAGGCTTTGTTATAATCTCGCCTTTGTGGTGTTTGGTTGTATCACGTGGGTAAAGTGCATAACCTCTGCAGAGTGTGAAACTATTCGGATAGCCGTGCTCGCGGTATTGAGCAATGCTCGGGAATTACAGTTAAGGGTTAGCTTAATTAATTGGACAACTTGGTTGGGATGGCAGGATTGCCATATGGAAGATTGGAACTTGATTTAGGATTGGGAACTTGGTTTACTTGAGAAATACTGAATTTATTTATTATTGCTATTTGTTTTACATTCTTTACAATCTAATTACTGTATTTGTTCGTAAATGCTGCTTATTGCAAAATAGCCATGATAGCCTACCCTTTGGAATAAGCCTTACATATAGATAAATAGAACTGCATTCTGTGCACAACTTGTTGAGTGCTTTAAGTACTCACCCTTGCCAAACAACAATAATCAACAGTTGAAGAATCTACACCTGTGTTGGAAGATGAAGTCCAAGAAGACACGAGTCATTAGGGTCCGAGCCTTGTCGGTTGCTGTGGTGGTGATGAGCTACCTACGTTTCTACTTTCCGCTGCTTAATTATTAGCTTATATTTTCAGTCTTGCCCTGCGTGGCTTAATAATGTAAGTTGGTCATAAGATCATACATTTAGTTATATCAATAAATGAACTATTATTCTATTATCGTTGTGTATGATGTGATATGTACCAATGTTAAGCTGTGTGCACTAGCGTTGATCCAGGAATAGTGCAAGATAAACACGGTGGGTTGAATCGGTGGATTCGGGTCCT
Source organism: Otatea glauca (assembly GCA_036346275.1). Lineage (NCBI taxonomy): Eukaryota > Viridiplantae > Streptophyta > Magnoliopsida > Poales > Poaceae > Otatea > Otatea glauca. The sequence goes on along the minus strand of CM070712.1, from coordinate 19,808,856 downwards.
TCTGAGGTGGTATCGAGCATCTTGTTGTAGGTCTTGGCCTAGATAGTTTGGAGGTGTCTTGAGTGTGTCCAAAATTATTTTCTAAAAAGAAAATCTAAGCTTGACTAATAAAACCCTCTCGACTCATCTCATTCTCTACTTCTCGCCTTTGCTAAATTTACCCGTTTACTTGCGTTTGGTGGAGAACTTATTCAAGTTCTTGTGAAGCGGATGCCGTCGTTCGAGGCCTTTGAGGAGCAAACCGGCGGCTACGCCATGGAGCTGTGGAGAGTACTTGACGCTTGGAGGTTTTATCGTCCACTTTACCGAGGAGGCAACGGTCGTGAATGGTGTACACCGAGGATTTATTTGCAAGTTGATCATCTACGCTCGGGAGAACGAGGAAGCTAGCAGGCCAATCAACATCTCCGCCGAGAAGATTCTCAACGAGGTTGCAATTGAGTCGCTCGACTTGCTCTTCGCCGTGTCGCCGCGACGACTCTGTTGGCGAGCTTCACGACTCGATGTTCGCCTTCACCCGACGTTCAAGCGTGCGAAGGCGGCGGATTGAGGAAGCGAGTGTGCTCTGACGCACCTTGCGAGTTCGCCCTTGCCCAGGAGGATCATATGAGAGAGACTACCCAGAGCTGAGATCGCGTACGAGGCACTCGAGTAGCGAGCAGAACTCGAGGTGACCGTGCTTGACCATCGGGATGATCACCGGTGGGAGAGGCCACAGGCGATTGAGGACGAGCCGGAGCGCGTGACTCGAGAGAGTTCAGAGCCACCGAGGAGTCCGAGGAGGATCGGAGAGCGAGAGTGGGAGCGGAGGGAGTGCAGACCCGTTGTTGCGAGAGGACCCGATGTAGGTCATCGGGATAGGTTTGCTCGATGCCACCCCACCCGCCGGTGTATCGCGGATCGATCTCTCACCAGTGGTGGTGGATGAGTGAGTGTCGACCTTGAGCGTGTTGAGACTCGAGTGTGAGTCGCGTCTTTAAGTTAGCCTTTACCTTTCTAGTTGGCGTTAAGGTTCGTGTTTAGTTTGCTTCTTTGTATTCTTGAGTGTGCGTTATGTGTTGCAAAGCTTGTAGGCTTAAATAAGCACCATACCAAGTTAAATAAAGAATTGTTCATTTGGGTATAACATATCTCCCGCTTTAGAAATTCTTACTTCTCATCTATGCTATATCTACCTTTCCTAACCTAAGAGGCAATCATCGGATGGTGAATACTCGAGAAACAACGGTGCTTGAAGTGGATGCGTCCGAATGACAATCCCAATGATGGAGGCGACCTCAACCACCGCCGGTGGACATGCGAGAATGGGAGCATTCCTTGCGGCCGAGACTCAAGCGATGCGAGACAATGATGCAACAGGATCAAAGCAGATGACCAATGCGGCGATAAACCACAACAATCCTGCAACTCGGAACAATCATGGTGGACCTCGACCTATGTCCAAGCTATCGGATTTTATGAGGACTAGGCCACCAACTTTCTCGAAACGTGAACCCTTTGGAAGCCGATGATTGGCTTAGGACAATTGAGAAGAAGATTGGGCACGCCTCTCATCAACTTGATCTTTTGAAGAGGAGAGTCCCGTATGGATCTTAAGTTTGAAGCAAGTCGATGAAGAAAGATGGGAGGAAAGGCATATGGGGTCCCTCTTTCTCCGAATTTCCAGACCCAGCGCAAGGCAACAATGCACGGGAGAAATTGCTGCGGTGAAGAGATGCTACATGCAATGAACGTGGCACTTCTCTAATAGGTGTCCACGAAGGAGGCATCACGCGATTCGTTTCAACACAGGGAACAACACCGCTAAAGCACCAACATCGAGGAAATCGTGCACCAAGCCAAGGTGGAGCAACGCCGCGATCAACAAGTGCGTGGAAGAATCAACCACATCACGTGATGGAGCTCGGGAAGCTACGGGCGTCGTCTTGGGTAAGTTCTGGTCAACTCGATTACTTTCTGATTTGTTTGATTCGGAGCTTCGCATTCGTTTGTTTCTCAAAGTTTTGCAACCAAGAATGGATTTAAAGTGGTGAATCTTAAGTGTGTGCTCTTAGTCCAAGCCCGGGATCGAGCTTAGATCTAGCCTTGGGTGTTTGGGAGCTAAGTTGCTTATGGATGGGATAGAATTTCTAGCGAATCTTATCTTGATAGACAGCGCAATAATCCCTAGGCGTCATCCTTGGAATGGATTGGTGTCCAAGCATAAAATTTTTTTTAGATTGTGGCGAAGGATCGTGACCTTGGAAGGCCCTAGTGGCAAGAAAGTGGAGTTTCAAGCGACCGCGATTCGGAAGAGCGATTAACGGTCAACGATGTGAAAGCCATCGGCATGGAAGATGTGCGATGGCAGAGAATACCGGATGTATTTCGGAAGATTTGCCGGGATTGCCACGGATCGTGATATCGAGTTTGTCATCGAGTTAGCACTGTGTACAGCACCGATATCAAAAAGACCATATCGGATGCCTACAAGCGAGTTAGTAGAAATGAAGAAGCGATTGAGGAACCGCAAGAGAAAGGTTTCATTAGACCAAGTTCATCGCCGTGGGGAGCCCGGTTTTGTTTGTTCGCAAGAAGGATGGAAGTCTTAGAATGTGCATCGACTACAGTGCACTTAATGAAGTAACGATCAAGAATAAGTATCCGTTGCCCGGGATCGACGACTTATTTGATCGATTAAGAGGAGCCGAGTTTTCTCAAGATAGATCTTCGTTCGAGATACCATCGATTGAAGATCCGGCGGAGGATGTACCTAAGACTGCGTTTTCTACGCGATATGGACATTACGAGTTCACAGTCATGTCATTCGGATTGACTAATGCCCCAGCATATTTCATGAACATGATGAATAAAGTCTTCATGGATTACTTGGACAAGTTTGTTGTAGTCTTCATAGATGATATCTTGGTTTACTCGAAGACAGAGGAAGAGCATGCAGAACATCTGAGAATGGTTTTAGACAGGCTGCGAGAGCATCAACTATATGCTAAGTTTAGCAAGTGTGAATTTTGGAAGGAGAAAGTTGAATTTCTCGGTCATGTAATGACTACCAAAGGAGTCGCAGTTGATCCCGACAAAGTGGGCCTTGATGTTGCATTGGGAGCCACGAAGTACATTACCCGATCCGTAGTTTTTAGGAATGGCGGGATATTACCGTCGGTTCATAGAAGGATTCTCGACAATTGCTAAACCCAGCAGATTGTTGAAGAAAGAAAAGAAGTTTGCATGGGCCTTGAGTGCGAGAAAAGTTTCATGGAATTAAAGAAGCGTTTAACAACGGCCCCGTATTAGTATTGCGGATGTGCGAATGGATTTGACATTTACTGTGATGCTTCGAAGCAAGGTTTGGGATGCGTGTTAATGCAAGAAGGCAAAGTCGTTGCCTATGCGTCAAGACAGTTAAGACCACATGAAGTGAATTACCCAACACATGATTTGGAGTTGGCTGCCGTAGTGCACGCTTTAAAGATATGGCGTCATTATCTCATAGGAAATAGATGTGAGATATATACGGACCATAAGAGTCTGAAATACATATTCACTCAAGCTGACCTGAATATGAGACAAACAAGATGGCTCGAGCTAATTAAGGATTATAATGTGGGAATCCATTATCATCCTGGAAAAGCCAATGTGGTGGCAGATGCTCTGAGTCGAAAGAGCCATAGCGCAAATGCATTGTCAATGGAGGATCAACCGGAATTATGCAAGGAATTTCAGAAGCTAAGATTGGAAGTCGTTCCGCAAGGAATGATAGGCTGCGCTAAGTGAAGCCAACACTAGAGGATCAAATTAGAGAAGGTCAACAAAATGACGATAAAATTTCAAAATCAAGGCTAAAAGGAAGAAGGCCTAGCCTTAGATTTTACTCTGGATGAACAAGGGACCATGTTCTTCAAAGGCCGAATTGTGTGCGGATAAAAGGAATTAAAGCAGTTGATTCTTGAAGAAGCACACGATTCAAGTACTCAATTCACCCGGAAGTGCTAAAATGTACGAGATTTGAAGGAGAGATTCGGTGGCCAAAAATGAAGCGTGAAGTAGCTGAACATGTTGCTTTATGTGACGTATGTCAAAGGGTAAAAGCCATGCATCAAAGACCATTTGATGCATTGCAGCCAGATTAAAAATTCGGAATGGAAGTGGAAGGAAATCGGAATGGATTTTATCACGGTTTACCTAAGACTTCGAAAGGTTACGATTCCATTTGGGTTATCGTGGATCGTCTAACCAAGGTCGCTCATTTCATCCCGATAAAGACCACTTACGCCGAGATCGTTTGCGAACTGTACATGTCAAGGATTGTATGCTTGCATGGAGTGCCAAAGAAGATTGTGTCGAGCAGGTACCCAATTTACCTCGAGGTTTTGGAATAAGTTGCATGAAGCAATGGGAACCGTCGAATTTTAGTCTGACATATCACCCAGACGGATGGTCGGTGAAAGAGTAAATCAGATCTTAGAGGATATGTTGAGAGCTTGTGCCTTAGCTTATGCTACGACATGGGATAAATGTTTACCATATGCAGAATTCAGTTACAATAATAGTTATCAAGCTAGCCTACAGATGTCACCATTCGAGGCATTGTATGGACGTGCTTGTCGTACTCCGTTGAATTGGAATGAAACAGGAGAGCGTTTGGTGTTTGGGCCAGATATTCTCGAAGAGGCAGAAAATCAAGTCGCAATGATCAGAGAGAGGTTGAAGATAGCACAGTCAAGACAGAAAAGCTACGCAGACAACCGTCGTCGAGATTTGAGTTTTGAACCAGAAGATCATGTGTATCTTAGGGTTACCCTCTTAAGAAGCGTTAAGATTTCACGTTAAAGGAAGCTTGCACCAAGATATGTCGGTCCGTTCAAGATTACGAGCCGTCGAGGAGAGGTAGCTTATCGATTAGAGTTGCCTCGATCCTTGGCGGGAGTGCATGATGTATTCCATGTGTCGCAGACTTAAGTGTCTCGAGTGCCATGAGCAAGCCCGTTGGAGCAATAGAGTGCAAGAAGATTTGACTTATAAAGAGCAACGATCGAAATTTTGGATGTTGTGGGCGCAAGACCGAAACAAGTCTATTCGCTTTGCGAGTTCGATGGAGCAATCATTACGAAAGTGAAGCCACTTGGGAGCGAGAAGAAGAATTGAAGTCGAATTCGAACCTATTCTCTAGTTACAGAATCTCGGGTCGAGATTACATTAAGGGGAGGTTTGTAACATCCCAAAATTTGGCTTAATTAAGTTTTTATCGTTTAAAAATGCATTTGTGATTTTCGGAATTTATTTGGATTTTTCTCGATTTATTTGAATTAAATGTTATTGCAAGTTTATTGCTTTTTATTCAAAAGTATTTAAACATGTGCAAAGTTAAAGTAAAAGTTTTGGCAAAAATATTTTATTTAAGTCGAATGTCTCAAAGTATTTTGAGATTTTTCTTGGAATTTTCACGATTATTTTATTGCCTAAAACAAATAAAATGAATTTACTGAATTGTTTTAAATAGAAAATCCTTTTAAAAGAAGTTAACTACTTCCTCTTGGTAGAATAGGCCCTATGTTTGATTTACACTATTGCATATATTTCAATTATACAATTGAAGACAACATTGGAGGTTAGACTACTTCATTGTTAATTAATTTTGATTAACGGAGAACTTGTGTGTCATGTGGGATCACACGATGAGATTGAGTTGTTGTGGCGAGTCATGTCACATAGCGATGTTGAATTGTTGATGGCACGTGTGATGTGTAGGTGAAAGTAGTAAAGTTTCAAAGTGTTGTGTACTTGTAATTCACATGGCGCAAGAGGGGGCCACTGAGCTTGCTTTTTGTACTCCTGCTTTTGAGCAATGCTCGGAATTACGATTAAGGGTTAGCTTAATTAATTGGACAACTTGGTTGGGATGGCGGGATTGCCATATGGAAGATGGAACTTGATTTAGGATTGGGAACTTGGTTTACTTGAGGGCTAAAGGCGGTTTTGGTGTGCCAGGGAAAACTTTATATTTTCGGTGCCTGCGTGGCTTAATAGGTGGAGGGCATGCAATACTTGCCACCTCCACTGGGCAATTAAATGGGCAAGGTAGTGGTTGGGGCACACCGAGAATGGGCAAAAAAAGTTGTTGGCGCCCGCTACAAGAATGGGCAAAAGTTAGCAAAGGTGGCGGTTGGTGGTGCTAGTCAAGCATGGGCAGAGAGAGGAGAAACTAGGTGGTTATTGGTGAGGAAAGAAGTCGGTTTCGGAGAGTCAAGGTCGGTTCAAGAAAAACATGATTTGGTTTCTCTTGAGTCTATTGGCAGCTGATTGAGTTTTGATTGGATGCAATGTGATCTATATTTAGTAATGTAAATTTGGTACCAGAAAAAGAAATTTGGAATTTTATGAATGAAATCTGAACTGTGATTTGAGATGAAACTCGAGTTTCATGGATGTAATTTAAACTTGTCTAATTAATCAGATGATTTGAATGGGTTTATACACATGTATGAGGTTATCTTTTGATTATTGAGTTGATCTTCTATTCATGATAAGATGATTTAGTTGTATTAGTCTGATTAGAAGCGATTTGCATTTGAATTGAGTCTATGAGTGTCAGGAAGGATATATATATACATATGTGTGTATGAACGAATACTAAAACTTTTTGAGCGCTAAGAGGATTAAATGTGCATATATAATTATGTGATGCTATTCTTTTTATTAGCTTCTCTTTGAATCTTTTGAAATAATGGCTGATCTGAAGATACTACTGAGCATTATCTAGATTGCTGAAATTTTGGGTAAAAGAGAATGTTAGATGTGTATACTGTTATTGTTGAGTTTACGTCTATCCATTTAGGAGATCTGCATATTACTATTTAGTTTTTAACTGGACATGATATCGAGGGAAATTTAGAGAATGGATTTCGTGTAGGTTTTTACATTATAAACACTAAAATCTGTTATACAAATGGACGAACTTAAGTAATGAGAAATCAGTAATTAAAATATTTGTATCACAAGAACCCTCTTAAAACCATGAATATATAACCAGTAGCCTAAAATTAATAGACCTAACATGTACAAATCACTCTTTATGCAAAAACATCTAGGGTTAAGAACTATCCATATATAACATCTTGACTAATGTCTTAATTCTATCGATCCAAATAATTTTAGTCTCTTGAATTTGAAATTTTAGATGCAAGAATACATAATTTTAGCCTCTTGAAATCATAAATATTCTCATGCATGATCATAATTTTAGCCTCTAGAATTTGGGAAATAAAAGTGGCATATACGTGAGAAGAGCCAAATCACGAACAAAGAACCAATGGAACCAACATGCACAAAGTGATGACTCCGAAAACCTAAACCACCCTACTCTCCTTAAAAAATTTGGTAAGTTTCATTTGGTTTTTACATCTAATTTCTTTTTGCCCTTATTAATAATTTGTTGTTTGCTATTTGTCATGATTATTGTTATATAATGTGTAGACGCCGACGCTTCAGAATCCATCAACGACGACCTCACCTACGATCCGGACTACATACCAGACGACGAACAGCAAGGCAAGCAACCTCCTTTGATCATGTTGATCCCATTATTTCCCGGTGTTTATGTTGTTTTATCAAACTATATATGCATGCGTGTATGTTCGTATTCAACTTGTTATGTTGCGGGTACCGGTAGTTACTTCCTGTTGAATGCATTGCCCTTACCTTGACACTTATTTATCTGCTATTGTAACCTTAGCTTATGGTTTAGACATTAATTAGTATCACTATGGGTAACGATTGCAAAGTACTTCACACATATGTTTAGCCATGCTCACTTAGAATGTCATTTAATATTGAGCTGCACTTTTATTCAGAATTGAGCAAATTTTAATGGTACGGAGCCGAGTTATGGTCTCTGTGTATTTTGGTAAAAATCCAATCCAAAAACTTATGGTTTAGACTGGTTCATCCTTATCCACCCAACCAAATAAACACCTGGATGGCTCCATCCCATCCAGACTGGATGGTCATATCCCATCCAACCTCATCCAGCCAACCAAACACACCCTAAGGCTTATCCTATTCTAGCACATTTTGGTAGATTAGCTAGAGTTTAACCTTCCATTTTGATAGGCCGAAGTAGTAAGGGCACTCTGGGATACGGTGTTGCTCGTAGGTGCTCCATCCACCGAGGTGTTGGGGTTAAAGCATTTCAATACAACGGTATATGTCTTGCCATAGGGAGAGGACGCGTGTAACATCCCAAAAATTTCAAAAATAGGAAAAATGAAATTTTTAAATTTGAAAATAGAATCAATTAAAATTTTAATTGGAATCAAGATTTCTATTTCTAAATATTGTTTATTTCCTCATTTTCTTGATTTTTAAGACTTAAGGAAAGGATAAGTTACTATAATAAAACTTTTCTTATAAAATGAACAAGATATGAAAAATGAGTTGAAAATGTAATGTTATTTTTAATTCCCATATTTTCTGATTTTTTCTGGATTTATCGACTTTTCTTGGATTTTTGGCTTTAAAGAAAAATCACTTAATAGAATTAGTAAAAAGATAAAAGTGAAAAGCTGAAAAGATAAAATTAAATGATAGTAAAAATACAAAAAATTATATTAAATATTTGAAGTCTCCAACAACCTTTTTCAGCTGTAAAAAGGTTTTTAATGCAATAAGTGATGAAATGAAATGTGAAACGACCCAAATTGACTACAAAACAGTGGAGTGACAGAATTTAATAAAGATCTTCAAAATTTATCTCTGGCTAAAAATTTTACATGTCTTCGTCATAACTTTATTAACCTCTGGTAAAAATATTAAAAATAAAAAATTATATTATCGCCTTTTATAATTTAAAAACAGAAAAAAAGGAAAATCTGAAATCTGCAAATTCAGAATTAATAGAAAATAAATATTCATGATATGGATCTTAAATGTTTATAAAAGAATTATTAATCCATGTAAAACTCTGTCAAAAGTTTTCAAAAATTATTGAATCCATTTTTATCCTCAAATAAAATAAAAACAGAAAGATGAAAATTGGGCAGTCAGCATTATCAGAATTACAATAATTATTTTGTAAAATATTTTAGTCTGAAAATTTTACAGTGAGGTAAAAGCTGTCTCCTGAACACTCACAAAATGTTTCAAGAATCTTAGACAAGAGTTGACGTCTCGGTTAATGCAAAGAACATGCACTGCCAGAGTTGGCCAAAATAGATTTCTCCTTTAGCCACACTGAGCAGTAGGGCCAGTACTGTAGCTGGTCTCAACTGGCAGTATCACGGCACAGTTCACAGCGTCGACTTCCAAGCCGGGCGCTGCTGCCCCACCCCATCTTCTGCCACGGCAAGGATTTGACGCCTATTTCACTGCCGCGGCAGGAGAAACAAGCCACGCGGCTCGCCGGCCCAGTCGTACCCATGCCGAACCTCGCCAATTCCGTCGCGCATCCATGTCGTGGCCTCACCACCAAGCTTTGTCAAGCCGTATGAACTCAATCCGCTGCCCTGCCTGGACTTAATACCTCGCCATACCCCTGTCACTGCAGTCCCCTCTTGCATTTAGAGTTGTCATGACCGAGCTTTTCTCCGCCGCAACCCGAACCCGCCCTAGCATCAAATCATCATCCCCAGCCATATCGTGTCTCGGCCATTACCTCGCCTTGCTCTACAGCCGCTTTGACCACCGCAACACTGGTCGCCATTGCCGCCCGTTTCACACTCGGTTGCACTGTATTAACCCGGCTGTAAAGACCAGCTGATAGGCTACCATAGCACATCACTACACCTCTGAACCCTTCCAAAACCAAGCTTCGCTTCAGTTGCGCCACCTTCTTCTTCAATGCCGGCAACCTACAGAGAAAAGGGGCAATTTCGAATTCATCGTCCCGGTGAGAAATATGGCCAATTCATCGCAATCAAACCATCTTAGCAGACCACTGAGATTATCCCCTTGATCGATTTCAGCTCACACCGACCAAAACGCCACCGCCACTGTTCTTCTTCTCCGCCTCCGGTCTCATGGTGGCAGGCCATTCCAGCCGCTAACTCTCTTCATTAACAAGCAAAATGGGCTCCCTTTCACCCACTGATGCTCGAATCGAGCTTGTTTAAACTTAAATTAGCTTGCTCTTTTTGTTCTTCGACAGGCCGTGGTGGCAGCTTATCTCCGACCGCCGTCAGTTGCCATCAAGCCCTGCCCTAGGTTCGCCACGCTGTGCTTCTGCTCGCCGAGCCTACGGTCACCCACCTCCGACCTCCCTCGTCGCCGGCCAGCCTCCCTGGTTGCCTCCTCTCTTCTGTGTGGCTGACCGGTGGGCCACCTCTGTCAGCCACCGGCTGAGACAAACCACTCACGAGTGGGCCAAACTCGTCAGCGCACCTGAATCAATCAAGCCAAACTGTAGATTACGCTTTCTCTGTATTAAAGGCGTATTTGTCCAATTTTGGGTATTTTCCAAAACCGACTCCTATTCAAACCCTTGTATCTTTTGCAAAATAGGTCCAAATCCAGTGAGGAAAATTCATAAAGTCATAAATAATCATGTAGTTTTATAATATGAAAAACCATTTAATTTTCACTTAAGTTTAAATTATTTGAATTTAAGTTAACAAGAAACCTTAATATGGCCTCTATTGCAAATCTGAAACATAAAACACCTAAAAATATAAAATAAATTTATATAAGTCCCTGAGACTATGAGAACCCTATTTCTGCAAAAAATATTTAAATTTAAAACTTAGTTTGAATTGTTTAAATTCAAATTTGTAATAAACCCAAACCTGGTCACTATACAAAATAGATAAACCTTAACTCCTAAAATCATGAAATTAATTATGGAAAATTATAATACCTAAAGTGATCCATTTCTGTAAAAAAATTTATATTTGAAATTAGTTTAATTCAAATTTGAAAATAGATTGCTCTTCATGCATAGAAAATCAAAATAGTTAAACTTGGATCAAATAAACTCAAATCTTGGTAAAACCAATTCCTAGGTCTTAGTAAACATTTCATGCTTAATTACGTTTGGATTAAATTTATCATAAGCCATAGGTGCTAGGCTCATATGTTAAATGAATAGCCAAATAGCTCAAATGGATGTTTATATATAGAAAACCCATTTAAATGCACTATGACTCCAGAACAACTAAAATAAATAATACCTAACTTAGTTTTAACTAAGTCTTTAAAATAGCTTGTACTTAGCCCCTTAGCCGAAATATGCCTTCATAAGATATATGCGAATGTGAGAATTTAAAATATATAAATAAAGTGTCATAAATTATCAGATAGATCATGTAAGGCTAATCTCAAAGTATCCCTAAAGTCAAGATCTTGTTAGTCGGCGAAAAGATCTAATTTGAATTAGGTTCATAAAAGACTTCATTCATCATGTGCAAATAAACTATCACGGCTAAAAGCAAAATGATGCAAAACCAGCTTGAAAACACTTTTAGGGTCATCCCCTACTAATACCAGAAAAATGGTTGAATAATATTGTGAAGTGCAGTCGTAAACCTAAAAAGAAATCTGATACCTTATAGCGTAAACTTTAAAGTCATATATGCTATTTCTGCAAAGAATAAAACATCTTGGCTAAACACTAATATTAATAAAATTAGCCTAGAAATACTCCCTCGGGCAAAGAATAACCTATTCTGAAGAAAAAAAATCTCATTACAACTTGCTTTGCATCTGAATCCTGTTAAGAATATTACACTAAGTATTATGAACGCTAAAATCCGTAACACAAATAAACGAACTTAAGAAATCAATAGTTAAGATATTTGTATCACAAGAACTATCTTAAAACCATGAATGCATAACTAGTAGCCTAAACTTAATAGACCTAACATGTACAAATCACATTTTCATGCAAAAACATCTAGGGCCAAATACTATCCATACATAACATCTTGACTAATGTCTTAATCATATTAAGTCTAAATAATTTTTGCCTCTTGAATTCGAAATTATAAAAATAAGAATACACAATTTTAGCTTCTTGAATTCGTAAGTATCCACATACATGATTATAATTTTAACATTTAGAATTCGAGAAATAAAAGTAACATGTACACAAAAGAACCAAAACACGAACAAAGAACTAATGAAACTATCATGCACAAAGTAATGACTTTGGAAAAACTAAACCACCTCATTCTTCTTTGGTATGTTACATTTGGTTTTTATATTTGATTTCTTTTTGCCCTTATTAACAATTTGTCGTTTGCTATTTGTCGCGATTCTCGTTATATAACGCGTAGACACCGACGCTTCAAAATCTGTCAACGATGACCTCACCTACGACCCCGATTACATACCGAAAGATGAGCAACAAGGCAAACACCCTCCTTTGATCATATTGATCCTATATTTTACGGTGTTTATGTTGTTTTATCAAACTATATGTATGAGTGTATGTTTATGTTAAACTTGCTATGTTGTGGGTACCGATAGTTACTTCCTGTTGAATGCATTGCCATTACCTTGACACTTGATCACCTACTATTGTAACCTTAGCTTTTGGTGTAGATATTACTTATTGTCATTTTGGGTATTAAATGCAAAATATCTCATGTACATGCTTAGATAAGCTTATTAGAACATCTTTTAAATGTTGGGATACATTTCCATCCAAACTTGAGAAATTTGTAAGGTATGGAGCCGAGTTATGGTTTCCGTGTATTTTGGTAAAAAATCCAACCCAAAACTTATGGTTTAGACGCAGGCGAGTTATTGTTTAAACTTGAGGCGTGAGGAGGGACCTCGTACATAGTTAGGGGAAGATTCTCGCCCGGGTCAGTTAAAGACCAAACTTGATGTTATCACCTAAGTGATTTGGTGCAATCACATGTGCTAGTATGGGATAACCTTAGCTTAGTAGATTAGTTAGGGTTTAGCCTTGCATTTTGGTAGGCCGAAGTAGTAAGGGCACTCCGGGGTATGGTGTCGCTCGTAGGTGCTCCCTTCACCGAGGTGTTGGGGCCAAAGCATTCCAATACAACGGTGTATGCCTTGCCATGGGGAGAGGAAAACGATGGAGCGTAAACCATCATTAGTACCGTGTATGCAGGTCCTGATCTCTTGACCATGGCAAGGGTTTGTCATCATTGGGGCTAGTGCAAGGCTAGGCTTTAGCTAGTCGAACGGTTTTGTCACAATCTAGCAAATCGGGTACTGTAAGTATCGCGAGACATAGTTGACATGATTGCTAGAATGTGTCATGTGGGTAAAGTGTATACTCTTTGCAGAGATTTAAATCTAATTAATTATTCGTGATCGCGGTCATGAGTTACTTGAGAGAATAATGTCAAGTATAGTCATGTTTTTGTGAAAACTTTTGGAAATGGTGTTGGAACTGGTTGGTAAACTTGTGAGCTAAGGATGGCTGTGTTTACTTGCTGTTCACAGCCAAGGAGGGCTGTGAAATGATGATACTAAACTTTACTTACTGTTATTAGTTTCATATCAAATGCTCTTTACAATTTCGTTACTGTTTGATAAATCATTCACTTGCAAATAAAATCTACTTTGTGCTAAAAATGAGATTTAGTGTAGTGCCTTGTTATCCTTGATCTAACCTTGCATTTATTGTATTTCCATACACTAAAGTCTTACGGGTACATACGTGTACTCACCGTTGCTTAATCTATAATATATAGACGAAGATACGGAAGATTACCCCGACGAATCGTACTTTGCACCAGAGTCCGATGACTATTTGGATGGATGAACTAGGGCTCTTCCTAGTCAGTTGCCTATGGGTTTATGGATGGGCATACCGCTGTTCTACTTTTGTTTCATGCTTTAATTCCGCTGCGAGTTACTTTTGTGTGTAATATTTGGCTGGTCGGCCACGTACTTGTAATATCAAGTAGATGTAATAGCTTCTAGTTTAAGTTTATGCTATGTCAAATGCTTAGTTAAATGTGTATGAGTAACCATACATCTCGAATGCGGGATATGTGGGCGCTAGGCGTTGATCTTGAGAACTAGCGCTAGACACATATCCGGGTACCCTGATATGTTCTCAACCGTTCGATGCATATGCACGTGCGACCGTCGTTCCTTGACTATTGCGACACGCTCCCCTCGGTGAGTGTGGGCGATACCAAGGTTTGGAGATGGACGGCATGTGCTATGCTCGGATGGGTTGGATCCAATCCCGGTACGGTTATTCGGAATGGAATCAAAACCATCTTGGTCGCGTAAGTGTGTACGGTGCAACTAGGTGGCTCATATTTGTTTGAGTGAGGGCCATCTGATTAATACTCCGTGCATGGGTCTTTTGGGTGATAGTGAGCATACACTTAAGTGGAGTATGGGTGCCACATCTAAGTGCAACGCACGAGCGAGGATCGATTCATATTTCTAGGTGCCCACAACGCGATGGGGCGTAAACCATCATTAGTACTGTGTGTGCGGGTCCGGATCTCAGACCATGGCAAGGGTTTGTCATCACGGGGGCTGGTGCAAGACTAGGCTTTAGCTAGTTGAACGGTTTCGTCACAATCTAGCAAATCGGGTACTGAATGTATCGCGAGGCATGGTTGACATGATTGTTAGAATGTATCATGTGGGTAAAGTGTACACTCTCTGCAGAGATTTAAATCTAATTAATTAGCCGTGCTCATGGTCATGAGCAACTCGGGGAAATAATGTCAAGTATAGCTTTGTTTTTGTGAAATTTTTTGGAAACGGTGTTGTGACGGGTTGGTAAATTTGTGAGCCAAGGTTGGCTGCATTTTACTCGCTGTTCATAGCCAAGGAGGGCTGTAAAATGATGATACTGAACTTTACTTATTGTTATTACCTTCATATCAACTGCTCTTTTGAATTCCGTTACCGTTTGATAAACTGCTCACTTGTAAATAAAATCTGCTTTATGCTAAAATTGAGACTTAGTGTAGTGGCTTGTTACCCTTAATCTAACCCTGCATGTATTGTATTTCCACACACTAAAGTCTTGCGAGTACATACGTGTGCTCACTAGCTTCTAGTTTAAGTTTATGCTATGTCAAATGCTTAGTCATGTATGTATGTGTAATGGTATATCTCGATTGCAGGATATGTGGGCACTTGGCGTTGATCTTGGGAACTAGCACCGATCACATATCCAAGTGCTCGGAATTGCTCTCAACCGTCTGACGGGTGGACTCATGCGATCGTCGTGCCTTGCCTATTGTGACGCACACCCATCGGTGGGTGTGGGCGATAACAAGGTTCTGAGACGACTGGCGTGTGTTACGCTCGAAAGGGTTGGTTTCAATCCCAGTATGGTTATTCGGAAAAGAATCGAAACTCTCTCGATCGCGTAAGTATGTACGGTGCTACTAGGTGGCTCATATCAGTTTGAGTGAGGGCCATCTGGTTAATACTCCGTGCACGGGACTATTGGTGGCAGTGAGCATCAAGGTTCAAAATTTCGGCGAATTTCGCCGAAATTTCGGATTTCGGACCCCCCCGAAATCTAAACTACCGGCCGGGAAAAAAATTTAAATTTTTTTTTGAAATTGCTACAGTAAAATCCGAAATTTCGCCAAATTTCGCCGAAATTTCGTGTTTTTTGACCGGTTTTGACCGTTTTAGGGCCGGATTTGACCGGATTTGACCCAATAACCATTAGGAAAGTCATCTCCTATGAAAATTTGTTGAAAAACCGAATTTTTTAAATATTTTAAAATTTTGGCAGAAATACTGTTAGATTTTTATAAAATTGTACAAGCTTGATAATAATCTCAAACCTTTATGGTAATATCCTTAGTAGTTTAGGATCATACATAAAAAATTTCAAAATAATTTAACTTCATTTGTTATCTTTAAAAAATCAAAAACAGAATGAACATAATTGGGACAGTTATATTGTCAGAATTTTATAAATTTTCTTGGGTGTGATTATGATCTAAAACTTTTATGAGAGATTAATAATTGACTCAGAACCATGATGTAAATTTTTCAAAAAATTTAAACTTGGTTTGTTTGGTCAATTAAATCTATGTAAGCATTGAACTTCGTTTGTTATATTATATTTCTAAAAACAAAAAGAAAAAAACATAAATGGTAGTGTGCCTTGTAAGAATTTTATAAATTCACTGGTGTGTGATCATGAATCAAAATTTTTATGGGATATTAAGAACTTCCTTATCACCATTCTGTAAATTTTTTTAAAAAAATTAAACTTCTTTTTACTGCTAAATCAAATCTATGTATTGATCATCAGACTTTTATCCGGATGTAGCACTGTCTGAATTTTTAAACATTATTTGAGAATGATCATCATATGAAAATTTTAATAAAACATTAATGTTATATCAGGACCATCCACAAAAATTTTCAAAAGTTTTTAACATGGTTTACATAATTTTTAATGTTTTTCAATTTTGCCGGTAAACATTTTAACAGGGCAGTAGACCAATAGTACTGTTAGAATTTTAAAAAATTCATAAAATTTTATCATCATCTGAAAATTTTATGAGAGCATTATATATACCTCATAACCATGCAAAAAAAAATAAAAATTTTATAACGTGGTTTGAACCATTTTGCATTCGGTTCAAAATTGCCGGTCAGCGTTTTATCAGGACAGTTCCAATGTTTGAATTTTGAAAAATTACACAAAATTTAGAATAATCTGAAATTTTTATGTAAATATCATGAATGTGTCATGAATCTCCAAAATTTTTTTTAACAATTTATAACTTGATTTTTACCATTTTTCATTCGGATCAAACTTATCGGTCGGTGTTTTATCGGGACGGTACCACTCTCGAATTTTTAAAATTCCTCGATGTGATAATCAGCTGAAATTTTGTGAGACCATAATAAATGTGTCAGGAACCTAAAAAAATTTCAAAATTTTTCGTTAAAGTTTCGACCTCTTTTCACCGGTGCAAAAACCGAAATTTCGAATTTACTTGAAATTTCGAATTTCGCTTGATTTCGGATTTTTATTTCGGAATGGACCGGATTTGAATTTTTAAATTCAAATTTTGTCCGAAATATTTCCGAAATCTAAAAATTTCGCCGAAATTTCGTCGTCCGGTCTGGGCCGAAATTTATTCCGAAACTGAAATTTTGAACCTTGGTGAGCATACACTTAAGTGGAGTACGAGTGTCACCTCTTAGTCCAATGGGCGAGTGAGGTTCGATTCATATTTCCAGGTGCCCACATTCCATACGAGGAATGAATCATTTTTGTTGTTGTTAGCGAAGTCAGAAATGAATCCATCACTTATGCGGTCTGTGTATCTTTTTCTTATTTTTTGCAAATCTAGTATTTTCATGAATGCATTTGCAAATTTGTCCCACTCCCCCATCGTGGAAGGCACTGCAGTTGACACCTGTCACCTACCGTGCCTGGGGAGTTTAGCAAGTGACCGGAGCTGTGGTAGGGCGAGGGACCACAAGAGCGGGTGCTAGAGCACAGGAGGACGACGCTGTCTAGCTGTGGCAAGCAAGGTTTGAAATTACGTTTTCGGTTCACATCATGGAGGTGGGCAAAATCCAAAATTTTGGAGAAATCTCAGAAATTTGGATGAAACGAAATTCCTGAAATTTCGGCCGAAATTACTGAAATTTAGGCAAAAATGTCGATAAAATTCAACCGAGTGAAAAAATGGTTGAAATGATGTTAAAAAGTTTTGAATTTTTTTTGGATAGTTCTGAAACATCACTGATGCTTCTATAAAACTTTTTAGATCATGATCAGGCTTGATGAATTTTTAAAAATTATGACAGTGCTACTATCCAGATAAAAGGCTAATTGACAAATTTCAACCGAATGAAAAATGCTGCAAACCATGTTATAAAATTTTGAAAAAACATTGGATGGTCCTGATGCACCAATAATGTGACCATAAAATTTTTAGATGACGATCAATCCTGAGAATGTTTAAAAAATTCGGATATTACTACTGAAGGGTAACTAGCAAATTTCAACAAAATGAAAAATTGTTCAAACCATGTTAGAAAATTTTGAAAACTTTTGTGGATGGTCCTTGAACATCACTAATATTATTATAAAATTTAAGATGATGATCAATCTTGGGGAATTTTTTAAAATTGTGACAGTGCCACTGTCCTGATAAAAGCCTTACGTGTTATATCTATTGCTTCCATAGATTTGATTGAGCAACCAAAACAAGTTTACATTTTTTGAAACTTTTATAAAAGGGTGCTTAGGAAATTATTAATAGCACCTAAAATTTTTGGATTATGATCACACTTGAACGAATTTATAAAATTCTGACATGGTTACTATATCAGTTATGTTCATTCTATTTTTGAATTTTTAAATATAACAAATGGAGTTCAATTATTTTGTACATTTTGCTATATGGTCCTAGACTGCTAATTATGGTATCATAAATTTTTTAGAGGATTATCAAGCTTGTAAAATTTTATAAAAATCTGAGAGTGTTTCTGCTATTTTTATAAAACGTCTCAAAAATTTAGTTTTTCAACAAATTTTCATGGAAGATGCAATTCTTAAGGGTTTTGACCCAAATCTGGTTCTCAAAAGTCAAAATACGTAAGATTTTGGTGAAATCTCATCGAATTTTTTGAAAATATTATAGCAATTTGATTTTTTTCCAATTTTTTATCTGGCTGAGATTTTGAATCTCGTCTTCGGGAGAAATCCAAAATCTCGAATGAAATTTCTGAACTTTCACTAGGGTTTTGAACTATGGTGGCAAGGGGAACCGCCTACCATGCTAGGATGCACGACACCTCACCTTGCTGCGGCGCCGGTCACTTGCCAAGCTCTTTGGGCGTGGCAGGTGACAGGTGTCGGCTGTCGCTCCTTCCGTGGTGGGGGAGGAGGCCAAATATGCAAATGCATAAGCAAGGGGAGCTAGATTTGCAAACAAAACATACATAGGGCGAGATAAGCTAAAAATTTGCCTATTTCTAGGGTTTGCTATATTTTAGTTTTTCACTTATACATTATTTACTTTTAGACCTTTCATCTGTTTTAGGATTCGTGTGCAAAATCCTTTCTAAGCTGGTATCAATCTTAGATTTCATTCCATGGCTGCAAGGGTGCCACTAGTAGTGGCTATATTGACCAGTGGTGGTGTTAGGGGTGGGCATTCTATTTTTTCGGTTAATTTGGTTTAAAAATAATTCAGATTTTGGAAATTGGCTACTAAATTTCTGAGACCAAAATCGAAAAACCGAACCGATATAGATGAAAAAACTCGGTTCGGTTAGTTTGGTTTTGCGGTAAACCAAATCAACGCATCCACAGCTCATCTCCCTCCCAAGCATATCTCAATTCAAACTGAAGCCAACACAACTACCT
Source organism: Otatea glauca (assembly GCA_036346275.1). NCBI lineage: Eukaryota > Viridiplantae > Streptophyta > Magnoliopsida > Poales > Poaceae > Otatea > Otatea glauca. Next base: position 19,789,556 of record CM070712.1, on the reverse strand, counting down.
CTTGCTAACAACAAATCTCAGAGCACAACTCAGATTAGAGTCGATGCAAGCTACGAATCCAGCTACTTGAGGTGAACCTAATGAGATCTACAACACACAAAGGAGCAGATCCAGGCAAGCCACGAGATCTACAACACACAAATGAGCAGATCCAGACAGATCGATGCTAGGCCAGCACCCAATCGAGCGAGTCGAGGAGGGGATCAGTTGGATCAAGGGGGAAGGGGGCACTCACTGAATCTATCCTTGATGAGATAGTTGAAGGTGTGATCGTCACGGTTGTAGGGGAACTTGTTGCTAGCGGGGAGCTTCTGGAGGCACTTAGTGGTGATGGTTGTGAAGTTGCTCATGAACTCGGTGTACTCCACTAGCTCCACTATACTGTGCGCCACGAATGCGTAGATCAGTGACTGCTGCCCCATGGCCTCTTCTCTCGCCTATTGGCCTTGACTTCTATCTCACTCTCTCTCTCTCTTTCTGTTCGCTGTCGAAAGCTACCGCTGGTAGGGTGGTGGAGATCACTGGAGATGGGGATAGTGAGGCAAGTGGAGAAGGGGAGGGGAGAGAGAGAGGAAAGAGGGGATGGGAACAGGAGCAAGGGTAAGAAAGGATGCAAATGGTGAATCGGTGGGAATCGAGAATTTGGGGATTGCGAATGGCTATTCGGTGGGGATTAGGATTTGGGGAATAGGCGAATTGCCTATTCGCTGTTCAGTATTTTCAGTTTTTGAAAGCAAACAACTAAACCATACATCAAAAACCGAATAATGTCAAAATAAAAACCGAACAAGAAACCGAAAACCAAACAAACCGAAATAATTGGTAATTCGGTTCGATTCAATTCGGTAATTTGGTTTCAGGTTAAAAATGCCCACCCCTAGGTGGGGTGGATCCGATGAGCGGTGACAATGAGAGGACCACATCAAGGGCTTTCAAGAGTTTGGTAGGAGGGAGTGGTGGTGCCATTTGTGACAAAGGAGATATAGCTTGCATCATCACCAAGAGAATAAACAGTAATAGATTGGGAAGCGAAAGTGGAGCTACCAGATGACATGGGTGATGCTGGTCGCTAGTGGTGGCGTCCACCTCCAATGGTTGGCAACACCTCTATCGTCTGGCAAATATTAGTGGATTGCTAATGTATTGTTGGTACTTGCGTCATGTGGTAGTATTACAATAGCTGAAGGCATAGCAGGTCATAGTCCTGGGATATGAATTTTAGGGCAATTCAATAAGGTGAAAATGTGTTCAATATAGAAAAGGAAAAATCATGCACCCAGTAGGTGGACAACCCTATTTTTACCATGGAACCCTCACATTGATTAGTTCTTTATCTAGAGGATATCAGATGCAAACCCATATCTATACGCAAACATACTACTATGTGGTATGTTGGACGAACTATGGCTGGAAGGATGGATTGTATTTAGTTGATCATGAGAAGGAATGAGCCATCACAAACAATTGTCTAACATGTGGGGCTGTTCAGAAAGTCGTACCGAAGGACCGAAAATGGGGACCAAAGGGGAGGTAAATGATCACAAATAATTTTCCCTCTGAAAGAACCAACCAAACTCTCACTTGATCAAATATGAGCGGAAAAAGAAAGTTTTCAGAGAAAACTTGTCTGGGGCGGCACTACTGCCATATATAGGGGCGGTAGTACTAGATGAACAGTAAAATCAAGGTGAATGGTAAAATCAGTATGAGTTCAAATCCAATAATTGATGTAACTTTTGATTGGATGATCTAAAACTCGTGAAACTTTGTATGCACCTTTCTATAGATGTCAAGAACCTATTCTAACCTTCAATCGCATGGATTGACATGAACATTCTGACCTTTTTCAAATTTAGAGAAGGTTGCACCAAAACCGGGTCAAAAGCACAAACTTAATCCTGAGCTTGTTCATGGGGATTTGATGGTTGAAATGATCTCCCACATATCATAGCAACCTAGAACACCAAAGAAATAGCCCTCAAATACTCAAGAACATGATCTACTATGAATCCTTCCTTCTAAAGTTAAAAACCGATTTCTTGACAAGAACTTAAGAGATCCTGTTAAAGCTTGCCTAGATGATTGGGATATGATTTACAGAGGATCCATTCATCAATCATTCATCCTTAGCAAACCAAGATCAAGAGAGAAAGATACCAAGAGAGATAAAAAAACTCAAGAAAGAAGAGAGATCAAAACTTGAGCATGAAATTGTTTTCTATTTCAGATCAAGAGGAGTGATTACAAAGCCTCTCCAAAGCAGACAAAGCTCCCAAAGAGCACTCACACACACAAGAAACAAAAATCTTGTGGAAACCCTAATCCTTCTCCTATAGTCTCACCTCCCTCTATATCTCAAGTCCTTATATAGAAGAGGCAACCCTAACCTGGTTACACAAATAGATATCATCCACATTTACATGGACTAACCCGCTAACCCAAAACATAACGGGTTTTACACACTCACACGCATCCTTTTCAAAGAGGTCTTCTCCATGATGCTCCAATTCACTCCATGAGCCCGAATTCACGTCCATGCCCTGTTTGGCTTGACCTAAACCACTTAGGCAAACGTAGTGGTTTTCGAAACAACCTTGATCCCCTATAATGGGTAAATTACCAATTTGCCCTACTACCGGTCTTTTCCTTTGCCTTGAAGCATCGCTCATGCTTTGTTACCTTCTATTTGGCCTTAATGACTTGCCGCCAAGCCTCTCACACATCTGAACACCCTCGAACCGTCCTTGCTTACAAACGGGCCCAAGTCACTTGGCACGCCACATGTCTTTGACCGCTTCACCATGTCAGCTTCGACCTCCTTGACCATTTTGGACCTCAACTCCTCCCTGAGCCTAGTCCCGATCCATGTCGTTGTTCGCCATGTCCATCACTTTAGTTCCTTATCTTTGTGGCTTGCACCAACTTCTTAGCCTCAGTCATCTTCGGTGCTACCCTGATTGTCTGGACCTTAGCTCTTCTAGCCTAATCCTGGTCTCCTCTACCTCACCATGACCTAGCTCCGAAGTCTTGCAATCATCATAGACAAGAAAAAAATTATATAGCATTGTCCAACAAAGATATGAAATTAAACTCACTTAAGCATAATTTCAGGTTCACAGAATCTCGCTCTAGAAAATAACTACCGCCAACTAGAGCCTGGTAGTACCACTCGGTCGGTACTACCACCCATCAGGCCAGTAGTATCGTAGACCGGTACTACCACCATGTAATGACCAGTAGTACCGTTCGACCGGTACTACTACCGCCCAAGGTTGGAAAATAACCACCGCCAACCTAGACCCGGTAGTACCGTAGGGCCAGCAGTACCACCTCACAGGGCTGATAGTACTGCCCACCGTACCAAACACCTCAAATTGCTTCAAATTCAAAATAAATTCAAAACAAACTCAAACTTGGGCACCACATAGCCAATTGCTCATCACAAACTTAGTTAGAACTCCACATGGTCTCTCAATCTCCCCCTTGATGAGTATATTGACAAATATCGAAAAGGCACAATTTTGAGTTTGAAATTTAGGAAGAAGAAAGTAATTTGATTGCAAAGCCACACTTGGTCAAATGCAAGAGAAAGCAAAGATCATGACCAAGTTGGCAAGATAAGATTTAGAGTAAACAATAGAAAAAGACAAGTTATCCACAAATGCTCTAAAAACACAAGAAATCTCATAAAAACTCAATTTTGTTTATGGTCCAAAGAAAAGAACAATTTTTCACCGTAACCATAACAAGGAAGATGCATTTTCACATTAGATGTTATTAGATGCCTTTTTCACATTTCTCCCCCTTTTAGCAATATAGGCATCAAAGAAAGCATGTATACATGAGATGCATCTTAGAGGAGTGTGAGACCCCGTTCTGATGAACAGGAACCTCCATGTGACTACTGTGCTATTCCCTGGATCAGTAGCTAGCACTCACATGTTTACAACATTCATACCAAAACCATACACGCAGACAAACAGAAAGACGCACATGACATAATTAATTATACAGAGTTCAGTACAAATTTAAAACATTTAACAGCGGAAACCAAAAGAAAGTTGAATAACTCCAAAAAGCCTTGCGGTTGCCCCCTAAACCCTCAGGCAACTGACTAGGCAACCTAGAAAAGACTATCGTCGAAACCCCCGAGACCTACCTGGAAAAGAACGTCGTCTGACAGATCGCAGTCTTCTTCCTCTGAGACAACAGATGCAAGGTTGAGTACATTGGTACTCAGCAAGTCTTATAGTGGTTCACAGATGCAAATAAATAATTATGCAGGCTGAACAATAGACAGGCTATGGTTATTTTGCAATTGCATAAAAGCATTAAAATGTATAAGCATATTAGATTGCAACATCGCATTTTAATAAAAGTAATTGAAAGACAGTATGTTAAGCAATTATTCCAGATTTCCAACCCAGTCTACCCAACTGCAAATATCCCCTGTGTCGATCCTTTGACACAAAAGCTAGTTATAAAACGGTTTCCAAAACCAAACCCATTTTTCCAAAAGACTCAAATGACTTTAGCATTGGGAGGATTTTCCCCAAGTGCCCATTACCGCGGGCGCGGCTAATCGATCAGATTTATCACTCTGCAGAGGTGTACACTTTACCCACAAGGAATGATCAACCTCTTTCGTTAGGCCAGTTAACACACTTCCTTTGGTGTGTCGGCAAGGAGATCATACAAAGCTGTTACATTATCTAGACGTGGCTTTACACCAGCCCGGGACGTTAACCCTCGCCCTGAAGATAGAGACACTCACCCAAGTCGTGGATCCACATTTATCACACACACACCACGTCTCTGTCCAGGGCAAGGCATACACCGTTGCATTGGTATGTAGAAACCCCTCCAGACAGACCTGATCGGACGTGTGTGCAATCTCCCGCTTTCCATAGATGCAAAGCCACATCTAAACAACTTATTAAGCTAAGACCCGCTCATACAAGCCCTTGTGGTTGCACGAAAATATGGATCTACAACATCCCAGTTGCTCGGTCTTTAATCCGACACGGGCGATACTCCACCCTAACTACGTGCATATCCTTTTGCACAACCGGCTAGTGCCAATAATCACCCGCGTCAAACCATAGTTTTGTTTGAGGGTTTTTAGCAAATTATTACCAACCATTTCCCAAAAGGACCACATACTGGTTGAAAAGACTGAAAATACCAACGATAAGCTTAAGCAGGAATATTATGCTAGCTATTATACCCAAACTTGACATTAAGTATGTCTAGTTCAAACTAGGGTTTACAAGGTTCACATGTCCATACAGATTGAGACAAACCACAATTTACAGGATTAACTACAGTTCTAACCCAAATTAGCACTTTTATGGAGAATTATCCGGATGCACCGTACATAAGCAAAAGCAACATAATGTAGGTAAATTATTGGGCTCGATGCTCAAGGGGTTGCTTGCCTTGCAATTCACTGTCAGGAATATAATCTGGATCTGCGGAACCGTCGTCTTCTTCTTCAACGACGTCGCTGTCTACTCGTCGAGAAAGCGAAGAACAAAAGAACATTAGCAAACTTCAAATGGCAAAAAGAAAACAGACAGATTGTTCGAACCAAACAGGAGGCTGCTTTATACGAATTATTTGAATTCATACATCGAATTATAGATGCTAAAATTATTTGACTTAAGAAGATTGTTCATTAGCTTCTTTGGAAGAAAGCAAGAAAGAGCAGCACTAGAAACAGAGCTCTCTGACTCCTTCAAAAATTTCAAGAAATGAGCACTCAAAACTATGCTATTTAGGGTTATACATCCAATAAGATTTAAGTGCAACATCCAACAAAATTAAGGTTTTAATCTTGAACTAGCTAAAACATACTTTGGTTGTCAATTCTAATGACTTCTTTTAATTTTTAGAGTTTGGACAGTGCTTAAGAACTATTGCTAAAAAGGCTTAGCCGACTTAGGCTACAAAAATTGGCCAAGGAACAGACTGAGCAATATCATTTAAGGTTATTACACTTATGAAAACTAAGTAAAGCATAGATCCAAAACAGAATATTTTTCTGGAATCTAGTAGAACAAACTTTGGTAAACATTTCTACATTATTCTTTCTAAAAATATCGCTTGGATGAGCTACTTCACACATGGTTGAAAATGCCTAATTGTTTCAAACATTCAGCAAAACATAAAAAGTAGGCTCATTCTACTAACTTGTTTTGTATTCAAACCTTAGCAAAATGTCATTATTTTTCCAGAACCTATTAGTATATACTATGTGGAATGTTTCTATACTATTTTTACATTCTTTCTCATGTATATAATCTATTTTATCAAATGATGAAAAGGGCTATATGAACACAAAAACTGCCTTGTAGCCAATTCAACTTGTACATTCATTTATTACTAGACTACTTATTAACTTTAATTCATTTTCCTCCTGACATCAGGGCATGATCTTAAAAACATTTCAAAACTGAATTTGAGTTATTTTGAACCTTTTCATAGCAAATTACATCTATTTTTGCCATAACAAGTGTTGTTTTTCTTTATCGCACAACTATCACTTATACTTTTCCCTAAGTATTTTCACATGTGCTAACTCCCAATGGTATATGCCCCTCCAGGATGAACTTTGAAACACTTAAACTTTAACCCTTCTTTTCATTTACATAACTTCATCTATATGCTTAGTATTCATTTTTGTGTAAACATGATATACAACAAGGTGACATGCAAACATTTTTGTTTATTTGAAATAATTATAACCCAGAGATTCTATAAAAATTTATCTTATATTAACTGGACCATCCTAAAAATATTTTATTCACATGGCCTCATTTACACCTAAGCATCTCTTTGAATTTCCTAAAATCACACCTTACCCATCTTCAACAAATTTTTGTATATTCTGAAACTATAGAATTTTATACGAATTTAGAAACTGGTTTCACTCAATTTGGCCAGATGATTCGAAAGTTATTGGCATTTGAATTCCAGTCGGTTTGCTGAAAATCATCAAAAATTGGAATTACGCTTTCGCTACTGAGAAAACGGCTTCTCTTGCGCGCGCAAAAATGCGTTCAAGCACGCTGACCCGCTGACGTGTGGGACCCGCTAGTCAGCGACCCAGAACAGGGTGTCACGGCTCCGTGCTCGCCGCCGGCGAAGCAGCCCCGCCGCGGCGGAATGGATAGCACCATGGGCACCAGCACACCCGTGCGCACCCAGGGGTGGTACCCATTCGCCGGGCGGTGGCCGGGAAGGTGGCCGCCATCGTGAGTCTTGGCGGCGCCATGGCGCGACAGCGAAAACTTCGGCTAGGGGCTAAAACTCCGGCGATCTAGAGCTAGGTGAGCTACAGTGGCGCAAGAGGACTCGAACTCACCAGTCGGCTGGATCGGAGATGGCTTGAGCCAAGCTGCCATCGTGCGTCGGCCAGGAAGAAGAAGGTCGGCGGCAGGATGGCGCTGCAGGCAAAACAAAGCCAAAACGGTGGTTGATCAGTAACCCTGGGATGCTGAGGATGCTTCGGGTGAAACCGATTCAAAGAAACGAGGACGAATTGACCTGGATTGATGGATTTCCCCTTTTGGGTTCTTGCGGCGAAACGGGGAAGAAAGCCTCCGTGTGAGGCTCTCCACTCGGCGAAATGGCAATGAGAGGCGCAGGAGAGCACTGCAACGCGAGGGGAAAGCTTAAGGCCGAACGGAAATGATCGATTTTGCGGTTTTGGGTGCATAGCCACGGTCGGTTTCTTCTGTGCCGATCGAGCGGACGGCGCAGCCACCTCCCTGGCGCGGCTCAACCACGAACGACCAAGCACAGGCACGGAGGAGACTCTACGCGACGTGGAGGGCGTTGATCTCGGTTGGACGGGAGCAGTTGGGGCCGGACGACGAAGGACGGGCGGTGTCGGCGACTCGCTTCAGCCAGGGGAGAAGGAAGGAAGAAGAGACTCGCGAGGTGAGGCTGACACGCGGGGCTGGGGCCCACTGGCAGCGACCCAAGACTTCGCCTCAGCCTTGCCAGCGCGTCAAAGTTCAACAACGCCCGGGCCCACCTGTCGGCGAGAGGACAAGTTTAATGCGATGGGACTGGATGGGAAATCCCCAGAATTTGGATTTGTTTAAGCTTCCAAATCAGTCAATATTTTACCAAATTTTTTTACCAATACTTACTGGGAGTCACACGTCTACTGTAAAATTTTGAGACAAAAAATCTTTCTATATAATTTACTAAAATTCTGACACTGTGTACTGTGCCCTAAACTTTGATTTCGGTTTTTGATTTAATTATAGATTCATATCCTAGGATTCATTTTTGAAACTTTTTGGAGAGGTTCAGATCCTTATAAAGAGATCACCATAAAATTTTCGAGTCAAAACTGTGAGCAATTATTTTATAAAAATTCTGACACTTATTTTTTGCACTTTTTGGACTCTCTGTATTTGAATTTCTTTTGAGAGGCTTAACCTAGCTTATTAAACTATAAAATTTTTACCAGTGGTGTGTTATACAGTTAGGGATTTATAGAAATTTTCTTGGCTTTAAACTGTTATCAACTATTTTTCATCTAAGTTTTTGATTTACTATTTTTAGTCAAAGTTGGCCATATTAGTTATTTATTCTAAATTCTTATGCATGAAAACTTATTTGTTGGTCCCACTGAAATACCAGTGAAACTTCGGTCACTAGCAATTTTTATTATTTTAACCAACTCCCTTTTTATCTTTTTACCCCATTCCTTTTCTCATCCTTTGTTTTTCTTCTTTTGCTTAATATTTTCACATAACACAAAAGTCTAAAGAAATTCCATTTGGAGAAAAAAACACCAAGAAACTCCAAAAAAATACTTATTTTCAAGTTTATTCCGTACATCTTTTACTGTTCTAATTTCCAGGATGTTACAAGGAGCTTTGAAGATTATCCAAATGACCACAAAGAACAAAGTATGACACCAAGCTACTCAAATTCAGAATATGGTAAACAAAGTTATATCCAATTGCATATTTCAATATCCATGCTAGAAAGCAAAAATAAGACTATGCTGTTTTTGCATAATTTCAATACAAGCAACACTTAGCATAATCTCCGGAATAGAGGCAAAGTCATGCCATGGATCAAATGGATAACCTAGAGTTCAACCTAGTCCACACCTTGGGGAATTACAAGTGTATAAGAGAACCTTCTTTCTCAATTATATGTTGTGAATGCAAATTTTAAATTTTAACACACACAACGAGGTTTAGAGAGCTTATCCTAGCAAAGCACATCCTCGACTAGGAGCCATTGACAAACATCCTAGGCTCACTCTCTTCCTCATTTTGTTTTATTTGCACTTCTCAATTCTTGATTGACTCATGCCATAGTCGACCATCTCAAGCATAGCACTTAAAAGAATGGTCTTGGTCATACACAATACATTCCAAGTTCATCCCAAGTGCAATAGAAAGCAGTCTCGTGAATGTATAGTGTTGAGATCAATTTTAGCACACACAAGTCAATATTTGATTATTTTTAGCACTTAGATTCATGAGAAAATGAATGATTCTAGTATGAAACAAACTAGCTTTGCCCAAGTTGCTCTAGGAACTCTAATAGAAATTCAAGATTTAACAAAACATGGCATATGCATCTAGTGAGGAAATATAGCAAGTAAAAGCTACAAGTTTTCATTAAAGCTCAAATTTTAATTTTTAGCAAGCTTAGCACGATAAAGTAATATGGAATTAGATATGACTAAGCTAGCAATGATCTTTAGAGAAGTAGTAAGGTGCATAACATGAATGAGAATTCATTTGCATAATAGACAAAGCATGCAATGCATGAAGGAAGAAAAGCTTCTCGAAACTCCCCCTCAACAAGTGAATCACTTTTAAGCACAATTCTGGTTTAAATTGAGTTTAAGCAAAATTAAGCGTAGAAGACCTCCAAATAAACTCCACTAAAACCATAAACATAGAATGAGAAGAAGAAGTCGATAAACTTAAAAACTAGGTAGTCTATAAAGCATAGAAAAACATGAAGAGAACACTACGGTTTAGACTCATTCTCATCTTCTCTATATAACTAACTAGGAAAGCCGACTCTACAAACCGAAGATAGGGAGTACATACAGACCCTGTCTACCTAGAGGGCCCAACACTTACTAGACCTATAAGACTGTGAGGGAACTCAACCTAGAGAAAAGAGAGAATAACTAATTATGCATGATAGCAACCTATATCATAAGATAAGAGGTCCATACAAAGCATGCTAGAAATATAAGTGAAGTTAACTCATAACACTAAAATTAAGCCCAATTATACCAAGAACATGCAAAAGAAAGGAAATGCTAGAAGTAAACATATATAATACATAATATACAAGACCAGCTCCCCTTCAAGAGATGTCGTAAGGGCACATAACTCCAAGCTCTCCCCTCAAAGTCACAAATCTAGAGCTATCCAAAGGCTTGGTGAAGATATGAGTAATCTAGTGATCACTCTCCACAAACTAAAGCACTATATCACCCATTTCTACATAGTCTCTACGAAAGTGATATCAGATATCAATATGCTTGGTCCTGAAATGTTGCACTAGGTTCTTGTCAATGTGAATAGCATAAGTGTTATCACAAAAGAGTGGAGCACTATCTATATCTAACCCAAAGTCCCGCAAGGTTGACCTCATTCAAAGCACCTGACAATAGCAACTAGCAGCTGCAACATATTCGGCCTAAGCAGTGGATTGTGCAACTCCAAACTACTTCCTAGAAGACCAAGAGACAAGAGAAGTGCTAATAAATTGACAAGTTCTAGATGTGCTCTTCCTATCTATCCTATATCCAGCAAAGTTTGCATCTGAAAACGCTCTAAGAGACAAATAAAAAGAGAAAGAGTATCAAATACCATAGTCAATGGTAGCTCGAAGGTAACTGAAGATGCGCTTCACTGCCTGACAGTGAGAGACGTAAGGAGAAGCCTGAAATCAAGCTCACAGACACAACCCAAAGTGTATGTCCGGTCTCGAATTAGTGAGGTACAAAAGAGAGCCAATCATGCTCTTGAACTTCTTTTGATCAATTGGCTCACCATCTTGATCAGGTTCAAGGATAGCTATGGTGGCTATATGAGTCATCAATGGCTTCCCATCAGACATGTCAAAGTGTCTCAGGAGATCTCGAGTGTACTTGCCTTGATGCAAGAAAATACTTTCCCGAGTTTGCTTGATCTGAAAGTCGAGGAAGTAGCTCAACTCGTCCATCATGATCATCTCGAACTCTATACTCATCACATCTGAAAAACTGAGATACAAGAGAGTGCGAAGATCCACCAAAGATAATATCGTCCATATAAATCTGGACAAGCAGAAAGTCAGAATTTTGGTGTATGATGAACAGAGTCTTATCGACTTTACCCATCTCAAAACCATGACTAAGAAGGTAAAACTTAAGCCTCTCGTACCGAGCTCTAGGGGCCTGCTTAATTCCATACAAAGCTTTGGAAAGCTTACAGACATGGTTTGGGTACTTGGGGTTCTTGAATCCTGGAGGGTGCCTAACATAAACCTCATTCTCAATATACCCATTGAGGATTGCACTCTTGACATCCATCTGATACAACTTGAAGCCTTTGGATAGCAAAAATTCAAGTATGATCCTAATGGCCTCTAGTCTAGCTACAAGAGCAAAAGTCTCCTCAAAATCAAGGCTCTCAACCTGAGTGAATCCCTGAGCAACTAGCCTAGCCTTGTTCAATACGACGATCCTATCCTCACTTTGCTTGTTCTTGAAAACCTACCTGGTCCCAATGACATTATGACCAGAGGAGGACTCAACAAGCTACCAGACCTTGTTCTTCTCAAAGTTCTCAAGTTCCTCATGCATGGATTGATCCAAGACTCATTTGTCATTACATGAGAAACATCATTTGGCTCAAAAAAGGCAACAAAGGTAGAGTGAAGATAAAAGAGAGATAATCCTGACTTTTAGTATGTGACACGCTCAAACAGATCACCAATCATCTGATCAGGTAGATGACGCCGCTAAATTTGGCTAGGAGGTCCAGAAGCAGAAGCGGCCTCTACCTCAAGAACGGAAGAGGCAAGAGTAGAGCCACTAGCTACAGAATTGCCTCAATGTAAGGGCTGCTCTCCCTGAGGTGTAGGAATGGAATTAGGAGGCACCTCAGATACAGAGGGGACTGGATCAGTTAGAGTACCGTCATTTCTATCCTCCACAAAGATAGTCTCAGTGAGAGAAGAAGAACCTGATATATGTATAGTTCCTTCACTAGCCTCATTGAAGATCACTTCACAGGTCTCTACAATCTTACTCATCTCACTACTTCAAACCCTATAGCTACAAGAACAAGTCGAGTAACCTAGAAAAATACCATAAGAAGAATAAAACTCAAACTTATTTTGGTTCTTATACTTCAAAAGGAAATACTTGCATCAAAAAAACAAAAAATGTGCAACACTTGACTTTCACCCATACCTCAATTCATATTAGGTGTGGCGCAAGTGTGCTCTCAAGAAAACTCAATTGAATACATGACAAGCAGTAATTATAGTCTCAGTCCAAAACATCTTATCTGTATTGTACTTCTCTAGCATCGTCCAGGCAATCTCGACCAAGGTTCTGTTCTTTCTTAGCTGTATTGTACTTATGTAGAAGAGAACTGATGCTCAATACCTAACTCCTCACAAAAGCTCCCAAAGTAGAAATTCTTGAACTCTATGCCATTAACACTGTATATAACTCGTAAGTCACTTGGGAGCTTAATCGACAACCTACAGACTACACATTTGAAGTGGAAAAAAATACTCATCCTTTGAAGCCATGAAGAACACCCAAGAATACCTCAAAAAATCATCAACAATGATAAAAACGTACCACTTCTCTCCCGCTAACTGTATTTTAATTAGATTAACAATGTCTATATATATAAAAAGTGTGTTGGGGCAACATTAGGAATCATTTAAATCAGTACATGTTTATCCCTCGGAAACAGCCAGGCAGCCATTAATTCTTTAATTGTGTTGTAGATCATGTTGATATAAGTGCTGTTGCTACTCCTGAGTATACCCAGAGAGAAAGATTCCATCCATGCCATGTGACCCATGACTTGTTTAACCATGCACTGGGTACGACATCATGTACACATCCTCCCTCTATTATACTCCATACAATCCCTGGCATCACAATGATTTGAGCCGGCTCGGCTCGCGGCTCGAGGCTCGAGCTGAGCCGTGAAAAAAAAATTATGCTTAGATCTTTTTTGTGAAAAAATAAATTACATTTGGATCCTTTTTTGGGAAAAAATACGATTAGATCTTTTCTTCGAAAAAGAATATATATTACGTTTAGATCCTTTATGCGTTTTTAGGCATTGCACTCGGGTCCTTTTTTATAAAATCAAAATTATATTTAGGTCCTTTTTGGGAAAAAATACATTCGGGTCCTTTTTTTGGAAAAAAAATACATTGCATTTAGGTCCTTTTTGCATTTTTTTTAGCATTACGTTTAAGCCCTTTTTCGGAAAAACGAAATCGCAGATTATATCCTTTCAACCATTTCGCGTGTTTCCTCGATTTGCTCGCGTAAGGAGCGGCATTCGCACGTTTTCTCGATTTGTTTGCGTGAAGAACAGCGATCGCGGCGTGGCACGCCGCGCTAAATTGTGAAGTGGTTTCTTATCCCACCACCGAACCAATCAATCTGCATACATGCACGGAATCTGGTGACCCAGTCTACATACATGGAATTCTGATGACGTCACGCTCGAGTCACCCCTTTTATTCGCTTTGCACTTGTGATCTCTAATTTTCTAAAGACCTATCTTTTAAACTGAGAATCCGATTTACATCTGTTTAAACCTTCACGCTCTTTATGAAAAATCCTTCCAAACAAGTCTAATATTATATAGATTATATATATATAAAATATTTGACGACATACGAAACCCGCTTGTCATAGTCCTGCTTAAGAATTTTGGACACCGCATGCTGCTCTTAAGTCGTGTATCAATAATTATTGACTGACATATAGACCACCACCTCTTCATTTTATTTTTTTCTCATTCTTTTATTTAATGAATTTTGGATACAAAAATTCATCAAACAATAGTCATCTATTAAAATATTATTATTGTGCAACTGTAGATCACGGCTGTCGGCCCTCCTTTGGCGACTGGCAACATCATCTTCAACTCTAGGTGACACAATGGTCGGTGCGGCCGTGGACGGCACTGCCATGCATGGATGTAGAGGTGAGTCCTCCGCCCGATTTTTCGCTATCTCTACAAGTGCTGGAAATTGAAACCATCGTATTCTTGTTGCCTCCCTCACAAACCACGTCCTTGAGGGACGTACGCTCTGCTATAACAGTGCTTCAATTGTCTCTCTGTCTTATTACTTGTGGCCATGTCATCAATTGCAGAACCGAGAGACTACCCTCTCTCTCTCATTATTGTTCTCTCCCACCATTTAGGATTTTACCAATGTGACAGAGCATGCAGCTAACCGGCAGCTGAGTTGGCACTGTTGTACATGCCTTCTTGATGCTGCTGCCTCCCGTGATGGTTGTAGGCATCGAGGGCATGCAATGTTAGCGCCACATACTTGTCTCCTTGCTCGAGCTTGTCCACCTCCCGACCTCTCGTACAACACCATCTCTACTTAGTCACCTGCCCTATTCTACCATTGTATCTATCACTGTCAGGGGGGCAGACCCACCTCGGTTCATGGGTGCTCAACTGAACCCTAAAATTGTTTGCAAAAAATCCATTATATAATAGGTACTTCCTTCGTTTAGAAATATAAGACGTATTTTCACTTTCCACAAGGATTAAAGTTAAGATGAAATTAAGAAAGGTATGATGAAAATAACTTAGATACCCTCATTTAATTCTCTTAGAAGATCATAGATAATAGTTTGTGTATGGTGGTAATGAATAAATGCATGCAGTTAAGAGAGAATTTATAGGGGTATAGGAGGAAAAGTCGTATTAAATCTACATACAAACCTTATATTTTTGAACAAAATTATTCAAACTATATGCCTTATATTTTTTAATAGAGGGAGTATATTACAAACATATACTCTTAATTGGGCCTAATTCTGCATGTTTGTACCCTAATAGTGTTCATCAGCCCAGTCCCGTACCCACACTTTCCATCTCAGCCCACAAGACCTCCCTTTCAAATTATCAAATTAGTGCTAATTATTCCCGTGACAACCACTAGTGTTATGAGAGTATCTTTTTTCAATGAATTATATAAATAATAAGCTAAAAATAGAATACGAAGCAATACTTCAATGATTGTTTGGTTACATTTCTTAAACGAGAATTCTTTTTTCAAGTGAAGGATGATGACATCGTACCTCCCTTGTAAGGCATGAAGGATCGATGAGTTAAATTGTAATATTTATTAATTATTTTGTAATCCTTAAAATTATTTGAGATGTGTCTAGTGCGAACAATTTGTATTTTGATTTTTTTACTATTATAGACCTTTATGTTTAATATTGAACAATATCTTTGTAACTTGGAGCACCCATCCTAAAAATCCTTGATCAGTCACTACTGGTCCCCGTTTTTTTTAGAGAGACGTCACTGATCACTGTTGCACCTAGGGCCCTTCAGGCTCGAGTAAGCTCGATAAGCTTGGTAAGCTCGAGTAAGCTCAGTAAGCCTAGTAAGCTCCACTACTACAGAATTGTCCATCAGAATCGGTTCTTTTTTGCTATTACAGTCGGTTCAAGTGGCGATACGAAGTCTTTAGATAGTGATGAGGTGGAGTTATCACAGTCGGTTTTGGCCCGCTTGTGATAAAGCATCATTAGAATCGGTTCTTTCAACGAAGCGATTGTGATGACCCCTCATTAGAATCGGTTCTTCTATTGAACCGATTCTGATAACATGTCATCCGAATCGGTTCTTTCAAAGAAGCGATTGTGATGACCCCTCATTAGAATCGGTTCTTGTGTGGAACCAGTTACGATAGCGTGGTTATCGAAATCGATTCCACACAAGAACCGATTCTAATGAGGGGTCATCTGTCGCTTCTTTGAAAGAACCGATTCGATGATGGATCATCACAATCGCTTTCTTCGAAGAACCGATTGTAATGGTATGGTTATCACAATCGCTTCCGGTCAAAGAACCGATTCTCTTGATGTGGTCATCACAATCGCTTGCTTAAAAGAACCGATTCTGATAAGAGGTCATCAGAATCAGTTCATCTTAAGAACCGATTCTAATGATTGTGTCATCACAATCGCTTTTTTCAAAAAATCGATTCGGATGAGACGTCATCAGAATCATATATACAAGAACCGATTCCAATTAGGTGGTTATCAGAATCGGTTCCACATAAGAACCGATTCTGATGACCCTCATGGTGGTGTTGCAATTTTCCATATTACCCAAAATGACAAATATTAACAATGGGCATATATCACATTCTGTCTGAGAACACAAAATGCACATATCACATTCACAGAACACGAACACTTAAATTACAATACATATAGCCCATTCGTTCACAACATACAAACAAAAACACGCTTAATAATCAGTACACGTGCATATATATCACATTGACATATGCAATTAATATTGTTTCCATATGGACTAGTAGGGCGCCAGGATCTCTAAACCTACCGTCCTCGATATAACTTCCAACCAGTACCATTGGCATAAGTGGTCTCGTAAATTGTTGAGTGCTTTCTTTGTCTAAGCTCTTACGGGGATATTGATCTTCAAAAACATAAATGAGTGCATGAATTTAAGTTTCAAAATTTGTAAGTGAAAGGCTAAGTATGCATGTACATATACCTTAGGAAAAGGTGTGAGCACGACCACAACCAACATGTGTTGCATGACATAGAAGCCGCACAGTCATCACTGCTTGTTGATGACACTGTGAAGAGAGAAAAGAAATTAACACACGAAAATTAGATGTCGGAAAAAATTAATCGTATATATGCTAGGCACTTGTACCGTGAATATCTTATACTCCAGTCTTGCCCTTTTTCTTATCGTGTGACCCTCCTTCATCGACATAGTCAGAAACCCCTACATATATTGGAGAGATGCCATTGAGTAAAAAAATATAGTTAAATTCGAGAAAGTGTTACGTTACGGTAATGTACTTATACGCAAAGGACACTTGATCGCGTAGGCCATCGGTCTCTTCTTGATTGAGTTAAAAATGTAGATCGTGTTTTCGCTCGGACGAGGACGAGTAGAACCCAATGGTTGCTTATTAAATGGGATGTAGTGCAAGGAAATAAGTTCGCATACGGTGAAGTGCGTCTGAGTAATTGAAGGGTTTGTACTACTTACTCCTCGTGGTGCGGTATTACAACGAAGTCCTTCGTCGACTCGGTATGCAATACCCGCTTGCGTAGCGAACAACAAACACGGATGTAGCCTAGCCGTGAGTCGCAGAACATGGCTCGGGTCGATTTAACCCAACTTGGTTTTGATTAAATCACGGCTCATTGTCTCATTGCCACGCAACTCGTGTTGATATTAGAAAACATAATGCAAAATCCTATAAAGTCATCGACTCATGATGTATGGTGCGATACTCACGCGTCGAGGATCGTAAAGTAGAAATATCGACGGCCATTAATTGGTACACACGAAGCAGATCCTCAAAGCGGCGGGAATATCCCATTCTCGTCACGGTGAAATGTACCCTTTTATACATCACATTGAAGTCGACTCGACGCTCTTCCTCATTCACCTTATCCATGTACCATCCATGGAGCATGCGAGTCCACTGCCTAGATCATTTAGTTCGTTGGATGCAATCGGGGCTTTCCATGTCGTATGCCTTAAAGTCATAAGGGATGTCGTGGCATGTGTTGACTTTCCTTTACGGGCGAAGGAGTCTTTGAGGTCAAGGTAGTTGGCTTTTCGGTACCTCAAGGGTGTTGTGGCCTTTATCGGCTTTGCCTTCTTGGCGGAAGGAGTCTCGAGAGGCCTCTTGTGATTCTATTGGTGTCGTGCTTGTCCTTTTACCGTGAGCTCGCACTCGTGTAGGACTCATCACGGTGGTGGGAGCGAGCGAGTACGAGTAAGCACAGTGCGGTAGGAACCTACAAAGCACGCGCATATTTAACTTATTGCGTTACTCTTTGGAATGGTAGAGAAGGCGGGGATTTTTACCTTGACTAGTCGACACCGTCGTGGGCCACTGATGAGCGACATACGTGCTTGCGAGAGTCTTGATATCTTCGTTGGGGAACTCGAGCACATGTGATAAGAAGTGTTCTTGGGCGTAGTCCACCGCACCCTCATGTAGCCCTTCCCCAAAGGTGACCATGCCTGATGTCCGTCTCCTTGCATGGAAATGCAACCCGCGTGCGACCTCGACAGAAATCCGTCCTCCGTCGGGGTGGTGGTGGCACTTAGCGAGGGCACTGCAAGATATCGCATAACTTGAGGAGAAACATTGTGGGAGTTACACTTGTAGCTTTAAGTTAGGAAAAATTAATTATTACCTTCAGCTGGGGATCGGTCTGATCATTTTTTGAACCACAGCTACTAGGTCGGGGCACAGGCTTCTCTACAAGAGGCGAGGGCATCTGGCTCTGACTCTGAGAGATTATCGCCATCATCTCGGCCCTCAAGCGCTCCTCATGTGCCATCATCTCCCCCCTTATCTCATCTTCACGTGCCATCATCTCCCCCCTCATCTCCTCCTTGATCTCCTCCCTCAGTTGCTCCCTGAGAGTGTCTTTGAGGCGCTCCGCACGTGCCTCCCATGATCTTGATCTAGCACTCGAAGCGTCATCTTGCAAGTAGGACTTCTTCGTATGCCCCGACCCTACGGCAAGCACTCGGCCCTTATGGTCGGGCTTCCCGATCGCAGATGACAGGATATCCTTCAACCCTTGGCTCTGGAAGGTCCCCTGCTCTTTTCGCTGGCTTACCTCCTCCTGCAATAAGCGAGTGCAATTAGATCGAAATACAACAAGCTAGGCCAAGCTGCAATGTACTAAGTTAGATGTCTTACGATGGCGAGAGCAGCGTGCGCGATGGCGAGGTTTGCGACTACAAGCCGCCCGTCGAGGGTTTTCTTTGTCCTCGCTAATACCCAGTTGCGTGCCCGTTCCTTACATATATGGGAGTAAGGCATCGTCGTCCCGGAGTTCGCGCACTCCTCGGCTAGTCACGCCCACTCTACCTTCTTCCCCTCATAGCCGCCTGTACCGAGGTGGTGCGGGTGCGTGTTGTGCCTCTGGATAGCGGTATTCCTCTCTCTTAGCTGCTCTGCCTCGGGCGTACCCTTCATCGTCATGAACTCCTCCCAAACATCTGTAGTAACGAACGGATAACTCTCGAATGGTGTACGACCTTTTAGTACGTACTCACTGTGCATGAGGACCCTGAAGTGCCTCAAGGCCACATCCATCCTCTTCAAGGCGTACCGCCTCGCGTTGCATTCATCTTCCTCCTCTATAATCTATTTTCCCTTAACCTCGTCCCACAACCGATTCTTCTGCTCGGCGCTGACTTCCTTCCTCCAATCCTTAATCGTTATTGGCACTCTCTCTCTCACCAATTGACCGAGGAATGAACGGTATCGCCCCTTGTACTTGGGAGGGCCTGTACAGACCCCCGTGTCATTGAAGTGGAGAACCTGCGGTGTTCTCCCTGTGGCCCCTGTGTTCGGTCCTCGGGCCTTCCTCACCTTACTCGGCCTCTCAACACCCTGAACTTGGCTCGGCCCCTCGGGAGCACCTTCTACTCTGTCTGGCGAGGAGCCGATGCTCTCTAATTGTGACATTTTGAGTTTTCTTATCTGATAAGATCATATATTTGACATGAGAGAAAGCAATTCGTACCTATTTTTTTGTACTTGACAATAAATCATGTAAAGCAATAGCTGAATAGATAAGTAATAAGATGTAACTGTTCTAGCATATTTCAGTAGAGTAACAATGAACGAATGATCTTCAAAAAAAGTTTATCCGTTGACCACCTAAATACGTACCAACGATAACCCCTACTCTCTAAATAGGTTTGGTCCTAATCCCATTCGAGGATATGTGGTTCGAGCAAGTTCCTAAGCCGTTGTACAACTCCAGAGAAAATTTCGGCAGCATCTCCCCGCTGTTCTCCAGGTACACGTCTCGACAACAGGTCAAGAGGGTGTATACCGGAGAACACCGTGAGGGAGATGCTACCAAATCTACTCTGCAGTTGTACAACGACAAGAACTTGCCCGAACCACATATCCTCGAACTGTCCAAAAAACCGGGACAATTCGAGACTGCTTGCTTATGAATGTGACGAAATGGCATATTCATAAACAAGCACTCTCGAATGGGAGACGTAGGTTACGCATTTTTAACTCTAACGTAGATCATATTATAGTAACATGTAGGTAAAAATTAATTACTGTAATTGCAGTAGATGACGAAAGCATTCATTATGAAATTTGAACTAAGAAATGTTTGCAAAAATAATCACAAGCAAGTAGATGTAAAGTGAACATGGTAATTTAAGCATTCTGGAACATATATCCATGTCTTACTTATCAAACATTTACTTGTTGATTAATCAGCTTAACATTTTTTTTTCTTGTTGTATGTCAACAGACTGCAACCACCAAAGTTCACCAAATGCATCAATTAGTAAATCATCCAAACGAAGGACTAGACAAATGACATATTGTGGCCCAAAAACTAAATTTAACTCTCTTATGTGAAGGCTTACAAGGATGCCAACAATGAAATAACAATATTAATGAGAAGTGCAAGGAAGAGAGGACTCACATCGCAAAATAGCTTCCAGAAACTAAAGAAGGTAACCAACGAGAAAAATAGTTGCTAACTACTTGGTACTTAATTCATACATGTTTATAGTTGCTAACTCACATACATGTTTATAGTTGCTAACCAACGAGAATCAGAATACCTGTTGAAGTTTGCCCAGTTACCCTGAGTAATGATATATCTACCTAGCCTTAAGATTAACAGCTTTCGGCAAAATATGAAAGCCACAGGTTGAGAACAACAGCACAACTTGTAGAAATTGTGCCATCCAATGCTGCGATGATTGTATTCACATACAAGACAAAGGATTCAATAGAAAACCTGATTGTATTTAGTGAGACATTCTCCACGGCAAGGGGCACCGGCTTTGATCTGTCCACGCCATGTTAGAAGCAATAGAAAATAGACGGCCACCTCCACGAGGGCAACGTCGGCTGCAACGATGAGCTCCACAGGGGCAACGATGAGAAATGTTTGCAAAAGAAGCACAAGCAAGTAGATTTTACTTCAGGATGATGACAAATAGCCAAAGGAGTGATACATGAAAGTATATTAAAAGTTGTGTGAAAAAAGTATACAAGGAACAACGCAAAGTTACTCCTTCCTTCTAACATTTGAAGGTGCCTTATTTTTTGTAGCCTATTGACGAATACTAATAACAGGGGTACCCCAACAGCCCGAAGCGACGAGCCAGCGGCCTCAAGCATATCTCAACCCAACAGGCGCGCGCGCCCACCACCAAGCCGAATCGCTGCGAGACCGCACAAGACATCCGCTCCCGGCCGGCCGGAAGCGAATCCGGCCGGACGGCGCTCCGACCCCCTCTTGGCGGGCGGGATCCCCGACTCCGACCGGACAGCGCTCCGACCCTCTTGGCGGGCGGGATCTCCGACTCCAACCGAACCAGGTGTGACGGACGCCGAGGGCGCGTGTCAGTCCTCATCGACCTACCGCCACATACCCCGAATGAGGTCAATCGGAGTGACTATACAAGGCGGTGGCTCCTTCCCAAGAAGATCACGGTATTGCAGAAGACAAAGCTTCCAAATTTCATCAACGATCCGCGTCTGATCTGACGCACGCTCCCTCCCGCGGCACCAGCGTCACGCACCGCAACGTCGGCGTGCGCAAAGGTCACGAGAGGGCAAATGCGCTATTTCGGGAATACCTAACCTCCCCGACCACCAAGGCTACCAATCCGGCATGGGCAAGGCGGGTGGCGACCGTCCACGGGACGAAGGACCGAGCTCCTAACATAGGTCACCTCGCTCTTCCTCCCAACTCTCGATGTAACTGCCTTCCTTCGTATAAAAGGAGGCGAGGACTAAGCGATTCAAAGGGGACACATAAGAACACGAGGAGACTAAGTCATTTAGGGGCCTCGTGCAGCAAAAACATAGTGCAAAAGCAATACAATCGCCATACGAGCTGGGTAGGGACTTTCGGCCGAACCGGTATACATCTTGGACTCACGAGTCTAACCATTCGAAGTGGAACGCGTGACCCCTAGACTTACAAATTTACTTGCAGGCGCCCGAATGCGCCGGCGGTTGGCCAGCGCCAGTAGTGGGCTTCGCGCGTCTTCGTCACCATCTCGGTTCCGTTTATCTCACGATGGCATCCACCCATCTGCGGCGGCATGGCGCAGGGAGCCGGATCGCCCGGCTCCTCGACTTGCCCGTCACCCGGCGGGAGGGCTCACGCTTCGTCCCGCCGCCTCCGGAGACGGCGCCCGCCCGAGAGCTTGGCGTCCTCTCCGGCGACCGCTAAGCTCGGCAGGCGCCCTGCGGTGGCGGAACCGAGTGCTCGCCACGGTCGGCGAAAACTCCGTAGGCAGGGCGGTGACCATGTCACCCCGTAGGCTCGCGGCCCGGTGGCGATGGTGGCTACTGCCGCCTCCATCCACGAGCTGCTGGAAGACTCTTGACCATGACTCGGCTCCGACACGGAGTACCACGCCATGAGCGGCACTCTCGCGAGTGCAACATGGCGGGCACCGTCGATTGCCGTGGCCCTCGCGGTGCCGGGGCCTCTGTCCGGCGCGACTTCGGCGCGGGAGGAGGAGTATACAGCTGAAGGCGTCTTGAGCAGCTTCGGACCCGCCGCACGCCGAGCTCCAACAACGGCGCAAAGAGTTGGAGGAGCGAAGAAGCGAAGCTCGGCCGTCTCGGGCCAACTCGGAGCGGGAGGGCTCGAGGCCCGCATGTGCTGGCGGCAGCGCGCACGCTGGCGTCGAGCACACCCAGCAGCGGAAGGTCAGCGGTCCTCACTTCTTCCCCACGCCCGGTCAAAAGCGTGGCGCGTGATGCCGCTTTGCCGAGGCCTCCACGGCCGATCAGGCCGGAGGCCAAGGCCACTGCCAAAACCTCCGGGTGGTAGAGCACGCGCCGTCGTCTGACATGCACGCCTCGGCTCCTATCGCTCGGAGCCACCTCGCCACCGGGCCCGTACCGCCCGTCTGGCGGTTGGGTCCGGCCTGACAGCGTCGCCGCCTGCGCGAGCCACACCCAGCCTCGGCGCCCGGTGCGCCAGCGCCTCGGTGATGCCTACGACATTCGCGCTACCCTTGAGCGCGAAGAAAGATGGCGGAGGAGGCCGCCCGCTCCGCGGGTTGCGGGCGGCGGGCACCACCACCGCACCGAGCCCCGGCACGGTCTGGACGCGGCGTTCTGCGGGAGATCCGCGAGCGGACTTCTGCCGGTTCGGCGCCTACCAACATTGCCAAATACAGGGGCCACAAACCCGGTGTCGGCTCGAAG
The DNA here is from genome assembly GCA_036346275.1 of Otatea glauca. Lineage (NCBI taxonomy): Eukaryota > Viridiplantae > Streptophyta > Magnoliopsida > Poales > Poaceae > Otatea > Otatea glauca. Next base: position 19,766,036 of record CM070712.1, on the reverse strand, counting down.
ATTACCGGCTCGCATGCGGCGGGAGGAGCAGCGGATGACCTCTTCATCATCAATACCTTCCATCTACCTCGCGGACTCGGCCGAGCACTGGCTCAGTACTTGCGGCCAAAACCATCGAGGCTGGACCGACTTGAAGGCCCTCTTCGTCCGGCAACTTCGAGGCACTTACAAGCGCCACAAACTCTGAGACACGAAGGGCTGCAAGCGGCAGCGGTGGAAACCCTCGGGACTACATCCGCCGGTTTTCCGCTTGATGCAACGAGCTCCCGACATCTCCGATCTGATGTCGTGGGAGCATTCATCTGACACCTCTGCAAGGCCTTGGTACACAAACTAGGTGTCTCAAGCCCGAACTACCAAGGAGCTCCTCGTTATCGCCACCAACCACGCCTCGGCGAGGGCGTGTGAGGGGCCATCTTCGAGGAGGAAAGGCCCGGCCGAAACCGGCATCGCATCGGGTCCCGCCGACCGCTCAGACAAGCGGGCGATGCGGGGGCAGATCCGCGAGACCCAAGTGGTCGCCACCGTCGATACCTTAGCGGCCAGGTGCGACCGGCCGTCGCGCCCGACCACCGAGAAGTTGATGGGCCGTGCCCAAACCACGGGTTCTCCGTCAGGACAAATCACCGGGGCTGCGAGGTCACGAAGTGTTACCTCTCCGCGTCCCATAGCGCGCGTGGCAAGGGAAGAAGCTGCTGCGGCCTCGCGAACGCGAGATAAAAGCGACGGCGAGTTCCACGAACCGGCGGCTACCTCATGATCTTTGGAGGACCGGCTGCTATGCCGACAAGCGCCGCTCAAGCTCGCTTATCGCGAGGTCCATCCGTCGCGCCATCGTCCCCCAATACCTCCGGTGGTCGGAGTTCTCGATCACCTTTGATCGGACCGACCACCCGACCACGTTCCACGGTAGGAGAGATACCCCCGGTGGTCGGCCCGTCGTGGGAAGAAGCGCCTTTCAAAGGTGCTTATGGGCGGAGGCGGCGGCCTCAACATCCTCGTCGAGGCGCTCGGCGCTATGGGGATCCGCGCTCAACCCTCCGACCCGACAAAGCGCCCTTCCATGGCGTCATTCACGGCGAGCCCATCCACTCGAGCGGTCGACTGCGGTTACCTTTGAGGAACCGAAACTTCCGCACGAAACCCTCGCTTTTGAGGTCGTGGATTTCCCGGTTCTTACCATGCCATCTGGGAAGGCCATGTTACGCCAAGTTCATGGCGGTCCCGGCTATGCCTACCTCAAGGCGAAGATGCGGGGCCACGCGGAGTCATCACCGTGGCATCGTCTTTCGACTTGCCTACAATGCGGCGCGTGATTTGTAAGCTTGCCTCGGCGATCATCGCGTCTGCCGAGCTCGACAACCTCGGGAGGAAGCTCGAATCCGCCCCTGAGTCCAGCAAGTCGGGGGCGGGATCCTTCAAGTCCGCCGAGGACACGAAGGAGGTCGCGGTCGATCCCTGTGATCCGACCAAGACCGTGCGGATCGGAGCCACGCTCCCCGCCAAATAGGAAGCGCTCGTCGACTCCTCGCACCAACAAAGCGTCTTCTCATGGAGGTCCTCCGAGGCATGCAGGAATCCCAAGGAAGTCGCCGAGCACTCCTTGAGCATCAGACCGGGCTCAAAGCCGGTCGCCCAACACTGCGCCGCCGGCGAGGAGAAGCGCAGATCATAGGGAGGAGATCGCCAAACTTCGGGCGGGGGTTAAGTAAAGAGGTGCGCCACCCCGAGTGGCTAGCCAACCTGTACTTGTAAAAAGAAAAATGGGCAATGGAGGATGTGCGTTGACTATCACGAGTCTCAACAAAGCATGTCCCAAGGATCCGTTCCCTTTGCCCGCATCGACCAAGTCATCGACTCCACGCGGTGCGAGTCCCTCTCTTTTCGGATGCCTACCGGGCTACCACCAGATGCGTTAAGGAGTCCGACCACTCGCGACTTCCTTCATCACCCGTTCGGCTCATTCGCTCGTTACGATGCGTTCGGCCTAAAAACGCAGGCGCTACATACCAGCGATGTATGCAAACGTGCTTCAATAACGGTCGGCCGTAACGTTGAGGTGTCGTCGGCGATATTGTCGTAAAAACCAAGAAGGCCGGCGACCTTGTCCCCGACACGGAAGAGACGCTGCGAACCTTCGGCGATTCCGCATAAAGCTCAATCACGAGAAATGCGTTTGGGGTCCCCAAAGGGAAGCTCCTTGGCTTCATTGTCTCGGCGAGGCATCGAGGCCAACCAGGAGAAGATATTAGCAATCGCAAGGATGGGCCCAATCAACAACCTCAAGGGGTCGAGGCTGGCGGATGCCTAGCGACTTTGAGCGTTTCGTGTCTACGCCTCGGCGGCGCGAATGCCACTCTGAGCTACTCAAGAGATCCGACCGCTTTGCCGGACCCGAAGCTCGAGGAGGCCCTCGCCCGCTGAAGGCCTTCTGTCCTCGCCTCGATCCTGGTCGCCCGGCACCGGGGCAGCTGTTTCTCTACATCAGCGCCACTACCCAAGTCGTCGTGCGGCCCTCGTGGTGGAAGCGGCGGAAGAAGGCCGCGAACTTAAGGTACAACGGCGGTTTACTTCATTAGCGAGTCCTTTCCGAGTCAAGACTCGGTACCCACAGTCTGAAGCTACTCTCGCGATGCTCATTGCGAAGAAAGCTCGTCCACTACTCCGATCGGCACAACATCACCGTGGTGACCACGTCCCGTTAAGCGAGATCGTCCCTTAGCGCGCGCCTCGGGAAGGATAGCCAAGTGGGCACTCGAGCTCGGCGACCACGACATCACATCGTCCCTCGGACGGCGATCAAGTCGCGAGCCCTAGCCGACCGTCGTTGAGTGGACGAAACCGAGGCACCACGGTGATCGAAGACCCGAGTCTTGGACAATGTACTTGATGGGTCTTACAACAAGAATGGCGTTGGTATTGGGTTATCATCATCTCCCACTTGGGAACAAGCTCGATCGCCATCGGTCTGCACCGGCGCCACCAACAACGTTGCGAATCGAGGCCCTCGTCAGCGGTCTCGGATCATTGCCGACCTCGGTGCTCGCCGACTCGTCCACGGGGACTCCAAGCTTGTCGTCGACCAAGTCATGAAGGCCACGGGCCGAGACGCCCGTATAGCCGCGTCTTGTCGAGAAGTCGCGGCGGGCTCGAAGTCGCGGTTCAAGGGCTTGAGCTTCACCATATACCGGCGCTACAATAGCGGCGCCCGACTACTGGCCAATCGGCCTCCAGTGAGAGCGGTCCGCGGGATCTTCGTCTGCGACCTTCTGCGACCTTCCATCCAGTGGGCCGGTGGCGAGCGGTCCCCGACCTACCTAGCCGCAGTCGCCCGACCTTGCGCGTCGGCGTAGACTTGGCGGGTCGAGCAGCGGCGTGCTAACAACCGAGTCCGTGGAGAAAGCCATTCATAGATCGTTTGTGGACGGGTCGCTTCCTCCCGACCCGCCGAGGCCCGCGCCTCGCCGTGAGCAAAATCTTCGTCTGATCGGTCAGGACCTTTACAAAGGCCCCTCGGGGTCCTCCAAAAGTGCATTCGGCCGACCAAGGAAAACAAGCTGTTTGGACGACATACGGCCCGAATTTGCGGTCACCACTTGCGCCCGATCTCAGTGGGAAAGGCCTTTCGGCAAGGTTTCTATTGGCCGACCGCCGTGTCCGGCAGAGCACATCGCACGCCTTGCGAAGGATGCCAATTCTTTGCGAGCGAACACATCTGCCGGCTCGGGCCTTGCGAGACAATCCCCATCCGTGGCCTTTTGCGGTTTGGGGCTCGATCAGTCGGGCCTTTCAAGAAAGCGCCGGGGCTTTACCCGTTTGCTCGTCGCGGTGGACAAGTTCACCAAGTGGATAGAGCCAAGCGATCGTGGCGTCACGTCGGCACAGCGGCCATCTTCTTCGCGACATAGTCTTTCGATTGAGTCCCAAACCCCATCATCACCGACAGCAGGCGCGGTTCACGGGGAAGGAATTCCTCGGATTCTGCGATGACTTCAACATCGCGTCGATTGGGCGGCCGTGGCCCATCCGCGGACCAGCGGCAACCGAAGCGGCGCATAAGCGGCATGATCCTTCAAGGGCTCAAACGCGGATCTTGATCGGCTCAAGCACTTGGCGGGCGGCTGGGTGACCGAGCTACCCTCCGTCCTCACGGAGTCTACGGACCACGCCGACCGGGCGGCCGGGTTCACCGTTCTTCATGGTATACGGTCTTTGGCCGTCTTGCCGGCGGAACACAGTATGGCGCCCCAAGGCGCAAGCCGAGGAGGCTCGGGGCTCGCCGCACAACAAGACTCCGTCGACCCGGATCGGCGAGGCGCGATGCGTGGCCGTCCTCGATCGGCCGGTATCAACAAGCTCTGCGGCGTTATCACGGCCGCTAGGTTCGAGGCGGTCTTTCGGTCTTTGGCGACACAGTCTGCGTCGGGTCGGACCGGCAGGATAAGCACAAAGTGCGCGCCCCCACAGGAAGGCCCCTTCACCATCGTGCGAGATCCTCGGCCTGGCACCTTTCGGCTCAAGGACGCCAGACGGCGCGTCCTTCCAAATGCATGGAATATAGAAAAGTTAAAGCGATTCTATCCTAAACTCTTTTCCTCTTCCTAGCATGCTCTTTACTTTCTTCCTTAGAGCACACAGTGCGCCATGCGACGACTCGAGGCTGCCCTTCGGCACCCGTTCAAGCTGCCCCGTCGGCACCCTCCGGCCAGAAGGTCTGCGGCATGAGGAAGCCCTTCTTCACCAAGCCAAGCGCCACGGTGTCTTGCGCGAGCACTCCGGCCGACATCTTCACGGGGAGGCGGTGGAAGGTGAGAAAGAAAGGCTGGGAGTTTTCTTTCCTTAGCTCTCTGGTGCTTTTCTTGTTTGAGGCGAGAGAGAGAAGGCAAGCGTGACCACCGGAAGCACCCAGGCGTATTTATAGAGGACAAGCGACGCGCCCGTAAGCGGGCACCCGTCAATGCGAGCGTCGCGTTCACCCTCGCCCATTCGCCCGACTGTAACTCCAGTTTCCAATACCACTCCGCTTTTAATCCTGTCATGTCGAGCGACAAGGGCCATAAAGGCGCCGCCCGAACAACATGTCCGTAACCTCTTGGTCTCGCCTTTAGGCGAGCAGTTGCTCGGGCGCGAGAAGCCCATTGGGCCGCTCGGCCCCAAGGCGGCAAAGCTTTGTGGCTTGCGCCCGGGGCCAGCAGGAGTGGGTTCAAAAGGCCTACCCCACGGATGGGTATAAGGCCGCCCAAAGAAAACAGGCAAGGGGCGGTATGAGGTGAGCCCCATGGTGGGCCCTCGGTTAGGTCGGTGACGGCCTAATCACCTCTACTCGCGTCCGAGACCATACTTCACGCTCTCCGGGAGCTCATCAATGGCGACGGCCCGGTGTGCTCTGGGTGGCGGACGACCCGAGTCCATATGGGATTGAGTAGAAAAGGTTTTTATGGGTCGCCTGCGCGGGGCAGGACACCCTACTGGGAGCGTCGCTCGGAAGGGTCCCCCTTGGCGGGACCTCCCGAGACCCACTCGGACTACCGCTATTAGCTCCACGAGCACGGCGTTCAAACCAGCGCAGTGCGCGCGCCGCTCATCCCCTCCAGGTCCCACACCTGCGGATGGGGTATACATGTGGGATAGACGGTGGCCAATCCTCTCGCAGCTACCCTCGCCCGATGAGGACTCGAGAAGGATGCCCCACGTCCAGCTACGATGGTAAACGAGCACTCACGTCTAGCTACGACGTTAAACGAGCACTCGGACACCCGAACCTCACAGAGGCATCCGGTCGTCCTTACCGACCAAGGCACTCACGTCTAGCTACGGCGTTAAGCGAGCACTCGGACACCGAACCTCCGCGAGGCATCGGTGCGTCCTGCCGACCAAGGCACTCGGACACCGAACCTCACGAGGCATCCGGTCGTCCTGCCGACCAAGCGATCGGACACCGAACCTCACGAGACATCCGGTCGTCCTGCCGACCAAGGCGATCGGACACCCGAACCACCGAGAGGCATCCGGTCGTCCTGCCGACCAAGGCGATCGGACACGAGAACCTCACGAGAGGCATCCGGTCGTCCTGCCCGACCAAAAGGCACTGTCTAGCTAGGGCGTTAAGCGAGCACTCGGACACCCGAACCTCACGAGGCATCCGGTCGTCCTGCCAGACCAAAGCGATCGGACACGAGAACCTCACGAGGCATCCGGTCGTCCACACCGGCCAAGGCACTTCTGTCTAGCTACGACGTTAAGCGAGCACTCGGACACCGAACCTCACGAGGCATCGGTCGTCCTGCCGACCAAGGCACTTTCGGACACCGAACCTCACGGAGGCATCCGGTCGTCCTGCCGACCAAGGCAGCGTCTAGCTACGGCGTTAAGCGAGCACTCGGACACCGAACCTCACGAGGCATCCGGTCGTCCTGCCGACCAAGGCGATCGGACACGAGAACCTCACAGAGGCATCCGGTGCGTCCCTGCCACCAAAAGGCCTTTGTCTAGCTTCTGACGTTAAGCGAGCACTCGGACACCGAACCTCACGGAGGCATCCGGTCGTCCTGCCGACCAAGGCACTCGGACACCGAACCTCACGAGGCATCCGGTCGTCCTGCCGACCAGCGATCGGACACCCGAACCTCACGAGAGGCATCCGGTCGTCTGCGCCGACCAAAGCGATCGGACACCGAACCTCACGAGGCATCCGGTCGTCCTGCCGACCAAGGCGATCGGACACGAGAACCTCACGAGGCATCCGGTCGTCCTGCCGACCAAAGCACTAGCTAGCTACGGCGTTAAGCGAGCACTCGGACACGAACCCCACAGAGCATCCGGTCGTCCTGCCGACCAAGGCACTCGGACACCCGAACCTCACGAGAGGCATCCGGTCGTCCTGCCCGACCAAAGCGATCGGACACGAAACCTCACGAGGCATCCGGTGCGTCCTGCCGAGGCAAAGGCCTTTATCTAGCTTCTGACGTTAAGCGAGCACTCGGACACCGAACCTCACAGAGGCATCGGTCGTCCTGCCACCAAGGCGATCGGACACGGAACCTCACGGAGGCATCGGTCGTCCTGCCGACCAAGACGATCGGACACGAGAACCTCACGGAGGCATCCGGTCGTCCTGCCGACCAAGGCATCATCTAGCTATGGCGTTAAGCGAGCACTCGGACACCGAACCTCACGAGGCATCCGATCGCCTGCCAGGCCAAGGCGCCGTCCACAACCATTAAAATTAAAGCAAACTCATCGCGAAGACATTTTCATAAAGAAAAAAAAATTTCATTATAGGCCAGCAGAGCTCGGACTTTACGACTTTACACGATGCCCGGCGGATACAAGAGTGGCCACGCTGCACCACGGCGAGGACTCTACCCACGCCTAGAACCTATCAAACATCCGTGCGGCATCGGTGGCACCGGCGGCATCTTGGTAGGCCCTTGCTGTCGGCGGGACACGCGCGCGCGCGGCTGGTAACACGCCGATGCCTCATTTGCCGTTCGGCGACATCGGCGCGGCCGCACCAACTACGGTCGGCGCCCTTGCGCCATCGCCTCGAAGGCCCCCTTACCACCTCGAGCCTCGGGCGGCCTCAAGCGTAGCGTCAGCGAAGCGGCGTCACGGGCTGCGGCTTCTTCCTCCTAAGCTCGGCCATCGCTGGTCGAACTCAGCCCAAAGCTTCGACGGAGGATCTTCTTCTTCCACCACGCGCCATCGCCGAAGCTAAAGACTAGAGGTGTCTCGAAGCCATTTGAAAGAAACGAAGAAAGAGCTCTCATCTCCTTCAATCAAGCTACAGTGCACATATACATATACCGGACGAAGGAGGCTAAGCGTCTCGAGTAAATGCGGGTCTTGGGAAAGCGGCGTCCTTCACGAACCGAAGCGATCAAGAAGACTAGCGGTAGTAGCGCCAAACTATACTCGGCATGCGCAGCGAGGCGAGTAAAGCCTCGGCGTTCAAATGCCCCGGCCAAACTCGAGGCAGCCGTCGGATCAACGAGGCACACCGACGAAATCGCTCGCCGGATCGGTAGGACCGACCGACCGAGCCCGACCACCACTTCGTCCAAGTTCAACCCCCACCGAATCTGCCAAAATCGCTCGAGTTCGGGGCTACTAACGAATACTAATAACGGGGTACCCCAGCGGCCGGCGGCGAGCGGCGGCCTCAAGCATATCTCAACCCAACAGGCGCGCCCGCCCACCACCGACCGAATCGCTGCGAGACCGCACAAGACATCCGCTCCGCCAGGCGGCGAAGCGAATCCGGCCGGACAACGCTCGACCCCTCTTGGCGGGCGGGATCCCCGACTCGGCCGGACGGCGCTCCCGACCCTCTTGGCGGGCGGGATCTCCGACTCCAACCAAACCAGGTGGCGGACGGCGGGGCGCGTGTCGAGTCCTCATCGACCTACGCCACGTACCCCGAATGAGGTCAATCGGAGTGACTATACAAGGCGGTGGCTCCTTCCCAAGAAGATCGGTGACTGCGAAGACAAAGCTTCGGCCCATCAACGATCCGCGTCACGATCTGACGCACGCTCCCTCGGCGGCACCAGCGTCACGCACCGCAACGTCGGCGTCGCAAGGTCACGAGAGGGCAAGTGCGCTATTTCGGGAATACCTAACCTCACGACCACCAAGGCTACCAACCCGGCATGGGCAAGGCGGGTGGCGACATCCACGGGACGAAGGACCGGAGCTCTAACATAGGTCACCTCGCTCTTCCTCCCAACTCTCGATGTAACTGCCCCTTCATACGTATAAAGGAGGCGGGACTAAGCGATTCAAAGGGGGACACATAAGAACACGAGGAGACTAAGTCATTTACGGGCCTCGTGCTGTAAAAACATAGTGCAAAAGCAATACAATCGCCATCTGATGGAGTAGGGACTTTGGCCCGAACCAAGATACATCTTGGACTCACGAGTCTAACCATTCGAGGAGTGGAGCGCGACCCTAGACTTACAAATTTACTTGTCGGCTGCCAAAACGCCGACACCTATCTTTGTCGGCCTATCTATAATCATGGCAAACTAAAGGCCTATTCGAACTAATCTAGCGGTTTATCTAAAAACCATTTACCATTTGAAGAAAGAAAGAACATTGTATATATGCATGTAGGGCTGAGATGATACCTAACACATTGGCATGGTGATTGCAGAGAAAGAAATGTAAGAGGAAAAGGAACCAAATTGGCTTGAGGTTGACCATGTATGAGCTGTTAGCTGTAATAAATTGTTTCCATTCATGGGTGGTGTTCTTGAAATTGATTCAATGAGACATCGATGACTAGATTTTAAATGCACTCATAATGCACCAACATGGACCACATTTGATGTCCATACAAATGTCCATAAAGGTTCACAGATATTCCAAAGAAGCTAGGAAGGCATTTGCATTTGCGATTGCTATTACTTGGGCACAATCAACCAAAAGCGAATCATATGCAAGGCAATTCACCAATACTTCGCAAGCATACAGAGATAATAATTCACCTGTTAATGGTGATTGGGCATTTGTGCATCAAGCATACAAAGATAATACTTATGAAGCAACAAGGCACCACGAGAAAGTTCATCCTACTCACATCTCACTTCACAATCGAAATTGCACGATAATTGCACTAATTTGGTTGATTTTTACCTCGAGGATGATGGCACACCAGGATGATGAGCTCACGGGAGGAGGCCGCCGTGGGGAGCAAGCGAGGAGGAGGCCAGCGAGGGAGGAGGTTGCCGGGCGGCGGGTGGGGCGGCGGCGGCAGACGTCGGGTGGGTGGGCGCTGCGTCGGGCGTGGGAGCGGGCGTGGCGACGGCGGGCAGGGCAGGCGAGCGTCGGCGGGTCGGTGAGGCATCGAGCGAGCGGCGGAGTCGGGCGCCGAGGCGCGTGGCGGCGGGCGACGGCCGGGGCGGCGTCGGGTGGGTCGTATTTGCGTCGGCGTGAAGGCGGCGTGGCGAGCGTGCGAATTGGGAAGCGAGCGTCGAGCGAAGCGTGAGCGTCGGGCGACGGCGGCGGGCGGCGGTCGGTCGGCGCTGCGTGGGGTGTGGGAGCAAGGCGTGGACGGCGAGGCGCGAAGGCGTCGTGCATTGCTAGGGTTAAGACGGTGTATGTATCGCCCAAATAGGCTATCGATCATCGATGTCGGTTTATAAAGAAAACCGACACAACAGTATATATTCATCCGTATCGGTTTATTTAATAAAACCGACACGGATAAGATTAATCATCCGTATCGCTTTTAAATACAAAACCGACATCGATAATGGATATATCCATATCGCTTTTGAATAAAACCGACAACGATGTATCTCAATATATCGTATCACTTTTTAAAGAAAACCGACATTTGGTGTCTATAATCATCGATGTCGGTTTTTAATAGAACCAACACGGATAAGCTCAATATCGTATCGCTTTTTCAAATAAAACCGACACGATGTGCATATTCATCCGTATCGCTTTTTGAATAAAGCCGACAACGATGTACCTCAATATGTATCTCAGATCACTTTTTCAAAGAAAACCGACAACGATGTGCATAGTCATCCGTATCGCTTTTTGAATAAAACCGACAACGATGTAGTTCGTTGCCTTTGTTTCCTTTCGGACAAACCATGAAGTCTAAATTTTGAAATTAGATCAAAGAGTGAAGAACTTTTGCAAATATCGTTGGAATTATTTAAAATTTTCCGGATATATACTTTGAGATACTACAAATCTTTTCAAAAAGAATTTTTGCAAAGAGAGTTAGCATTGGAAAAAGATGCCAAAATTCACTTTCTAGGCATGAATTTTCCTTAAATAGTTGAAAAGTCAAAACTTTTTGATGAAGTCAAGTTTTTAAAAATTTCCAAAAATGATTTCATATAGTTTAGCCTCATTTACGTGTCTCGAATTATATAGATTGTACATCGCATCGAGACTACACTATATGTAATTCTTTGGACAATAGCTCCATATATGGTCGATTACACTTTCCTTATTGTGGCATTGCTTACTAATAATAAACTTTATCACCTATCGCAAGTTACGAATTTTCATCATTTCATCGAGAGAGAGAGAGAAATGCCATAACTTTTTCGTACATTGTTCAAATTATTAGGAATTTTGCAGAAATTTGTGCGTAAAGCGTAGAAAAGTCAAAACTTTTTCAAATTACTCCGGAATTGCACGATAATTTCCATAAATGATGATTCGACTATTTGCAAGCAATTCACCATGGATTTTTACTTTCAGAGCATTGTAAACTATTTCACATACATAATACAACAATGTGATTAACAACAAACATTATAATAGTCCATTTATTTACAATACTGCCCTTCATGATGATCTACTCGCATGTAATTGGCTCCATGTGTGTCGTCATCCCCACTAAGACAGGCCCCATCTGCAAATGAAGGTATCTCATCGAATTGGTTATACTCTTCTTCGTCTACAACATCTTCAACTCCTACGATCCGTCTCTTGCCATGAAGAACGATGTGCAACCTCGGATTGGCCGGATCACGCACGTAGAAGACTTGAGTTGTTTGCTTCGCAAGGACGAATGGGTCATCTTTGTAGGCGAGTCTGCTGAGATCCGCAATAGTAAAGCCTCTCTTGTCGACCTTCACTCCATGTGGAAGTCCTACCCACTTACATCGGAACAATGGAACTTGTTATATTCCGTGTCGAGCTCCCAAATTTCTTGATCAACCCATAGTAGGAGTTCATTGTGGTTGGAGAGACTCTTTTAGTGATGATAATCAAGAAAGCATTTATGCACACACCACTGTTTTGGACAGTACTCTTGGAATCTTGACTCTCGGTGTAAAAGGTGTAACCATTAATATCGTATCCCTGCCATGTCTGTACATTAAATCTTGGTCCGTCAGCCAACCATTTTACGTTCTCACTAAAGGAGACCTCCGCTTTTTCTTTGAACCATGTGAGGAATCGATCGTTGTGTTCTTGTGCGATGGAGAGGTCATCCATTTGTGGATTCTCTTCCCGTAATATCAACTTATGCTGCTCGATGTATGGACGAACTTCTGCGCTGTTCTGCAAGACTGTCAAATGCGCTTTGCAATACATATCAAACCTCGGACTCATTAGTTTGGACCCAATGGTTCCTTTACCAGCAAGTCTGCCCTCGTGACGAGATACAGGAACACCGATTGCTTGTCTTATACCTAGGTAGTCCACATAGAACTCAATAACCTCTTCAGTCCCATAACCTTCAACAATACTACCCTCAGGCTTCGACCGATTCCTCACGTAGGACTTTAATATACCCATGTACCTCTCGAACGGATACATGTAGCGTAGGAAAGCGGGCCCACATATCTTAATCTCTCTGACAAGGTGAACAACAAGGTGGACCATTACGTCGAAGAACGACGGTGGGAAATGCATCTCAAGCTGACACAGAGTCTGCACCACCTCACTCTGTAGGTTGTCTAGCATATCGGGGTCAATAACTTTGCAGGAGATCGCATTGAAGAAAAAACACAACTTTGTGATTGTCAACCTGATATCCTCTGGCAGAATATTTTGGATTGCAACTGGGAACATTTGGGTCATCAATACATGATAGTCGTGGGACTTCATGCCCAACAACTTCAAATCATCCATGGACACAAGCTTCTTAATGTTTGCGGAGTAGCCAGATGGAACTTTAATACCTTGGAGACTTTTGCAGAGATCTTCTTTCTCCTTCTTGGACAGGGTGTAGCATGCAGCGGGGATGTACGGACCTTTTCCATCCTCCTCTATCACTGCAAGCATTGGCCTGATTCCCATGTAGGCCATGTCACGACGAGCATTCACACCATCCTTGGTCTTCCCAGGTATGTTCAGCAGGATACCATCCAAATTATCGCAGACATTCTTTTCAACATGCATGACATCAATACAATGTCGGACATCTAACTCCTTCGATGCGGTAAGTCCCAAAATATTGACCTCTTCTTCCAAATTGTCCTTGGGCGAACAGATTCTGACTCTTTCCGTCGATGAACATCGATATCCTCTACGTGAATATACTTGCCTTCCACTCATGGGCTGCGGTGCGAACGGACTTCCTCTTCCCATCAAATTTGTCATCCATCTTACGGTATCGATGACTTGAGTAGAAACCTCGGTGACCCATATACGAGATTTTTAGGAATTTGGCAGCCATAGACTCTCGCCTCCTCTTCACAAATAGGACACGCTTTGGCTCCTTCGTCTTCAGTAACCCGCCAAATTACCAAGAGCCGGGAAATCATTTATGGTGCAAAATACCATAGCCCGTAGGGTGAAATGCTCTCTTTTGTACGCATCCCACACCACGACACCCTCATTCCACAATTTTACCAAGTCCTCGATCAGTGGTGCAAGGTACACATCAATATCATTTCCCGGCTGTTTGGGTCCCGAGATTAGTAATGACATCATGATATACTTCCGCTTCATACACAACCAAGGAGGGAGGTTTTAGATACACAACAGAACTGGCCAGGTGCTGTGACAACTGCTCATGTTACCAAATGGATTCATTCCGTCGGTACTCAACCCAAATCTTATGTTCCTCATTTCGGCACCAAACTCCTCATGTTTCCAATCGATGTTTCTCCATTGAGCCGAATCAGCAGGGTGTCTCAGATTGCCATCTTCCTTTCGAGTTTCATAATGCCAACGCAACAATTTTGCCTCTCTGGGATTTGCAAACAACCACTCCAGACGGGGAATGATGGGCAAGTACCACAAAACCTTGGCCGGTGCACCTTTAGTGACCTCTTCACCGTCGTTGCCCCGACTCTTACGCTTCTTGTCATTACGCTTCTCCTTTTGTTTGTACTGGGCACACCGCAAGCCGGACACACGTCAGACTCGATGTGCGTTACGGTACAAGATGCAATCATTCGGACATGCATGTATCCTTTCTATTTCCATTCCCATGGGACATAGTAGCTTCTTTGCTTCATAAATGCTTGTTGGCAACTGGTTTCCCTCCGGAAGCAGATCTGATAGAAGAACTAGAAGTGCATTGAAACTTGTATCTTTCCAACGGTGTTTTGCCTTCAGTTCGAACAATGCAAGGATCGAACCCAACTTGGTGTATTCCGCTTTGCAACCTGTGAACAGCGGTTTGGCATCGTCTTCCATCAAGATTTTAAACTTTTCAAACTCTCTTTCCGTGTAATTACCCTCCACATCCCGCAACATTTGCTCCAAATTATCCTCCTCAAACATATCAAGCTGCAACTCGTCATCCGGTTCCACTTTGTCTTCGTTGCATACTGGAAGGGTACTACCGCCTCCCGTGATGGATCCAACATGTGTAATTCCTCACGGCCACGTCGAATCAGGTGGTCCTCAATTTGGTGAGTTGCTAAATCTCCTCGATTGGTTCAATCAATGCAAGGACAATATATGAAGTTTAAACCCCTCCTCACCATATCCTCTTCTGCAATTTTTTGAACTCCTTAACACCCCTATGAAATTCAAAGCACTCACACGGCTTTTTGATACATCCATTCCTCACGGTCCATACGCAATTAAATTTTGCACAATAAATTAAGGAGAAACTAGAGCGACAAATAGCTAGCTATTTTAAATATTGAGACATCATTTCAATTAATATTACCTTTGCAAAATAGAGGACAGGTTCCAAGATATATAAATGTACTCCCGATCGATACCTAGCTTCTTCCCTGGTTTAGAGCTTCCAATTCCCTAGATAGGAGTCATAAATTTTTAAAATCAACAATGATATCAAATAATCTAATTATATAGCTAGTGCAGTAGCTTGCAAATCTTTTTACTATAACGAAACAAAACAAGGGTACCAACGATGATACCTAATCTCTAAATAGGTTAGGTCCTAATCCCATTCAAGGATATGTGGTTCGGGCAAGTTCCTAAGCCGTTGTACAACTCCAAAGAAAATTTGGTGACATCTCCCCTTTGTTCTCCATATACGTCTCGACAACAGGTCAAGAGGGTATGCATATGGAGAACACCGAGAGACGCTATCGAAATCTACTCTGCAGATTGTACAACACCTCGAACTTGCCCGAACCACATATCTTCGAATCATCCAAAAACGTGGACAATTCGAGAATGCTAAACTTATAAATATGCCATTTCATTCGGCATATTTGTAAATAAGCATCCTCGAATGGGAGGCGTAGGTTCATAACCTAAACTCTAACATTTATCACAAGATAGCAACAATAATTCCATATTAACATGAGAGCACTATAATAATTAAATAGATGTGTGCTTATCAAATAAAGAGTGTGAAATCTGAAGGCACGTACACAATTCGATGCAACCTAAACTTTATTCACGACATATCGAAATTACCTAGTGCGAAAATTGAAGGGGTTTAAAGAATTGCCCACATTTTGAAGAAAACCGCAAATGAGGGCAAAAGGGAATCTCCTCAAGATAGGGTTTCAAATTTGCCCTCTTAATACCCACCCATGAGGACTTCAAATTTTCTCACCCAAGTATTGCTTTGAACCACACAATATGAGATGTTTTCTCGGGTGGCGTGAAGAAATCTCCTCTGGAGCAACAACGAGAGAAGAGTTCACTCGAGTGCTATATATGACCTAGCGAGGCACATCGAGAATCGGTTCTTTTCAAAAGCGATAGTGATGTGAGCGCTCATCACTATCGGTTCTTTTATAGAAGCGATAGTGATGAGCACGTGGACATCGAGAATCGGTTCTTTTAGAGAAGCGATAGTGATGTCACGATCATCACTATCGCTTTATAAAAGAACCGATAGTGATGATCACGTGCACATCACTATCTCTTCTTTTCTTAGAACCGATAGTGATGTGCATAGTCATCACTATCGGTTCTTTTGATAGAAGTGATAGTGATGATCACGTCTTTACATCGATATCACTTCTTTTCTTAGAACCGATAGTGATGTATATGCACATCACTATCGCTTTTATCAAAGGAACCGATAGTGATGTGGATGTGATCATCACTATCACTTCGTTTGTTGGAACCGATAGTGATGACCATTCACATCTCTATCATTTTTTAGTTTAGAACCGATAGTGATATGCCCAATGTTACATCACAATCAGTTATAATCTTAGAACCGATAGTGATTATTACTAACACCTCTCCGAAGTTATTTATCACAATCGTTTTTTCGTAAAAACTTAAGAACCGATACGGATAAAGCGATAGTGATGTGTCGTTCTGTAGTAGTGCTCGGTAATAGGCTCGAGTAAGCTCGGTAATAAACTCGAGTAAACTCGACTCAAGGAAGCTTGGTCCAAGCTTGAGTAGGCTACCGAGCTATTCGAGCTCGGCTCGGTTAGGCTCATGAGCTCTAGTTCGGCTCGTTCGGAGCTCGAACCGAGCCTCTCGCGAGCTGAGCTCGAGTAGCTCGCGAGCCTCGAGCTTTTTTTACAGCCCTAGTTGCACCCCTCTTTTGCGTTGCACTCCAACAGGGCTTTGCAAAATTAAGTTGCCAAAATGGGCCGATATATACCTGCTGGCTGCTGCTGTTACATTGGCTCAGTCAGCTAGCTGAAGCAGGGCCCACTTCTTATACTCGAGCCCTGATCGAGAAATCTAATTTCCCTAGGGAAGAAAAAAGATTGAGAAATCAAACATACGCCCAATTAAGTGTATGACAGTACGTATGTCACTACTACAGAACAGCACATCACTGTCGGTTCCAAAACCCCATCACTGCCGGTCATTGGCGCCAGCAGTGATTGGTCGGCAGTGATACTCGAGGATTATCACTGCGGCTCGAGAACCGGCGGTGATAAGATTATCACTGCCGGTTCTACCTACAACCGGCGGTGATCTTGACTATCACCGCGAGATCAAACCAAAATCCGGCGGTGATAAGGATTATCACTTCTTTGGTTCTATCTACAACCGGCGGTGATGATAATTATCACTGCGGTTATATATAAAACCGACAATGATATTGTACTAGCACCTTAGGGTTGTACCATAATCCGACGATGATAGATACATATCACTTTGCCGTTTTCTCAAGAACCAGCGATGACAAGCTTGCATATTTTTGTGCAATATATATATATTTTATATAATTGTATACGAGTGTCCATATGTAGTATATAAAGCATCGTTCAAATCATAATTCAAATATATGCATGTATCGACTAAGCATCGTTAAAATCATAATTCAAATATATTAAATTACGCATCACATAATTTGTTTTTACAATGATTTATTTACAAATGTAGCTCGACTACATGTCATCCCGTTCGCTTTGATTTTACAAAGAGTCGAAGTAGACATGTCAGCGTCTAGGCCGTAGGAATGAGGCGATGAGGCTACTCGTGGAAATCGCCGTTTGGATTGATGATCTCATCATGAATGAATCCGCGATCTGTTCTTGAATTGCTACAATTTACATCGAGAATAACTTATTGGTTCTCGCTTTGGGCGCTGTTTTTGAACAAAAGGAAGTTACTTAATGATGATATTTGTTAAATAAAAAGGGCATCAAAGTGTAATTCACGCACCATGGCCGTTATAGCCGACACTCTCGTGACAATTGAATGCATATTTGTACATACATAGAATGCACATAAATTGTTTCCGGTTCTGCTTCATGCATGGAAAGTCATTTATTATTTCAAAATTTTTCTGTATGGGCGATCAGAACACTTTTCTTGCGATGCAAGTCGAAAGCCACTGTGAATGATTTTGAATAGTAATTAAACTTAAATGCAATAGAATGGAATTTTGCTAGAGTAATAACATAGCGATCGAGTTTACACATTCACATGTCCCAAAGGTCTTGGTGCAGATTAGTTTGTTTTCTCCTGAGTCCAAGACAAAATCACGCTAGCATCTAAGCTGGATGACGAGGAGGACCCGATGAAACCTGCACATATATGTCAACGTAGTCAATTACTCCCACATCGTGCGTGTTACGCAAAAATAGTAAAGCGATATTAGAAGTCGGAGATCGTGCTTGAAGTTATAGGGTAAAAATACGGAGGTTTTGTATTGCGACTTCAAAAAGTATTAAATAAATAGTCTTCAACGAGCTGTGGATTATCGTTCACAAGTTTCTCGTTGATGAGCCCCGATCTAGGAATGCTAGATTGTCATTGTTATTTCTTCTACATATCCGTACCTCCATTCTACATAAGAAAGAAGTTAGAGATGCAATTAAGCGATGCAAATGCTCAGCGATATACTGGACGGACTTACAAAGTCCATAGTCTAAGTATGTTCACGTCCGGGGCATCTTCTTTGGTACAACATATCTGACTCAGTGAAAAGAACCCAGCAGATGTTATCCCCATTGTGAAAATCTTACTCGTATCGTGAGGAACGCCTCCATACCATCGTTGAATGCTGCATGTACCATCGATGGGCCGCCGCAGATTGAGTTGTAAAGTTGTCGAAATGAGTTGGTTCAACCAAATGTTCTCCCATAACGAACTTCCACGAGACCTTGCGCGAGCATCTAGTTGAACATGATTTGCTTGAGCATCCCGCTTTAGCGATGTCGGCACTAGCCGCCGCAAGTATTGCTTTACGGATATCGCTCGTAGTCCGATATTTTGCAAGGTTCAGAAGCCTGCCCCGTCTTTTGCACTTTTGCCATACTCAAGAAAAACTTTTGCGCGTCAGCATCAACTTTAGTCTTCTTACTTGATGGCACCTTTTTAAAGTGAGATGCTACGCAGGCGCTTACATGCTTTTTCCGCTCTTCCTCAGTCATGTCAGCTGATAGTTTCTTTTGTGGTTGTCCTAGGTTCACAGATGGTTGAGATTTCTTCGAGGACGGTGCCGACTGCCGAGATGTTCCCGTTGTTCGATTCTTTACAGTTTTTGGCGGAGGAGTCGGGCTTTTTCTGGTTGGTGCCGGCGGAGGAGTTGGACTTTTCCTGGTTGGCGGCGAGAAGGGCGGGAGGTCTCGTGTGGAGAGTGCGGCTGATCATCATCGTCGTCGCCCTCATCGTCCGAGCCAAACTTAATCAAGCTCTTGCACCACGCGAGGAAGCCATTCACGTTTTCTCCTAGCTTTTGTTCCCATCCTCACGGGGATCTCTACCTCCATTTTTGGTATTGGCGGATGACACTTTGTCCGCCGACCGACTGGCGAATCCTGCGGTATCGGGCGGCGGTGCAAAGTCGTGACTCTGGCATGGCCAAGCCACGCCCTCGGCCACCTTTATGGTAATACCATGTGCGGCCAAATGTAGCTTGCGGTGTCGGTTCTTTGATGTCATCTACAGAAAACGCGATCCATGCTCTTGGAATCCTGTGGGCCGCGCTTTGCTCTTACGAGCACCGGACCGATGAGCTTAGGGCTTTCACCGGGTGGCGGTCGTGGTGAGAGCTTTGCATGCGGCTTGCTCCACGGCCTTATCTAGTTTCGATCTTTGTTCCTCTAGCGCTCGCGACGGCATCTTTTATCGGCGTTCGGTCGATCTTCTCTTAATCTCTTTGAGCGTTTGTACATCCATGCGTCGGGGAAGGCTTCTTTCCACGTGACCAAACCAACTCCTGCAGTGCGACTGGATGCTCCTTGTTACCCGGGCTATGGTTAGCTCGTCATTCTCCTTCGTGGCGCGAAAGATCCTTGGGAAGGCTGCGTGTGAGCATCTGTGATTCTGCGCGGCACTTCACGCTCTCTATCGCTTACGAAGCTTAAGCCGCCATCATCGGAGATAGAAGCACCTCTCCCAAGCAACGATGCTTGATCGTTAAGCTTAAGGCGGCGTTGCGAAATTATACCCTTGCGGGTTATTTCTTCTTGGACCGATCCCATCTTTGGTATTTTCTTCACGTACCCTCCTGTTCCTAGTTTGTGAGGGTGAATATTCTTATCCACATTTGCTTTGTTCCTTTGACTTACTATGTGAGCTTCTTGGACCTCTTATGCATACAAATTCATCCCGAACTCCCTTAACTTTAGATGCGTGTGAAAATTCGGCGTTTCATTCTTTTCACATAATTCTTGTTTAGTGTTGTCTTCCAATTCTTCCACGCAATGCACATGATCTGAGTGCTCGTTTCTTTGCAACCAGCTCGGTCCCTTGGGGGCTGGAAAACTTGTTTCACTTGTCCCATAATGAGTTCTTGGTCATTGGGTACCACCCATGGGTCACCTCCGGCCAATCCATGATCTATAGGCGATGGGCACATCATCCATAGCAATAACCCGCAGCTGTCTGTCTGGCCCCAATGATGACTCTGGTATAGCAGGTTCCCGGAATGCCGAGAGCTCCACTATGTTAAAAATTCCCTTAGGCATCTTGTTCGGACCACGACTTGCTCGCTGCCTTCGTTGATCAGACGCCTGAGACTACAAATTGATCTTCTAAATTATTAGTAAATGCGGGCCTACCATGTTTTGGGAACCACGATGTACTAAAACTTTACCTCGTTTACGTGAGTATCGTCAGGTTGGTCCATGGCTGGATCCTGCAGGTTCAGATAGGACGTTGGGCTATTATTCGGGCTACCCCTTCCTCCTTCGTCCATATTTGTGGGCCCAACTCCCTCCGGCACTTGTCCTTCGTCGGAGGCCATTCCTAGCAAGTTTGTTGAAAATTTCCAATTAACAAGGTCATTTTGAAAGACACATACAAGCGAGGATTGACATTAAAGTTAATCCCGTGAAAGGATGTTTACATATCCCAGGATACATACACATATACATCTTTACATTAATATTGTAGAGAACTACTTGAAATTGAGAATGGTCAGTTGAAGTGTTGCTCTCTTTCATTTTTCTTTATAATTACGTTATTACGGACTCTTTATAATTGTCTTCTTGCCCCAAATTCCAAACTAAATCAAGCAATTCTACTGAATAGAAAGCTACATGGCATGTTTATTGAAAGGAGTACTCAATAATACACATCTTTAAAGAACATGTACACACATATTATTTTTATCTATATACACAAACATCCTTGAAGGACACATACACATATACATCTTTTTTTGAATCTGCATTCTCCAGAATATTTTGACCATGAACACAAATATAAGCATACACGTACACAAGATATATACACATCTGCAGGAGATGTACACATACATATATACTTTGTCGATGTGTTAGCACATATTTTTTGAATAAGCGCATATGCACATTATGTCTCACGGCACAAATCAAACATACAGCAATAAACATATGCACATTACATACAGTCCAGGTAACCATACACATATACATCCAGGTAACCAAGCCCTCGGACAATAATCCGCGAGAATTAGCCATTCCCTCTGTTTTGCCTTCCCTTGCAAAGTAAAACGCATCATTCGTATCGAGAAATTCTTTGCAATCTAGTAGGAAATTAAGCAAAAGCTCCCTTTTTTCCCCCGTCTAGTGGCCATTTGCAAGCAATTGATGCTTCTGTCTGTTTTTATCCTCAACTTACAAAATGACATGTGAAACCGAGGCATGTTCATGCTTTGACTTGACGATTACTACGTGTGGTTGTATAGACAAATCAAAGAGCAACTTACCATGACAAATCAGTGTATCGGTAGTCATGCTAGTGTTGCGGTGGGATTTAGTCATATAGAGCTATCACAAACTAAACATTGGTTTCAACATTCACTTGGAATTGACAAAACTTTCTATGGTACATGCCAGACAAAAACATGAACCAACAGACCGCAGATTCGACATCACAGCTACTAGTAGTTATCTTACAGAACCACATGAATGTACACTCACAACTACAATACCATCAGCAAGCATACAGGAAGACGAATCTACTATATCCTCTGATGGAGACACAACTCATCCCAAACTACCACATTGTTTACCTGTATGTTCCCCACCTGTAGAATCCGGAAGTCGGCGGCCCGGTGAGGTCGAGCGATCTGGGCGTCGGCGTGGCGGTGAGTCGAGGCGACGGCGGCGGCGGCTGGCGGCCGGGAAAAGCGGCGTCGGCGGGGTGATGCGAGGCGACGAAGTGGCGGCGTGAGGTTGAAGTGGAAATGAGGGGTTGAGTGGCGCGGCATTTCAATTTATAGGGTTAGAGTATCACTGTCGGGTCACAACAAAAACCGGCGGTGATAAACTATCACCTTAGGATAATAAATAGAACCGGCGGTGATAGTTGAATATCACTTGCGGTTCAAGCTCAACCCGGCGGTAATATCTATTTTCACCGCCGGTCAATCTAAAACCAGCGGTAATAATTACCTTATCACTTGCGGTTGTGTCTACACGGCGGTGAAAGTATTATCACTGCCGGTTCAAAACAAAAACCGGCGATAATACTTGATTATCATTGCGGGTTAATACTACAAACCGGCGGTGATAAATCACTTCACTTGCCGGCTTAATGATACAACCGGCGGTGATAAGCTCGATCGATTATGTCAAAGTTTTCAAAGGATGATTGCTTTGGGATTTTTAAATCCTATCAATTTTTATCCAAATTTTACGCAAATTTTTGGAGGAATACTTCAGGACATGTAATATTTGATTTAAATATTTCCCCTAAGTTTTGACAAAGTTGTAAAATTATAAAAATCCATATTGATCATTGTTTTCATAGTTTTAATATTTCAAAATAAAAAATTCAAATTGCTCACTATTTTGAAACCCTATCAATTTTTATCCAAATTTTCTGGAAATTTTTGGAAGAATACTTCATGACATATAATATTTGATTTAAATTCAAACAAATGCAGTAGACCAACCATCGCTTCAAAAATTCACACAAATACAAAAAAAACACAGATGAAGTTGAATTCATACAAATTGATACATATGACAAAAGAATACATTAATTGTTACATATGAGAAAATAAAATGTAATTAATTAGGACAACTAAGCTATGATTCGACCTTCGTCATGATCGCGGCGTATGTATGTAACTTCGTCCTCACTCTCTTCCATGAGACCGAGGTCAACGTCCTCTCCGAAAGGAGGAAGCTCATCGAATTGGTTGTACTCTTCCTCGTCGACAACATTCTCAACCCGACAATCCTTCTTTTTCCTTGAATAACCACGTGGCGCTCCTTGTTAGCCGGATCGGTTACAAAAAGATTTGTGTAACACAATTAGCAAATCGAATGGTTCTTCTCTGTATCCGACCAGTTTTAGGTCCACGGTAGTGATACCGTACTTGTCGATGTTCATGCCCCTTGGAAGTCTTACCCATTGGCACCGAAAGAGAGGGACCTTCAAAGGTCCGTAATCAAGCTCCCAAATCTCTTCTATGAATCCGTAGTAGGTTTTCCTATCTCCATTCTTTGTCGTAGGCATGCATGCGGATACCGCTGTTTTGGTTGGTGCTCTTTTTATCTTGTGCTCTTGTATAAAAAGTAAAACCATTTATATCGTATCCTTGGAATGTCCGAATTGTAGTGGACTGTCCCTGAGCCAACACTTTCAATTGAGCGCACTCTGTCTCTGTATGCATCATGTGCCTACGCAACCAATCGCCGAAGTTATGTCTATGCTCTCTCGCGATCCAACCCTCTGACTTTATTGGGTTTGTTCTAGATAGCATGCTCTTGTGCATGTTGACATACGGGGCCACCACAACTGATTGTCCCAGAACTGCGAAATGTGCTTGTGTGAATGAAGCTAGATTGTTTGTACGGAGTGATTTCTGCCAGATGTCCCATTTCCCTGTAGCCTACCCTCATGTTGTGATGTAGGCACACCAATCGGTTTGAGATCCATGTAATCAACGCAGAACTCAATGACCTCCTCGGTTCCCCAACCATCTGCAATGCAACCTTCCGGCCGATGTCGGTTACGAACATATTTCTTTATGACCACCATGAACCTCTCAAAAGGATACATCTGATGTAGAAACATGGGACCGAACATGAACACAACTTTACAATTGGGTCTCGGACTTTCTCTGGCAGAACACCCCTAACTGCAATTGGAAGCATCTGCGTCATCATCACGTGGCAATCGTGAGACTTCATACCAATTAATTTTAAGTCTTTCATTGAGACTAGTCTCTTTATGTTGGCGAGTATCCAGACGGAACTTTCCTCCGTGCAAGCATTACATGAGCTAATATTTTCTTTCTTGCTCGAGTGTAGCGGTGCGGGAAGGTACTTTTCCTGTATCCATGTCTACGTGATGCAGCTCCTTCCCGAGTTTCATATCTTCAAGGTCCATCCGTGCTTGGAGAGTATCTTTTGTTTTGCGGGTATATCGATAAGATACCAAGCAAGCATCACACACGTTCTTCTCTATGTGCATGGCGTCGATTGCGTGTCGAACTTCTAAGTCTTGCCGATGAGTAGGACCCAAAATACGATCTCTTTTTCCACAAAGGAGCCTTATCACGGAACTCGGGATAGATGTCTTTGCTGCTCCTTTCCGTGGATAATTTTAAGATCCTTACAGCTGCAAATATCTCTCTCCCAAGTGTGATTCTTGAGCTAAAGCGGTCTCCTTTGTCCCATCAAAAGCTTTCTTATTATTGCGGTATGGGTGATCCCTGCGGAGGAACCTACGATGCCGCATGTAAGACATTTTTCGATAGTTCTTCAGCCACCGACTAGCTGTACCATCTAAGCATTGGACGCATCCATTGAAGCCTTTTGTCGTCTGGCCCGACAGGTTACCAAGGGCAGGGTAATCATTGATGGTTACGAACAACAATGCGCGTAGGATAAAGTTCTCTCCTTTATACTCATCCCATACCCGTACTCCATCGTTCCACAAGATTAGAAGATCTTCAACCAATGGTTTGAGGTACACATCGATATCGTTGCCAGGTTGCCTGGGCCCTTGGATCAGTAGTGGCATCATAATGTACTTCCGCTTCATACAAAGCCAAGGAGGAAGGTTGTAGATACATAGAGTTACCGGCCAAGTGCTATGACGACTGCTCATGTTACCGAAAGGATTCATCCCATCCGTACTCAACCCGAACCTTATATTCCTTACATCATATGCCAAGTGCTTCTTATATTTTACGTCGATGTTCCTCCATTGCCGAGTCGTGAGGTGTCTGAGCATTCCATCGTTCTTACGCTCTTCGGCGTGCCATCGTAGCAATTGGGCATGCCTTTTTTCGCAAACAATCGATTTAGACGGAGAATTATAGGAAAATACCACACCACCTTACGGGGAGATCTCATCTTCTTACGCTTCACCCGACATCTTCATTATCGATGTCGTCATCGTTGCCCTTATACCGCTTTGCTTTGCAAAAACACGACCATCAAGTCCGCAAACTCATTGCGATACAACATGCAATCGTTTGGACATGCGTGTATCCTTTGTACTTCCAATCCCAGCAGGCGGACAACTGCTTGGCACGATGCGTGCTTGTAGGCAACACGTTACCCTCTGGAAGCAAATCCCCAAGAGACATAAGAGCTCGGTGAAGCTCTTATCGTACCAACCATTGCTTGCCTTCAAGCTGCGATAGTGTAAGCACGATGCGTAATTTTTGTGCTCCTCCTTGCGGCTGGGTACAATGGTGTCGTGGAGTCTGTACCATATGTTGGAACTTTTGAAACTCTCTTTCACTCGTGAAGTCTCCTCCCATCACGCAACATTTGATCCGGATCGTCGTCGTGGTACGCCGACAAGCGTATCTTCAATCTGCCGTCATACCGTTGTCTCCGTCATCTTCAATAATGTGTTGCCCTTCATGTACAATCTCATCTTCGCCGTGCTTGGTCCAACAGTATAGCCACCTTGAAACCTCTTGAAGCAAGTGTACGTATCGACTCTATGGTAGAAAACGACTTCGATTTTTGCGGTCAACGCATGGACAGCACATGTAGTCCGCCAGATTCTTCGACTTGTGCGCGCGCCACGTTTAGAAAATAACTCACACCATTAAAAACTACGCTACAACGGTCCGTGTCATACATCCGCCTTGGTCCATCTACAATTAATTAAATCAAACATTACATACGCATATAATTGCAAATAACAAATAATTGTAAACGATTAGATTTAAAAACATATGTAGCAATTTTGACTATATTAAAATACATCAACCTTTTTCCGTTATGTAAATATCAATGTAGCAATTTTTTAGTATTGTAAAAAATGAAAATAATTGTAAATAGTTTGGATATATTTAGACTATATCAAAATATATCAATCTTTTTTTCATTGCGTCAATATCCATCTTGCAATTCCTTATTATTTACAAATTTGGAAAAAATTGTAAGTACTTAGGATATACTTTGAGTACATTAAAATATATCAACATTTTTTTATTAGGTAAATATCCATCTAACAAGTTTTTATTATTTCAACATTTGAAAATACACCATTTCTCATTATGTAAAAATCCACGTGGCAATTTTTTATTATTTACAAAAATAGAGATCAAATTACTAACCTCGAAAAGAAGTACAATACAAATTTTAACAAATTTTTGTGCAGATCGTTGCAATCTACAAATCGAGCAAAGGCAGGCGCCTCTGTCTTTGCTCGATCGGCTCGAGGCGAGGATCTCGGTTATATAAAAGACTTATCACTTTGCGGTTCTGCGCGAACCGCGATGTGATAAGCTCAATCTTGTGGGAAAAACATATTGCGCGGGAAGATAATATCACTATCGGTTCTCGCTTCCACCCGGCGGTGAAATGCAAGTATCACTTTGCCGGTTTAAAACGACCGGCGAAGTGATATATCTCTGCCGGTTGTTGTCTCAAACCGGCGGTGATATCTTGCTTTTTTCTTGGTTGGTTGCATGAACCGGCGATGATAAGTTCTCCTCCCAACTTAACTTTCGAACCGGCGGAGATACGTTATCACTGCCGGCTCGGTCCTAACCGCAGATGATATGCGGCAAGGATTAGGCTGTTGCAGTAGTAGTGTGTGTAGAATAATCTCGTAGTTTTACATGAACTACACACTACGCCAAAACACCGCAATGTGACGGTCTATTTGTGGCGGTTTTTGAACCGCCACAAAGATAATTATCGATGGCGGTTCTATTTCAAAATGGCGGGAAAAATATCGGTGGCGGTTCTATCCTAGAACCGCCATCGATAATAAATATCGATGGCGGTTCAAGGATAGAACCGCCATCGATAACTAAATACATTATCGATGGCGGTTGGAGGCTAGAACCGTCGCGATAACTAAATTATTAGTGGCGGTGCTATCCTCCAACCGCCATCGATTCTATTGGATTATCCGTGGCGGTTATATCCTCGAACCGCCACTGATAATTCATTATCAGTGGCGGTTCGAGGATAGAACCGTCACAGATAATGTTATCAGTGGCGGTTCTAGTTAAAAACTACCACTAATAATATTGCCTATAAATAGGTGGTCAGTAGCAGCACTGGTCTTCTTCTTCCCGAGAGCAAACCAAAACTTCTAAATTTCAGATTTTTTTTTCTCCAATTCTTGTGCTTGTACTTCCTCTAGTTGTTCCTTGGTGAGTTATTTTTTCTCCTCTCTTGATTTGTGTTAATCTTGTTGCAATTTAATTTTTAAACCAAGTTTAATTAGGATTTATATGTAGATGAGATGAAAAGTTTAGATCTTGTTTATTTTTATTTAGCTACCATTTTGTAGTTGATGAATTTATTTCCTAGCTAGGTTCATTAGATGATGTTGTGTTCCTTTTATAGATGATGAATTATGATTAAGCATATATTTAATATTAATTGCATTTTAAGTTAATTTGATACATGATGAATTTATTATCTAGCTCCTTTAGATGATAAGTAATTAGATTGGTTTTTTAATTACTATTAATTGGGTTCTATTAGTGTACGGACATATACATCTTGCATATATATGAATTTATTATCTAGCTCTTTTAGATGATAAGTAATTAGATTAGTTTTTAATTACTATTAATTTAGTTCCATTAGTGTACGGACATATACATCTTGCATATAATAAATTTATTTAATTAAGATTATTGGGTATTAATATAAATGAAATTTTAGTTAATTTGGTAGGTGGGTGCTCATCATTTTTAGATGATGAATTTATTATCTAGCTTCTTTACAGGAAAAGTATTGATTAGTTTTTAATTACTATTAATTTGGTTCCATTAGTGCGGACATATATTAAATTTATTTAATTAAGATTATTGGATATTAATATACATGAAATTTTAGCTAATTTGGTAGGTGGATGCTCATCATTTTTAGATGATGAATTTATTATCTAGCTCATTTAGATGATAAGTAATTAGATTAGTTTTTAATCAATTTTTATATGTTAATTAATTTTAGATGGACCGGAGATGGATGTACAATGCGAACTGTTACAGTAGAGATTACATCGATGGGGTATCTGCTTTTCTAAGAGCATTGAGGAGAACAAGTTGCACAAGAAGGCGGAGTACATACATTGTCCATGCATTGATTGCAAGAATGAGAAAATGTTTTCGGACAAAGAGCACATCCACTTGCACTTGATTCAAGAGGTTTTGTACTTGGCTATACACGTTGGACAAGTCACGGTGAAGAGGAAAACATACATGAAGGTGATAACGTATTGGATGATGGAGAAGGCATTATGGCGGTGACATCGCTTATGGATCGATGAGGATAGGTTGGACATTGATGACGATAATAATCTTGCTCGGATGTTGCGCGATGCGAAGGGAACTACACTAGTCGAGAGAGTTTAATCAATTCAAGGGTTTGTTGGATGACTCGGACACACCTTTGTTCCCGGGTTGCAGGAGGAATACACAAAGTTGCACACCGTGCTTTCACTTCTAAAATTGAAGGCAAGCAATGGTTGGTCAGATAAAAGTTTCACGGCGCTATTACAACTCTTAGCGGACATGCTTCGGATGGAAGCGTATTGCCGATAACCACTTATTTAGCTAAGAAGGTTGTATGTCCATTGGGATTGGAAGTAGAAAGAATACATGCATGTCCAAACGATTGTATACTCTATCGCAAAGAGTATACAGACATGCATGTATGTCCGGTGTGCAAATCATCACGATACAAGCGTAAAGGCCATGACAATGAGGGCACCGTGGTGAAGAAAGGGCTCCGCTAAAGTGGTGTGGTATTTACCGGTAATACCTAGGTTGAAGCGTTTATTTGGAAACAAAAGCATGCCCAAGCGATGCGATGGCACTCGGAAGAGCGTAAAAGGATGGAAAGTCGAGACACCTGCTGATTACGCCAAAGGAGAACCATCGATAGGCTCTTTAGGATGGACTTGGGAATGAACCGAGGAATGTAAGGTTTGGGTTGAGTACGGATGGAATGAATCCTTTCGGTAACATGAGTAGTATTCATAGCACTTGGCGTAACTCTCTGTATCTACAACCTTCCTCCTTGGTTGTGTATGAAACGAAAGTACATTATGATGTCATTTGCTTATCCAAGGGCCGAGACAACTTGGCAATGATATTGATGTATACCTACAACCATTGGTGGAAGATCTTGTGATCTTGTGGAGCGAAGGTGTACAGGTATGGGATGAGTACAAGCGAGTACTTCATCCTACGGGCATTGTTGTTTTGCACCATCAATGATTTCCCTGCCCTTGGTAACCTATCCGGTCGTACTGTAAAAGGGGCCAAAGCATGCCCCGGTGCATGGATGAAACCGCTAGTGTGTGGCTCAATAACTCGAGGAAAACCGTGTACATGCATCACCGTAGGTTCCTTCGAGAATCACCCCTACCGCAATATGAAAAAACAATTCGACGGGACAAAAGAGGATGGTATAGCCCCAAGGCCTCGTCGTGGGAAGAGGTATATGATATGGTTAAGGATATTAATGTCATACTTGGAAATGGAGATAGTAATAATACATCGAGGTCTCGTCTTGAGAAGACCACATGGAAGAAGAGATCGATATTTTGGAACTTGCCTATTGGAAGGACTTAGAAGTTCGACACTTTGCATAGGCGTCATGCACGTGAGAAAAATGTATTTGATAGCTTGATTGGTCTTTTGTTGAACATTCCTAGCAAAACTAAGGACGGACTAAAGGCACGAAGGGACTGGAAGATATGAAAATCGAGTGAGCTACATCCTCGGGACACCGAAAGGCGACTTTACCTTCCCGACTTGCTACACTCTTTGAAGAAAGAGAGAATAGAACTTGCAAATGCTTGCATAGTGTGAAAGTTCCGTCCGGTTACTCATAAGCATCAAGAAACTGGTCTCGATGAAAGATTTGAAGTTAAGCGGCATGAAGTCTCATGATTGTCATGTGATGATGACACAAATGCTTCCTATTGCAATTAGAGGTATTTTGCACGAAAAGGTCCGAGAGGCAATCATGAGGTTGTGTTTCTTCTTCAACACGATTTCACGAAGGTCATCGATCCCATCGGACTTTACGAGCTGCGAATGATGTGGTCAAGACACTATGCCAGCTAGAGATGTATTTCCCTCCATCATTTTTCGATATAATGGTTCATCTCATTGTTCACCTTGTGAATGAGATAAATGTATGTGGCCCGTATTCTCGCATCGGATGTACCCGTTCGAAAGGTACATGGGTATCTGAAGAAGTATATACGCAATCGATCTCGACGGAGGGCTGCATTGTGGAAGGTTATGCAACCGAGGAGGTTATCGAGTTTTGCGTGGATTACATGGAGGGGTGGAACCGGTAGGAGTGCTGTATCCGACATGAGGGTAGGTTTGGCCGGGAAAGGGACGATTGGAAGGAAATCAACAAATTCTTACGATCATGGATTATTCGAAAAGCTCATTTCACGCTTTGCAACATCGGTTGAGGTGTCCTCGTATATGGATATGCACAAGGATAAGCTACGAGAGGAAAATCGTGGACGATCGAGGTTTGGGTAACAAAAGAGCATAACCGTTTGTTCAATCATTGGTTCAAAGAGCATATGGTTGGAAAGAAACGAGTGTCATGTTGAGGTGGTGGCAAAGGGCCATCGGTACAATCTTGACATGGCAAGGATCGACATAAATGGATATACCTTTTACACGAGATCTCGGGATAGCAAAAGCACTTACCAAAATAGTGGTGTTCGCATAGATGCCTATGACAACACAGCAGCGAAGAAGAGTAGCTTCTACGGGTTCATAGAAGAGATTTGGGAGCTCGACTCTGTATTTTTAAGATCCCAATGTTTGGTGTCGTTGGGTACAACTCCCAAAGGGTGTCAAGGTGGACAAATGCGGCTTCACTACTTTGGACATCGAACATGTCGGATCTGAGATGAACCATTCGTACTTGCGAAGCAAGTAGCACAAGTCTTCTATGTAATCGACCGGCAGATAAGAAGCGCCATGTAGTTCTTGAGGAAAAGAAGGATCGTCGGAGTTGAGAATGTCATGGATGAGGAAGAGTACAACCAGGTTTGATGAGTTGCCTCCTTTCGTAGATGGCAACATCGGGCTCGAGGAAGAAACCACTCAGAAGCTACCTATCATCGCGACGATCATGAAGAAGGGCAAATTGTGAAAGAAAATAATTAGCTATATACGAGTAATGGCAAAATATCGAGGCGGAGCTAGCTCTGGGCAAATTATGATCAGCCGCACAAGTCTTCCTCTATGTAATCAACCCTAATGATAACCACTTGTTGAAGATAATCTTGTGCATGGTAGTTTAAAGTCTGTTTCGGTTTTGTTTCCTAGCTATGTGCTAGTTTTTTGGTCTTTGAGTCGGTTTGGACTTTGCTAGTTTTGGTGATTGTTTGTGTCGAAGAGTACTTGTTTGTTTCTTGGGATGACAAAATAGTGTTCTATCCGATTGAAAGTTTGGAGAGTTTGTTGAGTCAAATCGGTGAAAGGAGTCCGGATTCTTTCCTGTAAACTGCTTATGTATTTGCTTTACAAGTAATACACAAAATCAGAAAACGCTGCAATTGCGCAGCACCAAAAACTAGGTCTTCTGAACTCAGCGCTGCTATTCGACAATAGCTGTATAAGATTCAGAAACAAATTTCAAGGTATAGAGGCACATCAGTGGCGGTTCTTAAAAAGAACCGCCACTGATAATATTATCTGTGGCGGTTCGTATACGAACCGCCACAGATAATACATTATCAGTGGCGGTTCTGTATACGAACCGCCACGATATATTATCGATGGCGGTTCTTTTAAGAACCGCCACAGATAATACATTTATCAGTGGCGGTTCTGTATACGAACCGTCACAGATAGTATATTTATCTGTGGCGGTTCTTTCTAAGAACCGCCACTGATAATACTCCATCTATAAATAATAGATCCAGCCGCTTGTACCCTTTACCCTTAAAACTCCCGCCCTTCTCTCTTCTACCCTAAAAACCCTTGAGCTTCCCGTGCTCGACACCGTCCCCGCCGCCCCCGCCCCCGCGCCCGACGCCGTCCCCGACCCGACGCCCTCCGACGCCGTCCCCAACGACGCCGACCGGTCGACGCCGCCACGGTCGCCGCCCTCACGCTTCGCGCCCGACGCCGCCCGACTCGGCGCCCTCGACGCCGTCCCCAACGACACCGACCCCGCCGACACCGCCCCCAGGTGCCACATTTTCTACTGTGCTCTATTCGTCATGTTCTTGTGATTAGCATGCATGGTTGCCGTGCATTTTGGATGATTCTGCTGCTACATGCATCTCTTGATCGACACGTATTCTTGCTTTCTTCGTTGCTCACGTCCAAAACACTTCCATCATACACTATCATGTGTTGTTGTGCACTGGAACACTTAGTCATCAACTAATTAGGAATAAACATGTCAAACAAGCAAAAAGCCAGCCTTTTCTGATGGTCGGAACAAAATAGTGCGGGGCATGGAATTATTTTTGAGCGATTTAGCACAAGATGAATACACCATAGCACAAAACATCATTTTAGGAGTTATTGTCTATTGCAAACACTTTTACGTGTCATGATTAAGACCATGGGATCCTAAAGAGACAAGTTTATATATATATATATGGTTACTGCCTAATTGTTTCTTTAAGCAAGCAATATGTGCCAATTGTTTCTTTAAGCAAGCAACAGGAACAAGAATTAATTAACTTGCCTAATTTTCTTAGAATATTGATCTAGACAATCGGAGCCGCTCAACTTGAAAAATCTTGAAGCCTAACCCGTCACACCAAAATCTTGAAGCTCATTTATACTTATTAGACAGACTCATTACTTCTTTCTTCGCTTCTACCATATTTTAGAACTAGCTAAGAATGCTACGGATCATCTTCCACTTGTTGCATCTGCATGCTTTGTTCGTAGTCATCCACTTGCCCTACATGTTTTCATCTTCCACTTGTCCTACATGTTTTATTTAGATTGAGTTTCATTAATGCAAACCATGGGCGTTGCAAGGTGTATGTGTGTAGCATTTTAGTGCTCCTTTGTATGCACCATAGCTACATATTGGGTCCACAAAATTTACAACCAATCAGAACTAGTTCAAGAGTTAATGCTTGCTTAATTAGTTTTGTTCGAGCTAATTAAGTATCTTGCTCTTGCAAAATTATTTTCATCTTAGCAACACACAATATGACACACAGACAAGTACATACATGCTTTGAAATTCCATGAGATGATTCTGTAATAATTGATGAAAATTATGTTTGGGTTGAATCAGTAGTTCTAATGGAGCCCAAACCGAGCCTATAGTGGAGGAGAGCCCGGCGGTACCTTACCCTCCACCCAACCACCGAATGTGCCGAGGCCTCCACCGCTGTTGCGGATGATGCTCCTGTTGCAAGACGCCGAGGACGAGGAAAACTAAGAAGCTCAAGGCGGTACACCATCTCAGAGGTCTTAGATACTGGGGCCCCTGTTGCACCGAGAAAATCAGCAGCAAAATACAGGTCAACATGCGGGTACATCGTAAGGGATAAAGTGCCAATCACCTATTCGAATTGGCATAAAGTGCCCCGAGCCACCAAAGAGGATCTGTGGATGAGCTCAAAGAAACCTTCGAATTCCCCGAAGGAGCCGAAGATCTTGTGCGTCGCGACGCATTGATGACCATGGATGCGGCGTGGAGAAACTTCAAGGCGAGGCTGAACACAAATTATGTGAAGCAAAACCGGTCGACCATCGGAGAGTACCCAAGATTGGAGCCATATTGGGATGAGTTTGTGGCGATGAAGCAATCGAGGCGACAAGGAAGTCCATGAGGACCACATTAGCATCGCAAGAAGGAATACTCACCCCACGGACTTGGCACGAGTGGGTGCGCGTAAAATTGCTCAATGGGAGAGGCAAGAATTAGAAGCGGTCAATTGGCTGGCACAAGTCCCTTGATCGGACTACGGACCGAGTGAAGCACTACGTGCTAGCGAGGCGAATATGTTGTCTCTTGGGGTTTATCATTCAAGAGCGGTGAAGACGAAGCAATGGCGCAACGAGTTCACGAGTTTCACGCCCATCCACCCAAGGATCTTTTCACCCGAGACGGGGAGAAAGACGAGCTAACAGCCCTAGGAAACAAAGAGCACCACAGTGGGACACGGGCGTCGGGTCAAGGTTCCATGGAGGAGTGGATTCCCGAGCACGGAGACTCTTATAGGAGTCGGAAGAGAGCTAAAGATGAGCGGTGAGAAGGAAATGGAAATGATGAAGGAAAGGGTTCTGCGAGAAATACAAGGCACCATTGAAGAACAAGTTGAGCGACAAGTACAACAAGCCTTGAGTCGATCGCGAGCCCACAACGTTTTCTCGATTCTACAGTCGTCGCGGCGATTGCGCGTCCACGCCATTGGCGAAGCGGACAACAACCATTATCCGTGGGCGACATACGGACCCCACACCTGTCGACTCAACGTGCGTGATGAACATATTTATGCAGTGCGCTCTGGGGTAGTCTATCCGTGCCAAGAAGGGGTGTCTGCACAATACCGATAGCGCCGAGTTATGCAAAGGTCCAAGTGGACACGGTATTTGCACGATTTCTTTGAGATCGGATGGAAAAACCCACCAATGATGAGATAACTACTCTAGGAAGTGCCGTCCACTCATTCATCCAATGGCGCAAGCGTGACATCGTCTTGGACCATGCAGTGCCATCCTCTCTGCGATACAATCCTCGCATCCGTCACGGCTGAGAGTGAAACGGGAAGAAGCAAAATGAGGTAGAAAAGAAATGCATTGAGGACCCCATCAAGATGGCCACCGTTAGTACTCCAAAGCGAAAACCTATAACACAGGTACTTCAAATGACAAACCTACAACCTCGATCCCAAAATTGGCACATTAGACAAGTCAGATCGGCCGGATCGGCGAGGCGAGATGAGTATGATGTCGTGCGACAAAAAGTAAGGGCAAGGCGAAGTCGATGACCAAGATGATCAACAAAGATTGAAATTCGAGGTAGGAAGCCCTTGGTCACCGCTTGAAGTTAAAAGTCTAACACCCATGATGCAGCGATTACATGCATGGTACTTAGATCGATCCAACCAAGGCGTACTCCCAAAGATGATCACCGCAATTTTCCGTGAGGAATATTTTCACCATGAGGGCCATGGCTACTTCTTAATAGAATTCGATAACTTGCACAACTTGTTCTATCACGACGCCCTCGACATATCTTTTTGAGATCTTTGGTCACTTGTAAGTGTCTAATATATTAATCTTGGCCTACATTCACGTAATACCGATAAATTTCATGTCTAACTAATTCGTTATATAGATACGAGATGATTGAAGTCACGAAGAACCAAGGGGCGATGGGATTCCTCGACCGGGAGCGGTTTGCCAACATGAAATCAAAAGAGTACCAAAGGAGGTCGAGAGTGCGTATATAAAGTTTTGATTAAACTACAAGACAAGGAGTTTATACTTTTGCCATACAATTTTAAGTAAGTTGCTCACTAGCTAGTTAAATTACTCGTTTATTTAGTTATTTACTCGATGTAAGGACTAATGGTGGCATCATGCATGTGTATGTAGCTTCCATTGGATTCTCGTAATAATTCATCGAGAAAAGAGCAAGATGTCGATCATGGATCCACTAGATAAACCTAAAAAGACTTTGAAGAGATGACACATTTAGTGAATGAGGCGTTCAAAAGATATTGTCGGAAGAGCTCGAGATACCGCCCATACCACAAATCCCTTACAATCCGTCACGAAGTTTCCAGTGCGCACGAAGGAATACTCTTATATCATATTTCATAGTAAATAGCTCCTTCGACGACATCTTAGTTCATTCGATTTTTGCAAGTGTCACAAGCGGTAAAAGGAACAAATTTATGTGGGTACTTCGTGTGCGAAGACATGCGCGAAATCTTATCATGCACAATAAAAGACAATGACGTAGAGTCAGTCATGCTTGACATGACACATTGATTCACACCACTCAATTTCTATATTCTCTCTTAATTTTGTTTTTATACTTACAAGCCTCAAGTTGTCTACGGTAGGATGCTTCCTTCAAATCCAAGGCATTCAGGGCCACTCGCCTACTTCATCATGAAGGAAATAATCAACAAAATGGCGAGTTTTATGACGAAGACAACAACGATCCAATCATCCATACTATTGTCCCAAATCACATGTCTTCAACCTCCAAGACCCGTGAGGCTTCTAGTTTACCTCCACTAGTTTAGGCTTTTTTACTTCAATTCTGTTTCATTACAAAGTGTAAATAACTCTTTGTTTCTTTCAAATGGGAACCCCTTCTTTTGCCGATGTAACTTATTTTGTCAGTGGTTGTGCAAGCCTTTTGGATGCAAGTACTCTTCATAGATATTTTGTATATTGTCTTATATATGACTGTTTGAGCATCGTGTTATCATCTCATCCTGATATTATGACTTCCTGTAATCGATAGGAACATTTATATCGTGAGCTATATGAACCTTTTCTTGGTTATGGACTAACCACCTTGTATATCTATTATATAGATATATAGCCATACTATTTCAATATATTATTTTCGGTTAGAATTGCGAATGATCTCACCAAAATCTTGAAATAGCGGTCAATTAGAGGAACTACTATCAGTAGTAAGCGCCACCATGAACATGTATACAAAGAAGGTAAAATGGTGTTTTTTGTTTGTCTTGTCTTACAATATTATAGGTGTTTTTTGTTTGTCTTGTCTTACAATATTATATGTTTCCTGGTTTGCTATTACAGTTTTGCCTTGACTGAAATGAAACGATCCGATGTGCATATTCCTGGTTTGCTACCGCCAATAACTTATACAAGGTGTGACATACTCATTTCTTCAATATTCTTTATATTACTTCATTTTGCATGCTTTTATTGAACAAATGCTGCCCAAACTAATCTGTTCTTCTCGCATGGTTGACACTTTGCCCGCAATTTTACGTACATAGCTCGGTTGAAGTATACAAAGCTAAATTCATGTTATTCTAGCAAGTTACCACCTGAATAGTACAATTATCCTTCAATATTTTTCTAGTTCCTTGATAATACATGAGTATGTTGGTCAAATGATGGATCTGATTTGTTTGGTAACATCTTCAATGTTGGTCAAATGATGAAGATATCTTCGATGTCGTTATTTGGGAGGGTTATAGAAAGGAATGATTAGTTTGATTATTCTATTGTCAAGACTAATGTTTTGTTTGTGTTTAATGCAATAGCTACTCAGTTTGTTACTTCTTTTCCTATTGCATATA
The DNA here is from genome assembly GCA_036346275.1 of Otatea glauca. Lineage (NCBI taxonomy): Eukaryota > Viridiplantae > Streptophyta > Magnoliopsida > Poales > Poaceae > Otatea > Otatea glauca. Next base: position 19,728,554 of record CM070712.1, on the reverse strand, counting down.
AACGCTGCAGACTTTATGCAGTTGATGCTAAGGTAGAGCTTTGTTGTTTCTCTGTCCAAATAAATCGAATATGGAGTTGTATTTGCCATTCTCTTTTAGTTCTATATTATATATTTGCTTTGTGGAGTAGAGAAAATTTCTACATTTCCAAGATCACATTGAAGGAGCTAATGGAATAGCATGGTACAAGTAATCAAAATGCATCTTCTTATAGGTTATCTTGTTAATTATATAACAACCATAGGTATGGGCATACCATGTAGGGCATAGGTTAGTGTGTGGGTATGTTGTGCATATAAGATGAACATCTCTTATTTCATATTTTTAGTAAGCTACTTGGATGCTTTGATCTTCGGGATGTTCGCAATCCTCACATTTCAAAGTTTGCTATGTTTGTATTGTGGTTCCAAAACTGCGTTTGGTTACATATGTAAAATTGTTTTTGGAGGCAAATAAGACAACTCAATCTTATACATGAGTGTAGATTTATAATTGTTAGTTGGTTTATGTATATCATGTCTGCGATATTATGTGCAAATAAGCCATACTTATATTACAAATCGATGGGCTACAACCAAATATTATGTGTTTTTATAGGTCTATTTTTAATAAACAAAAGAGGACTAGATCGGTTCACTTACTTAAATACAATATCTTTGACATGGCAATCCATATACGCATGTGCATAGGTCCTCACTGCTACATGAAATTTGTGTGCAAGAATTGCAAGCTTGGCAGGCATAGGAGGATTCTGAAAAGGACTTGTTGTGACAAGAATCATGCTTGGTTGTCTATTTTTCAGAACATCAGAACCAAAATTTAATGGCTATATATGTAGTTCCATAGGTTGAACCGTGTAAATTGTTATGTATGTAAACCATCAATTCAGTTTATGATGTATGAAACAATGGCAAACCATGTCAGTCAAAGTGGTCTCAGAAGGAACTCTCAAAAAAGAACCTTCTTTCTACGGAGGTATGGAATTTTCGTATTTATCTCATGCCTCTGTCTTTCTTCGTCTGATATATTGGATTCTTGATCACTTTAACTGCTACCATGTACTATCTCCTAGATGCTTCATTTTTTGTATTTCTAGAAATTTGTGTCTCTTCATGCAAACTTCACTGCTCTGTGTTATCCATATCATTTATGAGCTTTGCACTATGCAGCTAGAGGTAAGCAGCTCTCTTTTTCCTTCTTTCTTTCCTGGATGGTTTGTATCAGCAATTAGCAATACATGTTATTTCGGATTATATTGGTTAGTCTATAACAGCAATAGGTACTAATATGTATACTCAAATTTCAATAATTCAATGTATTCTTCTTGCTGTGTACATAATGAAGAGGCATGGCTAACGCCGCTGAGGCTAGCCAAAATGCCGATTTTTATTTTCGTGTGTGGGATTATCGTGCGGTTTTAGCCCAAAACCGCTCTTGAAGTAATATCTGTGACGGTTCTATCAAAAACCGTCATCGATACTATGTCTATCGATGGCGGTTTTATATACAACCGCCATCGATAATTGTGTCGATGGCGATTCTAGCCAAAACCGCCACTAATAGTCGTATTATCGATGGCGGTTTTGGTCTAGAACCGCATCGATATTTGAGTATCAGTGGCGGTTCTATCCAACAACCGCCACTGATAATTGTATTATTAGTGGCGGTTTTTGGCTCGAACAGCCACTAATACCCGAATATCAGTGACTGTTCTAGCCAAAAACCGCCACAGATAGTGTTATCTGTGGCGATTCTAGAACCGCCACTGATAATTCTCGATTATCAGTGGCACTAAATCTGTGACGGTTCAAAAACCGTCACTGATGGCAGTTATGAACCGCCACTGATGGCCTTTTTCAAGGTAGTGACAGTAACGAAACTCATGTCATATGCACGATCTGTGGTACTACATACCGGAGTATATACAATGTATATATTCAGATCTCTCGTCTGTGCGGTAGAATTTGATACGTACGTACCCCGTTGTGAACGACTGTGGTGCAGCTTAATTAATCCTTTGTACTAATTAGCCGAGATCATACACGTATAATATAGACGTACGTTCACATGGCACGGCCGGCTTCGTTCACACACGAATCAACGCGCAAGTGCATCGATCTCATGCATCCATGACGTACGCATGAGGTATGACACACGCGGAGTACATCACGAGGTACGCATGCGATTCCCGTCTCTGTACACACGTAGTATACCACCAAGTATATGCACTAGTCGAATACGTTTCACTGCGCCGCCGGTCATGAATGCCTTCGCCCACTCGCCGGCCGGCTTGGGAAGCTGCGCGCCAAATTAAGGGCGCGCACGCATGCATGCGTGGCCAGTTTATACTAGCAGATCGGTTTCGCAGCCGGCTAGATATATGGATAGGTCCACCAACTCCATGCAATTACTGCTGCTCGTCTCCTTATCCCGTCATGCTGCAATCTTCTTTCATCGATCTCTTCTTACGCTGTGATTTGCAGATAAATATACATGTGTATATGTGTACTGTTCAGCATCTTCTTCGAACTACTAGTCTACTACTGGCATAATACTGTAGTACTACTAGTTAGGTTCTTTCTCGATCTATCGTGGTTTCTCTCTTTCTTCTCATCTTGCCGGGGCCCGGTATCTTTAGAGTCCGTCCATGGAGATGCAGGGGTACTACGGAACCAGCGATGGCGATTGGTCGTACCACCCGCTGGCCGCGTTCCCCCCGTTGTGTTCTTCGTCGCCGCTCCTCGTGAGGTGAGTTACATAAGTGCTGATTTGTTTTGACTGCCCAGGCCGGAATCGCGTCAGACTCTTGACAAAGCCTGCAGATTAATTGCATTGACATGTTGTCATCAGCGAGCGCGACTGCTTACCCATCGCCACCGCGCCTGCTGACGATCATGGCGCGCTAGGTGATTGCTCGTCAGCTCCCGTTCTGAGGTGATCGGTTCTTCCTCTTCTTCTTCTGCCACCAACTTATGGTTTCGGTGCTATGTGAATATGCGATTGCTTATCTGCTTCACTCTGACATGCATGTGTGATACTTTTGCGCGGCGTCGATCTGCAGGGAGGAAGAGGCGACGGGCTACCTGCCGATGATCCCTGCGCCATCTGCCGCCGATGACCACTACACCTACCAGCTTGATATCCTTTCGCCTTTGCCTTCGGACGGCGAGACGGCGGGCCTCGACGACGCGCTTCTGCTGCTGCCGTTCAGCGACATCGATCTGGGGGCGTTCGGCGACGTCGTCGACGAGTATAAGGCTGCGCCTCACGACCCAGCGATACTGCCGGTGGATCACCATTTCGGTGCGCAGGACGCGCGCCATATGGGGAACATTAACCAGCAACAGAATGCAGCACGCGGCGTTCTCGTCCACGATCATCACGATGATAAAATGGTCGTCGCCGCGGGTTATGAAACTGCCGTGGGATATGCCGTGCAGCAGCTAGCGAGACCACCGGCTGTGCCGACACGGCGCGTGAGGAGCAGCAACAACGGATCAGCTGCTCCGGCCGGGAGAACTCGACTGGATCACATTGGGTTCGAGGACCTGAGGAGGTATTTCTACATGCCGATCATTGAGGCGGCGAGGGAGATGAACGTGGGGCTCACCGTGCTCAAGAAGAGGTGCCGCGAGCTTGGCGTCGCCCGGTGGCCTCACCGGAAGATAAGGAGCCTCAAGTCCCTCCTCCTCAACGTCAAGGTGATCCATGATCAGCAAGCGCTAGATCTCCATTTAAGTATTCATCTAGAATCCATCAACTTGCATGACCCAATCACCATCATGAATGCAGGAGATGGGGAAGGGCATGTCGCCGGCGGCGGTGCAGCGGGAGCTGGCGGCGCTGGAGACGCACTGCGCGCTGATAGAGGAGAACCCGGCCATCGAGCTGACGGAGCGGACCAAGAAGCTGAGGCAGGCGTGCTTCAAGGAGAGCTACAAGAGGAGGAGGGCGGCGTCCATGATCAAGCTTGACCATTGCTACAACTTTGGTCATCAACAGCAGCCTATACCACCAACTATTTCTCGGCACAGCCAGAGAAGCAGCTTCTTCGGCTACTAATTAAATTGCAACTGCAGTAGTATATACACATGCCTGTAATAGTGGTATAGATATAGATATGGTTATTAGGCGGATTCAGTAATGTTTTGATTTTCAACTGCATGGCTATAGTGGGACTAAACAGAGGCGGACCCAAGGGTGGCTTGGTGGGGCTTCAGCCCCCCTGCTCACCACGAGACAGCAGTTAGGAGATCTCTTCTTTCAGGGGCAGCACGCAAAAGCAATCAGCAGTCTTCAGATTTTATTTGTTAAATCTCTTCTTTCAGACGGTGGCAATGAAAAGTAATTTTTTCCATTGCATATTTACATACTAATACTATATTACATGCATTTAAATTTCAACTATAATATGTCGGCTTGTTCAGCCCCCTCTTGAATGAATCCTGGCTCCACCTCTGGGACTAAATATATATGTGCATGGCATGGTCTGAACAGAATTTATGTCAGTTTAGTAAGCTCCATGCGTTTGTAATCTGGCGAAATTGGTTATATGCCACTAGAAACACTGCTATTAGAAGAATACCGCTTAAAATGTGAAATTAAAATACTTCCACTAAAAAAAATAATGGTCTAGTCGAAAATATGACGTTTTATTTTCCTTCCGATCTTTTTCTTTTATTTGACATGTCAATTAATGAAACCCTTGTTTTGCCTGAGCAAGAAGGCCTGTGCGTTTTCCACAGAGAGGAGTCATAATTAATTTATTCGTGCATAATGTAAGGATCCTGCTCTTTGGTACGGAATATCAAGAAGGATAATCTATATGCATACAGTACTAGTCCACAATATTATTAAATTAAGCATAAGCTATTTATACGTGATAGTCTTACAATTCAGAGTAAGTTGCAGCGGAAATCCAAAAGCCTGTGGTATGCCCATACAAACCCTCAGACAACTGATAAGGTATAAGCCCTAGAAGATCGCATTATTGAAATTCCTGTATCCTACGGCAAAGTGTATATCTTCGGGGGTCTCTTCTTCAACTAAACCAACAAATAAGCAAGGGTGATTACTTTCGTACTCAGCAAGACTTAAGGTGTATCGCAAAAGTACAGTAAATACGGGCTATGTCAAAAGAGGCTTCTACGATTACTTTGTGTAAAGCGAAATTGATCTTGTAAATCAAGTAGTAATTTGCAAACGGAATTTTGTAAGAGGAAGTTTGACAGGTATATAAATAAATAAGAGTAGCATAGCATAGTATAACTTACAGTCCACCATGAATGTGAGAATCGCATCATCTTGTTACCATTCCCTAGCATAAAATTTGAAACAAAAACTTTCCAACAAATATCTCCAATTCAAACCATTTTGAAAATACCAAAATTTCTAACTATGTGATGACTTTATCAAGTGCCTTTGACCGCAGGCGCAGCTTTTCAAAAAGATTTAAACTCTGCAGAGTTATACAATTTTACCCACAAGGCATGACCGACTCTTTTTGCAAGCTATTATCACACTTCCTTTGGTGTACTGCAGAGGGTTATGACATAACCGTTACATTACATAGACCTAATTTTGCATCAGCCCGATGACGACAAACCCATACTATAGCGGCATAAGATATTTGTATATTCTCTGTACGCAAATGGTTATACTCCCTATTGTCCCACTTCTCCCTATAATTTGGCGTATATCTTAGTATTGGTATGCATTTACCCACACCTCTGTGTGGAAGCCCCTACAAGCAATCAGTGTCAGAAAACCTGTACATCTCCAGCCTTCTAATGTACTCAAAGCTAAATCTAAGTAACTTAATAGGTTAAAACCGTCCCATACCAGCACTTGTGGTTGTACGTGTTCTTGGCCTGATAAGAACCCATAGTTCGGTCCTTAATTTGATGCGGGTGATAATCTCCCCTACGCTACGTACAAGTCCCATGCACATCCGACTATTGCTAATAATCACCCACGTCAAAATCATAGTTTTCTTTTTATTTTTAACAAAATATCAGCAACCTTTGATGTCATATCCAACCTTTTTAATCATCTCTAACCTTTTTAATTTATAAAGAGCAACATGTTTGTTTACTAAAGCATGGCTAAGCATGGTTATTAAGTAATCCTGTATATCCATGTTGACATTATGTATTATCAAACCTTATTCTAGGGTTATCAAGGTTCACAGTTCAATATTTATTAAGTTCCATGAGATAGGTTTATAGCTACCAGTACTACAATATAGCCAATTTACAGAAAATATGCGCATGTATAAATAGATTTGACAAAATAAAATAAAATTAAAATGCTGGGATCAATATGATCAAAGGGGGTGCTTGCCTTGGTTCAGGAATCGACTCAAGGTCGAAGTCTTCAGTAGCAGCTTCATGTACGTTGGTATTTACACGTGATTATCGTTTCGTATAACAGCAATAAGAAGCAATGACAATAAAAGGCAAAAAGAAGTCAAATAAATCGATATAAAGGTTCTTGTGATAAAAACATTTTAAATATTGACTTATTTATTAATTAAGTTCATTGGTTTGTATTATGGATTTTAGAGTTCGTATTTTCTAGGATTAGGTTTTTAATAGGTTTCGGATGCAAAGCATGTTATAATATAATCATTTTTACATTATATGGTGGTCTGGTCTTAGGTAGCATTTAAGAACTGGTTTTGTATGTTTCATCTTTTATTTGTGAAAGTTATTAATGTCTTAGTTTTTATGCACATAGAAAACGAAATCTTTTATGAACTTAGTTCAACTAAATTAAACATTAAATCTTTTTGCAGATTGAGATGATCTCAACCCTAGGAATGTTTTGACACTAGTCCTATAAAGCATATAACAACTGGTTTTACACCTATTATTATTTATTTGCGAGTGATATGTATATGTTGATCTTTTATACATGGGAGGTAAAAACTATTTAGGAACTTGATTCAAACTAAGTTAAACGTTAAATATTTCTGCAAGATTGGATGATATAGACCTATAGAGTGTTTAGAAAATGGTTTTACATGCATTATCCATTATTTACAAAAGTTATGCACATGCTACTACTATGTGCATATAAAACATGGTCTTTTGTAAACTTGGTTCAAACCTAATCAAACAATAAATATTTTTGCATACACAGGGTTATGATGGTATTAACAGGGCTTAGGAATTTGTTTCACAGTATTTTAAATTTATTTACACTAGTTATTGCCCTTTTGATTTTCTATGTATTAGATATTATACTATTTTTAAATTAAATTCAAACTAGGTTCAACTATAATTTTTTTTTGTAGAAACGAGCTATTTATAGTCTCAGGAATTTTATAAATTTTATTTCATAATTTTATGGGTTAGGGTTTATATACTTCTAATAGTGACCATATTAGGTTAATTCAAATTTTAAATTCAAATAATTTAAAATGGGATTAAAAAATAAATATATTTACATATTCTGAAACTACATAATTTTATATGAATTTAGAAATTTATTTTGCTTTATTTGGATTTAAAATGTAAAAGTTATGATCACTTGAATGTTGCCTGTTGAATAATTCTTCAGAAAATCACAAAATACGTTTCCTCCACACGAAAGCGTATTCTTGGAGTTTGAATGCTTCATAGTCTTGTGCCGGCTGACAGCTTGTCCCAACACGTCAGCGACTTCCAAAATAGAGCCGAGAGGGGGCGAGCTCGCCGACGGTGAGGCAAAGCTGGAGTTGGCCAGCCGACTCCACGAGGAGCTCCAGGGGGCTACGGTGCACCTAGGGGTGGGCTTGGGGCTGCCGGCAATGTACGGAGATGGGTCATCACTATGCTCAGGTGGCGGTTGCCATGGGCGATCGACTGGGAGGAAGAACGAAGGTAGTTTAGGCTCGGGAAGTGGGTGGTTAAGCATCAGTGAGTTCAGGGAAATCCATTTTACTGGTTTCCTTTAGTGGGGAACGGCCGGAGCTGTGCTAATATCGAGCTCGGGCGATGGCAGAAATGGCAGAACAGAGGAGGAGTAGTTTAGTTAGTGCTTAATCTCGGGGAGGTACGGGGTGAGCATCAGGGGTGCTAATAGAGTCCAATTTATCGATTAACAGTAACGAGGATCGGCCGAGGAGGTCTGCCACTTGCGGGCAGGCGTGAGGTAGAACTATGGTGGTGGCGAGCTCACGAGCTTCTGGAGCTGTAACGAAAGTTTAGAAAGGATCAATAGATGCTAAGGACACTTAAGCTAAGTTGAATTGGAGAATGGTTCACCAAAGAAGCTTAATCGAAGTTCTTCCCCTCTTTGTGTGTTTCTTCGATAATGGCGGCCTTGCTGGTTATTTGGTGTGGTTCGGGCTGAGCAATGCTCAAGGGTGAGGTGTGAGGGAGCTCAGGAGTGTCTGTGAGCAATGGTAAAGCGTGGCTGGTCCTTAAATAGGTGAGGTGAAGCGGTGAATTGCAGTGCGGTGTCGCAATTTCTATAGACCCGAGATGATGGCGCGGGATTTGTGGTGCCAGGATATGGAGAACTAACCAAGGCAGGGTATGGCGAGAGCACGTCGTGTCCGGCGGCGGTGACTGTAGGACGGCGGCATGGCATGGCGCAGTGTTCTTGGTGTGCGGCGCATTGCTGTGGCACGGCTTGGGCAAGAGTGTGGCGACTTTGACAAGAGAAGAGGGCAAGGCAACGAAGGCAGTGTAGGCTGGGGCACTGCCCAGTGGGCCAAGGCACAAAGGATGGCCCCACATGACAGTGAAAGCAAGGAGATCACTCGATTTCGATACTCAAGAAAGGATAAGGTCTCGCATTTAATTGGGCCATAAATATTGTTCTAAAGTTCTTGAATTTTTTTTGCATGATCTAGAGAAAATTTATATCCTACTAGAGAAATCTCAGATGAAGATCTTATTTGTAGAATTTTATTAAATTCTGACAAAACTACTGTTACAATTTTAAGTTCTCCTATTTTGATTTTTTTGGGAATCTAAATTGGGTCTATTTTACTTGTAAGTTTTTCTGTGTGATCCCATGGATATTTAGAGGTTTCCATAAAAGTTTTAGATGATGATCAAATTTACATATTTTTATAAAATTCTCACATTGATTTATTAAGTTATTTGCATTTTCTATTTTTGATTTTTCAAATGCATCAGATGAGCTTGTTATTTTTAGTAAATTTTATGCCAGTTCCCTAGTACTATGAGTGAATTCAGAAAAATTTCAAACGGTTATCACATTCGTACATTTTTAATAAATTTCGACAAGGTTACTGTTCTTAGCCACCTGTCACTATGTTTTATTTTACATTGCAATAAATGTGTTCAAATTCCTTTGAAATATTTTATTCCAGTTTCTTAGAGGATGCATAAGGTTCCAAAAAATTTTTAGAGAATGATCATGTCTAGATGTTTTTGAACAAATCTAACAGGATTCATGTTCTTTGTTTAAATGTTGTTTTAGATTTCCTTGAGGTATTAAATGTATTAAAATTCTTTTGAGACTTTTTTTGATAACTATGGAGAAGGACTAGAATTTAAATAAATTTTCTTGAGATTTTTCTTCATATGATTTTGGTTTTCATATTTGGAAATGAGAAATCCAACAATAAAAATGGTTTTCTTAAAGATAAAAAATTTAGTATAAATTCAGATAATTTGGAAATTCAAAATAAAATCACAATTAAAACTTAATTTCATAGTTTTTTCATTTTGAAATAGAGGATTTCGATAATACAGATGTTCTTTCTTAAAACAAAAAATTAAGAAAATAAGGAAAAAGACTGAAATTAAAATTAAAATCTTGGTTTCAACTAAAATTTTTTATTCCCTCCATTTTCAAAATTTTATTTTATCCATTTTTAAATTTCTTAAGATGTTACACATAATTAATTTAACTTACAATCAAGCATACATTCGAAGCACTCTTTGTCTTATTTCTTTTTATATAGAAATAGAGGATGCCATACAAGCATTTAGTCAAGTCTAATCATAAACTATCTGAACAAAGAAGTTAGATTCGGCGATGCCCCTTTCGAGGGCATTTCAATTTTGCTAGTATCATCATTTTTGCCGCTCGAATCCATATTGAGATTAAGGAAAGGAAGTTAATTGTGAGACCCCGTCCTGATGAACAGGAACCTCCATGTGATTACTGTGCTATTCCCTGGATCAGTAGCTAGCACTCACATGTTTACAACAATTGGAATCACAACCACACCACAAATAATTACAGTGAAAACTAATATACAAAGAGAAGCTTACAAGGCAGAGGATAGCAGCAAAAGAAGCAATATCTTGTAGCGTGCCCATCCGACCCGCAGGCAACTAACAACCTGCGACGAAAAGAGACTCGAAGCCTCGCTAACTCATCCACCTAAAATAATAATTACGCAAGGGTGAGTACTTTACATACTCAGCAAGACTTGAGTAAAACCTATAACATATGCAGGCCATTTCAAAGGAAAGGCTAAAACAGTTAATTTGCATAAAGCAAAATTGAATTGTAAAACAAGTTATCATTTGCAAACGGAATTTATAAGAGCAAGTTGATTGGTAATAAAATAGATACAACAGTAAGTAATACTCACAGTCCTCCATGACGTGAGTTCGAATAATCCAAACCATAAGGTCCATCAATGTCAGCCCTTCGACATAAAGCGACAGTTGCTAAAAACAAATTCAGACCAAACCCATTTTAGAAAATACTAAAGACTCTAGAATGGAATAACGTCACCAAGTGTCCTTGACCGTGGACGCGGCTAATCGATTAGATTTACACTCTGCAGAGGTGTACAACTTTACCCACAAGGAATGATCAACCTTTTCGCCAGATCAATTAACACACTTCCTTTGGTGTGTCGGTAAGGAGATCATACAGATCCGTTACATTATCTAGACGTGGCTTTACACCAGCCCGGGACGTTAACCCTCGCCCTGAAAACAGAGACACTCACCCAAGTCGTGGATCCACATTTATCACACCCAACACCACGTCTCTGTCCATGGTAAGGCGTACACCGTTGCATTGGTATGTAGAAACCCCTACAGACAGACCTGACCGGAATGCCTGTGCAATCTCCCGCCTTCCTTAGATGCAAAGCCACATCTAAACAACTTAGTAGGCTAAGACCCGCCCATACAAGCCCTCGTGGTTGTACGGAATTCTTGGATCTACCGTCCTATTGCTCGGTCCTTAATCCGACACGGGCGATACTCCACCCTACACTACGTGCAAACCCGTCTGCACATCCGGCTATTGCCAATAATTGCCCGCATCAAACCATAGTTTTATTTTGGGTTTTTAACAAACTACCAACAACCATTTTCCCAAAAAGGACCATTTAGGTTCCATATGAAACATTTCAATAAACAATTTTAATCATGATCATCTACCCCACAAAAAGCTAGAGCATGGCTAAGTAAGGATAACATGATCGCATATACCCAATTTGGCATTAAGTAATGTCTAGCCCTATTCTATGGTTATCAAGGTTCACATGTACATAATTATCAAGGAGTTTCATGAGACAACAGGTATATCTACCAGTACCACAAAATAGCGAATTTACAGGAAGTAAACGCATGCATAAAACAATTTGATAAACAACATGATAATTAAATACTGGGATCAATATGATCAAAGGGGGTGCTTGCCTTACTTAATCATTGCTTACGACGAAGATGGGGTCACGGCTGACAGAGGAAGAGACGTCGGATTCTACACGTCGATCAATCGGAAATAAAGCAAATATTCAACTTTAATAAGGGCAAAAAGAAAACAGACAACAAATCAAATAAAGATTCACTGCAGAAAATAGGAATATTTTAGGGTTTGAATTATGAATTTCCACATCTTAAGTTCAAGATAAATAAGCATTCATATAGTTAAAGGCTTTTGTTATGAATAAAGCAGGGTTTCTTTTATAGATTATCTTTTCTAGAACTACGAATTCAAGAGGCTAAAATTATGATTTCTGATATTTATAACTTCGAATTATAGATGCTAAAATTATTTAAATTAATAGAATTAAAACATTAGAAAAAGGGGTTATGCGAATAGCACTTAATCCGAATGATATTACACAAGGAATGATTCAGAATAAGGTATATCTGATAAGTTAAGTTACTGGATTTACTTATGGTTTCTAAGAAGGTTCTGGTGATACAAATATATATTAACTATGGATTTCATCATTATTGCCAAGTTGCTTATTCATATTATGAAGTTCATGAACCATAAAACTTAGGGTTATTTGGCTACTAGGATTTATATGCAAAACATGACGAAACAAGATTATTTCTTCAGAACAGGATAATATATACTTTGAAGAACATTTCTAAGTTGATTTCATACATTTTAGTGTTTAAACGCGACATTATATTCATTGCTGAAAAAGCTTATATGATAATAAGGTTTATGTTATAAGGAATTGGATTAGAAGTGTAGTGAACAATTATCACTTAAGGTTATTGCACTAGCTGGATTCAGATGAATATCAAGCTATAAACAAAATATTTTTCCAGAATATGATAGCCCATATCCCAAATATCACTTCTAAACCGATCTTCATAATATTTGCATTTAGACGAGATATTCTACGAGGTGTTGAAAATGCTTAAGTGTTTCATTTATTTAGAAAACATAACATTTAGGGTTATGTTACAAGACTCTTTTATATACAAACCCTAAAGAAATAATATTCTTTCTTCAGAACATAGTAGCATGCACTTTATAGAGTATCTCTACGCTATTTTCATAAAGTTTTACACTTAGACGAGGTGTTTTATAAGCCACTGAAAAGGCTTAAGTGTTTCTATAACTACATGACAGATTCAGTTTTCAACATAAGTTTGCGATTGCACCTTATAAGATAATCTATCCATTTTTCAGGTATAAACCTGGGTTGACTCTAAGAACGTTTCAAAGTTAGTTTCGTGATATTTGGCTTTTATCCAAAATGTTTTCCATATAAACGATCATTAGGGCCTAATACGTACTTAACCCAAATTTGTATAAATATGAAGTACTTTTGCATAACCAAGAAGGATATTACTTTTCAAGATTCTAGGATTTAATCTTGTCAAATTTGAAGTTCATTTGTGAAAGTTATAACTATTCGAATTATACAAGTATTGGAAATTCAATTATTTGGTTAAGTGTTATTCATAACTTTGTTATAATGATTCTTGTTGAATCATTTAGTTTGATCACATTAGATATTTAGAACCCAATTTCTTTCCATGACTTTTCTTTTCATTAATTATGCATGTACCCACTCTTTTCTACATATACAAGGCTGATGTCTTGACGCAAATCACACTTGTATATATATATAGGATATTTCATTAAAACATTTTAACAGTGGTAAATTACTCATTATTATACCAATTCACATCTTGGTACACCTATTAGGTACTTTTCATATGCATATACATATATATTGCTACTAATTATTATATGCACACATTTATCTTCATATATCTTTTTCATTTGACCCTTTTATTATTCATACATCAAATCCAAAGCAAGTTTATACCTTAATCATTTCAGCATATTAAAGTAGCCCACTGACATCTAAGTTTTTACAAATCAATTTCATTTATTTTAGAATTTCCTTTATACAATTATTCCTTTTTGATTATTTATTCTATTGAGAATAACCTTTAATGGGAAATGATTTAAACAAAGGCAAAATACAAATATTTTTATATATTTGAGTTCCTAGATGTATAAAGATTCTAATAAAATTGTTTTCATTAAATTCTAAGTTTATCTACAACATTTTAATATGTAGCATACATTGAGCCCTTTTGTTTGAATTTGAATTTCAAATACATCCAGAGATCATTTTCAAAATATTATTTCATATTCTGAATTTAATTGATTTTGCATGAATATAGAAATTTATTTCATTCAATTTGGATCTATGGTTCAAAAGTTATAGCCATTTAATTTGATTCGGGTCTTGAAAATGAAATGGAATTCAGAAAATACGTTTTCGAAAAGAGGTGGCGCCTTTACCGGTTGAACTGGAGATTTTTCTCTGACTGACAAGTCGGACCCGCCAGGCAGTGAGAGAGAGCAGAGGAGGCGGCTAGGGCACGGCGGCGACGGCGTTCCGGTGGGGCTCCGGCGAAGGCGAGGGCACCTCGAGCACTAGCTCGCTGACGCGAACCCGCCGGCGGGCTTGGTTGTCATCGGAGATGGCCGCAGCTACCTCACCATCGAGAGGGGGCGGCGGCAATGACGGAAGCTCACCGGAGAAGAAGAAGAATAGCGTCTCAGCTCGAATGGGTAACGATATGAGCATAAGGAAGTGTTAGGGGTTCTATTTTACCGCCTAGTTGATCCGAAGAATGACTGGAGCGGGCTGCCACCGGTGACCGGCCGTGGAGAAGAAGGCGTGCGCGGCGGCGGTTGATCGGCAGGTAAGAGCTGAAATCGATGAGTGAAATGGGTTCAGGGATGCTCAAGGATGCTACGGTTGTGAGTGATTCGAGAATGGCTCACCAATTTGCTTGAACGGCTTTCTCCCTTTTTCTTGCTTACGGCGGCAATGGAGATGACAGAGCTGAACTTGGCAGTGATTTGGAGAAGATGATCAGGCTGTGAGGTTCCTAAAGGCACGCAAGGAGAGGCAGCAGCTAGGCTCTTCACTTGCTCCACTTAAGAAATTTTGGCTTGAGGATCACTTGATCTCCTAGCACCACTCTGGTTTTGTGTTCACTGGAATGAGGATTGAGCAAATGGAAGAGATGAATGATTGGCTTTGGCGTGGAATGACTCAGTGGCTGGCTTTGGTGTGAGAATGAATCAATGGGTGTAAGGACCCGAATCCACTGATTTGAACCCACTGTGTTTACCGCACTAGTCCCAGGATCAACGCTAGTGCACACAGCTCAACATTGGTACATATCACATCATACTCAACGATAATAGACTAATACTCCATTTATTGATATAGCTAAGTGTATGATCTTATGACCAACTTACATTATTAAGCCACGCAGGGCAAGACTTGAAATATAAGCTAAGGATTAAGCAGCGGAAAGTAGAAAACGTAGATAGCTCATCAGTTCACCACAGGCAACTGACAAGGCTCGAACCCTAATGACTCGTGTCCTCCTGGAGCTCCTCCTCCAACACAGATGTTGATTCTTCAACTGTGATTATTGTTGTTGGCAAGGGTGAGTACTTAAAGCACTCAACAAGTTGTGCACAGAATGCAATTCTATGTAACTATATGCAAGGCTTATTCCAAAGGATAGGCTTTCATGGCTATTTTGCAATAAGCAGCATTTACGAACAAATACAATAAATAGATCATCAAGATTGTAAAACAAACAACAGTAAATAATAGTTTCAGTGTCCCTTAAGTAAACCAAGTTTTTTAATCCTAAGTCAATTTTCAACTCCCAAGGCATCCTGCCATCCCAACCAAGTTTTCCATTTAATTAAGCTAACCCTTAACTGTAATTCTCGAGCATTGCTCAATACCGCAAGCACGGCTATTTGAATAGTTTTACACTCTGCAGAGGTTATGCACTTTACCCACATGATACAACCATACACCACAAAGGCGAGTGATTATAATAAAGCCTTTACAATGCGCTGGCTTAACCCGATACCACCCGCTAAGGTTTCAACACTGGTGGGACTGGTTACCACATCCAGGGCCCCCCTCTTGCGCCATGTGAATTACTCCATAACTCGGGAACTCACACCGACCAAGATAGTACCAAAGTTAAGACATTACAAATTAATCAGCTAGGCTGTCCCATACCAGACATGTGGTTGCATGATTGACTCAGGTCAAAGGCTTGCAAGTTAAGTCCTTAGGGTGATCAAGGCAAGACATCGACATACCCTCTGCCCATCGGGCCCACCTTGGCATACTCGCCCCTTGTCACTTGCCCCAATCTAAGTGATTATCACCCAAGTTGATTACCAAGCACCACGTGCCATCAACAATTCAACATCGTTGCGTGACATGACTCACCACAAACAACTCAATCTCATCGTGTGATCTCACATGACACACAAGTTCATAACAATGTTCCATATTCCATTAGTCAAGATTAATTATCAATGATTCAGGCACATGTGATGACGTGGCATGGCTAAGCAACTAATACGGTCTAACCACCCCCGGTTGATTATCATTACTAACCAACTATAGTTAACCAAACTAGGGTGACAATATATCATGGCATACAAATGACAAGGTAGGGTATAAATCAATCTGGTATAATAGCTAAATCCCAATTTAATTGAAACAATTGTATACTTGAAATACTATGCAATAAAGTAAAACAAAAAAGTATTTGTATAAACATGGGTTCAACATGATCAAAGCACAACTTGCCTTGGAATAGGTTCTGATCTTGCTCTGGAACTTGCTCTTGAGTTGATGGATCTTCCTCCGAAGTGTCGCACAATTCAACGTCTACGCGTACCGGAGGAGAAAAGCAAATAAATACCAAAACAGAGAGAAAATGAACTTAAAAAATCAATTAAAATTTACCATTAAATATATCTCAATTTTGCAAATTTTTAAAAATTTGAATCACTCAAATCCGAGTTAAAATGCAAAAGTTATAGCATTTTGAAGTTTGAATAAATACTGAAAATACGGTAATTGGGAAATCCGAATTAACTGGATTATTTTTAGACTGAAAAACCGATTATTGCGTCAGCATGACGTCAGGGTGACATCATCACCGAGCCGGCCAATCAGACGGTACCACGTGTCTCGCGTGTATGGACTGAGTCCACCGCCCGCACCGGTTCACGTTGGACACAGCTCACGGGGCTACTGCTCTGCGCTCGACATGCGGCGGCACGCGGTTGGCCACGGCGCCGGTGCGATCTGATGCGCCTAGATCCGATCGGACGGCTTTGGGCAGGGGTGCACATGGCTACGCCTCGATCGCACGATCCGAATCCAACAGCTACTGTTACCCGAGCTGCTTACCCACGCGGCACGATCCGGAGCGTCCAACGAAGATCGAACGGCTGACGGAAGTCGAAGCTTGACGATGGCGCTACGGCGGCGGACACTCACCAGCGTTGGAGACGAAGACGGTGGCGCTATGCTCCGATGACCAAACGACGACGAAAACGCCTCAGCTCGACGCGACGCAACACGGTGATCCCGGATCTGGAACCCGAACGGCGAAAAGCGGCTCGACGACGGCGGAAAAGGGAGGAAAACACGTCGGGGATTCGGCAAACTTCGACGAGCTCGCACGTCCAGGCAAAGGCGTCTCGGCGTGCGACAATTGACCAGGAGGTGCGGCGCGGGGTGAGAGGTTCCGCGCCCGCGGCGGCGCCTTAAATAGGCGCACGGGAAGGCGTGCGTAGCGCGGACTCTGAAGATGACTCCGTGGAGGCGGCGGACTCCGGCGGCGACACGGAGAGGTGATGCGGCCTCATCACGAGCGTCCACGCGGCGTCCATCCCACGCCCAGGCGCGCCGAGGACGCTGGCGAAGCACACCGTTGGATCTTAATCCAACGGTTGGCTTTCTTAGGGTTAGGGTTTTGGCTGGAAGCGGCTGCGAGGGCTACAGGCGCCGACAAGAGTGGGCCGCCCACCTTCGTTCGATCCTTTTAAAAGCTTTTTGATTTAAAATAATTACATAAAATTATTTAACTGGTTTCAGGCAATTAATTATCAGGAAAAATCCCAGAAAAATCTCAAAAATACTTTGAGGCATTTTGAACTCAGATAAAATATTTTTGCCAAACATTTATTTTAACTTTGCATCAATTTAAATAGTTTTCAATAAAAGACCAATATACTTAATTTAAAGTTAACTCAAATAAAACCAGAAAAATCTAATAAATTCCATAAAAACATAAAATGGACAAATAACCAATAAAAGGATTTTAAAGCAAATTTTGGGATGTTACAACGGGCTGGCTTAAACACAGCCGTGTGAAGGAAAACTCTAGACTTTGGTGAGGTGTCCCTAAAGCACACGAGGTGAGATGGAGACAGTACTGGACATCGAAATGGCCATCAACCGAGTTGAAAAATTGCAAAACTTTTTGACAATGGTCTAATGGGAGTGCTTAGCTTCCAGTAAAATTTTGGGATGAAAATACCATATGGTTAATTAATTAAAATTCTGACACTGTGCACTGCTCAGAATTTTGATTTCGGATTTTAATTTATTTAAGGATTCAAATGTTATTATTTATTTTTAAAACTTTTTTACTAGCTTTTTCTGTGTTAAGAATATCTCTATAGAAATTTCAAGTCAAAATATGGTGCAATTATTTTACAAAAATTCTGACATGTTAATTTTCAGATTTTCAAAGCCTCTGTTTTTGAATTTTTATAAGGTTTAAATGACATGATAAATTATTGAAATTTTTACCAGAAGTAGGCTACACTTTGAGGATGTCATGGTAAGTTTTATGGCTCCTAAAATTTTTTTGATGTTTTTCTAGTATCTTGACTTCTACTGTTTTTAGTCAAAAAGTATTGTCCTCCATTTCATTTATTCATATTCCTGTACATAAAATTATTATTTGTTGGCTGAATTCATCCACTGCATGCTTAGAGTTACCTTGGTAGATATTTCTAACTTTTACTTTTACCTTTTTGCCATTTTCCATTTACTAATTATATTTTTTTGGATTTCCATACAATACAAAAATCTAAAGAAATTCAAATAAGAACCAATAAAGCCAATAAAACTCATAAATAAATATTTTAAAATTTAAAATATTTATTTTTATATTACTTTATTTTTCGGGATGTTACATTAATTAAATTTTCAAATCACTGACTTTGGCCTATTGTTGAATCCTACTCAGCAATTTGTTTCTGTCTTTCATTGAATCTTTTTCATGGATCTATTTTCTATTAAATCGCAGAAAACATGAATTTAGGTTTGAAATTAATTATTTGTGCATAGATGATTCTACAACATTCTAGGAGGATCAATTTTGTCCTCACTAGGAGGGAGGACAAATGAACATACATAGATTGTAAGGTTATACCTGATAACATTCCTATCGAGGTGTGGAAATGCATTGGAGATGTGACGATCATTTGGCTAAATAATTGTTTAATATAATTTTTTGGTCGAACAAGATGCCTAACGAGTGGCGGAAGCACATTAGTACCAATTTTCAAGAATAAAGGAGACCAAGCAGTTTTAGAGGTCAGCATCTTACTCCCTCCATTTCTTTTATAAGAGGTATTTTGGTCATACACTAGGATTAAAAAAGTTGTAAAACCAAGAGGATGGTAGGGGAAATGACCATGAAGTATATGGTCATGGTGTTAATGTCTTGGATTGGAAAGAGAATAGTAGGTGTTCACTAATGTTATATACGCTCCTTATATTTTGAAACAAAACTATATTCTTTATATTTTAAAAGGGATGGAGTATTCATCGTGCCCCATGAACTGATAGATCCTACCATAATTCTGTGCAATATGGAGCTGGTCAGAAAAAACTTTTGTCCTGATGATGTAGGTAATATTTGTGAAGGATCGAAAAGGCGACTAAAGGGGGTTGAATAAGAGCCAAATGAAAATTTCCTCTCCAAAAATATCAAGCCACTTATCTAGCTAAAAGAGCAAACTAAAATACTCAGCTAGGCTAGCACCGGACAAAAGTTCTCTACTCTCAGGTGAACAGTAAAATCGTCATGAACAGAAAAAACAGCACGATTTCAAAAATAAGAATCGAGATAACTTTTGATCGGTTGATTCAAATCCCATGAAACTTTGTGTACACCTTCCTATGGATGTCAGGAACCTATTCCAACCTTCAATCGTAAGGATTGATATTAAAGTTCTGACCTTTTTCAGTTTAAAAGAGAGTTGCACCTACGATAGGGAAACTCACAAATTTAACCATGAGCTTACTCGTGAGGATTTAATGATTAAGATGATCTTTCACATGTCACAGCAAGCAAGAGAAACGAAGAAACAACTCTCAAATGTGCAAGAACCGAATCTACCACAAATCCTTCCTTTTTAAGCCAAGAATAGGTTTCTTGAAAAGAACTTTGGAGATCTTATTTAAAACTTACCTAGGTCATTGGAATATGATCCACAGAAGATTCATGCATCAAACATTCATCCTTAGTAGCACAAGATCTAGAAAGAAATAAACTAGAGGGAGATCAAAGACTCAAAAAGGAAGGAGACCAACACTTTGAGCAAGAGATGTTCTACTGAATCTTGTTGTGTTGGAACATATTCTAAGTGAGTTCCTCAACTACTTATGCGTCCTAGATCCAATAAAACACAGCAGGTAGGAGGTGAAGCACAACTCAAGTTATAATAAAGAACCAAGCAAAAATGCAAGAACATAAATATACTTCAGAACATAGATTAACTTGGATCTTGCATTGCTTAGTGAGGGATGGTTACAAAGTCACACTTCCAAGTGGGCAAAGCTCAATAGAGCATAAAGAAACCAAAGAACCCTTCTCTAAGACTTCTCTCAGACTTGGTTCAGACAGAGTCGATGATGGAGGCATCCCTCCACTCCTCTATTTATAGCACACTTGGAGCAGTCCTCACCCTTAGATGACCTTCTTGATGCTCAAGAAACCTTATCAAGGGTTCAGATTTACCCCCTCTCTCATACATGGGCTGACCCTAAACCCAACAACATCATGGGTTTTGAGCATACCCTTTAACACTAACTTAGCCTTTACTCCACTAGCGAGCTCTTGATCCAATGATCCTCCTTCGCTTGAGTAGGACTCAAATTAGCATCTTAGCCATCCGCTTCACCATGATGGCTTTTGCTTCCTTGATCATTTTAGATCTCAAATCCTCCCTGAGCCTAGTCTCAATCCACCTTATCATTGCCTGTCATGTCCATCACCAATGTTTTTATGCTCCAGCTCCTTATCTTTCCGGCTCGCAACCATTTCCTGGTCTTAGCCATCTTCCGACGTCCTTTGACCATTCTAGACCTCAGCTCTCCTAGCGTAGTGCCGGTCTCCTCCGCCTTACCATAACCTAGCAAAGTCCTACAACCAACACAGACAAACAAACCATCCCCTAGCATTGTTCTAGATAACATATGCAAATAATCTCACAAATATCAATGACCGGTCAAACATCAAAATATCTCATTTGGATCACTTAGTCTGTGACAACCTTAGACTGTGACCATTCAAGGTCACTGTTGGCTGTGACTACTCAAACTCACTCTTATAAAGGTCATGACCACTTCCTTAATGTTCAGGATCACTTCCCAAAAGGTCCTTAGAGGTCTAGACTACTCCCACGGTGGTCTAAACAACTCCAAAAGAGGCCATGACCACTTCCCTATCGTTCCTTACAGGTCTAGATCACTCCCACAGTGGTCTAGGCCACTGCATTAGAGGTCACGACCACTTCTTTAGTGATCCTTAGAGGTTTAGATCAATCCCACAGTGTTCTAGACCACTCCCACAAAGGTACTTAGTGGTCTAAACCACACTACTCTCATAGTTATAATTCCACTCTTACAGAGGTCCTTAGATGTCACGGTCTAGACCACTCTCACAGAGGTCCTTAGATGTCTAGACCACTCCTATAAAGATCACGACCACTCCTATATAGGGCACGACCACTCGAAAAACGACCACCCTAGTGGTATTGAATGTCACAACCACCCTTGTAAACGATCACTCTAGAGGTCACAAAGACCACGACCACTCTAAAGAATGACCTCTTTAGGGAATGATCACCCTAGAGATCACAAATGCCACGATCACTTTAGAAAGGAACACTCAAGGGGCACAAGCAATCTAGGCAAGGCCAAGACCCCTCAAACTCAATTGCCCAAGACAAAGTAAGCTCATATCAAACTCAAACCTGAGCACTAAAGGTTCAAACATAGTCAATTACTCATGTGCTGGTCTCTCAAGTTGCTATCTCTCTTCGTGAATCGTGACCCGATGGAGGATTTCCTTGCTTGGCAATGTGACCTGAAGGAATTTCTTTCACCAAGTCGACTTACAAAGCGTTTATCACTACTACGAGCAGACATCACCGCCGGTTCCAAAACCCCATCATCGCCGGTCATTGGCGCCGCAGATGATTGGTCAGCGATGATACTGGGATTATCACCGCCGGCTCAGAACCGGCAGTGATAAGGATTATCACTGCCGGTTCTACCTACAACCGGCAGTGATATTGGACTATCCCTGACGGATCAATCCAAAATCCGGCAGTGATAAGGATTATCACTGCCGGTTCTATCTACAACCGGCAGTGATATTGTACTATCACTGCCGGATCAAACCTAAATCCGGCAGTGATGATAATTATCACTGCTGGTTATACATAAAACCGACAGTGATATCGTACTAGCACTGCCGGGTTGTACCATAATCCGACAGTGATATGTACATATCACTGCCGGTTTTCTCCAAGAACCGGCAGTGACAAGCTTGCATATTTTTTGTGCAATAAATATATTTTTATATAATTGTTTACAATGTCCATATGTAGTATATAAAGCATCGTTCAAATCATAATTCAAATATATCCATGTATGTATGAAGCATCGTTAAAATCATAATTCAAATATATTAAATTAAGCATCACATAATTTGTTTTTACAATGATTTATTTACAAATGTAGCTCGACTACATGTCATCCCATTCGCTTTGATTTTACAAAGAGTCGAAGTAGACACGTCACGCGTCTAGGCCGTAGGAATGAGGGCGATGAGGCTACCCGTGGAACTCGCCGTTTGGATTGATGATCTCATCATGAATGAATCCGGCGATCTGTTCTTGAATTGCTATAATTTCTGTCAGCAATAACTTATTGGTTCTCGCTTTTAGCGCTGTTTTGAACAAAAAGGAAGTTAATTAATGATGATATTTGTTAAATAAAAAAGGGCATCAAAGTGTAATTACGTACCATGGCTTCATTATAGCCGACACTCTCCGTGACAATTGAATGCATATTTGTACATACATAGAATGCACATAAATTGTTTCCGGGTTCCTGCCTCATGCATGGAAAGTCATTTATTATTTCAAAATTTTTCCTGTATGGACGATACCGAACACTTTTCTTGCAGTACCGTGTGAAAGCCCTGTGAATGATTTTGAATAGTAATTAAACTTAAATGCAATAAAATGGAATTTTGCCAGAGTAATAACGCAACGATCGAGTTTACCTGTTCAGCATGTCCCAAAGGTCTTGGTACAGATTAGTTTGTTTTCTCCTTGAGTCCAAGACAAAATCTCGCTAGCATCTAACCGGATGACGAGGAGGACCAGTGAAACCTGCACATATATGTCAACGTAGTCAATTACTCCCACATCGTATGTGTTACGCAAAAATAGTAAAACGATATTAGAAGTCGAGATATAAAAATGTTTTGTATTGAAGTTATAGGGTAAAACAAGTTTCTCGAAGGTTTTGTATTGCTTCTACATGTCCGTACTTCAAAAAGTATTAAATAAATAGTCTTCAACGATATACGGTGGATTGTCGTTCACAAGTTTCTGTCGCATCTTCTTTGGTACAACATATACTGAGCCCGCCCGGATCTAGGAATGCTAGATTTTCATTGTTATTTCTTCTACATGCCCCTTGGAGGTCCATGTGTGGAGAGTTTGCGGTTGATCATCATCGATAAACTTTCGCCCTCATCGTCCGAGCCAAACTTAATCAAGCTCTTGCGCCACGCATGAGGAAGCCATTCACGTTTTCTCCTAGCTTTTTGTTCCCATCCTCGCCGGAGGATCTCTACCTCCATTTTTTGGTATTGGCGAATGACACGTTTTCTCCTAGCTCCCTCGCGAGATCTCTACTCCATTTTTCGGCGAATCCCGACTGCGAATCGCTGCGTATCGGGCGACGATGCAAAATCGTGACTCTGGCATGGCCAAGCCCGCCCTCGGCCACCTTTATGGTAATGCCATGTGCGGCCAAATGTAGCTTGCACGGTGTCGGTTCTTTGATGTCATCCACGAAAATGCAGTCCATGCTCTTGGGAATCCTCAGTGGGCGTGCAATGCTCTTACGAGCACCGGACCGATGAGCTCGTGGCTTTCACCGGGTGGCGGTCGTGAGTGAGAGCTTTAGACGGCTTGCTCCACGGGATTATCTAGTTCCGCTCTTTGTTCCTCTAGCGCCTCGCGACAACATCTTTATCGGCGTTCCAGTTGATCTTCTCTTAATCTCTTTGAGCGTTTGTACATCCATGCGTCTGCGGGAAGGCTTCTTTCCACGTGACCAAACCAACTCCTCAGTGCGACTGGATGCTCCTTGTTACCTGGGCTATGGTTAGCTCGTCATTCTCCCTTCGTGGCGCGAAAGATCCTTGGGAAGACGCATGTGAGCATCGTGATTCTGCGCGAAGACTTCACCTCTCTATATCGCTCGCTTAAGCCGCCATCATCGGAGATAGAAGCACCCTCCCAAGCAACGATTAGCTTCGATCGTTAAGCTTAAGGTCGTTGCGGGAATTATACCTTGCGGGTTATTTCTTCTTGGACCGATCCCATGTCGGTATTTTCTTCACGTACCCTCCTGCTCCTAGTTTGTGAGGGTGAATATTCTTATCCGCATTTGCTTTGTTCCTTTGACTTACTATGTGAGCTTCTTGGACCTCTTATACGCCACAAATTCATCCCGAACTCCCTTAACTTTGGGTACGTGTCAAAATTCGGCGTTTCATTCTTTTTCACATAATTCTTGTTTAGTGCTGTCTTCCAATTCTTCCACGCAGTGCACATGATGCAGAGTGCTCGTTTCTTTGCAACCAGCTCGGTCCCTTGGGGGAACTGGAAAACTTGTTTCAGCTTGTCCCATAATGAGTTCTTTAGGTCATTGGGTACCACCCATGGGTCACCTCCGCGGCCAATCCATGATCTATAGCTGATGGGCACATCATCTCTAGCAATAACCCCGCAGGCTGTCCTGTACGGCCCCAATGATGACTCTGGCATAGTAGGTTCTCCGACTGCCGAGAGCTCCACTATGTTAAAAATTCCCTTAGGCATCTTGTTCGGACCACGACTTGCGCGCTGCCTTCGTTGATCAGATGTCTGAGCCTACAAATTGATCTTCTAAATTATTAGTCGTCTGGGCCTACCATGTTTTGGGAACCACAGTGTACTAAAACTTTACCTCGCTTACGTGAGTATCGTCAGGTTGGTCCATGGCTGGATCCTGCAGGTTTAGATAGGACGTTGGGCTATTATTCGGGCTACCCCTTCCTCCTTCGTCCATATTTGAGGGCCCAACTCCCTCCGGCACTTGTCCTTCGTCGGAGGCCATTCCTAGCAAGTTTGTCGAAAATTTCCAATTAACAAGGTCATTTTTGAAAGACACATACAAATGAAGATTGACATTAAAGTTAATCCCGTGAAAGGATGTTTACATATTCCAGGATACATACACATATACATCTTTACATTAATATTGTAGAGAACTACTTGAAATTGAGAATGGTTAGTTGAAGTGTTGCTCTCTTTCATTTTTTTTATAATTACGTCCTTACAGACTCTTTATAATTGTACTCTTCCCAAATTCCAAACTAAATCAAGCAATTCTCTTCAATAGAAAGCTACATGGCATGTTTATTGAAAGGAGTACTCAATAATACACATCTTTAAAGAACATGTACACACATTTTTTTTATCTGTATACACAAACATCCTTGAAGGACACATACACATATACATCTTTTTTTGAATCTGCATTCTCCAGAATATTTTGACCATGAACACAAATATAAGCGTACACATACACAAGATATATACAAATCAAACATACAGCAATAAACATATGCACGTTACATACAGTCAACACTACATTTTCATTCCCCAGTACATCCAGGTAACCATACACATATACATCCAGGTAACCATACACATATACATACATTTAGCAAGCTTCTCACATAAAAGGAAAAAATTATATAATGATTTCCTAAGATCCTAAATCTACCACATATATATGAAATTTATTAAAAATGCAATACAAAGAATAAAGTCTGTGACTTCTCCACAATGTCTAAAGAATAAAGCCTTCACATGAATGTCATTCGAATACAGTACATGTAACACACTGATCCGAAATATACACTAAATGCCATGCATCTTCTTAAAAAAATTGTGGTGCTAGGAGTAAAATTTTCAGGTTAACTGTAACACACTGATCCGAAATATGTTCAATACCCAGCACATGTGGGGAATGGCCACACATGCATAACTACTCCTCGATTTTGTTTTGTTCCAAAATTGATAGACATAAATAATTTGAGGACTATTGTGACTTCTTGGTGAAAAAAGAAGGATAGTTAAACAAAATCTTATGTCATAAAAAATGTCATCACAAGTTAATAAAGTTCACACCCCCATTCTTGCATCTCAAAGAACAGGCCGCGTGCTTGATCAACCTGGTTATGTCTAGCATGTAATCGTATCATCATGACATAAATGTCATTACGAGCACAGTAATTCTCCTGATTTTTCATTCAGCGGAATAAATGTACAACATGTTGCAAGGACCCGGCAATTGTGATTTCCTAAAGGTGATACAAACTGCAGTAGCTACTACCATGTAAGGGGTACTGCAGCACACTGTCTAACAAAGCAAGCTATATATTGGATGGACCACATCAGCTATAATTTAAAAAACAGCCGAATAGCCCAATGTCGCCAGCAAATACTTAAAAGGTCTAAATACTTGAATTAAGCACGTACGGATAGCCCAATGTGCCACGACTACTGGCCGCCTATTGCCCCCTCCGTGCTCCGACGACTTCGGTGCGAGGAAGAGAATCTATACCTTGCGCGGCTTCGGGACGAGGACGGCGTGGCGGTGAGGTCGAGGCGACAGCCGGGGCGACGCTGGGCGGCCGGGGCGAAGCGAAGCGTCGGCGGGGTGATGCGAGGCGACGAAGTGGCGGCGTGAGGTTGAAGTGGAAATGAGGGGCTGAGTGGCACGGCGTTCGAATTTATAGGGTTAGAGTGTCACTGTCGGTCACAACAAAAACCGGCAGTGATAAACTATCACTGCCGGATAATAAATAGAATCGGCAGTGGTAGTTGAATTATCACTGCCGGTTCAAGATCAACCCGGCAGTAATATCTATTTTCACTGCCGGTCCAATCTAAAACCGGCAGTAATAATTACCTTGTCACTGCCGGTTGTGTCTACACCCGACGGTGAAAGTATTATCACCGCGGTTCAAAACAAAACCGGCAAGAATATTTGATTATCACTGCCGGGTTAATACTACAAACCGGCAGTGATAAATCACTTCACTGCTGGCTTAATGAGACAACCGCGTTGATAAGCTCCGATCAATTATGTCAAAGTTTTCAACGGATGATTGCTTTGGGATTTTTTAAATCCTATCAATTTTTATCCAAATTTTCTGCAAATTTTGGAGGAATACTTGAGATATGTAATATTTGATTTAAATATTTCCCCTAAGTTTTGACAAAGTTGTAAAATTATAAAAATCCAGATTGCTCACTGTTTTCATAGTTTTAATATTTCAAAATAAAAAAATCCAAATTGCTCACTGTTTTGAAATCCTATCAATTTCTATCCAAATTTTCTGGAAATTTTTGGAAGAATACTTCAGGACATGTAATATTTGATTTAAATTCAAACAAATGCAGTAGACCAACCATCGCTTCAAAAATTCACACAAATACAAAAAAAACACACAGATGAAGTTGAATTCACACAAATTGATACATATGACAAAAGAATACATTAATTGTTACATATGAGAAAATAAACATGTATTTAATTAGGACAACTAAGCTACGATTCGACCTTCGTCATGATCACGGCGTATGTATGTAACTTCATCCTCACTCTCTTCCATGAGATCGAGGTCAACGTCCTCTCCGAAAGGAGGAAGCTCATCGAATTGGTTGTACTCTTCCTCGTCGACAACATTCTCAACCCCGACAATCCTTCTTTTTCCTTGAATAACCACGTGGCGCTCCTTGTTAGCTGGATCGGTTACAAAAAAGATTTGTGTAACACAATTAGCAAGTACGAATGGTTCTTCTCTCAGATCCGACCAGTTTTAGGTCCACAGAGTGATACTGCATTTGTCGATGTTCATGCCCTTGGAAGTCTTACCCATTGGCACCGAAAGAGAGGGACCTTCAAAGGTCCGTAATCAAGCTCCCAAATCTCTTCTATGAATCCGTAGTAGGTTTTCCTATCTCCGTTCTTTGTCGTGAGGCATCCATCACGGATGTTCTTTGTTTTAGTTGGTGCTCTTTTATCTTGTGCTCTTGTATAAAAAGTAAAACCATTTATATCGTATCCTTGAATGTCCGAATTGTAGTGGACGGTCCTCGAGCCAACACTTTCAATCGAGCGCACTCTGTCTCCGTATGCATCATGTGCCTACGCAACCAATCGCCGGTTATGTTTATGCTCTCTCGCGATCCAACCCTCTCGACTTCGTTGGGTTTGTTCGGATAGCATGCTCTTGTGTATGTTGACATACGGGCCACCACAACCGATTGTCCCAGTAATCGCGAAATGTGCTTGTGTGAATGAAGCTAGATTGTTTGTACGGAGTGATTTCTCGCCATGTCCCTTTTCCTCGTAGCCTACTCTCATGTCATGATGTAGGCACACCAATCGGTTTGAGATCCATGTAATCAACGCAGAACTCAATGACCTCCTCGGTTCCCAAACATCTGCAATGCAACCTTCCGTACCGATGTCGATTCTGAACATATTTCTTTATAACCCCCATGAACCTCTCAAAAGGATACATCTGATGTAGAAACACGGGACCGAGAATCCGTATCTCTTTCACGATGTGAACAATGAGATGGACCATAATATCAAAAAAAGATGGAGGGAAACACATCTCGAGCCTCAGAGAGTGTGGACCACGTCTTCCTGTAGCTTATCTAGTTTCAATGGATCGATGGCCTTCTGTGAAATCGCGTTGAAGAATGAACACAACTTTACAATTGGGTCTCGGACTTTCTCTGGCAGAACACCCCTAATTGCAATTGGAAGCATCTGCGTCATCATCACGTGGCAATCGTAAGACTTCATGCCAATTAATTTTAAGTCTTTCATTGAGACTAGTCTCTTTATGTTGGCAGAGTATCCGGACGGAACTTTCACTCCGTGCAAGCATTCGCACAAAGCTAATTTTTTCTTTCTTGCTCGAGTGTAGCAGTCATGGAAGGTACTTTTTCCCTGTATCCATGTCTCGTGATGCAGCTCCTTCCCGAGTTTCATATCTTCAAGGTCCATCCGTGTTTGAGAGTATCTTTTGTTTTGCGTATATCCAAGAAGATACCAAGCAAGTCATCACACACGTTCTTCTCTATGTGCATGACGTCGATTGCGTGTCGAACTTCCAAGTCTTGCCAAGAAGGTAGGACCCAAAATATCGATCTCTTTTTCACAAAGGAGCCTTATCACGGAACCCGGGATAGATGTACTGCTCCTTTCCGTGGATAATTTTAAGATCCTTTACACCTGCAAATATCTCTCTCCCAGGTGTGATTCTTCTGAGCTAAAGTGGTCTCCTTTGTCCCATCAAAAGCTTTTTATTATTGCGGTATGGGTGATCCTTGCGAGGAACCTACGATGCCGCATGTAAGACATTTTTCGACAGTTCTTGACCACCGACTAGCTGTACCATCTAAGCAATCGGCGCATCCATTGAAGCCTTTTGTCGTCCGCCCGACAGTTACCAAAGGCGGGGTAATCATTAATGGTTACGAACAACAATGCGCGAGGATAAAGTTCTCTCTTTATACTCATCCCATACCCGTACTCCATCGCTCCACAAGATTAGAAGATCTTCAACCAATGGTTTGAGGTACACATCGATATCGTTGCCGGGTTGCTCGGCCCTTGGATCAATCTCGGCATCATAATGTACTTTCGCTTCATACAAAGCCAAGGAGGAAGGTTGTAGATACATAGAGTTACCGCCAAGTGCTATGACGATCGCTCATGTTACCGAAAGGATTCATCCCATCCGTACTCAACCCGAACCTTATATTTCTTACATCATATGCAAAGTGCTTCTTATATTTTCTGTCGATGTTCCTCCATTGCACAGAGTCAACAGGGTGTCTGAGCATTCCATCGTTCTTACGCTCTTCGGCGTGCCATCGTAGCAATTGGGCATGCCTTTTGTTCGCAAACAATCGATTCAGACGGGGAATTATAGGAAAATACCACACCACCTTACGGGGAGATCTCATCTTCTTACGCTTCACCCCGACATCTTCATTATCGATGTCATCATCGTTGTTCTTATACCGCTTTGCTTTGCAAACAAAGACGACCATCCAAGTCCGCAAACTCATTGCGATACAACATGCAATCGTTTGGACATGCGTGTATCCTTTGTACTTCCAATCCCAACGGGCAGACAACCTGCTTGGCCTGGTACGTACTTGTAGGCAACACGTTACCCTCTGGAAGCAAATCCCCCAAGAGACATAACAGCTCAGTGAAGCTCTTATCGGACCAACCATTGCTTGCCTTCAACTGCAGTAGTGTAAGCACGGTCTGCAATTTTTTGTGCTCCTCCTTGCAGCCTGAGTACAATGGTGTAGTGGAGTCCTGTACCATATGTTGGAACTTTTGAAACTCTCTTTCACTCGTGAAGTCTCCCGCCCCATCACGCAACATTTGATCCAGATCGTCGTCGTGGCTGTCGACAAACGTATCTTCAACTGCCGTCATACCGTTGTCTCCGTCATCTTCAATAATGTGTTGCCCTTCATGTACAATCTCATCTTCGCCGTGCTTGGTCCAACAGGTTTAGCCAGCCTTGAAACCTCTTCGAAGCAAGTGTGCACGACGATTTTATGGTAGAAAACAACTTGATTTTTGCGGTCAACGCATGGACAGCACATGTAGTCCGCGATTCTTCGACTTGTGCGCCGCCACGCTTAGAAAATAACTCACACCATTAAAAACTCGCCCCACAACGGTCCGTGTCATACATCCACCTTCGGTCCATCTACAATTAATTAAATCAAATATTACATACGCATATAATTGCAAATAACAAAAATTGTAAACGATTAGATTTAAAAACCTATGTAGCAATTTTGACTATATTAAAATACATCAACCTTTTTCCGTTATGTAAATATCCATGTAGCAATTTTTAGTATTGTAAAAATGAAAATAATTGTAAATAGTTAAGATATATTTAGACTATATCAAAATATATCAATCTTTTTCATTAAGTCAATATCGAGCTTGCAATTCCTTATTAATTAAAAATTTGGAAAAAATTGTAAGTACTTAGGATATACTTTGAGTACATTAAAATATATCAACATTTTTTGATTAGGTAAATATCCATCTAACAAGTTTTTATTATTTCAACATTTGAAAATACATGAACCTTTTTTCATTATGTAAATATCCACGTGGCAATTTTTTATTATTTACAAAAATAGAGATCAAATTACTAACCTCGAAAAGAAGTACAATACAAATTTAAAAAAAAAATTCGGCAACAGATCGTCGCAATCTACAAATCGAGCAAAGACAGAGCGCCTCTCTGTCTTTGCTCGATCGGTCGGGAGGCAGGGGTCTCAGTTATATAAACGACTTATCACTGTCGGTTCTGCGCAGAACCGGCAATGATAAGCTCTGAAAGGGCGGAAAAAACATATTGCGTGGGAAGATAATATCACTGCCGGTTCTAGTCTCAACCCGGCAGTGAAAAGGCAAGTATCACTGCCGGTTTAAGAACGACCCGGCAGTGATATATCTCTGCCGGTTGTTGTCTCAAACCGGCAGTGATATCGTGCTTTTTACTGCCGGTTGGTTGCATGAACCGGCAGTGATAAGTTCTCCCCCTAACATAACTTTCGAACCGGCAGAGATATGTCGGCAAGGATTAGCTGTTCTGTAGTAGTGTATGAATAATTGGGAGGATAACAACACCGGACAGAACTCCATCCGACAACACAGGGTGAATTCGAATTGAGCAGAAATTTGTTGGACTGAGCTAACAAAGTCTGCATGTTCCTTTTAAAGACTGATGCACAATAGCCTTCC
Organism: Otatea glauca; assembly: GCA_036346275.1. Taxonomy (NCBI): domain Eukaryota; kingdom Viridiplantae; phylum Streptophyta; class Magnoliopsida; order Poales; family Poaceae; genus Otatea; species Otatea glauca. Next base: position 19,696,540 of record CM070712.1, on the reverse strand, counting down.
ACTTCGTTCGAATATAAAAACGAGGAAATATTGAACTAGATAGCAGGTTCGCAAAACCGATGAAAACCGTTAGAAAATCGCGGTTTTCGACCGTACCGAACCGGTTTGACTTTCAAAACCGGTCTAATTAATTTTTTTTGAAAAAGTTGAAAAAATTAATGCGACGTAAAACCGGACGATTTTCAGTCAAAACTGACCGGTTTTAGGTCAAAATCATGTGGCAATGCCGCAATGGTTAGCACCCATCAATTGGCCGGTCGATTTTTGGTCAAAACCGGCCGGTTTTCGATCAAAACCATCGATTTTCGATTTTTTTATTTTTTTCAAATTTTTTTGAAATCTTATGCCTTCGGTTTCTGATGATTTTCGACTCGATATTTTTGATTTTCGAACGGTTTTTTTGAAATTTGTTTTGTGAACCCCGCTGGATAGGAACAGATTTGTTGTAAGAACTTGCATCCTTGATTCCTCGATTTATTGCCTCCTTATGTTAGTTGATCATATGCACTATGCTTATATATGACTTCTTTACTAACCCGACGGAATGGCCCAAAATCCGCTAATTGCGTAGTTTATTGTGGGGGCGGATCTGCTCACATAGTATCTATTTATGCTTTCTGGTAAAAAATTTAATTTAGAGTTGCTACGTTTGAACCTAACAAGCTACTGCAACTCACTTTAAATAAGTAATATCAAATTAATATTGCTATCACAACACTATATGGATTATACGGGCCACCGCACTAACCGACTGGGGTATTAAATCTCGTATTGTACTCAACTTATTTTGGTTCAATCCACGTGTTCTGAACATCTGTGATTTATATTATGTCACGAACGTGAGATACAGCTTATTTACTTTAATATAACAATAAATCAATTGGAGGTTTAGAACATGTCATATAATATGATCTTTTTTTCCCTTCGTACGTAAGAACATTCGGCCGTGAGCTCAGCTATCCTTGATATTACTGGGCCGGCGAGCAACGGTGGATGCAGTAAATAGATATGGGTGTATAGATGTACATCTAATTTTTTTACAGAATATCTAGTATATAGTAAGTTTATTAGGTGTATATACTAATAAGTAGGATTAAAAATACGTATTTCAATATCTAAATCTATTTCAGCCCATCTCACCTACTCTCTTTCCCAATCTTCCCTATGTGGCCTAATTGCCCAAGGTCCAATCCTCCTCTATTCCTCAAGCTCAACACCCAACTCCATTTCTATTCCGCATGCCCTGCACTCTCTCGCTCTCTCTTTGGTGGTGGCGCAGCAGGTAGGCGATAGCCCGGCAACGACGAATGAGGGCCACAGGGAAGGTGCAAGCCGACAAGGAGCGGGACAATAGATGAATGCCGAGCAACCACCGGCACTGGCGAACTGGCGGAGGCGGAAAAGCAGTCCTGTCTATTGTGTCCGCGGTGAGCTTCGACTTAGGAATAAAGGGTGTGAAACCAGCAACAGCCGACAGGTCAAGGCAACGGTATCCAGTGGGCTAGGGATCAGTGTACGATGTATTGTATAGTAGTCCTATGGCCATAACGAGCATTGAGTTGGGTATGGAAGGTGCGACCCTAGCAGTGAGAGGTGGATCAGGGCGGCGACACCCCGCGGGGTAGGAAGTGGTGCTAAAACAATAGGCAGCGGCTGAGCATTTGGCATTGGCAATCATATATGAGAATTTCATTTTTCATTCTAAATATGTAATCCCCAGTTAAAAAATCTATCAGTGTTATGTTGATTGTAACGGTGGATCATGATTTTTGAAATGTATCATGTGGAGTATTCAAAAAAGAAAAGGAAGCATGTAGTTTTAAATCCCCAATTCCAAATTTTCTAAATTATTCCGATGTTGTCTCTAGTAAGAATAATTTATACTTTGTATTTTTGCTATTGTGAACCCATATATTTTATATTGAATAATATATTTGTAACTCCCAACATCCATTGTAAAAATCCTATATATATCTGTCACTGCTGGCTAGATATTAGTGGTGTGAGCTGATATTTGAATGGGCTGATATAAGTATGGGACTGTGCCGCCGCTTACCACACCAGAACAGAGGGACGACGCGGCGGCGGCATCCCAAGTCAGATCAGAGTCTTTCCTTCCTCTGCGTACCCGCTTCTTCCCTTTCTTCTCACCAACTTGGGGCGCACGCACTTGCTCTTCGAATCGTACTCGGAGTGCAAACCAACTACAGTATGAAGGTCGTCTACGCGCATACGTAAGGCGGTGCAACGCCCAACCTAGCATAAGTGGCCACGGGCGGCATTGCGCACGCATTCTCTCCTCGCTAGTCTTCTCTCATCCACCGCATCCACGCGCTCCCAACAAACCCTAGACAGAGAGAGCGAGAGAGCCAGCCATGGCGCCGTCCTCGCGCGTGCCCGCCATCACCGACCGGTTCGTCTCCTCCTCTTCGGCCGCTGTGAAGAAGCCGGCAGCTGCTGCTACCCAGTGGGCCAAGGCACTAGGATGGACCCACGTGATAGTGAAAGCACGGAGAGCACTGAATTTCAATACTCAGGACAGGATAAGGTCTCGCATTTAATTGGGTATTCAAAATTGTTCTAAAGTTCTTGAAAAATTTTGTGCAAGATTTGGAGGCAATGTCTATCCTACTGGAGAAATCTCAGATAAATATCTTATCAGTAGAATTTTATTAAATTCTGTCAAGACTGCTATTACAATTTTAAGTTCTCTAATTTTGATTTTAGAGGAGTCTAAATTGGGTCCATTTTAATTGTAAATTTTTTTGGGTGATCCCATGGGTATTTAGAGGTTTCTATAAAATTTTGAGATGATGACAAAATATATATATTTTTATAAAATTGTGATATTGATCTATTGAGTTATTTGCATTTTCTATTTTTGATTTTTCGAATGCATCAGATGAGCTTGTGTTTTTCTATAAATTTTATGATGGTTCCCTAGTACTGTTGATGAAGTAAAAAAAATTTCAATGGGTTATCTCATTCTTACATTTTAAATAAATTCCGACAAGGGTACTGTTCTTAGCCACCTATCACTGTTTTTTATTTTACATTGCAATAAATGTGTTCAAATTCCTTTGAAATGTTTTATTCATGTTTCTTAGAGTCTGCATAAGGCTTCATAAAATTTTTACAGAATGACCATGCCTAGATGTTTTTGAACAAATCTAATAGGATTCATATTCTTTGTTTAAATGTTGGTTTTGATTTCCTTGAGGTATTAAATGTATTCAAATTATTTTGGGACTTTTTGTAATAATGTTGGAGAAGGATTATAATTTAAATAATTTTTCTTGAGATTTTGTCTTCATATGATTTTGGGTTTCATGTTTGGAAAAGAAAAATCCAACAATAAAAATGGTTTTCTTAAAGACCAAAAATTCAGTATAAATTCGGAAAATATGGAAATTCAAAATAAAATCACAATTCATAATTAATTTCATATTTTGTTCATTTTGAAAGAGCGGATTTCGATAATACAAATGTTCTTTCCTAAAGACCAAAATTTAAGAAATTAAGGAAGAAGATAGAAATTAAAATTAAAATCTTGGTTTCAACTAAAAAATGTTCCTTCCTCTGCGTAAGCTCATATTGGTATTGAATGTCACAACCACCCTAGTGGTATTGAATGTCACAACCACCCTTGTAAACGACCACCTTAGTGGTATTGAATGTCACAACCACCCTTGTAAACGACCACTCTAGAGGTCACAAAAACCACGACCACTCTAAAGAATGACCTCTTTAGGGAATGATCACCCTAGAGATCACAAATGCCACGACCACTTTAGAAAGGAACACTCAAGGGGCACAAGCAATCTAGGCAAGGCCAAGACCCCTCAAACTCAATTGCTCAAGACAAAGTAAGCTCATATCAAACTCAAACCTGAGCACTAAAGGTTCAAACATAGTCAATTACTCATGTGCTGGTCTCTCAAGTTGCTATCTCTCTTCGTGAATCGTGACCCGATGGAGGATTTCCTTGCTTGGCACTGTGACCCTCAAGGAATTTTTTTCAGTCAAGTCAGCTTACAAAGCGTTTATGAATAATTGGGAGGATAACAACACCGGACAGAACTCCATCCGACAACACAGGGTGAATTCGAATTGAGCAGAAATTTGTTGGACTGCGCTAACAAAGTCTGCATGTTCCTTTTAAAGACTGATGCACAATAGCCTTCCACTTCGTTCGAATATAAAAACGAGGAAATATTGAACTAGATAGCAGGGTTCGCAAAACCGATGAAAACCGTTAGAAAATCGCAGTTTTCGATTGTCATCAAACGGTTTGACTTCCAAAACCGGTCTAATTAAATTTTTTGAAAAAGTTGAAAAAATAATGCGATGTAAAACCGGTCGATTCTCACCAAAACTGACCCGCTTTAGGTCAAAATCATGTGGCAACGCCGCAATGGTTAGCACCCATCAATTGGTGGTCGATTTTTGGTAAAACCGGCGGTTTTCAGTCAAAACCATCGATTTTTTATTTTTTCAAAATTTTTTGAATTCTTAAGCCTTCGGTTTCTGATGATTTTCGACTCGATATTTTTTATTTTCAAACGATTTTTTTGAAATTGGTTTTGTGAACCCCGTTGGATAGCAACAGATTTGTTGTAAGAACTTGCATCCTTGATTCCTCGATTTATTGCCTCCTTATGTTAGTTGATCACATGCATTATGCTTATATATGACTTCTTTACTAACCCGACGGAATGGCCCAAAATCGGTGAGCATCGACTTAGGAATAAAGGGTGTGAAACCAGCAATAGCCGACAGGTCAAGGCAACGGTATCCAGTGGGCCAGGGATCAGTGTACGGCGTGTTGTATAGTAGTCCTGTGGCCATAATGAGCATTGAGTTGGGTATGGAAGGTGCGACCCTAGCAGTGAGAGGTGGATCGGTATGCGACACCCGCGGGTAGGAAGTGGTGCTAAAACAATAGGTAGCAGCTGAGCATTTGGCATTGGAAATCATACAGGAGAATTTCATTTTTGATTCTAAATATGAAATCCGCAGTTAAAAAATCTATCAGTGTTATGTTGATTGTAACAGTGGATCATGATTTTTGAAATGTATCATGTGGAGTATTCAAAAAAGAAAAGGAAGCATGTAGTTTTAAATCCCCAATTCCAAATTTTCTAAATTATTCCCGATGTTGTATCTAGTAAGAACAATTTATACTTTGTATTTTTGCTATTGTGAACCCTTATGTTTTATATTGAATAATATATTTGTAACTCCCAACATCCATTGTAAAAATCCTATATATATCTGTCACTACTGTGCCGCCGCTTACCACACCAGAACAGAGGGACGACGCGGCGGCGGCATCCCAAGTCAGATCAGAGCCTTTCCTTCCTCTGTGTACCCGCTTCTTCCCTTTCTTCTCACCAACTTGGGGCGCACGCACTTGCTCTTCGAATCGTACTCGGAGTGCAAACTAACTACACTAGTGAAGGTCGTCTACGCGCATACGTAAGGCGGTGCAACACCCAACCTAGCATAAGTGGCCACGGGCGGCATTGCGCACGCATTCTCTCCTCGCTAGTCTTCTCTCATCCACCGCATCCACGCGCTCCCAACAAACCCTAGACAGAGAGAGCGAGAGAGCCAGCCATGGCGCCGTCCTCGCGCGTGCCCGCCATCACCGACCGGTTCGTCTCCTCCTCCTCTTCGGCCGCTGTGAAGAAGCCGGCAGCTGCTGCTGCTGCCCTTGCCGCCGTCTCCTCCAACTCCAAGCCGATCAAGAAGACCGCGCGCGCGTCGACGTCGTCATCCAGCCGCCTCGTCGCGTCCTCCAAGATCGGAGCCAAGAAGCAGCCGGCGCGTCCGGTGGGGCCTGAGTTCATGGCGCCGCGCGCCGCGCAGGCACTGCACCCCGCCCGCCGGCTCACGTGCGGGACCGCCGTGTGCGTGCGCACGAGGTACGTCAACATCACCGACAAGTGCTGCCTCGTGCTCTGGCTGCCGGCGAGGGTCGTCTCTGCCTCCGGCGCCTACCACTACGTCGTGAAGTACGCCGCGCACCTCAACCCCATGTTCGCCGGCAAGGTCGTCCGTCTCCCCGTCGAGCAGGTCCGCGAGGCGCCCAGGCGTGCATCCACCACTGCTGCCGCCTCCCGCCCATGAAGAGCAGAGCAAGAAGAGCCCGCCGGCCTACGACTGCAAGCGATCCAGCGAAGTGATCTGAGCTGATGTCCATCTGTGTACTGAGAGAGACCTGATCGGTGCTGATCAGAGAGTTCCCTACATACTATATAGTTACCATTTATGTGTTCTTGTTTTGTGTTTATTTTCCATTCATCGATGATCTTGTCCTGATTCTTTCCAATGCCCCAAACTGGCACTAGTGTACAAAACAGAGTGTACTGAGAGAGACATGATCGGTGCTGATCCGAGAGTTCTCTACATACTATATAGTTAACATTTATGTGTTCTTGTTCTGTGTTTATTTTCCATTCATCGATGATCTTGTCCTGATTCTTTCCAATGCCCCAAACTGGCACTAGTGTACAAAACAGAGTGTAGCCTCTAATTATATCAGTGCATGAAATATAAACATAGAGTTTCAGTTTTCAATCCCATGGACGTGTTTACTGGCTCTAGTTTCCATTTTTTTTAAAACAATGCCTGCAAATAGTTCTTGTGTTTATACCGTAGTATCAATTGAGAATTGCATAGTAGAGCGGATTATTTTTTAAAACAAAATGACCAATTGCGTCAGGTGGAGGAAAAGTTTAGCATAATCTGGCCGAAGTAAAGCAAAGGGTGGAGTAATTAAGCCCAGTTCAGTTTCTCGACGCACATTCTGAAATCTGATCTTACAAGAGATCTCGACGCAGGATTATTGATCAATGACGAATTACAAGAGATCTAAATTACAAAACTACTCCTAATTGACTAGGAAAAGTAGATGCAAGTTGTTTGATTTATCGTTGTGTTTTTCTGCTCTCCCTTGATCCCCTTTTATAAGGTGCAGGCCGATCGTATCCTTCTTTGAGGCGTTGCCAATCATGATCTGTATCGGCCTCCATCTTCTACAGGTACGACTCCTTATTTGGATCGACATCGACTAAATATCCAAATTTAACTTATTCATCCAAATTGGTCGTATAATCTAAATCCCATAACTTTTAATTCCCATATCAGAATTATCTAGATTTGAACTCTACTTTCCAAATCGGCTATACTAGCCAAATCTTGGTGCTAACAGTAAGTTATAGATGACAACGATCGGACCTATGATGTTGTATAGAGCATAATGTTGTGTGACAAATAGACAATATATACAGAAGATGAGTGTAGCGAAGATGAGTGTAGCAAAGATATAAATGTTGCGGTGGATCTATTGTCAAAAAAGGCGAAATCGAATCCACAATTATAATGAAGTGATAGGTTTGGGGTAGCACCAATTGAAGAAAAGCTTGTCTAACATCGTTTGAGACAGTTTGGACATCTTCAACGAAGGCTTCCTAAGGCAGCAGTGCATGGTATAATTTTAAGTCATCTTAAAAACATAAATGTGAGGACCCGAATCCACTGATTCGAACCCACTGTGTTTACCGCACTAGTCCCAAGATCAACGCTAGTGCACACAGCTCAACATCGGTACATATCACATCATACTCAACGATAATAGAATAATAGTTCATTTATTGATATAGCTAATTGTATGATCTTATGACCGACTTACATTATTAAGCCACGCAGGGCAAGACTGGAAATATAAGCTAATAATTAAGCAGCGAAAAGTAGAAAACGTAGATAGCTCATCAGTTCACCACAGGCAACCGACAAGGTTCGGACCCTAATGACTCGCGTCCTCTTGGAACTCCTCCTCCAACACAGGTGTAGATTCTTCGACTGTTGATTTTGTTGTTGGCAAGGGTGAGTACTTAAAGCACTCAACAAGTTGTACACAGAATGCAATTCTATGTAACTATATGTAAGGCTTATTCCAATGGATAGGCTATCATGGCTATTTTGCAATAAGCAGCATTTATGAACAAATATAATATTTAGATTGTAAAGACTTCCACATGGCATTCCGCCACCCCAACCAAATTGTCCATTTAATTAAGCTAACCCTTAACTGTAATTCCCGAGCATTGCTCGATACCGCGAGCACGGCTATCCGAATAGTTTCACACTCTACAGAGGTTATGCACTTTACCCACGTGATACAACAAAACACCACCAAGACGAGTGATTATAACAAAGCCTTTACAATGCGCTGGCTTAACCCGGTACCACCCGCTAAGGTTTCAACACTGGTGGGACTGGTTACCACATCCAGGGCCCCCCTCTTGCGCCATGTGAATTACTCCATAACTCGGGAACTCACACCGACCACGATAGTACCAAAATTAAGATATTGCAAATTACACAGCTAGGCTGGCCCATACCAGACATGTGGTTGCATGATTGATTCAGGTCAAAGGCTTGCAAGGTTAAGTCCTTAGTGTGATCAAGGCAAGACATCCACATACCATCTGCCTATCGGGCCCACCTTGGCATACTCGCCCCTTGTCACTTGCCCCAATCTAAGTGATTATCACCCAGTTGATTACCAAGCACCACGTGCCATCAACAATTCAACATCGTTGCGTGACATGACTCGCCATAACAACTCAATCTCATCGTGTGATCCCACATGACACACAAGTTCATAACATGGTTCCATATTACATTAATCAAGATTAATTATCAATGATTCTGACACATGTGATGACGTGGCATGGCTAAGCAACTAATACGATCTAACAATCCCATGTTGATTATATTTACTAACCAAATATATTGAACCAATCTAGGGTGACAATGGATCATGGCATATAATGACAAGGTAGGATATAAATCAATCTGGTATATTAGCTAAGCCCAATCTAATTTGAAACAATTGTATACTTGACATAATATGCAATAGGGTAAAACAAATATAGCAATTTTATAAACATGGGTTCAACATGATCAAAGCACAACTGGCCTTGGAATAGGTCCTGATCTTGATCTGAAGCTTGCTCTTGAGTTGCTGGATCTTCCTCCGAAACTTCGCACAATTCAACGTCTACGCGTACCGAAGAAGAAAAGCAAATAAATACCAAAACAGAGAGCAAATGAACTCCAAAAATCAATTAAATTTCACCATTAAATATATCTCAATTTTAAAATTTTTTAGAAATTTGAATCACTCAAATCCGAGTTACGATGCAAAAGATATAGCCTTTTGAAGTTTGAAATAAATCTCAAAATACAAAAATTAAAAATTCGAATTAATGTAATTGTTTTTATTCGAAAATAGAATTATCAAGTGTGACGTCACCGACTCAGACCAACCAAACGCTGCCACGTGGCCACCGGTCCATGGACTGCGTCCACAGATCTCCTCGGGTCCACGGTGCACCTGTTTCACGCGGTTCTGGGCCACTGACACGCGGGTCCCGCGATGCTGACTCGGCGCCAACGCAGGACACACGCGGCGCCACGCAGCTTCGCCACGACGCGCCACCTCGTGAATCGCTACGTGGGCGACACGCCGCAACGAAGCGTCAAGCCACGTCGACGGCGACGGCACAGGGCCCTAGGGTCGTCGGCGGCGATCGGCCCGGCTACCTACGGCGCCCTCGCGACTTCGCCTACCTTCTGACGCGCTTGGATCTGGCTTTTGGGCACTTGGGCGACGGCGGCGAGACCTTTCTTCTTGTCGGCGATGACCTCCCCGCGGTTTCTCCTCTCCGGCGATGCTCCGACCTAACTAGTGCGCGCACGGGCTCCCTCTTGACGAGGCGCAACTGCTAGCCTTGGTCTCGAGCCTTTAGCTCCACGGAAGACGGCGGAATCGAAGAAGAACAGCGGCGGCGGTGCTCCGAGAGAACCCTCGATTGCAGCAATTTGGCTCCGAGATTGAAAATAAATCCTTGGGGCTTTGGCTGCTTGTACCCTGGCGATGCCGCCGCGCCCCTTATATAGCACTGGGATCCCTCCTTCGCCCGCTTCCACGCGGTGTCCATGGCGGACAAGGAGAGGAGTCCGGCACGGACAAGCGAAGAAGACGACCGGATCGACGACACGCGACAGATCCGACGGTGACGATAAAACGAAGTCCCGAACCGGTACGCTTCGTCCTCACTCATCCGATCTGGATCCAACGGCAGGGATTAGACTTCTAGAAAATGGGCTGAACGGGCCACGCTACTCCGGGCCACTCCCGCACAGCAAATGGGCCAAGCCCAATACTGTTCAAGCTGATTTAAAAAGATTTTTCATTTAAAATAACTGCCAAAATTCATTTAATTTGTTTTAAGCCAATAAATTATCAGGAAAAATCCAAGAAAAAACTCAAAAATACTTTGAGACATTTTGGACTCAATAAAATATTTTTGGCAAAACTTTATTTTAACTTTTGCATAAATTTAAATAGATTTGAACAAAAGGTCAATATACTTAATTTAAAATTAATTCAAATAAATCCAGAAAAATCCAAATAAATTCCAGAAAATCATAAATGCACATTTAAGCAATAAAATAGTATTTGGGCAAATTTTGGGATGTTACAAACCTCCCCTTAATCAGAATCTCGACCCTGAGATTCAGGGCTAACTAGAGAATAGGTTCGGGAATTCTGACTTCAAATCTTCTTCTCGCTCCCAAGTGGCTTCACTTTCGGAATGATTGCTCCACTGAACTCTGCAAAAGTGAATAGACTTATTTCTGGTCTTGCGCTCCATAACATCCAAAATTTTGGTTGGTTGCTCTTTGTAAGTCAAATCTTCTTGCACTCTATTGCATCCAACGGGTTTGCTCAGTTGGCACTCTGAGACATTTCTTGAGCTGCGACACATGGAATACATCATGCACTCCTGCCAACGACTGAGGCAACTCTAACTGATAAGCTACTTCTCCTCGACGGCTCAGAATCTTGAACGGATCAATGTATCTTGGTGCAAGCTTCCCTTTAACGTGAAATCTTTTGACGCCCTTAAGAGGGGTAACCCTGAGATACACATAATCTTCTGGTTCAAAACTCAAATCTCGACGACAGTTATCTGCGTAACTTTTCTGTCTTGACTGTGCTATCTTCAACCTCTCTCTGATCATTGCAACTTGGTTTTCTGCTTCCTTGAGAATATCTGGCCCAAACACCAAACGCTCTTCTGTTTCATTCCAATTTAACGGAGTATGACAAGCACGTCCATACAATGCTTCAAACGGTGACATCTGTAGGCTAGCTTGATAACTATTATTGTAACTGAATTCTGCATATGGCAAACATTTATCCCATGACGTAGCATAAGCTAAAGCACAAGCTCTCAGCATATCCTCTAAAATCTGATTTACTCTTTCACCGACCATCTGTCATGGGTGATACGCAGATCTTGAAATTCAAAGAGTTCCCATTCGTCATGCAACTTATTCCAAAATCTCGAGGTGAATTGGGTACCTCTGTCCGATACAATCTTCTTGGGCACTCCATGCAAGCACACAATCCTTGATATATACAGCTCTGCTAAACGATCTCCTGAGTAAGTGGTCTTTACCGGGATGAAATGAGCGACCTTAGTCAAACGATCCACAATAACCCAAATAGAGTCGTAACCTCTCTGAGTCTTAGGTAAACCGATGATAAAGTCCATTCCGATTTCCTCCCACTTCCATTCCGGAATTTTCAACGGCTGCAACAAACCAGCTGGTCTTTGATGCATGGCCTTTACCCTCTGACATACGTCACATAAAGCCACATGCTCAGCTACTTCACGCTTCATATTAGGCCACCAAAATCTCTCCTTCAAATCCTGGTACATCTTAGCACTTCCTGCATGAATCGAGTACTTAGAATCGTGAGCTTCCTCAAGAATCAGCTGTTTCAGTTCATTTTTATCCGGCACACAAATTCAGCCTTTGAAGAACATGGTTCCTTGCTCGTCTAGAGTGAAATCCATGGCTAGGCCTTCCTCCTTTTTAGCCTTGATCTTACAAATTTTATCATCATCTTTCCGCCTTCTAACTGATCCTCCAATGTTGGCTTTACTTCGGGCGGCTACCATTCCTCAAGGAACAACTTCCAATCTCACACAAATTCCTTACATAGCTCGGTTGATCTTCCATTGACAACGATTTGCGCTATGGCTCTTTCGACTCGAGCATCCGCTACTACATTAGCTTTTTCGGGTGATAATGAATTCCCACATTATAATCCTTAATTAGCTCCACCACCTTCATTGTCTCATATTAAGATCCGCTTGAGTGAATATGTATTTCGTGCTCTTATGGTGCAGTATATATCTCACATCTATTTCCTATGAGATAATGGCGCCATATCTTCAAAGCATGCACTACGGTAGCTAACTCCAAATCATGCGTTGGGTAATTCACTTCATGCGGTCTTAACTGTCTCGATGCATAAGCAACGACTTTGCCTTCTTGCATTAACACACACCCCATGCCTTGCTTTGAAGCATCGCAATAGATATCAAATCCATTCTGCACATCTGGTAACACTAATACGGGGGCTGTCGTTAAACGCTTCTTTAATTCCATAAAACTTTTCTCGCACTCTGGCGTCCATGCAAACTTCTTTTCTTTCTTCAACAATTGCGTAAGGGGTTTAGCAATTGTCGAGAATCCTCTATGAATCGACGGTAGTATCCCGCCATTCCCGAAAACTACGGATCTGGTAGCAGACTTGGTTGCTCCCAATGCAACACTCGTCCACTTTGCTTGGGTCAATCGCCACTCCTTTAGTAGTCATTACATGACCAAAAATTCAACTTTCTCCTTCCAAAACTCACACTGCTAAACTTAGCGTCATAAATGATGCTCTCGACCTCTCTAAAACCATCCTCAAATGTTCCACATGCTCTTCCTCTATCTTGAGTAAACCAAGATATCGTCTATGAAGACTACAACAAACTTATCCAAATACTCCATGAAAACCTTATTCATCATGTTCATGAAATATGCGGGGCATTCGTCAATCAAATGACATGATTGTGAACTCATAATGTCCGTATCGCGTAGAAAACGCAGCCTTAGGCACATCCTCCGCTCGGATCTTCAATCGATGGTATCCCGAGCGAAGATCTATCTTGGAGAAAACTCGGCTCCTCTTAATCGATCAAATAAGTCGTCGATCACGGGCAACGGATACTTATTCTTGATCGTTACTTCATTAAGTGCACGATAATCAATGCACATCCTATGGCTTCCATCCTTCTTACGGACGAACAAAACTGGTGCTCCCCACGGTGATGAACTAGGTCTAATGAAACCTTTCTCTTGCAATTCCTCAATCTGCTTTTTCATTTCCACTAACTCGTCGGTAGGCATCCGATATGGTCTCTTTGATATCGGTGTTGTCCCCAGTGCTAACTCGATAACAAACTCGATGTCGCGGTCTGGTGGCAGTCCTGGTAAATCTTCTGGAAACACATCCGGGTATTCTATGACTAGTGGCACATCTTCCATGCTGATGGCTTTCATGCTGTTGACCACTAACTGCCCATCACGAACTGCGGTCGCTTGAAATTCTACCTTCTTGCCATTAGGGCCTTCCAATGTTACAATCCTTCGGCCACAATCCAAAACAGCCTTATGTTTGGACAGCCAATCCATTCCAAGGATGACGTCTAGGGATTGCGCATCTATCCAGATAAGATTCGCTAGAAATTCTATCCCATCCATAAGCAACTTAGCTCCCAAACACCCAAGGCTAGATCTAAGCTCAGATCCTGGGGCTTGGACTAAGAGCATACACTTAAGATTCACCACTTTAAATCCATTCTTGGTTGCAAAACTTTGAGAAACAAACGAATGCGAAGCTCGAAATCAAACAAAGCAGTGGCGGTAATCGAGTTAACTAGGACTTACCCAGTACGACGTCTGTAGCCTCCTGAGCTCCATCTGCGGTGATGTGGTTGATCCTCTCACGCACTGTTGATTGCGGTGTTGCTCCAGCTTGACCTGGCGCACGATTTCCTCCTGAGGCTGGTGCCTTGGCAGGTGTTGTTCCCAAGTTGAAACGAACTGGCGTGATGCCTCCCTTCTGTGGACACCTATTAGAAAAGTGCCCTGGCTCATTGCATGTATAGCATCTTTTCACTGCAGACTGCTGACTCCCTCCTGGCGCATTGTTGCCTGTCTTTGAGTCCAAAGTTCGATTGGCGGCGAGTGCGAGGATTGATGTCTTATTCACGGTGGCGGTTGGAATCTAGCAAATTCTTTGTGGTGACATTCTCAAGCGTAGATGGTTTGGGCGTCCACCCCGATGAGTCATCAAGCGCTTATGCTTTCACCCACTCTTTGCGATTATCCTCTAGGATCAAAGCCTTATTAACTAGCTCTGAAAATCTAGAAAATTGTGGGTGATTAGTCCCACTGCGATCTGAATTCAGTCCCTTCATGAAGCGAGGCGCTTAGCTTTATCTGTCGCTCGTCTTGAGGGCATAGCGAGCTAACTGGTAAATTTATTCGATACTCACCACTGGTTGGCCTCCTTGTTTGAGCTCAACTCTTCCTTCTTAAGATCCATCATTCTCTCCGAACATGGTATTGGCGAAAGCGTAGTAAACTCCTCCCAAGTAATCTCTTGCGGGGCTCCATATGCGGCACAATAATTCTCCCACCATTCTGCGGCGGTTCCTTCCGAGCTTGATGAGGCGTAGAGCACCTTCTCATTGCTTTCACATTGCGTGATGTGCGACTTCTTCTCAATAGTCCTAAGCCAGTCATCGGCTTCCAAAGGGCTCACATTTCCTGAAAAAGTTGGTGGCCGAGTCCTCATAAAATCTAACAGCTTGGAGTAAGATTGAGATCCACCATTGTTGTTCTGAGCTGCATGGTTGTTGTTGGTTGTTTGCTACATTGGTCATCTCACGATCATCTGCTGCATCATAGTCTGCATTAGTTGAGTCTGCACGGCAAGAAACGCTCCCAAATTCTGCATGTCCACTGGCGGTGGTTGAGGGCTACCTCCGTCATTGGGGTTGTCGTTCAGCGATCCACTTCTGGCACTCTTGTTGTTCCTCGAGTATTCACCATCTCATGATTGCCTCTTGGGTTAGGAAAGGTAGATGTAGCATAGATAAGAAGCAAGAATTTCTAAAGCGGGGAAGACAGGTTATACCCAACTGAAATGATTCTTTATTTATTCTTGGTATGGCTGCTTATTTAAGCCTACAAGCTTTGCAACACATACTGCACACTTAGCATTACAAAGAAGCAAACTAAACACGAAACCTTAACGTCAACTAAAGAGGTAAAAGACTAACTTAAAGACGCGACTCTGCACTCGAGTCTCAACACAACTCTAAGACTGATCCTCCTAGGGCTCCCACTCTCACTCCTCGGGATCCTCCTCTGACTCTTCCTCGGCAGGCTCCTGAGCTCCTCGGGTCACACGCTCCAACTCGTCCTCCACCGCCTCTAAGGCCTCTCCCAGCTCAATGATCATCCCGATGGCTGAAGCACGGGTCACCTCAAGCTCCTACTCTGCCACTCTAAGTGCCTCGTACACTGTCTCCAGCTCCGAGTAGTCTAAGTTCATCGCTAATGAGGATGACGGCGCGATCCGACGGTTCGGCGAAGATCCAACGGTGTCGCGGCTCAGAGACACGGCGGCGGCTTGCACCGGGCGGAGGAAGACGACCACCGAGCGGCGCTTGCGCGACTCCGGCGAGAAGAAGCAGTAGACTCGACGCGGCACGACGCGAGGAACTCGGATCTGGAACCCTTGCAACGGACGGCGGCTTGACGACAACGGAACCCAAAGAAAACCGCGGCGGCGAAGAGCAAACTCCGGCGAGCTCCTGCGAGGCTACAGCGGCGACTCAACAGCGAAGGGTAGCACTGGCGGATGCGCTCTGGGATGGCAATCCTCGGGGTGCGGGCGGCGGCTTTTATAGCCTCGGTATGCGCACAGGGAAGGAAACCCTAAATCACGCCGCGGCGACGGCAAGGGGCGGCGGATTCGGAAATCGAATCGTAGACGCCAACCGAGAGTCGTCCGATTTGCGATCAACGGCCACGATTAGATCCGAAGCGATACGATCCGATCCATTCTTTCCAAAAACAACGGATGAGATCCAACCTTTCCAAAAAAACACGACCCGATTTCTTCCACACGATCTTGATCCAACGGCTCGTAGGTGTTAGGGTTTCTGATCTCGTCTTTAAATCACACGTGTCCCTCTGCGATCCAACGGTAGACGCAAAGACCGCCGTGGACGTGGCTTGATGAAGACCACAAGATGAAGATCTGATGGTTGGCGTCTTGGTGCGCGGCGCTTGGTGAAGCGAGCCGCGACAATGATGGGCACAAGACGCAGACAAGATCTTGCGCTCGGCCCGATCTTTATTCACGCCGATTTTTCTAACGCTTTTCGATTTAAAATAATTCCCGAAATTAGATTAATTCATTTAAGGTAATTAAAATATCAGGAAAAATCCAAGAAAATTCTCATAAATACTTTGAATCATTCTGAACTCAAATAAAATATTTTTGACAAAATTTCATATTATTTTTATCTATATATAATTAGTTTTCACCAAAGGTTCAATATACTTAATTAAAATAAATTCAAATAATTTCGGAAAATCTAATAAATTGAAAATCACGGAATGCACATAAGTGAAATTATAGGCCAAATTTTGGGATGTTACAAACCTCCCCATAATGTAATCTCGACCCGAGATTCAAGGTCGACTAGGAATAGGTTTGGAAATTCTATCTTGAGTCCTCTTCACGCTCCCGGGTTGCCTCATTCTCGAATGGTTGCTCCATGAACTCTGCAAAAATGAACCGACTTGTTCACAGTTCTGCGTCCATGACATCCAAAATTTTCATTGGTCGCTCCTTGTAGGTCAAATCATACGCAACTCACTCTCTTCCATAGGCGTCGCTCTGCTGCACCAAGACACTTCTTGAGTTGTGACACATGGAACACATCATGCACGCCGCCACAAGAATCGGCAATTCCAACTGATAAGCAACCTCCCCTCGACGGCTCAAAATTTTGAACGGCCCAACGTATCTTGGGGCAAGCTATCCTTTAGCGTGAAACCACTTAACTCCTTTTAGAGGGGTAACTCTAAGATACACGAAATCGTCGGGCTCGAAACTTAGATCACGACGTCGATTATCAGCGTAACTCTTTTGCCTTGATCGCGATTTTCAACCTCTCTCTATCATAGAAACTTGCTCTTGACTTCCTTGAGAATATCGGGGCCAAATATCATACGCTCTCTGTCTCATTCCAATTCGTTAAGGTACGACAGCACGCGACCATATAAAGCCTCAAATGGCGACATCTCGCAAACTAGCACAGTAATCGTTGTTATAGTGAACTCGCATACGGTAAGCATTTGTCCCATGAAGTGGTGTAGGCTAAAGCGCAAGCTCTTAACATATCTTCCAAAATCTGATTTACTCTTTACATCTCGACCATCGATTCATGGATGATATCTTTGTCTTTGAAGTTCAAACGTGTTCCCATGGCTTCATGCAATTTATCCCAAAATCTCGAGGTGAACTGAGTACCTCTGTCTGACACTATTTTCTTAGGCACACCATGCAAACACACGATTCTGACTATGTATAATTCTACTAACCGGTCTCCTGAGTAAGTTGTCTTAACCGGGATGAAGTGAGCAACTTTGGTCAATCGATCCACAATGACCCATATAGAATCATACCCATTTTGAGTTCATGGCAATCCGGTGATGAAATCCATACCGATTTCTTCCCACTTCCATTCTGGGGCTTTTAGCGGTTGTAGCAAACCTGCTGGTCTCTGGTGTATTGCCTTAACTCTCTGGCATACATCGCACAAGGCAACGTGCTCGGCGACTTTACGCTTCATATTCGGCCACCAAAACCTCTCCTTTAAGTCTTGGTACATCTTAGCGCTTCTGGATGAATTGAATACTTGGAATCATGAGCCTCTCCCAAAATCAAGCTGCTTAAGTTACGTCTGCATTTGGCACACAAATGCGACCCTTGAACCACATGGTACCTTGGTCATCCACGGTAAAGTCCTTTGCTAATCCTTCATCCTTTTTAGCCTTGATTCGTTGATTTTCTCATCATCCTTTTGCCCTTCCCGAATCGATCTTCAGCGTCGGCTTTACTTCCAATGCGACTATGAATCCTTCTAGATCCATTTCAGTTTTAACCACGAAACTCTTTACACAACTCCGATTGATCTTCTTGTACCATCATATTTGCAATGTGGCTTTTACGACTCAAGGCATCACCACTACATTAGCCTTTCCGGATGGTAGTGGATTCCCATGTTATAATCCTTGATTAGTTCCAACCACCTCCTTTGTCTCATGTTAAGATCATTGGGTGAAGATATATTTCAAACTCTTGTGGTTCAGATATATCTCACATCTATTTCCAATGAGATAATGACACCACAATTTCAAGGCATGCACCACTGCACCAATTCCAAGTCATGCGTAGGATAATTTCCTTCATGCGGTCTTAAGCGCCTTGACGCATATCGACCACTTTACCCTCTTGCATCAATACGCATCCAAGACTCTGTCTTGATGCATCACATTATATATCGAAGCTTGTTACAACATTAGGCAAAACCAACACTGGGCTGTTGTCAAACGCTTCTTTAATTCCTCAAAACCCTTATCACAATCAAGGTCCATGAAAATTTCTTTTCCTTTTCAACAATCTGCGTAAGAGGTCTCGCAATCGTCGAAAATCCTTCTATGAACCGCGATAATATCCTGCCGTTCCCGTAAAACTTGGACTTGAGTGACGGACTTTGGTTGTTCCCAATGCAACATTGCTTCCACTTTGCTTGGGTCGACGGCAACTCCTTCTCTGATCATAACATGACCGAGAAATTCCACCTTTTCCTTCCAAAAGTCGCACTTACTGAATTTAGCATACAGCTGTTGCTCACGCAGCTTTTCCAACACTAGCCTCAGATGATTTGCATTCTCTGCTTCAGTCTTTGAATACACCAAAATATCATCTATGAACACAACAACAAACTTGTCCAAGTATTCCATGAAAATCTTATTCATCAAGTTCATGAAATATGCAGGCACATTGGTCAATCCAAAACACATGACCGTGAACTCATAATGTCCATATCTTGAAGAGAATGCGGTCTTCGGAACATCTTCCATTCGAATCTTTAGCTGATGATATCCTGAACGAAGGTCTATTTTGGAGAAAACTCCAGCTCCTCTCAACTGGTCGAACAGATCATCAATCCTTGGCAATGGATACTTATTCTTAACCATCACTTCATTAAGTGCACGGTAATCAATACACATTCTAAGACTTCCATCCTTTTTCCTGACAAACAAAACTGGCGCTCCCCATGGCGACGAACTTGGTCTTATAAAACCTTTCTCTAATAACTCGTCGATCTGTTTCTTCATCTCCACCAACTCATCGATAGGCATCCGATAAGGTCTTTTTGCTATTGGTGCGGTTCCCGGTGCTAACTCAATGACGAACTCGATGTCACGGTCTGGCGGCATTCCCGGTAGATCTTCTGGAAATACGTCTGGATATTCCCTGACTACTGGCACATCCTCTATGACGACGGTTCTCATGCTATTAACCATTAATTGACCACTACGAACTGCTGTCGCTTGAAATTTCACTTTCTCTCCTCTAGGGCTCTCAATGGATACAACCCTTCGACCACAATCCAAAATTGTCTTATGCTTGGTTAACCAGTCCATTCCCAGAATGACATCTAAAGCTTGGGCATCTAGAATAATCAAGTTCGCTAGGAACTCTACCCCATTAATTATTTGCTTCACCCCCAAACACCCAAGGTTAGATCTTAACTCAGATCCTGGGGCTTGGACTAGCATCACACACTTAAGATTTTTCATGCTCAAACCATTTTCAGATGCAAAAGCTCGAGAGACAAATGAATCTGAAGCTCTGAATCCAATAATCTTTGCGGGAGATGAGTTTACCAAAACTTACCCGAGACGACGTCGATGCTTCCCGGCTCCATCGGCGGTGATGTGGTTGACTCGCCTCGAATAGTAGCTTGAGCGTCGCTCCTGCCTGTCCAGCTCCTCGATTCGCTCCCGTCATCGGTGCCTTAGCAGGTGTTGTTCCAAGGTTGAAACGCACTGGCGTGATACCTCCTTTCTGGGGACATCTATTAGCATAATGCCCCAGCTCATTACAACTGTAGCACCTTCTGGCGGCTGACTGCTGCATTCCTCCTTGAGCATTGTTACCCTGGGCCGGTGTCTGATAACTTTGTCCTGGTGGTCGCGGCGCAGGTGTTGCTGGTTTGCCAGCAGCTTGCGGTTGGAACCTGGCAAACTGTTGTGGGGTCATCCTCATTCGCAGGTGGTTAGGGCGTCCACCTTGGTTGGTCATCAAGCGCTTGCGATTTCCCCCAGTTCTTTGCGCTTATCCTCCAGGATCAAAGCCTTGTTTACCAATTCTTGGAAATTTGGAAAAGTGTGGGTAATCACCCACTTGCGACTCGAGTTTAGTCCTTTCATGAAGCGGATCGCTGGCCTTGTCCGTCGCTCGTCCTCGAAGTATAGCGAGCTAACCGCGTGAATTTGTTCAAGTAATCGGCCACCGGTTGGCCTCCTTGCTTAAGCGCCCTGAACTCTTCCTTTTTCAGGTCCATCATCCCTTCCGGTACATGGTACTGGCGGAAGGCCATTGCAAACTCTTCCCATGTGATTTCCATGGGTGCTTCATGAGCCGCATAATAGTTCTCCCACCATTCTGCAGCTGTTCCCTCTAGCTGATGGGATGCGTAAAGAACCTTCTCATGGCCTTCACATTGAGTGATGTACAATTTCCTCTCAATGGTTCTCAGCCAATCATCCGCTTCCAAGGGATTGACATTTCCTGAGAATGTTGGCGGTCGGGTCCTCATGAAGTCCGACAACTTGGTGTAAGGACGAGGCCCGCCATTGTTGTTCTGAGCAGCGGGGTTATTGACTGCAGCCATATTGGTCATCTGCTGCATCATAGTCTGCATCAACTGAGTTTGTGCAGCGAGAAAAGCTCCCAAGTCCTGCATATCCACTGGCGGTGCTTGCTGCGGTGGTGCTCCTTCATTGGGATTGTTGCCTGAGCGCAGACCACTTCCTGAAGCCCCATTGTTGCTGCGAGTGTTCACCATCTGCTTGATTGTTTCTTGGGTTAGGAAAGATAGATGTAGCATAGATAAAATGCAAGAATTTCTAAGGCGGGGGAAACAGGTTAAACCCAACTTAAATAATCTTTATTGATACTTAGTATGGCTGCTTACAATGCCTAAGGGCTTTGCAACGCATACTGCACACTCAGCAAACAATTAAGAACCAAACTAAACATGCAACCTTAACGTCTACTAAAAGGTAAAGACTATCTTAAAGACGCGACTCAACACTCGAGTCTCAACACAACTCTAAGATCAACTCTCACTCATCCAGCCACCCTGGCTGGGACTGATCCGGCGCGTGCACCGGTGGGTGGACTGGCATGGGTGCGAACCTATCCTGGTGACCCTCTGCTGGCTCCTCAGGCTCCCACCCACGCTCCTCTGGGTCTTCCTCTTCTTCTTCTTCTTCGGCGACTCCATCTGGCCCCTGGACGACCTGGTCCGCTAGCTCCTCGGCCACCTGCAGGCCTCCTCCAGCTCGCCGATGACTCGGCTCTTTGCGTCACGGGTTTTACAAGCCTCGCTTGGACACCTCAATGTCTCGTGACATCGTCTCCGGCTCTGGCGGTGTCCTCGTGTGCTCCTCTGGGCGGTGGTGAACTCGGCAAGGTGTACGCGAGAGCACACTCCCCTCCACGATCCGCTGACGCCGCACGCCGCACTATCGGGTGAAGCGAAACACAATGTCGCGGCTTCGTAGGCGTAGTCGTGGCAGATCCGTCGTAGAGCAAGTCTGGCAGCCTCGTGAATTCCCGCCTCGTACGTGAACCTCCAGGTGGTGATGTTGATCGGTCTGGCGGTCTCGTCGCACTCTCGAGCGAAGATGGTCACCTTGCAGAAGAACCCCCGATGCACACCGTTGACGTTCCAGTTGCTTCCTCGGTAGAGCGGACGATCGAAGCCTCCAATTAATTGAAGAACTCTCCACAGCTCCATGGCATAGCCACCTTGTCTTGACTCGAAGGACTGGAAGATCGGCATCTATTCAAAACAAAATTTTGAATAAGATCTCCACTCAAACGCAACAGCGAAAAGAAGGTAATTTAGCAAGGATGAGAGTAGAGGATGAGATAAGCCAAGAGTTTCTTATTAGTAAATTTTACCTTTTCTTTAGAAAATAATTTTGGACACTCCTAAGAGATACCAACTACCTAGGGCCAAGACCTATAGTCGATATGGCTCGATACCACCTCTGTCGGGACCCGAATTTGCAAATCCGACCCTCTGTATACCGCACTAGTCCAGGATCACGCTAGTGCATACAGCTCAACATAGATGCTATCATAGTCATACACAACGGAATATAGCATAACTTTAATAATTAATAGTAATGTTGTCTTACATGATTATTGCCACACAGGCTTATAAAAGAAATAGCAAATAAGCAAGGCGGAAAAATAAATAAGCGTAGCGACTTCCTAGTTCACCGCAGTAACCGATGAGGCTCGGACCCTAAGCATTCGTGATCCATATAATCCTCCTCCACGAAGGCGTAGATTCTTCCTCTTCCGGTTGTTGTTGTTGGGGTGAGTACATAAAGCACTCAACAAGTTGTGCACAAGAATGCAAGTCTAATATTCTATATGCTTGGCTTAATCCAAAGGAATGGCTAATATGGCTATTTTGCGAGAGAGCGCATTTAACAAGAATACTGATAAATAGATTGAAAAGCAAAAACAATAACATAATTAATAGATTCACATTTATGAAGTAAACCAAATTTCCAATCTTAAATCAACTTCCACCTCCCATGGCACCCTGCCAT
This sequence comes from Otatea glauca, assembly GCA_036346275.1. Classification (NCBI taxonomy): domain Eukaryota; kingdom Viridiplantae; phylum Streptophyta; class Magnoliopsida; order Poales; family Poaceae; genus Otatea; species Otatea glauca. The sequence continues at coordinate 19,673,608 of CM070712.1, read as the reverse complement.
CCCAACAAGTTTTTGTTTAACAAAAGTCTAACCCTTAATCTGTAATTCCGAGCATTGCCCAATACCGTGAGCACGTCTATTGAATAGATTGTACACTCTGCAGAGGTTATGCACTTTACCCACACGATACAACCAAACACCACCAAGGCGAGTGATCATAACAGAGCCTTTACAATGCTACACCTAGACCCGATCTTCGTTCGCTAAGGTTTCAACATCAAGGGTTAAACCACCACAACAGACCCCCTCTTGCGCCATGTGAGTTAAGCCAGTAAACCGGGACTCACTTTGCTCACCACGACAAGACCAAAATCTAGGCTTCACAAATTATTCACTAGGCTATCCCATTCCGGACATGTGGTTGCAAGAGAGACTCAGTCAAAGGCTTGCAAGGTTAAGTCCTTAAAGTGATTAAGGAAAGACTTCCACATACCCCGCCAATCTGGCCCACCTTGGCACACTTGCCTTGCCACTTGCCCCAATCTAAATCATTACCACCCGGCTTGATTACCAAGCACCACGTGCCCCCACATTTCAATCTAGTTGTGTGACCTCCTCGCCACGACAACTTGATAGCAACGTGTGACAACACATGACACACAAATTCTTAAACATTGTTCCATATTCCATTAGTCAAGATTAAGTGACAACATTCGGACACATGTGATGACGTGGCATGGCTAAGTAATCTCCGACGGTCTAACTAGTCCCATGTTGATTATTAATATTAACCAACTATAATTCCACATCCTAGGGTGACAATTAGATCATGGCATAAAATTGACAAGGTGTGATTTCATTCAATTAGGCATATCATCTAATTCCCAAATTAATTGAAATCATTTATACACATAAAATATCATGCATAATTTAAAAGACAAAATAGCAATTTGGTGAAATTGGGTGCAACATGATCAAAGCACAACTTGCCTTGGAGTAGGTGCTGGTCTTGCTCTGAGCTTGGGTCTTGTAGCGATGAATCTTCCTCCGGATCACCGAGCAGTTCAACGTCTACGCGAAACGATGCCAAAATAGCAAATAAACACCAAAACAGAGAGCAACCAAACTCCAAAAATAAAATAAAATTCACCAATAAATAGATCTTGATTTTACAAATTTTTAGAAATTTGAATCACTCAAATCCGAGTTAAAATGCAAAAGATATAGCCTTTTGAAGTTTGAATAAATACTGAAAATACTGAAAATAGAATTTCCGATTTCCCAGAATTATTTTTCTACTGAAAAAGATTTTTATTGCGCAATGCTGACGTCAGCCCTGGTCCAGACCAATCAGGCGCTGCCACGTCAGCTCGGCGCATGGACCCGGTCCACGGAACCGCCTCACAGTTCACTATGGGCGCGCCCACGCGCCGCGCCTCGCGCCGCGCCACGCGACGACCGGATCGGGGCGTGGCGCCGCCCGTGCCGATGCTCGGCGCGCGCACGCATCCGGTAATGATCCGACGACTATCGATCTACTCAATTGTGGCACTATCGACCGCTCATCTTAGATCTAACGGTCCATCTTACCGAGAGGTTCATCACGATGAGGATGACGCGCGCGATCCGGACTGTTCGGCAAAGATCCAACGGTTGTCGGCTCGAGACACGGCGGGCTTGCACCGGAGCGGAGGAAGACGACCACCCGAACGGCGCTTCGGCGCAACTCCGGCGAGAAGAAGCAGTAGACTCGATGCGGCACGGTGCGAGGAACTCGGATCTGGAACCCTTGCGACGGACGGCGACTTGACGGCAATGAACTCAAGAAAACCGCGCGCGAAGAGCAAACTCCGGCGAGCTCCTGCGAGGCTACAGCGGCGACTCAACGGCGAAGGCTAGCACTGGCGGATGCGCTATGGGGTGCAATCCTCGGGGTGCGGGCGGTGGCTTTTATAGCCTCGGTATGCGCGCAGGGAAGGAAACCCTAAATCACGCGGCGGCGACGGCAAGCGACGGCGGATTCGGAAACCGAATCGGAGACGACAACCGAGAGCCGTCCGATTTGCGATCAACAGCCACGATTAGATCCGAAGCGATATGATCCGATCCGTTCTTTCCAAAAACAACGGATGAGATCCAACCTTTCCAAAAAAACACGATCCGATTTCTTCCACACGATCTTGATCCAACGGCTCACAGGTGTTAGGGTTTCTGATCTCGTCTTTAAATCACACGCATCCCTCTGCGATCCAAAGACCGACGCAGCACCGGCGACGTGGCTTGATGAAGACCACAAGATGAAGATATGACGGTTGGCGTCTTGGTGCGGCGACGCGGTCGAGCGAGCCGCGCAATGGCGGGCACAAGACGCACACGATCTTCGCGCTCGGCCAGATACTATTCACACCGATTTTTCTAACGCTTTTCGATTTAAAATATTTCCCGAAATTAGATTAATACATTTAAGGTAATTAAAATATCAGGAAAAATCTAAGAAAATTCTCATAAATACTTTCAAACATTCTGAACTCAAATAAAATATTTTTGACAAAACTTCATATTATTTTTATCTATATATAATTAGTTTTCACCAAAGGTTCATTATACTTAATTAAAATAAATTCAAATAATTTCTGGAAAATCCAATAAATTCAGAAAATCACCAAAATGCACATAAGCGAAATTATAGGCCAAATTTTGGGATGTTACACACGGCTTGGGCAAGAGTGTGGCGACTTTGACCAGAGAAGAGGGCAAGGTAGCGAAGGCAGTGTAGGCTGGGTCGCTACCCAGTGGGCCAAGGCACTAGGATGGACCCACGTGATAGTGAAAGCACGGAGAGCACTGAATTTCAATACTCAGGACAGGATAAGGTCTCGCATTTAATTGGGTATTCAAAATTGTTCTAAAGTTCTTGAAAAATTTTGTGCAAGATTTGGAGGCAATGTCTATCCTACTGGAGAAATCTCAGATAAATATCTTATCAGTAGAATTTTATTAAATTCTGTCAAGACTGCTATTACAATTTTAAGTTCTCTAATTTTGATTTTAGAGGAGTCTAAATTGGGTCCATTTTAATTGTAAATTTTTTTGGGTGATCCATGGGTATTTAGAGGTTTCTATAAAATTTTGAGATGATGACAAAATATATATATTTTTATAAAATTGTGATATTGATCTATTGAGTTATTTGCATTTTCTATTTTTGATTTTTCGAATGCATCAGATGAGCTTGTGTTTTTCTATAAATTTTATGATGGTTCCTAGTACTGTTGATGAAGTAAAAAAATTTCAATGGGTTATCTCATTCTTACATTTTAAATAAATTCGACAAAGTACTGTTCTTAGCCACCTATCACTGTTTTTTATTTTACATTGCAATAAATGTGTTCAAATTCCTTTGAAATGTTTTATTCATGTTTCTTAGAGTCTGCATAAGGCTTCATAAAATTTTTACAGAATGACCATGCCTAGATGTTTTTGAACAAATCTAATAGGATTCATATTCTTTGTTTAAATGTTGGTTTTGATTTCCTTGAGGTATTAAATGTATTCAAATTATTTTGGGACTTTTTGTAATAATGTTGGAGAAGGATTATAATTTAAATAATTTTTCTTGAGATTTTGTCTTCATATGATTTTGGGTTTCATGTTTGGAAAAGAAAAATCCAACAATAAAAATGGTTTTCTTAAAGACCAAAAATTCAGTATAAATTCGGAAAATATGGAAATTCAAAATAAAATCACAATTCATAATTAATTTCATATTTTGTTCATTTTGAAAGAGCGGATTTCGATAATACAAATGTTCTTTCCTAAAGACCAAAATTTAAGAAATTAAGGAAGAAGATAGAAATTAAAATTAAAATCTTGGTTTCAACTAAAAAATGTTCCTTCCTCTGCGTAAGCTCATATTGGTATTGAATGTCACAACCACCCTAGTGGTATTGAATGTCACAACCACCCTTGTAAACGACCACCCTAGTGGTATTGAATGTCACAACCACCCTTGTAAACGACCACTCTAGAGGTCACAAAAACCACGACCACTCTAAAGAATGACCTCTTTAGGGAATGATCACCCTAGAGATCACAAATGCCACGACCACTTTAGAAAGGAACACTCAAGGGGCACAAGCAATCTAGGCAAGGCCAAGACCCCTCAAACTCAATTGCTCAAGACAAAGTAAGCTCATATCAAACTCAAACCTGAGCACTAAAGGTTCAAACATAGTCAATTACTCATGTGCTGGTCTCTCAAGTTGCTATCTCTCTTCGTGAATCGTGACCCGATGGAGGATTTCCTTGCTTGGCACTGTGACCCTCAAGGAATTTTTTTCAGTCAAGTCAGCTTACAAAGCGTTTATGAATAATTGGGAGGATAACAACACCGGACAGAACTCCATCCGACAACACAGGGTGAATTCGAATTGAGCAGAAATTTGTTGGACTGCGCTAACAAAGTCTGCATGTTCCTTTTAAAGACTGATGCACAATAGCCTTCCACTTCGTTCGAATATAAAAACGAGGAAATATTGAACTAGATAGCAGGGTTCGCAAAACCGATGAAAACCGTTAGAAAATCGCAGTTTTCGATTGTACCGAACCGGTTTGACTTCCAAAACCGGTCTAATTAAATTTTTTTGAAAAAGTTGAAAAAAATAATGCGATGTAAAACCGGTCGATTCTCAGTCAAAACTGGCCCGTTTTAGGTCAAAATCATGTGGCAACGCCGCAATGGTTAGCACCCATCAATTGGCTGGTCGATTTTTGGTAAAAACCGGCCGGTTTTCGGTCAAAACCATCGATTTTTTTATTTTTTTTCAAAATTTTTTGAATTCTTAAGCCTTCGGTTTCTGATGATTTTCGACTCGATATTTTTTATTTTCAAACGATTTTTTTGAAATTGGTTTTGTGAACCCCGTTGGATAGCAACAGATTTGTTGTAAGAACTTGCATCCTTGATTCCTCGATTTATTGCCTCCTTATGTTAGTTGATCACATGCATTATGCTTATATATGACTTCTTTACTAACCCGACGGAATGGCCCAAAATCGGTGAGCATCGACTTAGGAATAAAGGGTGTGAAACCAGCAATAGCCGACAGGTCAAGGCAACGGTATCCGATGGGCGAGGATCGAGTGTCGGCGTGTTGTATAGTAGTCCTGTGGCCATAATGAGCATTGAGTTGGGTATGGAAGGTGCGACCCTAGCAGTGAGAGGTGGATCAGTATGCGACACCCAGGGGGTAGGAAGTGGTGCTAAAACAATAGGTAGCAAATGAGCATTTGGCATTGGAAATCATACAGAGAATTTCATTTTGATTCTAAATATGAAATCCATGATTAAAAATCTATCGGTGTTATGTTGATTGTAACAGTGGATCATGATTTTGAAATGTATCATGTGGAGTATTCAAAAAGAAAAGGAAGCATGTAGTTTTAAATCCCCAATTCCAAATTTTCTAAATTATTCCCGATGTTGTATCTAGTAAGAACAATTTATACTTTGTATTTTTGCTATTGTGAACCCTTATGTTTTATATTGAATAATATATTTGTAACTCCCAACATCCATTGTAAAATCCTATATATATCTGTCACTACTGTGCCGCCGCTTACCACACCAGAACAGAGGGACGACGCGGCGGCGGCATCCCAAGTCAGATCAGAGCCTTTCCTTCCTCTGTGTACCCGCTTCTTCCCTTTCTTCTCACCAACTTGGGGCGCACGCACTTGCTCTTCGAATCGTACTCGGAGTGCAAACTAACTACACTAGTGAAGGTCGTCTACGCGCATACGTAAGGCGGTGCAACACCCAACCTAGCATAAGTGGCCACGGGCGGCATTGCGCACGCATTCTCTCCTCGCTAGTCTTCTCTCATCCACCGCATCCACGCGCTCCCAACAAACCCTAGACAGAGAGAGCGAGAGAGCCAGCCATGGCGCCGTCCTCGCGCGTGCCCGCCATCACCGACCGGTTCGTCTCCTCCTCCTCTTCGGCCGCTGTGAAGAAGCCGGCAGCTGCTGCTGCTGCCCTTGCCGCCGTCTCCTCCAACTCCAAGCCGATCAAGAAGACCGCGCGCGCGTCGACGTCGTCATCCAGCCGCCTCGTCGCGTCCTCCAAGATCGGAGCCAAGAAGCAGCCGGCGCGTCCGGTGGGGCCCGAGTTCATGGCGCCGCGCGCCGCGCAGGCACTGCACCCCGCCCGCCGGCTCACGTGCGGGACCGCCGTGTGCGTGCGCACGAGGTACGTCAACATCACCGACAAGTGCTGCCTCGTGCTCTGGCTGCCGGCGAGGGTCGTCTCTGCCTCCGGCGCCTACCACTACGTCGTGAAGTACGCCGCGCACCTCAACCCCATGTTCGCCGGCAAGGTCGTCCGTCTCCCCGTCGAGCAGGTCCGCGAGGCGCCCAGGCGTGCATCCACCACTGCTGCCGCCTCCCGCCCATGAAGAGCAGAGCAAGAAGAGCCCGCCGGCCTACGACTGCAAGCGATCCAGCGAAGTGATCTGAGCTGATGTCCATCTGTGTACTGAGAGAGACCTGATCGGTGCTGATCAGAGAGTTCCCTACATACTATATAGTTACCATTTATGTGTTCTTGTTTTGTGTTTATTTTCCATTCATCGATGATCTTGTCCTGATTCTTTCCAATGCCCCAAACTGGCACTAGTGTACAAAACAGAGTGTACTGAGAGAGACATGATCGGTGCTGATCCGAGAGTTCCCTACATACTATATAGTTAACATTTATGTGTTCTTGTTCTGTGTTTATTTTCCATTCATCGATGATCTTGTCCTGATTCTTTCCAATGCCCCAAACTGGCACTAGTGTACAAAACAGAGTGTAGCCTCTAATTATATCAGTGCATGAAATATAAACATAGAGTTTCAGTTTTCAATCCCATGGACGTGTTTACTGGCTCTAGTTTCCATTTTTTTTAAAACAATGCCTGCAAATAGTTCTTGTGTTTATACCGTAGTATCAATTGAGAATTGCATAGTAGAGCGGATTATTTTTTAAAACAAAATGACCAATTGCGTCAGGTGGAGGAAAAGTTTAGCATAATCTGGCCGAAGTAAAGCAAAGGGTGGAGTAATTAAGCCCAGTTCAGTTTCTCGACGCACATTCTGAAATCTGATCTTACAAGAGATCTCGACGCAGGATTATTGATCAATGACGAATTACAAGAGATCTAAATTACAAAACTACTCCTAATTGACTAGGAAAAGTAGATGCAAGTTGTTTGATTTATCGTTGTGTTTTTCTGCTCTCCTTGATCCCCTTTATAAGGTGCAGGCCGATCGTATCCTTCTTTGAGGCGTTGCCAATCATGATCTGTAGACGGCCTCCATCTTCTACAGTACGACTCCTTATTTGGATCGACATCGACTAAATATCCAAATTTAACTTATTCATCCAAATTGGTCGATAATCTAAATCCCATAACTTTTAATTCCCATATCGAATTATCTAGATTTGAACTCTACTTTCCAAATCGGCTATACTAGCCAAATCTTGGTGCTAACAAGAAGTTATAGATGACAACGATCGGACCTATGATGTTGTATAGAGCATAATGTTGTGTGACAAATAGACAATATATACAGAAGATGAGTGTAGCGAAGATGAGTGTAGCAAAGATATAAATGTTGCGGTGGATCTATTGTCAAAAAAGGCGAAATCGAATCCACAATTATAATGAAGTGATAGGTTTGGGGTAGCACCAATTGAAGAAAAGCTTGTCTAACATCGTTTGAGACAGTTTGGACATCTTCAACGAAGGCTTCCTAAGGCAGCAGTGCATGGTATAATTTTAAGTCATCTTAAAAACATAAATGTGAGGACCCGAATCCACTGATTCGAACCCACTGTGTTTACCGCACTAGTCCCAAGATCAACGCTAGTGCACACAGCTCAACATCGGTACATATCACATCATACTCAACGATAATAGAATAATAGTTCATCTATTGATATAGCTAATTGTATGATCTTATGACCGACTTACATTATTAAGCCACGCAGGGCAAGACTGGAAATATAAGCTAATAATTAAGCAGCGAAAAGTAGAAAACGAGATAGCTCATCGAGTTCACCACAGTAACCGACAAGGTTCGGACCCTAATGACTCGCGTCCTCTTGGAACTCCTCCTCCAACACAGGTGTAGATTCTTCGACTGTTGATTTTTGTTGTTGGCAAGGGTGAGTACTTAAAGCACTCAACAAGTTGTACACAGAATGCAATTCTATGTAACTATATGTAAGGCTTATTCCAATGGATAGGCTATCTTGGCTATTTTGCAATAAGCGATTTATGAACAAATATAATATTTAGATTGTAAAGACTTCCACATGGCATTCCGCCACCCCAACCAAATTGTCCATTTAATTAAGCTAACCCTTAACTGTAATTCCCGAGCATTGCTCGATACCTCGAGCACGGCTATCCGAATAGTTTCACACTCTACAGAGGTTATGCACTTTACCCACGTGATACAACAAAACACCACCAAGACGAGTGATTATAACAAAGCCTTTACAATGCGCTGCTTAACCCGTACCACCCGCTAAGGTTTCAACACTGGTGGGACTGGTTACCACATCCAGGGCCCCCCTCTTGCGCCATGTGAATTACTCCATAACTCGGAACTCACACCGACCACGATAGTACCAAAATTAAGATATTGCAAATTACATGCTAGGTGGCCCATACCGCACATGTGGTTGCATGATTGATTCAGGTCAAAGGCTTGCAAGGTTAAGTCCTTAGTGTGATCAAGGCAAGACATCCACATACCATCTGCCTATCGGGCCCACCTTGGCATACTCGCCCCTTGTCACTTGCCCCAATCTAAGTGATTATCACCCAGTTGATTACCAAGCACCACGTGCCATCAACAATTCAACATCGTTACGTGACATGACTCGCCATAACAACTCAATCTCATCGTGTGATCCCACATGACACACAAGTTCATAACATGGTTCCATATTACATTAATCAAGATTAATTATCAATGATTCTGACACATGTGATGACGTGGCATGGCTAAGCAACTAATACGATCTAACAATCCCATGTTGATTATATTTACTAACCAAATATATTGAACCAATCTAGGGTGACAATGGATCATGGCATATAATGACAAGGTAGGATATAAATCAATCTGGTATATTAGCTAAGCCCAATCTAATTTGAAACAATTGTATACTTGACATAATATGCAATAGGGTAAAACAAATATAGCAATTTTATAAACATGGGTTCAACATGATCAAAGCACAACTGGCCTTGGAATAGGTCCTGATCTTGATCTGAAGCTTGCTCTTGAGTTGCTGGATCTTCCTCCGAAACTTCGCACAATTCAACGCCTCACGCGCATCAAGAAGAAAAGCAAATAAATACCAAAACAGAGAGCAAATGAACTCCAAAAATCAATTAAATTTCACCATTAAATATATCTCAATTTTAAAATTTTTTAGAAATTTGAATCACTCAAATCCGAGTTACGATGCAAAAGATATAGCCTTTTGAAGTTTGAAATAAATACTGAAAATACAGAAATTAAAAATTCGGAATTAATGTAATTGTTTTATTCGAAAATAGAATTATCACAAGTGTGACGTCACCGACTCGAGACCAACCAAACGCTGCCACGTACACGGTCCATGGATCTGCGTCCACAGATCTCCTCGGGTCCACGGTGCACCTGTTTCACGCAGCTTCGGGCCATCGACACGCGGGTCCCGTGACGATCGTCGACTTCGGCGCCAAGCAGACACACGCGGCGCCACGCACTTCGCCACGACGCGCCACCTCGGCGAATCGCTACGTGGGCGACACGCCGCAACGGCGTCAAGCCACGCCGACGGCGACGCAGACAGGCCCTAGGGTCGCTTCGGCGATCGGCCGGCTACCTCGGCGCCGCGATTTCGCCTACCTTCCGACGCTTGGATCGGCTTTTGGGCACTTGGGCGACGGCGAGACCTTTCTTCTTGTCGGCGATGACCTCCCTGCGGTTTCTCCTCTCCGGCGATGCTCCGACCTAACTAGTGCGCGCACGGGCTCCCTCTTGACGAGGCGCAACTGCTAGCCTTGGTCTCGAGCCTTTAGCTCCACGGAAGACGGCGGAATCGAAGAAGAACAGCGGCGGCGGTGCTCCGAGAGAACCCTCGATTGCAGCAATTTGGCTCCGAGATTGAAAATAAATCCTTGGGGCTTTGGCTGCTTGTACCTGCGCGATCTTGCGCGCGCCTTATATAGCATCGATCCTCCTTCGCCCGCTTCCACGCGGTGTCCATGGCGGACAAGGAGAGGAGTCCGGCACGGACAAGCGAAGAAGACGACCGGATCGACGACACGCGACAGATCCGACGGTGACGATAAAGCGAAGTCCCGAACCTGACGCCGTCCTCACTCATCCGATCCGATCCAACGGCAGGATTAGACTTCTAGAAAATGGGCTGAACGGGCCACGCTACTCGCCACCACTCAAGACAAAGAAATGGGCCAAGCCCAATCTCGTTCAAGCTGATTTAAAAAGATTTTTCATTTAAAATAACTGCCAAAATTCATTTAATTTGTTTTAAGCCAATAAATTATCAGGAAAAATCCAAGAAAAAACTCAAAAATACTTTGAGACATTTTGGACTCAATAAAATATTTTTGGCAAAACTTTATTTTAACTTTTGCATAAATTTAAATAGATTTGAACAAAAGGTCAATATACTTAATTTAAAATTAATTCAAATAAATCCAGAAAAATCCAAATAAATTCCAGAAAATCATAAATGCACATTTAAGCAATAAAATAGTATTTGGGCAAATTTTGGGATGTTACAAACCTCCCCCCCTTAACAGAATCTCGACCCTGAGATTCAGGGCTAACTAGAGAATAGGTTCGGGAATTCTGACTTCAAATCTTCTTCTCGCTCCCAAGTGGCTTCACTTTCGGAATGATTGCTCCACTGAACTCTGCAAAAGCGAATAGACTTATTTCTGGTCTTGCGCTCCATAACATCCAAAATTTTGGTTGGTTGCTCTTTGTAAGTCAAATCTTCTTGCAGCTCTATTGCATCCAACGGGGTTTGCTCCGTTGGCACTCTGAGACATTTCTTGAGCTGCGACACATGGAATACATCATGCACTCCTGCCAACGACTGAGGCAACTCTAACTGATAAGCTACTTCTCCTCGACGGCTCAGAATCTTGAACGGATCAATGTATCTTGGTGCAAGCTTCCCTTTAACGTGAAATCTTTTGACGCCCTTAAGAGGGTAACCACGAGATACACATAATCTTCGTTCAAAACTCAAATCTCGGCAGACGCTTATCTGCGTAACTTTTCGCCTTGATGTGCTATCTTCAACCTCTCTCGATCATTGCAACTTGGTTTTCTGCTTCCTTGAGAATATCTGGCCCAAACACCAAACGCTCTTCTGTTTCATTCCAATTTAACGGAGTATGACAAGCACGTCCATACAATGCTTCAAACGGTGACATCTGTAGGCTAGCTTGATAACTATTATTGTAACTGAATTCTGCATATGGCAAACATTTATCCCATGACGTAGCATAAGCTAAAGCACAAGCTCTCAGCATATCCTCTAAAATCTGATTTACTCTTTCAGTCTGACCATCTGTCTATGGGTGATACGCGGTACTGAAATTCAGGCGAGTTCCCATTGCGTCATGCAACTTATTCCAAAATCTCGAGGTGAATTGGGTACCTCTGTCCGATACAATCTTCTTGGGCACTCCATGCAAGCACACAATCCTTGATATATACAGCTCTGCTAAACGATCTCCTGAGTAAGTGGTCTTTACCGGGATGAAATGAGCGACCTTAGTCAAACGATCCACAATAACCCAAATAGAGTCGTAACCTCTCTGAGTCTTAGGTAAACCGATGATAAAGTCCATTCCGATTTCCTCCCACTTCCATTCCGGAATTTTCAACGGCTGCAACAAACCAGCTGGTCTTTGATGCATGGCCTTTACCCTCTGACATACGTCACATAAAGCCACATGCTCAGCTACTTCACGCTTCATATTAGGCCACCAAAATCTCTCCTTCAAATCCTGGTACATCTTAGCACTTCCTGCATGAATCGAGTACTTAGAATCGTGAGCTTCCTCAAGAATCAGCTGTTTCAGTTCATTTTTATCCGGCACACAAATTCAGCCTTTGAAGAACATGGTTCCTTGCTCGTCTAGAGTGAAATCCATGGCTAGGCCTTCCTCCTTTTTAGCCTTGATCTTACAAATTTTATCATCATCTTTCTGGCCTTCTCTAATCTGATCCTCCAGCGTTGGCTTTACTTCCAGAGCGGCTACCATTCCCTGCGGAACAACTTCCAATCTCAGCTTCTGAAATTCCTTACATAGCTCTGGTTGATCTTCCATTGACAACGTATTTGCGCTATGGCTCTTTCGACTCAGAGCATCTGCTACTACATTAGCTTTTTCGGGGTGATAATGAATTCCCACATTATAATCCTTAATTAGCTCCAGCCACCTTCGCTGTCTCATATTAAGATCTGCTTGAGTGAATATGTATTTCAGGCTCTTATGGTCTGTATATATCTCACATCTATTTCCTATGAGATAATGACGCCATATCTTCAAAGCATGCACTACGGTAGCTAACTCCAAATCATGCGTTGGGTAATTCACTTCATGCGGTCTTAACTGTCTCGATGCATAAGCAACGACTTTGCCTTCTTGCATTAACACACACCCCAGGCCTTGCTTTGAAGCATCGCAATAGATATCAAATCCATTCTGCACATCTGGTAACACTAATACGGGGGCTGTCGTTAAACGCTTCTTTAATTCCATAAAACTTTTCTCGCACTCTGGCGTCCATGCAAACTTCTTTTCTTTCTTCAACAATTGCGTAAGGGGTTTAGCAATTGTCGAGAATCCCTCTATGAATCGACGGTAGTATCCCGCCATTCCCAGAAAACTACGGATCTGGGTAACAGACTTCGGTTGCTCCCAATGCAACACTACGTCCACTTTGCTTGGGTCAACTGCCACTCCTTTAGTAGTCATTACATGACCAAAAAATTCAACTTTCTCCTTCCAAAACTCACACCTGCTAAACTTAGCGTACAGCTGATGCTCTCGCAGCCTCTCTAAAACCATCCTCAAATGTTCCACATGCTCTTCCTCTATCTTCGAGTAAACCAAGATATCGTCTATGAAGACTACAACAAACTTATCCAAATACTCCATGAAAACCTTATTCATCATGTTCATGAAATATGCCGGGGCATTCGTCAATCCAAATGACATGACTGTGAACTCATAATGTCCGTATCGCGTAGAAAACGCAGTCTTAGGCACATCCTCCGCTCGGATCTTCAACTGATGGTATCCCGAACGAAGATCTATCTTGGAGAAAACTCCAGCTCCTCTTAACTGATCAAATAAGTCGTCGATCCTGGGCAACGGATACTTATTCTTGATCGTTACTTCATTAAGTGCACGATAATCAATGCACATCCTATGGCTTCCATCCTTCTTACGGACGAACAAAACTGGTGCTCCCCACGGTGATGAACTAGGTCTAATGAAACCTTTCTCTTGCAATTCCTCAATCTGCTTTTTCATTTCCACTAACTCGTCGGTAGGCATCCGATATGGTCTCTTTGATATCGGTGTTGTCCCCAGTGCTAACTCGATAACAAACTCGATGTCGCGGTGCGTGGCGTCTGGTAAATCTTCCGAAACACATCCGGTATTCTATGACTATCGGCACATCTTCCATGCCGATGGCTTTCATGTCGTTGACCACTAATCGCCCATCACGAATCGCGGTCGCTTGAAATTCTACCTTCTTGCCATTAGGGCCTTCCAATGTTACAATCCTTCGGCCACAATCCAAAACACCTTATGTTTGGACAGCCAATCCATTCCAAGGATGACGTCTAGGATTGCGCATCTATCCGAGATAAGATTCGCTAGAAATTCTATCCCATCCATAAGCAACTTAGCTCCCAAACACCCAAGGCTAGATCTAAGCTCGATCACGGGCTTGGACTAAGAGCATACACTTAAGATTCACCACTTTAAATCCATTCTTGGTTGCAAAACTTTGAGAAACAAACGAATGCGAAGCTCGTAATCAAACAAAGCAGTAGCGGTAATCGAGTTAACTAGGACTTACCCAGTACGACGTCTGTAGCCTCCTGAGCTCCATCTGCGGTGATGTGGTTGATCCTCCCACGCACTGTTGATTGCGGTGTTGCTCCAGCTTGACCTGGCGCACGATTTCCTCCTGAGGCTGGTGCCTTGGCAGGTGTTGTTCCCAAGTTGAAACGAATTGGCGTGATGCCTCCCTTCTGTGGACACCTATTAGAAAAGTGCCCTGGCTCATTGCATGTATAGCATCTTTTCACTGCAGACTGCTGACTCCCTCCTGGCGCATTGTTGCCTGTCTTTGAGTCCAAAGTTCGATTGGCGTGGCGAGTGCGAGGATTGATGTCTTATTCACGGCTGGCGGTTGGAATCTAGCAAATTGCTGTGGTGACATTCTCAAACGTAGATGGTTTGGACGTCCACCCTGATGAGTCATCAAGCGCTTACAGTTTTCACCCAGCTCTTTGCGATTATCCTCTAGGATCAAAGCCTTATTAACTAGCTCCTGAAAATCTAGAAAATTGTGGGTGATTAGTCCCACCTGCAGTCCTGAATTCAGTCCCTTCATGAAGCGAGACTGCCTAGCTTTATCTGTCGCTCGTCTTGAGGGCATAGCGAGCTAACTGGTAAATTTATTCGGATACTCACCATTTGGTTGGCCTCCTTGTTTGAGCTAGCTCAACTCTTCCTTCTTAAGATCCATCATTCTCTGGAACATGGTATTGGCGAGCGCGTAGTAAACTCCTCCCAAGTAATCTCTTGCGGGGCTCCATGTGCGGCACAATAATTCTCCCACCATTCTGCGGCGGTTCCTTCCAGTTGATGAGAGGCGTAGAGCACCTTCTCATTGCTTTCACATTGCGTGATGTGCAGCTTCTTCTCAATAGTCCTAAGCCAGTCATCGGCTTCCAAAGGGCTCACATTTCCTGAAAAAGTTGGTGGCCGAGTCCTCATAAAATCTAACAGCTTGGAGTAAGATTGAGATCCACCATTGTTGTTCTGAGCTGCATGGTTGTTGTTGGTTGCTGCTACATTGGTCATCTGCTGCATCTGCTGCATCATAGTCTGCATTAGTTGAGTCTGCGCGGCAAGAAACGCTCCCAAATTCTGCATGTCCACTGGCGGTGGTTGAGGGCTACCTCCGTCATTGGGGTTGTCATTCTGGCGCAGTCCACTTCCTGAAGCACTGTTGTTCCCTCGAGTATTCACCATCTCATGATTGCCTCTTGGGTTAGGAAAGGTAGATGTAGCATAGATAAGAAGCAAGAATTTCTAAAGCGGGGAAGACAGGTTATACCCAACTGAAATGATTCTTTATTTATTCTTGGTATGGCTGCTTATTTAAGCCTACAAGCTTTGCAACACATACTGCACACTTAGCATTACAAAGAAGCAAACTAAACACGAAACCTTAACGTCAACTAAAGAGGTAAAAGACTAACTTAAAGACGCGACTCTGCACTCGAGTCTCAACACAACTCTAAGACTGATCCTCCTAGGGCTCCCACTCTCACTCCTCGGGATCCTCCTCTGACTCTTCCTCGGCAGGCTCCTGAGCTCCTCGGGTCACACGCTCCAACTCGTCCTCCACCGCCTCTAAGGCCTCTCCCAGCTCAATGATCATCCCGATGGCTGAAGCACGGGTCACCTCAAGCTCCTACTCTGCCACTCTAAGTGCCTCGTACACTGTCTCCAGCTCCTGAGTAGTCTAAGTTCACTGCTAATGAGGATGACGCGGCGCGATCTGGACGGTTCGGCGAAGATCCAACGGCTGTGCGAAGCTCCGAGACACGGCGGCGGGCTTGCACCGGAGCGGAGGAAGACGACCACCCGAACGGCGCTTCGGCGCGACTCCGGCGAGAAGAAGCAGTAGACTCGACGCGGCACGACGCGAGGAACTCGGATCTGGAACCCTTGCAACGGACGGCGGCTTGACGACAACGGAACCCAAAGAAAACCGCGGCGGCGAAGAGCAAACTCCGGCGAGCTCCTGCGAGGCTACAGCGGCGACTCAACAGCGAAGGGTAGCATCGCGATGCGCTGCGGGATGGCAATCCTCGGGTGCGGCGGCGGCTTTATAGCCTCGGTATGCGCACAGGGAAGGAAACCCTAAATCACGCCGCGGCGACGGCAAGGGGCGGCGGATTCGGAAATCGAATCGTAGACGCCAACCGAGAGTCGTCCGATTTGCGATCAACGGCCACGATTAGATCCGAAGCGATACGATCCGATCCATTCTTTCCAAAAACAACGGATGAGATCCAACCTTTCCAAAAAAACACGACCCGATTTCTTCCACACGATCTTGATCCAACGGCTCGTAGGTGTTAGGGTTTCTGATCTCGTCTTTAAATCACACGTGTCCCTCTGCGATCCAACGGCCGACGCAGCACCGGCGACGTGGCTTGATGAAGACCACAAGATGAAGATCTGATGGTTGGCGTCTTGGTAGCGGCGACGCGGTCGAAAGCGAGCCGCGCAATGATGGGTCGCAAGACGCAGACGATCTCGCTCGGCCCAATCGCTCACGCCGATTTTTCTAACGCTTTTCGATTTAAAATAATTCCCGAAATTAGATTAATTCATTTAAGGTAATTAAAATATCAGGAAAAATCCAAGAAAATTCTCATAAATACTTTGAATCATTCTGAACTCAAATAAAATATTTTTGACAAAATTTCATATTATTTTTATCTATATATAATTAGTTTTCACCAAAGGTTCAATATACTTAATTAAAATAAATTCAAATAATTTCTGGAAAATCTAATAAATTCAGAAAATCACCAGAATGCACATAAGTGAAATTATAGGCCAAATTTTGGGATGTTACAAACCTCCCCATAATGTAATCTCGACCCGAGATTCAAGGTCGACTAGGAATAGGTTTGGAAATTCTATCTTCGTGTCCTCTTCACGCCCCGGTTGCCTCATTCTCGAAATGGTTGCTCCATCAACTCTGCAAAAATGAACCGACTTGTTCACAGTTCTGCGGTCCATGACATCCAAAATTTTCATTGGCTGTTCCTTGTAGGTCAAATCCTTCTGCAACTCACTCTCTTCCATAGGCGTCTGCTCTGCTGGCACCCGAAGACACTTCTTGAGTTGTGACACATGGAACACATCATGCACGCCGCCGAAGAATGCGGCAATTCAAGCGATAAGCAACCTCCCCTCGACGGCTCAAAATTTTGAACGGCCCAACGTATCTTGGGGCAAGCTATCCTTTAGCGTGAAACCACTTAACTCCTTTTAGAGGGGTAACTCTAAGATACACGAAATCGTCTTGCTCGAAACTTAGATCACGACGTCGATTATCGGCAGAACTCTTTTGCCTTGATCGCGATTTTCAACCTCTCTTATCATAGAAACTTGCTCTTCACTTCCTTGAGAATATCAGGGCCAAATATCATACGCTCTCTGTCTCATTCCAATTCAGTGGGGTACGACAGGCACGACCATATAAAGCCTCAAATGGCGACATCTGCAAACTAGCCTGGTAACTGTTGTTATAGCTGAACTCTGCATACGGTAAGCATTTGTCCCATGAAGTGGTGTAGGCTAAAGCGCAAGCTCTTAACATATCTTCCAAAATCTGATTTACTCTTTGCACTGTCGACCATCGGTCATGGGATGATATGTTTGTCTTTGAAGTTCAAACGTGTTCCCATGGCTTCATGCAATTTATCCCAAAATCTCGAGGTGAACTCGAGTACCTCATGCGACACTATTTTCTTAGGCACACCATGCAAACACACGATTCGACTATGTATAATTCGCTAACCGGGTCTCTGAGTAAGTTGTCTTAACCGGATGAAGTGAGCAACTTTGGTCAATCGATCCACAATGACCCATATAGAATCATACCCATTTTGAGTTCATGGCAATCCGGTGATGAAATCCATACCGATTTCTTCCCACTTCCATTCTGGGGCTTTTAGCGGTTGTAGCAAACCTGCTGGTCTCTGGTGTATTGCCTTAACTCTCTGGCATACATCGCACAAGGCAACGTGCTCGGCGACTTTACGCTTCATATTCGGCCACCAAAACCTCTCCTTTAAGTCTTGGTACATCTTAGCGCTTCCTGGATGAATTGAATACTTGGAATCATGAGCCTCTCCCAAAATCAACTGCTTAAGTTCTGGTCTGTTTGGCACACAAATGCGACCCTTGAACCACATGGTACCTTGGTCATCCACGGTAAAGTCCTTTGCTAATCCTTCATCCTTTTTAGCCTTGATTCGGTTGATTTTCTCATCATCCTTTTGCCCTTCCCGAATCTGATCTTCAAGCGTCGGCTTTACTTCCAATGCAGCTATGAATCCTTCTGGATCCATTTCCAGTTTTAACTTCTGAAACTCTTTACACAACTCCGATTGATCTTCTTGTACCATCATATTTGCAATGTGGCTTTTACGACTCAAGGCATCAGCCACTACATTAGCCTTTCCGGGATGGTAGTGGATTCCCATGTTATAATCCTTGATTAGTTCCAACCACCTCCTTTGTCTCATGTTAAGATCTGACTGGGTGAAGATATATTTCAAACTCTTGTGGTTCGTATATATCTCACATCTATTTCCAATGAGATAATGACACCACAATTTCAAGGCATGCACCACGGCAGCCAATTCCAAGTCATGCGTAGGATAATTTCCTTCATGCGGTCTTAACTGCCTTGACGCATATGCGACCACTTTACCCTCTTGCATCAATACGCATCCAAGACTCTGTCTTGATGCATCACATTATATATCGAAGCTGTTCTGAACATTAGGCAAAACCAACACTGGGGCTGTTGTCAAACGCTTCTTTAATTCCTCAAAACCCTTATCACAATCTGGCGTCCATGAAAATTTCTTTTCCTTTTTCAACAACTGCGTAAGAGGTCTCGCAATCGTCGAAAATCCTTCTATGAACCGGCGATAATATCCTGCCGTTCCCAGAAAACTTCGGACTTGAGTGACAGACTTTGGTTGTTCCCAATGCAACACTGCCTCCACTTTGCTTGGGTCGACGGCAACTCCTTCTACAGTCATAACATGACCGAGAAATTCCACCTTTTCCTTCCAAAAGTCGCACTTACTGAATTTAGCATACAGCTGTTGCTCACGCAGCTTTTCCAACACTAGCCTCAGATGATTTGCATTCTCTGCTTCAGTCTTTGAATACACCAAAATATCATCTATGAACACAACAACAAACTTGTCCAAGTATTCCATGAAAATCTTATTCATCAAGTTCATGAAATATGCAGGCACATTGGTCAATCCAAAACACATGACCGTGAACTCATAATGTCCATATCTTGAAGAGAATGCGGTCTTCGGAACATCTTCCATTCGAATCTTTAGCTGATGATATCCTGAACGAAGGTCTATTTTGGAGAAAACTCCAGCTCCTCTCAACTGGTCGAACAGATCATCAATCCTTGGCAATGGATACTTATTCTTAACCATCACTTCATTAAGTGCACGGTAATCAATACACATTCTAAGACTTCCATCCTTTTTCCTGACAAACAAAACTGGCGCTCCCCATGGCGACGAACTTGGTCTTATAAAACCTTTCTCTAATAACTCGTCGATCTGTTTCTTCATCTCCACCAACTCATCGATAGGCATCCGATAAGGTCTTTTTGCTATTGGTGCGGTTCCCGGTGCTAACTCAATACGAACTCGATGTCACGGTGCAGCGGCATTCGGTAGATCTTCCGAAATACGTCCGGATATTCCCGACTCTTCGGCACATCCTCTATGACGACGGTTCTCATGCTATTAACCATTAATTGACCACTACGAATCTGCGCCGCTTGAAATTTCACTTTCTCTCCTCTAGGGCTCTCAATGGATACAACCCTTCGACCACAATCCAAAATTGTCTTATGCTTGGTTAACCAGTCCATTCCCAGAATGACATCTAAAGCTTGGGCATCTAGAATAATCAAGTTCGCTAGGAACTCTACCCCATTAATTATTTGCTTCACCCCCAAACACCCAAGGTTAGATCTTAACTCAGATCCTGGGGCTTGGACTAGCATCACACACTTAAGATTTTTCATGCTCAAACCATTTTCAGATGCAAAAGCTCGAGAGACAAATGAATGCGAAGCTCCTGAATCCAATAATACTGTTGCAGGGACAGAGTTTACCAAAAACTTACCCAGTACGACGTCTGATGCTTCCTGGGCTCCATCGGCGGTGATGTGGTTGACTCTGCCTCGAATAGTAGCTTGAAGCGTCGCTCCTGCCTGTCCAGCTCCTCGATTCGCTCCCGTCATCGGTGCCTTAGCAGGTGTTGTTCCAAGGTTGAAACGCACTGGCGTGATACCTCCTTTCTGGGGACATCTATTAGCATAATGCCCCAGCTCATTACAACTGTAGCACCTTCTGGCGGCTGACTACTGCATTCCTCCTTGAGCATTGTTACCCTGGGCCGGTGTCTGATAACTTTGTCCTGGTGGTCGCGGCGCAGGTGTTGCTGGTTTGCCAGCAGCTTGCGGTTGGAACAGCAAACTGTTGTGGGTCATCCTCATTCGCAGGTGGTTAGGGCGTCCACCTTGGTTGGTCATCAAGCGCTTGCGATTTCCCCCAGTTCTTTGCGCTTATCCTCCAGGATCAAAGCCTTGTTTACCAATTCTTGGAAATTTGGAAAAGTGTGGGTAATCAGCCCCACTTGCAGCCCTGAGTTTAGTCCTTTCATGAAGCGGGACTGCCTGGCCTTGTCCGTCGCTACGTCCTCAGAAGTATAGCGAGCTAACCGCGTGAATTTGTTCAAGTAATCGGCCACCGGTTGGCCTCCTTGCTTAAGCGCCCTGAACTCTTCCTTTTTCAGGTCCATCATCCCTTCCGGTACATGGTACTGGCGGAAGGCCATTGCAAACTCTTCCCATGTGATTTCCATGGGTGCTTCATGAGCCGCACAATAGTTCTCCCACCATTCTGCAGCTGTTCCCTCTAGCTGATGGGATGCGTAAAGAACCTTCTCATGGCCTTCACATTGAGTGATGTACAATTTCCTCTCAATGGTTCTCAGCCAATCATCCGCTTCCAAGGGATTGACATTTCCTGAGAATGTTGGCGGTAGGGTCCTCATGAAGTCCGACAACTTGGTGTAAGGACGAGGCCCGCCATTGTTGTTCTGAGCAGCGGGGTTATTGACTGCAGCCATATTGGTCATCTCACTGCATCATAGTCTCGCATCACTGAGGTTTGTGCACGGAGAAAAGCTCCCAAGTCCTGCATATCCACTGGCGGTGCTTGCTGCGGTGGTGCTCCTTCATTGGGATTGTTGCCTGAGCGCAGACCACTTCCTGAAGCCCCATTGTTGCTGCGAGTGTTCACCATCTGCTTGATTGTTTCTTGGGTTAGGAAAGATAGATGTAGCATAGATAAAATGCAAGAATTTCTAAGGCGGGGGAAACAGGTTAAACCCAACTTAAATAATCTTTATTGATACTTAGTATGGCTGCTTACAATGCCTAAGGGCTTTGCAACGCATCGCACACTCGACAAACAATTAAGAACCAAACTAAACATGCAACCTTAACGTCTACTAAAAGGTAAAGACTATCTTAAAGACGCGACTCAACACTCGAGTCTCAACACAACTCTAAGATCAACTCTCACTCATCCACCACCACAGGTGGGGTGATCCGCGCGTGCACGGTGGGTGGATCGCATGGGTGCGAACCTATCCTGGTGACCCTCTGCTGGCTCCTCAGGCTCCCACCCACGCTCCTCTGGGTCTTCCTCTTCTTCTTCTTCTTCGGCGACTCCATCTGGCCCCTGGACGACCTGGTCCGCTAGCTCCTCGGCCACCTGCAGGCCTCCTCCAGCTCGCCGATGACTCTGGCTGCTGCGTCACGGGTTTTCTGAAGCCTCGCTTGGACACCCTCAATGTCTCGTACACTGTCTCCAGCTCCTGAGCAGTGTCCCTCAGGTGCTCCTCCTGGGCAGTGGTGAACTCAGCAAGGTGTACCGCAGTAGCACACTCCCCCTCCACGATCCGTTGACGCTGGCACGCTCGCACTATCGGGTGAAGCCGAAACACAATGTCGCGAAGCTCGTAGGCGTAGTCGTGGCAGATCCGTCGTAGAGCAAGTCTGGCAGCCTCGTGAATTCCCGCCTCGTACGTGAACCTCCAGGTGGTGATGTTGATCGGTCTGGCGGTCTCGTCGCACTCTCGAGCGAAGATGGTCACCTTGCAGAAGAACCCCCGATGCACACCGTTGACGTTCCAGTTGCTTCCTCGGTAGAGCGGACGATCGAAGCCTCCAATTAATTGAAGAACTCTCCACAGCTCCATGGCATAGCCACCTTGTCTTGACTCGAAGGACTGGAAGATCGGCATCTATTCAAAACAAAATTTTGAATAAGATCTCCACTCGAAACGGCAACGAAAAGAAGGTAATTTAGCAAGGATGAGAGTAGAGGGATGAGATAAGCCAAGAGTTTCTTATTAGTAAATTTTACCTTTTTCTTTAGAAAATAATTTTGGACACTCCTAAGAGATACCAACTACCTAGGGCCAAGACCTATAGTCAGTATGGCTCTGATACCACCTCTGTCGGGACCCGAATTTGCAAATCCGACCCTCTGTATACCGCACTAGTCCAGATCACGCTAGTGCATACAGCTCAACATAGATGCTATCATAGTCATACACAACGGAATATAGCATAACTTTAATAATTAATAGTAATGTTGTCTTACATGATTATTGCCACACAGCTTATAAAAGAAATAGCAAATAAGCAAAGAATGAAAATAAATAAGCGTAGCGACTTCCTAGTTCACCGCAGTAACCGATGAGGCTCGGACCCTAAGCATTCGCATCCATATAATCCTCCTCCACGAAGGGCGTAGATTCTTCCTCTTCCGAAGTTGTTGTTGTTGGGGTGAGTACATAAAGCACTCAACAAGTTGTGCACAGCAATGCAAGTCTAATATTCTATATGCTTGGCTTAATCCAAAGGAATGGCTAATATGGCTATTTTGCAGTAGAGCGGCATTTAACAAGAATACAGTAAATAGATTGAAAAGCAGTAAAACAATAACAGTAATTAATAGATTCACATTTATGAAGTAAACCAAATTTCCAATCTTAAATCAACTTCCACCTCCCATGGCACCCTGCCATCCCAACAAGTTTTTGTTTAACAAAAGTCTAACCCTTAACTGTAATTCCCGAGCATTGCCCAATACCGTGAGCACGTCTATTCGAATAGATTGTACACTCTGCAGAGGTTATGCACTTTACCCACACGATACAACCAAACACCACCAAGGCGAGTGATCATAACAGAGCCTTTACAATGCTACACCTAGACCCAAGATCTTTGTTCGCTAAGGTTTCAACATCAAGGGTTAAACCACCACAACAGACCCCCTCTTGCGCCATGTGAGTTAAACCGTAAACCGGGACTCACTGCTCACCACGACAAGATACAAAATCTAGGCTTCACAAATTATTCAGCTAGGCTATCCCATTCCAGACATGTGGTTGCAAGAGAGACTCAGGTCAAAGGCTTGCAAGGTTAAGTCCTTAAAGTGATTAAGGAAAGACTTCCACATACCCCTGCCAATCCTGGCCCACCTTGGCACACTGCCCCTTGCCACTTGCCCCAATCTAAATCATTACCACCCCAGTTGATTACCAAGCACCACGTGCCCCCCCCACATTTCAATCTAGTTGTGTGACCTCCTCGCCACGACAACTTGATAGCACTGTGTGACAACACATGACACACAAATTCTTAAACATTGTTCCATATTCCATTAGTCAAGATTAAGTGACAACATTCGGACACATGTGATGACGTGGCATGGCTAAGTAATCTACGACGGTCTAACTAGTCCCATGTTGATTATTAATATTAACCAACTATAATTCCACATCCTAGGGTGACAATTAGATCATGGCATAAAATTGACAAGGTGTGATTTCATTCAATTAGGCATATCATCTAATTCCCAAATTAATTGAAATCATTTATACACATAAAATATCATGCATAATTTAAAAGACAAAATAGCAATTTGGTGAAATTGGGTGCAACATGATCAAAGCACAACTTGCCTTGGAGTAGGTGCTGGTCTTGCTCTGAGCTTGGGTCTTGTAGCGATGAATCTTCCTCCGGATCACCGAAGCGGTTCAACGTCTCACGCAAACGATGCCAAAATAGCAAATAAACACCAAAACAGAGAGCAACCAAACTCCAAAAATAAAATAAAATTCACCAATAAATAGATCTTGATTTTACAAATTTTTAGAAATTTGAATCACTCAAATCCGAGTTAAAATGCAAAAGATATAGCCTTTTGAAGTTTGAATAAATCATGAAAATACTGAAAATAGAATTTCCGATTTCCCAGAATTATTTTTCTCTCAAAAGATTTTTATTGCGCAATGCTGACGTCAGCCCTGGTCCAGACCAATCAGGCGCTGCCACGTCAGCTCGGCGCATGGACCCGGTCCACGGAACCGCCTCTGGTTCACTATGGACGCGGCCCACGGCGCCTCGCGCCCCACGCCCGCCACGCGGCGACCGGGATCGGCTGTGGCGCCGCCGTCTGCCGATGCTCGACGCGCGGCACGCATCCGGGTAATGATCCGACGACTATCGATCTACTCCAATTGTGGCACTATCCTGACCGCTCATCTTAGATCTAACGGTCCATCTTACCGGAGAGGTTCACTGCTGATGAGGATGACGCGGCGCGATCTGGACTGTTCGGCAAAGATCCAACGGTTGTACGAAGCTCCGAGACACGGCGGCGGGCTTGCACCGGAGCGGAGGAAGACGACCACCCGAACGGCGCTTCGGCGCAACTCCGGCGAAGAAGAAGATGGGCTCGATGCGCACGGCGAGAACTCGGATCTGGAACCCTTGCGACGGACGGCGACTTGACGACAGCGGAACCCGAAGAAAACCGCGGCGGCGAAGAGCAAACTCCGGCGAGCTCCTGCGAGGCTACAGCGGCGACTCAACGGCGAAGGCTAGCACTGGCGGATGCGCTATGGGGTGCAATCCTCGGGGTGCGGGCGGTGGCTTTTATAGCCTCGGTATGCGCGCAGGGAAGGAAACCCTAAATCACGCGGCGGCGACGGCAAGCGACGGCGGATTCGGAAACCGAATCGGAGACGACAACCGAGAGCCGTCCGATTTGCGATCAACAGCCACGATTAGATCCGAAGCGATATGATCCGATCCGTTCTTTCCAAAAACAACGGATGAGATCCAACCTTTCCAAAAAAACACGATCCGATTTCTTCCACACGATCTTGATCCAACGGCTCCGCGTGTGTTAGGGTTTCGATCTCGTCTTTAAATCACACGCATCCTCTCGCGATCCAAAGACCGACGCGAAGACCGCGACGTGGCTTGATGAAGACCACAAGATGAAGATATGACGGTTGGCGTCTTGGTGCGGCGGCGACGCGGCGAGCCGCCGCGGCGGGCAGGTCGCAAGACGCACACAAGATCTGCGCTCGGCCCAGTACTATTCACACCGATTTTTCTAACGCTTTTCGATTTAAAATATTTCCCGAAATTAGATTAATACATTTAAGGTAATTAAAATATCAGGAAAAATCTAAGAAAATTCTCATAAATACTTTCAAACATTCTGAACTCAAATAAAATATTTTTGACAAAACTTCATATTATTTTTATCTATATATAATTAGTTTTCACCAAAGGTTCATTATACTTAATTAAAATAAATTCAAATAATTTCTGGAAAATCCAATAAATTCAGAAAATCACCAAAATGCACATAAGTGAAATTATAGGCCAAATTTTGGGATGTTACACACGGCTTGGGCAAGAGTGTGGCGACTTTGACCAGAGAAGAGGGCAAGGTAGCGAAGGCGGTGTAAGCTGGTCGCTACCCGAAGGCCAAGGCACTAGGATGGACCCACGTGATAGTGAAAGCACGGAGAGCACTCGAATTTCAATACTCGGGACAGGATAAGGTCTCGCATTTAATTGGGTATTCAAAATTGTTCTAAAGTTCTTGAAAAATTTTGTGCAAGATTTGGAGGCAATGTCTATCCTCTTCGGAGAAATCTCAGATAAATATCTTATCAGTAGAATTTTATTAAATTCATCAAGACTGCTATTACAATTTTAAGTTCTCTAATTTTGATTTTAGAGGAGTCTAAATTGGGTCCATTTTAATTGTAAATTTTTTGGGTGATCCATGGGTATTTAGAGGTTTCTATAAAATTTTGAGATGATGACAAAATATATATATTTTTATAAAATTCGATATTGATCTATTGAGTTATTTGCATTTTCTATTTTTGATTTTTCGAATGCATCGATGAGCTTGTGTTTTTCTATAAATTTTATGATGGTTCCTAGTACTGTTGATGAAGTAAAAAATTTCAATGGGTTATCTCATTCTTACATTTTAAATAAATTCCGACAAAGGTACTGTTCTTAGCCACCTATCACTGTTTTTTATTTTACATTGCAATAAATGTGTTCAAATTCCTTTGAAATGTTTTATTCATGTTTCTTAGAGTCTGCATAAGGCTTCATAAAATTTTTACAGAATGACCATGCCTAGATGTTTTTGAACAAATCTAATAGGATTCATATTCTTTGTTTAAATGTTGGTTTTGATTTCCTTGAGGTATTAAATGTATTCAAATTATTTTGGGACTTTTTGTAATAATGTTGGAGAAGGATTATAATTTAAATAATTTTTCTTGAGATTTTGTCTTCATATGATTTTGGGTTTCATGTTTGGAAAAGAAAAATCCAACAATAAAAATGGTTTTCTTAAAGACCAAAAATTCAGTATAAATTCGGAAAATATGGAAATTCAAAATAAAATCACAATTCATAATTAATTTCATATTTTGTTCATTTTGAAAGAGCGGATTTCGATAATACAAATGTTCTTTCCTAAAGACCAAAATTTAAGAAATTAAGGAAGAAGATAGAAATTAAAATTAAAATCTTGGTTTCAACTAAAAAATGTTCCTTCCTCTGCGTAAGCTCATATTGGTATTGAATGTCACAACCACCCTAGTGGTATTGAATGTCACAACCACCCTTGTAAACCACCACCTTAGTGGTATTGAATGTCACAACCACCCTTGTAAACGACCACTCTAGAGGTCACAAAAACCACGACCACTCTAAAGAATGACCTCTTTAGGGAATGATCACCCTAGAGATCACAAATGCCACGACCACTTTAGAAAGGAACACTCAAGGGGCACAAGCAATCTAGGCAAGGCCAAGACCCCTCAAACTCAATTGCTCAAGACAAAGTAAGCTCATATCAAACTCAAACCTGAGCACTAAAGGTTCAAACATAGTCAATTACTCATGTGCTGGTCTCTCAAGTTGCTATCTCTCTTCGTGAATCGTGACCCGATGGAGGATTTCCTTGCTTGGCACTGTGACCCTCAAGGAATTTTTTTCAGTCAAGTCAGCTTACAAAGCGTTTATGAATAATTGGGAGGATAACAACACCGGACAGAACTCCATCCGACAACACAGGGTGAATTCGAATTGAGCAGAAATTTGTTGGACTGCGCTAACAAAGTCTGCATGTTCCTTTTAAAGACTGATGCACAATAGCCTTCCACTTCGTTCGAATATAAAAACGAGGAAATATTGAACTAGATAGCAGGGTTCGCAAAACCGATGAAAACCGTTAGAAAATCGCAGTTTTCGATTGTACCGAACCGGTTTGACTTCCAAAACCGGTCTAATTAAATTTTTTTGAAAAAGTTGAAAAAAATAATGCGATGTAAAACCGGTCGATTCTCAGTCAAAACGGCCCGTTTTAGGTCAAAATCATGTGGCAACGCCGCAATGGTTAGCACCCATCAATTGGCTGGTCGATTTTTGGTAAAAACCGGCCGGTTTTCGGTCAAAACCATCGATTTTTTTATTTTTTTTCAAAATTTTTTGAATTCTTAAGCCTTCGGTTTCTGATGATTTTCGACTCGATATTTTTTATTTTCAAACGATTTTTTTGAAATTGGTTTTGTGAACCCCGTTGGATAGCAACAGATTTGTTGTAAGAACTTGCATCCTTGATTCCTCGATTTATTGCCTCCTTATGTTAGTTGATCACATGCATTATGCTTATATATGACTTCTTTACTAACCCGACGGAATGGCCCAAAATCGGTGAGCATCGACTTAGGAATAAAGGGTGTGAAACCAGCAATAGCCGACAGGTCAAGGCAACGGTATCCAGTGGGCCAGGGATCAGTGTACGGCGTGTTGTATAGTAGTCCTGTGGCCATAATGAGCATTGAGTTGGGTATGGAAGGTGCGACCCTAGCAGTGAGAGGTGGATCAGGGCGGCGACACCCCGCGGGGTAGGAAGTGGTGCTAAAACAATAGGTAGCAGCTGAGCATTTGGCATTGGAAATCATACAGGAGAATTTCATTTTTGATTCTAAATATGAAATCCGCAGTTAAAAAATCTATCAGTGTTATGTTGATTGTAACAGTGGATCATGATTTTTGAAATGTATCATGTGGAGTATTCAAAAAAGAAAAGGAAGCATGTAGTTTTAAATCCCCAATTCCAAATTTTCTAAATTATTCCCGATGTTGTATCTAGTAAGAACAATTTATACTTTGTATTTTTGCTATTGTGAACCCTTATGTTTTATATTGAATAATATATTTGTAACTCCCAACATCCATTGTAAAAATCCTATATATATCTGTCACTACTGTGCCGCCGCTTACCACACCAGAACAGAGGGACGACGCGGCGGCGGCATCCCAAGTCAGATCAGAGCCTTTCCTTCCTCTGTGTACCCGCTTCTTCCCTTTCTTCTCACCAACTTGGGGCGCACGCACTTGCTCTTCGAATCGTACTCGGAGTGCAAACTAACTACACTAGTGAAGGTCGTCTACGCGCATACGTAAGGCGGTGCAACACCCAACCTAGCATAAGTGGCCACGGGCGGCATTGCGCACGCATTCTCTCCTCGCTAGTCTTCTCTCATCCACCGCATCCACGCGCTCCCAACAAACCCTAGACAGAGAGAGCGAGAGAGCCAGCCATGGCGCCGTCCTCGCGCGTGCCCGCCATCACCGACCGGTTCGTCTCCTCCTCCTCTTCGGCCGCTGTGAAGAAGCCGGCAGCTGCTGCTGCTGCCCTTGCCGCCGTCTCCTCCAACTCCAAGCCGATCAAGAAGACCGCGCGCGCGTCGACGTCGTCATCCAGCCGCCTCGTCGCGTCCTCCAAGATCGGAGCCAAGAAGCAGCCGGCGCGTCCGGTGGGGCCCGAGTTCATGGCGCCGCGCGCCGCGCAGGCACTGCACCCCGCCCGCCGGCTCACGTGCGGGACCGCCGTGTGCGTGCGCACGAGGTACGTCAACATCACCGACAAGTGCTGCCTCGTGCTCTGGCTGCCGGCGAGGTCGTCTCTGCCTCCGGCGCCTACCACTACGTCGTGAAGTACGCCGCGCACCTCAACCCCATGTTCGCCGGCAAGGTCGTCCGTCTCCCCGTCGAGCAGGTCCGCGAGGCGCCCAGGCGTGCATCCACCACCGCTGCCGCCTCCCGCCCATGAAGAGCAGAGCAAGAAGAGCCCGCCGGCCTACGACTGCAAGCGATCCAGCGAAGTGATCTGAGCTGATGTCCATCTGTGTACTGAGAGAGACCTGATCGGTGCTGATCAGAGAGTTCCCTACATACTATATAGTTACCATTTATGTGTTCTTGTTCTGTGTTTATTTTCCATTCATCGATGATGTTGTCCTGATTCTTTCCAATGCCCCAAACTGGCACTCGTGTACAAAACAGAGTGTATCCTCTAATTATATCAGTGCCACAAATATAAACATAGAGTTTCAGTTTTCAATCCCATGGACGTGTTTACTGGTTCTAGTTTCCATTTATTTAAATAAAAATGCCTGCAAATAGTTCTTGTGTTTATACCGTAGTATCAATTGAGAATTGCATAGTAGAGCGGATTATTTTTTTAAAACAAAATGACCAATATATGTGTGCGTCAGGTGGAGGAAAAGTTTAGCATAATCTGGCCGAAGTAAAGCAAAGTGTGGAGTAATTAAGCCCAGTTCAGTTTCTCGACGCACATTCTGAAATCTGATCTTTCTCCACCCAAAGAAATATATGGAAAACTGATACTGCATTCCCAACATATCCATTTCAACGTCCCTGGCTTTTACAGTGCCTGAAATCTACAAAATACACATTACATCGACCGAAATCATCATAAGTTAAAGAGAGGAATTAAGGACGCCAAGAATCTCATCCAGGAAGACCTTTAATTCGCTCAAGAACGACACGTGGCAACTGTACATCATGGAAATGAGCAATTAGACCTCAGGTTAACAGATTCATCAGTCAGCCTTTGTGGTGAAGTTGGGCATGTAGAATATCTGGTGTATTCCAGCTACCAGTCGTACTCCAGGGCAATTTCAGCGTATATATATACCCTCGTTCAGCTTAGCAATCTCTTGCCTTTTCACTGGAAGATTTCTCTGCCTTTTCACGGAACGAACGATTCACCATCTAAAGTTTCTCGACCTTCTCTATGGAGGTGTTTGCTGCTTCCCCCAGTGTAATGAGCTTGCCAGGTTTAATTAATTTTCTTGGGAGGCTGACCAAAGAGACAATTTTCTTGACACGACAGGTGATGGAGAGGTATAGAGAGAAAAAGAAGAATCTACACACTGTGTTTACCGATTTGACGAAAGCTTATAACAAAATGTTTAGAAAGGTTATGCAGTGGGTGCTTCGAAAAAATCCCAACATTCAACACAGTACGTTACCCTAATTATGGATATGTATGATGTTGTTGTGACAGATGTGAGATCATGTGGTAGCTATACCAATTAGTTTTCTATTAAGATAGGACTAAATCAAGGATCAACATTGAGCCCCTATGTTTTTGCCCTAGTGATAGATGAAGTCAAGTGAGACATACAAGGAGAGATTCCTTGATACATGCTTTTTTTTGGTGATGATGTGTTGCTAATTGATAAGAGTATGGTAGATATTAATAGGAAGTTGGAGTTCTCAAGGAAAACTTTAGAATCAATGGCTTTTGACTTAGTAGTACTAAACAAGACTATATGAGGTGTGTTTCCAGCGGTGCTATGATAGATTATGGAGATATTAGACTGGACAAAAAAGTAGTTCACAAGAAAGAATAATTTTGATATTTGGGATCGATACTATAGAGTGACAGTGAGATTGATGAAAATGTTAGCCACAAGATATGAGCGGGGTGGGTGAAATAGCGCTAACCATCTGGTGTCCTATGAGATATAAAAGTCCCTCAAAAGTTAAAGCGTAAGTGTTGGCGTTGAAAAATTTGACGCAGGATTGATCGGTTCAAATACATGAGAACGCTGGGTTCAATTCTGGTTCGAGGCGTGCCAGCCAATTTAATCCTGCAATCGGCATGATAGATGAAAATTACGCAGAAAGTTGACCTAATGTGATAATCAGAGGGGATCTAAATAGCTATTCAAAGCCGATTAAATCAGAAGTAACGACAAGTCTAAACAGCTTGTTAGGGCTGATTAGATGGTTGATAAAGGTAGATTTTCCCAAAAAATGCGACGCATAACAAGTTCGGAGAAAACCAAACCTGGCGTAATCGGTGAGAATCAATAATTGCTGATGCCCAACTTTATTGATCAACGACGAATTACAAGAGATCTAAATTACAAAACTACTCCTAATTGACTAGGAAAAGTAGATGCAAGTTTTTTGATTTATCGTTGTGTTTTTCTGCTCGCCCTTGATCCCCTTTTATAGCGTGCGGGCCGATCGTATCCTTCTTTGAGGCATTGCCAATCATGATCTGTATCGGCCTCCATCTTCTGCAGGTACGACTCCTTATTTGGATCGACATCGACTAAATATCCAAATTTAACTTATTCATCCAAATAGGTCGTATAATCTAAATCCCATAACTTTTAATTCCCATATCAGAATTATCCAGATTTGAACTCTACTTTCCAAATCGGCTATACTGGCCAAATCTTGGTGCTAACAGTAAGTTATAGATGACAACGATCGGACCTATGATGTTGTATAGAGCATAATGTTGTGTGACAAATAGACAATATATACAGAAGATGAGTGTAGCAAAGATATAAATGTTGCGGTGGATCTATTGTCAAAAAAGGCGAAATCGAATCCGCAATTATAATGAAGTGATAGGTTTGGGGTAGCACCAATTGAAGAAAAGCTTGTCTAACATCGTTTGAGACAGTTTGGACATCTTCAACGAAAGCTTCCTAAGGCAGCAGTGCATGGTATAATATTAAGTCATCTTAAAAACATAAAAAGAGACAGAGGTCGACCGAGACTGATGTGAGAAGAAGTAGTTTAAAGTGAATTGAGGGATTGGAATGTATCAAAGTGTTGGTGTTGAATAGGAGTGCATGTAAGTTAAAAATTCATGTATTGGAACTATGACCTACGATCGAAAGTTTATGAATTTTATTGATTTTGATTGGGTTTCATTTCTAACCTACCCTAACTTGATTGGGACAAAAAGCTTACTTGCTGTTTTGTATAGATGATTCATTTGAACAGCTAAGACACAAGATATATACTCTAGAAATTCTTACAAAACATAAAAACACGTAACCCTTTGACGAGGTAGGCCATAATTAAATTCGAACTATAGTAGCTATGAATGTCATGTTAGTACTTTCATATATATACATATATACGTTAATTTGTAATTTGGAAAGAGCACTGATCTACGAAGCGAATAACTGCATGCCCACACCTAATGAAGCCAATAACTCCATCCAAAACGGGACGCTCCAAATCAACATAATGTACTTCCTTTAAACTACTTGTATTTATCTGGGCATCTATATCTCCACTTTGAAATCCGGTTGGTTGGCTGGCCTGGCACCAGAATTTAGTAAGATATATGACCGATTTGTCAGGCGAGTTAAGTTTGGATATCTAGCGACATCGTTCAAGCAAGGAATTTTATCTTCAAATAGATAGAGGCCGATATGGTTCATGGTTTGTAATGAATCGAAGAAGACTATGATCGGCTTGTACACTATAATAAGGGACCTAAGGCGAGTTGAAGACAATCCAACAATAAATCAAACAACTCGTATATACTTTTTTTTACTTTCCGTTGACTAGGACTAGCCTTTGTAAATTAGAATCTCTTTGTAATTTGTTTTTGATCAATAAAGTTTTGCATCGCCGATTATTGATCATCTCTTATTACTCCAATTTACCTAGGTTCGCTTTTCTCCGATCTTGTTGCGCATCGTCTTTTTCAGGAAAACCTACCTTTATCAAATCATTTAATTAACCGTGATAAGCTGTTTAGATTTATCGTTACTTGTGATCTAATCGGCTAAATGGCTGCTTAGATCATATTTCTATTGAAAACCTAATCAGGTGAAATAGTTGTTTAGATCATAATTTTCTTGCCGATTGCAGGATCAAATCGGGTGGCATGCCACGAATCAAATTAATTAAACCCGGTGTTTGCATATGTTTGAGCTGATCAATCCTTCGTTACATTTTTTGGCACCAACAGTATCCAATATAAATGTGCCAAGTGAGTACTAGGGTCACATTCTAGTAACACACTGATGTTGTCTTGCAACTTGCATGATCTTTGTAGAGTTATCGAGCAATTTGCCCCAAGTATAAAAGAAGTAGTCGTGCAATTTCAAAGGGTACATGACTAGTCTATTATATAATAAAAGCTCGTGACAAGCATTTTACAATTGCTAAGAAATAGAAAAATTCTAGAAATTCTCACAATAAAAAAAAACAGCCGGCCCTTAATTAGATAGGCCATAATTAAAGATGAACAATAAAGAAAAACAACTTACCCTTAATTAGATAGGCCATAATTAAAGATGAACAATAGTGACCATTGGATGTTCCACAAAAAAGAGAAATACACTACAATTCTCACAAAAAGGCAAAAAGGTCTAGCCATTAACCTGGCAGACTGTGATAACCCAGGGGGTTATCAGTTTAATTAAATGATTAATTAAACATTAAAAAATGATTAGACAAGATAATAAAATGTAAGGATTAGAGAAGTGTCGTCAGTCCCGCAGTGAAAGGTATCGCTCGTCGTGGTACCCGATCTGTCCAGAACCCAGACAGGCACCTCTCACTAGTTTTCGGGTTCATCATTTGGCGCTTAGAACTTACCTGGTACGGTATGGGGGTACTGTTAGTAAAGATGGTGGAGAAGGACCAAAATACCCTTAAGAACATTAGCCAGCAGTGAAAAGCCAAGGGCAAAAGGGTCAATTGCCACAATGCCAACGCAGTAAAGCCAGCCTTCTCCAGCCAACCAAAAGACAGCTAGCTCATTCCTGTCGCCCATTCGCACACAAATCGAGTCACAAGATCACAGCCAGTGCTTCTCTTGTTCCAGCACCGAAACACCAAGAACACAAGCCATAGCCAGTGATCCCACCTTCATTCCAGTGAGCCAAGCCGAAGGCAACCAGAAGGTGGAGGGGAGACCATCCAGAAGGTGGAGAGGAGACCATCTAGAAGGGGGAGGTGAACAACCACAAGAGAGAGGAACACTTCCAGAAGCAACCCGAATAGGGTGGAGTCCTCGTGAAGCAAGAGGCCAGCTTCACCCTCTTCTTCACCTCATCCAACCCAACCCCAGCTAGCTTCATCCAGCAGATCACCAGGTGCATTTCACATTAGCAACAGTGCGGGTTTATATGCACAGGTGCTTTATCGGGGTAGTGGCTAGGCAGTGGGGTAGTGTACGAGGTAGATCGGGTCGTTTCCTCATGGTCTCAGTAGTTGGGAAGCCCTAGTGTACCATCTGTTCTTTCTTGAGTAGATCGAACACCCAACGTCATCATAGACCCTCACATTGCTAGTATAATCAATAACCTCAAAGCAAAAATGCAAGAAATGAAAGGTGGGTAGAACCCTAGATAGCACCAGTGGAGGGGGAAGAGCAGCTGCGGGTGCTGATGGCTCTTCATGGAGGAGCGGCAGCCAGGGGATGTGCCGTCGGCCAGAGGGGGAGAGGAGGCTGGCGAGGCAGCTCCGGCAGCTTAAAGGTGCAGCAAAGCCCCGGGCCAAAGATCCTACGAGTCACCGCCGTGCGGGCCAGCACGCCGTGCAGAGGAGAGGCATGAGCTTCGGGCTGGCGTCGAGCCATGGAGGAGGAACAGTAGGAGTAGCTCGGGCCGGTGGAGAGGAGGCGCAAGAGCAGTGGGGGAGAAGAGAGACCGAAGGGGGGCTTCGGCCAAAAATGAGCGAAGGCCAGGAGCTGAGGCCGAATGGCCTTCAGCCAGAAAGGAAAAAAGAAAGAGCATAGAGGAAAAAGAAAGAGGAGAGAGGAAAAAGAGAAAGAGAAGAGAATTGAAAAAAGAGAAGAAAAATGAAAGGAAAGAAGACAGAAAAAGATGCAGAGGTAGAAAAATAATCCGCGCCATGAACCGCGTCTGTTTTGTTATCGACTGGCAGATCGCGTAAAAATTGTCAACTGATATTAACTAATCGGTGCCAAATAAAACCTGAACGACAGATCAGAAATCTGGTTGGATGCCAAATTAAATAAATGAACATTAAAAAGGGCCCTAGTTAATATATCTGTTGTTTCAGGTCTCGACCTGAACCGCCCCGCCAATCAGAACCCATCTACGGGCGAGGCCGAACCGTCCAATATTATTCCAGGCAAGATTCTTTGATCATCTCTTATGAAATGGTTTTCAATGCTTTCATATAGTAATCACATCATCATTGCATCAAAAATTTACTTTCATATTGAAAAGTTGAATCGGAGGTGAATAAAAGAAGTGTGGTGATTGAAGGATGAAAAAGTGATGTGGTTTTGAGAAAGAATGAGAGGATGCAGGGTGGCATGGTTTTGGAAATGGTGAAATGGTGAATATGGTAATGTGGGTGCCAAGAAAAGCAAGAGGGGCCTGTGCCAATGGGACCCTCTACATAGGCTATAATATAGGGTCAAACACCTACATTCGGGCAATGAGTCATATTTCAGTGTCAACCATAGTGAGATGAATTGCAGTCAGAAAAGGTTGTCCTATAAAAGTATTATGATCTCCACATTGGGTAAGTTAATTATAGTCAAGCTGGAAAATGCCGGTATTATACAGGAGGGGGACTGTGAAAGTGAATGTGTGATGAGGGTGGTATATTTGAAGCCCAGAAGCGTACTGCCGGAGGTGCCGGAGTACAACTGTATCTGCGGGTTGTGGGATGACCTAGTTAAGGCCCCCCGCTTGAGTATAGGGTTGGAGATCTAATACCGGATTAGCGATAAACGTTCTGGAGCATCACGTGTTGGGGCCGCTATGGGTAAAGTGATACAAAGCTGCGCAGGGTTAAAATCTTGAATTCAAGCCTGTCTCCTGGATTTGAGGCTATGGAAGTTAAGTCTTTCTCATATACGGGTGCTAGTAGTTGGTTTTAATATTAAAACTTCTACTCTTTAAAGAAAGCCCAAAACTTAAATTTCTAAAAAAATATATTTGGAGGAAAGGATTGGATGAATGGAGAGAGTCATCATGATGCATCTGTTATATAATGCTTGCTGAGTACGTTGTACTCACTCTTGTATTCCCCCTTTTCTAGAAGGAAATCCTGATGGATCCGCGTATGAGGCTGAGGATGAAGCCTACTCCCAAGATCAGTTCCAGAGTTATCAGGATGATTGCTCGGAGGGCTATTACTATACCGACTACTACCACAAGTACTAGGAGTTTCTATAGGCCCTATTATGCTCCTAGGAGGTATTTAGTGTGTATAGGTAGTAGTCTTACCTTTTTGCTGTACAGGGAAGTGTTTTAATATTATGTAATGGACATATAGCCCTGCGTGGCTTGCAATGAATATATTTTCATGCAATCTCTAATTATTGTTCTACTGTAACACTCTGAACACAACATAATAGCTGGTAAAGCATTGTATTCTCCAATATTTTGCCGTGGCGGCTGTGTCGAGATCCACGTAATTAGCTTAGGGTGATGATAGTGTTACTGTTGCTACCCTGGGTTAATTATACTAGTAGCCACAGGTGGTATCAGAGCAATGGTTACGAGAAACACGCTCATATGAGTAGAGACTGCTAGGAGTATAAGGAGAATTTTGGCTTTCTAGCTATATTGCACTAATACTTAATACCCCTCAACTTCGCAAAATTTTAGCAGTTATATTACTTGCTGTCTAATTATTTTCTTTAAGTTATTTTTTTTAAAAGTAGATTATTACTTATATTAGAACCTTGCTTTGCAGGATGTATCGTTCGCTTCTTCCGGTTTCTCACATGCAGAGGCAGCATGTGCTTTTGTTGTCAGGGATGGTGCAGGAGTTAGGAGGAGGGCACACCGATTACTTCCTAGAGGTGCATGCTAATGGGACTACCATGAGGGTAGGAGTAGAAGTTACTCGGCTAGCCCTTCAGCCTAGTCTCTACCTAGAGCACACCGCACCCTATTTTGGTATAGATTACTTCTTACCTTTGCAGGATGCAGCTAGGAGAGTCCTTATGAGTCTCCGATCTCACTTTAGGAGGCACACACTAGACACCTCTTTTGCTCCTTTGTCGGTGTTCATGCCTATTGCACTGGGGCACCCACCTCCTTTGTATCCTCCCCAGTGAGTACCAGTGAGACTTCGGGCACCTCAGCCCAGAGAGTTACCGATAACTACATGATGATGTCTGACGCCATGTATTGTGAGGGCGTGAATGATGCCTTAGCAGAGAGTGCGAGTCGTTACTCCACACTGCACTGTCAGTATGGAGAGCTGACGACTGAGAGGGATCAGTTGAGGACAGCTTTGCAGCACTTGGCTGCTACAGCCTCTGAGGCTCCCACAACACCCACCACAGCTGCTCCCGCACCTCCATTGCCACCACAGTCTTTAGCTCCACCTCCAGCAACGGATCCTATTACGCATTATCCTTACTTTGGCTCAAAGATGGGCGCTCCTTCCTTTCAGACTCCTGCTAGACCTGTTGCTCCCTACCCCATTCCTCCCCACAGACAATAGGTTAAGGCTACCCTATAATAGCGCTTGTGGTTGCACTGAATATCTTAGATTATGTAACACTACATTCGATCTTTAATCTAACCTAGGTGAGAACACTCCCTTACACTACGTGTAAGTCCCATGCGCTTCAGGCTATTACAATATCTCCCCGTGTCAAACCATAGTTATCAGTTTTTTTATAATAAAATACCATAGACCATCTTTACATTATGACCAAAATATCTATCCCTGGACAAATAGTATTCTCTATCATTTGTTCTTCTCAAGACTACAGCATGGCTAAGCAAGTGCATATATATATATTCGAATATACGCATGTTCGATATTATTTAATGTTTAAGCCTACCTTAAGGATATCAAGGTTGACATGAACACATTTGTAAAGGAAGTTACATGAGCAAGGAGGAATATCTACAGTACCCTCAATATAGCAATTTGCTGAAAATACACGCATGCATAAATAAAAGCTAAAACATATAGTTTTTTAATAGTTTGTACAAAAAAGCTTGTAGTTTTGTGAAATTTGATCTATATGATTTAAGGGCATGCGCAATATAATGGTGTGACATTGGTAATTTTCTTGCTTGCCACATATGATTTTTCATACGTGGAGGGTAGAGAACTCAGGAGACAACCCAAACTATCTCTTGTTGACATTTGCACAAGAAACAATGTAATATCGAGAGTGGGACATGGAGTGTGTAGGATAATGTTTAATGATTTTATAGAGTAAACTATTTGTTTTACCAATAGAGGGTTGTCTCTAATATTGATAAGGCATTACGTGGATGGGTGGTGAACGCAATAATCTCTAGTGTTGAAGATGCCCAAATCAATTAATAATTCATAAAAATCAACACAAACATATTTGGAACATACATACACACAAGCGCATATATATATATATATATATATATATATAAAAAAGATATTTTCCCTATGTATTTTCATTCGAAATTTTTTAAAAATTTTAGGATGTTGAATTTAACTAGTTTACTGACTAGTTCAAACAAGTTTGAACTGAAACTCAAATTAGAGTTTCCTTTTTTTATGATAGTTTAGTTGTATGTATATGCTGATTTTATATATAAATCAGCAAAGCATGTGATCCAAACTTGTTCAAAATCTTTAATTCAAGTATATTTTTTCAATGGTAAGCATTTCATTTGAATTGTTATAGATGGGTATATACCCGAAAACTGAATTTTTTGAAAAATATACTCAAATATAGCTTGAATTCGCGTATTTGAAATCATGGTGCCTCATTTTGGCTTTCTATATATATATATATATATATATATATATATATATATATATATATATATATAATTACTTGGGGCACCAAGATCTAAAAAGGATATTTTCTCTATGTATTTCATGCGAAATTTTTTGAAATTTTTAGGATGCTAAGTTTAACCAGTTTACTACCTAGTTCAAACTAGAGTTTCCCTTTTTTATGATAGTTTGGTTGTAGGCATGTGCTGATTTTATATATAAATCAGCAAAGCATGTGATCCAAACTCGTTCAAAATCTTTGAATTCAAGTATATTTTTTCAAAGATTTGTGTTTCAATTGAATTGTTAAAGATGGGTATATACCCTATAACTGAAATTTTTGAAAAATATACTCGAATATGGCTTGAATTCGCGCATTTGAAATCATGGTGCCCAGGCACCGTGGTGCCCCATTTTGACTTCATATATATATATATATATAATATATATATATATATATAGTATAATTACTTGGGACACCATGGTGCCTGGGCACCATGATCTAAAAAGGATATTTTTCCTATATATTTTCATGCGAATTTTTTTGAAATATTTAGGATGCTAAGTTTAACCAATTTACTAACTAGTTCAAACAAGTTTGAACTGAAATTCAAACTATAGTTTCCCTTTTTGATGATAGTTTGGTTGTAAGTATGTGCTGATTTTATATATAAATCAGCAACGCATGCAATCCAAACTCGTTCAAAATCTTTGAATTCGAGTATATTTTTTCGAAGGTATGTGTTTCATTTGAATTGTTATAGATGGGTATATACCCTAAAACTGAAATTTTTTGAAAATTATACTCGAATATGGCTTGAATTTGCGCATTTGAAATCATGATGCCCCATTTCGACTTCCTATATATATACACGTATATACATACACACACGTATATATATATGTATATACATACATATATAGAAATGCTATTCTACAATTACGTGTAGAATAGCCTATTCTACTCTTCAGTCATTTA
The DNA here is from genome assembly GCA_036346275.1 of Otatea glauca. Lineage (NCBI taxonomy): Eukaryota > Viridiplantae > Streptophyta > Magnoliopsida > Poales > Poaceae > Otatea > Otatea glauca. Next base: position 19,633,230 of record CM070712.1, on the reverse strand, counting down.
ACCTAGTTCGACTGAACCATGCAACGTACTAATCAGCGCATCGGACTGCTCCAGTTGACCGAGCGATGCATCCCACTAACCAACTAATAAATGTGATTCATGATCGATTTTCACTAGTAGCTTACTGATAACGAGAGAAACAGAATGATATAAGTCTCTCTAATAAATAGTTATTTTTGTTGTCTGATGACATATTTTACTATTCATATAGAAAGATTTTACTGATATTATACATATATTTTACTATCATAAAGAGGGTTCAGTAACCTATATAGTCTGTGCAATAGTAAATTCTTACGGTACACACATAGTAAACTCTATATAGATAGATAGTAAACTCTGTATAGATGAGTGGGAGAGCTAGCATTTTTGCTCGGTTTGCTCATAGGACTGTGGATATATACTCGACCTTTAATTTTATATCTAGTTAAGCATCTCGTCGGATCAGGACTACATCTCCCATTCTCCATATATAATTTGACGTAACAGAGCAAGTCTTTTAACCAATACGGGACCCGAACGATTGAAAACACTGAGGTGCAGACAACAGAGGTGCACTAGCGCTCATCAAGCAGCTGGTAAAAGAATCTATCTCTCTCGGTAAACAATAATAATATCTCAACCTGTAGGAGCTGGAGGATCCCGATCTAGTCATTGCAGCTATCTATCGGTTAAGATGGACGCCTGACATTTTGCTTCGCCGACAGAATGCATGTTCACCGGTACAACAAACACACCAAGCTAGCTCATTTGCAACCACTAGTAAATATGTTTCCTTATTTGTACTACACTATATAGATTATATTGTCAGATGAACACCAATTTACTGACCGTATTGTTGGGAAACCACGTGGTCCAAAGAAAGCCCACGATAGTCCTTTAGCCGAAACCCTAGACGAATACTATATAAGGAGGAGGGGGTCCCCCTATGTACAAGCAATCAGAAAGCAATAAAGTATTTGGTCGTCGCACTCCCTAAACCTATGTCTCTCTCTGTTCTCCAATTTTAGATCTGTTAGGAACCCCGGACTATTCGATAGCGAGGTTCCTTAACACGTTATCAGCACAAAGCTCTACCGGCGAACAGATTGAAAGGTGAGAAGAGGTGGGTTTCGGCGATTGAATCTAAACACTGTTGATCCTATGCATGCATCAACCCTACGCATCTATTTTGTATTTCGTCGCGTGGCAAGAAGCTACAACGACATGGATCTACAGTTTTACTGTTCATCATCCACAGAAAAAAAAAGAAAAAAAAACATGCGCTCGGCCTCGCACTCGCAGCGCGCTGTTGTCGCTGCCTCGGTTCGCGTACAAGCCGGCTTGAAGCCCGCCGCCCGCCGCCGATGAAGCGCCGCTCGGCCCGCCGGACGCTTGCTGTCCGCCTCGGCCTCACAGCTCACCACCACCGCCGCGGCGGCCGGCGCCGCCGCCGCCGGCGACCTCGCCTCGTAAGCGCCATCGTCGGCTCGGCCTCGCGGGCACCTGCCTCGCCACGCCACCCCGCGGCCCGGCTTGCCGTCCGCCGAGAAGCGGCAACGCGGCCGCCGCTGGCGCCGCCCGCCACGCCCGGCCGCGCGCTTGCAACCGCTACAAGCCCGCCGCGCGGCCAGCAGAAGAAGCGCCAGCGCGTCGCCACGACGCTCGGCTCAAAGCCGCCCGCCGCCATAGCCTTCCTCGCGCCGCCGCTTAGCTCGGCTCGGCCGCCGCCGCCACGGTTGTCGTCGGTTCCGGCCGTAGCCGCGATCGTCCCTCCGCCTCGGCCGCGCCGTCTCGATCGTGCGCCGCCTCGGTCTTCGAAGTGGCCGCCAACGCCTCGCCTTCTCTGCGCCGCGCGCCTGGCGTCACGCCGCCGCCTCGCGCTTGCCGCCTCGGCCTCCCAGCTCAAAGGCGGCGCTAAGCCGTCGCTTTCTGGCTCGGCTCCGCCGCCGTCGCTTGTCCCGACCCGCCGCCATCGCACCATGGCCCGAAGAGAAGTGCCCGGCTCCGGCTCGTAGCCGCCGCCACTATCTCGGCCCCTGTGCACCCCGGCGAGAACAACTGCACGAGGAAGTCGCGCGGGTGGGGCGGCGCGAGTGGGCGAGGTGGCACGGGCGGGAGCGGCACAGGCGGGGCGGCGCGAGCGTGTAGGGCAACGTGAGGGGAGTGCCAGCGGAAACCCTAGTCAATCGGGCTTTATGGCCCGCAAGGCAGGGGCGCGGCCCAGTGGACCATTTCGGCCAGGAAAGAAAGAAAGGAAAAAGAAAAAGAGAAGAAAGAAAAAGAAAAGAAAATTTGCAGAAATTTTTTGGAAAATTGCAAGAAAATCCGGAAAAATTATCTGGCTCTGTTTTTAATTTTTCTAGCTTTATTTTTCTGTTTTTATGTATATTCTTTATGATTTTGAATTCATTGCTTTATTTTGTGTATTGCAATGAATATTCTGCATTTATGCTTTTTGCAACCATTTTCTATTAGATTACACGCAGTAATCTAATGTCGGAATTTTGAAATCATGCAGATGTCCGGCATCGTGAATCGTGAGTTTGAAGAACTGGCCCCGCACGGTCAGAACTACCTCACTTGGGCATCGGACGTAAAGATTGTTCTTGGGGGCAAGAAGCTCCGTGCAGCGATTGGTCTAGGATCCTCGCAGGACGCGAAACCTACCGCCGAGCAGAACGATCAAGCCCTGCACTTCCTCAGGCACCACCTCTCAGCCACTCTGAAGAATGAATATATGGCTGAGGAGAGTGCACTTGAGCTTTGGACTGCACTTCAGAAGCGATTCGAGAAGCTCAAGTACACCATCTTGCTCCAAGCACAACAAGATTGGGTCCGTCTAAGGTTTGCAGACTTCAAAACAGTGGGAGTGCAATTCTGCCTTGCACAGAATTTGTACCAATCTCTCTCTATGTGGCAAGAAGATCACTAATGAGGAGAAGATTGAGAAAACTCTCTCTACCTTCCACCCAAATGCTATCCAGAGTGCACGGAGCTATCGTCAGGACGCATACAAAGAGTATAGCGAACTGATTGATGTAATGCAAGTTGCGGAATCGCAAGACGATGTTCTACTCAAGAACTATGTCTCACAGCCACCTGGACGAGGCACTGGCACAGAAGTCTATGCCAATAGCTATAAGGTGAGAAAGCCCATTCATAGAAAGAAGGGCAAGCAGGGTGGAAAAGAGAGGAATCAGGCCAAAGGAAAGTCCAAAGTCCCAGTGAAGAAGGATGATAAAGAAAAGATGCACGCCAAGCCGTATGGACAACAGAACCAAACGTGCTTCAGGTACGGCACTTGGGGATACTGGTCAAAGATATGTCGGGAATCCAAGGAAGTGATCAACACATATCAGGCTAAGAGGAAGGCAAAAGAAAACGCCCCAGCAGAGGCGCACTTCGCCAAGATCGGTGATGATGATGCCATGGATGAAGATACCCCACTTGTCTCATCCTTACAGAATAGCCTGGACATCGATACTGCAGCCAATATTATGGCAAATGAAGAGAAAACTTCTGTCGATAACATAGAAGTAGAAATTAATGCATATTTTACAGATTCTGTTTAATGCATTTTTTCTTAGATTATGGTTGTTAGCATTTTCTTTTGAATAATGAATTGTAAGCTCTAGAAGAGCATACTTCTCTCATGAATAAATAAGCAATTTATTCTTTATTCCAGTATTCTTTCATTTGCAAGCAATGTTTGGATTATTTTGCCACTGTTTGATTGGAATTATTTTTCTTTTTACTAGAAATCGTGTAGCGCCCAAATGGAAGAGATATGCATTATTGATAGTGGCACAACAAATACCATCTTAAGAGAGTCTAAATACTTCCAGTCGATCACGAAGAACGCTGGAAAGATTACTACGATCGCAGGAAGCGATTCATATGTAATAGGCTCAGGAAGAGCCACTATTATATTGCCTATGGGTACAACTTTGGTAATTGAAGAAGCCCTTTTGTACCCTGAATCAACGCGCACTCTCTTAAGCTTTAAAGACATCCGCGCCAATGGTTTTCATGTAGAAACCAATGAAGAAAATGGCAAAGAATATTTGTGCATTGTGAAGCATGTGGTATGTGGAAAAATGGTATTAGAAAAATATCCCTCATATGAATCTGGGTTGTACTACACGAATATTCATGCACCTGACGTGTATACTTCCTCGAAGACTGTTTTTAGAAGCTCTGAGTTATTTTCTTTATGGCATGGTAGATTAGGTCATCCTGGTCTTAGAATGATGAGGAATATAGTGAACAACTCACAAGATCATGGCATTAATGTTAAAAATTTTCCAAATCATGAAGATTTCATGTGCCCTGCATGTGCCACCGGGAAATTAATAACTAGACCCTCTGTCATGAAAGTGCAAAGTGAAATTCCTGCATTCCTGGAACGCATCCAGGGGGATATTTGCGGGCTGATTCAGCCCTTGTCAGGGCCGTTTCGATCCTTGATGGTGCTCATCGATGCTTCCTCGAAATGGTCGCATGTATGCTTATTGTCAACAAGAAACCATGCTTTTGCAAAGCTGATCTCGCAGATCATAAGAATTAAGAATGCTTTCCCTGATCATCGTGTGAAGTCCATCGGAATGGACAATGCCGGCGAATTTACTTCAAAGGCATTTGATGATAATTGCACGGCAACAGGGATAGCAGTTGAGCACTCCGTACCGCACGTCCATACGCAGAATGGACTAGCTGAAGCACTAATAAAGAGAATTAAGTTCATTGCCAGACCGCTTTTGCAGAGTTGTAACTTGCCCAACACTTGTTGGGGACACGCAGTCCTGCACGCAGCAGCTCTCATCAATTTCAGACCTTCGGCCTACAACATCCATTCTCCAATGCAGCTTGTGCACGGGATCATCCCGAAGATCTCCCATCTCAGGAAATTTGGGTGTATGGTATATGTTCCTATATCACCCCCTCAGCGGACTGCAATGGGCCCTCTCCGCAAGTCTGGGATATACGTTGGTTATGAGAGTGCATCCATAATCAGGTATTTGGAACCCATGACTGGAGACTTGCATACAGCCCGATTCGCTGATTGCATATTTGACGAGGATCGTTTCCCGTCATTAGGGGGAGGAAATCAACCTTTGGATGAAAAATGCCGAAAAATCATATGGCATTCCACTGGGATCCCCGCGTATGACCCCCGCACTAATGAAGCAAATCAAGAAGTCCAGAAGATAATTGATTTGCAAAATTTAGCAAATGAACTGCCTGATCATTTTTATGATCTGAAGGGCGTGGTTAAGTCGCATGTACCCGCAAGAAATGCACCAGAGAGGGTGGAAATACCAAAGAAAATAGAAGGTATCCCTCATCCTGTTCAGAGGCCTCAAAGAAAAAGAACAGGAAATCTGGCTCCTCAAACCCAAAGTACCCGGAGACGTCTGGAGAAAACTGGGCGAGAGGACTTACCACAACCAATCATGAAAATACCCCAAGGAAAGAAGGGGAGCCAGTTGAGACCTAGCACTGGAAAGAAGCCGACGGAAAAGGCAATTCCAGACCTGAACCTTCCACTGCAGGAAGCCGCCGAAAATAATGTGTGCGCACACATAAGCGGTGAAAAGCTAAAGGAACTTGCTCCTGCGATGGGAAATAGCAGTGAAGAGCAAGTAGAAGTGCATGAAGCATCCTATGAAGAAATGGCCATAAACTTTGTAATAACAGGAGAATCCCTGAATAGAGCAACAGCCAACGTTGATGCATACTTTGCAAAGAAGATTGCCTCGATCATTGATCACGATCCCGAGCCTGCATCTCTCGCAAAGTGCAAGAAAAGGCTAGATTGGGAAGAATGGAAAAAGGCAATCACTGCAGAGTTAGTCTCTCTGAACAAGAGAGAGGTGTTTGGGCCCGTATGCCGCACACCTCTTCATATAAACCCTGTAGGTCACAAATGGGTATTTGTTCGGAAGAGGAATGAAAACAACGAAGTTGTAAGGTACAAGGCAAGGCTCGTAGCTCAAGGTTTCACTCAACGTCCTGGAGTTGATTATGAAGAAATCTATTCTCCATTCATGGGAGGAATTACCTTTAGATATTTGATCTCAATGGCAATCAACTTGAAGTTGAGAATGAAGCTAATGGATGTTGTCACAGCATATTTGTATGGAAACTTGGATTCGGAGATATACATGAAGGTACCTGAAGGTATTCCTATCCCGAACCAAGACAGAGCAAATAGAAACACATGCAGTGTGAAATTGGAGAAATCACTTGTATGGGCTAAGCGAGCGGGAAGAGTGTGGTACAATCGCTGAGTGATTTTCTCTGCAAGAAAGGCTACACAAACAGCGAAGATTGTCCATGTGTGTTTATACAACATCCCGAATGGATTCTCAGATAATCTCCGTATATGTAGATGACTTGAACATCATTGGGACGGATGAAGAGATTGAAGAAGCATGCTCATACTTGAAGTCTGAGTTTGAAATGAAGGATTTGGGTAAAACCAAGTTTTGTTTAGGCTTGCAGCTTGAGCATGTCCAAGGAGGAATCTTGGTACACCAATCAACCTACACGCAGAAAGTGTTGGAAAGATTTGGCTTTGAAAAGGCATATCCTGCAAAGACTCCAATGGTCGGAAGGTCACTCCAAGCAGACCTAGACCCATGCACTCCTAGAGAAGAGGGGAGGAAGTCCCGGGAGCAGAATTCCCATATCTGAGTGCAGTTGGAGCGCTCATGTACCTTACAAATAGCACCAGGCCGGACATTGCGTTCGCTGTGAATTTGCTAGCCCGGTACAGTGCAGAACCCACCAAAAAGCATTGAAAAGGAATCAAGGACATCTTCTGCTACCTCCAAGGAAGCAAAGATCTCGGTTTGTTCTTTAGAAGAAACAACGAATTGAATTTGGTCGGCTACGCTGATGCTGGGTACTTATCAGACCCGCATATTGGCAAGTCCCAAACTGGCTATGTTTTTCTATGTGGAGGAAGCGTTTTCTCGGAAGTCGTCTAAGCGCACCCTTGTCTCGGCGTCGACAAACCACTCGGAAATCATTGCTTTGTATGAAGCATCTCGTGAATGTGCATGGCTCCGAAGAATGGTTCACCACATCCAGAAGTCATGTGGCTTGAACATTGAGCAAACTCCCACAATCATTTATGAAGATAATGCAGTTTGTGTTGCCCAAGCACAGATGGGTTATGTGAAGAGCAATCTCACGAAGCATATCAACCCCAAGTTCTTCTATGCTCACGAATTGCATAAGATGAATGAGATCAAGATATTGCATACTAAGTCATGTGAAAATCTTGCAGATTTGTTCACTAAATCACTCCCAGCATCTACCTTTGAAAGGTGCGTTAAAGGAATTGGAATGATGAGACTTAGAGAAGTGCAGATTTTAGGGGGAGATATTTCACATACTCCCACATGAGTCTCGAACATGAATTATGAATACCCAACATAAATCTCGAAGATTAGCAATTGAAGTTTGGGTGAATTGTACTCTTTTCCCTTAGCAAGTTTTTCATGAAGTTTTCTTGCATAAGGTTTTTAATGAGGCAATTCGTGCAACATAGTAAGCGTATGCTATGTACTCTTTCTCCAAGTATTTTTCCCACTGGATTTTTCTGGAGTTTTAATGAGGTATATACATCTCGTGGCAAAGGGTCCAAGGGGGAGTGTTGGGAAACCACGTGGCCCAAAGAAAGCCCATGATGGTCCCTTAGCCGAAACCTTAGACGACTACTATATAAGGAGGGGGTCCCCCTATATACAAGCTATCAGAAAGCAATAAAGTATTTGGTCGTCGCTCACCCTAAACTTATGTCTCTCTCTGTTCTCCAATTTTATATCTGTTCGGGAACCCTGGACTATTCGATAGCGAGGTTCCTTAACACGTATATGTAGATTTTACTACTGCATGCATACTAAACTACTGAACCCTCTGACATGATAGTAAAATCTATATATGCGGAGAGTAAATTAAAGTGCATTTTGCAGTAAGTTTGGATTAAATATATCGCATGACTATAATACGCCACGACGAGTTTCGGCAATAAAATCTAAAGATGTAACTAGTAAATTATAACATATTTGATAGTAAAATCTAAATTATAGTATATTTCCATTCAATTCCTCGTAAATAAATATACTTAACAGGATGTAACTTGTGCCATCGAGTACAGATATGTAATAGATTTACAGCAAAGCGAAGCCCTTGACAATCAAGAATGGATGTTTCAATGACGGTTGATACTTGAAACGCCATCAACAGCTAGCATCCATGTTACTCAGATGTACGAACCAGGGAGCTTATTCGACATTACAATACAGTTAACTAAAACTTTCCTGTCAGATTCAGGTAGTCAGCGAGCGGCAGCGTCGACGTTTGGACGGACTTCTTGTAGATTCGGCACAGCACACTACCTTGAAAAAGGCTATCAGTGGCGGTTCATAACTGCCATCAGTGACGGTTTTTGAACCGTCACAGATTTAGTGCCATCGATAATCGAGGATTATCGATGGCGGATCTAGAACCGCCACGATAACACTATCTCGTGGCGGTTTTTGGCTAGACGATCATCGATATTCGGGTATTAGTGGCGGTTCGAGCTAAAACCGCCACTAATAATACAATTATCGCTGGCGGTTGTTGGATAGAACCGCCATCGATACTCAAATATCGATGGCGGTTCTAGACCAAAACCGCCATCGATAATACGACTATTAGTGGCGGTTTTTGGCTAGAATCGCCATCGATACAACTATCGATGGCGCTTGTATATAAAACCGTCATCGATAGACCTAGTATCGATGACGGTTTTTGATAGAACCGTCACAGATATTACTTCGATGGCGGTTTTGGGCTAAAACCGCGCGATAATCCCACACACGAAAATAAAAAGCGGCATTTTGGCTAGCCTCGGCAAAGCTAGCCATGCCTCTTCATTATGTACACAGCGGTAAGAATACATTGAATTATTGAAATTTGAGTATACATATTAGTACCTATTGTCATTATAGACTAACCAATATAATCCAAATAACATGTATTGCTAATTGTTGATACAAACCATCCAGAAAGAAAGAAGGAAAAAGAGAGTCGCTTACCTCTAGTGCATAGTGCAAAGCTCATAAATGATATGGATAACACAGAGCGGTGAAGTTTGCGGGAAGAGACACAAATTTCTAGAAATACAAAAATGAAGCATCTAGGAGATAGTACATGGTAGCAGTTAAAGTGATGAAGAATCCAATATCTCAGACTCAAGAAAGACAGAGGCATGAGATAAATCGAAAATTCCATACCTCCGTAGCAAAGAAGGTTCTTTTTTAGAGTTCCTTCTGAGACCACTTTGGTGACATGGTTTGCCATTGTTTCATACATCATAAACTGAATTGATGGTTTACATACATAACAATTTACACGGTTCAACCTATGGAACTACATATATAGCCATTAAATTTTGGTTCTGATGTTCTGAAAAATAGACAACCAAGCATGATTACTATCACAACAAGTCCTTTTCGAATCCTCCTATGCTCGCTAAGCTTGCAATTCTTGCACACAAATTTCATGTAGCAGTGAGGACCTATGCACATGCGTATATGGATTGCCATGTCAAAGATATTGTATTTAAGTAAGTGAACCGATCTAGTCCTCTTTTGTTTATTAAAAACAGACCTATAAAAACACATAATATTTGGTTGTAGCCCACTGATTTGTAATATAAGTATGGCTTATTTGCACATAATATCGCATGAACATGATATACATAAACCAACTAACAATTATAAATCTACACTCATGTATAAGATTGAGTTGTCTTATTTGCCTCCAAAACAATTTTACATATGTAACCAAACGCAGTTTTGGAACCACAATACAAACATAGCAAACTTTGAAATGTGAGGATTGCGAACATCTGGAAGATCAAAGCATCCAAGTAGCTTACTAAAAATATGAAATAAGAGATCGTTCATCTTATATGCACAACATACCCACACACTAACCTATGCCCTACATGGTATGCCCATACCTATGGTTGTTATATAATTAACAAGATAACCTATAAGAAGATGCATTTTGATTACTTGTACCATGCTATTCCATTAGCTCCTTGATGTGATCTTGGAAATGTAGAAATTTTCTCTACTCCACAAAGCAAATATATAATATAGAACTAAAAGAGAATGGCAAATACAACTCCATATTCGATTTATTTGGACAGAGAAACAACAAAACTCTACCTTAGCAATCAACCGGGCATAAAGTCTGCGGCGTTTATATGCAATAGGAAAAGAAGTAACAAACTGAGTAGCTATTGCATTAAACACAAACAAAACATTAGTCTTGACAATAGAATAATCAAACTAATCATTCCTTTCTCTATAACCCTCCCAAATAACGACATCGAAGATATCTTCATCATTTGACCAACATTGAAGATGTTACCAAACAAATCGATCCATTATTTGACCAACATACTCATGTATTATCAAGGAACTAGAAAAATATTGAAGGATAAGCTGCACTGCTCGGGTGGTAACTTGCTAGAATAACATGAATTTAGCTTTGTATACTTCAACCGAGCTATGTACGAAAATTGCCGCAAAGTGTCAACCATCGAGAAGAACAGATTAGTTTGGGCAGCATTTGTTCAATAAAAGCATGCAAAATGAAGTAATATAAAGAATATTGAAGAAATGAGTATGTCACACCTTGTATAAGTTATTGGCGGTAGCAAACCAGAATATGCACATCGGATCGTTTCATTTCACCAAGGCAAAACTGTAATAGCAAACCAGAAACATATAATATTGTAAGACAAGACAAACAAAAACACCTATAATATTGTAAGACAAGACAAACAAAAACACCATTTTACCTTCTTTGTATACATGTTCATGGTGGCGCTTGCTACATAGTAGTTCCCCTCTAATTGACCGCTATTTCAATATTTTGGTGAGATCATTCGCAATTCTAACCGAAAATAATATATTGAAATAGTATGGCTATATATCTATATAATAGATATACAAGGTGGTTAGTCCATGACCAAAAAAGGTTCATATAGCTCACGTATATAAATGTTCCTATCGATTACAGGGAAGTCATAATATCATGATGTGATGATAACACGATGCTCAAACAGTCATATATAAGACAATATACAAAATATCTATGAAGAGTACTTGCATCCAAAAGGCTTGCACAACCACCGACAAAATAAGTGACATTGGCAAAAGAAGGGGTTCCCATTTGAAAGGAACAAAGAGTTATTTACACTTTGTAATGAAATGAATTGAAGTAAAAAGCCTAAACTAGTGGAGGTAAACTAGAAGCCTCTGGGTCTTGGAGGTTGAAGACATGTGATTTGGGACAATAGTATGGATGATTGGATCGTTGTTGTCTTCGTCATAAAACTCGCCATTTTGTTGATTATTTCCTTCATGATGAAGTAGGCGAGTGGCCACGAATGCCTTGGATTTGAAGGAAGCAGTCCTACCGTAGACAACTTGAGGCGCTGTAAGTATAAAAACAAAATTAAGAGAATATAGAAATTGAGTGGTGTGAATCAATGTGTCATGTCGGCATGGTGACCTCTACGTCATTGTCTTTTATTGTGCATGATAAGATTTCGCGCATGTCTTGGCACACGAAGTACCCACATAAATTTGTTCCTTTAATTTGCTTGTGACACTTTGCAAAATCGAATGAACTAAGATGTCGTCGAAGGAGCTATTTACTATGAAATATGATATAAGAGTATTCCTTCGTGCGTCTGAAAACTTCGTGCGGATTGTAAGGGATTTGTGGTATGGGCGGTATCTCGAGCTCTTCCGACAATATCTTTTGAACGCCTCATTCACTAAATGTGTCATCTCTTCAAAGTCTTTTTAGGTTTATCTAGTGGATCCATGATCGACATCTTGCTCTTTTCTCGATGAATTATTACGAGAATCAATGGAAGCTACATACACATGCATGATGCCACCATTAGTCCTTACATCGAGTAAATAACGAAATAAGCGAGTAATTTAACTAGCTAGTGAGCAACTTACTTAAAATTGTATGGCAAAGTATAAACTCCTTGTCTTGTAGTTTAATCAAAACTTTATATACGTACTCCTCGACCTCCTTTGGTACTCTTTTGATTTCATGTTGGCAAACCGTTCCCGAGTCGAGAATCCCATCGCCCCTTGGTTTTTCGTGCTTTCAATCATCTCGTATCTATATAACGAATTAGTTAGACATGAAATTTATCGGTATTACGTGAATGTAGGCCAAGATTAATATATTAGACACTTACAAAGACCAAATCTCAAAAAGATATGTGAGGCGTCGTGATAGAACAAGTTGTGCAAGTTATCGAATTCTATTAAGAAGTAGCCATGGCCCTCATGGTGAAAATGTTCCTCACGGAAAATTGCGGTGATCATCTTTGGGAGTACGTCTTGGTTGGATCGATCTAAGTACCATGCATGTAATCGCTGCATCATGGGTGTTAGACTTTTAACTTCAAGCGGTGACCAAGGGCTTCCCTACCTCAATTTCAATCTTTGTTGATCATCTTGGTCATCGACTTCGCCTTGCCCTTACTTTTTGTCGCACGACATCATACTCGGTCTGGCCTCTTTGATCCGGGCCGATCTGACTTGTCTAATGTGCCAATTTTGGGATCGGAGGTTGTAGGTTTGTCATTTGAAGTACCGGTGTTATAGGTTTACGCTTTGGAGTACTAACGGTGGCCATCTTGATGGGGTCCTCAATGCATTTCTTTTCTACCTCATTTTGCTTCTTCCCATTTCACTCTCGGTCTTTGGTGACGGATGCGAGGATTGTCTGCGAGAGAGGATGGCACCGCATGGTCCAAGACGATGTCACGCTTGCGCCATTGGATGAATGAGTGAACGGCACTTCCTAGAGTAGTTATCTCATCATTGGTGGGTTTTTCGGTCCGATCTCGACAAAGCGTGCAAATACCGTGTCCACTTGGACCTTTGCATAACTGGCGCTATCGGGTATTGTGCGGACACCCCTTCTTGGCACGGATAGACTACCCTGTGAGCGGCTGTACAAATATGTTCATCACGGACACGTTGAGTGGACAGGTGTGGGGTCCTGTATGTCGTCCACGGGATAATGGTTGTTGTCCGCTTCGCCAATGGCGTGGGCGCGCAATCGCCGCGACGACTGTAGGATCGAGAAAACGCGTTGTGGGCTGCGATGACTCAAGGCTTGTTGTACTTGTCGTTCAACTTGTTCTTCAATGGTGCCTTGTATTTCTCGCAAACCCTTTCCTTCATCATTTCCATTTCCTTCTCACCCGCTCATCTTTAGCTCTCTTGAGCTCCTATAAGAGTCTCCGTGCTAGGGAATCCACTCCTCCATGGAACCTTGACCTCGACGCCTCGTGTCCACCAGGTGCTCTTTGTTTCCTAGGGCGGCTGTTAGCTCGTCTTTCTCCTGTCTGGGTGAAAAGATCCTTGGGTGGATCAGGCGTGAAACTCGTGAACTCGTTGCGTCATTGCTTCGTCTTCACCGCTCTTGAATGATAAACCCCGATGAGACAACATATACGCCTCGCTAGCACGTAGTGCTTCACTCGATCCGTAGTCCGATCAAGGGACTTGTGCGACCAATTGGACCGCTTCTAATTCTTGCCTCTCCCATTGAGCAATTTTACCCGCGTACCCACTCGTGCTAAGTCCGTGGGGTGAGTATTCCTTCTTGCGATGCTAATGTGGTCCTCACCGGACTTCCTTGCTCGCTTCGATTGCTTCATCGCCACAAACTCATCCCAATATGGCTCCAATCTTGGGTACTCTCCGATGGTGACGGTTTTGCTTCACATAATTTGTGTTCACCTGCCTTGAAGTTTCTCCACGCCGCATCCATGGTCATCAATGCGTCGCGACGCACAAGATCTTCGGCTCCTTGGGAATTGAAGGTTTCTTTGAGCTCATCCACAGATCCTCTTTGGTGGCTCGGGGCACTTTATGCCAATCCGAATAGGTGATTGGCACTTTATCCCTTACGATGTACCCGCATGTTGACCAGTATTTTCTTCTTTGATTTTCTCGGTGCAACAGGGCCCCGATATCTAAGACCTCCGAGATGGTGTACCGCCTTGAGCTTCTTAGTTTTCCCTCGTCCTCGGCGTCTTGCAACAGGAGCATCATCTCGCAATGCAGTGGAGGCCTCGGCACATTCGGTGGTTGGGTGGAGGGTAAGGTACCGCTCGGGCTCTCCTCCACTATAGGCTCGGTTTGGGCTCCATTAGAACTACTGATTCAACCCGAAACATAATTTTAAATCAATTATTACAGAATCATCTCATGGAATTTCAAAATGCAGATGTCTTGTCTGTGTGTAATATTGTGTGTTGCTAAGATGAAAATGATTTTGCAAGAGCAAGATACTTAATTAGCTCGAACAAAACTAATTAAGCAAGCATTAACTCTTGAACTAGTCTTTGATTGGTTGTAAATTTTGTGGACCCAATATGTAGCTATGGTGCATACAAGTGAGCACTAAAATGCTACACACATACACCTTGCAACGCCCATGGTTTGCATTAATGAAACTCAATCTAAATAAAACATGTAGGACAAATGGAAGATGAAAACATGTAGGGCAAGTGGATGACTACAGAACAAAGCATGCAGATGCAACAAGTGGAAGATGATCCGTAGCATTCTTAGCTAGGCCTAAAATATGGAAGAAGCGAAGAATGAAGTAACAGGTTCGTCTAATAAGTATAAATGATTTTAACCATTCATTAAGTGTATACCCAACCACAAACAGGAATAGAGTTTCACAGTATAGTTATAAAAGTCTTAGGAAATGATTAGACAGCGGCATGTTCAGCAATCTAGAAACAACACATGATTAAACATCAGGGTGTGAAGTAAAATTAGGTATTAGTCAAAAGAGACATCACAGTATGATAATAGAGTGATCCAATACTCAGATTTCAGACTTGCCATATATCACTTTTAATCATTGCACATATGAGCACAAGTGCAACCACAAGAATGCTTGATGAATCTTACAAAGTTACACATACATCAAATGAAAAGTAGAATATACAAGCTGTAATGTACTAACCCTTGCCGTGAAACCTGTGGGTACTCTAAAACTATGAAACACGTTAGACTATTACATGACCACAACTTAGATCACAATTTCAAAGTGATGATCGAGCGGGCCAAGAAAAGTTCCATTCGGTGTGACGGGTTAGGCTTCAAGATTTTTCAAGTTGAGCGGGCTCGATTGTCTAGATCAATATTCTAAGAAAATTAGGCAAGTTAATTAATTCTTGTTCCCTTGCTTGCTTAAAGAAACAATTGGCACATACTCATGCATAATGGTGGTGGTTGTCTCTTGGCAATAATTAACCGACCGAAAGGATTTCAATATCCCCAACAAAGAAGCAATTTGTTTATTAACCGCCAAAAGGATTTCAATATCCCCAACAGTGCACAAATCATGCAAGAAACCGGTGATACCCTTCCTCTAAGAGCTTGCACAGCAGTAACCATATATATATATATAAACTTGTCTCTTTAGGATCCCATGGTCTTAATCATGACACAGAAAAGTGTTTGCAATAGACAATAACTCCTAAAATGATGTTTTGTGCTATGGGTGTATTCATCTTGTGCTAAACTGCTCAAAAACTAATTCCATGCCCCGCACTTATTATATTCCAACCGTCAGAAAAGGCTGGCTTTTTGCTTGTTTGACATGTTTATTCCTAATTAGTTGATGACTAAGTGTTCCAATGCACAACAGCACATGATAGTGTACAGTGGAAGTGTTTTGGACGTGAGCAACGCAAGAAAGCACAGTCACGTGTGCTGATCAAGAGATGCATGTAGCGAGATCATCAAAATGCATGGCAACCATGCATGCTAATCACAAGAACATGACGAGTAGAGCACAATGAAAATGTGGCACACGGGGCGGTGTCGGCGGGTCGGTGTCGTTGGGGACGGCGTCGGGGGCGTCGAGTTAGGCGCGGGCGCGAGCGCGAGGGCGGCGACCGTGGCGGCGTCGGCTGGTCGGCGTCGTTAGGGGACGGCGTCGGGCGTCGGGTCGGGGACGGCGTCGAGGCGCGAGGCGGGGGCGGTGTCGAGCACGGAAGCTCAAGGGTTTTAGGGTAGAAGAGAGAAGGGCGGAGTTTTAAGGGTAAAGGGTACAAGCGGTGGATCTATTATTTATAGATGGAGTATTATCGGTGGCGGTTCTTAGAAAGAACCGCCATCGATAACATATCTATGGCGGTTCGTATCGAACCGCCAGCGATAATCTTATTATCTGTGGCGGTTACGTATACGAACCGCCACAGATAATATTATCGATGGCGTTCTTTTAAGAACCGCCAGCGATGTGCTCTATACCTTGAAATTTGTTTCAATCTTATCTGACTATTGTCGAATAGGAGCGCTGAGTTCGAAGACCTAGTTTTTGGTCTTTGCGCAATTGCAGCGTTTTACGATTTTGTGTATTACTTGTAAAGCAAATACATAAGCGATTCTGAGAAAGAATCCGGACTCCTTTCACCGACGGACTCAACAAACTCTCCAAACTTTCAATCGGATAGAACACTATTTTGTCATCCCAAAAACAAACAAGTACTCTTGAACAATCAAACAATCACCAAAACTAGCAAAGTCCAAATCGACTCAAAGACCAAAAAAATAGCACATAGCTAGGAAACAAAACCGAAAACAGACTTTAAACTACCATGCACAAGATTATCTTCAACGGTGGTTATCATTAGGGTTGATTACATAGAGGAAGACTTGTGCGGCTGGTCATAATTTGCCCAGGAGCTAGCTCCGCCTCGATATTTTGCCATTACTCGTATATAGCTAATTATTTTCTTTCACAATTTGCCCTTCTTCATGATCGTCGCGATGATAGGTAGCTTCTGAGTGGTTTCTTCCTCGAGCCCGATGTTGCCATCTACGAAAGGAGGCAACTCATCAAACTGGTTGTACTCTTCCTCATCCATGACATTCTCAACTCCGACGATCCTTCTTTTCCTGAAGAACTACATGGCGCTTCTTATCTGCCGGTCGATTACATAGAAGACTTGTGCTACTTGCTTCGCAAGTACGAATGGTTCATCTCAGATCCGACATGTTCGATGTCCAAAGTAGTGAAGCCGTGCTTGTCCACCTTGACACCCTTTGGGAGTTGTACCCAACGACACCAAACATTGGGATCTTAAAAATACGATGAGTCGAGCTCCCAAATCTCTTCTATGAACCCGTAGAAGCTACTCTTCTTCTTGCTGTGTTGTCATAGGCATCTATCTGACACCACTATTTTGGTAAGTGCTTTTGCTATCCCGAGATCTCGTGTAAAAGGTATATCCATTTATGTCGATCCTTGCCATGTCAAGATTGTACTGATGGCCCTTTGCCACCACCTCAACATGACACTCGTTTCTTTCCAGTCATATGCTCTTTGAACCAATGATTGAACAAGCGGTTATGCTCTTTTGTTACCCAAACCTCGATCGTCCACGATTTTCCTCTCGTAGCTTATCCTTGTGCATGTCCATATCGAGGACACCTCAACCGATCAAGGCAAAGCGTGAAATGAGCTTTTTCAATAATCCATGATCGTAAGAATTTGTTGATTTCCTTCCAATCGTCCCTTTCCCACCAACCTACCCTCATGTCGGGATACAGCACTCCTACCGTTCCACCCTCCATGTAATCCACGCAAAACTCGATAACCTCCTCGGTTGCATAACCTTCCACAATGCAGCCCTCCGTAGAGATCGATTGCGTACATACTTCTTCAGATACCCATGTACCTTTCGAGCGGGTACATCGATGCGAGAATACGGGGCCACATACATTTATCTCATTCACAAGGTGAACAATGAGATGAACCATTATATCGAAAAATGATGGAGGAAATACATCTCTAGGCGGCATAGTGTCTTGACCACATCATTCTCGCGATTCGAGAAAGTCCGATGGGATCGATGACCTTCAGTGAAATCGTGTTGAAGAAGAAACACAACCTCATGATTGCCTCTCGGACCTTTTCGGCAAAATACCTCTAATTGCAATAGGAAGCATTTGTGTCATCATCACATGACAATCATGAGACTTCATGCCGATTAACTTCAAATCTTTCATCGAGACCGGTTTCTTGATGCTTGCGAGTAACCGACGGAACTTTCACACCATGCAAGCATTTGCAAAGTTACATTCTCTCTTTCTTCGAAAGAGTGTAGCAAGTCGGGGAAGGTAAAGTCGCCCTTTCGGTGTCACGAGGATGTAGCTCACTCGATTTTCATATCTTCCAGTCCCTTCGTGCCTTTAGTCCGTCCTTAGTTTTGCTAGGAATGTTCAAAGAAAAGACCAATCAAGCTATCACATACATTTTCTCTCGTGCATGACGTCTATGCGAAGTCGAACTTCTAAGTCCTTCCAATAGGGCAAGTTCCAAATATCGATCTCTTCTTCTATGTGGTCTTCTCGATGCGAGACCTCGATGTATTATTACTATCTCCTTTCCAAGTACGACATTAATATCCTTAACCATATCATATACCTCTTCCCACGACGAGGCCTTGGGGCTATACCATCCTCTTTTGTCCCGTCGAATTGTTTTTTCATATTGCGGTAGGGGTGATTCCTGCGAAGGAACCTACGGTGATGCATGTACACGGTTTTCCTCGAGTTATTGAGCCACACACTAGCGGTTTCATCCATGCACTGGGGGCATGCTTTGGCCCCTTTTATAGTACGACCGGATAGGTTACCAAGGGCAGGGAAATCATTGATGGTGCAAAACAACAATGCCCGTAGGATGAAGTACTCTCGCTTGTACTCATCCCATACCTGTACACCTTCGTTCCACAGTATCACAAGATCTTCCACCAATGGTTGTAGGTATACATTAATATCATTGCCAGGTTGTCTCGGCCCTTGGATAGCAAATGACATCATAATGTACTTTCGTTTCATACACAACCAAGGAGGAAGGTTGTAGATCTGAGAGTTACGGGCCAAGTGCTATGAATACTACTCATGTTACCGAAAGGATTCATTCCATCCGTACTCAACCCAAACCTTACATTCCTCGGTTCATTCCCGAAGTCCATCCTAAAGAGCCTATCGATGGTTCTCCACTTTGGCGTAATCGGCAGGTGTCTCGACTTTCCATCCTTTTACGCTCTTACGAGTGCCATCGCATCGATTGGGCATGCTTTTGTTTCAAATAAGCGCTTCAACCTAGGTATTACCGTAAATACCACACCACTTTAGCGGAGCCCTTTCTTCACCACGGTGCCCTCATTGTCATGGCCTTTACGCTTGTATCGTGATGATTTGCACACGGACATACATGCATGTCTCAGTATACTCTTTGCGATAGAGTATATAATCGTTTGGACATGCATGTATTCTTTCTACTTCCAATCCCAATGGACATACAACCTTCTTAGCTAAATAAGTGGTTATCGGCAATACGTTTCCATCTGGAAGCATGTCCGCTAAGAGTTGTAATAGCGCCGTGAAACTTTTATCGGACCAACCATTGCTTGCCTTCAATTTTAGAAGTGAAAGCACGGTGTGCAACTTTGTGTATTCCTCCTTGCAACCCAGGAACAAAGGTGTGTCCGAGTCATCCAACAAACCCTTGAATTGATTAAACTCTCTCTGACTAGTGTAGTTCCATACGCATCGCGCAACATCCGAGCAAGATTATTATCGTCATCAATGTCCAACCTATCCTCATCGGATCCATAACTGATGTCAGCTGCCATAATGCCTTCTCCATCATCCAATACGTTATCACCTTCATGTATGTTTTCCTCTTCACCGTGACTTGTCCAACGTGTATAGCCAAGTACAAAACCTCTTGAATCAAGTGCAAGTGGATGTGCTCTTTGTCCAAAACATTTTCTCATTCTTGCAATCAATGCATGGACAATGTATGTACTCCGTCTTCTTGTGCAACTTGTTCTCCTCGTGCTCTTAGAAAAGCGGATACCCCATCGATGTAATCTCTACTGTAACAGTTCGCATTGTACATCCATCTCCTATCCATCTAAAATTAATTAACATATAAAAATTGATTAAAAACTAATCTAATTACTTATCATCTAAATGAGCTAGATAATAAATTCATCATCTAAAAATGATGAGCATCCACCTACCAAATTAGCTAAAATTTCATGTATATTAATATCCAATAATCTTAATTAAATAAATTTAATATATGTCCGCACTAATGGAACCAAATTAATAGTAATTAAAAACTAATCAAATACTTTTCCTGTAAAGAAGCTAGATAATAAATTCATCATCTAAAATGATGAGCACCCACCTACCAAATTAACTAAAATTTCATTTATATTAATACCCAATAATCTTAATTAAATAAATTTATTATATGCAAGATGTATATGTCCGTACACTAATGGAACTAAATTAATAGTAATTAAAAACTAATCTAATTACTTATCATCTAAAAGAGCTAGATAATAAATTCATATATATGCAAGATGTATATGTCCGTACACTAATAGAACCCAATTAATAGTAATTAAAAAACCAATCTAATTACTTATCATCTAAAGGAGCTAGATAATAAATTCATCATGTATCAAATTAACTTAAAATGCAATTAATATTAAATATATGCTTAATCATAATTCATCATCTATAAAAGGAACACAACATCATCTAATGAACCTAGCTAGGAAATAAATTCATCAACTACAAAATGGTAGCTAAATAAAAATAAACAAAATCTAAACTTTTCATCTCATCTACATATAAATCCTAATTAAACTTGGTTTAAAAATTAAATTGCAACAAGATTAACACAAATCAAGAGAGGAGAAAAAATAACTCACCAAGGAACAACTAGAGGAAGTACAAGCACAAGAATTGGAAAAGCGAAATCAAAATTTAGAAGTTTTGGTTTGCTCTCGGGAAGAAGAAGACCAGTGCTGCTCCTGACCACCTATTTATAGGCAATATTATTAGTGACGGTTTTTAACTAGAACCGCCACTGATAACATTATCTGTGGCGGTTCTATCCTCGAACCACATCGATAATGAATTATCGATGGCGGTTCGAGGATATAACCGCCACGGATAATCAATAGAATCGGGTATGGCGGTTGGAGGATAGCACCGCCACTAATAACCTAGTTATCGGTGGCGGTTCTAGCCTCCAACCGCCATCGATAATGTATTTATCGCGATGGCGGTTCTATCTTTGAACCGCCATCGATAATTAATATCGATGGCGGTTCTAGGATAGAACCGCCACTGATATTTTTCCCGCCATTTTTGAAATAGAACCGCCACTGATAATTATCTTTGTGGCGGTTCGAAAAAAACCGCCACAAATAGACCGTCACCTATTGCAGGTTTTGGCGTAGTGGCACCCAGTCATCCAACTACAGGCATACACAAGATGTACAAAATATCATACACGCTGGTCATAATACATATCATCATGGCTATCAGTGTAAGCTACTGGTTTGACAAATCACAAACCGATCGAACCATACATGTTGCTGGCCAGCAGGACATGCAGTCGCCGTCCATCCCTCGCCGCCCCACTTTGGATCGGCGGCCAGTCTTTGCTTACATCTCACACCCGTACCATACTTTGATAGTAAAACCTATATATATATATATATATATATATATATATATATATATATATATATATATAGTATAATATATATATATTATAAGATATATACTACACATACACATACACATACACATACACACGGATAGTAAAATCTATATATTATAAGATTTACTACTGCACAGACACTACAGCAAACCAGAGGGTTCAGCAGCATGTGTAGTATGTGTAATAGTAAAATCTTACAACGCATTAAGCAATTTGATGTTTATTTGGTCATAAAATATTATTCATGCGGTGTTCATTGGCGAGACTAATATCATTTTGTTCCTCTCGTCGTCAGTAAACTACTGGATAAAAACCGTTTATAAATCGGAACTACCAATAAAAAATTATGGCTAAAACAAAGAAATAAAGCTTCATGTACAAACAAAAAACGCATTAACTAGTTGGTTCACTGGATGGTCACGCTACTGATTAGCTTGGACGTAAGCGGCCATAAGTTCATGGTTTGGATGCTCTTCTCTGGGGTTACGACCAGCGCGTCGCTACACGCACAAGTAGAATAGCATTACCGCATACATACATATCTATATATATATATATATAGGCAACATATCCAGTGAAAACTCCGTAAAATCCATGTGTACAAGTTTTGAATTTTTTTTAAAAAAATAACATACGTAGGGAAGGTGAGCTTCTACAATTCTACAAAGATATCAAAAAGACAAATTCAGTCTAAATAGTGATTTTTCACTGTTCAATACTATTCATTTCATTGTTTGTCCTTTTCATATATTTCAAATGCGATTGAGTTTGGTCTTCAAATTTCGCAGGATTGTAGAAGCTCACCTCCCCTACGTATTGTAATTTTTTGAGAATTTTTTAAAACTTGTACACGTGGGTTTCATGGAGTTTTTACGGTAAAGATGGTTTTCACTAGATATATATATATATACCATGTAAACTCCGTGATCCTCTATTACTTTAGATACTTTTCATGATCATCTGTTCTTTTCAAATAACTCGCATGACTTAATCTTGAAGTGATACCTCACTACCTTCGAGTTCAAGCGACCTCACATATATTAGATTTGTCTTTTAAGCCGGGCCATCAATGCACGATGTGCACCATCATAAAACGCCAATGTAATTGTTCCTACCCCAGTAATTGCATACTCCTTAAAATTAGCCAAATGAATAGTTTCATACGATGGACGTAGATATCCTTCATCAAATATCTCCCTTGCCAAGTATACGTGGAAGCAACAACCTGAATCTAATATCCATTCTTGAGAAATACCTGATTAACTGACAACAAATACGTCTAAATCATCTTTTGCTATCACCACCTAGCATGCACCATTCATTTGCTTCAAACTCATATATTTATTTATCATATGATCTTCCTCATCATACAAATAGTATATACATATGTCGTTACTCTTGCTCTTCTTCTTCCTATAACTCTTGCTTTTGCTTGTAACACCTACTATAACCAATGCTTAATCACTCCATAATGAATATTCCGATGATTTTTTAAAGACTCTACCTCTAACAGATATACAACTGCTTTATTGTAGTTGAGAGTGCTTTTCTAGATGACAATATTCATCGCCAATTGCTCCCATGATGGTGGTAGAGCTGATACTAGTATAACGACTTTATTGTTCTTGTCAATATCCTCACCCACACTAATCAGCTACGTGATAACCTTGTTGAAGACATTGAGATAGTCGATGAGTCGTGTCCTTTCCTCCATACACAACCTATATAGTTGTCACTTCAGTCTCCACCGATTTGCCAACAACTTTGCTATACACAATTCTTCTAAATCCTACCATAACTTTTTGGTGAATTCTCCTTGATCACCGAGTACTTTACCTCATCTGAAATACATAAAAGAATTGTACTGACTGCATTCCACTCTATCACCTTTTAGTCTTCAACGAACTTCTTTTTCGGTTTATCCCCTTCAAGAGAAGCAATTAACTCTTGCTAGACAAGGATATCCTACACCACACATTACCACATGCTGAAATTTCTCACACCATCAAATTTCTCTATTTGATTCCACATCGTCAGTATCGATCCTGATTTTGTGCCACCTGGTGTTTTACCAACCTTCTCACAAATTTGATTAATCCAGCATTGGCTCTGATACCACTTGTTAAACTTTAATACCCTTTCTTATATGCAGCAACCCCCGAATCGGATAAGAGTTTTGTGAGATACGGCACGAGCGTGCACACACTCAAGAACAAAGAAGATGAATCTCATAGAGAGAATAAAAAATAATGATGTTGAAGAAACCATGACGAGATATAAAAGATTTAGCGAAGCCAACCATAAATTTTTTAAACATAATCTCAAAAGAATATAAGGGATTATTACTCTCTCATAAGAATCTAGTGCTAAAGAATAACATAGCCTCTAATCCTCTTATACACCTCTTGCTTTGGATGAGTTGGCTTGTGGCTTCTTAGGACCTATTTGTTTTTGCTGTGGATTTTCTAAAAGTTGATTCTGGATTGTGGTTATAGAGAAGCTAGTTCTTCAAAAGCTGAGCAATTTGGCATCCTGGCTTTTGGAAGGGCTAGCTGGTAGCTTTTGAAGTGTAATATATGTAATACCCCCTAGCTGTCTGAGTGTAATGTACATGTAACACCCGCATTTCGACATTGCAGCTAGTTAAGAAATACAAATTTGTAGGCATAAAATGCATGTGAAATGGTAAATTATCCATCATTCATACAAGTGTATTTTTGTCACTCAAAAATAACCTGTCATACATCACAGAACATAACAACCTATCCTCTTATAGAAAACAAAGCATTAGCAATACTATCACGGAAGGTATTCATATCCCCATCTTCCTCTTCTGCTGCATTGCCACTACTTCCTTGAGATGACGATGGTTCACCAACGCTTGGAATGTAGTCTTCATCTCGATCACACATCTCAAATGGTTCATCTCTCAAAACACTATCTCAAATGAAGTTGTGAATGGCTATGCATGCAATGTTAATCTTTGTTTGTCTCTTCATTGGATAGCCTGGCAAGTTCTATAATATTCTCCACTTCATCTTCAAAACACCAAAGGATCGCTCGATGACATTGCGAAGGGATGAATGCAAATGGTTGAATACTTTTTTCTTACCGCTCGGACGTGGGCATTGTCAAAACTCTGGTAAAAGATACTTTCCCCTTTGTATGGAGCTAGATAATCCTCTTGATTAGAATAGCCCGAATCAACAAGATAATACTTTCCTAAATAGAAACATATAGCATTAGCACTAGCGATGACAATGTTGCAATGTAAATAATTATGATATAATATGTAAATATACCTTTAGGGGGATGGGAGTGTCCTACAATATTTCTGTAGAGCCTCCTTGAACACTTTGTTGTCATGCACTGAACCCGGCCATTCAGCCACAACAAAAATGAACCTCATATCAAAGTCACATATGGCCAACACATTCTGAGTCGTATATCCATGGCATCCAATATATACAACCAACTCAGATGAAAGCACAGTAACAGGTACATGTGTACCATCTATTGCGCCTATGCAATTATTGAAATGTGGTGAAAAACGGACATCTTGAAGTCTAGAATGCACCATTTTGAATTCTGGATCTCTTGGTTTGATATTATCTTTTGCTAAGCGATTGACACAATCCAAGAGATGATAGAACTTCCTACTAATTATTTCAGTTGACCTCTCATAGTAGTTTTCAACTTGACAAAATGGTTGTGGACCACCAATAATCCATAAAAACATTCCCACATATTCATCAGAACTCATAGATCTAGTTGACTTTAAACCATAATTTAACACCAACAAATTTATGCATCCTAAAGATTTTGTAGCAATCTTTTGGATGATTCAAGGTGTTAATAACCCATTGATAACCAAATATAATTGATTCTTTATTCTTAGATTTGTTTAAGTATGTGTCACTATAGTACATACCAACAACACATGCTATTACTGCATACTATTGAAGCATAGATTAGTGTCTACATGCAATCTCAAATATTTCATCATCATTATCATTACCATCACTTGATCCATTGTCATAACTACCACTTGAACTCATCTACAAACAAACACAAGATAAGTTACACACTAATAGTAACAATGATCAAGCATTACTATATAAATGCAATCTCAAGATTCAAGCAATAATACATAAATGAAATCTCAAAGATCAAGCAACGATACATAAATGCACTAACAATGTTCAAGCAATAATTCATAAAGGCATACTACTTTTCCCATCTTCATAGCATCTCTTCAACCAATTGAGTCTTCCTTTATTGGTCTTGAAAGTGAGAAATATTGCATGATTTTCAGTTTTAACGAAAATCTTAGTATCCATGTAATGCTCATCACTTCCTTCTTGAGCTCTAGATTGCAAAAGTAGATCCATCATTTCCTTAATGGCGTCAAAAGTAAATTCACCTTGCAATGCCCTCGAAATTACTGAACTAAAACTTTGCATATTTTCCAACATACCTTTCATTACCCTAACCATAGGATTCTTCTTGTGCTTCTTTGGGCTAGCGGTAATGGTACAAGCCTTTCTCTTCAATTATTTACCATCCTCATTGTTGGTATTGTTTTCATCCATGCCTATATTAGCAAATTCATCCTCACAATCCACATTGATGGCATTATCTTCCACTCCTTCACCAGGAACGCATGCAGAAAAACCATAGACATGACTTTTCTCAAACATCTTCTCAAGGTCATTGAGGTTCTCGAGTGAACCCTGATGAAGCTTCTTCCATTCTACATGTTCCTGAAAACTATTCAAGATAATATTAGTATAAGCTTGATAAGTAATATAATAAAATGAATGTACACAAGATGAGTACTTTTGTGTTCTTTGCCCACTATTCGTCGTCTACCACAATCGTTCCTTTTTCACTATCCTACCCAAGTACAGTTGCATGATTCATAGATTCCCAAAAGTTGTACAACCCCTTCAATGAATCACATTGGTTTTTAAGTTGTTGTTTCTTGTAATCCTTCCTTATCCTAGAGAAGAACTTTTCAGCTAAGTTCTTATACCCTTTGGCAGTCAAAGTTCCAAGAGGCATATTACTAGTAGCTATCTCCTCCAAACAAATAGTGCAAAACACCCTAATGTGATAGGTATGCCAATTGGCTTTCAAAGTAATCTTGTCCTCCATCTAATTTTACCATGAATAATTATGCGGCACATCAGGAATAAAAATAACATACACATATATATTATGCTGGCAATTAAGTAATCTCAACAAAATAACATGTGCTATTATTATAGACCCTACAAAAATGCTTCACCTAAAACTGTTAGAAAACACCCACTTCTGTTTACTCAAAACATGCTAACGCTGTGAAGCAAGAGTTTCAGCAGCGACCATATCAGTCTAATAAATTGCTACACGTATAAACAACTAGCCAATGTTGCTTTTTCCCGAGTTCTAACGTGTTTGAGTTTGACGTGTTAGTGCGTTTGGTTGCCTGGATGAGGCTAGATGGGATATGGCCATCCAGTCTAGTAGGGATGTATCTATCCAGATACATGTTTGGTTGGGTAGATATAGGATAAGCCAATTTTTTGTTTGGTTTGATGGATGAGACTGGATAGAATGAGCTAATTTTTTGTTTAGTTGGATGGATGAGGATGGATGGGCTAGTTGTGATCAAGGTTTCGGATTTTGGTTTGAAATTTTTGGATAAAATTTGGCCAAAATTTGAATTTTCGGACAAAATTTGACCGAAACTGAATTTTCAGACAAAAATTGACCACAATTTGACTAAAATTTGAATTTGATCGAGTACACCTCTTCATGTAATAAACTGAATGAATCCGTCCGACCTTTTTTTTTTGCTCTATCCAGCATCTTAAGGGAATATTCCCAAAAACTAGATGATCATATCCAACCCATCCACTCATCTAAATAATTGGATGACTTCAAAAGTTCAAATACATAGACAGGTGTTTGCACCAAAATTTGGCAAACTTGGTCAAATCGGGAATAAAGTCAAAAATACGGAATTAACGGACAGGATGGAAAGGTTTGGAGATATTTTGGTAACTGCAAGATTTCAAAACAACCGTCCGAGATAAGGCCGATACGAAACGGACTTGAAGCGTGTTGTAACAGGACAAGATCGGCCGCAGGTATAAAAGAAAGACCAAAGCCAACTGCAAGGACATCATCATCAACATAATACAATCAACCAGCTTTTACTTTCTTCCTGTCGACTAGGAGTAGCTTTTGTAATTTAGTCTCTGTAATCGATCTTGATCAATAAAGTTGCGCATCGCCGATTGTTGATCTTCTTCAATTACACCCCAGGTTTGATTTATTCTGATTTTGTTGCGCATCGCCTTCTTCAGAATCGATCTAACTTTATCCTCTGATTAGCCTTAATCGGCTAATTAGACTTACCTTGTTACTTTGATCTTAATCGGCTTCAAGCTGATTGGGTCTAAGCCGATTGATCGTTACGATCGGCTTTTGAGTAAATTTTATATTTTACCTTGTCGGTTATAGGTCAAATCGACCGCACGCTCTTGAACAGTGTTAAATGCGGTGTCTTCTTTGTCGAAACCCTACCTCAAGTTTTTGACACCAACAACAGGCATATCCTATCCAGCCTCATCCAGGCAACCAAACACCACCTAAATGCTTGAAAGAAAGCATATTGTTCTAAGAAAAGTTTTGAGATGGTTTACACAGTTAACACTTAAAATAAGTAAGATCATGCTAACACCCAGTCGTGCAGAAATTGTTTTTCCGCATTCATCCTACTAGCAAATGGCCAAATGTATCAACAACTAGTACCAATTTTTATCGTCATGCATTTGCAAATGCCTGCATGCTTTGCAGGCTGCAGGCTTGCAGCTACATGAATCCATGGCTTGCAGCAACAGTTCCTATGGAGTAACGACAGCCAAGTCGGGAGCTCCGCTGTCTGAAACTCTGAATGAATCTTTCAGAATTAGTGTGCAACCTGATCATTTCAGAACATCTTTTGGAAACCATCTAGTGACAGACATACTCCTGACAAAGATGCCTTCTACTGTATATGCACTAGGCTAATGGGGACATGGGGATACCTTATTAGCTTGAACAAGTGCATTAGTTGTTCCACTTCAACACCTCCTTCAGGTTTACTTGACAGTAGATATGACCAGTTGTACAACATAGACTCAAACATGGTTAAGAATTTTGTCCACTTTAGGAGCCATCCTAGTCTGTACAACTAAAATCTCTAAGAACCAAATGTTCCTAAATCCTAAATCCATAAGCCCAGGTGTTCTCAAATTCCGGAGTTCATACTCTAAAACAAACATTAGTACCATGTACTTCAAAAGATGAACTTATCAAAAACAATAGCCTTTCTACTCATGCTCAAATGCAATATTCAAAACCAATCAAGATTCACATAGGGTAGTAACATACTCTGAACCATTTGCCCCTGTGCCGGAAGCTCAAACCAGACATAATCGACGCGATCGGTAGATGGTGTGCAGCCGACGACACATAATTGGCAACCCGAGCTTGCACTCGGGGGGCAGGACGCCGATTATGACCGACATTATCAAGGGCCTGCTATGCCAACGGCCGATAACGCTAACTGGGCCGATCAGATCTTTGCCGTCTTGAGGACCAATTCGCATACAACCGAAAGGAAGGTTATCGACTCTGAAGCCATACCCCGATTACATAGATCGCATGCCTTACCCTCATAATTTCAGAGTCCCGGACTTTGCCAAATTCTCTGGGGATGATTCTATTACCACCCTGGAGCATGTTGGACGCTTTATCGCGTAGTGCGATGAAGCGGCCCAGTTCGACGGGCTAAAAATTAGACTATTCCCTTTGTCTTTATTAGGGACAGCATTTACTTGGTTCACCTGTTTGCCTCCAAATTCGGTCCATTTATGGAACGATTTGGAAAGCCAATTCCATGAATATTTCTTCTCAGGCAGTTTAGAGCTCAGAATTTCAGATTTGAGTTCCGTACGCCAAAAGTTTGGGGAATCGGTAACGGATTATATCAAGAGATTCAGAGAAATTAGGAATCGGTGTTTTAGCGTTACGTTGCCTGACAACCAACTCGCCGATTTAGCATTTCAAGGTTTGATCCCGCCGCTTAGGGAGAAATTTGGAGGGCAAGAATTCACCGACCTTGGCCACTTATTGCATCGCGTATCAGCTCAAGAAAGCCGATTCACTGATAATAAGGTGTTCAAAGACAGATTCAAAAACAGCAATAACAAAGAAAAGAACAAGGCTAAGGTCAATATGGTTGAATATTGCCCTAGTGATTCGTCGGAAGACGAGGAAGCAGAAATAAATATAGCCGAATGGGTAAAAGGATCCAAGAAATCCTTAGTCTGTTCCTGGCTCAAGCCGACTAGGAATAAGTCGGAAGTTAAGTACTCTTTTGATGTTTCCAAGTGCGATCGTATTTTTGATTTATACGCAAGAAAAGATAATACGATTGCGGAGGGACATGTGATACCGTCGCCGACGAGATCAAAAACGCAGTATTGCAAGTGGCATCATTCTTATTCGCATAACACTAATGATCGCAATATCTTTCGTCAACAGATTCAATCTGCTATTGAAGATGGTCGGTTGAAGTTTGCCGATGAGCCGACCATGCAAGTTGATGTTGATCCGTTCCCCATCAACATGGTGCAGTGTTCGGCTAAAGGAAAAGAGCCGATGCAAGGCGAAGCGAGAAAAGGGTCGACAAGTCGACATACAATCAAGCTCGGACGGCGGTCAAACACTGAAGATTACCATCGGTTCCTTACAAATAGAAGCCGATCAAGAAGGAAAAGATTCAAGAACCATTAAACCCAAGGGGAATCCCGGTGGGTAAATGGTACAAGCGAAGAAATCTCCATCAAGGCATCCGGTAAAAGGTCGGTCCAACGTTCTCACAATTAATGGAGAAATACGAAAGGATGAATAGCCGACCACGGAGTAATACCCGCCGGTCGGATAATTTGTACCGTACTGAGAATGTGGAGAGGGCGCATAGAAGGTGTCCCTTTTGGCAGTTTTGCAGGGAAAGAAGAGTAGCGTTACCATCACCATACACCTGCCTGATGGAACATTATCTCCAAGACGATTGGCCAAGACAATCGCCCAGAGATAGGCTATCTGGGCCAATCAGAGAGCAGGGCAGAAGTCACAGAAGGTCGGTCCATGAGAGAATATCTAAACCGAATCAAGAACCGAGCCAAGACAAGACGCACGAGCCCGATTCTAATCAAGAAGATTTGGTGGTCAAATCGAAGCGGTGGAACCCAAACCCGGTGGTGTCCATCGGCTGAGCGATCGCAGCGGCGACGGCTTCGAGAGGCTAAGGACGCAAGAGATTCGCGAGGCCGACGCAGAGAGAGAGAGACGAAGTGTTTAACGAACCGTCCGATTAAATCGTCAAAAAGAGTGGAGAAGAAAAGAACAAACCAAGAAGATTTGAATCGGTGATGACTTGGGTTCTCCATGATTCGGGATGACACGCCTCAATGGATATTAACATGGTGTTCACATTGCGGTGAGTTCGAGTCGAATCGAATCGGCCAAAGAGGCGCTTGCTCGGTGTGCTCTGGCGTAACGCCATCTTTGAGAAACCCAAAGATGATCATCGGCATCTGAAACCATTGTATCGAAAGGGTATATAAATGGCAAGTCGATATCAAGGATGCTAGTAGGCGGGGCGCCACGATGAATCGATGCCATACCGACATGCAAAAATTGGGTAAGTCGACGAAGACTTAATCAAAACTAACATGGTTCTGAATGACTTCACAGGTGACCCTACAGAAGCAAAGGGTGTCATAGTCATCGAGGTATCGTCGGCAGAAGACCTTGCCGACGGCATTCTTTGTAATTGATGCCAAAGGAAACTACGATGTCTTTGCTCGGCGGGATTGGATTCATGCAATCTGATGTATCCCATCGACCATGCATCAGCGCTTGTTCAATGGAACGGAGAAGAAGTTGAGGTCATTACAGCTGATACATCGGCTCACATTGCCATGGCTAGCTCCGATGCGAATTGGCAACACGAAGAAGCTGGCTGCATATCGGGCAAAGCGCTGGACGATTGCGATTTCATTTGTGTGAGCAAGTCGGTCTCATGCCGATCGATGTCAAGCGGGCACTTTGATCGGGCAAATGAAGTATTACGCCGATGGGGACAAGAAAAACATTGAAAGCGCTGCAGGATAAAATGCAAAGCTATCGGCAAACAATGGATAGCTACGAAGCCATCGAAGATGTTGAAGAAATTGAGAAGTTAGGTCAAGGCTTCACATTCACCGATTTACTTGAAGAAGTCGATATAGGTAGCGGTGATAGAAAAAGACCAACTTTTGTTAGTGCTAATTTAGATGTAAAGTACAAGGAGAAACTAATAAAAATACTTAGAGATTATAAGGATTGTTTCGCTTGGGAGTATCATGAGATGCCCGGATTAAGCCGTCAACTGGTGGAACATCGGCTACCTATAAAATCAGGCTATCGGCCGTTTAAACAGTATCCCAGGCGTTTTAATCCAGCCTTGTACCAAGTCATAAAAGACGAAATAGAACGGTTGTTGGAAGCAAAATTTATTAGGCCCTGCCGATACGCGGAGTGGGTTTCCAACATCGTTCGATCATGAAGAAGAATGGAAAGCTTGAGTATCGTCGACTTGAGAGATTTAAACAAGGCGACGCCAAAAGATGAATACCCGATGCCAATAGCCGATATGCTTATCGATGCTGCATCAGGGAACAAGATCATAAGTTTTCTAGATGGTAATGCCGGGTATAACCAGATACTCATGGCAGAAGCCGATATACCAAAGACGGCTTTCAGATATCCTGGTACAATAGGATTGTTCGAGTGGACAATAATGACTTTCGGCTTGAAAAACGCTGGAGCAACGTATCAGCGGGCAATGAATCCGATCTTTCATGATTTAATCGGCCACATTGTCAAAATATATATTGACGATGTAGTGGTAAAATCTGCAGACGATTTCCAACATCTGGCCGATTTAGAGAGGGTGTTTAAAAACATAAAATCGCACGGTTTAAAGATGAATCCTTACAAGTGTGCGTTCGGCGTGTCGGCTGGACAATTTTTAGGCTTTATGGTACATGAAAGAGGAATCGAAGTCAGCCAAACGAGGGTCAAGACCATAGCCAATACTGAACCACCGACATGCAAAAACGAATTACAAAAATTGATCGACAAAATTAACTATCTCCGTCGGTTCATCTCGAACCTCTCTGGTAGAATTCGTGTCTTTACTCCATTACTGAAGTTGAAGGACAATGAAGAATTTATATGGGGAGCCGATCAGCAGAAAGCTTTCAACGAAGTCAAAAGGTATTTGTCCAACCCTCCGCTTTGGTGCACCTCAAAAAGGGATTCCTTTCGATTATATGTCTCGGCAAAGAAGATGCTATTGGGCTGTTTTGGCACAAGAAGTGCATGGTAAAGAGAGGGTTATCTTTTATTTAAGCCGACGGTTCTTTGGGCCTTGAAGTCGGTACCCTTTTATCGAAAAACTATGTTTATCCTTGTACTTCTCGTGCACAAAGCTAAGGCACTACATATTAGCATCGGCTTGTAAGGTCATTTGCAAAACCGATGTTATAAAATATATATTGTCAGCTCCAACTCTGCGAGGTCGACTTGGCAAATGGGCTTACGCCTTGGTCGAGTTCGACTTATCATATGAATCGGCCAAAGCAGTCAAAGGACAAGTCCTAGTCGATTTTATAACAGGACATGACACAGCAGCAAACTTAGTATTGGTAGCACCATGGCAACTGTTCTTTGACGGATCAGTATGCGGGAAAGGTAATGGTATCAGTATTGTACTCACTTCACCCAAGGGGCATAACTTTGAATTCGCATTTCGGCTAAATAGCCGATGCTCGAATAACCAGGCCAAGTACGAAGCGTTACTCAAAGGCTTACTTTTGTTAGAAAATATTGGAGTAAGAGCTGTTAAGGCATATGGTGATTCACTGTTGGTAGTACAGCAAATAAAGGGAGAATACCAATGTCGGGATGAAGTACTACTGAGATATTTAGAACAATGTTTAGAGATTATCAGCTCTTTTGCGTCATTTTCTATCGGTCATATCCCTCGTGAATTGAACGATAGAGCTAATGCTTTAGCTCAGCAAGCATCAGGATATAAGGATTTTGACCAAAGTCGAGAGGAATCGTGAACAAGGTCATCATGTGCGCAGATATTGCTGATTGGAGAACGCAAATAAAAGATTATCTAGTCGATCCATCCAAACCGATGAGCGAAAGATCGACAACAAAGCGTTGAAATACGTTGTTTTGGACGATATACTATATTATCGGACTATGGAAGGTTTGTTGTTGAGATGTCTTGAAACCAAGAAGCGCGGTGGCAAAGGGTGAAGTACACGAAGGGATTTGTGGTTCTCATCAATCGGCACATAAGATGAAATGGATGCTCAGACGGACAGGTTATTTTTGGCCCACGATGCTAGAGGATTGTTTCAAATACTATAAAGGATATCAAACATGTCAAAAGTTTGGCAACGTACAACTAGCACCAGCATCGGCTTTACATCCAATTATTAAACTTTGGCCGTTTAGGGGTTGGGGAATAGATATAATCGGCCAAATATTTCCTGCTTCGAGTAAAGGCCACAAATTTATTTTGGCCGCAACCGATTACTTTTCAAAGTG
Source organism: Otatea glauca (assembly GCA_036346275.1). Taxonomy (NCBI): domain Eukaryota; kingdom Viridiplantae; phylum Streptophyta; class Magnoliopsida; order Poales; family Poaceae; genus Otatea; species Otatea glauca. The sequence continues at coordinate 19,598,859 of CM070712.1, read as the reverse complement.
GGTTGAGGCTATCCCACTTAAGAAGGTGACTAGTGTTGAGGCGATTAGTTTTGTGAATGAACATATCGTCCATCGGTTTGGAATACCACAAACAATCACGACCGATCAAGGTGCGGTATTCATGTCTAACGAGTTTCAAGGTTCGCCACAAGTCTAGGGATCAAATTGTTAAACTCTTCGCCATATTATGCTCGGGCTAATGGACAGGCGAGTCGTCTAATAAAACACTAATCAAGTTGATCAAAAGAAAAATTGATGAGAAGCCAAGGAATTGGCATTCGACTCTATCGAGTCACTTTGGGCCTATCGGTGTCTTATCACGGGCGACAAAACTTTCACCTTACCAATTGGTGTATGGACAAGAAGTCGTTTTACTGTAGAAATCAACATTGAGTCGTCTGAATAGCCGACGAGAATGGTTTGTCGGCTCAAGATTACAATGACTTAATGGTCGACAGCTTGGATGAGTTAACCGGAGTTACGTTTGTCTACGCTTGATCGGCTTAAGAAGAACAAGATCGAGTTGCAAGGGCATACAATAAAAGGGTCATGCCTAAATCTTTCGATCAAGCCGATTTAGTATGGAAAACAATATTGCCTGTTGGTTCTAAGGATAACCGATTTGGAAAATAGTCACCTACGTGGGAAGGGCCATACAAAATTAATCGGCTAGTCGGCGAAACTTCGTACTTCTTGGAAACACTTGAGGGTATGTATTGCCAAAAGCTATTAACGGAAATACTTGAAGAAATACTACCTAGCGTTTGGATTGGAACCTAGCGATTAGAGATCATATTGAGCCAAGATTAACACGATCTTTGTTAATCGGTGAAAGGATTGCAAACTTAGAGAATATAAACAAAATAAGAATCGGTTAAACAACCGATTATAAACATAACAAGTTACAAGCGTTGAACAAGCATTGAACAAGTGTTTTCAAAACAACCATCAAAGTTTTACAATTCAATCTTGGATGCCCGATCTCGGAAGAGTCGCGCCAAAGGCCGACAGAGCACCCGCGCCTTGGCGATGATGTCTTGAATTTCGTTTAGCAAGCGTTCATCGTCCTTGGCATTCCCGAACCGGTTTTAACTTAGCGGTTGTTTGGTCACATTTTCAACAGCACGCAATGCTAAGTTTTTATTCTTGACTCCGTCAGATGGTCTCCAAGGTTTGTTGGCCTTCTCCGATTTGTTTTTCAAGCTTGGCCAACTCTTCCAAGAGGAGTTTCTTTGTTTTCCAATTTGGAGAGGATTCCTTGGTCGATTTAAGGCATTGAGCACCATATCAAACTTGCGCTTTTTTGCCTTGGCATCAGCAACCAATTCCTCCAAGAGTTTCTGATCGGCCTCTTGGGCTTCACGACGCTGAATCCGATTTTGTGCCTCCTCCACTTCAATTTTTCTATCATCCAGGTGACACACATTGAGGAGGGCTTGCATTGCTTCCGGAGGAGATCGGCTTCAGCGGCGCCATGGCATCTCTTATTGGTTGATTGTTAGCCAAGATCTCCGATTGCGGTTGCATCACAAGTTTGAAAAGATTATCAAGGCGCTCTTTCATGCCCGGGGCGGAGGTGACTGTAGCCGATGCTTTTTCTGACACTTGAAGGATTCTTCTAATTTCTGCATCATAGTCATCAGTTGCCATAACTCCGGATCGTCAAGATCGGCCAAAGAAAATCCGAGCAAGTTCATTGGATCTGACGGTTCTGGCAAATCGGTGATTGGAGTGGGTTGAGTCGGCTTCGGCGTTGGAGTTGGCACGGTTGAAATATTTGGAAGATCGGCTAAGATCTTTGCGATTTGAGCGGATTGCGTTGGCTAAAGGAAAATAAGACAAAGGGTGAGCCAATGCATTAAAATACATAAGTTATTATACAAGGTATCGTAGCTTACTTCTCCGATAGCCGATACATGGGACGAACTCTAGCGCTTTGTTCTTTAGGCTTGGGCCCTTTCTTTCTTTGGAGCCTTGGTATACTTTACCTTTTCTTTTACGGAGATACAAATTGGATAAAGGTTAGTTTGAAAGAAAAGGAGAAGATGGTATTAATCGATTATGTTAACACTTACTTGGTTGTTTTTTCTCGATATCCGATAAGGATGGATGTGAACCTCTAAAGTGCGGTATAGCCCATAAGGCGGTCGATTGATGTGCTCTCTTACCCGATCATTCCGGATTGGCTAGAAATAGGTTTTTGCCGACATCCTTAGCTGCAAGTACACAAGAAAAACAATTAGAAAAGTGCATCCGAAAAGACCGATGTACGAGATAAAGCTTATTCAAGCCGATACCTTATCTACTAAACTTGAGTTAGTATAACCCGACGAGCTAGCTTCAACGCTAGATTATTGTTAGATACTAAGGATGGCTCTGGCGATTTGGAAAAATTCTTTGATGATAATCGATGGAGTCTTCTCCATGTACAAACACTCTGCGATAGCCGACCACCATGTTGTGAAACCCCCTGCACGGCGAGCATTCAAATGGAAGTGGGGGAGATTGCGAAGTTGTAGCTCGTCGGCTAACTCCAAGACTAGCCTTGCCGATGTGGCATTGCGGACCCTGGCTCTGGGCTGAAGCCGATCTAGAAGTGGCGAACTTGGGATCACCTGGCCGAAGCCGAGCTGTCTTGCATATACTAAAGGGTGGTAAAATTCGTATGAAGGTTGGAAGGTCCGATTCCGAGTATGAAGGCCGATATGGAATATGCACGGAGAGATGAAAATTCTATATAAGTCCAGAGTCTCCTGAGGCATCATAGAACTGTCGGCTTCCAGATGAAGAAAAGAAGGCCAGAGAAAATCGGCTGCATCACCATAACTAAAGAAATCTTGTTGCTTGAAGTCTTCGATGTTCAATTGCAAAAGAATGATAGAAATCTTTTGCGGTACCGTCGGGAAAGGCCTTTGTCTCATTTTTAGAGCACATCATAAACCTCTCACCAAAAGATCGGCATTGCCTAAATTGAATAGGTGCCCCTTCTGGTATATCTTCCCTTGGAAAAGGAGTATCATCGGCTGAATCCAAGTTAAAACGGCGGCTGAATAAGCAGTACAACCATATTTGTATAAACCACATTGGGCCACCTCGTTGCCGACGGTAAATTTTCCAAAACCAGATATCTGTAGACTCCTTATTATATAAAGCATCGATACACAAGACCTAAGAAAATTTTTCCTAAGGCTAGCCGATGACCCTCAACAAACCGCTCTGCTATCACTTGATATACCCGAGTTGGTCAAGGGATGCTCCACGTAACAAAAAGCGGTCTAGCCAAAGGTTCGGAAGGCAACGTGCTCTTCATCCGATACTATCCCATTAACCTTATTGTTGTTTTTGATATATTTAGCCCATCCTTCACCCTTGGATTTAATAAGATTATACTTGGGCTTGCATCGTAAGTTTATACAGTCCCCATCGGTCTCAAGCAACACAAGCGAGCCACATCCAAAAGGTTGGGCGATGGGACCAATGCGGAATAAAAAAGCATTAAAACAGTTCGATCAAAATAACGGTAGTGGCCACTAAGGGCTCGTTGGCTTGAAATCGGCTAAAGAAAGCGAAATACATTCAGCTATGCCCATTCTTTCCCATTCACACCTCTTTTGGGCTGCTACCGATAAACCAATTTCTCCATCCTTTGAGAGTCATCGGCCAAGCCACAAACTCTTATTCCACCCTCTATGTTATGACCAAAGAATGAGAGGCAATCGAGGACTTCTTGATTTGTTACGGTATGGATGTCTAGATTTCCCAATGGACCCAAAAATATTGGTCATTCTTTGTGCGGAATCGGAATAAGTACCTAGCTAGGGTCCATTGTAGCCGATGAAGGAAGTGGATGAGCTAAAGGTTTGCTTCGGAGTACTTCAAGCGGAAAGCTTAAACCGATTGCGGTGATCACGAGCTTGTGCGCGTGAAGAATGACCAAGGTGGGGCGCATTTTATAGCACGTGAAAATTTGAAGAGGCGGAAGTGAATCTCAAAAGCGCGGCGATTAAAACGCACTACCCGCATGTCAAAAATTGCGGCGCGAGTAAAAGCGACGATTAATGGGTGAAGTTCAAACGTTAGCCGATTGAAAAGCCGATTATTGATATTTTTGAAAGATGGCATGTCATCTCTCAAAAATGGGGGGCATATGTTTGCACCAAAATTTGGCAAACTTGGTCAAATCGGGAATAAAGTCAAAATACGGAATTAACGGACGGGATGGAAAGGTTTGGAGATATTTTGGTAGCGCAAGATTTCAAAACAACCGTCAGAGATAAGGCCGATCTGAAAGCGGACTTGAAGCGTGTTGTAATAGGACACGATCGTCGCGGGTATAAAAGAAGGACCAAAGCGAATGCAAGGACATCATCATCAACATAATACAATCAACCACTTTTTACTTTCTTCACATCGACTAGGGTAGCTTTTGTAATTTAGTCTCTGTAATCGATCTTGATCAATAAAGTTGCGCATCGCCGATTGTTGATCTTCTTCAATTACACCCTAGGTTTGATTTATTCTGATTTTGTTGCGCATCGCCTTCTTCAGAATCGATCTACCTTTATCCTCTGATTAGCCTTAATCGGCTAATTAGACTTACCTTGTTACTTTGATCTTAATCGGCTTCAAGCTGATTGGGTCTAAGCCGATTGATCGTTACGATCGGCTTTTAAGTAAATTTTATATTTTACCTTGTCGGTTATAGGTCAAATCGACTGGCACGCTCTTGAACCAGTGTTAAATGCGGTGTCTTCTTGTCGAAACCCTACCTCAAGTTTTTGACACCAACAACAGGCATATCCTATCCAGCCTCATCCAGGCAACCAAACACCACCTAAATGCTTGAAAGAAAGCATATTGTTCTAAGAAAAGTTTTGATATGGTTTACACAGTTAACACTTAAAATAAGTAAGATCATGCTAACACCCAGTCGTGCAGAAATTGTTTTTCCGCATTCATCCTACTAGCAAATGGCCAAATGTATCAACAACTAGTACCAATTTTTATCGTCATGCATTTGCAAATGCCTGCATGCTTTGCAGGCTGCAGGCTTGCAGCTACATGAATCCAAGGCTTGCAGCAACAGTTCCTATGGAGTAACGACAGCCAAGTCGCGAGCTCCGCTGTCTGAAACTCTGAATGAATCTTTCAGAATTAGTGTGCAACCTGATCATTTCAGAACATCTTTTGGAAACCATCCAGTGACAGACATACTCCTGACAAAGATGCCTTCTACTGTATATGCACTAGGCTAATGGGGACATGGGGATACCTTATTAGCTTGAACAAGTGCATTAGTTGTTCCACTTCAACACCTCCTTCAGGTTTACTTGACAGTAGATATGACCAGTTGTACAACATAGACTAAAACATGGTTAAGAATTTTGTCCACTTTAGGAGCCATCCTAGTCTGTACAACTAAAATCTCTAAGAACCAAATGTTCCTAAATCCTAAATCCATAAGCCCAGGTGTTCTCAAATTCCGGAGTTCATACTCTAAAACAAACATTAGTACCATGTACTTCAAAAGATGAACTTATCAGAAAACAATAGCCTTTCTACTCATGCTCAAATGCAATATTCAAAACCAATCAAGATTCACATGTTTTGGGTCAATCACAATGCTTCTGATTAAATCCTGGCAACATAGCCTCATCCACATCTTATAACGATCAATACCTATTATAATTATTGATTCCTGAAGGTCCCAAGTGGGGGTCAACTCTCTTGACAGCTGAGAAGCAAAAGTGTATCTTATTGACAGCCCGTACTCAAGAAATCTTATGTGGGGCATTTGGTTCAAAGTAAAGGGCACGACGGTTCCTTTGAAATTCCTATTCATATAAATTTTGGAGGGAAACAAACATCCACTCAAATCACTTGGAAATTTTCCTGACTCTATTGCAACCATGCTAATCATCAAAATTCTTGTGATTTTCTCTGATAGTTTAATTATTGTTTATTCTTCTTCTAAAAGTTTATAAATTATCTGAAACTAAACAGGCAATGCAATCGACTTAAACTACCCTACCCTCTGCTTGGATAATGTTTTCCCAACGAAGAATTTGAAAAGGTGGTGTATATTTATCCGTAAGATAAATATGATTATCTTCTCGTAGGAACAATCTGTACAAGAACAATCGAAGGACAATGAAGAAACACTTAAAAATAATTTGGAGGCTTATACATCGAACTGACATCAGCTATCTCTCGGTCTTGCCTGGTAGGATTTTCGTTTGCAAAGAAGAGAGAGAACAAGAGGAGAGAAAGAATCGTTGTCTTTTGGTGAAAAGATAACCCAAGCTTATAAAATAAGACATATATAGATAGCACGAGTGATGTTTATAATAAATATTTTTCTTGCAAGAATTTAAAGATTATAGGCTGGTACAAAGACAACTTAAGAGAGAACTCATTCTAGGAGCTGTCTCCAATGATGTCTATAAATGATACAGAGTACTATAGGCAGCAATTATCTGAACCGTTATAGATGCCCTCAACATAATTATCACGGCCAACTAACAATCCCAGGATATCAAGGGAAATCATAGAGCATCGGTTAGCGGTAAAGCCCGGAGCAAAACCGCGCAAACATCTCGGTTAGCCTTTTGCGTCAAATTAAACAGTACGTACATGATTATCGAATGAGAAACTTTTACTGTTGTAGCGTCCGAAAATGTTTTTTTTACGTATTTAGCCTCGTATCCAACGGATTTGCGAAAATAGCCTCGGTACAGTTTATTCTCGCGGACGGTTGCGCGGAAAAAAAATTTAATTTTTTTCAGCTTATTGGACTCGATCCGCGATTTTTATTATTTTTATTATTTTTATTGTTTTTTGGTGGGGCGCGAGTTCAATGATTCCAAACCAGCTGGAACTTCATGATGGATGGCGAGCGGGGCAGCAGAGCCGAGGCAGGCCAGTAGCCTTGCGCGAAGGCGGCGGCAGGCGCTGGGCTAAGCTGAGCAAGCCTTGGCGAGCGGGCAGCGTGGCGCGAGGCGGCGGCGGGCGTGCGAGCGAAGCGCGTGGCCTTGGCGCGCTGGCGCTTCATGAGCGCGAGGCGAGCGGTCTGGCCGTAGCGTGGAGCGAGGCAGCGAAGCGCCAGCTGCTTGTGGAGCCAAGCTGGGCCGTCCGTCCTTGTGAAGCGGTCGCCAGACGACAGCGTTGGAGATTAGAGAAAAGGTAGCACGCGGAAAAGAGTTTTATTTGGTGATGTCTTGTCTCATCGGTCGTCGAAAGTAGAGGCGAGCGAAACGGCTATAAATCTTTGCGATGAGTGCATGCGAGCTCAAGCGAGTGAGCCGTAAGTGTGAGTTATATTTTTGCTTAGCGAGAGCGCGAAGAGCGGAGAGAGGAAAACCGAGAGAAAAACGAGGTGGAAAGGGATAATCTGTATTTCAGGAGTAATTTATGCCATATGTATTTTTCTAGAAATGTGGTTAGAGTTTATATTTACGATGATTTGTGAGGTTAATTATTTGACAGTATTCTTTGGGAGGTGAGTTCGCACATCCATGCGGAGAGCTTGACAAGTTTGATTTCAAGATTCTCATCTGTCGCAATCATCATCTCTCGCTTTAGTCAGAGTTAGTGTAAATATTAGTACATTGCGGCACGATACTTGTACATGAAGAATAGAAATAATAATGGTCAATGTATTAGAGTATGAGATTTAATGACACCCTTAGGACACGAATAGAACCGTGAGTTTGTGAATAATATTTTGTACTTATTTGTGTTGTTAGTGCAATTAAAAGTAGTGCAGTACAATTGCTAGCAAGACACACATTAATAGTAGTAGTTATTAGCAAAACGAAATTTGTGAAGTATCCAAAAACAGTAGAATAACAACATCATTATTAGTAAAAAATAGTACCATTTAGCACTTAAAAATATGGCCACCTAGGTAACATCCGTTTAACATAAAATATCAGTATTATTTTGTAGTATTTGTATGGCATGAATGGATTGTTAGTTCGATGAAGCGAGATTTGTGAAGTATGTAAGAATCGGTGAATAACAAAGACCGTTGTTAGTTAGAAAATTAGTACCATTTAGCAATCTGAAAATATGGCGACATCGGTAACATCCGTGTAATGTAAAATGTCAAGTGTTATTTTTATAATATTGTGAAACAAATGGTGCAGCGTGAATGTAAAATCTTGTTGGAGGATTTAATTTGGTAGGCAGAATAAGTCGGACGATTAGTAAAATCGGGGACTAAATAGTGAGATATTCGGTCACGATGTTGTATGGCATGAATGGACCGTTAGTTCGATTATATGAGATTTGTGAAGTATGTAAGAATCGGTAGAATAACAAGACCGTTGTCGGTTAGAAAATTAGTACCATTTAGCATCAAAATATGGCGAGATCGGTAACATCCGTGTAATGTAAAATGTCGTGTTTATTTTTATAATATTGTGAAACAAATGAGTACGCGTGAATGTAAAATCTTTGGAGGATTTAATTTGGTAGGCGCAGAATAAGTCGGACGATTAGTAAAATCGGGGACTAAATAGTGAGATATTCAAACACGATGTTTGTATGGCATGAATGGATTTATTAGTTCGATGTAACGAGATTTGTGAAGTATGTAAGAATCGGTAGAATAACAAAGACCGTTGTCGATTAGAAAATTAGTACCATTTAGCACTTTGAAAATATGGCGGCATCGGTAACATCCGTGTAATGTAAAATGTCGCGTGTTATTTTTATAATATTGTGAAACAAATGGTGCGCGTGAATGTAAAATCTTTGTTGGAGGATTTAATTTGGTAGGCGCAGAATAAGTCGGACGATTAGTAAAATCGGGGACTAAATAGTGAGATATTCGGTCTGCGATGTTTGTATGGCATGAATGGATTAGTTAGTTATTGAGATTTGTGAAGTATGTAGATTTGTAGAATATATGTAGGTCGTTGTCGGTTAAAAAATTAGTACCATTTAGCTTGAAAATATGGCGACATCGGTAACATCCGTGTAATGTAAAGTGTCGTGTTATTTTTATAATATTGTGGAACAAGTGGTGCGCGTGAATGTAAAATACTTTTGGAGGATTTAATTTGGTAGGCGAGAATAAGTCGGACGAATAGTAGAATCGGGGACTAAATAGTGTAATATTCAGGTCGCGATTTGTATGGCATGAATGGATCGTTAGTTCGGTTATAACGAGATTTGTGAAGTATGTAGGTAGAATAACGAAGACCGTTGTCGGTTAAAAATTAGTACCATTTAGCACTCAAAATATGGCGACATCGGTAACATCAGTGTAATGTAAAGTGTCGCGTGTTATTTTATAATATTGTGGAACAAGTTTACCATAGCTTCGTCTTTCGCTATGGTAGGTACTAAATGGCGAAATTATAGATTTGTCAGTGTTTTATGGTGACGGCGTTGTTCGAGAGGGTCCGCATGGGCGGACCTTCCGAATCTTGAAGGAAGATGATCCGGGCTCCGGTGCAGTCGCGGAGATGAGTCCGGCCGAGAGGAGGCGCAGAAAGAATCGTTGTCTTTTGGTGAAAAGATAACCCAAAATTGCTTATAAAATAAGACATATATAGATAGCACGAGTTGATGTTTATAATAAATATTTTGGCATTGTGTCTTGCAAGAATTTAAAGATTATAGGCTGGTACAAAGACAACCACACTTGTGTGCTTGCCGAGCCAGCTGCGGAGAACTCATTCTAGGAGCTGTCTCCAATGATGTCTATAAATGATACAGAGTACTATAGGCAGCAATTATCTGAACCGTTATAGATGCCCTCAACAATAATTATCACGGCCAGACTAACATTCCCAGGATATCAAGAGGATGCATCCTACTATGGAGGAGAGGATGGACCCTATACTCGAACAGCAGGCTGAACATCTTGATGTTCAAGATGGACCGTATTTTAGATAATGTCAAATGGTTGGAGAAGATTGTGTGTGCGGCTATCCTTGTTGTCTTGGTAGCTATTCTTGCAAGTAGTTTGTTTCCTATAGAGGAGACATAGTTGGTCATGGATGTCTTACGAAGAGGTTTCCAAATATCATCTTTGCTTTGTTAAGCGATGTGTAAGTCGATTAGCTACCATCGCTTCCACTTTTTCACCCGGATGTCAATACATGTGGCATCATGGTCATATAAGCCTTTCGGGCATCCCGTGAAATACAAATGGGAAATAGTCATAGAATAGCTCGAAGTATTCACGATATCTATACTAACGCAAAATCATTTTATTTCTTACAGGCCATAGGTAAAGCCTGGAGCAAAACCGCGCAAACATCTCTTCTCAAATTTTTATGAAAATATAGTTAGCCTTTTCATAATGCGTCAAATTAAACAGTACGTACATGATTATCGAATGATTGATATAAGTTGCATTGTACCCGCTTGCATCAGTTACTTGAAGTTAGTACAGCGCATATATAGTTCATGGAATGTTTTGAGGACTATGCAACAGTAGCTCCATACATTACAGTTTGTCTTCAGTTAGTTACATGGAGCGTCACTTGATTTGTCGCATGCGTCTACCCTTCCAGTTTCCCGGGAACCACTGTTTGCAATCTACAACTCCGATCTGCATGCGTACGGTGATGCTGATACCTCGTAGGATTCTAGCTCCACGGAGTAATCTGCTTGACGCTCTTGCGGATGCTGGCCTGCCAACAAATTCGTTTGCATTGCATGTGTTACTAGTAGTACTTTGTAGAGAATAGTGAAATATGCAGGCATTGAATGAACAAATGTTCAGAGGATATGAAACAAGGATAAACTGACACTGGCGAAATTTCTGAGTCTTGATTTGACTTGATATACTAAGAACTGCAGTATGTTTGTTTCGTTTTTTTTATTTTAGAACACACGGGAAAATCGATCCCTCGATGCAACTGTGCCGAACGATTTGGTAACCTGACAACCCTTCTGATTATTCGACGATAATTGGTATTTAGGGCTGTTTGGTTTGATGACAAATATATCTTACGAAACTTTGTTAAAATTTGGTATTACAAAAATTTGGTCATCAAATTGGTTGCTAATGTTTTGGTCAAAGATTGACAAGAAAATGAACTAGTGAACCAAACGAGAAATAAATCCTACAAAAATTAATTTAGCAGCAAACCAAATGTTTAATAAATTTGATCAACACTACCAAAATTTAGTAAAGCGAAAATCGACAACCATTAAAAACAAACCAAACATACAGTTAATCCATCGGACTAATACCCAAACCGAACATAGTACTTGTCTTGGAGATCTACTTGATGTGAATTTCAGCCTTCGAGGTATCCTCCCTCTATTATACTCCGTAGAATCCCTGACACCACAACAATTTGAGCCGGCTCGTTTTGCGACTCGAGCCGAGCCGGAAAAAAAATTACGCTTAGGTACTTTTTCGAAAAAATTACGTTTAGGTTCTTTTCGGGAAAAAAATATGATTATGTCCTTTTTTTCGAAAAAGAATATATATTACGTTTAGGTCCTTTATGTGTTTTTAGGCATTGCGCTTGGGTCCTTTTTTATAAAATCAAAATTACGTTTAGGTCCTTTTTCGGAGAAAAAAATAAGTTCGCGTCCTTTTTTGAAAAAAAAAATATTGCATTTAGGTCATTTTTTCATTTTTTTTAGCATTACGTTTAAGCCCTTTTTCGAAAAATGAAATCGCAGATTATATCCTTTCAACCATTTCGCGTGTTTCCTCGATTTGCTCGTGTAGGGAGCGGCATTCACACGTTTTCTCGATTTACTCGCGTGGGGAGCGCTCGATTGTCTAGTAGAGTCTGACTTCTAGTCTTCTAGATGCTTAAGTAATTAATGAAGTCTTGCTATGTGTTGCAATTTTTCAGCGGAGCAGATAGCTCGAGACTGACTGAAAAGGGAACGGGCATACGTTCAACGCGACATAGTGTACGTGCCTGGTTTTGGTTGGGCAGTACTTGCACATTCACCACTCACCGTACTTCGAACAGTAGGGATACAAATTACATACTAGGAAGTGTAGCAGAAACAAAGTGTACCCATGCTCATGTATGGCATGGTTAATGTAGGTGATTGGGGAGTTAAATTATTATTATTATTATTTTCTATTACAATAGGGATAACGCACATCATCACATATAGACCACACGCACACGCATGTGAATGTGCTCTCTAAGCACATGCCTAGAGATAAGTGGCCGAGTATAAATCCATGACCTCATAAAATTCTATTGAAGCACATTTGTATGTGCCTAAGTGTGGGTACTAGGATTTAAATATAGTAAGTAGAGTCGTACACCTACAACTTTACCACGTTAAGAGGTGGTTCTCTGCAGAATTAAACTTCAATGGCAGGATGACAGAGAATAATATGTCAATTGGAAAATTTTCTTTTGCTGCCGGTAATCTAAAGTGAATATTTTTTTTCCCATTGAGTAATCTCACTGACAGCTCAGCTTCCTCTTGTCAGTGAGATCGATAGTGGCAAAAACAAGACATGGGCACCGTTTTGTGGCAAAACAAGGTATGGACACCATTTAATGGAAACAAAATTTTCCCTATGTCGTAGACTTAGCATACAAAATCTTCAATGCACTTAACTTGACGAAATATGCCGTGTTCTATCACGTTTCGTCGCGAGAAGGGAAAAAGTTCTTATTTGCTAAAAAATTATTAATGTTTTTTTGGAATAGTTGAATTTCTAACCTTTTGCTTAAAGATTCATGCTACGGTCGGCAAGTTAGAGCGGTGGTTTAATGGATTAGGGTTAGGGCTCACAAGGACTTGGTTTAGAGAGAGGCAAGGACGACGGATGACTGGCAGTGGGTGGCGATGGCGACATAGCCGTGAGTCAAAGGAGGGCGGTGGGCACTGAGGATAAGAAGTAGTTAGGAGGCAAGGGGAGGAAGAAGGTGGCAGCAAATCTGATGGCGCTGCCATCGTTGGAGCTGGGGAAGGAAGGGGTGGGCAGCAGTAGGGAAGGAAGGGCGTAGGATGATGCCGTGTCAAGAGGTGCATGTGGCAGAGGGTTGTGGTAGCCGGTAGGCCTTGCTGGCATTGGAGCGGCGTCGGCGACGCGGAGAAAGGGGGCAGCGACGCATAGGGGAGGGTGTGGGGGCGGCGGTGGCTAAGAGAATGGGAAGGTTTAGGTTATAGTTGGGGATGGAGGGATGTATATAGTGTAGTGGGTTGATCTTGGATGTTAGATCTCCATCCGACATTTACTAAATCTATTGTTTTGAAGTGAAAAAATAGTCACACGTGGTATAAACAAACCCTTTGCTTACAGCTATTTTGCTCTAACGAAAATGTTAAAGCCCGGTTTGTAACGCATAAGTTCAGTAGCAATTCCGAAGAAATTTACCAGTTTCCTGTAACATTCCTCCATTTCGATTGTGCCATCATTTTTACTTCTTTTTTTATATAAGTAATTGCCACGGTGGAGTGCAATTTTTTTTAATTTTTTTTTTGAGAGTAGAGTGCATACTGCAAACTCTTGATAGATTCCGTTTTAAGGAAAACAGAGCAAGGTATAAAAAAAAGCAGAGGAAGGCGGGAACACATACATACCCACAGGTCAGATGTTGTCATGCTGGGGAGGCTCCTGTTCCTTCTGAACCTCGTGATCCTCACCGACCTCATCGCGCCCTCCTCGCCGTCCTCCGGATCCTCGCAGCAATCATCTTGCCGCTGATGAGCTCCACGGCCGTGGTCATCACCGGAGTAGGACAGCGACGAGAACGACGACGAGGACGCCGATGATGCCGCTGGCGAACAGCTCGAGGCGTCGTGAGGCGCGGCGTCGTGATCATGGCCGTTTTTCTTGCTCCCCGCCGCTGCCGTGGCCTTCCTCCAGGAAAAGAGGCCCCCGACGGCGCCCGGCTTCCTCCCGCAGGTTGCCGTGCTCCCTGTCCTCCTCAGTGGCCTCGGCGGCTTCTTGCCAAAGCCTCCGCCGTAGGGGCCCTGGAGCACGGTCTTGGGTGAGAGCGAGTACTCCGCGGTGGCCGCCGCCTGCAGCCGCGGCGGCAGCTTCAGCGGCACGGGGCGCGCCCTGACCCCGTCTTCGTGATCGCCGCCGGCAGCGGCCTGGGCGCCACCGTCAGCAAGAAGGGAATTGCTCGCCGTGGCAGCCGGAACGCACGGCGGAGCGCTGGCCTCTGTCTCTAGTAGCTTGGGCTTCCCGGGTGCCTCCTCCCAGAGGAACGGCACCGTGACGGGCGGCCGGAGCGGCGGCGTGGGCGGCCCCGACGCGGAGTCGTGGTCCAGCACCTTGCTCGTCCGCGACCGTGCTCGGATGAGGCAGATCGCGGGCGGCAGCGACGGCGCCTTCTTGCTGTTTGCCATCGTAGCCTCCGTCTCCATCCTCCCACTAGCTAGCAATTGTAGCAATGTTTGATGCTCACACGAGGTTTTATTCGAGCATATAGAGTCTAGTCTCTACAAGACAACCTTACACTCTAGCTCACAATATAAAGCTTAGTCACAGATGACGAGTGAATTGCCAAGATGTGTCAGCATCTACGAACAGTAAATGGAGTGAAGAGAGAGATGCATGGGGAGAGGGAGGGAGCGGGGGAGGAGCGTCTAAGTGTGTGACCTAATAAATGGAAGCCGTGACAGCACACGTAGTGGTAGAAGAATCTGAATTTGTAGATAGGTCCAAGCCAGTCGAGTGGACAAGCAAGCCGCGCACTTGGACGTGCAGACTGTGCGGTGGACGGAGAAACCGATGAAGTGACATGAACGCGCGGCGTGCAGACTGTGCAAGTTTGAAGTTTTCAGCGCGACAGCGGCCGGTCGACCCTACACCGGAGACGCGCCCCAGCCTAGCGAGCACGGGGAATTGATCACTTCTCTAGCTCTTTTCCCTTTTTTTTTTTTTAATGGCTCTCCTCTAAACACATTTACAAATCTAATCTTCTCTCCTACCACGGAAGACACGGTAGGTGACACTTGTCCCCGGTGCGCCCAGGGAACGCGGCATCCAGCAAGCGCTGCAGCGGGCGGAGAGCGCGGTAGCAAGCAACTGCCGCGCCACTGGAGTGCGGGAGGAGTCGGCGCATCCACGACAAGCGAGCGTGGGAGCGAAGGTTCCGCGGCCGGCGATTGCGGGAGGAAGGCTTCTGTGCGACTAGGAGCACGGGAGACGCTTCCGCGGAAGGTGGATTCTGCGGTGGGGAGGAGACAAGATTTGTAATTCTATTAGGAAGAAAGTCAATTTTGAAAAACAAAAAAGAGAAGGGACTTAAAAAAAAGATCTATTCTAGCATGGGTGGTGTATCAAGGGACCATGGCGCGGCGTTGTGGTGGCGCTGTCACGCACGCCAAATGCAGCGCTCCTCACCGATCTGTCACGTATGCACAAGACAAGCTAACTACCCTCGCTCTCGCCGCGGGTCATACGCATCGGTCGCTCCACCCCGATCGTCCTCGATATCCACGGCCGGTTTGGTTGATCCGGATACGTACGCTCTAGCTCTAGTGGAGCCACAGCAACGTCCTCGTAAGCACGAGATCTTCAGCCATCCCGATCTGCATGGCACCGTCCCGTGGGGGCCGTTTCGATCGCGATCCTCCCTCGAGACCATAAGGGCCGACGTCGACTGTTCGAATTTCAGAAGAATTTCGTATGAATCTTACAGAAAACGGTTCGATCTTTGTAGGAATCGGGAAAAAAAATTCCCACGTCACATACCAAGCAAAACCTTGTCCTCGATAAATCGTTTTGCTGAGCACTTGAATGTAGTAATGCTCCGCCTTGTTAACCACGGCACTCGACCACCAAATGTGCTTTGTTCTTCCGTAACCCCATCTCGCCCTTTGGAGACTTTTGGTCCAGAATGACGTGCGTGGCCCCCCGTTTTCCCATCCTGTCAAATTCTCGCCACCCTTCGTTTTCCTCCGTTTTGATTAGCCAGGGTTGACTAATTCTCTCAGATAAAAATATTCCTTGCCGTTGCCTGAACGCCTGGCATATGCCCAGTAGTCCAGTGCCACGGGTAACCTGGCCTACGTGCGTGCATCGTCAATTTCAACGGAATTGTCTCGCATAGGGAAAGAAAACATGCGGTTTTGGTACAACAAATCATCATTTTTACAAGTTACTCACCTGCTAGATGAAGACTAAAGAATTTCTGCATGAATCAACTGAAACGTACGTATGCCTGGAGTAGACTGATAGGTCCGTGTCAAGCAACATACATGAGTAGTGCTGCTGGCCTCGGTTTTGTGTTATGGCCTAAAAGCACAAGGTCCAGATCATTAACCATGTACTGGTTCAAGAGCTATTGGGCCCAACTAATTGTTAAAGAACCTCGCTATCGAATAGTCCGGGGTTCCCGAACAGATCTGAATTGGAGAACAGAGAGAGAGAACACGTGTTTAGGGAGAGCAACAGCGGAAATTCTTTATTGCTAATGATTCCTTGTACATTGGGGGACCCCCCTCCTCCTTTTATAGCGCTCACCTAGGGTTTAGGCTAAGGGACCAGCATGGACCTGCATGGGCCATCTGGGTTTCCCAACACTCCCCCTTGGGCCCTTTGCCGCGAGATGCATATGCCTCATTAAAACTCCAGAAAAACCCAGTGGGAAAAATACTTGGAGAAAGAGTACATAGCATACGCTTACTATGTTGCACGAATTGCCTCGTTAAAAACCTTATGCAAGAAAACTTCATGAAAAACTTGCTAAGGAAAAGAGTACAATTCTCCCAACTTCAATTGCTAATCTTCGAGATTCATGTTGGGTATTCGTAATTCATCTTCGAGATTTATGTGGGAGTATGTGAAATATCTCCCCTAAAATCTGCACTTCTCTAAGTCTTATCATCCCAATTCCTTTCACACACCTTTCAAAGGTAGATCTTTGGAGTGATTTAGTGAACAAATCTGCAAGATTTTCACATGACTTAGTATGCAATATCTTGATCTCGTTCATCTTATGCAATTCATGAGCATAGAAGAATTTGGGGTTGATATGCTTCGTGAGATTGCTCTTCACATAACCCATCGTGCTTGGGCAACACAAGTCGCATTATCTTCATAAATGATCGTGGGAGTTTGCTCAATGTTCAAACCACATGACTTACGGATGTGGTTAACCATTCTTCCGAGCCATGCACATTCACGAGATGCTTCATACAAAGCAATGATTTCCGAGTGGTTTGTCGACGTCGAGACAAGAGTGCGCTTAGGCGACTTCCAAGAAATTGCTTTGTTCCTCCACATAGGAAAACATAGCGGTTTGGGACTTGCCGAGATGCGGGTGCGATAAGAACCCGACATCGGCATAGCCAACAAATTCAATTCATTGTTTCTTAGAAAAACAGACCAAGGTCTTTGCTTCCTTGGAGGTAGCGGAAGATGTCCTTGATCCCTTTCCAATGCCTTTTGGTGGGTTACGCCTTTGCATCGAGCTAGCAAATTCACAATGACGCAATGTTCGGCCTGGTGCTATTCGCAAGGTACATGGCGCTCAATCGCACTCGATATATGGGAATTCTGCTCCCGGGACTTCCTCCCCTCTTCTCTAGGTGCAGTATGGGTCTATGTGCGCTTGGGTGACCTTGAGCCATTGGAGTCTTCGCGAGGATATGCTTTTTCAAATCCAAACCTTTCCAACACTTTACGTGTGTAGGTTGATTGATGTACCAAGATTCCTCCTTGAACATGTTCAAGCTGCAAGCCTAAACAAAACTTGGTTTTACCCAAATCTTTCATTTCAAACTCAAACTTCAAGTATGAGCATGCCTCTTCAATTTCTTCATCCGTCCCTATGATGTTCAAGTCATCTACATAGACGGAGATTATACAGAATCCATTCGGGGATCGCTGTATAAACACACATGGACAATCTTCGCTATTTGTGTAGCCTTTCTTGCGAGAAAGTCACTCAGCGATTGTACCACATTCTTCTGATGCTTGACCCATACAGTGATTTCTCCATTTCACACTGCATGCAGTTTCTATTTGCTCCATCTTGGTTGGGATAGGAATTCCTTCCTGTACTTTCATGTATATCTCGAATCCAAGTTTCCATACAAATATCTTTGTGACAACATCCATTAGCTTCATCCTCAACTTCAAGTTGATGCGCCATTGAGATCAAATATCTAAAGGTAATTCCTCCCATGACCGGAGAATAGGTTTCTTCATAATCAACTCCGGGACGTTGAGTGAAACCTTGAGCTACAAGCCTTGCTTTGTACCTTACAACCGTTGTTTTCATTTCTCTTCGAACAAAGACCCATTTGTGACCTCACGGGGTTTACATGGGAAGGTGTGCGGCATACGGCTCAAACACCTCTCTCTTGTTCGGAGAGACTAACTCTGCATGATTGCCTTTTCCATTCTTCCCAATCTAGCCTTTTCTTGCACTCTGCGAGAGATGCGAGCTCGGGATCATGATCAATGATCGAGGCAATCTTCTTTGCAAAGTATGCATCAACGTTGGTCGTTGCTCTATTCAGGATTCTCTGTTATTACAAAGTTTATGGCCATTTCTTCATGGGGTGCTTCATGCACTTCTACTTGCTCTTATTTGCTTTTCCCTATCGCAGAGCAAGTTCCTTTAGCTTTCATCGCCTATGTGTGCGCACATTATTTTCCGCGACTTCCTTGATGGAAGATTGAAGTGCAGGAATTGCCTTTTCCGTTGGCTTCTTTCCAGTGCAGTCTCAACTGGCTCCCCTTCTTTCCTTAGGGCATTTTCGTGATTGGTTGTGGTAAGTCCTCTTGCCCGTTTTTCTCAGAGCGTCTCGGGTACTTTGGGTTTGAGGCAGTTTCTGTTCTTTTCTTTGAGGCCTCTGAGCAGGTTGAGGATACCTTCTATTTTCTTTGGTATTTCCACCCTCTCGGTGCATTCCTTGCGGGTACATGCGACTTAACCACGCCTTCGATCACAAAAATGATCAGGCGGTTCATTTGCTAAATTACGCAAATCAATTATCTTCGGACTTCTTGATTTGCTTCATTAGTGCGGGGTCATGTGCGGGATCGGTGGAATGCCATATGATTTCCGGCATTTTTCATCAAAGGTTGATTTCCTCCCCTAATGACGGAAGCGATCCTCGTCAAAAATGCAATCAATGAACGGGTTGTATGCAAATCTCGATCATGGGTTCCAAATACCTTATTATGGATGCACTCTCATAACCAACGTATATCCCGGCTTGCGGAGAGGGCCCATTGCGATCACCGAGAGGGTGGTATAGGTACATACACCATACACCCAAATTTTCTAAGATGGGAGATCTTGGGATGATCCGTGCACAAGCCGCATAGGAGAATGGATGTTGTAGGCCGACGGTCTAAAATTGATAAGAGCTGCTGCGTGCGGGATGCGTGTCCCCAACAAGTGTTGGGCAAGTTACAACTCTGCAAAGCGGTGCGGCAATGAACTTAATCCTCTTTATTAGTGCTTACGCTAGTCCATTCTGCGTATGGACGTGTGGTACAGAGTGCTCAATTGCTATCCTCATTCTTTGTGCAATAATCATCAAATGCCTTTGAAGTAAATTCTCGGCATTGTCCATTCTAATGGACTTCACGTGATGATCGAAAAGCATTCTTAATTCTTATGATCTGCGAGATCGACTTTGCAAAAGCATGGTTTCTTGTTGACAACAAGCATACATGCGACCATTTCGAGGAAGCATCGATGAGCACCATAAAGTATCGAAACAGCCACAGCGCTGAATCGGACTCACAGATATCCCCGGATGCGTTCGAGAATGCAGGATTTCACTTTGCACTTTCATGACAGAGGTCTAGTTATTAATTTCCGGTGGCACATGCAGGGCACACAAAATCTTCATGATTCGGAAATTTTTAACATTAATGCCATGACCCTATGAGTTGTTCACTATATTTCTCATCATTCTCGCACCGGGATGACCTAATCTACCATGCCATAAAGAAAATAACTCGAGCTTCTAAAAGCAGTCTTCAAGGAAGTATACACTTGGTGCATGAATATTCGTGTAGTACAACCCGATTCATATGAGGACATTTTTCTAATACCATTTTCCACATACCGCGTGCTTCACAATGCACAAGTATTCTTTGCCATTTTCTTCATTGGTTTCTCGTGAAAACCATTGGCGCGATGTCTTTAAAGCTAAAGAGAGTCTTGCGTTGATTCGAGGTACAAAGGGCTTCTTCTATTACGAGTTGTACCCATAGGCAATATAATAGTGGCTCTTCTGAGCCGATTACATATAGTCGCTTCTGCGATCGTAGTAATCTTTCCAGCGTTCTTCGTGATCGACTGGAAATACTTAGACTCTCTTAAGATGGTATTTGTTGTGTCACTATCAACAATGCATACCTCTTCCATTTGGGCGCTACACGATTTATAGATAAAAGAAATATAATTCTAATCAGATAGAGGCAAAAACACCCAAATATTACTTGCAAAATGAAGAATACTGGGATAAAGAATAGATTGCGTATTTATTCATAAAAGTATGCTCTTCTAGAGCTTACAATTCATTATTCAAAGAAAATGCTAACAACCATAATCTAAAAAAACGGGCTTTGGACTTTCCCTTGGCCTGAAACTTCTCTTTTTCACCTTGCTCGCCCTTGTTTCTATGAATGGGCTTTCTCACCTTATAGCTATTGGCATTAACTTCTGTGCCAGTGCCCCTTCCAGATGGCTGTGAGACATAGTTCTTGCATAGAACATCGTCTTGCGATTCCGCAACTTGCATTACATCAATCAGTTCGCTATACTTCTTGTATGCGTCACGGCGATAATGCGTGCACTCTGGATAGCATTTAGGTGGAAGGTAGAGAGTTTTCTCAATCTTCTCCTCATCAGTGATCTTCTTGCCACATAGGGAGAGATTAGTACAAATTCTATGCAAGTCCTTGATCGTTCTGCTCGACGGTAGGTTTCGCGTCCTGTGAGGACCCTAGACCAATCGCAGCACGGAGCTTCTTGCCCCTAAGAACTATCTTCACGTCCGATGCCCAAGTGAGGTAGTTCTGATCGTGCGAGGCCAGTTCATCAAACTCACGATTCATGATTCATGATGCATGATTTCAAAATTCTGGTTTAGATTACTGCGTGTAATCTGATAGAAAAAAAGGTTGCAAAAAGCATAAAGTGCAGAAAAATAAATTCATATGCATTGCATTATATAAAATAAAGCAAAGGATTCAAAATTCATAAAGAAAATTCATAAAACAGAGAAATAAAGCAAGAAAATTAAAAACAGAGCCAAATAAATCTTCTTGATTTTCTGGCAATTTTTCAAAATTTTCTGCAATTTTTTTCTCTTTTTTTCTTTTCTTTCCCTTTTCTTTCTTTTCTTTTTCTTTTTTCTTTTATTTCTTCGGCCGCACAGCCGGTTGGGCTTCGGGCCATTTTTCTTCTCTTATTTTTCCGGTCGAATCGGCCTTTGGGCCTTGCCCATCTCCCGCTTGGCCCATTTGGCCTGCTCCCAGCCCGGTATAGCGCGCGGCTAGGGTTTCCCCTAGCCACCGTCACTTCATTTTCTTGCACGTGCCCTTCTTTTCTTTGCTCCTTTCCTGTGTGTAGCCGGCACTGCACGAAGCCAAAGCGGTGGCATCACGACTCCAGTCGGAGGTGCCGGGCGGCACTGCTAGCCGGAGCCGAGGACAGGCGCTGAGCTTGGCGGAGCGGCGGTTCGTCGCGAACGGCCGAGGCCACGGGCGCCAGTCTGGCCGGCGGCGGCATCTCACCGGAGGGAGGTCGGGGCGGGACCTTGGGCGGCGCAGCTGCGCGCCGGGCGGCGACGTCTGGCGGCTGGGGCCGATGGCGGCGAGCGCGAGGTCGAGTCGGGCGTCGTCGCCGGGCGGCGAGGAGCTCGTCTGCGCGGCTTCAGCGGCGGAGGCGCCTCGGCCGCCGCGCTGCGGCGCGAGGCGAGAGGCCGAGGCGCCTCGGGCCATTGCGAGCGGCGCTGGAGGCGAGGAGGCGAGGCGCCTCGGCGGCGATGCTCGTCGGCCGTGCGCCGTGCGCCGGCCTGGCGGCGGCTACGTCGAGGCGGCGGCGCCGCCTGCAGCGATGGAACCTCGGTCGAGGCGGTCTGTATTGGCCGGCGCGGCGCGCGCTAACCGTCTTGGGGGCGGGCGTCGGTGATCGCGGCGGAGTGCGCGCACGGAGGCCGAGGTGCGGCGCCCGCGAGTATTGGGCGGCCGAGCACGGCGGGCCGCGGAGGCCGACGGTGGCGGATAGGCTGCGAGCCAAGGCTTTGTCTTGTGGCGGCGGCGCGGCGACGATTCAAGCCAGCGGCTCGCGTCGCCTTCGAGCCGGTGGCGCTTGGCGATCTTGGTGCGGCGCAGCGCCAATGGCGGCGGCGGGCTGGCCGGGCTTCAAGCCGGCGTTCACGCGAACCGAGGTTTTGCGCGATTAGCCGTGACTTCACGTCATGCCGCAAAACCGAGGCAATAGCGGTGGTGCGGCTGCGGCCTTGAGAACCAAACGCATATTTCCTTTTTTTGTGGATGATGCATGTCTCGATGTTGCTTGTAACCGTGCCACATGATGCAAACATAAAGCAGATCTGACGGTAGATGCATGCATAAGAACGACAACAATTAGAAACAATCGCCAATTATCACCTCTTCTCACCTTTTCAATTCTGATCTCCGTAGAGCAATTCGTGCTGATAACGTGTTAAGGAACCTCGCTATCGAATAGTCCGGGGTTCCCGAACAGATCTGAATTGGAGAACAGAAAGAGAGAGAGACACGTGTTTAGGGAGAGCAACAGCGGAAATTCTTTATTGCTAATGATTCCTTGTACATTGGGGGGACCCCCCTCCTCCTTTTATAGCGCTCACCTAGGATTTAGGCTAAGAGACCAGCATGGACCTGCATGGGCCATCTGGGTTTCCCAACACTAATAACTTTGACTCAAAAATTGTGGCTCCCCCTCGCCTGTTACTTCAGGGACACGTAAAAAAAAGGCCAAACTGTGTGGTAATTGCTAGTTTGAGGGCGCGAGAATATCCTCTCATTTTAAAAGCATCTACTTTTTCCCTCACCAAAATTCTTAGAGGTTCTCTTGTCGTGACACTTGTCGCCATCTTATTTATCCTACTTTCCTCCCCCTATTCTTTTCCCTTCAAACTCAAAATAGTTTTTGTTTTTCAAATCCCCCAAGTTTTGAATAAGAAGTATTTTTAACTATTTTTGAAAGTTTTGAATCGAAATTTTTTGAACCGAAAGTTTTTTGATCGAAACTTTTTGAACTGAATTTTTTTTAATTAGAAGTTTTTGGCGTTGAAACTGTTTTATTTGAAAGAAAAATTAGTTGAAACTTTCTAATTTGAGAAATTTTGATTTAAAATTTTTCGAGCTGAACCTTTCTAATTTGAAAATTTTCAAATTGAAGCTTTTCGAGTTCAAACTTTCTAATTTGAAATTTTTCGAATTGAAGCTTTTCGAGTTCAAACTTTCTAATTTGAAACTATTAGAGTTAAAATTTTATGAGTTAAAACTTTTAATTTGAAAAAAAAAATATTTAAAATTTTCGATTTGAAACTATCTGAGTTATAACTTTTTTAGCTTCGTCATAGAGTTTATTTTTTTAAGTAAAATTGCCGGCACAGTAACATGATTGTCCTCTCTCACACACACCTGCCAAGTGGAGTCCACATGTTAGCATCTTCTTTGGGGTTGGGCAGGCGGAAGTGATCACTTTTCTAGTATCCTTAACTTGTTTTTTTTACAAATTTATCCTCGAGCAGAACTACAGATTTAGCCCCCTCCCCCACCGCGGAAGGCGTGGCAGGCGACACCGCATCCGTGGAGCATGGCAGCCGGTGAGGAGCACTGGAGTAGCGGCTTGCCGCAATCGACGAGTGCGGGAGACATGTTCCTTAGTCACGACGGGGTTAAATTTGTAATTTCACTCAGGAGGAGGCTAGCTTTGCAAAAAAAAGATAAAAATAGGTTAAAACAGTGATCACTTTGATTCATCGCATATAGGCTGCTGGCAAGCGAGCTCTATTTGATAGATGGCAGAAAAGAGAATGTTCAAGAGCAAATTTTGCCCCAAGAAGAACCTACATCAGTACCCGAGTGAGAAGCAACCTTGGTTGGGACTTACATCACAATTGTGCATCCCAGCTACACTCATATTAACACCTGGTTTGGTTCTCTTGATTGGGATTATTGTTGGATAACATCAAATGGCATTCCTGGCCATAGCTGTTTGGTTGCAATCTAGAATTGGAATTGAAATGGGCCTATTCCACCAAAATTGTTCCGTTACTAAAGTAGCATATGTGCAATTTAGAGCTCAAACACTAAGCATATGTTGATGCTTTTTATAAAAGAAAATGGTCAGGATCTCTATCATTCACTATAGAAGGAGAGAACAACAGCTGAGCTATAAACACGAACGCACCCACACCCTACACAAGCACACACTAACTCACTCACACCCCACACGAAAGAGCACAGCGCCGTGATTACCCGAACGAGCCAGGCTCAAACTCGGGTGGCCTACGTGCCACCACAACACTCTGGCCATCGAGCCAAAGCTCGGTTCACAGCATAGGCTGAATTGATCCATTAAAGTAGGAGATAACAGCACAATTCATAAAATATTAGAATTTGTTTGGATTAGAATTCGATTCTAGTTCAAGTTTACAGTTTGAAAGGGCACCCAAACACTATAATTGGACAAACCAATTTCAATTCGAATTGAATTGGAATTTGAGCTTCCATGCCATGGACCCAATACACTGAAAGTTGAATGGAAAGCTCTTGGCTTCCCTGATAGAATGTTTACCATTGGATCAGGGCTTGGACAGCTAAAATCGAGCAGCAAGAGGCTTCAACCATCTCAAACGGAATTCCAAGTGCTTGAAGACCTCACCCGATCTCAAATGGACCATCTGAAGATCGAGATAAGCCCCTGTTTCTCCAGGAACTTCTCTCACTTGCCCTGGAAACCCCCATGCCTTGGCTTCTCCTTGGTGATTTCACCTTGATCTACGAGACAAGGGATAAGAACAACACCACCTCAATCGTCAATTAATGGCATAGTTTCGCACCATGATCAAACACTGTGAGCTCCACAAAATTACGCTCCACAACCGAAAATACACATAGAACAGCGAGCGGGACGACCGACGCTAGTAAATTTGACCGCGTTTTCTGTAATCACAAATGGGATATCATGTTCTCTCACCACCTACTACAAGCCCTCTCCACCTCCGTGTCTGACCATTGCCCACTCCTATTGGCAAGTAAAAACACCCCCCCAGAAACCAAGGTGCTTCAAGTTTGAAAACTTCTAGTCTCACATCATGGGTTTCCTTGAGGTGATCCAACAAGCATGGACAGCGCCGCACACACATTCAAATCCTTGAGGAGACTAGCACATAAGCTACGTGTGACTGCGAAGGCGCTGCAAACATGGAGTAGGGCAATCCTGAGTGACACTAAGCTACAGTTTCATTTTGCAAATGTGATTATTCTACGTCTCTAAGTAGCCCATGAAACAAGAAGACTTTCCTAGGCTAAGCCTCACCTTTGCAAACCACTCAAGTTGTGGTTCCTTAGTCTGGCAGTGATCAAAAAAGCACGTATGAGACAATCCTCTAGGATCACTTGGCTCAAGGAAGGGGATGCAAATACCCGTTTCTTCCACCTCAAGGCCAATGGACGGTGTCAGAAGAATCTCATCCAATCCTTACAAACCGACCAAGGTGTGGGTACCATTCATGAAGATAAGGCGCATGTGCTCTTTCAACACTTCTCGGCGCTGCTTGGTGAAAAAAACACTCACTCTTGGGGCATCAACAAGCAACACCTCAATCTCCCCAGTCACGACATCGCTGACTTGGAGGCAGAATTCATCAAGGACAAAGTTTGTCACGCCATCAACCAACTGCCAGTTGAAAAGGCCTCAGGCTCCGATGGCTTCATCGGCACTTTTTCAAAAAATTGGGATATCATTAAAATGGACTTCATGTCCATTTTTTGTTGCATCCACAAATGCTCAGCGGGGGTCTTCGGACTCCTAAACACAACCATGATTGCCTTGATCCCCCAAGAAGGAGGCAACATGCAGACCTACTAACTATCGGCCAATCAGCCTCATCCACTCCATCGAAAAGCACCTCTTAAAAGTGTTAGCCATGTGCTTGTCAAAACACATAAACTCGATTATCTCCAATTTCCAGAGCGCCTTCATTAAAGGGCGATGAATTCAAGACAACTTCTTGCACATTCAAAACCTCGCAAGAGCCTACCATCAGAGTCGCACCGCAGCACTCATGCTAACGTTGGACATTGAGAAGGCCTTTGACTACGTATCTTGGTAGTACCTCCTGCAAGCCCACGGTTTCAGCTCTTGATGGCACAAATGGCTAGCTATCTCCTTTGCAACATCCACTTCATTTGTGCTTCTCAACGTAGTACTTGGGACACAAATTAGACATCGGCACGGTTTGAGGTAGGGTGACTGCAAAAGAGCACAATGGCTGCGATCCGATGCCAGAACCAAAACCTTGATGACATTCTACAACCTTTCACTGATACTATCTTGCCTTTACCCGTGAAATACCTTGGATTTCCCCTGACCTTGGGGCCACTACAGTGTGTAGACTTACATCCCATTTAGGACAAAACTGCACAAAGATTGGTGGACTGGCAAGTGCGGCACATAATGCCAGGAGGTCACCTAACCCTAGTCAAAGAAATTCATTAGAGATTTTGATAAAATTAGGAGGAAGTTCCTATGGGCGGGTAATGCAGAACTACATGGTGGGAAATGAAAAGTGCAATGGCCCACAGTTTGTCGCCCTATTAATAAGGGTGTTTTGGGAATTCTGGACCTGGAAAGATTCATGCAAGCACTCCGTCTCCGCTGGCTATGGCTTGAGTGGACAGCCTCGGATAGACCATAGAGTGGAACGCCGACGACATGTGTCCTTATGTGAGACCCCAGATTTACCATCCGGAATCTCCTGTGTATTTCTGTACTAGTCTCACATCAGTTGCTAGTACACACATTGAAGCAGTGATGATCATAACCAGAACAGAATGAAGAGAAAAAAAATAGCATAAATATAAATTACCAGCCACATGGCTATTTATTACATCTCCTGGTCACATGACCAGAGTTCTCAGCAGCGGAAACAAAAAAACAACAAGATAAAACCCAAAAGACACCACAGGCGACGACTAGGAGCGCGCGCTTAGTTATCTTGGCGATCGCCCACGAACTCCTCACCATAGAACTCATTGTCTTCGACCGCATCTTGGTAATTCTCTGATGACAAAATTTTGTATAGCATGTGAGTACAAACGTACTCCGCAAGTCTGGGAAAATGCATCATGAAGGGCTTTCCAAGGAAGGCTTAATAGGGTTCTTTTGCACAAAGCCAGATTTAACAAACATAACTAATAATAATTTTCACAAAGCAGTTTTAACAATTATTTGTACAATTGAAATTATTTCTAACTCTAGTGAAGGTTCCAACTACCAACACTAGTATACAGGCTCTAACTGCCCATTTTGAAAGATCTTATTAAACCATCACATGACTCCATCTGTCATGATTCAAAACAGGTTCTATCTACCTGATTGGCTCAATCCGCCAAATAAACATTCGAGAGTTTTAACCACTCCCAAATCCCAAAGCATCAGTTATTTTGAAAACCAGAACCAAGTCTACCAGTATGAAAGCATTCTTCGCTTTGCCTTTGACCGTAGGCACGGCTATTCAAATAGATTTACTCTGTAGAGGTGTACAGCTTTACCCACAAGACATGATCATCTCTTTAATGCCAAGCGCTACGAACACACTTCCTTTGGTGTGCCGGCAGAGAGATCATGACAAAGCCTTTACAATGTATACGCCTAACCCGACCCTCCCGTTGAGGTTTCACCGCTGTTAGGGTTCCATCCACCCAGTACAGAAGCCCCCTCTTGCGCCGTGTGAGGAATACGACTTGCCTCCATCCGGCACCCACATTCTACCAACTGGCGAGTCTAAGTTAGGTTTCTACAAATTATTGACCAGTCGTACCCATTATAGACTTATGGTTGCACGGTAATGCTTAGAATGGACAGTCATAAGCGTCGGTCCTTAAATTGATTAGGGCGGCTTTCACAAACCAAAATCAGTGCTCCATCCGCACCCGCCCGACAAACCATTTCGCCCCAATCTAAACCATTTTTATTTTATTTTTATTTTACAATCATAGCAGCAATCACCTTGCTATAGTTTCTATAAAATACATTTCAACAACATTTTAGAATTTATCCCACCATAGGCATTTTGATCAATGTCAATCCTAAGCACAGTCTATCGTACGAAACAAGGTTAATCACATAATACATGATTTCATGATTAAATCTTAAGGTTACAAAGGCATGGTAATCAAACAGCAAGGATGTTATTTCGAAATGGGCATAACTAACATTCTATATTTTAACATCATCGGTTTATGTAAATAGCTATGCAAGTTGCAAACTTTTTATAAAACAGTTATAAACAATGGGATCAACGTGCATCAAGGAGACTTGCCTTCGTCGATGAAGTGCACTACGCTGTTCTGAAGGTCTTCTCCTTCGTCGGCGACGACGACCGCTTCTTCGACTACGCGCAAAACGGTGCACAAAATGAATAAAATAAAATAAATAAAAACTAAAAATTATAATAAAACTACTGGCAGTTAGAGGATGAATTTACATGAATTTAGGAAGAAGAATGAGGTCAATTGGACTTAAGATGACAGAGATCAAATATTTTGAATTCAAAATTTGACCTTTCGCCGGGCTTAGAGAAGAAATGGTTGCCGACAGAGTTCCTATGAGAATTTTGAAAATATAATTTTACCATATATAAAGGGCACTCAGAGGAAGTTCCAGTAAAAATTTGAGGACAAATGGAGGTCGGGAACAGCCGGGAGAGCTCACCGAAAGTTCGCCGGAGTGCGGAAAGAATGGCTTGCACAAGGAGATATGTTGGATGGATTAGAACAAATCAAAGCTGAGGATGTGAGGAACGAGAAGGGGAACATGTGGTTCAATTTATAGGACAATCGGACCAGCGGATCGTCGGGAAATACTTGCCGAAGTTATTGCCGGAACAGTAACCGAGATCGCCGGAATTTGAAGAGCTGAAACACCTGAATAAATGCGGGTCGGGTTGCTTCGGGTACTGTAGCGACGGGTCCACTGTAGCTTGCGGGCAGGAAGAGAAACGGATCGGATGAACAGTAACCGAAATTATTAATTCCGAAAATAATTAATTTTCCACTAAAAATTCGGATTAAATTCAGAAAAATAGCAATTAAATCATAATAAATTTGGGAATTTTTATAGACAACCGTTTCAGAAACTAAAGCACTAATAAATATTTTTGGATAATATTATATTGTTATTTTTCTTACAGCAATTAATATAGTGCTGAAAATTAAATAGTTTTGGGGAAAATAGAAAAATGGTTCTAAAAATTCTGGGAAAAATCTCAAAAATACTTTAGAATATTTTTAACCTAATAAAATTAGTTTCAGAATTTTTAGAGAATTTTGGAATTGGATTTGAATTTTGGATTTCAGGATGAAATGGAATTTCCGGACGCGAATGGAATAAATTCCATTTTTGGATGGAAAGGAATGCCAGGTTAACTAAAATTCCAAAGAAAACCCAAATCCTTGAATTAATTAATTTAAATTAATTTTTAACAAAAGAACCGAAAATGAGATGTTACGCCTTACCTACCAGCACCTCTTCTGGGCAGCCACCAAAGTCACCATTGGGAGCAGGCAGAAGCCAACATTCTGGACTTCCAAAATGGCTGGAAGATGCAACACCTTGTGACATTGCGCTGTAGCTCTTCAAACACTCCAGACGGTAAAATAGATCAATGATGAATGCCCTGCAGGACAACAATTGGGTCCACGATGTTTGGCACAATTTGACCTTAGAGCTCCTCAGGGAATATGTAAAATCATGGAGCAAAATACAAACAGTAGCTCTTCAGCCAGATACGAATGATGAAATCACTTGGGCACTGACCTCTAATGGAATATACTCAGCTAGCTTGGTGTATCGGACACAATTCATAGGGTGTATCCCCAAGTCCTTCCACATCATGATTTAGTCAGCATGGGCACTGTCATGATGCAAATTCTTCTTCTGACTCGGCCTGCAAAACCGGCTCTAGACGACGCAACGTCTACAACTTAGAGGGTGGCCAAATCAATATTTTGGTAAATGTACATGTTGTCGATGTCTTGAGCCTTAACATCACTTCTTCGTCGATTGCCCTCAAGTTTGACAATTGTGGTCATCCATTGCCCGCTGGGTCCACCCTAGAGCGGTGGAACATCGACTAGGTAAACTCCCTTCTAGAGTTTCAGAAAGGTGCCAAATACTCGTCATCTTAGCATGTTCGCAATGGTGGAAAGAGCGCAATAGCAGAGTCTTTGAGAGCAGGTGGTCGACCGATGAAGCAATCCTTAAATTAATGAAACACAAGGCGTCAAACTAGAGTTTCGAAGGAGCGACGGGGCTAAAGAAATCGGTAGCACGGCTAGACACAGTTTTGCTTTTTTTGTTCTGTACATAAATCTGGCACAGTATCCTACGCCTTGAAAATTTTCTCTTTCTGTGCTGTCTTTAAAAAAACGAATTTTGGATCCCATCTGAATGTGCCTTTTGTGTTAAAGGATGAGGGATCTGAAGTCTCAAAATGCTTGATTCCTCGTGAATGTGCAGTTCCATTAGTAGAGAACTGACCAAAAGCATGCCCAACTGATTTGACAAAAAAAAATCAGTCGAATGTTAAATAGATATTTCCAAACTCAGACAGCCCAACGAACTGCCGTCCTTAGTTGTGCAGGTCAAAATGGTGGTGCAATTCGCGTGTATTCACGATCATACATTTTCTTGAACCCATCTATCTCCAAGATACTACCAAGTTACTAACTCAAGAACATGCATGTGCTGTAGATAATAAACTCCATAGTATCTGTCTTTCTGATCGAACAAGACAGAGGAAGAGCAACCGAGAATATTGATTGCATCAGAGCGTGGTCCGGAGGATGCCATGGAAGGTGAGCGTCCCCTCGAGGTCCCCGATGATCCGCGCGATCCGCACCTCGAGGCCCCTCTGCACGTCCCTCAGCAGCGCTCCGACGACGTCCATGAACCTCCCCACGTCCACGCCGTCGGCCTCGCCGCCGCGCGCGAGGCTCGGCGCGATCCTGGACTGCATCTCCAGCAGCTTCTGTCCCGTGGCCACCATATAGCGCTGCAGCTGGAACGTCTCCTCCAGGAACTGCCCCAGCGCCGCGCTCTGCTCCCTGCTTCCCGCGCTCTGCCGCTCCCGCCCCCCGCTCCGCCTGCCCTCCTCCTGAAATAAACAGACATGGACGTTAATGGCTTTACCCTTGTTGCAATCACATGACCCAAGAATCCAGAAACGGAACAGGAGATGTGCATTGGCATACCATTCTTGAGCAGAGGTCGTCGATCTTGTCCTCGAGGGACTGGTACCTCTTGATGTGCTTGCTCAAGAAGGACATCATCAACTGGTAGCTCCTCGGGTGCTGCCTGCTGCTGCTGCTGCCGCCGCCGCCGCCACTGGCTTCGTTGCTCGATGGCTTCGCTGCTGTGGTCGCTTCATTGCCTCCTGCAGCAGCCAGCTTCTCGAGGACGAGCAGCTGCTGCTTCAGCCTCTTGATCTTGTAGGATACCGCGAGAGCATGGATGTCCATCTTCCAGGCAGAAAGCTTATGTTCAGGATGCGCTGCAAGTGCGACATCAGAGGTCGCTTCTCGAGAGCCGGTGGTGCTGGTTTGCGTGTGCACGTTGCCTGGATCGGTGCAGACTTCCTTCTTCTCCTTGATTTCAGACCTGTATGGATGATCCGTCGGGACATTAGGCCGCTGATCTTGATGGATCGATTTATTTGGCGCTGCGGCGGACGTGTCATTCAGAACTGAAACATCGTATGCCTCTATTGCTTCCACGTCAAATGCCTTGTTCTTGTGATTGTCCGGCGAAACTGGCTCGGTCAGCTTGATATCTGCATTATCATGATGAGCATTGGTAATCTCAGTGCCCTCCGAATATTGTGCAGCGCATGTCGATCTTTCGGCTCCTCTTGACTCCGTTTTTTGGATCTCTACTGGTGAACATGGGATGCAATGCTCACAAGTGTCATTGCCTCCTTCGTCATCGGCAGGACAGATCTCCGATTGGAAAGATCGCGCTTGGAACGTCACGATCTGATCCTTCAGTGACCTGTTCTCGTTCTCCCTGTCCAGAAGCAGAGCTTCTAGCCCGGCGCTGTGCTGCCCGTACTGCGACAGCCTCCCCTCCAGCTCCTGGATCCGGCACCGGAGTCGTGTCGCCTCGACGTCCATGCTCACCACCCGCCACCGGAACGCCTCCAGCTTCTCGTCCTTGAGCCGGAGCTGCTCCGTGAACGCCTCGATCTCCGCGCTGTGCCGGTGCCTGATCATGGTCGTGTACTTCTCCGTCTCCATCTGGAACCACTCCTGCAGGTCTTTGTACTCCTCCACAACTGCAGCACGTACAAATCAACGAGCACCACCTAGTTAGAAATGTGTATGTTCTGTTTGGTTAATCTCGGACTGACTAAGGACTGAGTCTGTAACAAACTTACAAACTTACGCAACTCCCGTGCCATGATCGGAGGCGCCCCAACGACTTTGGGTCGATCCCCCGATCGCACAGCGCTAAATAAAAGGGGAAGCCGGGGCCAAGAAAATGATGAAGGTTTTTCTGGTTTGCATCTTCCCAAAATTTTCTACCGATCCTAACGATCCAAAACCCAAAAAAACTTTCATCATTTTCTCGGTTAGCATGAGTACTTTTGATAGGTTCTGTCCGATTTGGTCATAGTATGTTTGGGAGTTAGTATACTTTGCAAGAAGCCGCTACCAACTATTGGATTGAAAAGGAATTTTCCAAATCCATGTCCAAACGTACGTGAACCTGCAGGGTCACACACTTAATGGGCTGAGACGCATTAATTTGGATTGGATCCGTAATTAATGAACCTCGTGGGCTTAGCACGCTGATGGGCCATAGTTTAGGGTTTCATCTTGTGGCTATATATGGAGGGGAGGAGGGAGGGCGTAGGGTGTGCTTTCCCACGGTTTAGGAGTGATTCACTCGAAATCCTAGCCTACTCCTCTGCTGTCCCTGCCGAGCGACTGGTGCTTGCACACGACGCACGGCGTTCCATCTCGGGCGTGTGGACTCTGCGGTGGCCATTTGCTGCGATCACGGCGTGAGAGGGCGATCCACAACGAGGTGAGGGCGATCCACTACATCGGCGTAACGATTGCGGCGAGGATGATCCACTACATCGGCGTGCGAAGGATTCCGCAATGCGCGTCTAGTGGTAATCTTATCTATGATCCCCTTCTTGCGGTAGCTTTCTGTTTCTGCGGTAGATTTTTTTGTGCTAGCGTAGCATATCGCGTTCCTCTTGATGGTATCGAGCCATCTCGTATAGTTTTGTGATCCGGATGTTGCGGATATGATGTGTAAGGTTAGTAGATTGGATCTATTACATGTTCACCAGTTCATGTGATGAATTGGTGGCGGCGACCATCGATGAGATCGATCGGTTTAGGGTTTGAGAAAGTGCAAACCGACTCAATCTTGATTTGGGTGAGTCTGTTCATGGTGCGACGTTACCCTTACGGTCGGGTTACTGACCATCGGGGTTTACGTAGCGTATCCATATGGGACCAAGCCAATCAGTTGAGTTGGGTTGGGTCAATCTGGTTGATCCATGGTAGCGCAAATGATTCAATATTGATTTGGGTGAGTCCGTTCATTGTACGACGTTACTCTTACCGGTCGGGTTACCGCCATCGGGGTTTCAAACGTATCCATATGTGACCAAGCAAATCATGTTAGATCGGATTAGGTCAATCGGGTTGATCCGTGGAAATTTTGAGGGTGTTTTCCCATGTCGAAGACATGCCTCTAAAAAATTTCAAGGCGTTGCCCTGGACCCTGAGCGTTGCCCTCGGACCCGCCGTGATCGGCAATGAGACCGCCGCCCGAAGCGCTGCCCCTCGGACCGGAGTCGTAGGGTTGCTTTTGTTTAACTTCGTTTTGCGAGGAATTATGTGAAATAGTATGGCCTATGTGTATGTGATGCATGTAATTTCCACATGGCTGCGTGTGTGTCAAGCCATAAGGCTATTTAAATGGTATAACGACCTGCGTGTCGACTTGTGATGCTTCAAACCCTCATGTAAAATTTATTATCAAAAGTTGTAAGGAGTTGCATCCATAATGATGAAGACGATGGTATCAAGCAAGATGGCTAGGTGAACAAATCAAGCAAGGTGGCTAGGTGAACAAACAAGCATGATGATGGAGATCTTATTGCATGTTCTTAGTAATCTTTGTTCTTCCCTATAGTTAAAAATTTTAAATCAAATTGTCCATCCAATTGTTGCAAAAGATATAGCCTTTTGAAGTTTGAAATAAATCTGAAATCGAAAAATCGAGAAATTCGAAATTAACAGATTTATTTTATCTTGAAAAGATGATTTATGACATCGCGTGACGCGCCATGGCCTGGAGCTCTCCGGTCTTGACCGCGTGCCCCGGTCCATGGATGCGTCCACGACTTCCTCGGGTTCCGCGGTGGATCCGGTCCGCGAGCCTCGCCAGCGACACGCGGAGTCCGTCTTGCGAGGCGACTCGATGCAAGACTTTGCTTACTGGCGTGCCCGCGGTAGCTGCGTCGTTGCTTCGGTCCGATCGGCATCCACGTAGGCGACACGCGGCGATGAACCGACAAACCACGTCGGCGGCGAGGCCACGAGGCCCTAGGGTCGTCGGCCGAGGTCGAGTAGTACCGGGAGGCGATCTCAGCAGCAGCGGCCCGATGGCGCGGTCGGATGCTTCTCGGATCACCGAGCGACGCGGCGAGACTTCTTCAATGGCGGCGGCGGCCTCCACGGGACCTTCTTCTCCGGGTCCTTGAGGCGGAAAGGTGCGCGGGCTTCTTTCGTGAGGCGGTTCTAGGGTCTCGGTTGCTAACCTCAAGCTCCACTCAGACGCGAAATCGCGGCTCACGAGCCGGCGGCGCGCTCGGTATCTAACACGAAATCCCAATGAGCGGTGGCGGTTTTGGTCACGCGGTTAGGTTTTTGCTCATGACTTCTGGCGAACACGCTACGCTCCTTATAAAGCACCACGAGTCCCTCCTTGCCACACGATCTCACCGCGGCACTAAAGATCAGGCGGCTAGCATGCAGAACTTGGGCCAAGCGGGCGAGAGGTGCAAAGCTTTGAAATTTTGAGGGCGGCCCATCGCCTACGATTACATGGGCTCGGCCGACATCTTATAATGAATTTCAAGGTTTTTCAATTAAATTAATTCCATAAATTCATTTTATTTATTTTAGGCAATAAAACAATCGAAAATCCAAGAAAAATCTCAAAAATACTTTGAGACATTCGGACTTAAATAAAATATTTTTGGCAAAACTTTATTTCAACTTTGCACAGATTTAAATAGATTTGCATAAAAGGCAATAAACTTGAAATAAGCATAAATTCAATAAATCGAGAAAAATCCAAATAAATTCCAGAAAATCACAAATGCACTTTTAAACAATAAAAACTTAATTAAGCCAAATTTTGGGATGTTACAAACCTCCCCATTAAGAATCTCGTTCAAATCTTCTTCTCGCTCCCGGTGGCTTCACTCTCGAATGATTGCTCCACTGAACTCTGCAAGCTAATAGACTTGTTTCGGTCTTGCGCTCCATAACATCAAAATTACGATCGGTTGCTCTTTATAAGTCAAATCTTCTTGCGACTCTATCGCATCCAGCGGGTTTGCTCTGTTGGTACTCTGAGACACTTCTTAGCTGCGACACATGGAACACATCATGCACTCTGCCAAGGCGAGGCAACTCTAATCGATAAGCCACCTCTCCTCGACGGCTCAAAATCTTGAGCGGACCAACATATCTTGGTGCAAGCTTCCCTTTAACATGGAATCTTTTACGCCCTTGAGAGGGTAACCTCGAGATACACATGATCTTACGGTTCAAAACTCAAATCTGCGACGGTTTTCTGCATGTGTGTTTAATCCTTACTATTTTCTTTATGCTCATTGCATGACTTTACGCCTCTTGAGGATATCGGTCCAAACACCAAGCGCTTCTCCGTTTCATTCCAATTCAGCGGAGTCGACAAGCACGTCCATACAATGCCTCGAATGGTGACATCTGTAGGCTAGCTTGATAACTATTATTATAAGCCGCATATGGCAAACATTTATCCCAAGAGGTAGCATAAGCTAAAGCACAAGCTCTCAACATATCCTCCAAAATCGATTTACTCTTTCGGTTTGGCCGATGCATGCATGGATGATATCTTGTCTTGAAATTCAAGCGAGTTCCCATTGCCCGTGTAACTTATTCCAAAATCTCGAGGTAAATTGGGTACCTCGTCCGACACAATCTTCTTGGGCACTCCATGCAAACATACAATCCTCGACATGTACAATTACGCTAAGCGATCTCCGAGTAAGTGGTCTTTCTTTGGATGAAATGGCGACCTTGGTTAAGCGATCACAATAACCCAAATGGAATCGTAACCTTTACGAGTCTTAGGTAGACCGGTGATAAAATCCATTCCGATTTCTTCCCACTTCCATTCCGAATTTTTAACACCGCAATGCAGACCAGTGGTCTTTGGTGCATGGCTTTACTCTTTGACATCGTCGCATAATGCCTAAGGGCCATGCTATTTCACGACTTATTTTGATTTTCTCGTATGTGTGTTTAATCCTTACTATTTTCTTTAATGCCATGTTCTTAGTAATCTTTGTTCTTCCTATAGTTAAAAATTTTAAATCAAATTGTCCATCCAATTGTTGCACTTCATGCGGTCTTAATTGTCTCGGCGCATAAGCAGCGACTTTGCCTTCTTGCATTAACACGCATCCCAAGCCTTGCTTGAAGCATCGCGGTAAATATCAAATCCATTACGCACATCGGCAATACTAATACGGGGTACAGTTGTTAACGCTTTAATTCCATGAAACTTTTCTCGCACTCTGGCGTCCATGCAAACTTCTTTTCTTTCTTCAACAAGCTGCGTCGGGGTTTAGCAATTGTCGAGAATCCTTCTATGAACCGACGGTAATATCCGCCATTCGTAAAAACTACGGATCTAGCAGACTTCGGTGGCTCCCGATTGCAACAACATCGTCCACTTTCTTTGGGATCGTATGCGACTCCTTTGGTAGTCAGCATGTGATGCCATGTTCTCAAGAATTTGATCGTCCTATTGATATGACTACCAAAGTAGTATATCAATGAACTAGGTCTAATGAAACCTTTCTCTTGCGGTTCCTCAATCGCTTCTTCATTTCCACTAACTCGTCGGTAGGCATCCGATATGGTCTCTTTGATATCGGTCTTTGTACAGGCGCTAACTTCGATAACGAACTCGATATCACGGTCGGTGGCAATCTGGCAAATCTTCCGGAAATACATCAGGTACTCGAATCAAACAAAGCGTGGCGGTCGAGTTGACGAGAACTTACCCGAGTCTGACGTCTGTTGCCTCTTGAGCTCCATCCGCGGTATGTGTTTAATCCTTACTATTTTCTTTATGCTCATTGCATGTGATGCCATGTTCTTAGTAATCTTTGTTCTTCCCTATAGTTAAAAAAAGACCCTAATGGCATCTTCCTCTCCGGGTGAGTATCTCATGGTTTATTTCCGCATTACGATTTGGTGATCATATCTTAGGCTAGTTGATGTTCATGTTTAGTTGAACCCTAATGCTAACAGTTGGTATCAGAGCGCCCTAGCCTAATCTTGATCCTTTAAGCCTAGTTTTGGTTCTTGTTCTTGTCGGTTTTGGCTCGGTTAGCATTGAGAAGAAGGGGAAAAGAGTAGATCCGAACCCAAAATCCCCAAATCCCAAACCCTAGTTCTCAAAATCAAGCAAAAACCTAAAGATCTAAGAGGGGTTCTTCGGGACTTACTGTTAGTGTTATGCTCTTGAGGCAATCATTTAGATGATTGTAACATGACTATGTTTATGAATAATATTATGATTATTGGTCCAATAAATGTATATCATTGTATTGATCAACAAGTATGTGACTTGCTTATGAAGCTCTTTACTTAATGATGTAATTCGATAAATATCTCTGATCGGATTTCATCGTATAGGACAATGATGAATAGATCAGCACATGTAGTGATCGATGATCATGCTTCATAGATCATGGGATATGGAGATATCATCTATACATTATGGGCGCATGTTGAAGAACATGGGTTAGATAGACCATGATGGGACAACTGCGAGAATGTTTCATTCTTATGTGTCATCAGTATATCTCATACCTAGTAGATGTATGATCCTTAGACTTGAGATTGTCATATTCCCTACATGTGTAATAGTTTTACTTGGGGCTATCAAACACTACTTCCTAACCGGATAGCTATAAAGGTAGCTTTCATGTTTACTATGAAACATGTAGAGCGAAGTGAGCAGTCAAGATGGATTTTGCCACTCCAATGAAACAGAGATATATGACAAGGCCACTCGTGTGATATGATTAAGGAAGTGCATGGCCATGCCGTGATTGAGGAGTCAATCACAACTTATTAATATATCACGGATACGAGAGATGGATTGAATCATCAAAGGATGACATGATTCTCGCCTTGAGATCAATCTTCATATACTTGGCAAAGGGATTATTGCATGAGTACTTTTGATAGGTTCTGTCCGATTTGATCATAGTATGTTTGGGAGTTGGCATACTTTGCAAGAAGCCGCTACCAACTATTGGATTGAAAAGGAGTTTTTGAATCCATGTCCAAGCGTCGTGAACTGCAGGTCACACACTTAATGGGTGGGACGCATTAATTTGGATTGGATCCGTAATTAATGAACCTCGTGGGCTTAGCACGATGGGCCCTAGTTTAGGTTTCATCTTGTGGCTATATATGGAGGGAGGAGGAGGCGCGAGTGTGCTTTCCACGGTTTAGGAGTGATTCACTCGAAACCTAGCCTACTCCTCTCGTTGCCCCTGCCGAAGCGACGGTGCTTGCACACGCGCACGGCGTTCCATCTCGGGCGTGTGGACTCACTGCGGTGGCGCTGCTGCGGCTGCGGTGTGGGAGGGCGATCCACGGCGAGGTGAGGGCGATCCACTACATCGGCGTAACGATCGGACGAGGGCGATCCACTACATCGGCGCGAAGGATTCCGCAATGCGCGTCTAGTGGTAATCTTATCTATGATCCCTTCTTGCGGTAGCTTTACGGTTCTGCGGTAGATTTTTTTGTGCTAGCGTAGCATACGCGTTCCTCTTCACTTACCTCATCGGTCGTCGTCGTCCCCGGCGCGATGCTTTTGTCACCATCGGCAGCTCACGCGCGCGCTCCGTTCGCCGTCGCGGGCCTTTGCCGCCGCGCTGCCCCGGGCTTGTAGCTCTTCTCGCCGCGACCACGCCGACGGCCTCGACCGCGCGCGTGTGCATGTCGTCGCGCTGCGCCGCCGGATCCAGCTCCTTGTCGCCGCCACCGCCTCGCCGCTTCGGCCTCTACTCACTCGATCGCCGTCACGGAGTTTTGGCGAGAAGCGAATGGGATTAGGGTTAGGGTTTTTTCACCATTTCGGTTTTTGTTCAGGCTCGCGCGGCATCTCGGCCGTCCGTTCGCATGCGTCGGTCGTCGCCGCCGCCCGCAGCGCTGATCGTCGCCAGCGTTTGAGCGCGCCGTTGCTTCAGCGTTCGCGCGGTGTCGCCTCGCCTCCGCGCGTGGGCCACCGCCTCCTCTCCCGGGCAGGCCGACGCTTCGCGTCCTGGTGGGCCGCCCGTTTTTGCTTCACGTGTGGGCCGCGCTGCAGATGCGATCGCTGAGCCATGTCCCCTTCTGGGCCGCGGGTGCGGGCTGAGAGCGTGCTGGGCCGCCATGTTTTGGGCCATTTTTTTATTGCTTTAGCCCTTTATTTTGTGATAATTCAGTCTTGTTTAAATTCAATATTAACTACTATTTAAATATTTCTTTCCTGGGCATTCATATTATGATTAATTTTATGATTATTTTTCCTGGGCATTAATGTTATGATTAATTTTCTTTGCTAATTAAATAATGTGACAAATATTTTTTTCACATGATGATCATTTTGAGTATTATCTCTAATTGAAATGGAACCAACGGGAAGTTTTTCTTAGAGATTAATTGTGTAATAATGAAAATGGGATAATGTCATGACCATATTCATTTACTGACCAACGTTGTTTATGAACATGTGTCACCCATAAAATAATTTAGTTCCTTTTCGTTTCTGCCCAACGGTGATGCAAATCGGAACCTTTAATTTTTCTTGTCATTAGCATGTTATTAATCAGACCAACGTAGGGTTCATTTCATGCATAAAATGATATGTTTCCTAACATGAATTGTGTTATATTTTCTCAGCTGTCAATGCCTCTAATATTGCCAATTACATCAGCGGTATTGAGCAATTAACAGGAACTAACTTTCCTGCCTGGAAGGAAAAGCTTGAGATCGTCCTTGGCGTTCTTGAGCTTGATTATGCCTTATGTCATCCTGCTCCTGTCGCTCCTTCCTCAACTGAGGAAAATTATGTTGAATTAAAGAAAACCTATGATATTAACTGTGAGCGATGAGAGCGGTCTAATCGCATGTCACTTATGATTATAAAGAGCACCATCTCGGTGGGGATTAGGGGAGCAATCCCCGAATCTGATAAGGCTAAAAGCTACTTGGCTGCTATTGAGGAGCAATTTAAGGGCTCCTCAAAGGCTTATGCAAGTACTCTTATCATGAAAATCCTCACCACTAAATTTGATGGCTCTTGCAGCATAAGGGAGCACGTCATGATAATGAATGACATGGCGGCTAAGTTTAAAGGACTTGACATGGCGATTTCTGATTGTTTTCTGGTTCACTTTATAATGACATCTCTACCTTCTGCGTACACTCCCTTTAAGATTAATTACAATACGCAGAAGGAGAAGTGGTCCATGGCTGAGCTCATTGCTCAACTAGTCCAGAGGAGGAGGAAAGGATTAAGGCGAAGAAAGGGATCGGGCTTTTATGGTCAATAATGGAAATGGCAAAAGAAAGCACTCTCATGGGGACCATAAGGCCAAGAAGATGCTGCATTTCTCCCCCAATCCTAAGGCGGAGACAAGCAAATCCGCGCCTAAAGGGGTGAAATCTCCCACTGCCATCACCTGTCGCTTCTGTAAAAAGGAAGGACATGTGCAGAAGGAGTGCGTCGGCTTCCGTCAGTGGCTCGCTAAGAAGGGTAACGATACAATTACTTTTGTTGATGAATCACTTTATGCAGATTTTCCACATTATTCTTGGTGGATTGATTCTGGAGCCATTGTGCATGTTACTAATTCAATACAGGGATTCAGTTCGTTAAGGACCATAAGAGGGGACCGAAGGCTTAGAGTCGCCAATGGACAGGAGGCTGAAGTTAAGGCTATTGGGACGCTTCCATTAGTTTCTGGGAGCGGCTTCACCCTTCTCCTAAAAGATGTCCTTTATGTCCCCTCCATGAGGAGGAATTTAATTTCTGTTTCCCTGTTAGACAATGATGGTTATTATTGTGTTATTGGAGATAATAAATGTTTGATTCAATTTGAATGTAATAATGTTGGTCTTGCTACCAAGCACGACATGCTTTATATGCTGTCTATTCAACAGTCTCCTTTATTGCTAAATGTGTGTGATGCTCCTATTAAACACAAGCGTAATATGGATAATGAGACCTCGTCGAAACTATGGCACTGTCGCTTGAGCCATATTTCGAAGGAGAGAATGGAGCGTCTCATTAAGGAAGAGATACTCCACCCATTGGATTTTTCTGATTCTGACGCTTGTATTGATTGCATTAAAGGAAAATACGTTAAACAAATTAAGAAAGGAGCAACACGCAACTCATGTCCCTTAGAAATAATTCATACTGACATCTGTGATCCCTTCCCTATTATGTCAGTAGATGGTTATGATTCCTTTATAACCTTTACTGATGATTTTTCACGGTATGGTTATATTTACCCTATTAAGGAACGGTCTGAATCACTAAATAAATTTAAGATATTTAAGGCTGAGGTTGAAAATCAGCATAACTCAAAAATTAAAGTAGTGAGGTCATACAAGGGAGGAGAGTATTATGGAAAACATGCACCTTATGGTCAAATTCCTGGCCCTTTCGCTAAGTACCTTGAAGAAAATGGAATATTAGCTCAATATTCCATACCTGGTGAACCTCAACAGAATGGAGTGGCTGAAAGGCGTAACCGTACACTTATGGATATGGTACGGAGTATGCTGTCTCACTCCAGTTTACCACTTAAATTATGGATGGAGGCCTTAAAGACAGCCGCACACATATTAAACTGGGTTCCCAGTAAATCAGTGTCATCGACGCCTTATGAATTATGGACTGGGAGAAAACCAAGTTTAAATTATTTACGTGTGTGGGGATGTGCAGCTAAAGCCAAACTGTTTAACCTACATATTGGGAAATTAGACACTAAGACAGTAAGTTGCCATTTTATTGGGTACCCAGACAGGTCAAAGGGGTACCGTTTTTATTGTCCTAATCGTACTACTAAATTTGTTGAAACCAGGCATGCTGTGTTTCTTAAGAATGATGAAATCAGTGGGAGTTCTGACGGGAGGAAAATAGATCTTGAGAAAAATCGGGTTTATGTACCTCTACCGATAATCCGAGAGGTTGTTATTCCTGAACCTCAAATTAATGCATCTCCAATAGAAAGTCCTGAAACTAACACTGAAGGCTCAAGACATAATGCAGCAACTGATAATGAAGGACATAATGCAACGCCTGATAATGAACCTCAGGAACCTGTGTGACCCTTAATGAACCCTTAAGAAGGTCACAACGGGAAAGAAGATCCGCCATCCCAAATGATTATGTTGTGTACATGAATGAAGACGTGCATGATATTGGGAAGGTGGATGACCCCATTTCATTTAAAGAGGCCATGATGAGTAAGAATTCATCTGAATGGCTACACGCCATGAAAGATGAAATGAAATCTATGAGCTTGAATGACGTTTGGGACCTAGTAGAGATCCCTGAAGGAGTTAAAAAGGTAGGTTGTAAGTGGGTCTACAAAACTAAGCATGACTCAAGGGAATGTCGAAAGGTTCAAGGCAAGGCTTGTGGCTAAAGGGTTTACTCAAAGAAAAGG
Organism: Otatea glauca; assembly: GCA_036346275.1. Classification (NCBI taxonomy): domain Eukaryota; kingdom Viridiplantae; phylum Streptophyta; class Magnoliopsida; order Poales; family Poaceae; genus Otatea; species Otatea glauca. Next base: position 19,555,647 of record CM070712.1, on the reverse strand, counting down.
GATTGATTATGTTGATACTTTCTCTCCCGTCTCTAAAAAGGACTCTCTAAGAATTATCATGGCACTTGTGGCCCATTATGATTTGGAGCTACATCAAATGGACGTCAAAACGGCATTCCTTAATGGCGATCTGCAAGATGATGACTACATGGGGCAGCCCGAGGGTTTTGTCATTGAAGGCATGGAGCATATGGGATGTCGTCTTAAGAAATCAATTTATGGACTGAAGCAGGCGTCCAAACAATGGTACCTTAAATTCGATAATATAATAAGGAAATTTGGATCTAAGGAAAATAAAGTAGATAATTGTATATATTTCAAGTCTAAAGATGGCAAATTTACTATTTTGGTTCTTTATGTAGATAATATCTTATTGGCTAGCAGCGATAAGGATATGCTGTTTGAGACCAAAAGATTTCTCTCCGCTAATTTTGACATGAAGGATCTTGGTGATGCCTCTTATGTTTTAGGCATTGAGATTCACCGAGATAGGTCCAAAGAGATATTAGGCTTATCCCAAAAGGCATACATTGACAGAGTACTTAAGAGATATAATATGCATAACTGCTCTGCCACGCCTGCTCCTATTGTTAAGGGCGATAAATTTGGACTATTTCAATGTCCGAGGAATCAATTAGAATCTGATCAGATGAAGTCGATTCCTTATGCTTTAGCTGTCGGAAGCATTATGTATGCTCAAGTTTGTACTCGCCCTGATTTGGCATTTGTTACCGGGATGCTTGGCAGATATCAGTCAAATCCAGGACTGGACCACTGGAAGGCTGTAAAGAAAGTCTTACGTCACCTTCAAGGTACTAAAGATTACATGCTCACATATGAGAAGTCTGAATACCTTGAAGTCATTGGTTATTCAGATGCTGATTTTGCCGGGTGTGTTGATAGTAAAAGGTCGACATCAGGTTATATCTTCACCCTCGCAGGAGGAGCTATCTCATGGAAAAGCTCCAATCAAACACTTACGGCATCTTCAACGATGCAAGCTGAATTTGTGGCATGTTATGAAGCTACAGGACAGGCGATATGGCTAAAGAATTTTATCCCGGATTTAAAGGTGGTTGACAGCATTTCTAGACCACTAAAGTTGTACTGCGATAACAAAGCCGCAGTATTCTATTCAAGTAACAACAAGTCAAGTGGTGCTGCCAAACACATTGACATTAAGTATCATGTTGTGAAAAATAGAATCCAGGATCAAACTATTGATGTCGAGCATATAAGTACTAAGTCTATGCTTACGGATCCACTTACTAAAGGCTTACCACCCAGTCTCTTTCGAGAGCATGTTGCCGGTATGGGTTTGAGGGAAAAGCCTCTGATTCTGGAAAGAAGGGATCATAAAGAACAATCTAATACTCCCATTAAAGAAAACTTATGATCCTCACTGAATGGAATGGTGAACTATAGATGATGGAGTTCAGTGGCGACAAATAAGCTGTTGTAACACATTATCTTGGTTACTGTTCTGTTAAGTGTGGACTTACGATAATGCTAATGAGTCCTTCGATTAAGTGGGAGAATGTTGGGTTAATCTCGGACTGACTAAGGACTGAGTCTGTAACAAACTTACGCAACTCCCGCGCCATGATCGGAGGTGCCCCAACAACTTTGGGTCGATCCCCCGATCGCACAGCGCTAAATAAAAGGGGAAGTCGGGACCAAGAAAATGATGAAGGTTTTTCTGGTTTGCATCTTCCCAAAAAAATTTACCAATCCTAACGAACGCGCTGCGAGCGATTGGAAGGGCTTCCCGAGACCATCACCACCACCGTGAGGTTCACAGTGCTTCTTCACCGACGCCAAGAACGCCGACCGAAAGACCCTAATGGCATCTTCCTCTCCGGGTGAGTATCTCATGGTTTATTTTCGCATTACAATTTGGTGATCATGTCTTAGATTAGTTGATGTTCATGTTTAGTTGAACCCTAATGCTAACATGTTCATCATAATGCAGAAATCTCAAGCACCAATCTTCATTTCTGAATATCTGACACGCTAATCATGCGATAATCAAATGTGCAAGATGCTTTTTTTTGGCTTAACAACCTCCACTGAATTGAGTTCATTACCTAGAACACAACAAAATCAAACTTTGGAATTGAATTCTAACAGCTTGTCTACGTAATGCTAAAAAGATCAAAGTAGTAACATATTCTATGGAGCCTTGATATTTGACAAAAGGAAGCAGAGTACAAGTAAGAGTGACTGAGACATACCGGGCTTGTCGTCGGCATGGCTGGGATAGCGATCGACGCATTCGACGGTGGTCAGCTCCTTCGCCGCTGCCGCCGCCGCCTGACGGTCTTTCTTGCCCTCCACCTCCACATGGTCCACGAACAGTATCTTGGTGTCGTGCGCACACGCCACGGCGTCGGGGACCAGCTTGTCGGAGCACCCCAGGTGGTCCATCCCGGTGCACCGCGCCGACAACCTGGATCCCCTCCGGTGCCCGCGAGACTCCCACATCTTCCGCCACCGCTCCGCCTCCAGCTCCGCCTGCTTCCGCCTTGCCTTGCACATCTTCACCTCCCGCACGAGCATCTCCCTGTCCTCCATGTCGATCTTGGACTTCCGCAGCATCGCCGAGAGGATCTTGTCCTTGTGCTCCGCATCAAGCCGCAGCCCCGCGGCCTCCGCGGAGAGCTCCGCCGCTGCCGCCGAGGCCTCGTCCCGGCGCTCCAGCGCCGCCTTGAGCTCCGACTCCGCCGAGTCCGCGTGGCGCACGGCTCGGGCCAGCTCCGCCTCCAGCTGCCGCTTTGCCGACACGAGCTCCACGAACGCCGCCTTGTGCTTCCGCAGCTCGGCGGCGTGCTCCTGCGCGTCCTTCCTGGCGCGCTCCCGCAGCTCCTCCCCTGCCCGCTCCGACATCTTCAACTTCCCATCGGCCTCGTCGCGCCTCTTGGTCTCCTGCTCCAAGGCCTCGTCCTTGAGCCCCACCGCGCGCTGCTGTTCCTCCAGCTGCTGCCTCAGCTCCGCCGTCGCCTCGTCGTGCCTCAGCTCGCGCGCGCGAGCCGCGGAGACGACGGCGTGGACCTGCCGCCGCAGCGCCTTCCGCTCGGCGAACCATCGCTGCTCGTGCGCCGCGAAGATGCCCGCCACCTTCTCGTTAGCCCTGGCGTCCTCCGTCCTCCTCCGCCGGAGCTCCTCCACCTCCTGTTCCAGCTGGTCAGCCTTCCTCCGCAGCGCGAGCTCCCGCGCGAGCGACCACCGGCACTGCCTCGCGCGAAGATCACACCCGGCGACCCCGCTCGGCTCGCGGTGCAGCGCGGCGAGCGCGCAAGAAAGGCCGAAGTAGGCGGCGGCATGGTACTGCAATACCAGGCAGGAGGGCGAGAGCGATGGCGGCGCGTGAGCAGCCGCCATGGCTGCGCACTCCTGCCGTTCTTGGCTCATACTACGCAATTGGACTGGCACTGAGTACTGAGTAGAGTAGCAATGGATCACACTATTCACTATAAGCTAGGAGCCTAGGAATCAAGCCTTGTCAGTTTTCACATCTATATACGATTATCGATTTGAATGGCTACCTAAAGGCTAATGGCTTGGCCAAGAATTTAAGATCAAACGTAATGGCGGCATTCAGGTGGCAGCATCGATCGGCAGGATGTATGATGGCGAAGGGAAGGAGAAAGGGAAAGCAAAGTAGCAGGAGCTAGCGATGGGGCCTGGGCTGCCTGCATCGGCGGTTGTGAGTTGAAAGGAAAAAGAACGAAATGGAAAGGCTGTCTCTCGTACGGTCGGAATGTGAGCTTGCTTGTCTAGTCGACAACAGCAGGGGATCCTCTCATACTAGTAGAACGGAACGGATCCTCTCATACTAGTAGAACGGAACGGATCCTCCGTGTTAGTGAAGATAATATACGCATGTAATCCAGTTCAACTAGGTAGCTCGAGAGTGAGTGACACCTGTTTGTCTTGTTTCATCTACTTCTGACTTCTCTAGTGATGACAAACAAAGCAAAATATGGGTTGCCTGTCTAGTAATCTCAGTAGAACCAAGTACAGTAGTAATGTTTGAATTTTTTAAATTTTCTCAGACGTGATAATCATCTGGAAATTTTATGAGAACATCACTGATGTGTCAGGAACCTCCAAACAAAATTTCAAAAAATTTCTACATCGTTTGAACTATTTTTCGTTCAGTTGAAATTCACCGAAATTTTGGTCCAAAAAATTCTGGATTTGAATTTTACCTTTTAAATTTCGTTCGGCTTTTGCCCGAAATAACGAGATTTCGTCGAAAATTTGATTTCGGTCATGCGCGAAATTTAATCCAAAACAAAATTTGAATCCCTGAGTACAACAGACGTGCCTATGGACAACGTACGGATTGTAGTAGTTGATGGGACTCAGTCTGAACTCCAAGTCTCCAACCCAAGCAACACTTCATCATTGCAGTATCTGCTCAATGCAAAGAATCCTAAATCCTTACCGGCAATGGAGTGAGAAGCAGTATCCCTTGATTTCAGCCATCTGAGTGACCAGCCATACATCCCTTTTGTTCCCTTAATTTCCTAATCTTTCTCTTGATACTTTCTGCCTTGTGATTGTTTGGTTCTTTTCTTTTGGGGGAACAAGTGAGCAGGCACCTTCTCTGTCAAAAGGTCAAATACCCCACTCTGCCAGTCCGGGGAAAGGACTGATTGCCTTTCTGCCTCCTTCCTAGCTTTCTTTACTGGCCGTCAGAGACCTGCCTCCTACTGCCCGTATGGCCGTATCCACCTGCAGCCTGCCTGCATTGCTGCATGTGGCCTCCCAAAGAAGAGATGCTTTTCTTGTCTCCGGTAAAAGGGTGCAGTCCTATCACGATCCACAAAGATATTGGTTGTATCAGCCAACTTTTTCTCAAGAGTAGTAAATAAAGGATCTTAAAAACGTTGCGATATTGCTAGCTGCTGCCTGCTAGTACAACATGCACCAACTGAAGCACGCAAGGATGGCATGTGCCATGCATGCATCGTGGTTTTGAAATCAAGGGCAGAGCTTAGCGTAGACCGAAGTGAAGACAAGCTGGTGTTTAGAGCATACAGGTTGGTGTTTCATCTCCATTAGCTGCCCTCCCTAACTTCTTGCCACCACTGCTTGGAATTTATGCTCCCTCCGTTTTATTATGTTTGTCGATGATCTAATCTCTGTTTCGAAATGTATGTCCATCGTGTGAATCAAGAGTGTAATCATTGCAATATTTTCACTCTCTATTCTTATTTAAATACTTTGCAAAATGTTAAGTGGTTGTAGTAGTACAATTTTCTCTCTATCCCTACTTTTCTTCGATTTAATGTTTACTTGGTCCATGAGTATGATGGTTTGTGGACAAATATTGCGAAGTGAAGGGAGTACAACATATATATCCTGTAGCATGCCAGTAGTAAACAATCAACTTGGTGTTTCTATGCCTAATTCACGTGGCCATATCCTGCTTAGATGGCCGTTCACATGCAGCATGACGAGACAACGATTTATTTTAAAATAACATAATTTTAAATAATTTTACAAAAATGATTCGCGGAATTTACAAAAATATACATCTGTCGCTATTTAATTGGCGATATAAGCTTTGTCGCCGACAGAGCTTATATCACCATTTGAAATAGTGAAATAAGATTTATCGCCAATTCATTTGGCGATAAAACTTTTGTCGTCAATTCAGTTGACGACAGATGTATGTTTTGTCGCGAATTTATTTGGTCGAAAAGGCTGAGGCACAGAACCTTGTTGCTAATTCATTTGATGATAGAGCTTCGGTCACCAATCTATCTATATATATATATAAACAACCGGTGATATCTAAGACACCTCCTTCGTTTTAAGGGCAAGAAAATCCCATAATAATCATAAATTCTACTCACATTAATCGGAAGAAAAAGAGAATGATCTCCACCACTTATTTTGGTGGGGCCAGATTATAACGATGTAGATTAATCATATATAATAAATACAATTGTATTTCAATAATTAGAAGTAGAGTTGTACATCAAAGAAAGTATCTCCATCACTTATTTTGATGGGATGAGATTATAACGGTGTAGATTAATCATATATAAATAGAGTTATATATCAAATACAATTGTATTTCAATCATTGGAAGTAGAGTTGTATATCAAAGACAATTGTATCATAATATCTGTACGCGCAATTGCGCAGGTAAATCTACTAGTTGAAATAACGACAGAGGTATATTTTGTAATTTTTTAGCATATTATTTTTACAAAATTATTTAAAAAAAATTCCGAGACGACAGCGCACCCCATCCATGGCATATTCATATCTTTCTAGGATTCCATTCTGGCATTGGTGCATACATGACAGTCTACTACTCTGATCACCATCCATCCGATCGTCCTAATCATTGGCGCAGAGAAACAAAAGAATTGTTACGATTTGTGCATTCTCTTCCACCAACAGTTTTGGGCTTGAACAGTACGCGAACACTGTTGATGAATGTCCCAACTTGTAGGAGAGCTGGCTAGCGTACCAATCATTTAGAGTGGCAATCTTAGATATGTATGTAACTACGTAGGTATGCATGTTCTCAGCATCTTTCGTACAGTAGCAACATACAATATCAGTTTTGTCAGGTATACAAAAATATGATTGGAGTAAGCAAAACATATATCTATCTGCTTATCAAGGTTTGGAGTAAACGCCACGCAAGAGAGAGTCCAATTATACGAATAGACAGAAAACCAACACGCAGCCCCACCGTCCTGCCCCTGACTAAAGCACCCTAGTGCCTGTCTGAGTGTCGATCATCCGGATTTAAGGCCTTCTATCGAAAAACAATAGTAAAATATAAGTTCACATGAAGTAGAGGCGTAGGTAGAAAGAATCAAGGTTAAAAAATTCGGCGAAATTCGGCGAAATTTCGCCGAAATTTCGGATTTCGGACCCCCCGAGTTTGGAAATACCGGATGAATTTAAAATTTTTCGAAAAAATTGAAAATGCTACAGTAATTTCGGGAATTTCGGCGAAATTTCGGGATTTTGAACCGGTTTTGCAGGTTTTGTGGCCGGATTTGACCGGAATGGCATCAATAACCTATAAGAAAGTGATCTTCAATGATAATTTGTCCAAAAAGTTAATTTTTTAGACATTTTAAAGTTTGAACAGAAACACTGTCGGAATTTTATAAAATTGAGAAAGTCTTTTCATGACATGAAAAATTTATGGTACCATAATAAGATAACTAAGATCATACAGAAAAATTTTGAAAATATTTTAACTTCGTTTGTTATATTTTAAAAATAAAAAACAGAATTAGCATTAACAAGGTAGTAAGAGAGTTAGAATTTTATAAGTTTATTAATGTCTGATCATCACCTGAAATTTTTATGAGAAGTTATTAATTATGTGATAACCCTTCTGTAAAAGTTTTAGAAAATTTGAACCTGTTTTGGCTACTCAATTAAAATGTATAAACGGTATGAATACGCGCTCTGAAGTCCGAAAACTGGGAAGTAACATATTCACATTTGTTGGGAATTTTTTCTTTTTTGATCATGATCTCAAAATTTTATGAGAATATCGTCGATGCGTTCCAACTATGTACAATTTTTTTTATAATTTTTGCATGCTCGAAACTATTCCAAAAAAATGTAATGTCAAGTAGCATTTCCATATATTTTGAGATTTTTTTATGGTTAATCATGATGTCAGAATTTTATGAGAATATGATCAATGCTCTAAGAACATCCAAAAAATTTTACATAATTTTTTCGTACTTATAACTATGAGAAACAAAATTTCAAAGAAAACTTAATGGCAAGGATAATTGGTCTTTGCTTTACAAAGATGTTTTTGGCTTCACGTAATGCAGACACCTCAATAATTGTCCCTTGCTTTATAGAAGACAGCACTCGTTTCACATGCATGCACTATACACTCATTTTCACTTTCCTCTACTTCCTGCCTCTCAAGCCGGGCGACCTTCACGATGATGAGCGAGCTGCCGGTAGCGATGAGGAAGCGAAACTCGATGATGAGCGAGCCTCGAGAGTGGTTCAACGACAAAGTCGACTCTCCCAAATGATGATGGAACAAAAAGCGACCAATATGAAATGCACTTCCGTTCACACCAAGATCTCCACCAACATCACAACATGGGGTTAGCCTCTCCGGGAGGGGCTCACAGAGGCGACCCGTAGTAAGGGGAAAGGCACGTCGAGTGGTGGGGGTGAGCGACGAGGAACACAACCACGGATGATGCGAGCTCATGGTATAGCGATCGATCTTCCGACCATTTGGGGTTCTCAACGAGCATGGTGGGTATGGTTCAATACCATATGGAGGAGATCGAGTGCGTGTAGGTTACGGACAAAGTGTTGATGGATCTAGCATGTCTTCGCTATTTGACTACACTGATCCATACGTCGATCCGTACGCGCGGCACTCATCTGTTAGTGTTAGTTATCTTTTCCAGTCCGAGAAACCTAGTGCTTGGGAGTCTAATTATGAACATTGGAAGTCTGCCTGGCTACCACGGGATATGACCTGGGAAGAATACAAGCAACAACATGAGCGGAGGTATCACGAGGTCATTGTTGACAACGCGAGGTGGAGTTTCAACCACGGTCCTACTACTACTCGTGAGGTACGTCATGCAAATATATATTAATTTCATTCTCATATGCAATGGTCTCTCAAAGGCTTAGCATTTATTGGTACACTTGAAGAATTAATTAGGCCACTTTTGTTTGAAGGTTAGAGTGACCAAAATTTGATCATGTTGGCTGGACTTGGCATGCATATGGTGGTCATATAGCACTCTTACCCAGAAGCATTACAACAAGCACTTGCCTCGCATGGCCCATGGTAGTCGTGCGCATTGTGATGCAAGCATGCAATAAATTCTCATATGTATCCATTTTATTTCGTGTCTATTAATTTTCATGCAAATATATATTGATTGTGTTGAATTGTGACTCAAACTCGAATTTGATCAACATGTCAAAAATTTCTAACTTCACAGGATTTTAAAAATTCTTTAAGTTTGATCAACACCTCAAAATTTTATACAAACATTAATATTACATCAAGACCATCTACCAAAATTTTCAAAAATTCTAACATCGTTACAACAAGTTTTCATTTTTTCCAATGTGTCGGTAAGCCTTTTAATAGGATAGTACCACTGTTCGAATTTTAAAAAATCATCAAGCTTGATAATCATCTGAAATTTTGTGAGAACATTAATTATGGATCATAACCATGCAAAAAAATTCAATAGTTTCTAACTTCATTTGTACCATTTTCCATTCGGATCAAACTTGTCGGTCGTTGTTCTATCAGGACAGCATCACTCTCGAATTTTGAAAATTCCTCACATGTGATAATCAGCTGAAATTTTTATGAGAACACTAGTTATGGATTATAACCACGCACAAAAATTTCAATAGTTTATAACTTCATTTGTACCATTTTTCATTCGGATCAAACTTGTCGATCGGTGTTTTATCAGGACAGTACCACTCTCCGAATTTTTAAAAATTCCTCAGATGTGATAATCAGCTGAAATTTTTATGAGAACATCATAAATGTGTCAGGAACCTACAAAACAAATTTCAAAATTTTTCGTTAACGTTTCGACCTCTTTTCAGCCGGCAAAAAAAATTTCGAAATTTCCGTAATTTCGCCCGAAATTTCGGGTTTTTCGCCCGAATTTCGGATTTTAATTTCCGGATTGGACCGGATTTGAATTTTTAAATTCAAATTTTGTCCGAAATATTTCCGAAATCTAAAAATTTCGCCGAAATTTCGCCGTCCGGTCTGGGCCGAAATTTATTCCGAAACCGAAATTTTAAACCTTGGAAAGAATATCATTTAATGAATTTGGATATCTTTTAAGACACGCACATCATCCTATTTATACCTATTTAAAGGTACCAGTTAATAGTGCTAAAGGCGTTTTTTATCTTTATGGATGCGCCTTCATTCATTCTTTGGATATTTTTGAGGCAGAGAGGCCATCCTATTTATACCTATTTAAGGGTACCGGTTAATAGTGTTAAAGGCGTCTTTTATCTTTATGGATGTGTCTTCATTGAGTCTTGAACCGTCACATTCTTTGGTCAACCATCGTAAGTTATCAGATACACTAATAACCGCTTTCACGCTAATCACGTGGGAAACTATCATGACTCCAGACTAGTTTACTTGATCAGTACTTATAAAACCGTACGATTGGTCGTCATTGCTTAGGATTGGTCGTCTCTTGGTCATAACTTGTCGTCATTGGCTTCCGACTAGTTTGTTACTAAAGGGGATAAGGCTTCTTGTCGGGACCCGAATACGCAAATTCGGACCCTCTGTGTATATTGCACTAGCCCAGAATCACACTAGTGCACATAGTAACAACATAGATGAAGTGAGGTCAATGGTAGTCATCTCTGACGGTTTTTAGCTAAAACCGTCAGTGATGAGGGGTCTAATATAAGCCTTTTTGTAGTAGTGCCATCTTCCATAGCAAGTTGAACAGAACCAGGTCGGGTAATGGATACAACAACGAAAGGATATTCCTATTTGGAAGATAACTTGTTAACATTTGACATATGCTATATTCTTATAAGAACCAAGTCACTCACATTAATGGTACATGGTTGAACACTTCTATTGTAATATCTCCGTAGCCCTTGTAAATAAGTTGCTAACCTGATAAGTGCTCGATCATGTTTTTATTCAAGAAGGTTGGTATCATCTTCATGTTGCTCGTCTTAATTGACTTTATCATGGTGGTCAACTCGTGTTATTCCTAAAGAATTTTATTGGGTAACATAGCTTTGGTGTTTCACATATAGCTCTACTAGAGTTATTCTACCCAAGCCCCCGAGCATACTTTGAGATGATCCAAGACTCATTTTGTCATACCTTGTATAATTTGGCCGTTAGCACACTCAACTTCTCCATTGCTTTGAATGTGAGCAACAGAAGCAAAATAAATCTTTATGCCTATTTCATCACAATAATCTTGAAACAGGTATTTTGAATTGTGTGACCACATTTTTCACAAAGAATTTCTTTGCTACTCATGTTGTAACTGTTGTAATTAGCTTAGCTTCAATTTATTTTGTAAATGTATCGATAGCCACAAATAAAAATGTGTACCCATGAATTGCCTGTGGTAGGGTCCAAGTATACCAATTCTCCATGTCGACAATGGCCATAACAATGTTATTGACTGTAATTGATTGGTTAGTTGGTGTACCTGGAGAGCATGAAATTGACATCTCTTACAAGTCTTTATAAGATGCATTGCATCTTGTAGCGCAATGAGCCACTAATAACCTCATCAGAAAGCTCTATTGACCAGTGTTTGATATCAAGCATGTGTTCCACATAAGCCTCTATGTATTTCATTAAGTAATTTATTCCCGTTTTCTTGGGATAGAACGCATTAGAACACCATGTGTAACTTTTCTTTGTCAACCAGTTTGTACATTCATATCTTTCGAATTAATTTATCCTTTTCGTATGAATGCTCGGCACTGTCCCATGCACTAGATAGGTTTTCAATGGTTAAACCCAATTTGCGTCATGCTCGAGTATGGTGACCTCTGAAGTGGTTAGTTGTTCCTCTCTAGATGTAAATAGGGAGGGTTTAGACAAATATTCGATGAAAACACCTATTGGAATATGTGAACATGACGAGCCCAATTTTTACAATTGGTCTGCTAAAGTACTATCTTTTCACGGAATGTATTGGACTTCGAAACTACTAAAGTATTTTTTTTCAAATTCTACGCTTCATCTAGGTAGTGAGCCAATGTCTCATCAGAACATTGGTTTGCCTTACTAACCTAGTTTATGATTAGTTGCGAATCACCTTTTGCTAAAATTCGATGGACACCAAGGGATTTAGTTGCTTGGAGCTTGGCTAGAAGACCTTCATGCTCTTCCATATTATTTGTAGTAGGAAATTGTATTTTGATTATGTGATATAATTGGTGGCTTTGTGGCGCTACCAGTACTATACCAGCTCCTCGATCCTTTAAGTTCTCGAGAACCATCAAAATAAAACCTCTAGTAGTCATCTGAGTTGTAGTCATTCTATTTTGGTGGTTCAAAATTAGTTTATTTAGCGATAAAATCTGCCAAAGCTTGAGATTTAATTATTGTCCAAGCAAAGAAATGGATATCAAATTACTCAAGTTCTACTACCCATTTAGCAATACCACTAGTTGCTTCTTGCTTACGAAGAATGCTTCTTAAGGTAAAGATGATGGTACTATAATCTTATGTGACTGAAAATAATGACTTAGCTTACGAGAAGCTATTAATAGAGGATAAAGTAATTTTTGGACTTAGGGTAGCACTCCTTTGGTCCATGTAATACTTCACTTATGTATTAAACAAGTCGTTTGACCTTATCTCATTGTGGGACCAGAAATGTATTGACCACATTAGGTGTAGCAGCCAAATATACCAACAAAGGTTCTCCTGAGTAGGGTGATACTAATATGGGTGGGCTTGCTAAATCAGTTTTAATGTCTTAAAAGGCTTTACTTGCTTCATCCGACCAGTGAAATTCATCATGCCTACGGATCACCTTAAAGAAAGGTAACCCACGTTCGCCTAATCGAGAAATGAAGCGACTAAGTGCTGTCATTCAACCCGTTAATCTTTGAACTTCCTTCAAAGTAGAAGGTTGTGTCATGACTCGATGGCTCCAATTTTTTCAGGATTAACTTCAATTCCATGAGAAAAAAATATGAAAACCAAGTAACTTTCCAGAAGAAGCACCAAAAATAACTTTTCTAGATTCAACTTGATCCATATTTATTCAATTTATTAAAGATTTCTACCAAACTAGACAAATAATAAGAGCTTTCCATGCTCTTTAAAATGAGATAATCTATATAAGATTCCATATTATGCCCTATCTGGTCTACAAATGTCTTATGCATCAGGCACTGGTGTGTGGCATCAGGTTTTTTCAACCCAAACAACAACTTAACGTAGCAGTCGAGACCGAATGGGGTGATGAAGGTAATCTTCATCTTCTCTTGCGATACTTATTTGATGATAGCCAGAGTAAACATCTAGAAGACTCATTAATTCACATCTTGTAGTTGAGTCGACTAGTTGATCAATACAGCGTAAAGGGAAATCATCATTAAGGCAAAGCAGTATGTAAACGGGAAAAATCAACACACATGCATCACTTACCATTGATTTTTCTGACAATGACCAGGTTTGTGAGCCAATCTGGGTGGTCTACTTTGTGAAACCAGTATCTAAGAGTTTATCTATGTTAAATGGCTTCTTGCTGATGAAAAGCACAATGTCGTATCTTCTACTTTATTGGTTGCTTGTCAGGCCATATGGCTATCCTATGCTCGATTACCTCCTATGAAACTCCGAACACATCGGATGTTTTCCACACAAACACATATGTGTTTGTCAGGAGGAAGGCTATGAGCTGGATTTCCTATTTCTCTTCCATTCCTGACCAACCTGAATTGTCTTGGATTGGTCATCAGGGTTGAATGGCACTAGCTTCACTTCTTAACTGGACTGAGGACTTGTTTTTAGCTAGATGGCTTTGCACGCTTTTCAGCCTTCCTTGGAGTTGCTTGGCGGTGGCTAAGGACTGTCTCTTCAGTTGAGATAGGACTGGGAAAGTACCCACCATCAAAGTTGCTTGGGGTAGTAGCATCGTCTCCGCCATCTCTATCTAACAGAATGGGTTGCGGACGGCATAGGCTCTCCCTCGGGAATATACTCAAGGTAGATGTCGCACATGCATGCCACCTCGTGGACGTAGTCCTCATCCATGAGGTTGGTGTAGTCGGCGAGATCAAAGATGTTCTCCCTTTCATCGATAAGGACACAAGAACATCACGGTGGCAATCTTCGACTTGACGCAGCTCTCCTTCTAGTGCCAACTGTCAATGATTGGGACCTAGGACCCTCTATCAGACTTACGAAAAAATGAAATATGACAGCAAAATCAAGTAGAAACTTTATTACTGTGGACAAAAAGAATGTTACAAGAATGAATTCGGATGTCTTTTAGGGCACACAGACCAGGCAATTAGTACTGCTAAAAGTGCCTTTTGTCTTCACGAACGTGTTTTCATTGAGTCCTAAACTGTTACATTCTTTGGTCAACCGTCGTGTCTCTTGGCTAACCGTCATAAGTTGACGGATGCGCCAATAACCGCCTTCACGTTAATCACGTGAAAAGCTACCATGTCTCTTGACCAATTTACGTGATCGGAACTTATAAAACCGTATGATTACTCGTCATTGGCCAGGATTAGTCGTCTCCTAAAGAGGATAAGACTTCATTTAAATCATAGTCATAAGATATAATTATTATGTTAAGTAGCCTTCTAATATATAGAAAAGTATTGATTCAGTCAAGAATTCTTGTCAGATCGTAAAATTCAAACGATCCAAATAGACACTTTAAACAACGTACTCTGTTACTTTTTCCTTAATACGAACTGACACATGCGCTCTCTCATTTATCCTTCGCACATCGTACATCATGATGCCACCATACACAAACATGCAATCTACACCAAACGACGACGGAATAACATCTACCATACACAAAGATGTCATTTATATTTTTGCACTTTCACAAAGACATATCTATAAAACGCTATATTGCCTCTCTTTATTATATTTTTAAAAAGCGTGTCTTACTCTAATCCATACTAACAAAGAACATTGGAAATAGCTAAATAGGAGGGGTATTGAAGAAAAAATGTAAAAAAAATCATGTCAAAATTGTAGAATTATATGTATTTAGTAAAAACAAATTGAAATCTAGAATAACATATATTCAGAAACGGATAGAGTTGTACAAGGTTTCAAATTTCGTTTTGGGAGTATATCTCGGAGGCGATCGAAATCCAAAATTTCGATGAGATTTTATAATTTTGGACGACATCCATACAAAATTCAAATACGGAATTTTTTGAAACGGGATTTCGGAGATTTCGGCCGAAATCTCGATAAATTTCAACCAAATGAAAAATAGTCCAAACCATGTTACAAAATTTTGAAAAGTTTTGTGGATGGTTCTAACACATCACTAATGTTCTCATAAAATTTTCAGATGATGATAAAGCATAAGGAATTTTTTAAAAATCTGACAGTGCTACTATCGTGATAAAAGTCTTACCAAAAAATTTCAACCGAATGAAGATTCAAACCACATTATAAAATTTCGAAACTTATTGTGGATGGTACTGACATATCAATAATTTTTTCATAAAATTTTCAAATGACGATCAAGCCTGAGTAGTTTTTAAAAATACTGACAGTGCTACTGTCCTATTAAAAGTCATACCGGCAAATTTCAACCAAATGACAAATGGTTCAAACCATGTTAGAAACTTTTGAAAAAATTTGTGCATTATTTTGACTGATCATTAATATCTCATAAAATTTTCAAATGATGATCAGGCCTGAGAAATTTTCAAAAATTCTGACAGTGCTATTGTTCTAATAAAAGCCTTGTTGAGTACATGTATTACATCATCCATAGATTTGATTGAGCAACCAAAAAATGTTTAGAATTTTTAAAACTTTTATATAAGGATTTTGAGGCAATAATTAAGCTCTCCTAAAAATTTTGTATAATGATTATACTTGAGCGAATTTATAAAATTCTAGCACTGTTACTGCCTCATTTATATTCCTTCTGTTTTCGATTTTTCAAACATAACAAATGAAGTTCAATTATTTTAGGAAATTTTCTGTATGATTCTAGACTACTAAAAATGGTACCATAAATTTTTCAGAGTTTGATAAGGCTTGTACATTTTTATAAAAATCTGAAAGTGCTTATATTATTTTTATAAAATGCCTCAAAAATTCTGTTTTTCCACAAAAAATCATAGAAGATGACATTCTTAAGAGGTATTGATCCAAATCTGGTCAAAAAAAGTAAAAAACCGATCAAAATTACCGAGATTTAAGTGAAATTTGTCAAAATTTTTGAAATTGCTGCAACACTTCGATTTTTTTAAAAAAAAAATTATTCGGTCAGGATTTGCAATCTCTTCGTGGCCTTTCAAAATTTCGCCGGGATTTTGAACCTTAGAGTGGGAAACTAAACTAATTAAAGAGTGTCGTCTAAGCAAAAAATTAGAGTTGTTCCTGCAAATGCAATGTACCCTCATCATCACGCAGACCGATCCCTTGAAACTAGGCTTTAGTTAATTAATTGGGCATGCACAGCATATATGCCTCCCCTGTAAAGTGCGGATTTGCTCAAGTACGAACGACGCAATTGGGTCGAGAACTCGAGATCCGAACGCATTGGTCGTATCACATCTCCAAAATCGCGATGTGATGTAGAGAACAAATATAATCGATGCCCATGCATGCTGGGACACGGCCATTATTTTTGTTTACAGCTCTCGAGTCGAGTTCCTGAAGCAGCTGTGGTTCGTTGGAAAGAGGTGCGAGGCACATGCATTCCGGCACCAACTTTACAACATGGCCCAGCCGGCTTTTTGGATATCATCACTTTTTTTTTCTCATGAGTAATTTGTTTTGCAAATCTGGTTTTTTTAACGTAATTATAAAAATAGTCTCATTTCTAACAGCAAACACGCCGAAAAAGGTGACACGTGCCACTTTTCGCTCACCCGGACGGTGGGACTTGCCGCTCTCCCAGAGCACGGTAGGTGCTCAGAAAGTAACACGTATTACCTTTCGGTACTTTCGTGGTCGGCGATAGAACTATTTTTGTAATTGTGTTCACAGGAATACCAGATTTGCTAAAAATTACTATAAAGCTAGAGAAATGATGATTTCAACCTTTTGTACCCATCGAATACATTTGTCAATTGACCGTTGTCGTTGTTCCAACAGTGATCGCAAGCTACTCCATCCATTCCTCAGTACGTATATTCCCAGAAAAACTATCCCATAAAAATGCACTATAACACCGATTAAGAGCGATTATAATAATAAAGTCCTCTACTTACTCTTTCTCTCATTCATATTATCTAGAGTAAGTAATAAAGTCAACTTGTACAATAATCATCTCTAAAGGTTGTCTCTAGAGAAACACTAAAGTATTTAATTTGGACATTCAACGCTAACTTTATCTTTGAGGTTATTGATAAAACACTAATTTTAGCACTAAGAACTTCATCTTTGTGGCTATTAGCAAAACACTAACTTCAACACTAAGAGTCGTTCGCGCCAGCTTCAACACTGACTTTTAGCTGACGATAGCATCTATATTCCCGTGCGATGCTGGCTACTAAATAAGAGCCGGATCTCTTCTCTCTCCTTTTTTCTAACTCTTCATATAGGATAAAACTGATATGTATATACTAAAAATAAGCTAAGATAATCTTATGGCGAGAACTAGTGTCCGGACTTCTATTTTTGGAATGTTGCGTCGGACGCTCGGTGCAACACTTTTTTTAAAATGTGTTCACCATTTTTTTTCGATGTGTGCAATGCTCGATGCAACATTTTTTTCAACGTGTGCAACATTTTCTTTCGCGCACACATTTTTACTGTTATCGAAGAAAAATGTTTCACGCGTAGGAAAAAATATTTCACGCGTAAAAAAAATATTGCAGCGTTCGAAAAAAAACAGACGTCCGAGGGCTAGCAATTCCGTAATCTTATTGTACATATACCCTAACAGATAAACTCACGACCGACTGACATTGACAGATAGATTCAAGAGTTCCTAGGAAGCTTTAGAATAATCCATATAATAAACTTGGTGGACTTCCGGCCACCATATTCATTTGAGCCGGAAGTGAGCCGGCTTGGCTCGTAGCTCGAGCCGAACTGGAAAAATAAATTGTGTTCGGGTCCTTTTTTCGTGAAAAAGAAATTACGTTTAGGTCTTTTTTCGAAAAAAAACGTTACAGTTAGGTCCTTCTTTTGTGAAAGAAAAACATAGTACGCTTATACCCTTTTTGGATTTTTGAGCCTCACGCTCAGGCCCTTCTTTGGAAAATCAAAATTACGTTTAAGTCCTGTTTAGGGAAAAAACACGATTAGATCTTTTTCATGAAAAAATATATATACTACGTTTAAGTCCTTTTTTTCATCTTTTTTAGCGTTCCGTTTAGGTCCTTTTTCGGAAAAAAAAAACCCCTTCAGGTCATTTTTCGCCGAATAAATGCGGAAAAAACGCGATTATGTTTGTATCATTTCAGACGTTTCGCGTGTTTTCTTGATTTTCTCGTGTGGGAAGCGGCAATCGCATATTTTCTCGATTTTCTCGCGTGTGGAGCGACGGTCATGACTGACACGCCGCGGTTAATTATAGTACACTACATACGTCGGGAAGTTGGACGAACGGCACCTTCGGTTAATTCTTCAATTGCCGGCTAAATATGTATGGTCCAACCGACGCGTGGAATTTCTTTAGGGTATAAGGCAACGCACATTACTCATACACATATTCACATACACGTAAGTGCATATTTTACACACGCTAAGAATTCTATTTTTCGATGAACGAGTACGCATGCGTGTACCGAGTGAGCGAGCGTGTTCGAGTTATTTCTTTAGGGGTATAAGGCGACGCAGAAACCTATTTTTCAATGAACGAGTACACGTGTGTATCCAGACGGGCGTGTACCCGAGTGAGCCAGCACGTTCGAGCGGACTCGAACACAGGCAGGCCAAGCGCTTTACGGACGCTCGAGCCAACCGAGCAACGCTCGGTTCTCACCGATGCGTGGATTTAATCACGATAATGTACGACTTCATTAATTCCGTGACATTTCAATTGAACTGTATTCGAATGTATGGCAGGTTTTGTTTTGTTTTCTAAAGTATAAAGCGGACACATACAATCCACGTATACCACACATGGTTTTTGTCACAAGCCCTCGGTAGGATTGCCTAAAATTAAAATGTGCCATTTCACTGTCAATAAGGTTGTTTCCTATTCCTGGTAGCTAGGGAATTGATCACTTTTCTAACTTTCTTTCTCTCAATTTTTTTTGTAAATTTGACTCCTTTTTTAAAGAAATTGCAAATCTAGCCCCCTCATCGTGTAAGACGCGACAGGCAACACTTGTCCCCTACCACGTTTAGGGAGCGTGAAAGTCGGCACGGCCACACCCGAGGAACACAACAGCTAGCTAATACAACAGCGGGGGGCGAGCACGGGAGCAGGCGCTGTCGCGCCTGAGGAGCACAGAAGGAGCGTTGCCGCGGTCAGTGAGTCGAGAGTCACTACCGCAGTGGAGGAGCGTGGTAGGTGCCTTTCGCAGTAGGGTGGAGGCTAAATTCGTAAAAAAAAATTAAAAAAAAAAGCTAAATTTGTAACAAAAAAAAATAAGGAGCTAGAAAATAGACCAACCGTAGCTAGGCTGCTTGCCATTTTCTTAGTTAATTGGCTTTCATCGCCTGAATGCAGCCGCCCAGCCGGGACAATGCCTTTCTCTTGCTTCTTTTATATTTGTAAACGGAGAGAGTAGTTAATTGGCTTTTCGAGGAACAGAAGCTTTCAGAGCAAGCATGATGACACGTTATCAGAAGCAAACGCGATTAGATAGTTGCTAGTTTTGAGAGATTGCGGGGCAGCTCAGCTTCTGCTAGCTGTTGACACCGGTCAAGAAAATAATAATTGCATCTCCACCGGTCAAGAAAATAATAATTGCATTTCCTTTTTAATACTTATTTATAGAACAGTACCTAAGAAATACTCTCTCTCTCTCTCCAAAGTTATAAGATATATTTTTTAATATTTTTATCTATAAATATAATGTATTTCATATTTCAATTCAAAATTAGTGTGATGTTGCCTCTATGTCTCTAATAAATATTTAACTTTACTTTATATTCTCTATATGTATGTATGTATGTATGTATGTATGTATGTATGGAATAGTATTTACGGATAATAATTAAGAGTAATCTAGTATTTGTACTAAAAGAAATGTACCGTACAGCTTGCTTGAGGTGGTTGCAAATGATTACACATGTTTAGCTTTAGAACTGCACCATCCGATACTGGTTCGTTCTCCGACTTTCGTCCGGCCAAAAGTGTCAACGAGCGCCCTCCAAACTAACTTATTCCATACATAGGGTGATAGGGAAACATCATTGATTGTTGGTGGAAGATTAAGACGAACAAAGGGATTGTTTGATGTATATTAAACCGGCTATACATGTGGCTTCACCTATAAAACTACTGACTTCGGCTTGTACTCCCTCCGGTCCAAATAGTTATCGGTGTGTGATACGTACAATCAAACTTTTGAAAACTTAGCTATTGTTATCTTTTTAAATATTTAGATTGAATGCATGAAAATCATATGTGTAGATTCCTCTCAAAACGTACTTTCATAATATTACAATTTTATTGAATTTTTAAAATACATTATAATAGAAATTAGTGGTCAAAGTTGAGTTTTGAGGACCATGTCGATGTCCAAAACGACAACTATTTGTGACCGGTGGGAGTGTCTGGGATGCACTCTTGGCGAAAAGAGGATCCGAACCTCTTGCTTAACAACGGTAACTTTTTGAGACCACCTTTAAACTTTATTACAATTAGCAGGGAATATTGTCGGGACCTAAATATGCAAATCTGGACCATCTGTGTATATTGTACTAGTCTAGGATCACGGTAGTATTCACAGTGGCAAAAAAGATTAAATATCACAATCATACACAACGCAAATATAACAAAAGACTATTTATTAAATAAAAGATAATTGATTGACCTTATGGTCAACTTTACATTATTAGACCACATATGGCTTAAACTTTAAGAAAGATAACAACAGCGAAATGAAAAACTTCATAGATAAGTCATCAATATGACACAGGTAACTGGTTTGCTCTTAGTAACTCGCCCCCTCCTAGTACTCCTCCAAAGAAGGTATAAACTCATCTTCAACTGATGATTTTATTGTGGCAAGGATGAGTACATAAAACAATAAACAAGTTGCGCACAGAATGTAACTCTATTACAACTACATGCAAGCTTATTCCAAAGAATGGCTGATATAGCTATTTTGCAGTAAAGCAGCATTTTCACTTGAATAAAATAAATAGATTTGAATGGTAGCCTCTTGCCACTTGTCTCAAGCTAAATCATTTACCACTACAGTTGATTATCGTACAACACATGCCATCAACAACTCAATATCATTGTGTGACAACACATGATACACCCTCTTCATAAACATGTTCCATATATTATTAGTCAAATTTGAATTTGCACTTTCAAAGATATCAATTATATGTATCATGGCTAAGCAACTACACACGACCTAAACAACCCACGTTAGTATCTATTAGCAACCAACTAATATTTATCAATCCTAGGGAGATAAATAAATATGGCATAGCAAATGACAAGGTATTTATAATCCAATAGGGTTGAATAACTAATTCCCAAAATATTTGAAAATAGGTATAAGCATAAAATAACATGCAATAGATTAAAACAAAATAGCATTTGTAAAACTAGTTTCAACATGATTAAAATATAACTTGCCTTGGAACAACTCTTGATCTTAGCCTGGACTTTGAACTTGAGTCAACTCCACACCTTCGAACGTGTCTACAAAAAATAAAAGATAAATACCAAAATAAATATAAACAGTGAATAAAAACTCCAAAAATTATAAAATTTACCAAAAAGTATATATGCTTGAATTTATATGAATTTAAAATTTTCAATGGACTCAATCAGAGTTTGTATGAAGGAGAATGGACTCTCGAAAGGTTCATAAAAAATAAAATCCAGAAAAATAAAATAAAATATTCCTATATTATTCCTGACAAGTGGATCCGAAGGTTTTTAATTAAAACAAAATTCAAAATTTTCCCCCACAGAGACTGATATGTGGGCCCTACATGTCATACTCACACTGATGTCATGATGATGTCACATGACACGAGACAACCATCAGGTCATGACACATCGGCATGGAGGCGCGCATGACTCAATGGTCACCGATGGCCTTCTCCGGCAATTTGGGTGGCCTCAACGAGAATGTAGCGATACGATGAACAAGATGACACAACTGTCACGACCCTTGGGGCACTCCAACGACAGCGAAGACCACAGAAGCGGCGGCAACTCAGCCTCGACGGTGACATGGAGCTCTGGTGACGCTTCGCCAAACCAAGGCACACATCGGGTAAAATGAGACGAGACGAAGAGGATGAGGTAGGTCACGGGTCTCAGGGCTCACCTGTAAGTTCAAGATCCATTAGATTGATTTTGGTGGTTAATAACAAAGCTAATTGTGAGACTAACTTCTTTGATAATTATGATTGTAAATAGTCTCACTTGGATGAAATAATGGAAATATCAAAGGTATGCGTTCGATGTCAAATCCATTCTATCTTGTTGCTTTTCTTGGATAAGTTCCATTCATTTGGTTTAATAATCAATGACAAATCTAAATAAAAAACTAACTCTTTTGATTGAGTACAATTGTATTAGTCTCATTTGGATGTTCAAATTGAACATCTTGAATGTATGCATTCTATATCATATTTTTACATCTTGTTGCATGCTTTGAATTCAAAATATAAGGTGAACTCTCTAAATATCTTAACTTGGATATGTGAATAGTGCTTCCAACTCATATGTATATGTATGCACACATTTAGGGGGAGTTCATTTTATATCTTGAATATATGCTCAAATTTCATTCATTCGATTCTATAGTCAAAGATAAATATGAATATGAGACAAACTCGTTTGTCAAGTATGATATTTATTAGTCTCAAATTGAATGAAAAATGGAACTCTCAAAGGTATGCATCCGACTTTCACATTATTATACATGTTGCATTCCTTTGATGTAAAATGTAGGATGAACTGCAAAATAGTTTCAAGTTGAATATGTGAATATTATTTCCAACTCATATATATGTGTATGCACACATTTAATGGAAGTTCATTCTACATCTTGATGTTTCAATAGTATTGATCCTTTTTCTTCTTCCATATATTTTGAGGACCTTTACATTAAAACACATATTTTGAGTATATGAAGCTTGTAATATACTCATATTGATCTAACAGTCAAATTAATTTACAAGTGAGTTGTCATCAATTAACAAAGAAATAGATTAAATTATCTAGTTCCTCCATTATGTGTTAATGGTGTGCCTTAGTGATTTATGACAACTGGATGTATTATTTTAAGGATCTTCAACTTGAAAACACGCTCATTGAGTATATGAAGCCTTTGTGCTTGAAATATACTCAAATCAATTTAAATTCAATTAAGTGCTAATTGAGTTGTCGTCAATCATCAAAGAAGTAGATCAAAGGATCTAGGCTCTCCATTATGTGTTAGTTGTATGCTTCGATGATTTGGGACAACCGTATATATTGGACTAACATTTTCTATGAGTTAATGAAATAGGTTGAGTCCAACGATGAAGACTTTGGATGACATCATATGTTGATGGTCATCAAGTCAAAGATTTAGGATGAAAGATGTCATCATGTGTTGATGGGTGTCAAGAAAAGATCCCAAAGTGAAGGGAGTTCGTCATGTGTTGATGAACAAGACGAGAATCCGAACTTGGAGAAGAAGATGATCATCATCAAGTGAAAGCTCCAAGTGGTTGCGTGAGACAAAGGTATAACTAGCATAGGGCTAAGAATGTTTTCCTAGTCTTTTACCAGTCTCAATGTTTGGTTGGAAGACCGGACTGCTAATATAGGTTGTCATACTCTATTAAGAGGGGTCGAGTCTTATAGCTTGAGTCTCCTCATGCGTTGATGGCTCAATCTCGCTTGCTCTAGCTCACCTCTTGATTTGGTTTTTGTATGGAGCAAATTATTACGAATGTGTTTTGCAAATATTTATAGCTCATGCTTGCAATTTTGTCGATGTGTTCTTCGCATGGAGCTTTGATTTGCAAATTTGTTTTGCAAATAGGAGAAACTCACGCTTGATGTTGATTTGCAAAATGTTGAAATTCATGCAAGTGCTCTTCTTAGCATATGACTAGAGTTTGCAAATTTGTTTTACAAAATTGCTAGAGATCATGTGTTGATCATCGCATGGTTATGTTTGAGTTCATGCGTGTTCTATGTGCTTTTATTTGCATGGATTGTTATTTGCAAATAAGCTGATGTTTATGAATTCGGTTTTCGAGCATGTGACTAGAATTTACAAATGTGTTTTTCAAATTGTTTTGATCATGAGTTGATCATCACATGGCTCAGGATTTAATCTTGTTGACTCTTGCTAGCTTGTAGTCACGCTCTTGATCAAGTCTATGTGAGGGATTTTGAGAAAATTAGACTTTAGACTTGAGTGGCTACACTGGAGTTTTTGTGATATTTGAAAATATATACGGTTGATTAAATCTTGAAAAAGGGTGAAAATTGTAGCCCTCTTGATAAGCTTTCCGTAGAGTACAAGATCACCTAAATCGAACTTCAGATTAAAAAGTTATGATCATTTTAGTTGCTAAAACGGTGGTACAACCGATTTTTACATGGTGGTAGTGCCGCGCTATTGGCACTACCGATTTTTACATGACGGTAGTGTCGCCCAATCAGCACGACCGCCCCCTGGGAAGCGATAGTGCTGCTCAAGCGGTAGTACCACTCCAGAAGGCCGGTAGTTATTTTTCAGAGCCGTATTTTTGAGTTTTTGGGGTCAAAAATGTTGTCACTACTGAGATTTACATGGCGATAGTGCCAGGGGTTATTGTAGCAATCGTTATTTTCAGTGCATTTAATGCCCAGAGCTATCTGTTACCGCTGAGGTCGGTACTACTGAGATTTACATGGCGGTAGTGCCGAAAATTGAGTGAATTTTCTGATTTTGCCCCCAATGGCTAGTTTCTTTGTGAGGCTTTAAAAGGGCTCGAGTTAGGAGGATTTTGCTGCTGCTCTTGCACCCATTTGAGGTATACAATTGAGAGCAAAACCTCTAGAGCACATAGAGCCATGTTTGAGTGATTTGAGAAGCTTTTGTGCTAGAGTTTCTTGTTTATTGACTCTGTGTTCTTTTTACTTTCTCTTGAGCTAGTGCAAGCCTCTCATCTCAATTGTGCATGTGTTGCACCTTGTGAGCAAGGAGAGAAGGTTTCTAGTTGCATGTGTTGCATCTAGAGAAGGATTAAGCATCTTTGTGTATGTGTTGCACTTGGTGAGGATCAAGCAAGAGGCTTGATTTGTTACACTTGGTGTTTGCTGACACCTAGACGGCGTGAAGGAATCGTTGATTTGGTGTCCTTTTCAAAGAAGATTGTGAGAAGGCACGGCGAGTTGTGAAGGTTAGAGCTCACCTACCCAGAGGAGGGAAGAGCTACCGCTAGTGGATTCGAGGTGCTTGGCTTAATTCACGGAGCTGGTCCAATTTAGTTGGGCTTACCTCAATATGGATTAGGGAAGACCGGCAAGTCTCCGAACACCACAATAAAAAAATTGTGTATTAATCTTTAGTTTGTTTCTTATTACTTATTTACATTCTTGCAATTTACATTCCTAGAATTAAATTGCTTACTTGTCAACCTAGGATTGCAAACCTTGATCATAGATTTAGGTTGTTAGTGCACTTAGTTGAGATTAGTCGATTTAGACTTTAATTGGACAAAAACCGTTTTGATTTACGCCTCCGCATATATACTAGGTTTTGGCCAAAGTGTTTTTAAGAGATAATTTTTAAAACCGCCTATTCACCCCCCATCTAATCGGCATCCTCGATCTTACATCACTGACAGCGCAGAATCGATGACTTTACTTCGGCGGTGGCACTGTGAAATCTTCAATTTCTCGTGAAACGGAGGCGACTTGAAGCGAATGGATTTAGGGTTTGAGATGAGGGCTTCGAGGCAATCACGATGCTCTCTTTTTAAAGCCCTCTTACGATGATTTGATGAATATGTTAGAGGAGCTCAATGAGTATCTTTGGAGAGAAAAGTCCAAATATAATATTTTAAATCTTGAGCATGACTCTCTTCAAAATGATTATATGCTCAAATGTGAGCAAGAGTCTCTTCTTCTCAAGGAACTCATTAAGCTAAGAGTGGACATAGGAATTCAATGTGATATTCTAGATGATATGACATGCTTAAATGATAACTCTTGCATTTCATCTAAGATAGAAATGTCCACCTCTTATGAGGAGTTAATTGATATGTCTTGTAGCTCAAATTCAATTGCTTCTACTTCCTCTATGCTTGTTGAGACTAACCTTGTAGAGAAAATGATGAGCTCAAGGCCCAAGTTATTGAGTTAAAAATGACTTGGAGAAGTGCTACAAAGGGAAGGCCACCCTCGACAACATTCTAAGCAAGCAACGGCGCTTGCAAGACAAGAGAGGGATCGGTTACGTCTCCAAGAGGAAGAAGAACATGAAGGGCCACTACGCCTTGGTGCGCCCTTATCAAGTGGAGGTCAAGTCCACACCACCAATGAAGAGGCACACCGGCAAAGAGTAAATCAAGAAGGTCAAAAGAGGGACAAATAGCATGACGTGCTTCAATTGTCGGAAAGGGGATATTTTTGTAAGGATTGTCCCAAAGGTACCATTTCTAAGCCTATTATTATTAATAATCATTATTTGCTTAGGAAGGACAAAAATGGCAATGTGTTTGCCAAGTTTGTCAAATCTCCTAAGTCTATGCAAAATAATGATATTCATTTGCCTAGGAGAGATAAATCTAGAAGTGTGTTTGCTCAAATGCTAGATTTCCTAAGACCATGAAAAACCATGTTGATCATGTGCTTAGGAAAAATAACAATAGCAAAACATTTGCTAGATGTACTAGATCCTCTAAGCTCAGTTATTGTAATGATCATCATGTGCTTAGAAAGGAAAAACTAGCAATGGGTTTGCTAAAATTGTTAGGACTCCTAAGCCTCCAAATTTCAATGCAAATAATTCGCTTAGGAGGAATAAAAATTGCAAACAATTTGCTAGTTGTGTTATTTCATCTAAAACTATTAATGTTAGGGCCATTTGGGACCCTAAATCTATTGTAACTAACATTGGTGGACCCAACCAAAATTGGGTACCAAAAAGTGTCTAAAAAGATTTTTAGGTGCTTGAAGATGCATTAGAGGTTTGGCTCAATCAAGGAAAAGATGACTTCATCATTTGCAAAATGGAGCCAAGCATCAAGACGATCACTCCAATCATGAACCAATGCTATCCCGGTAACAAGTAATTAAATTGATAGTATTATCTTCTAGCCTTGTGTAGGTTAAGATGCATTATTCATGAAAAATCAATTTAAATTGCTTGATGATGTACTTGCTCTTGCTTCCTATATATGTTTATTGAAATCTTGAGCAAGATTAGAAGTGGCATATTTAGAGGGAGTGCTAAATCATATTCATGTATATCACATCACTATGTGTGCCCATTGTCGGGGATCGGTACCCTCGCCACGTCTAAGCATCCACCTGGGTCTCGTGGCCGCTTCCCACGAGCTCGGGGGCATGTCTCCGACCTAGAGGGTGCACTCCCCCAGCCCAGGCTCGGGTCCAGCGAGCTCGGGCTCGAGCGCGGGGACAAGGACCCGGCTCGAGCTCAATGCCACAACCTCACACCTCCCGAGGTAAACGGCATTTGTAATAATTTGTCTTTCTCGTGTAAAAACTCTCCTCTATGTGGGAATCAGTGCCAAACATGCCCCTGCGCGTGAACTAGGGCTAAACAACTCCCGTCATCTCTCAAGCAACTCCCGTCAACTCTCAACGACTGCCATCGCCTCTCAGCAACTCCCGTCAACTCGCCACGGTCACCTGACATCAGCCTCGCGACCAGGTGGCGAAGCTCCCAGAGAGCTATAAAAGGCGGTGGATCACCCCGACATGGGGGAGGGGACCCCCAGAAGAAAACGAACACTTCCGGTCGGAACACTTAGACCCTGAGGAGGGACACTCCCACTTGTATCCTCCCATGGAGCTTCATATACATCTTTCGCCTCAGGGCAAGACTGAAGTAGAGCTGTTACCCGAACCCGGGGGCTCGAACCAGTATAAACCTTGTGTTCATCGCTTCTTCCTCGGTATACATCCCGCGAGGCGCACCATTCCCGAACGAGCACGACCTCGGGCCTCGCCCTCACACGATCTACTCACATTCCCACCTCTGCGGTCAACGGTTCCGATCGTCGACACCCATATTTATATAAGTGCTAATATATGTTTTCAAAATCAAGCCATTTTAGCTAAAACTCAAAATTTGTATATCTATTAGTAATGTTTTAAAAAACTAGTTGAAAATGGTATACAAATTTTTTTGAAATGTTTTACAAAGGGTTTGGCTTTACAAAAAATCTATTTTACAAAGAAAATGAATTTCAAGTCCAAAAGCTAGTTATTAGTATCTTATTTGGGATTTAATCTTATAATTTTCTTTGCATTAAATGTAAAATGATTTTGAAAATAATTCCAAAACGAAAAACTAGAGTTGGTCATTCTTAATAACTTTAGTGTTCAAAAGAATTTCAAAAAACCAACCTAGCAAAAGTTATTTGATTTTGAAACTCACCGAAAAACTATACTTGACCTATGTTGGTCATATTATTACACTTTGTGAGTTTCACCTTTTGGACCGGATCTTGTGTAGTATCTTGGTTCAAAATGGTATTTTAGACTCATACACAAAATTCAAATCTCTATTTCTTATCTTTGCTTCATTTGAATTTTTGTGTTGTTGAAATTTGGCTTTGCTTTACTAATGGTTCTTTAAAAGGACCCTTTTGGTCAAAAAGTCAAAATCATGTTTTAAAAGGCCCAAATTTGCAAAAAGATTTGTAAAAATACTCTATTATGTATTTCAAATGTTTTACAAGCGTTAAAGTCAAAAATTCTATGTTGAAATCAAATTTGGCCAAAAAGCTTTGATTTGATCCAAAATAACCTAACTATGCTTATTATTTGATTTGGGTATTCAAGTTGAATTTCATTATCTTTATAAGTGGTATCATTGCTTCTACAAGTATTTCAAATCCTTCATGGCATGAGAATTTAAATGTTTATGAAATCCAAGATTGGAGTTGCACTTTGAAGCCCTTTATAAATTTTGATTTCCTTTTATGTCTCAAAGCGCATTCTGCCAAAATCTATTCCAAAATAAAATTCTTTTCAAGCAAAATTTGTTTCAAAATGTTTAAAGTAGTCCAAATTTGGTTTCTTCAAAATTTCAAATCATTTGGACTTCATTTGAAAAGTTTTTGCAAAAGTTTGCTATTCAGTCTACCGAAGTCAGTACTACTGCATTTGAACGGCGGTAGCACCAGAGCCCGGCACTACCGCATATGAACGGTAGTATCACCGGACTCCCAGTACTACTGGCGTTGTGTGTGCGGTAGTGCCGGTCTGGCTAGCTGAATTCTCTAAAATCTTGTTTTCTTCAAAATTAGCATTGCGATATCTCTTGATTGGAGTTTACTTTTTTGAAAATTCTTTTTGGAAAAGTTTTTTTATGATCCCTAAGTATCTCTGTGCAAATTTTCAAATCATTTGAAAAAGATTTGTTGTTGTTTCAAGTGGTACCAATTTGGTTTCATTTTCAAAAGTTTTAAGTGGTATCGACTTGTTTCTTTTTGAATTATTTTTAATTGGTATCAACTTGATCTTCATTTGATTTGATCTCAAAGTGGTATCCACTTGATATTCTCAAAAGCAAAACTTGTGCATATATCTAAATACAATATAGCTCCATGGTTCATCTTTTCAATATTATGGGAGTGTTGAGGGGAAGTTCCCTCATAACCCCACAGGCATGCCCCGCGGGTGTACCCCGTGGGAGGTCTCCTCAATCCCCGTGGGCATACCTTCAGGGCGTACCCCGTGGGAGGTCTCCTCATGCCCCGCGGGCATACCTTCCAGGGCGTACACCGCGGGAGGTCTCCTCTCGCCCCGTGAGCACACCTCCAAGGCATACCCCGTGGAAGGTCTCCTCACGCCCCGCGGGGATACCTCCAGGGTGTACCCCGTAGGAGGTCTCCTCAAGCCCCGTGTGTTTACATTACGGGGCGTACCCCGCGGGAGGTCTCCTCATGCACCGCGGGCATACCTCCAGCGCGTACCCCATAGGAGGTCTCCTCATGCCCCACGGGCATACCTATAGGGCGTACCCCGCAGGAGGTCCCCTCATGCCCCGCGGGCATACCTCTAGCGCGTACCCCGCGGGAGGTCCCCTCAAGCCCCGCGGGCATACCTCCAGGTCCTACCCCGCGGGAGGTCCCCTCAAGCCCCGCTGGCATACCTTTCAAGGCGTACCTTGCGGGAGGTCCCCTCAAACCCCGCGAGCATACCTCCAGGACGTACCACTGTGAGCTCCGATGGCCCAGAAGGGAGGCCTCGTTCACCCCGTGCCTCGCAGGCATGTGGACATGGGTCCATGGGATGTTGAGAGGGTCTCCCTCGCAAGCATGAGGGGAGGTCCCCTCATGCCCCCAGCAGGCGTGCTACGGGAGACTCCCTCCTACTCTGCGGGCATTTACGAGAGACTCCCTCCTACTCTGCGGGATGCTACAGGAGGCACCCCCTACTCCGCAGGCGTCTACGAAAGGCACCCTCCTACTCCGTGGGTGTCTAAGGGAGGCTCTCTCCTACTCCGCGGGCGTCTACGGGAGGCACCCTCCTACCCCGCGGGCGTCTACGGGGGGCACCCCTCTGCGGGCGTCTACGGGGGGCACCCTCCTACTCCGCGTGCGTCTACGGGAGGCTCCCTCCTACTCCGCGGGAGTCTACGGGAGGCACCCCCTACTCCGCGGGCGTCTACGGGAGGCACCCTCCTACTCCGCGGGCATCTAAGGGAGACTCCCACCTACTCCGCGAACGTCTACGGGAGACACCCTCCTACCCCGCGAGAGTCTACGGGAGGCACCCCCTACCCCGCGGGTGTCTACGGGAGACCCCCTCCTACTCCGTGGGCTAATACGAGAGGCACCCTCCTACTCCGCGGGCGTCTACGGGAGACTCCCTCCTACTCCGCGTACGTCTACGGGAGGCACCCTCTTACCTCACGGGCGTCTACGAGTGACTCTCTCCTACCCCGCGGGAGTCTATGGGAGGCACCCCTCTACTCCGCGAGCGTCTACGGGAGACTCACTCCTACTCCGCGGGCGTCTACGGGAGGCACCCTCCTACTCGCTTGCGCCTACGGGAGAATCCCTCCTACTCCGCGGGCGTGTTCCAGGAGGCTTCCTCATGCCCCCGCGGGTGTGCTGCGGGAGGCTCACTCATACCCTCGCAAGCTCTCTAGAGTAGGTATTCAGGGGGTCTCCGATCCCCCAAGGGGTCTCACCAAGCCCCCTGGCCACAGGACGCTTGGCAAGGCAAGGGCCCTAGGCACGGTGCACTTAGCAAGCCCCTAGCCACAGGGCGATTGGCAAGGCAAGGGCCTCTAGCCACAGGGCGATTGGCAAGGGCCCTGGTCACAAGGCGATTGGCAAGGCAAGAGCCCCTGGACACAGGGCGCTTAGCAAGGGCCCTGGACACTTGGCAAGGCAAGGGCTCCAGACCACAGAGCACCTGGCAAGGGCCCTGGTCACGGGGCACTTGGCAAGGCTCCTAGTTCAAGAGGGCACCCCCCAGACGCCCATGAAGAAGGGTGGGAACCCTTGAGCCGCTCGGGACCAATCGTCTTCCCTGTGGGGCCCCAGAGTCAGAGGCCTACCCCTACGTGACGTTGACGTGGGATCCACTACCTCCACGCAGGAATGGCCAGGATGCCCCCGGTTAAGCTACAGTAGTAGGGGTGGGATGGTACTTTGTGTAACAGCTGGGCGTCTATAAAACCCCACTGTAATCCACGCTTGTAACAAGAGCTCTCATTGAATACAAAACCTAACAACTGGTGTGTCCCTCGGGAGCCTAGACCAGGAGACCCTTTCCTACTCCCCCAAGGAACACACTGACAGGAGTAAGGCGTTTGCTCAAGGAATTTTTTTATTCAAATTACAAAAATATACCTCGATCTCAAAAAATTGCAAAAAGATACCTCTGTTGCCTTTTTAGAAGGTGAGAGGGAAATGTCGCCCGTTCAAAGGGTGACAGAGGCATCTGTCGCCCTTTGGTATGGCGACACGTCCCCTATCCTGATGTCAATTTTTAAATAAAATCAAAACTTTTTCGTATGATCTCAGATGGAGATGAACTTTATATGGAAATTGTAGCTCTCAACGAGATCTACAACTTTAGTATACAAATTTTTTTCATTTGAATCCATTTAGATTGCCAAAAATGGGATACAAGGTTCAGATCTAAACTTTCTACCCAGTTGTTGGTTATCTAAATGGATTCAAATGAAAAAACAATTATACCAAAGTTGTAGATCTCGTCGAGAGCTATAATTTTCATATAAATTTCATCTCCATCCGAGATCATATGAAAAAGTTACGTTGGTGTGGCGATCAATCGCCCGTTCAAGTGGTGACACGTGGCTCTATCGCCCTTTGAACAGGCGATATTTCTCTCTCGCCTTCTCAAAAGGCGATAGATGTATATTTTTGCAATTTTTTGAGATCAAGGTATATTTTTGCAATTTGAATAAAAAAATGTATTATTTAAAAAAATTCCTTGCTTAAGCGCCCGAACTTGTATAAACTCTTGTGTTCACTCCCTTTCTCTCTCGGACGTAGGACCGTAAGACGGCCAGTGTCCACACTCATTCTCATGTCACGTTTCCGAACATACGACAAGGAGCTTATTTAAATCAAGTTTTGTATATTTGCGTCCAAGTGGTATCTCTTAAATTGTTTTCAATTGGTATCAGACTTCTATGATTTTGAGCTATTATGAAGAACTCATGATCATGAAAATTGATTATCCATTAAGTGATCTTAAATGATGAATTAATCAATTCTTGAAGATCAAAAAGAATTATTTGCTGAGTCCTTCTCTTGAAGCTCAAATGAGTTATATTCTCAAATGAGTTATATTTGTTTACTCTGGTACCTTCAAGTTCTTGAAAGCTAAGGGGTATTATTCTTTACAAGTGGTATCTTCCATTTCCCTTCCTCTTATGGACTTCAAACTCATGTGGATGAGTTCCCCATTTGAAGCTTAATTGTAAGATCAATCTCTCAAGGACTTTGTGTGAGATCCTTTGTATATTGAAATGTTTAAAAAGGGGACAATTCCATATTGAACTCATTTTAAAATAAAATGAAAAATGTTTTTATCAAGTGATACCCTCATTCAAAATGTTCTTTATAAGTGGTATATTTTATAGAGTATCACTTAAAAATAATTATTTACATGAGGTTTCAATTGAAAAATAAGCATTACATGTAGTACCTTTTTCAATTTGAGACTTACAAGTTTTATGCTTTCTTTAAGTGGTACTATAAATGATGCATTATTCAATAAATAATTTATTTGACAATGCTTATCTTACAAGTGGTTCCTCAAGCATCACCTCTTGAGATAGCTTTTAATTGGTATCTTTCTTTCTCAAGTGGTATTGATTTCATTTTCAAAAGCATGAAAATCTTTATTCAAGTGTTTTATTGAAAATTTGAAGCATTTTTAAATAGATTCCTCGTTTAAGTCCTATAGTCAAATTATGGAGTCTTCAAATGAGTCATGATGCATTGTTGAAAAGCCTAATAAAATAAGAAGTATTATTTGAATTTGTTTCAAATAATCTTTTTCGTGCTTAACTTTAATATGGCTTCTTTTCACACGGTTTACTTTTTTAGGCCATATTTCAAAAGTTTACAAAAATATTGTTTTTTTCATTTAAAACTAGTTTTAAAATCTCTAAAAACCAAAATTCCTTGAAAGGTCATCTGATTATTTCAAATTTTTTTATGACCTAAATTCGATTACTTCCCTTGCCAAGCTCAATACTCTTTCACTTAGCACTCGATGTTTACAAGTGGTATCTTTGATACTCAAAAGACCTCCTTTTGGATTGATTTTATATTTTTTGTTTTTAATGCCAAAAGAGGGAGAAATATTTTGAGTTTAATTCCCTCATTTGGAACTTTAAGAGAAAATTGCCAAAAGGGGGAGAAAATTTGTGAGTGCCTATTTCCCTTATTTTTAAATGTTGATTTAAAGAGGGAAATTTTGTGAAATGATTTGAGAGTTTATCAAATGGTACGAGAGATTGGATTTATTGATTAAAGGGAGAGAATTTGATGGCAAAACTTTTTGAAGAGAATTCCCTCCCTTGTGTTTAGTTGTTCTATTTGCCAAAAGGGGGGGGGGGTTATTTTAATGCCAAAGGGGGAGCTGCCAAATTTTGAAAATTTTATTGTGCAATTCGATATTTGATCTTTAAAACCCCGTCAGACATTGTTTTTCATCCAAATAGGGAATTAATATAGCATTTTTTAATCACTCACCCAAAAGGGGGAGATTGTAAGTTCAAGCTCCATTGGTTTTGGTGATTGGTTTTAGATTAATGCTTAATCATTGTTTAATGACAAATCTAATCATTATGAGACTAGCATGTCTATTGAGCTTTATTCTTATTAGTCTCAAATTTGGATGCAAAATGAAAAACTCAAGGTATGCAGTCGTATTCATTTTGTTATCCTATTGCATGCTTAGGATTCAAGTTAAAAGATGAACTCTTTCATTGCTTGTACATTAAAGATGTGCATTATATTTCCAATTCCATATATTACATGGATACATGCATCTAGGGGGAGTTCGCACTTTCACTTGATGTTTCAATAGTATTGATCCATATCTTTTTGCTAAATAATATAAAGGATCAAGACATTGAAATAAAACCTTGAGTATAGATTAACTTGCCTAGTTGTAGTATACTCATGTTATCTTAGGATAAACTCTAATGCATTCTCAAATAGAAATTGTGCATATTGATTCAAAGCAAATTATTTATATGCACAAGTTTTTGTGGAGCTTATCCTATTGTTGATGGTCTCAAGAGTATTGATCCCTTTCCATCACTCTAATATATTGGATCATTACTATGAGAATCCATCAAAATGAGTATATGAAACTTGTGTAGTTAATATATACTCGTGTCAATTTAAATGAAATTTAAATTGAGTTCAGTTGTCTTTTAATCATCAAATAATGCTTCATCATGTGTTGGTGGTGTTCCTTTGATTGATTAAGGACAAACGAAAAGTTCTTGAGTATAATGAAGCATTAGTTGCATCAAAGTACTCAAAACACAATTAATCATTCAAATTGATTTGGGTTGTGCTCAATCGATCTTGGAGCATCCATTATGTGCTAATGGAGTGCAATTGATAATTGAGACAAACGTGTTTGTTGGACTAACACTTTCAATGAGTTGTGGATATAGGTTTGGTCCAACGATGATAAAGAAACAGGACAAGGACATCATCATATGTTGTTGAGACTTGAGAGTCAAGATGAGATCCCGAAGACAAGAGAAGAGGAGGTTCATTGTGAGTTGATGAACTAGACAAGACTTGGTCCTGGAGAGAAGATTATTGGATATCATAAAAGCTCCAAGTGGATCGCTAGAGGCAAAGGTATAACTAGCTAGGATTAAGGATATGTTCCTAGCTTTTAGTGGTCTCGGTATTTGGATGGGAGACTGGCTGCTAGTTAGCTTCATCATGTGTTGATGAACTCAATATGCTTCACTCTAGCTTACTCTCTTTGTTGGATTTTACATGAGCTAAGTATTTGCATGTGTTGCAAATAAGGGTGCTCATGCTTGCTTCTTATTAAATCTTAATTGATTTGAATTTTGCATGGAGCTAAGTTTTGCATGTGTTGCAAAAGGAGAGAGCTCATGCAACTTGAATTTTGTAGTTGTTGTTTGCATGGAGCTATAGATTTGCATATGTTGCAAAAGGGAGATAGCTCATGCAATTCGGTTTAAGGTTTTTTTGCATGGAACTTTAGTTTTGCATGTGTTGCAAAAGGAGAGAGCTCGTGCAACTTGATTTTGATGGTTGCTGTTTGCATCGAGCTAGATATTTGCATGTGTTGTAAATAGAGAGCTTATGCTTCGGAGTTTTAGCTTGTGACTTGTTCATGTGTTGATCATTACAAGGCTAAGAAAGTTTATGTTTTGTGTTTGCAAAATGAGATTTTACAAAAATGTGATTTAATTGAATCTTATTTTGGAGCATGTGAATAGGATCTGCAAATATGTTTTGCAAATTGACTTGATCATCAGTTGGTCATCACATGGCTCGAGATTTGCTTTAAAGTGGGTTAGTTTGTTATTTGGAAATGCATTTTGCAAATGAGCTAGAAGTTATGAGTTCCGATCCTAGAGCATATGAATAGGGTT
This sequence comes from Otatea glauca, assembly GCA_036346275.1. Taxonomy (NCBI): domain Eukaryota; kingdom Viridiplantae; phylum Streptophyta; class Magnoliopsida; order Poales; family Poaceae; genus Otatea; species Otatea glauca. The sequence continues at coordinate 19,519,467 of CM070712.1, read as the reverse complement.
TGCAAATTGACTTGATCATGTGTTGGTCATCACATGGCTAAGAGGATTGATCTCATAGATTCTTGGTTTATTTGCAAATATGTTTTGCAAATAAGTTAAAGTATTAATGCAATTCTTTGGAGCATGTGTATAGGGTCTGCAAATATGTTTTGCAAATTGACTTGATCATGAGTTGATCATCACATGGCTCGAGATTTGCTTTAAAGTGGGTTAATTTGCTATTTGCAAATGAGCTAGAAGTTATGGGTTTCGATCGTAGAGCATGTGAATAGGGTTTGAAAATATGTTTTGCAAATTGACTTGATCATGTAATGATCATCACATGGCTAAGAGGATTGATCTCGTAGATTCTTGGTTTATTTGCAAATGTGTTTTGCAAATAAGTTGAAGTTTTAATGCGAATTTTTGGAGCATGTGAATAAGGTGTGCAAATGTATTTTGCAAATTGATTTGATCATGTGTTGATCATCACAAGGCTCAAAGAATCAATCCTTATTGATGTTTGATTTAAAAAGAAAAGATTTTTGTGTAAAATCTGATTTTATCTGAAAATCCGGCAATACCGCAGGTGTAAAGCCGGTACTACCGCTGGTCCGGTAGTACCGCTGTTTGGGAGCCGGTACTACCAAAGGTCGGTAGTACTGCGCGTGAGGCCGGTTGTTATTTTCCAGAAGAGCGGGTTTTCTCGGTTTTTGAAGGTTGGAGCTACCGTGGTCGATGGGCGGTAATACCAGAGGTGCGGTAGTACCAGCGCCTAACCACCGGTAGCTGTTTTCCATAGAAGCGTAATTTTGAGTTGCGCTGAGTCCGACAAGACAGACCGCTGGGGTCAGATCGGCGCTTGAGCTGATACTACGGGCTTTTTGCTGCAGTAGTATCGATTTCTCTCAAGCAATGACTAGTTTTCTAGCTGTTGGCATGGAAGCCGGTACTACCAGCCCTAAAATGGCGGTAATATCGGATTTGCTGAGTTTTGCCCAAAATGCCCCCAAACGGCTTGTTTTTCTTTGGAGAGGCTATAAAAGGAGCCTCGGGGCTAGCATTTGGGGTTGGTGGTTCTCTTGAGCATTAGGGTGAGGTTGTGCATGTGTTGCACACTCACATTTGAGTTTTGAGCTAAGAGTTAGCTCTAATTGCATGTGTTACAATTAGGAGAGGATTGAGAGTCTCTTGTGCATGTGTTGCACTTGAGGAGAGCCTTATGCATATGTTGCACTCGGTGTTCACCATTGTATATGTGTTGTACTTGATGAGGTTCAAGTTAGAGAGCTTGACTTGTTACTCTTGGTGTTTCCCGACACCTAGACAGCGTGTGGAGGCGTCGTGCGCAGAGACCATCTCGAGGAGATTGTGAGAAGGCCCGGCAAAATTGTGAATGTCGGAGCTCACCTACCCAGAGGGGGAAAGAGCTACCACTAGTGGAATCAAGGCGGGTGCTCAATTCGTGGAGCCGGTCCAAAGTGGTTTAGGTTTGCCTCAACGTGGATTAGGGAAGACTGGCAAGTCTCCGAACACTACAGTAAAAAGTATTGTGTCTCCTTATGTATGCTTGCAATTCCTTATTTACATTGTTGCAATTTACATTCCTAGAATTAAATTGCTTACTTGTTTTTAGGATTGTAATTTATTGTTAGGGACATAATTAGCTAGTGCACTTAGTGATCCTAGTTTATCGCTAATTGTCAAAACCTTAGTTTATCGCTTCCGCGCTGATTATTGTTTAGGTTTTGACATAGGCATAAATAGAGCGTGTATTTAGTGAGAAGGATTTTTAAAACCGCCTATTCACCCTTCTCTAGTCGGCATCCTCGATCTTACACCATGTTGTGCTCGAAATGGTCTCCATGTCCACGGCGGACATGACGGCGTGCTTAGAGTCTACGTCGTGCACGGGGATGACGCACTAACAGGTGGGCCGCGTCCCACGTGGCAACGAATTGGCTGATGAGCTACGCTAGCTAGACTACGGCGCAGGTAATTGGGCCGAACCGGATGGGTTTGGACCAAAAAGTCTTTTCTAGATTTTTCTTAAAATATTTTTCTTTTAAAATAACTATAGAAATTGTAAATGGTTTCAAATAAATTTAGAAAATTTTCAAAAAAATCTGTAAAAAAATTTAGAGAATATAGAACTCAAATGAAATTTTTTTAGCAAATGTTCACTAAAACAATATCCATAATAAAGACTTTTTGACAAAAGGGAAAATCCATATTAATATTTAAATTGGAAATAAAATTCAGAAAATTCCCAAAAATGCAATAACACATTAAATCAACTCAAATGCAAAAAAAATTGGGACGTTACAAATGTAATTAGGGCCGTTTGAATTTTATAGAATTTTACACACATTTCACAAAAAAGGTAGGACAATTTATGTAGGAATAAAAAAAATTACACGTTCCAAACAAAACCTTAGCTTGTATATATAGATGTCTACTAGCGTATGCACTTAGCACAGGGATGAGCAAATGAAATATTAGAGAAACTCAAAAAGTTCTCTTGGATATCAGGAAGGATCAACGAGATGATATATCTTTGCTGGAAGCTCATGCCGAATAACAATGACATAAGTTAGTATTGTTGTAGCTTCATCGTACGGTCCTGAAATGAAACTGAAACTAAGGGTGTATTTGGTTGATGGGATGAGGTTGAATGAGATGGAATGGTCATATACTATTTGGTTCAATTGTTTTAGGTGAATAGAATGGTTCAACATATATAGAGAATATTCTTCAAATTTGTATCACACTATCCAGGACAGGATGGTTCCATTCAAACAATCAAACACATGGATTACTATTTTTTTTGAACTATCTTATATAAGTACCACTCGGTACAAGTAACCAAACGCACTCTAAATACCTCAGTGCACTCCCCGAGTGATGATGACGATTTAACAAGTTGGTTTTTATTTGCAAACACTTGACGTTTTGTTTTTTCGATGCAATTAGTAACAAATTCTCATATTGGCTGCTTATTGATAGTGTTGTCCGGGGCGGATCTACAGGGTACAGGCGGGGGTCAAGCGACATCGACGCTCTCCAGTCCATCACACATGATTCCTTTAATATATAAGTATATAATCCTTTTATTACAAGTTAGAAGTTAGTATTATAAGTTTGCAATAATCCCGATGATCTCAATGGACTTTTCTTCAAGATCTGCCCTGAGTGTTGTTAGGGATACCAGTCAGATGCATCCAAGCCCCCGAGGTAATCGATACACATTTCCTTCGCCGATGCCACACGGTGGAAACTGATGAACACTGCGGCGCCCAATTGTGTGCGCACTGTCGTCGTCGTTTGAGACAAGCAGGCAAAATGAGGGGCAGCCACAAAACAAACTCCTGTCATCCCAAGCACATGGCGAACTCAGAGCCTCAGAAATATGTCGCCCTATTAACATAGAAAAGTCATATACTTAATTAGTGAAGTAACAATAGGCCAAAAAGTGCATCCTTCAGTGCTAAAAAAATAGGGTGATGTGCTGATACCTTTCTGGTTCTGTTCTTTGGGGTTTCTCTTTTTTTAGAACTTCATGAGATCAGATCGTAACCAAGTAGCCTTGACTACCGGTTAAAATCTCTTTATTTCCTATGGTTTCGAAAGAAGAAAAAAAGAGTATCTCTTTAATCCTAGTATTAGTAGGCCAGTTGGATTGAAATTCTTGTCTGTGTACAGTATATATGTCTATTTGATTGTGCCTACCGTTCAAATATTGTGTTTACTTTCTGAATTTGAGATAAAATTTAGAATTAAAAAACAGGTGCATGGTGCATACATGGTAGCAGTGCAGTGAAAAACGCTCTTAACGGCCCTTTAAACGCCTGTTAATTCGGTGACGGTGACCACTTCATCACAATTAGCATATATACGGAGGCTAGTTAACAGGTGTGAACGTCTACTTGGCCGATTACACCAGCTAATCAACCGTTTACCGTTTAATCGGCCGTCAAATTTGATTAATTGACATGCTATGCGCACTTAATTAGTTAATGCCGGTAACTTTTGGCATCCCGCCGATGCAATAACTACTTTTATACTCCTCTGTCTTATTGGTCTTTTCTGTATGCAATAGCACTGTAGTGAAACCGATTAGTTGGCCAATTAATCGGTGACAGTGACTAAATCGTCACAAATAGTTTAATCGGGGTGCAATTAAAGCAGTCGAACGATTAATTGCGTATAATCTGATTAATAGGCCGTTTTTTGATTAATCATCTAATCATGAAAATAGCTTTTTTTATTCACTAATTAAGATAAATTAGTTTATAATAATTCATAGTTTGTATCTTTTGGATGAAGTATAAACAATGAAATGTAAAATATGTTTTATAGAGTTATAATTTACAATAACTTTTGGTAACTAAAATATTTCTAATTAATTCTAAATGTAAATAAATATATTAATAAGGATGTATAATCGTCCGTTAAATTTTTGTTAATCAGCCGTATTGCGATTAATCGTTTAGCGGCACCACATATGCCAGTCGAGCGCGTACCATTTTTCACAACACAACACGCATAGTAATCACTTTCATAATCACGCGTGACTTCATATTCATACTCTTCCGAAGCCAATGTGAATTATGATAAGATCAATCAAAACAAAAGCAAAGAAGATAGAAGGTATGAAATTTTTGATGTAGTTTACATGAAATTTCAGTTCAAGTTTCGAACCCCTGGCAAGTGACAAATCTTACAAAACCAAAAAAAAGAACATTTTCTTGACACCAAGAGAAAATACCTGAACATTATGGATGACGAAAGATAAATTGAAGAGCTAAAAGACTAAAGTAGAATATTTCAAGCGTTGGTTCGAGCTTCGGCATGTATAGAAATGTGGGGAGGATTAGTGGAGCACAGAAACGTGGAACTTGAAAAGGAGAAAGGGAAGTTCGGTCCCATCTTCTCAAACGCTGGCTGCCGTCTTCCTTTGCAAATTTTGATTAATTGGGCCCAAATGTGGACACTACAACAGTACGCGGCCCTCATTCAATTCCCTTGATTTGTGAAACGTCTCATCATTAGTTTAATTCTTCAAGATTAAAATAAATAATTTAGAGCTATTCTAAATTTCTCAAAACACATTTTTTATCTGATTTATTTAAATCAATTTATAGTTTCTGCGTTAGATATTTTCAAAAGAATTGATAATCTAAACGAAGTGATAATTCGGTAGCTTGGTCAGGCCATTATGATGGCATAGTTTACAATGTTGCATTAAATAAATGACGTCTTCCCAAAAAAAAAATTATTGTGGAAAATTACTGTGGCTATCGTATGGAATTAACTAAATTACATACAAATCCCTGTGTTGCATGGAATCATTTTCAGCATTAGATCGGTCGATCAAGTGACCAAATTAAGACACATGGGGTACATGTGATTGGCCGGTGATCCTCCCCTATGCATGAGCTCCAAGCCTCCAACCGATGAATCGCACCGCGCCGGAAGGGCAAACTAATAAAATGGTACTAGTACTAATTGTCAACCAAAGGGATTGCTTCGTAGGGTACAATCGGATCGGATATTTTTCGATCGATCGACCGATTAGATTTGTTTAGATCAAATTTAGATATTTTTCGGATTCGAATTCGGTTTCGGATACTTTATTTCGGATTCGGTAGATAACTATCCGTCGAATCGAAATATTTCGAACATTTTTTCGGATATATCCGGTTTCATTTATTCGGATATCCGACCAAAAGTTACCGCCACGCGCCACTTACAAGTAGTATTCTATATTCTAGATTTGTATACTTTTAAGTTCTAACCCTAGATGTCAATCTCCCCCTCCAGACCTCCACGCCCGTCTCACCCGAGCGGCCCAGGCCTCCCGCCGCCCTCCCGTCGCTGCCCGGGCCTCCCGCCGCCGTTGCCGAGCTACCCTACGCCAATCCCTGGACTCTCGGTGCCCTCCGCGGCTCCGCCTGAAGCCTCCTCCTCCCACCTCAGCACCTCACCTGAGCCCCAGCTTCCTCTGCCCGAGCCACAGCTTCCTCCTCCCACCGCGCCTGAGCCCCGGCTTCTGCTGCCCTCGGCCCGTCCCGGTAACCTCCGTCCTTAGCTCTCTCCATCTTCCTGTTTATTTTTTCAAAGCGATTTGAGATTGTGAGCTAAAAAACACTTATATAGCTATATTGTGATTGTACAACTCACCCTTGCAAAAGCAAAAGGAGAATAGAAATAAGTATTCATTGACAGTGGTGGAGCCAGAATTTTTATATGCCTCGGACCGAAAATAAATGATTATTACTATTGTCAAAGACTACAGACATTTAGCTACGACAAAGGTACAAGACAAATGCACAATTAAAAATAAAATCTGTGAAATAGTAACCAAAATCTGTAATTTTCTGATAGTTTGTATAAAAAACTTGTAGTTTTGTGAAATTTACTCTTAGAACAATCAAAAGAGGAGCAATTTTGTCTAAGGTTAGAAGTTCACCTGGATAACTCTCCTGTGCCCAGTACCGTCCCAGTAATGTAAGTGATTGCAAGAGGTTCATCTAAAATATGGCATATATTTGGCTAATCAGTTAGGATGCAAAATTTATCCAAAAGGGCAATGCACAATGGATAGATAGATTAAAGCTGAGGAATGCTATCAGAATATGGCAATACTTTTGATCAGTTCCTGCTCACACAACCACAGCTTCTTCAAGCGTTCTCATGCTGCATGTTCCTCTGCCTCTCTCTCCCTGATGGATCATTCTTAGTAAACAGCTTGCAGGTTAAACAAAGCTTGAAAAACAAGAATCAATCAACTCTCCAAGTAATAATCATAAACTAAAAGATATACCTGTCAGGTAGAAAGCTTGTCTCAACAGTGGGATCCTTTCCAAGTTTGACAGGGCCGTGCTTCTTTTGAATTTCTTCTGTAACGAATATCAAGCATGATGTTAATATGCATAATCATAGGGCACTATAAGCATACACAGCGAGATCACAACAGTTTGACCACCAGAGACCAGAAATTCACTAATCACCGATTCACGGTTTCACCAATCACCAATCAATCAATCACACCAATGTTCAACTAGAATTCACAGTTTCACTTTCACCAATCACTCAATTCAATCAGAAATCACCAGACATCCTGGTTCACTACCACCACACCCACAATCGCCAAGCAGAGCTCACGGGCGCAGATGGGTGCGCTGATTGCGCGAGGCCGAGTGCCGAGGACTGACGACGGCGCGCACGGCAGTCTTGGCAGCGTGAGGGGAGGGGCGCTGGGCGAGAGAGGGCCGAGCGGCGATCGACCATCCCTCCACGCCCTTGGCGATCGGCACCTCGGCGGGATCTGCGGCGCAACGACAGACAATGGCGCTTGAGGCGCGAGCAGCAATCAACACGATCGAGTAGAGGCACCGGGGCGGGCCGAGGTCGGAGTGGTGGCCGGTCGGCGGGGGGCGGCGGCGGCGACGACGGCGCGAGCTCGATCCCCTAAATCCACAAAGAATCGCCAGAGCCCCGAGGTCGAGGAAGGAAGGGAGGAAATGGCCCGTAAATAGCCGGGGTCGAGGGCGGCGGCCAACCGGCGGGAGCGGGGTCGGCGCGAGCTCAGATCGGGCCCATCGGGCGGCGGCGTGAGTGTGGTCGTGCGGGGTGCCTGAAGCTTGAGTGAGCGTGACGGCGTGACGCCCGGCTGCCGGCTGTGCCCTTGTCTTAGCGCAGAGCCGCAGAGGCAGCTCGGGCTCTTGCCTCTTTGGCCGATGGCGCCTCAGGCCCAAATAAAAAATACCCACTATTCTTCACTACTATTTGGGTTGGGCCTCGGGCCCAGGCCCCATTAGCCCGAGGCCCAACTCCGCCCCTATTCATTGCGAAACTGTTGTAAATGAACGGATAATTTTCCTCTTGCATATTAGGGTAGAGTTGAAATAAGCAAGTTTTGCATATGGATGCAGTTTCCCCACCTGTTCAGAAATAGCAACCCAATCTTAATTTTTTGATTTATCTGTTTTATGGTTTGTGACATCATAGTGCCATGAAATCCTTAGTTTGCTTGCGCTAAGTGACAAAGCCATGTAAACTGAATTGTTCTCATGGTTTATCTATCATTTCAATCCTAAATTGGTCATCAGTCTAGGCTGCTTATGTTGCATTTGATATGCAGGGCACAGCAGCAACTAAGTTGAGGATAAAACAGAAACATGCTTTTGGGGTGGCTGAGAAAAGAGGAGGAAGGAGAGGGCCTGTAAGTGTTATTGGTTCTAGTGCTGCTGGTTGCATCTGTGCTCTCCTATCAATTTATAATATAGGTGGTGCAGCATTGGTTGAGCTCTGGAGACTTGGCTTTGTTGCTAGTTTTTTACTAAACTAAGTCATAATGTTTCCAGTGAAATAGGGAAGGCCTATGGAAGAACAACGTAAGATTCCTGTTACTTAACACTATATTTGCACAGCGTTCAAATATTTACGGACCTCGTGATCATGTTATCAACTTATCGTAATATTATTTACGTATCATTTCATGTTTCAAACTTGTCATATGTGTACCGTTCAAATTTAGTGTACTTTTGCAATTTTATTGGACTGCCCAATAAAATGACTTGTTAGACTGCGATAATGTTGTTGTATGTTGAACTCATACGGTTGGTTAATCAGTACTATATGTTTGCTTTATAAGGTATATGTTTTCGCGTGCTATCCGATAAAAAGTATTCAATACCGTATCGATTCCGCTTCGTATTCGATTCAAATCCACGATCGATATTATCCGCGTCGTATTCGTATCCGATACTATCTGAATACGACAAAAAATATGGTTTAGGACATGAAAAAAACGATATCCGATCGAATCCGAGCCAATTGCACCCCTATTGCTTCAGAGAAGGTGAGAGTGAGGAGAGAGAGGGTCATGTACCAGTGCAGCACCTAAGGTAGAAGATGGCTGAGTTACGGGTCCCACGGGCAGAGATAGGTCAAGCTAAGAGAATGGCATGTGGGGCTTAGCTGCTATTCACATGTTCATAAGGGTAAAATCATTTTTTTCATACTATTAGCAGTGAGCATGGTATGATATGAATAAATTGAAACCTGATGGCATATTATGAAGTAGTTATTTGATGACGTACTGCAGAAAAGGGATTTATTCGATAATATATAATTAATTTTCTCAAAGCATAACAACGCTCTTTAGTTAGTGCTACATATAACTATACTAGTCATGTGCCCGTGCGTTGCAACGAAAACTCAATTTACGAAAAAATTTATTTACAAAGAACACTAACTTTAGTTATGTTTAAATAGTAGAAAAAGTTTATTCCTCCAAAGAGATTTAACTATCGGGTTAAATCCTCTTCTATCTCGATCATTCATGTTAGATCCAACGAATCAAGTACTCTGAAGTAGAACGGACGATCGCCGCTAACTCTTAATTATAATTAGTAGAGAGATATCAATCCTTACCATTGAAAGAGGAAAAAGTTATTACCTTCATCTTGCAAGAAATCTTCTTGCTTCTTGCACGTATCCTTTCTTTTCTCTTCTCTTCTCTTCTTGCGTGTGTCTCCACTACCGACCGGCCTGTCCTCCTGGAGATGAGAGTGGGTGCCCTCTAATAAGGAGTAGATGAAAGCAGCAGACAGCGTACGCAGGTGGATGGAAGTCAGGTCTCCCTAACATCTTCGTGATTGGCACATGATTTGGTTGCGTGATTCTTTCCTTTTAATCTATGCATTTTCAGATATGATGAGATAGAATTCCGGTATTATGGGACATAATGAGTATATCCTTCTATCCATACAGAACATGATGAGAAAATCCTTTCATTTATAAGATATATGAATAACATCCTTCCATAGTAAGAACATGTGAATCTATTTAAAAAAGATATGATAAAATCCTTCCATCTAAGATATGATTAAATTCTCTTCTATCTCAGCCGTTCATGTCAGATTCAACGAATTAGATACTCTAGAGGAGAACGGATCACTGCCATCAACTTCTAATTAGAAGTAGTAGAGATAACAGTGGCGGAGCTTAGAGCGAAATCTCAAGGGGGCCAAATGACAGCCAATGTAAATTTAGTTATTCAAGTGCTACATCAGACTACACAAGGCATGGATTACAAGGACTAAGTAGTATACGAGCCAAATTACTATTATATGCTAAGAGTTAATCCAAACAATTTGTAATTGTTGGAGGGGCCACGGCCATCTTTCCTCCGCCACTGCTGTATGAGCCGAAACAACATTAATTAGCAGGACATGGCTTTGTTGGTGCGCATGACCCACGCTATCCGATCCGGGCACCACCCCCAGATACTGACGCGACGCCCATGCTTCGGGCTTGCGAGCGGGCACCAACAAAACGGCCAAGCCGGCGTGCGCGAGCCCGGTCGCACGGACCACGCGCCGTACGCGCTCACTGGCCCAGAGGAGAGGAGAGGACGCGGCGGCCAATCGCGTAGCGCTGCCGGTGGCGACCCCACTAACCGCGGACGGCGACGCGCCTGTGCCACGCCGCGCGCCCGACACCGTGACACGTCCGCGAGCGAAGGAAAGGGAAACGAACAGCGACGCGCGGAGAAAAAGTCGCCCGCGATCCGACATTTCCACCCTTGGGAGCAGTCCGGGCTCCGGATTCGGCGTAAATGCGGTCGATGGAGGAGATGCCTCTCCCGGTTAGGCACGTAATTAGACGGGGGGAAAAGCCGCAGTTCGGTTGGTGTCCCGTGAAAACCTAGAAACTGCGAACCAATCCAAATCATCCGCTCTTTTTTCTTCTCTCCTTTCGACTCTACAAGATGAGATCTCTCCACGTTCCTTATGTTCTGGAAATCTGTCAGTAAATGTTAACTAGTTTGAATCACGTGTGTTGCTACGGGTGGCCTTTAATTTTAACAAAGAGATTGGAAAAAAATTAAAAAACAAAACTGTAGCTCAAATTTAGCCGAGAAAGGAAAATTGTTTAAAAAAACAAAAAAAATCAAACAAAGTAATAAAAAAAAGAAAAATACTGTATCTATAGCACTATAGAAACTACAGCGTCACATGTCAAACCGACGATCTCTTCAACATTATTGATATAGATAGATGGATAGATAGAAAGATAGATAGATAGAGAATCAGCTTCCAAAGAGTGGCAGCGTAGAGAAGATTATGTGGGTCTTTTCTTGACGGGTAAAATTACGTGGTTTTGTAAGGGTGGTGAATGGAATCTCCGAAAGCAGCAGGGATAGTTAGGTACTTAGGTACATAGACCAAGTCGTCAGCTAGGTACGGTGCGGAAAAAAAGTGACTCATATAGTAAAAAATACAAAAAGTGTTTATAGATATGTTTTTGTTATTTCAACCGATCCTGCTCTACCAATAATACTAAAAATAGCCGACAGCTCTTTCAACCGTATTTTACGAAAAAAATCTTTTTATTCTGCAAAATCACGAATCCTTTATGAAAGGATCTTAACTAAATACAAAAAAAGCGTAATTACGTTTATATTATTTTAATCGTGCCACGTAGCGGTCACCCGTAAGCAAGTATTTAAGATGCTACGACTGGAGCAGGTACAAAGATGTTACCACTGGAGCAGGTACGCTACCCCAGTGTACCCCGTCCCGTCGTGCGTTCTCCGCTGCGAAAAAGTGGATTCACGTACCTAAGGGCCAAAGAAAAGTCAGTGCAGATCGCATCCCAGACAAGCTAAGGCGCAGCAAGACGTGCTTCGCGGTCGCACTTGCCCCCGTTCCACGGCCCCACTCGCTTGGCTTCCCCACTAAGCAAAAGATGGACCAAAGACAAACATAGCGAGTGATGTGTTTGTTCGCCGTTCGGAGCGTTTCTTTTTTTAATTCTCAGTGGTGCACATGTACGTGTTTTTCCACTTTGATTCTGATCGGCTTCCGCAGGATAATTATACCGGACTAGTGTGTGCTTGTACCGTCAGTATGATCAGACGTGACGTCCAGTGTAAGGGGGGTGAAAACGGACAGAATTATTTCCGATCTTTTCCGAACAAAAATGAATATGGGTTGCGTCGGTTTGGATGTTTCTTGAATCGAAAACGAATACATATTTTTTTTGTCGGAAATAAATACAAATACAGTAGGTCTACTATCTATAGAATATGAGTATAATTATAAATCCGGACTTTTAGAAATTAAAAAGACCAAATACCCACATTTCATAACCCTTTCAACAGTTCACCTCAACCCAGCCTAAGGGCATATACAATAGTATATATAGAGCATGGTACATAGGATTTTAGATGTTGTAAAGGTGAGAGAAAGATGTTGTCTACTACTCCCTCTGATTAGGAATAGTTATCATTTTGGACATCGACATGGTCTCCAAAACTCAACATTAACCACTAATTTTTATTGTAATATATTTTAAAAAATCTAATAAAATTATACTATTGTGAAAGTATGTTTCGAGACGAATCTACACATATGATTTTCATGCATCCAATCTAAATATTTAAAAAGATATCGATAGCTAAAGTTTCAAAAGTTTGACTGCACGTATCCTAAACCATCAAGTTTTTGTGAACCGGAGGGAGTATTTAACAGAAGGCCTTATAGATAGCTTTATACTGTTGTTAGCACCAGAATTTGGCAAGGCAAAACCAATTTGTCAGGCTACGGATAAAAAAGATATTTTTGGCCGATATCGGTTAAGGAAGGAAAAGTTAAGTTAAAGATAGAATTATAACCGATATTGAATCAAAGATGGAAATTTTGTCCATATAAAGGCCGATACGGATCATGGTTGACAATGCATCGGAGAAGGATACGATCTAGCAATGCACTATAAAAGATGGTCAAAGGCGAGCAAAAAGAACAACCCCCAATCAATCAAACAACTAGCATTTACTTTCTTTTTACTTTTCTGTCAATTAGGAGTATCTTTGTAATTTAGAACCTTTCTTGTAATCCGATCTTAATCAATAACGTTGCGCATCGCCGATTGTTGGTCATCTTTGATTACACGAATCAGGTTTGGTTTTCTCCGATTTTGTTGAGCATCGTCATTTTCAGGAAAATCTACTTTTATCTACCATCTAATCAGCCCTAATCGACTGTTTAGACTTATCGTTACCCATGATTTGATTGACTTCTTAGCTTTTTAGATCTTTGCCGATTGTTGCACTAGATCGACTTTAAGCATATTTTTTATCTATCTTACCGATTGCATGATCGAATCGGTTGGCACGCCTTGAACCCTTTGAACCCGGTGTTCTCGTGTGTTGAGTTCAATTGGCTCTTTTTCGACACCAACACACTTTTTGGCACGCTCGGTGGGACACGATGTCTTCTTTGAGAAAATTAATTTCGCCGTTCGATCTCAATACTGAAGACATAATCGTCCCGACATGGGACGATTTGACACCAGAACAACGTAAAGAGATTGAAGATCAGAAATCCGCGCTCAAGGAGATGATGCTAAGCTATTATCAGAAAACTCAACGTGGTGTCACCTAAAAAGCTGTATTGCCGACGGTCAATGCCCTGGGCGACACGGGATTTACCGACACATCGGTAAGTCAATACATGCTTGCACAAGCTGAAATGTCGGCTATGATTAATCAATCTATGCACCATGCTTTGATTAATCAATCATCGGCTCTGGTTACAACTCTCAAGCTGATGATCGCAAATAGTATTAAAACTATAGCTCAAGAGTTGGCGTCAGCTGGAAGCCTGCTCGATCTAATGCAGACACTATTGAATTACACTATTTATTCGGTAGCACCTAATACGCAAGGCCCTGTGGTAATAACTGACCCTAAACCATTGACTGCAATTCCATCTATGATGCTAATCTAGCCGACTGTAATATTGCCAAGAAATCCTCGCACAAGTGGGGTTGTGCATTATCAAGCATGTACCGATGCTGCTAAGTTAGATCCATCAACAAACTTACCACCATCGGCTCTTTTTTACGCTTTTTCCCAATCGATCTCACAGCCAATTGAATTGCCTAGGTACCAGCAGTATCCTGAGCCGATTCTGCAGAGGAATATGGCTCCATATAAAGTTATAATGTACTCAGAACCCTTTATTTCAGTACCAGAGCCTATTGCTAGGAAAAACAACATAGGTTATGAGCCATCTGGTCAGTTCCCATCTGCTCAACCAACCTATCAACCAGAGTTTACGCTCGGGTGGGGGCAGAGTGCCAATTACGATCGTAATTGGCAAGTTCCTAACGCAGACGGCTAACACAAGAAATTGAGTCGATCGATATCCGCCAGATGCGAGATCAATTCGACACACCCAAGGAAGGGTTACAGTTAGCGAAAACCATACCGACATTTAATCGGATGCCTTACCCTAATAATTTTAAAGTTCTTGATTTTGCAAAATTCTCAAGGGATGATTCCGTTACTACTTTAGAGCACGTGTGGCATTTTATTGCACAATGTGGTGAAGCTGCTCAGTCCGATGGGTTAAAAATTAGGTTATTCCTGCTATCTTTGTCAAGAGCTACTTTTACATGGTTCACGAGCTTACCTCCAAATTCAGTTCATTTCTGGCTAATTAGAAAAGCCAATTCCATGAATACTTTTTCTCTGATGGTCTAGAACTTAGAATTTATGACTTGATCTCTGTTCGCCAGAAATTTGGGGAATCGGTAACAGTTTATATTAAGAGATTTAGGTAGATAAGAAATCGGTGCTTTAGCATTACATTACCAGATAACCAATTAGTCGATTAAGAGACGACGATGCAGTTGGATGCTAATCCTTTTCCAATTAATATGGTTCAATGTTCTGAAAAGGAAAAGAGCCAATGTAGTTAAAAGCTGTACGTCATGGTGACGATCAGTTGAGCTCTAGTGGAAAAGAGACCTTGAAGATTACGGTAGGTTCACTGCAGATAGAAATTGACCGTGAAGAGAGAAAATCAAGGATTGTTGAGCTAAAGGGAGACTTGAAGATCGGTAAGTGGTACAAGGCTGAGAGAGCATCACCACCACATAGGCCGATTCACAAGCCAAAGCCAACTTTTTCCTAGCTATTAGAGAAATATGAGAGGAAGTAACATGCCGTGTTATCCTACGTATCAGCCAGATAATATGTATTGGCCCAATAACTTGAAAAAGACTCACCAATGATGTCCCTTTTGGCAATTTTGTTGGGAGGGGGTCAGCTCTTTCGTCACCATATATATGTCAGATGGAACATTATCCTCAAGGTGACTGGTAATAATGATTAGCTAAAGATAGAATATCTAAGTCGATACAAGGCTGTTCTGATGGGAATCATAAAAGATCGGTTCATCTAAGGATTTCTAGGCCGATCGAAATACAAGCATGATCAAAAGAGGGGTCAAGTTCTACAACTCAAGTCAATCTGGAAAAATACGTGTGCCGATTGAACCTAAACCCAGGTGGTGTCCTATAGGTCTTAGCCGGTCACAACACAGATGACTTCAAAGGCTAAGAACTCAGGAGATGAGAGAGGCTGAGCAGCAAAAACAACGAGATGAAGTGTTCAATGAACTCAGACCGATTAAGACTGCTAAAAAGGAGTGGAGGAGAAAAAAACCGGTTGAAGAAGAGTTCGATTTAGCCGATGATCTGGATTCTCCCATAATTCAGAACGATTCTCCACCACCGATGGACATCAATATGGTGTTCACCGTACAGACCGAGTTTAAGATAAATACTGCATCGGCCAAAGAGACATTTGCTCAGTTGTGCTTAGGGGCTCAAGACACAGTTTTTGAAAAACCTCAAGATAATCATCGACATCTAAAGCCATTATACTTGAAAGAGCACATCAATGGCAAGCCGATATCAAGAATGCTTGTCAATAGAGGAGCAACCATCAATCTAATGCCATATACCACTTGCAAGAAGATCAGTAAGTCTGATGAGGATCTAATTAAAACTAATATGGTCTTAAATGATTTCATAAGCGATCCAACTGAAGCAAGAGTGGTTATGGTGATAGAGTTAATAATCGGCAGAAAGACATTACCGACTGCATTTTATGTGGTTTACGCCAAGGGTAATTACAACGTTCTGCTTAGGCGAGATTGGATTCACACCAATTGTTGTGTGCCATCAATCATGCATCAAATACTCATCCAATGGAATGGGGACAAGGTTGAAATAATTCAAGCTGATACATTGGCTCATATCGCCATGGCAAGCTTAGACGCAAATTGGCAGCATGCAAAAGCCGAGTGTATATCGAGTAAAGCTCTAGATGAATACGATTTTATCTGCATCAACAAAATAAGGCTTATTCCGATCAACGTGAAGCCAAGCACACTCGATCGGACAGACGAGATTTTGCGTCGATGGAGTCCAAACCGACAGTAAAGGCTTTACAAGACAAAATGCGAAGCTCTCGACAAATAACAAATAGCTATGAGGCCATTGAAGATTTCCAAGAAATCGAGAAGTTAGGCTATGGTTTCACATCGACTGATTTGTTAGAGGAAGTCGATATAGTTGATGGTGATAAAAAAGACCAACTTTTGATAGTTTGAAATTAGTCACAGATTATAAAGAAGAGTTGGTCAAAATATTAAAGGATTATAAAGATTGTTTTGCTTCGAAGTATCATGTGATGCTTGGTTTAAGCTGACAACTTGTTGAACATCGGCTACCTAGAATGCCAGGTTATCGGCCGTTTAAACAGTCACCTAGACGATTTAATCTGGCCTTGTATACTATTATAAAAGAAGAAATTAAGTGATTATTAGAGGCTAAGTTTATTAGGCCATGCCGATATGCTGAGTGTGTTTCTAATATTGTTCCTGTCATGAAGAAAAATAGCAAACTCAGAGTGCGTGTTGATTTTAGGGATTTGAATAAAGCCACACCAAAAGATGAGTACCCAATGCTAATAGCCGATATATTTATCAATGCTGCATCAGGAAATAAGATCTTTAGCATTCTCGACGGTAATGTCGGATATAACTAGATATTCATGGCAGAAAGTGATATACCTAAAATAGCCTTTAGCTGCCCTAGTGCCCTAGGTTTATTTGAGTGGGTGGTAATGACATTTCGCTTGAAGAACACTGGTGCAACATATCATCGTGACATGAATTTGATTTTTCACGACGTAATTGGCCATATTGTGGAGATCAACATTGATGATGTTGTTGTTAAATCAAAGAAACAATTTCAGCATTTGGCCGATTTAGAAACAGTATTCAAGAACACAAGAGCACATGGTTTGAAGATGAATCCATACAAGTGTGCTTTTGGTGTATCGGCTGGACAGTTTTTGGACTTCATGATTCACGAAAGGGGAATTGAAGTTAATAAAGAAAGAGTTAGAGCCATAGCCAAAATTAAGCCGCCAACATACAAGGATTTACATAAGTTGATCAACAAGATTAACTATTTATGGTGATTTATTTTAAATTTATCTGGCCATATTAGTTCATTCACCCATTGTTGAAATTAAAGGATAATCAAGACTTTGTCTAGGAAGCTGATCAGCAGAAAGCGTAAAAGATTATTTGACTGATCCTTCAGTTTTAGCCGCACCTCAAAAAGGTATACCATTCAAATTATATATATTGTCTGAAGACGTGACTATTGGGGCTGTTTTGGCACAAGAGATTAACGAAAAAGATCGAATTATTTTCTACTTAAGCCGACAGTTAATTGATGCAGAAATCAGGTACCCTTTTGTAGAAAAACTCAGTTTATCATTATATTTTACTTGCACAAAGTAAAGGCATTATATTTTAACATCGGCTTATAAGGTTATTTGTAAAACCAATGATATAAAATATATGTTGTTAGCTTCAATTTTGCGATGTTGACTTGGCAAATGGGCCTACATGCTCATCAAGTTTGACTTAACATATGAATTGGCTAAAGCAGTTAAGGGTCGAGTGATTGCCAATTTTATAATAGGACATGAAACTAATTTGAATGTCGATCTATTATCTATCGCCCTTTGGCAACAGTTTTTCGATGGATCGGTGTGTCGAGAAGGCAATGGTATCGGAATAGTATTGATTTCGCCAAAAGAATATAGTTTTAAGTTCGCATTCAGGCTGAATTGCAAATGTTCTAATAACCAAGCCGAGTACGAAGCATTACTTAAAGGCCTACAACTACTCGAAAATATCGGAGTTGAATTTGTTGAGGCCTATGGCAATTTCTTGTTGGTGGTCCAGCAGATTAAAGAAGAGTATAACTGCTATGATGAAATTTTGATCAAATACTAGTAGTGTTTCGCTGTGATCGGCTTATTTACTTCTTTTTTTCATCAATCATATTCCTCGGGAGTTGAATGGCAAGGTTAACTTACTAGCCCAACAAGCATCAGGCTATAAAGTTTTTGGCCATTTAAAGGGATGTGAACCAATTGAAAAGATGATCATGTGTGTTACCATTAATGATTGGAGGACGAAGATAATGGAATATTTGATCGACCCCTCAAAACCTACTGATCAAAGGATTAAGCGACAAGCTTTGAAGCATGTTCTCCTCGATAATGTGCTATATTATTGGACTTTACAGAGCTTGTTGCTAAGAAGTCTTGAAGCCAAAGAAGCTAAAGTATCTACGGAAGAAGTGCATGAAGGTATTTGTGGATCCCATCAATTGGCTCATAAGGGAAATGGTTGTTAACGCGTACGGGGTATTTTTGACCAACAATGCTTGAAGATTGTTTCAAATATTACAAGGGGTGCCAGGCTTATTAGAAATTTAGCAACGTACAATTGGCTCTATCATCGGCTTTGCATCCAATTATTGAGCCTTGGCCATTTAAAGGATGGGGAATAGATGTAATCGAACAGATATTTCCTTCGTCGAGCAAAGGCCATAAATTCATATTGGACGCGATCGATTATTTTTCTAAGTGTGTCGAGGCAATCCTTTTTAAAAAGGTTACAAGTGTTGAAGCCATCGGGTTTGTTACCAAACATATTATTCATCTATTTAGAATACCACAAACTATTACGACCGATCAAGGCACTGTGTTTATGTCCGATGAGTTTCAAGGTTTTGCCAAGAGTTTGGCATCAAGTTATTAAATTCATTCCTATATTATGCCCAGGCTAATGGTTAAGCCGAGTCGTCCAACAAAACGTTGATCAAGTTAATCAAGAGAAAAATTAAAGAAAAGCTGAGGATTTGACATGTAACATTATCGGAGTCATTGTGGGCCTAACGGACTGCAGACCATGGTGCGACCAGGTTATCACCTTATCAGTTGGTCTATGGGCAGCAGGCTGTTTTGCCCTTGGAAATCAGTATCGACTCTGTACGAATGGCCAGGCAAAATGGCTTGTCAGTTCAAGATTATAAGGATTTAATGGTCGACAATTTGGATGACTTGGTGGAGTTATGTTTGCATACACTGGATCGACTTAAGAAGAATAAGCCGAGAGTTGCGAGGGCTTATGATAAAAAAGAATAAGCCGAGAGTTGCGAGGGTTTATGATAAAAAGGTGAAGCCGATTTGGTGTGGAAAACTATATTGCCTGTCGGCTCTAAGGATAACCGATATGGCAAATGGTCTCTAACATAGGAAGGACCATATAGAGTTCATCGGTTTGTAGATGGCAATTCTTATATTTTGGAAACGTTGAAAGGTGTGGTATTTTCTAAGGCGATTAATGGTAAGTACTTAAAGAAGTATCACTCTAGTGTTTGTATTGACTCTTGATCAGCTAAAAAATTACTTATTGGACATATAAAGCCAAATTAACTTGTTGCAATTAATTCTTGCTATAAGCTAACAGCAAAAGTTAGATTAAGCCGATTACACGCATCACACTTAAGAAAAAGGGGAATAAAGCATAAATAAATAATCGGTTAAAAAACCGATTTTAAAATATTACAAAGCATCCAATTGGTTGTTTCAAGATGAGCCTTCCCCATTACGTTTATCATTGTTCTTTGGCCGATTACATAAGAACAGACATGAGCCAATTATATTCCTGGATTGTTGAGTTTGACCCCAGAGCCAACAGCGCGGCAGCAGCTGTGGCAATGGTTTCTTCCATGTCACCAAGGATCATGTCGTCTTCTTAATATGAGCCCTAGACGGGAGTGATCTTGGCCGATTGCTTCTTGACCGATGCAAATGCCAGGCCCAGACCAAGTTTTTGGTCCTTCAAAGCTAATGTTGCGGATGCCATTTGCTCTTGCGACTCGGCCAAGGACTCATTCACTTTGGCCAACTCTTCCTCCAAGGATTTTTTGGCCGATTCCAGCTTAAGCATCATCTCCTTAGTGGCCTTCAAGTCTTTGGACTCTTCATCGTACTTTGGCCTTTAGGGTTTTTGTGTCGGCTACTAGCTTGTTGAGCAACTTCTGATCCTCGAGTTATGCTGCCCGACGAGCTCTCTAGCCTTTACCGCCTCTACTGCCTCTTTCTTTGCGTCGAGGTGGCATACCTCTAGCAAAGCAGCCATGGCCTCTTCCGGCGGGTTGGCTTGCATCGCCACCATGGTGTCCCGTAAAGGCTGGTCATTCTCAAGAAGATTGGCCGATGGGGAGTAGGCCAGATTAAAAAATGGTTTAGCTTCTCTGTCATGCCCGGGGTCGACGTCACCTTAGCCGATGCATCCTTTGATATGGCCAAGATTTTTTGGATCTCCTCTGGGAAGCTATCTACGCCCAAGTCTACTTCGTCCTCAATGTCGAACCAATCGAATCTGAGCACGTTGCTCACGGAATCGATCAGCTTGGCGCTTGGCTTAGCAGTAGTTGGAGTGGCAGTGGCGACTGGTGTGGCCTTAGGAATTGCAGCTGTTGGCGTCGGTTGTGATAGAGGAGGCAAGAAATCTGCTTTAGTTGACAGATCGACCATGACATCGGCTATGAATGTCGTTGGAGAGAGAATAGGCTGCAAAAAGTAGCATAAGTCTTGTTAGCCAATTCCAATGGAAATTGCATTGCAAGTCAGTGTAAAAAGATCTTACCTGGCTGGTGCCTGAGGCGTGCGGGGAACTTTCAGCTGATTACTCTTGTGGCTTGCTGCCTATACTATATAATACCTTCTTATTGGGTCTAATCGTTTCTTCTCTATTGGACAATTGATTAAAAGAATGAGTAAATGGAAAGATGGTAGAGGTAAAGAATGAAGCCGATAAATACTTACTTGGTTGTTCTTTGTCCACTTCAGAAAGCGATGGAGATTGAATTCCTAGGGTACCTGAGGTATACCCTGACAGAGCAGTCGGACGCGACCGTTTAGTAGCTTGTCTAGTGCTTAATGGGTCAGAGATAGCTTTCTTGCCCGTTATTTTGGTCTAAAAAAATAAGAAAAGAAGTCGATCAGAATAAAATTCAAGGATTTTTGGGCATCAAGTAATAGAAATCTACTTTAGCCGGTACTTCGCTGGTGATGTTAACAAAGCTTGTGTTAGTATAACCCGATGAGATAGCTTCATCGCTAGAACTCAAGTTGTTACTAGTGGTGTTAGCCGTTGATGATGGTGGAGCAAGATTTGAGAAAAAATCGGCCATAATAGCCGATACACTTTGTGTTGATGTGTATAAGGCTTCACTTATAACCGACCACCATCTTGAGAAACTTCCTACCCTTCGAGTGTGTAAAAAGAAATGTGGCACACTTTTGAGTTGAAGGTCATCGGCCATATGAAGTGCAGTGCTGGCCCCAGATGCATTGTGGATATGCTCCCTTGGTTGAAGCTGATCGAATAATTGAAAGCTTGTGGGACTTGTCCAAATCCTAGCTATCTTGAATACACTGATGGGTGATAGAACTCATAGGATGGTTGATAAATCCGATTCCTGGTATGCAAGCTGACATAGAATACGTTTGGAGAAAGGAAGATCTTATATAACTCAAGTGTTTCCTCACGCATGCAATGGCTGTCGGCTGATAAATAAAGAAATGAATGGCACGGGTAATCGTTATTGTCTTTATAGCTGAAGAAGTCGCGCTGACTAAAGTCTTCATTATTGAGTTCAAGAAAGAAGGCCAAATGTTTTCTTGAGCCGATTGGAGTAATCTTCGCCTCATTGCTAGAACAGAGAATGAACCTTTCTCCAAAGGATCGGCTATTTCTATACTTAACTTCACCTTCTGAGGTTTCTTCACAAGGAAAGGGTGTCTCGTTGACTGGATTGAGCTAGAAGAGTCGACTGAATATGCAGTACAGCCAGGTCTGAATAAACCGTAAAGGGCCTCCTACGTTGCCAACAGTATGTGATCCTACTCCAGTAAATAACCGACTACGGATAATATGCATCATCTGATATACAGCACCAAGGAACATTTTTCCTAAAGCTAGCTGACTGCCTTCTACCAGTTGTTTAACAAGAACTTGATAGACTTGAGGAGGTCCAAGCAATGCACCACAGAAAAGGAATCGGTCAAACCACATGTTCAAAAATGTTGCATATTCTTTGTCGGACACTGGGCCGATTCCTATGTTATTACTGATGTATTTGCTCTAGCCTTCCCCCTTGGCATGGATTAGCCTATACTGTGGCTTGACGCTAAAAGCAGATGCTTGATCTCCGTTAGGCCTCAAACAATAGAGCTTTGCCACATCCAGAAGCATTGGGCCGATTGGATCAGTTTTGAACATGAAAACATTAAAAGTGTTCGACTAGAAATAGCAGGTCGTGTCCACTAAGGGCTCGTTGGCCTCTGGATTGGCTAGGGATAAGAGGAGACACTCTGCTATTCTCATTTTCTCCCATTCAACCATCTTTTGAGCCGCAAGCCAATGGTACCAATCTCTCCATCTTTTAAGCGCTATCGGCCAAGCCCTAAAACTCTTGCTCCGTACTTCTATGTTATACTCGGGAGCCGACAGAGGAAGACGAGGTATCTCTTGTCCTATTGCGACCAATGAATCGAGATTTCCTACCGGCTCTAGGTAAAATTGGTCATTATTGTCCAGTATGGGGATAAGTACCTGGCTGGGGTCCATCGAGCCAATGAGTTGTGCGAACTGACAAAGGTTACTGAGCAGAGACTTGAAGTATGAAAGATGAAGTTGAAGCCGATGGTAGGGGTTTTGGGAGTAGGTGTGCGTGAAAATGATGGGTGAATGAGTCTCATAATTATAGGGGGAAAGGTGAAAAGGCGGGAGGTGTTTTCGACGGTTCGTGTGCGGTTAATGATGAAGATACGCGTCTCAAGATTTTACGGTGTCGTAAATAGAGCTGTTACCAACAACGATATTGCGATAAGCCGATGATATGGAAGCCGACGAAGAAGATTTTTGGAAGGTAACATATTATCTTCCAAAAATGAGGCGCATATGTTACCATCAGAATTTGGTAAGGCATGACCAATTTGTTAAGCTAAGGATAAAAAGGATATTTTTGGCTGATATCCGTTAAGAAAGGAAAATCCAAGTTAAAGATAGAATTATAATCGATATTGAATCAAAGATGGAAATTTTGTCCGTATAAAGGCCGATACGGATCATGGTTGACAACGTATCGGAGAAGGATACGATTGGCCAATACACAATAAAAGATGGTCAAAGACGAGCAAAAACAACCCCCAATCAATCAAACAACTAGTATTTACTTTCTTTTTACTTTTCAGTCAACTAGGAGTAACTCTGTAATTTAGAATCTTTCTTGTAATTCGATCTTAATCAATAAAGTTGCCATCGCCGATTATTGGTCATCTTTGATTACGCTAATCAGGTTTGGTTTTCTTCATTCTGGTTGAGCATTGCCTTTTTGGGAAAGTCTACCTTTACCTACCATCTAATCAGCCATAATCAACTGTTTAGACTTATTGCTACCCGTGATTTGATCAACTTCTTAGTTTTTTAGATCTTTGCTGATTGTTGCACCAGATCAGCTTTAAGCATATTTTTTTATCTACCTTACCGATTGCAGGATCAAATCAGTTGGCACGCCTTGAACCCTTTAAACCCGGCGTTCTCGTGTGTTGAGGCCGATTGGTTCTTTTTTGGCACCAACAACTGTATATACCATTGTACATACAGTCTATTAATTGTATGAGAAATCGTTACAGACAGCTATATAAACAGATTATTGTATGAGTTATCTTTAATCTTATCTATAGATAATATAGAGGTGTATCACAGATAGCCCAGTTGTATATGCCCTAATAGCCCATCGTCGAGTCATCAAATTCGAAACACAACACATGCATACGTAGGATTTCCTCATGCTCCTCCCAATCGGCAGATCCCCATTCAATCCCTCGTCTAGCCGCGGCCTCACCGGCACCATACTCTAGCTCCGCCGGTCGACCTCGCCGGCTCTGCATACCAACGCCGCTCTCCGTGAGCCTGCCGTCGATGTAAGCGCCCCATCTCCTCCCTGTTGGAAATATTAGGAATTTTCTCAATATTTTAATCCACAGAATTACGTAAAACATGATTAAACAAAGATGCATTTTTTGTTCAAAGCCAAAGGTACTAGATAACAAATTATCTATCTCATACGCAAAGACTAATGAACAAGAAATCAGCATGAATAAAACACGGTATAAGTTAATATACCCTTGAGCCGGTGCACCGCTGGCACAAAGCAGCAGTAATATTCACTTTAGCCAAACACCCCAAGTACGTAAATAGGAGAAATTTAATCTTTTCCTCTCCCATTCCTCGAATGGTGTAATTTCTTTATTCTTTGTAGGAACCCTATTTAGGACATGACATGCAATCAATATAGCCTCACCCCACCATTCCTTGAAAAGTCCCATTGCTTTCTAACATGGCGTTAACCATCTCGATTAGAGTACGGTTCTTTCTTTCTGCAACCCCATTTGATTGGGGCGAATAGGAGGCGTCCTCTCATGGATTATTCCATGTTCCTCACAGAATAAATTAAACTCATTAGAAAAGTATTCTCCACCACGATCGACCTAACCCGCTTGATTTTTCTCTCAAGTTGGTTCTCGACTTGACTTTATAGATCTTAAAATAGTGAAAACCTCATCTTTTGACTTTAATAAATACACATAGCAATATCTAGTAGAATCATCAATCAAAGTCATGAAATACCTCTTACCACCCTTTGTCAACTCCCGTTCATCTCGCATAAATCGGTATGAACTAGTTCTAACGGTGTTAAGTTTCTCGCCTCTTTGCTTTGTGAGGCTTGCGAGGTTGCTTAGATTGCACACATACTTGACACTTAGAACCTTTGACTTGGGTAAATTTTGGGATTGAATTCATCTGCTAACCGCATCATGCAACCAAGATTAATATGACAAAGTCGTGAATGCCAAACATCAGTCTCATGATTACAAACATGATTCACAATTTTATTCATGTCCGTTAAAGACAAGCGGAACAAGCCTCCGCTCTCATAGCCTTTTCCAATAAAAGTTCCAATTTTAGAAACAACACATTTATTGGATTCAAAACTAGCTTAAAACCATCTCTACACAATAGAGACCACCGACAAGGTTTTTATTTATCGCGGGCACGTGATGCACGTTCTCGATCGCCACGATTTTTCCTGAAGTAAACTTCAAGTCAATCGTGCCGACTCCACGTACAAATGCTCGCGACCCATTCCCATCAACACGGAGGTAGCCCCGTGACTGGTAAAAGAGAATAAGGATCTGTCAAAGACAAACATGTATATTGGCCCCGTGTCAATCCACCAATCGTGAACGACATATCGATAGAACGGTAGGTATTGAAACATACCCGGATGTTCCTCCTCAAGATGTGCAATAACAACGTTAGCGGACTTTTTCTCGCTTATTGTCTTTACGATCGTGGCAATCCTTTGCCCAATGATCGCACCATTACTGCATAAAGCGCTTTCCTTTCCTTTATTCTTCTTCTTCTTGAAGCTAGTAGTTTGAGCGGCCTTGTTCTTGTTCTCGTGCTTTTCAGACTTATTTTTATTCTTCTTGTTGAATTGAAAGATTTTCTTTTGTACCACATTGGCACTAGAACTTTCTTTCCCACGTATATCTTTTGCCCTTGCTTTCTCCTCAACATTTAGAGACCCAATGAGACCAAAGAACGCTTGAACTCTTGTCTCTTGTGTTTTAGAGTAGTGGCAAAATCCCTCCAAGAAGGTGGCGGCTTGCGATGATGCATCCCGCCACAAACTTGTCTGGTAATGCACATGTAAAATTCTCAAGTTCTTTCGCAAAGGCTTGAACCTCATGAGCTCTGTTCTACTACAGAGTGGTCATCGACCATCTTGTAGTCATGAAACTGCTCCATGACATAGAGTTCATCGCTGCGTCGGATATCTCGAATTTTGCCTCAAGTGCATCCACATTTCTTTACCACTTGGCAAAATCATATATACATCAACAAGATTTTCTCCCAAACGCTAATCACGCGCCTCTAAACAAAGTTATCGCGGTAGTGAAAGCACTCTCCCGCTCGGAGAGCCCACTCAGTCGTGGCTTGCCTTGCGCAACATGATACACGCTCATGGCGCCAACCACAAAATCATCTTGGCGCGCTAACGCTTATAATTTGCGCCACAAATACGATTGGCTTAAAGCGCGCAATAAACCAGAGTTGTAAAATTCCTAAGATAAGGATTGTTGGAAATATTAGGAATTTTCTCAATATTTTAATCCACAGAATTACGTAAAACATGATTAAACAAAGATGCATTTTTTGTTCAAAGCCAAAGGTACTAGATAACAAATTATCTATCTCATACGCAAAGACTAATGAACAAGAAATCAGCATGAATAAAACACGGTATAAGTTAATATACCCTTGAGCCGGTGCCACCGTTGGCACAGGCGCAGGCAGAACATTCACTTTAGCCAAACAGCCCCAAAGAAGCGTAAACTTGGACCAAAAACCGTTGATTGTGTCTTTATTGGTTATGCTTTTCACAGCGTTGGATATAGATTCTTAATAGTGAAATCTATATGAGTTCGACTGCTAGTCACAGTCTATGAGATTGGGTGATCTCTAGAGGCTCATGAAAGGCTAAGGAGTATGACTTATAAGCTCCAAACCGAGGGGATGCATTTAGCAGCCTAGTATCGATAAGGACTTTTGGTGAAACTTGTTCGCACAAAACTGTCAATTCAAGGCATAGTCTATTGTTGATTGTGGATGAGTGTAACCTTTGTTCTAGATGGAAGTTCAACTTAACAGTCTCCATCGAAAACCGTATATCAAACTACATTGAATCGAGAGTATTTCAAATGTGCCTTTGAAATTTGGTGGGATTGTTAGATTATTATGGGATGGCCCATAATTAATTTAATAGAAATTCAAAAGGCCCATTAGAATACTAGGAGTCATGAAATTGGTTTAGTACCATATGGGTAATTGAGAGAAGATTTGACCAACTTAAATAGTTGAGTTGTGTGTCTCTCAATTAGCAAGGTGGAAAAGGGTAAAGGTCAAAAGCACACGCTGCCAGCCTTGCCGAGCCGAGCCGAGCCGAGGCGTGGCGTGGCGTGGCGTGTCGTGTGCGAGTCTTGAGTCGAGTCGAGTCGAGTCGAGTCGAGTCGAGGCGAGACGAGACGAGACGATGCGGCATCGCACGCACGCAGCGCGCAGCGATCCGGACGTGATGTCTTTGGCGGGGCGGTTTATTTTGCCGCTTCATGAGTCAATATGACCAAGAATCGCAGTGATTAATGTGACCAGAATCGCCGTCGATTACGTAACGGACGTGGTTGATGGTGGCATAATGGTCGCTCGATTCTCGTAACGGCTACCGAGTTGATGGTCGTAATGGCCGGCTCCTCGCCGTTGCATGTCGCGAGGCTATATAAGGAGAGCCACGGCGTGCTTTTCTAAATCTGCGAGAACTCTCCCACGCAGACTCCATTCATCCTTTGTTCTTGTCCTTTGCATTCCCGCCTCTGTTTTTGCGCGCACAAGTAACAGAGGAGCGAGGCCTCCTAACCTCGCCTTCTTGAGATCTTGCTCGAGATAGAAGGCCGATAAGGTTTTGGGGAGCGATCACGCGATCGCTCGAAGGTGTTCTGAAGCGCATTCAAGACCGCACTAACGCTTCATCGCAACAACTTCGTGATCGTCTACTTTGACCGTCATGGCGAACGAGAATGTTACTCGCGCTTCTGCGCAGCAACGGCCACCTCAAGGGTATATTAACTTATACCGTGTTTTATTCATGCGATTTCTTGTTCATTAGTCTTTGCGTATGAGATAGATAATTTGTTATCTAGTACCTTTGGCTTTGAACAAAAAATGCATCTTTGTTTAATCATGTTTTACGTAATTCTGTGGATTAAAATATTGAGAAAATTCCTAATATTTCCAACACTCCCCTCACAATCTTCTCCGTATTTGCTAAGAGCAAATTGATTAGGGAATACTACAAAAACCGGCTGGTGATGAGTCCTTGTTCTGATGTGCAATGCAATCCTTCATAACTGAGCCGATTTGTACTGCTAGTTGGTCTCCAGTTGTAATCCTAGTTGTAGTTGTAGTGCTTGGTGTACCATATCCATATGATTCTTATCTAGTACACACACTCAATTTTTACAGGAGTATAGTTGGTACTGGTCAGTTCATTTAGATTTTCTTTGTAGTCTGTAATCTGTACATGCCTCCTTGTCTCATTGATTTCTTATGTATTGCCTCCACTGTCATATATTCATATACTAGATTTGTGATGGAATCTACGGTTGCAAAGTAGCAATGCAAGTGTAAGCAATGCGATGTGTTTGCTTGTCTTACCAAATTTTGGTAGTATTGATCAAATTTAGCAAGTATTTAGTTTATTACTAAATTTTGATAAGATTACATTCTCTCTTGATTCTATAGTTCATTTTTTTGCCAATCTTTGGTCAAAACATTGGTGACCAAATTTTCATATTTGCTCCTCTGTTTGCAATTACTCATCATTGTTGATTTTTTTCTCTAAAGTTAAACTTCCATCGTTAATTTTACACCAATACAATTATAAAAGATCACGAAAGTATAGTGTTATAAAATATTTGTTACGACAAATCTACCAGTATTATTTTAATATAATAATAATTATTGGTCGAAGACTATAAAGTTTGATCGATTAAGTCTACGATGCCCAAGTAAATAAAAACGGAGATCGTAGAAATCTTGTGCTCGAGACCATGGCGCGGTCGTGTGAGGTACATCCATGTGGAAGATCTCATCTTTTGCCTAGGAGTATCGGACGAACTAATTTAGGTCGCCCTTAGATAGGTTGGCCTGTGCTCATCCTCCGGACGATAGACACCTGTCCTTTTTTCTTTGTCTTCATGACGCGGATACGGAAGGTTTCCTTTGGATTTGTTTTCGAATCAATCCGGTTGGGTTTCTCATTTTTAACAAGTTATCAAGCAAGGTAAACGAAATGTTTTGTTTTTTTGAATCAAATCTAAAAGTTTTTAAATTTAAAATTTTCAGAGTCAAAACTTTTTTATTTGAATTTTTTCGAGATGAAACTTTCTAATTTAATTTTTTTGTTTTAATTTTTTTCGAGTTGAAACTTTCCAATTTAAAATTTTTTGGTTGAGATTTTTTGGACATTTTAAATCAAAATTTTTCGAACCAAAAGTTTTTGAATCAAAATTTTTTGAACCAAAAGCTTTTGAATCAGAAGTTTTATGAGTTGAAACTTTTTGATTTGTAATTTTTTGAGTTGAAACTTTTTTATTTGAAATTGTTTGATTTAAAAGTTTTCGAGTTGAAACTTCCCGAGTTGAAACTTTTTCGATTTGAAACATTTCGAGTTGAAACTTTATAGTTTGAAATTTTTCTGAGTTTTAAATTTTGAGTTGAATTTTTTCAAATTGAAACTTCCTATTTAAAATTTTTAAAGTTTAAATATTCTAATTTTAAATTTTTGTGTTAGAGAGGAAAGAAAGGGAGTGGAGGAAATGAGTCAAGAAAAGGGAAAGGAGAGATGGATGGAAAAGATGACACATGGTATTCTAGAAAGATAATTTTAAATTTGTTAATTTGAGTTTAACCTCAAAATAGTCATCCCTAACAGCCAGCTATCGTTATGCGGTGATGTTGAAGCAAGCAAACAATAGAGTGAGCAAATATGTCATCAATAGCGCAATCTCTCAGCAGATCATATTAAGGGCAAATTTGTTTAGGCTGATTTTTTTTTCTTATATCTTATAGTCGTTTTTTATGTTAAATAACTTAAAAGTAGTCCAACCTGGATTCTAGGTCTGCCTTATGTGCTGAATTATGGGCAGTGACTGAAACAGCTTTTTATAGAGGTAAAGGTAGGCATTTTTTTTGCCCTAACTTCAGTGTACTAGTCTAAAACCAACACTCAATAAGCTAAAAAAGCATCTCTAATGTGGTTTTTGGTTTTTAGTTATACAGAGACTCATGGCTTTTGAAAAAATCCAGCTAAAACAATCATGTTTGCTTTAGTTTTTTTCTCTAACTTAAAAGAAAAAAAACAAGCCTAAACTAATATGTAGCTTTTAACTGATTTTTTTTTAAAAGCTACAAGCCTCTATAAAAATAAAAACCAAAAGCCACCCTAGAGGTTTTTTTTCTTATTATGGATTGGTTTTATAATAATATCCTTAAAGTTAAAGTAAAATTATCTACATTTATTTTGATTTATTAAGGGTTGATTTTATACGAATATTACTGTAGAGGAAAATAGAGTGTTAGACCTTAACTTTTTAATTTTTAAGTTAAAGAAAAAGTCCCAACAACATACATATCCACCGCAATTTTGTAGCCTCCGTGCATCTCGATAACACCAAGGAAAATGTAAACTGTACGGGCATCTTTCTCGGCGTTCCTCTCGTCGGTCGTCACGATCCGGTGGAGAAACTACCCCATCTTCGAGAAGACAACTGGAGCGTAGAATCAACAGCCGCGTCGCGTGCCGAGGCATCCACGTCTCCCCTCGCCCATACGTACGGGCGAGAAGACGCGGTTTGGCCACCTTCGGTGAAGCTTCCCCACGCGGCCTGACAAGTGACAACTGACAGCATCGCGCACACGCCGTAGTCCCAGTCCAAATCACGACCGAAACCAGTAATCAGCTGAAATCGGGAACCTCACCAACCGGACCGCACCACCGTCCGCCTCCCCACCCGATAAAAAACCCCTCGCCTCGCGCTCCGTTTCCATCGTTCATTTCCGCGTCTCTCCCTGCGCACACGGCAACACCGCCGCACCTCACGGTCGTAGGAGCACAGGAAAGAAGAAGAAGAGGGAAAGAAGAGGAGGAGGGGAGATGGAAGGATACGACCGTGAGTTCTGGCAGTTCAGCGACCAGCTGCGGCTGCAGACGGCGAGCTTCTCCGGCCTCTCCCTCGGGGACTCCATCTGGTCCACCGCCGCCAACGCCAGCGCCGACCGCCGCAACGCCGACCCGGGCCTCTTCTCCCCGGCCGACGGCCACCACGACTTCCCCTTCTCTGCCGCCGCCAAGAACGGTGGCGGCGGCCTCGACGGGCCCGGCCTCATCGGGTCCGGCAAGCTCGCCTTCGGAGCCACCACCACCAGCAAGGCCGACCGCTACAACAACGTCAACCTTCCCAGCGACAACAAGTCCTACAGCAGCAACAGCTATGGCGCCAAGATGAACAGCAACAACAACTTTGCGTTCAACAAGATGGGGAGCTATAACTACAACGTCGGCAACGGGGAGGTGAAGAGCTACTTCAACAAGTCCATCGGGAGGCCAGCCAGCAACAACCACTACGGCGGCAACGGCAAGAAGGGCGGTGGGGATGGCAAGAAGAAGCACGCCAAGAACGACAGCAACAACAACAACAACGGAGCGGCGGCGGTGGACAAGAGGTTCAAGACTCTGCCGGCCTCGGAGGCGCTGCCGAGGAACGAGGCCATCGGCGGGTACATCTTCGTCTGCAACAACGACACCATGGAGGAGAACCTCAAGAGGCAGCTCTTCGGTATGCACAGCATATATACCCCTCCCTTGAGCTTCTGATGCTAAAACGAACTGTTAGTACTATTAAACTAGTCAAGAATTTACCTGAAGCACCAAGTTACCTTGCTTTCTTTATCTCAACGATTAATTGGTTCTTGAATCCTACTCATTCTTGGACCGAGAAACGCTTTCAAAAATAAGTTATCTTGAACTGATCAGAGTGATGGTTGTTGGGTTGCAGGTTTGCCATCGAGATACAGAGATTCAGTGAGGGCAATCAGGCCAGGGCTGCCCCTGTTCCTCTACAACTACTCCACCCACCAGCTCCACGGCATCTTTGAGGTAAAAACAATTTCAGAATTTTCTTCTAGTTTGCAGCTTTCACGAATTGCTTGGACTTATCACCTTATGTTGTTCTCCCTGAATCTTGCAGGCTGCGAGCTTCGGCGGAACAAACATCGATCCGGCGGCGTGGGAGGACAAGAAGTGCCCCGGCGAGTCTCGCTTCCCTGCACAGGTACCTGACTACCTGCTCATGAACTAACTTAGCTCAACCTTCTAGTCAATCACGGTAGATCAATTTGCCCAACTAGTATACTATCTTAGTTTAGCATCAATATACCGACATAAGTTAGGAAGCATCAGTTATTAATTAATTAATTAGACGGATGGGTGGTGATGGTCTAGATCGTGGGCAGAGAGTGCTTGCTAACGACTGTCTAACCACCTCACCTTAATTTAGGTTGGTTGGTTAGTTCGCTGGTCAGTCGGAGACCGACAGCCAGATGATACAAACGCTAGAACCTATTCAGTTGCTTCCGTGCTGTCTCAAATAAAATCAATTTTGTCTAAAGTTAATACTATACCTGTACTGAAAGAAGCTCTTACCTTAGATCGATGAACAGCCATCCTTACTAGCTATTTGCCTCTTTTTGTTGATGATGCAATCAGGTGAGGGTCGCGACGAGGAAGATCTGCGACCCGCTGGAGGAGGACGCCTTCCGGCCGATCCTCCACCACTACGACGGCCCAAAGTTCCGGCTGGAGCTCAGCGTCGCCGAGGTTTGTATATACATCGAATGGCGTATAGTAGTACATTTGCCATTTGAGATGTGAGACATGATGAAGCTAACTGAGATGTTGCTGTCTTCTGCAGGCACTCGCCCTTCTTGACATCTTTGCAGACAAGGATGATGCCTGAGGCTGCCTGCTAGCTGCTCAGGCTCAGCGGTCTGCTGAGCGAAGACACAATAAGATCGACATATATACATTATTACGAGTGTACTAGTAGTATTTAACAATGTGCTCATTAATGGATGATTAGTATATTTTATAGGGTTTCCATCTCGCGGGCTAAGAGATGATGCGTCCCGTTGTTTTATCAGGCGAGATGATGACTACAGAGGATTAGCCCTCGTTTCTGTAATATATGTACACGTCTGGACGGCCATGTATAAATCTCGAGACTTCTTAATGTATCTCTTGTTGTACATCTGAACTGAATAAACAATCTTGTTCTTTTCAGAAGGTAAATGTGTTCTTGTCTTCAACGGGAATTGTT
This sequence comes from Otatea glauca, assembly GCA_036346275.1. Lineage (NCBI taxonomy): Eukaryota > Viridiplantae > Streptophyta > Magnoliopsida > Poales > Poaceae > Otatea > Otatea glauca. The sequence goes on along the minus strand of CM070712.1, from coordinate 19,486,178 downwards.
CCTGCTCCATCTTGGCGTGAGCATAGCTCCTGTGAAACCTCATGTGTAACATGGCTGGATGATCAGATCCTCGAGCATTAGTTATCACTCGCTCAATCACCACCAAAAAAATTAGTCTTACCATTGAACTTTTATCTGAAAAGTGCAGGAGGTAAATCCAGCAGGAAGAACTTTTATCTTGATCCTTACAGAACGCAAGGACTTGCTGCTGCTGTAGAACAGTTGCAACTATCACTAACAATCAGGCTCAAGATTCCTAAGTGAAAACAGCTTCAGCAAGCAGACTGGCACACCATTACTGCTGCTCCACACGGTTCCAATTTTTCGCCATTGCATCACGGCGTATCGTGTAGACTATAAATCTGGAATCAGAACAGCAGCTACACTAAAAAAACAAGTTAAACAACAGCAACGCAAACATTAAGTTGCACCAGACAAGTCAGTCACAGCCTCACAGGGCACCATAACCTTTCACTGAGCAATTCAGTAACTCCTAGAACACATTTATACAAAAACTGCAGGAGATAATATCAACAAACAGGAGATTCAGGATGAAGGAACGGAGAAAACTGCAAAAGAAGGCTCCACCGAAATACATTTGATAATCTACCACCGGTCTAAATTGCAAAAGCACAGATCATGAAAATATGCCATCAAGTTTTTTTTTCTGGATGATTCTTTGTTCTCAGCTTTCAGCCAAACAGATTATGCGGAGCAGGGTCAGCCATGAGCGAGCTATGGTGATGAACCATGTACCACCTGCCACTACGGAACTCATATACGTTGGTCACATGGAACGGACCCGGGTCAACATCAACATGTGCCTTCATGTTAACCCATGCCACACCACTGAGTACACGAACTCGGACATCCCGTAGCTGGAAAGCAATGCCCTGCCCTCCATCTTGGCCCCAGTTGAATAACAAGCCCCAGCTGTTCATCACAGCATTGTATCTGTCAAAGGAGCGGTTCAGTAGTAGCATTGCCACAAGAAGACTTAGATAATGCCTACTTGAACAATTGACAAGAAAAATCATCCAGATGAGGATGGGGCAGAAGGCTTACACAAATGAAATTTTCATCCCAAAAAGGTCACCAAAACAAGTTGAAGGAAAGAAATTTACATTAAAGAACAAGCTCAAACAGTTTTTTAGTGCGTACTAAGTTAACTAATGTCATCATGTCTGGGCTCTAGTTGAAGGGTACTGGAGATGCATCCAGATCAATAACAGGAATAGCATGCAAAAAAAGGGGCGCCTCTGGTGATACCTTGCAAAACCACTACATCCGAATTCAGCAAAATTCAATAAGAAATTCCAACCAGATCAAGAAATGGATTGACTTCTATATACTTTGATGAAGCAAACCACTAGTCAATGTGTCCAGTTCTATAGTTATTCACGAATCGTCAAGAACAGCCTACTACAAGATAGTATCCGATTGATCTCACAACACCAAGGTTTCAAATCTCGTTTTCGATTGACATCTCGGCGGTGGCTGGAATCCAAAATTTCACCGAGATCTCGGAATTTCGGACAAATTCCGGACGAAATACAAAAAGAAAAATTCAAATCCGGATTTTTTGGAACCAAAATTTCTGAGATTTCGGCCGGAAGAGCCGAAATCTCGACGAGAAATGCCGAGATTTCGGTAGATTCGCACCGAGCGGAAAATGGTGCAAAACACGTTCAGAAATTTTGAAATTTTTTTGGATGGTTCTGACACCTCAGTAATGTTTTTATAAAAATTTCAGATGATTATGAAGCGTGAGGAATTTTTAAAAATTCGAACAGTGCAATTGTCCTGTTAAAACGTGGACCGACAAATTTGAACCAAATGAAAAATGGAACAAACCACGTTAGAAAATTTTTAAATTTTTTGTACATGGTTCTGGTATCACTAATGTTCCCATAAAATTTTCAAATGATGATGAAGCTCAAGGAATTTTTAAAAATCTGGACAGTGGTGATGTCCTAATAAAAGCCTTACCGGCAAACTTCGACCGAATGAAAAATGCTTGAAACCATGTTAGAAAATTTTGAAAACTTTTTTTGGATGGTCCTGATGCTTTTTAGATGATTATCAATCCTAAGGATTTTTTAGATGATTAGCAATCCTAAGGAATTTTTAGATGATTATCAATCCTAAGGAATCCCAGTCTCGGCAAAAAAAATCACTTTCTTTTTTTCCTTTGTGCATACAACATGGATTTTGTTGGTTACAAAGATTTCATTGAGCAACCAAAATAGGTTTCAATTTTTTTAAACTTTTGGAGAAGGGTTTTGAGGCAATGTCTAAGCTCTCTTGAAAATTTTGGATCATGATCAGACTCGAGCAAATTTATAAAATTCGGACAATGTTAGTGTCTCAGTTATATTCATTCTTTTTTATTTTTTAAAGATAACAAATGAAGTTAAAATATTTTGAAAAAATTTTGTATGATCCTAGACTTCTTAAGATGGTACAATAAATTTTTCATAGCATGATAAAGCTTGTACAATTTTATAAAAATCCGATAGTGCTTCTGCAATTTTAAAAAACATCTCAAAAATTCGGTTTTTCAACAAATTTTCATGGAAGATAACATTATTAAGGGTTATTGACCGAAATCCGGTCCTCTAATTTCAAAATCTGGGCCAAAAATCCGAGATTTCAGCGAAAAGTAGCGAAATCTACTGTGGCATTTCAAAATTTTGAATTTTTTAATCCAGCCGGCATTTTGAAAACTGTCCACGTCCGGAATCCGAGATCTCGCGAAATTTTGGCGAGATTTTATTCCGTGCTCTACACTGTCCAAGGCTCCAAGCATATGAAATTTGATTTGATAATCTTTCTATTACTATGCATGGATATAACAAAAGCAATTTTTAAGCACAAGATGGAAGAAAAGAATTGTATAGAAATGATAAATTCCAAAAATAATATTCACTGGTATGTGGAGTTACATTGTTTTAACAATCACCTGCCAAATTAAGCAGGGAAAATAAGATGAAAATTACATGCATGCATGACTAAAAACAATCCTTCTACAGATGACACACCACATGTACTATCTCTTTACAAAATTCAACCGGTCTGACTACATAAATAGCTAAGTTGCAAAATCACAATGCTTGGCAGATATTCCAAGGAAGAAGAAAGAAATATAGAACAAGTGAAAAGCTTTTACCAGGAAGATAATAACACCAGAATAACTGAAATTTAGAAGAAATTGTCTTACATATCTAGGCCTAGATGTACATTTCTAGTTGTAATATTAATAAAGATAGCTAGAACTCACAAGTTTGCACATATAAGGTGACAGCAACAGGGCAGTGATGAAAAGAGGGGGAATACAAGGAAATGGATGCTGTAGATGGGTAAATTGACATAATGCAATGTATATCACTTGGACACCACTGTACAAAATGGTTTGATATGCTATATATCAGCAATCAACATAATATGGACTCTTTTTAGTGCTGCTATTATTCAAGTTCACAAAAAGAAACAAAAATGATAATTGTGGTAAGTAGTTGGCATATCTATATGTAGCTGCACAACTAATTTACACTTTCCCAATCCTTTTTGTTCTTTCCAAACATGAAAGACAATGAGCCAAATTTGTATCTTTTATAATATTAAATGAATTGTAGGGGTCATATCTTATTGAACTAGTGTTTATGGACCTTTCTGATTTTGTTTTCACAAAAATATTTAACCCCAAATGATTATACATGAGAAACATATGGTACAGAGTCCGCTAAATCAGAGTGAAGTTCAAGACATACCCTGTAAAAAGTTCTCCAGTCGCACGTATGCACTTCACATAGTCTGCATTAAGCCAGAAGTGACTCATTGCTGGCAATGATCCTTCCCTGATGATATTATAGAACTCGGCATTCACATTCATGATGGCTTTTGTAGCTGCATAGTATGCCTTCCATCCATTAGGTGGAGTTATATTATCCTGTTCCACTGTAAAATCCTACAAGGAAAGGAGTTAATTTATATTGCAAAACGAACCCACAGTAAAAGGTTATTTTCATATAATCACAACTTACAGGGGCCATTATCTTAAACAGTCCAAATATACAACCTAATATAGTCCCAACAAAAAACCATGAGAAATGTAAAATGCATCGCTATTTGATTAGATATTACTAAAAATGTCATATAAAATTTGCGAATCCAAGGGACGCTGCTATGACAGATGTAAACACAGCATTATGATTTTCTCACCCAAGGTGCTAATAGGACAACATGAGTACATATACGCTGAAACTGGTACAGAAATGACATATTTTCCATTAGAAATTTAACTATGCATATTAAAGTTCGAAACTTTTGTCGTGTAAAGGTCAACAGTGTGGCTGGATTGCAAAACAGACAGGAGTCACAGGAAGATTCAGAAAGTGAAACAATTTAAAAAATTTCTGCCGTATCTTATGTAAACATATCATGAGTTGCCACCCCATGTCGAGGAACTAATTTATTTATCTTTAGTTAATCCAGAAATGATCCCCCTGTATATGCCTGAGCATGGGGCCATAAAAAGTGTCTGATGCATGACATGAACCACGCAACTATCCCATGCAATTCAGTTCCTGCACGCAAACCCATCAACCGCATTAACATGAACGAGCATTATGGTGTACACAATGGCATAATAGCAAACACAGTGGCAAGCCAAGCAGATGGATCGTTGCGAGCAAACAACCTAAACCTAAGGATGGCAGATGGTCCAATCGGAGATGGAAACGAGCAGGGCAAGAAAGCTACATTCGCAATCTGACAGCAAATCAATAAAGGAAAGACTAAGGGGGGCGGGCGGGGCAGGCATAGCACCTTGTGGTAGAGCGCCTTCCACGCGCCATCGTCGTTGGCGGCGCGGCGCATGGCGGAGTTGGTCATGGAGAGGCGGCAGAGGCTGGTATAGTCGAGGTAGCTGAGCGCGTGGGTGGTGATCTCGGGCACGAGCTGCTCCATCATGGACGCGCCCGCGGTCGCGGGCGCCGGCGCCCTCTTCTTCTCCCCGCCGACAGCCATATCGCCGTTGGCGCTGGCGGCGGTCTTGGCGCGGCAGCCGCAGGAGGCGCAGCCGCAGCAGCGCGGAGGAGGGGGTTGCTGGTTCTTGGAGACGGAGGAGGAAAAGGAGGAGCGGAAAGCCCAGATAGCGCAGACGAGGCAGCAGACGGCGGTGACCCCGGCGGTGATCAGGGCCCGGAAGCCGTCCATGCGGACATCCAGGTCTCGGCGGAGGTCAGGGGCTCGGGGTAGGGTTTGGACGGCATCCCATCACACGGAGAAGCTAGGGTTTTGGGGGAGGAATGGAATGGAGATGGGGAATCAAATCAGGGCAGGGGTTTCCACTTCGAACGGAGGAGGTGGTGGATTTGGTGGGTGATCAGAACCTTACCAGATGGATGGCAGGGGAACGGGCTGGATTGGGCCCGGGTTTCGTTGGGCTCCGAGGAACATCTTGCTGGGCTGGATCGGGCTCGGCCGCGTGGCGTTTTCCGGCTCCGTTCATGTGTCTTATCTTATACCTATTTATAATACACCTAAGTATTCTTTTCTACGTCCACACCAAATAATACACCTCACTAGAGATGGCCTAACCTTCATGCACCTAACGAAACGTCCCCAGAAACTTGCCTCCATCAAAATTAACCTTTCAGATCTTTCCTCAGCTTTACTCACCCACATCCGATGGCCATTATTTAATGTGTCTAACTCATCCCTGTGGTCCACAACAGATCTCCCCCCACCTCCAGCATCATCTCAAGAAAAAGGAAACAAATATCCTGAAATTAAGGAAAAGGAAACAAACGTTCTAGGAAAGAAAAATACCATATATTACGTGCTGGGAAAAGGAAACCGGAAGACAGGGCACTATACTAGTCATCTCTAGGATCGGTTCGAAGTGAATTTTTTTTTCTTTTGAGTTGCAAACCATAGATTTAGCAAGGGGGCACCTATTAAAAAACAAGGGGCAATTGTAGTGTATAGACAGAATTGCTAGGTCGCATATATACCATACGAGTAGAAATTACCGGACGTTATCACTTCTCACAACATGAATTCACTCCGTTGCCTCACGTCCATGTAAGACCACATGTCCCAACGACCACCATGTAACTTGTATCTCCTTTCTAAGCTCCCATTCGAAAGTAGTCTTGTTGTATTCACCTCTCCTTTACTTCTCTCTCCATCTCTCGCTGCATATGGCGATGCTTGACCAGAACTAGGTGATCCCCCATGTTTCTACCTCCCTCCCTTTCTCTTGTTGTATGTTGTCGCAACCAGAGCTCGTGGGTAGGCCTCACCTTCCGAGGACACCATCGCTTTATGCTAGTGGGGAAAGGGCGTCACTGTGGAGCGTTAGACACCATTGGCCAACCGAAGGAGACGGAGCGGTGAACAGTAAGCATAGGAGTGGGGTGGTGCACAGCAAGCCTGCAATGACCTTCGGGAGCAAGAGGCCAAGTATGCACCGACGCCAAGCATGCTCGCTGTCAAGGCCAAGGTCAACTCATCCCAAATGTTGACATCGGAAAGTCGAATTGTTACAGCAATTATTTTCGAATGTTGCAACACAAAATATCGAATGTTGCAGATGTTCTAATGATATCTTCGTTGTTGCAACAAGGTTAATTTTTGTTGCAATATGTTCTTTTATTTTTTATTTTAATAGTTCAAAATTGTTGTGTTGTAGGTGTGCCCTAGCCTCTAGGAATGTCGAGGATATATATTGTACGGACCTATGGAATATTTACCCATGTACTAATTAGTTATCAAATTGTATCCATACAAAATGTACAAAAATACCCTTCTCAGGGCATGTGAAGGAGGGGCGAGATGGGAAATGTGTCCCTGTCCCTCTTCTATATAAAGCATCCAAAGGGGGCTCAATAGCGGGGGGTTTCCCAATTCAATATACTCATTCTCGGTTCTTCTCTCTCACTCAGTTCCTTCATGAGGAAAGGGTATGGAAATACCTAATGTTTAGCCTCGATGCTACAACAGTTGGCGCTGTCTGTGGGGCCGTGTGAAAAGATCTATGAGAGAGAGGAGTTAAAAGCTACACTGCGTGGGGAGAAGCTTGACTAGCGCTACATTGGGTCTTCATTAGTCTTCGAGGCTCCACCAGCTGCTTCGTTATGCAGCGTGACTTCCACGTGTGCCAGTCCTGGGATGGCTTCATCAGGCTTCGACTAGCTTCGGCTTGGCTTCGATGCAATGTGACTTCCGCGTGCTGGCTTCGTCAGGCTTCGGCCTGCATCAGCTTAGCTCATACGAGGAGACTTCAGTGTGGTAGGCTATAGCATACGAAGGGCACGAGGCTCAAGGCTTGGCTTCCTTGGGAAGGCTTTGTGTGCATAGGGGGCACTTCGTAGCTACTACTGGCCTTGGTCCCTGGCTCGTGGTGGCTTCGTCAGGCTTCACGTGCAAAAGGCACACTTCGTGGCTTCGGCTGGCCTTGGTTTCTGGCCCGTGGCTCCAGCGCTTCCTTGCCTCCATTCTTGGCAGCCTCGATTGCTTCGGCGGGCCCCTTCTGTAAGTACCATTCGCATCTTTTTTGTTTGCAGCAAAGATATTGCTATGTGCAGCCCTAGGAATCGAACCCTGCTTCGGCTGGCATGCAAAGGGGCACTTCTCGGCTTTGCATATTCGGCGAAGAGCTTGGCGTCATTAGGCTTCGGCTTGCCTTCTTCCTGGCTTGGCGGGGCTATCGCTTCGACTTGCGAAGGGCTCCACCGAGGCTTCAGCGCATGAGGAGGGGCTCCCTCGAGGCTTAAGCTCATGTGGAGGAGGCCCGTGACCTTCAGTGCTTCGAAGGCCTAGCCAGCAGCCTGCCCCGTGGCCCCAACAGCCCCCTCCTGTAATTGCTACTATGCACCTTCACTAATGAGTGGGTATTTTTTAACCGAAACCAAAAAACCAAATCGAAATGAATTAACCAAAAAATTCAGTTTTTTTTTGTTTTTGGTTTGATTTTAATTTTGACATAATTCGGTTTACGGTTTTTGGTTTAGTTTTTACATTTTGAAAACTGAAATTAGCGTAAAACCGAATAACAAAGCGCAGTATTCACAAAATCTCCTTTCTTCGCCATCCACAGCCTGCAATTCCCCATTCTGTCTCTAGTCACCCTGAGCTCCCAACCCTACCCTATTCCCACCACATCCTCCACTGCTTCGCCTCCCATCCCCCCAGGCTGCTCCACCTTTGGCCTCAGCTGCTCCCCATCCCCATCCACGGTTCCAACTCTCCCCAATCCCCATGGAAGCGGTGGAGTGGGGAGAAGAAGATGTGGGAAAAGAAGAGGTGGAAAATCCCAGATCCGGGCTGCTATGCTGGGAGAAGTCGGATACACATGGGCCGCCACCTGCTCATCCCCCGACACCCCAATCACCACCGTCCCTCGAGTGGCCGAGCCGTCCTCTTCCTCGACCACGGTTTCGTATCCACCAAAGACTTGGGCCCTAACACCAACATGAGTGGTGACCTGTCTTCCCTTGCGTCGACATCTTCCACTCTTCCCTAGCCCGATGTCCTCCTTCTCTTCCTGACCTTTGCAACCTTTTCCCCACCCCGCGCGAGCTCGTCCTAGGCCTAGGCTACCTCTCCACCAGCACCAGCGACACCACGGTGAGACAGATCTGCTGTCGGGACCCGAATTTGCAAATCCGGACCCTTTGTGTATACCGCACTAGTCCAGGATCACGCTAATGCACACAGGCTCAACATAGATGCTATCATAGTCATACACAGCAGAATATAGCATAACTTTAATAATTAATAGTAACTGTTGTCTTACATGATTATTGCCACACAGGGCTTATAAAAGAAATAGCAAATAAGCAGCAGCGGAAAAATAAATAAGCGTAGCAGCTCCCTAGTTCACCACAGGCAACTGACGAGGCTCGGACCCTAAGCATTCGCATCCATATAATCCTCCTCCACGAAAGGCGTAGATTCTTCCTCTTCTGAAGTTGTTGTTGTTGGGGTGAGTACATAAAGCACTCAACAAGTTGTGCTCAGCAATGCAAGTCTAATATTCTATATGCTTGGCTTAATCCAAGGGAATGGCTAATAAGGATATTTCGCAATAAAGTGGCATTTAACAAGAATACAATAAATAGATTGAAAAGCAGTAAAACAAATAACAGTAATTAATAGATTCAGCATTTCTGAAGTAAACCAAGTTTCGAATCCTAAATCAATTTCCACCTCCCATGGCACCCTGCCATCCCAACAAGTTTTTGTTTAACAAAAGTCTCACCCTTAACTGTAATTCCCAAGCATTGCCAATACCGTGAGCGCGGCTATTCGAATAGATTGTACACTCTGCAGAGGTTATGCACTTTACCCACACGATACAACCAAACACCACCAAGGTGAGTGATCGTAACAAAACCTTTACAATGCTACACCTAGACCCATTACTGTTCGCTAAGGTTTCAACACTGAAGGGTTAAACCACCACAACAGGGCCCCCCTCTTGCGCCATGTGAGTTAAGCCGTAAACCCGGGACTCACTATTCACCACGACAGCACTGAAATCTAGGCTTCACAAATTATTCAGCTAGGCTATCCTATTCCAGACATGTGGTTGCAAGAAAGACTCAGGTCAAAAGCTTGCAAGGTTAAGTCCTTAAAGTGATTAAGGCAAGACTTCCACATACCCCTGCCAATCCTGGCCCACCTTGGCACATGCCCCTTGCCACTTGCCCCAATCTAAAACATTACCACCCCAGTTGATTACCAAGCACCACGTGCCACCAACATTTCAATCTAGTTGTGTGACCTCCTCGCCGCGACAACTTGATAGCACTGTGTGACAACAAATGACACACAAATTCTTAAACATTGTTCCATATTCCATTAGTCAAGATTAAGTAACAACATTCAGACACATGTGATGATGTGGCATGGCTAAGCAATCTACGATGGTCTAACTAGTCCCATGTTGATTATTAATATTAACCAACTATAATTCCACATCCTAGGCTGACAATTAGATCATGGCATAAAATTGACAAGGTGTGATTTAATTCAATTAGGCATATCATCTAATTCCCAGATTAATTGAAATCATTTATACACATAAAATATCATGCATAAATAGAGCCCCCCAAAAACCAGCCGTTGGAGACAGCTGCGCACAACCCGGAGACTCCGGATAAATACCCCGGACACTCCGGATAAATACCCCGGACACTCCGGACTAATTCAACCCGGAGTGTCCGGACTTAACACCGGATACTCCGGATTGTCCGAACAGCACTGAGCAGCCCAGCAAACGAGCATAACTTTTGACTCGGACTCCGATTTCAGTGATTTTGGACTCTACCGAAAGCTAAGAACGAGGGCTACACAACTGACAAGGTCTCACTACCCAAAACTCAAAGGATAAACACAGATTTCACAAAGAATCCAAGGGAGACCTACAACCCTCACTTTCTGGTACCACCAACACCACTCTCTTTCTAAGATTCACAAGGATGGATCACTTGAGCACTTGACACATCTAAAAGTCATTCGACATCGCATCCCTCTTAATAGTACGGCAATCCTTAGACTCAAATTAAATCAAAGATAATATAAGTCTAGAAATAGTCACTTGCCGTCTTCTTTCTTAATGTCGATGCATGAAGACTTTCACAATATAATTGATGACATCTTCGCCTTGTCCAACTCGACTCGATTCACCTCATGAGACTCTCGTCCTATCAACCTTTACTTGATCATCCTCTCTGACGATCTCCACGCCAAGTCGATCTTGACTTAGTCCTCAACTCTTGGTGACACCGCCGTCTTGTTGACCTCGGCTTAACGATCATCCTCCAAGATACCTTGGTCATCATACACATACGGGACCTAAGTCTTTCCAATCCACTTATGATAGACATTAGTCCCAAAAGCTCAATAGATATAAACAAGTTGATATTTGTGAACAATTGATTACAACAAGTGTTTCATACAAGGAAGCACAACATAAATGGAAACACTTGACATAAGAAATGTTCTCTACTAAGTACATCATGATGAATATGTAATTGATCTATATGCACTAGAGAGATAATTGCCAATATGATGAATCAATTAAATCATGGCAAGGATCACAGTCTTTACTTAAATGAAGCACATGATAGAATGTACACGAATTGTACATGTGCAAATAATATTTGGAATAAGAGTAAATATGTGATCTAACACTAGATTAAACTTCACTAAGAGAATTGCATGAGAAGATATACAACTAAAACATGCATGCACCAAGTCAATCTATAGCAATATGAAGTTTAACTCTAGTTAATACATGCATACTAAAAACAAAGCACATAATGAACTCAAATGAATATATATGCACAAATAAATATGACATGAACCAATGTGCTTATATATAATCAACATGCTACTTGGAGTTCACTATGCATTTGCACGAAAGGAATGCAATAACAAATATAGAATAGATACCAGAATTGCATACCTTATCTTTGCTTAACCATCCCACTTGATTTTCCTTTAAAAGATGAGACTGATACTTAACTAGGCAATAACATGTTAGTCTCATAGCAATATAATCATATTAGAGGCTTGTCATTTGTTAAGCACTAAGTTAAGCATTTACTTAATTAAATAGATTGTCATTATGTGCGTTTGTCATTAATCACCAAAATAACATAAGTGCCTAGATGCACTTTCAATCTCCCCTTTTTGGTGATTTATGACAAACCTATTATCAATTGCACCAAATGACAACATTAAGATATTTAGCATTAAAACAGGCATGAAGAAACAATAAGAGATCATACTTACAAATCATCCCTTTTTGTCAATCGATTAGGGGACAATTGATAAATCCATAAATTCTCCCCCATTTGTCATTAATCCCAAAAAGGTGCTTATATGTTCTCCCCTTTGATTGCACACTCAATAAAAAGATTCGGAAAAAAATAAGGAGCTAGTAATAGGACAATAATATTAAGCTCCCCCTAAATCTAGGCAAGATATGATACCAATTATTTCCAAGATATAAATTTAAAGTAGTCTTGATTCACAGGATATAAGTGATGCTTAAACATGACACACGAATATGATTTCACATGGAGAAGATTTATTCTTTAAACATCAAGATCATATAGCAAATTTATATAATTTAAGCACATACTCATGATCAAATTAAATTCTAACAATCAAGATCATATAAAGAAGATTACACAAGAAGGAATTGCTTATATGATCACAAGATGTATACAAGATCATGAATCAAAATTGTATAAGTAAGATGCACTTTCATGATCAAGAATTTCATAAACTTATCAAGGGTATACCTCTTTGCAATGTGTCACCCATATGTACCTTTTACTTCTTGATAATGCCAAATGCAAGCCAGATGACACTTCAAAACAATTTAGGATTAGAGGATACCTCTCGAAGGATACCAATTGAAAGATACAACACCATTTAGAATAACACAATTTAGCATAATGGTGTGCACAGACATTATTGAATATGGTCAAAAAAGAAACACGTCCCTTTGTCGATTCTTGTCCACCGCGTGTTCGAATCGGTCATGATCACCGCGCCCGGCCTTAGATCCCTCGGACTATGGAGCTCCTCTCCATTTCCTTCATCCCACCGTCGAAGATGACCCCTTTTCGAATACCTTGAACATCAATAGACAAGCACACGATTTCTGGGAACAAATATCTTTTAATTTGACCCAAGTTAGTTTGATAATGTCTAAGTACAACATGCATGATATATATGATATACAAGACAATACTCTTTGCATGCAAAGAAACTCAAGATATCAATTAAAGATTTTATTACATCACTTTACAATGAAAATATTTGAAACTCATTCAAATTTGATCTTGACATCCACTTGTAAGAGAGACAATGGGTAAAACACATTCAACCTCACTCTTGAGATTACAAGGGAAATTTTCTCTTTTCCATAACAAACTCCGAGATATGCAAGAGAGGAAACATTTTGTGGCTAAGTTACAATTAAATCCAATTTCCAGAATAACTTAGCCAAAAGATGCACTTTCATTGGAATGAAAACTTAAATAGATATACTCCATTTTGAAGCCTGGAGCAATTAATAAGTTCACTTGGTTTTCATCTTGAAAGGCTTGCCAAGATTCCAATTTAAAACTCTTAAAGTCTCAACAGACGCAAATAGCAGCACAAAATCGATTATAGCTTTTAAACCATTGCTCAAATGCAAAAATCATCAACGCGGAACAGATCCGTCTCGAAATTCTCTTCGAGAGCTATGAAGACCGAACATTCATTTGAGCAAAGGAAAAACCCCAAAGTATGGGATAATCAAGAGATTGCAAGAAAGTATAGATTGCAATTTAAGTATTTGGTCCGAGGAGTACAATCCGGATACTCCGGAGTTTTTGATCCGGAGTGTCCGGATAATCCGGATACTCCGGATAAATCAACCGGATACTCCGGGTTGTTCAGCTTCATCCCCAAAAACTTGAAAATAGTGAATGTTGAACCGAAGTTTTCGGGAAAAGAAATCTCGCTTTGAAATGGTCCTGAGGATGAAAACAACAGCAAATGAGCTCCCGAATAATTTTAGATGAATCATGGAGCAATAAATTGAGTTACCTTAGTTTTCATCATAAGGAAATACTCAAATCATCTTAAAGGTATGCAAGATTTCAAAAGTGTAATATGCTGAAAAATTCAGTTTTGACATTCCATTTAAGATTTTTGATAGGGCAGAAAGAAGGTTCAAACAAGGTTCATAAATTCTGAAAAAAATTAGACAATGAATTCCAAATATAGAGGATCAAAATATGTTATAATACTTTCCTCTGATTATAAACCCATTTGAAGATACAAAAATCACAAAACAGCCCCACAATCAGCCTAAACCTGAAATTTCAGCAAACTGAATATTTTGATTTTGGGTCAAATCTTGATCAAATGAAGTCCAATAGCCATGAGATTTTGCATAAATGTTCCATGGACATCCAAGAAACTTCTCCAAAAAGAATTTCTCGAATATCACCCTCCAATCAAAAATTAGATCAAAATGGGCATTGGAGGTTTGATTTTGACACTAAGTCAAAAGAAGTCAACATTCTTGCAAATGAGTTCAAATAAATTTGAAAATTTTCAGATATGAACTCCATATATGAGAGAAGGTTTTCCAACAAATATTTTCAATAAATAAATTTTATTTCAAGAAATATGATGAAAGATGTATTTGAACCACATAAAAGATTAAGATTTTCACCAGATCCTCAAAATGGAACCAAATGAGTTTTGAATGGAAATATGCACTTATATGGCTTCATATGATTTAGAGAGATGTTTTTAAACCTATTTGCATAATCAAATCCATTCAAATCGTAAAATCCAACTTTATGCGAGAGTATGCCAAATAAGACCAAAAGAGAGAAAAGGCCATAACTATTTCAAATTAAGTTGAAATTATTTGAAATTATGCAGAAACATTCTTTAGACTCCCAATAAACTTTTCCAAAAATAATTTTTCAAAAAGGAGTCTCCAATAAAAAGATATGCCAAATTTTGTTTTGTAGGCATGATTTTTACTCAAAGAGAAGAGGAGTCAAAACTTTTTCAAATTGAGTCCAAATGGTTTGAAACTTTCCAGAAATAAACATTGTACTATTTAGAAGGTTTCCCAAAAATAATTTCATTAAAAGGAATTTTCGTTCAAAAGATATGGCAAAATGCGCTTTGTAGGTTTGAAAAGAAATTGAATTTTCACCAAATGCTCAAAATGCATTCCGGATTGAAATTTATGGAGATTTGAACTTTCATAGCTTTGTATGAGTTAGAAATACTATTTCAATCCAAGATATACAAATAAATCCAATTCAAATAGCGAAATCCACAAAATGCAACAACGGGTCATTTTGGGTCAAATGGATGATTTTGGCCAAATTTAAATAGCTATTACTTTTGAACGGTTGGTCGTTTGGAAAAACTTTGAACTAAAGAAATGCTTAAAATGACCAACCCTATGAGTTTTGTATTGACCACTTTTTCAAACTCCAAATAGATTTTGCTTTAGAAAAATTTGAAGTTAAATGCAAAAGCAAGATCACAAAGATCTTTTTAGGCCAAAGTTTGACTTTTAGCTTCTAGCCAAGGGTTAGATACTTGAAAACATTTGAAATGCATTTGAAACATTTTAGAAGACTATTTTCATAAGATTTTGCATTTCAAACAAATATTTTGCTTTTATCCCTTTTTGAAGCAAGTTAAAAAGGAAATAGTTTTTCATAAAAAGCCTCAAAATACAACTCAATTTGGATTTCATGCAATTTCAATTTCCATGGCTTAGAATTGATTATCAATATGGTTTCTAGCCAACATTTATAATGAAATCCAACTTGAATGCTAAGATTTGAGCAATATGCTTAAATAAGCTATTTTAATTCAAACCAAAAACTTTTCGGGCTAAAATTGATTTCAATATATTTTTATTTTGAGAGCTTGTAAAACATTGAGATACATAATAGAATACTTTTATAAGGCTCTTCACAAATTTGGGCGTTTTAAATATGAATTTTGACTTTTGACCTAAATAGTCCTTTTGAAGAAACAAAAGAGAGGCAAACCCAAAATCCAACAATACAAAAACTCAAATGAAGTAAGGGATAAGATATAGAGATTTGAATTTTGTGTATGAGTCTAAGATACCATTTTTAACCAAGATACTACACAAGATCCGGTCCAAACGGAGAAACTCACTAAGTGCAATAATATGACTATTATGGGTCAAATATAGTTTTTCGGCGAGTTTCAAAATCGAATAACTTTCGCTAGGTTGGTCTTTTGAAAGTCTTTTGAACACAAGAATTGTTAAGAATGACCAACTCTAGGATTTTCGTTTTGGAATTACTTTCAAATTCATTTTACATTTAATTCTATGAAAATTATAAGTTTAAATCCAAAACAAGATACTACTATCTAGATTTTGATCATGAAACTCATTTTCTTTTCAAAATAGATTTTGTGAAGCCAAAACCTTTGAAAAACGTTTCAAATATATTTGTATACATTTTGCAACTAGTTTTTCACAAGAATACTAATGGTATACAAAATTTTGACTTTTGGCTAAACGGCTTGATTTTGAAAATATATATTAGCACTTATATAAATATGGGCATATGTAGGGATGTAATATACATGGTTATGATTTAGCACTCCCCCTTAATATGCCACTACCCCAAACTTGCTCAAGATTTCAATCAAAACAATTAATCAAGCATGAGCAAGAATCATAGCAAGCAATTTAAATTGATTTTCATTAATAACGTAGCTTTACCTACACAAGGCTAGAAGCTATAAGAATCAATTTAAATACTTGTTACCCGAGATGGCATTGGTTCATGATTTAAGTGAATGTCTTCAAGCTTGGCTCCTTTTTGCACATGATGGAATCATTCTCTTGATCGAGCCAAAACTTCCAATGCATCTCCAAGCACCTACAATTCTTTTAGGCACTTTTTGATACCCAACTTTTGTTGGATCCAAGAATGTTAGTCACAAGTGATTTAGGAACCCATATGGCCCTAACATTTATAGTCTTAGGTGAACTAAGATGACTAGCAATGGGTTTGCGATAATTATTCCTCCTAGGCAATTGATTGGCATTTTTATAACAAGGCTTAGGAGGACAATGATACTTTGCAAAACTATTTCTAGTTTGATCTCTTCTAAGCATATGATTATTAAAATTATGCACTGGCTTAGAAGATCTAGTATATCTAGCAAACGTTTTGCTATTGTTATTTTTCCTAAGCACATGATCAACATGATTTTTCTTGGTCTTAGGAAGTCTAGCATTTTGAGCAAATACATTTCTAGATTCATTTCTCATAAGCAATTGAATATCATAATTTTGCAAATACTTAGGAGAATCGACAAACTTGGCAAACACATTGCCATTTTTGTCCTTCCTAAGCAAATAATGATCATTGACAATAATAGGCTTAGGAGTAATACCTTTGGGACAATCCTTACCGATGTGTCCCTTTTTCCGACAATTGTAGCAAGTAGGCTTTGAGCGTCTCTTTTTCTTGACTTGCTATTTGCCGGTTTGCCTCATTGTTGATGGTTGTGGCTTGATCCCCACTTTATTAGGGCACACGGAGGTGAAGTGTCCCTTCTTGTTGCAAGCAAAGCACTTGATGATCTTCGAATGTCTTTCGTTGTGCCTTGTCTTACTAGTCTCCCTCTTGAAGATGTAGCCGAGTCCTCGCTTATCTTGAGGCACCCTTGGCTTGCTCAAGATCTCGTCGAGGATGGCTTTTCCCTTTATGCACTTCCTCAAATCATTTTCTAATGTAATGACTTTGGCCTTGAGCTCATTGTTTTCCTCTACAAGATTAGTCTCAATATGCATAGAGGAAGTAGAAACATTTGAATTTGAGCAACAAGGTAAATCATCACAAGAGGTGGATGTGTCAAATTTTGATGAAATATTAGGATTAACATTTAAGCAAGACATTTCATCAATTAAAACACATGAGATTCCTATATCCACCTTAGGCTTATGAATTTCTTTGGAAAGGAGGGATTCATGATTTTCTTGAAGCCTATTATAATTATTTTGAAGTGATTCATGTTCAAGCTTCAAAATTTTATATTTCTTTTTCTCCTTTCCAAGACATTTATTGAGCTCCTCTAGCAAATTCATAAGTTCATTATAAGTGAGCTTATCATCATCATCGTCGTCACTTACCTCATTCTTACCTTTCGCCATGAAGCAACGGATTTGTGATGGAAGAGCATCGTCATCGTCACTTGAGGCGGAGGCGGAGGTTGATGGAGATGTCGGTTCTTCATCACTTGAGCTTGAGGTGGAGCTTGATGTTTCATCTCCCGACATCTCTTCCTTAGTGCAATCCTCAATAGTAGTGGATGATTCAAATAGTTCTTGAAGCTTTATCCACATTTCATGAGCGCTCTTGAGATTGCATATTCTATCAAAAATTTCATCGCTCACAACACAAAATAAAACATTAGTAGCTTGAGCGTCGAGATGTAGGCATTTCCTTTCTCCTTCAGTTGGAGCAACTTCATTCAATGGAGAGGAAAAGCCGACATCTACGATCCACCATATTTGGGGGCTCATGGATTTAAAATGAGAAGTCATAATTAATTTCCATGAAGCATAATTTGTGCCATCTAGCACAAGTGGATCATGTGAGTGCACTAATCCTCTAGTCGACATCCTTTACTCTCTAGACGGTTAAGTCTAATAAAGGAGAGACCTTGCTCTGATACCAATTGAAAGGACAGGGGATGTCGCCTAGAGGGGGGTGAATAGGCGAATTAAAATATTTAAAACTAAATTGCAGCGGAATAAAAAAAATTACAGCTAAATAAAATCTCCTAGGGTCTAAGTCCGGAGTGTCCGGGACTTTTATCCGGATACTCCGATATGTCCGGACTGTCCGGGATCAGGAGTCCGGATACTCCGGATTGGACCCGAGGGACTGAGACCAGAGTGTCCGGAACTTATCTCCGGATACTCCGAAATGTCCGGACTATCCGGGTTCAGGAGTCCGGATACTCCGGATTTATGACCTCGAAATGAGATTTTAAATCCCTGCAATTTTTCAACAATCTACTTGAATACAAAAGATCTAAATGCTATCAGGTACCTGGGAATGATGTAGATCTAGAGCCAAACACAACAATAGAGTAGATCGGGCAATTTCAAGATTCAAAAACAAATACTAAAGCAAGAGTAAGAAGCAAACTTGGAGACGATGATTTTTCACCCGAAGTTCGGATCCTTGAGGGGATCCTACGTCTCCGTTGAGGCGGCTCGGTCACACTTGAGCCGGGGTCTCTTTCAACCCTCTTCCTCCCGGTGTTCACTCCTTTGATTCCTTCCCTTACGGAGGCGGAACCGGCCTTCACAAACTTCCCACGGCGAACCACACAAAGCTCCGGTGGCTCGTAGGCGACCTCCTAGCCGTCTAGGAGTCCTCAACCTCCAAGAGTAACAAATGCTCACGAAGAACAAGCTTGGAGATGAAATCAAGTGCTCAATCAACTCAAAACTCACTCAACCTAGCACCTTACTCCTCAAACTCTTCCCAACCCTTCTCACAAAGGGGATCACTTAGATCTAAGGGTAAAGAGGTGTTTTGGTGGCTCAAGAACAAGGGTATAGAACCTCTAATCAACAGGGTAAAAGCCTCTCCAAAATGAGGGAGGATGGGGCTATAAATAGAGCCCCCAAAAACCAGCCGTTGGAGACAGCTGCGCACAACCCGGAGACTCCGGATAAATACCCCGGACACTCCAGACTAATTCAACCCGGAGTGTCCGGACTTAACACCGGATACTCCGGATTGTCCGAACAACCTTTGAGCGGTCATCACTAAAACGAGCATAACTTTTGACTCCGGACTCCGATTTCAGTGATTTTGGACTCTACCGAAAGCTAAGAACGAGGGCTACACAACTAACAAGGTCTCACTACCCAAAACTCAAAGGATAAACACAGATTTCACAAAGAATCCAAGGGAGACCTACAACCCTCACTTTCCGGTACTACCAACACCACTCTCTTTCTAAGATTCACAAGGATGGATCACTTGAGCACTTGACACATCTAAAAGTCATTCGACATCGCATCCCTCTTAATAGTACGGCAATCCTTAGACTCAAATTAAATCAAAGATAATATAAGTCTAGAAATAGTCACTTGCCGTCTTCTTTCTTAATGTCGATGCATGAAGACTTTCACAATATAATTGATGACATCTTCGCCTTGTCCAACTCGACTCGATTCACCTCATAAGACTCTCGTCCTATCAACCTTTACTTGATCATCCTCTCTGACGATCTCCACGCCAAGTCGATCTTGACTTAGTCCTCAACTCTTGGTGACACCGCCGTCTTGTTGACCTCGGCTTAACGATCATCCTCCAAGATACCTTGGTCATCATACACATACGGGACCTAAGTCTTTCCAATCCACTTATGATAGACATTAGTCCCAAAAGCTCAATAGATATAAACAAGTTGATATTTGTGAACAATTGATTACAACAAGTGTTTCATATAAGGAAGCACAACATAAATGGAAACACTTGACATAAGAAATGTTCTCTACTAAGTACATCATGATGAATATGTAATTGATCTATATGCACTAGAGAGATAATTGCCAATATGATGAATCAATTAAATCATGGCAAGGATCACAGTCTTTACTTAAATGAAGCACATGATAGAATGTACACGAATTGTACATGTGCAAATAATATTTGGAATAAGAGTAAATATGTGATCCAACACTAGATTAAACTTCACTAAGAGAATTGCATGAGAAGATATACAACTAAAACATGCATGCACCAAGTCAATCTATAGCAATATGAAGTTTAACTCTAGTTAATACATGCATACTAAAAACAAAGCACATAATGAACTCAAATGAATATATATGCACAAATAAATATGACATGAACCAATGTGCTTATATATAATCAACATGCTACTTGGAGTTCACTATGCATTTGCACGAAAGGAATGCAATAACAAATATAGAATAGATACCAGAATTGCATACCTTATCTTTGCTTAACCATCCCACTTGATTTTCCTTTAAAAGATGAGACTGATACTTAACTAGGCAATAACATGTTAGTCTCATAGCAATATAATCATATTAGAGGCTTGTCATTTGTTAAGCACTAAGTTAAGCATTTACTTAATTAAATAGATTGTCATTATGTGCGTTTGTCATTAATCACCAAAATAACATAAGTGCCTAGATGCACTTTCAATCTCCCCCTTTTTGGTGATTTATGACAAACCTATTATCAATTGCACCAAATGACATAAGTGCGAAGAGGCTAGTGCGACTGGCTGCGCAAGGGGACGAGGAACATCGGAGTGCGGGCTGCGGCTTTTATAGCCTCGGCATGCGCGCAGGGAAGGAAACCCTAAGCAATCCGTGGCGGAGACGGCGCGCGGCGGCGAACTCGGAAACCGAATCGGAGACGACGACCGACGACCGTTCGATGCAAGATGAACGGCCACGATTGATTCCCTGGCGATACGATCCGATCCGCCCTTTCCAAAATCAACGGATGCGATCAAATCTTTCCAAAACAACGCGATGTGATCCCGACCGCTTGATCTCGATCCAACGGTCCGCACGCGCGGCGGGCTGGCGGTCAAGGGCAAGCATACAATATTGGTCATACAGCACAACGATCTTTGAGCTTCGCCTAGATCGTTTCACCGATTTTTCAAAAGCTTTTTGATTTAAAAATAATTCCCGAGATTAGATTAATTCATTTAAGGTAATTAAAATATCTGAAAAAATCTAAGAAAATTCTCATAAATACTTTGAGACATTTTGAGTTCAAATAAAATATTTTTGGCAAAACTCCATATTAGTTTTATCTATATATAATTAGTTTTCGCCAAAGGTTCAATATACTTAATTAAATTAAATTCAATTAAATTCCAGAAAATCCAATAAGTTCAGAAAATCACCAAAATGCACATAAGTTAAACTATAGGCCAAATTTGGGATGTTACATCTGCACCTTCATTTTTCATGTGTTGGGATTCTTGGATAAATTGCGTTGCATTATGTGCCTAGTTGATTATGCAATTGAGTAGTGGATTTGTTTGGATCTTTGGCATTATTCTTGATCCGACAGGATGATAATGATGAAAGATTGCTCAGTGATTCATGTTTGTTCGGCTTGTATAGAAACAAAACCTACTTTTGATTGTTCCTTTGTCATTTGTCAGGCAATTTGTAGATCCTCTAGAGCTTGAAAATAGACACCAGAGATTTTTAGATCCGTGCAACACTAATGCTATGTACAAATCTCATCTCAGTTTGGAATTCGAAGTTTCGAACACTAGAGATTTACATACTATGCTGCTTACTGAAGAAGGAAGTGTTGCATACTAGCATTATTGCCATTCTTTTATTTGTGGTTCTCATTTATTCAGATCATGATATATAAGTTCCTTGGGGTTGGGAAGCTGTCTAACAAGTTTTGAATTGTTGAGATAATGTATGTATCTGGGTTCATTCAGTTTTGATGATGGATAATTGGATATTATCCTAAAGTCATATTTTGTTCTTAGATGGCTATAATGTAAGTTTGATTTCTCACTTATGTGTGGATTATGGTTGTCGATTGAGTTATGTTCTTTTTGGGTGATGACTAACATGTGGGCTTTGATATGGTTGCTTAAGGAGAGAATATGGCCACATCATGGAGCACTCCAGAACTGATGTATCTTTACTAGTTTCAGAATGCAGTTTTTCTTTGATTTTTGAGATTCTACATTTCTCTGATTTTTGAGTTTATGTATCAAAGATTCTAGATTTAGCTATGCCCCCTCTGTGTCATAAGCCTCCTATGCATGATATATATTGATTTCGGCCCTGTTTGGGGGGGCTGTGCTTCAGCTTTGGGCCAAAAGCTCCCCCAAATAGGATGGCTGCAGCCACTGAGGAGGAGCTTTTCAGCTGTGGCTTCGCTTGATCATCTCCCATCTCGCTCACTCCGCCTCCCCGACCTCCGCCGCCCTGCCTCGCCACCTCCACGACACCTCTCCACTCATCCGCCGCTATGCTTCGCTAGGTTACTGCCTTCCTGCTCGGTTGCTCCCCAAAAGCTACATCTGCAGCAGCCAGTTTGCCAAACGGCATAACAAGAAAAGTCACACACACCACCACGGTACTTTTCGACTCAACAAATCAAAAGCGACTTTTATTGCATGACCCCCAAACAGGCCCTTCATGTCTTTGTTGGTATATATACATGGCACATATCAGTTTCCTATCTTTGTTGGTTGCTTATGTATTTCTCTGTCTTTGTTGTTTGTATAAGATGGTATAACCGTTGTTTATTGACATTCTTGTTGGACAAATCAACTTGAAGGTCATGTAATTGAAGTTTATCTCATGCTGTAACTGTTAAAACCTTCCTGAGGAATTTCGGTTTACCGAAAAGCCGAATTAACCGAACCAAAAAAATTTTCAGTTAATTCAGTTCGGTTTTCGCATTTGAATCCAAAATTATGGTTGTCAGTTTCAAAAATCAAAATATTTTTAAACCGAATAAACCGAACCAAAAAACCGAATGCCCACTACCTTCACTTCCCTTTTGTTTACAGCAAAATTTTTGCCCGTGTGCGGTTGTGGAAATCGAACGAGGGACATAACATTACTACCTGTTGTACGGCATGATCAAGTGAATTGTCTATGGCTACATGCTACCACCTCTTGCATACTAAGTGCATGCCTGATTGCATACGTAAGCCCATCATCATGGCATGAAAAGACGCCTAGAAGGGCTCCTGCCTCGGCGCACCCACCTTGAAGGCTACGACAACAGTGTAAGATGGCAACAATATCGCCATAAAAGCCTAAACCGATGGCATACGTAAGCTCACCATCGTGGCATGAAAAGACGCTTAGAAGGGCTTCATCCTCGACGTACGCACCTCGCAGGCCACATGCCTCGGTGTATAAGCCCACAACGTGACATGCGAAACCCACCATGGTGGCATGCAAAAACGCCCTAGCCCCTAGGAATGTCGGGGATATATATGTACGGAACCTAGGGAATATTTACCCATGTACTAGTTAGTTATCAAATTGTATCTACGCGAAATGTAGGAAAATACCCTTCTCAGGGTCATGTGAAGGAGGGGCGAGATGGGAAATGTGTCCTTCTCCTCTTCTATATAAAGCATCCCAAGGGGCCTCAATAGCGGGGGGTTCCCAATTCAACATACTCATTCTCGATTCCTCTCTCTCAGTAAGTCCCTTCATGAGGAAAGGGTATGAAAATACCTATTGTTTAGTCTCGATACTATAACATGTTGCATATTTTTGTTCTTGATTTCGTGTTTGTTGCATCTAGAACAAACATTTATTGTAAACTTAGAAACTAATTGTTACACTTTAGGATTTTTCTGTTTCACTGAATCTCATCCTCATCCATTCACCTACCAAAACTGTACCTCATATTCCTTATTTTTCACGTTCTAGCTTCTTCCCCTCCAATGGCTCGTCTCTTATAGCTAAAGCAAGCCATCGTCATAACTATGCTTCTTCCGCTCTTCCCTCCCTAGACCAACAAGGATAGAATGTCACAGCGACCAACGACCGGATGAGTGAAGCTTTGGTAGGTACATTTTTGTTTTGTTGCATAAGGAGCAAATATTTTATTGCATACTTAATAATGTTATGAGATAAGATTTTTGTAACCGAATCGGTTACCATCTATCTCTTATTTGTGGGTGAATCCGAACTCATCTCTTATGCTTTCCACTATATATTGGGCTTCCCCCCATGTAAAAAGATCAATCTAATAAAGCGAGAGAGTTCCACCCCCTATATTCCGTCTGTTCTTTTTCCTGTTCGCGTGATCCTGTTGGTGTGTTGTTGATTGCTCGTAGGTGAACGACTACGTTTTACAACACGTTATCAGCACGAGGCTCTACCGTGATTAATTGGTGACCGTCTGCCTGCGACAATCGACATTGCATCGAATTCATCCTGCGTCACACGATCTACGCTACCGCAAGCCCTACGTGAGTACATCTACGATAATAGCGATCCCGTTATCAAATTGTATCTACGTGAGTACATCTACCACAAGCCCTACGCGGAGGCGGCTAGGGTTAGGGTTCGACGGCGGCGGCAGCGACGCGGGGCAACGCGGCTGCATCCCAGCCATCCACGCGGCACGCATCGAACGGCTCACAGCGCGAGGCTGGCGTGGCGCAATCTGGAGCACCCGAGCCGGATCCAACGGCCATGGCTTTAGGGTTTCGGAGATGGGCTGGGCCGAGGCGAGGTGGTCATGAAGGAAGCGGTAGGCCGAGTGATGCGGTAGAGGAGGAATAGGAACGGGTCGTGGAAGGCATTTGGCCCGAAAGGATTTTCGAATTAGAAATCATTTTCCGAATTAAAGAAATTCCAAAAATTCAAATAAAAGCAAATAAATTCAAATAAATATCAAATAAATTCATAAAAATCTCCAAAAATACAGAAAAATTCCTTGAGGCATAATAAACCCAACTAAAACTGAAAATCTTTTGTTTGATGAATGGTTTAGTCAAATTAAATCCTTTCATAAATATAAAATTCAAATTAAGCTTTGATTAATCTGGAAAAAATGCAAATGGTTCATTTTCAAATTCAAATATTCCAAAACTCAAATTCTGGAATGTTACAAACCTCCCCTCCTTAAAAGAAATCTCGACCCCGAGATTTGGACGGACTAGGGAAAAAGGTTGGGGTACTCTTCTCTAAGATCTTCTTCTCGCTCCCAAGTTGCTTCTTTTTCTGAGTGGTTGCTCCACTGAACCTTGCAAAACTTGATCGTCTTGTTTCTTGTTCTGTGTTCTGTCTCATCCAAAATTCTGATCGGATACTCTAGGTAGGTAAGATTTTCCTATAGCTCAACATCCTCAATCTGCATCTGCTCTTCTGGTACCCTGGGACACTTTTTCAACTGCAACACATGGAACACATTGTGCACATTTAACAACTGCAGTGGCAGCTCCAACTGATAAGCCACTTGTCCACTTCTGACTAGGATTGGGAACGGTCCAATAAACCTTGGTGCTAACTTTCCACGAACTTGAAATCGACGCATTTCTTTGAGCGATGAGACTTTCAAGTACACATAGTCACCAGGAACAAAGGTTAACTCTCTCCGACGATTATCAGCGTAGCTCTTTTGCCTAGACTGCGCTGTTCTCAATCTTTCTTGAATCATTTTTACTTGTTCCTCAGCCTTTTGCAAAATATCAGGACCAAAGACTTGGCGATCTCCTGTTTCATTCCAATAGAGAGGTGTCCTGCACTTTCCTCCATACAAGGCTTCAAATGGCGACATCTGTAAACTTGCTTGATAACTATTGTTATATGAGAACTCTGCATAGGGTAAACTTTGATCCCAACTTGCCGCATTGGACAACGCACAAGATCTTAACATATCTTCAAGGATTTGGTTTACTCGCTCAGTTTGTCCATCAGTCTGAGGATGATAAGCTGTGCTGAAATTCAGGTTGGTACCCAATGCTTCTTGCAACTTTTGCCGGAATCTTGAAGTGAATTGAGTGCCTCGATCTGATACAATTCTCTTTGGCATGCCATGCAAACACACGGTTCTTGACATATACAACTCTGCAAGTTGATCTCCCTTGTAAGTTGTTCTCACAGGAATGAAATGTGCAACTTTTGTCAGTCGATCCACTACAACCCATACTGAATCATAACCTGATCTGGTTCTCGGAAGTCCTGTAATGAAATCCATTCTAATTTCTTCCCATTTCCATTCAGGCACCTTTAACTATCAGAGCAATCTGCGGGTCTTTGATGTTCAGCTTTAACTCGCTGGCATACATCACACATAGTTATGTACTCTGCGATTTCCTTTCTCATCCTTGGCCACCAATATATACCACGAAGATCATGATACATCTTAGTATTACCTGGATGAATTGAGTACGCTGACTCTTGCGCCTCCTTTAATATCAACTGCTTGATCTCTTTTTGATTTGGCACATATATACTTTTTCCAAGCCAAACTGTTCCTTCTTTATCCTCTGAAAATCCTAGGGCTTTACCTTCCTTTATTCTATCCTTGATCTTAGCAGCTTCTTTATCTGACTTTTGCATCTTTTTGATCTGATCCTCCAAGGTTGGTTGAATCTCTAAAGCAGCAACGGAACCTTCCTCTACTAGTTCCAAATTCAAACACTGAAATTCCTTGTGAAGAGCAGGTTGACCTTCTTGAATCATCAAATTATTGCAATAGCTCTTCCGCTTAAGGCATCGGCAACTACATTAGCCTTGCCAGGATGATAATGTATTCCCACATCATAATCCTTGATTAACTCTAACCATCTTCTTTGTCTTAGGTTGAGGTCTGCTTGAGTGAAGATATACTTCAAACTCTTATGATCTGTGAAAATTTCGCATCAATTCCCGATGAGATAATGCCTCCACAACTTTAATGCATGCACAACTGCAGCCATTCCCAAGTCATGGGTTGGATAGTTTTCCTCATGTGGCTGCAATTGCCGTGAGGTATATGCAACTACTTTGCCTTCTTGCATCAAGACACATCCAAGTCCCTGTCTTGAGGCATCACAGAAAATCTCAAAGTTCTTCCGAATATCTGGTAAAATGAGCATCAATGAGGTCAGTCTTTTCTTTAATTCCTGAAAACTTTGCTCACAAGCTTCAGACCATTCAAACTTCTTTTCCTTCTTCAGCAACTGGGTAAGCGGTCTTGCAATCTTTGAAAATCCTTCTATGAAGTAGTATCCCGCTAAACCAAGAAAACTTCTGATATCAGGCACTAACTTGGGTTGCCTCCAATCAAGTACACCTTTCACTTTTTCAGGGTCTACTGAGACACCTCCAGCAGAAATTATATGTTCCAAGAAAGCAACTTCTTTCAACCAAAACTCACACTTGCTGAACTTAGCATACAACTGATGATTTCTGAGCTTTTTCTAACACCATCCTCAAATGACCTTCATGTTTCGCTTCATCTTTGGAATAGATAAGAATATCATCTATGAATACTACCACAAACTTGTCTAGGTATTCCATAAACACTTTATTCATCAAAATCATAAAATAGGCTGGTGCATTGGTCAGACCAAATGACATAACTGTGAACTCATATAGTCCATATCGGGTAGCAAAAGCTGTCTTTGGAATATCTTGTGACCTTATTTTCAACTGATGGTATCCGGATCGAAGATCGATCTTGGAGAAAATACATGCTCCTTTTAACTGATCAAACAGGTCATCAATCCTGAGCAATGGATACCTGTTCTTGATTGTGACTTCATTCAGGGCTCTATAGTCTACGCACAAGTGCAAACTATTATCCTTCTTCTTTACAAAAAGAACTGGCGCTCCCCAAGGTGACGAATTTGGACGAACGTATCCTTTTTCTTGCAACTCCTCAATCTGTTTCTTCATCTCGGTGAGTTCATTGGCTGGCATGCGATAGGGTCTCTTAGAAATTGGAGCCGTACCAGGGACTAGCTCTATGATAAACTCTACATCTCGATCAGGCGGCATACCTGGCAAATCTTCAGGAAATACATCTGGATATTCTTTCACCACAAGCATACTTTCCAAAGTTGATTCCTTCAGACTGTTCAAAACGCACTTCTTACTTGCAAACTCATCAGGCATATACTCCACTCGAATGCCTTTTGAATTGGTGAGGGTGATGGCTCTACTGGCACAATCTATTTGACCTTTATATTTAGTTAACCAATCCATCCCTAGGATAACATCTATTCCTTTAGAATCCAAGATGATAAGATTCGCTAGGAATTCTACCCCATTGATTTTTATGGTTGCACTTGGGCATACTGAACTAGTTCTCAATTCTTTTCCCAGTGACTGAACTATCATAGGGCTCTTAAGGGTAAAGATTTCCCAACCAAATTGTTCAACAAAATTCTTCGATATAAAAGAATGCGGTGCTCCAGAATCAAATAATGCTGAGGCAGGTATTGAGTTAACAAGAAACTTACCCAAAACCACATCTAGTGCCTCCCGAGCTTCTTCGGCAGTCACATGGTTGACACGTCCTCTTCCAAAAGATTGCGGAGCTCTTGGCGTCTGAGGCGTTCCACGACCTTGTCCTTGCGCAGGAGCTCTGGTGGAATTGGATCCCAAGTTGAACAAAGACGGGGTCACTTGTCGATGCTTCGAGGACGATTCTTTGGCATAATGTCCCATCCGGTGACAATGGAAACACTGAATTCCTGCAGCATTTGAATTCCCTTTCTGCAGTTGAGCACTGGCATTATGCTGGGGTCCTTGAGCAACTGGGCGAGGTCCAGAATTAGGAGTACGGGGTGCTCCTTGAACAGGTGTCATGCTGACCTGATGAGATTGGAAGCGCTGTCGAGAACCACTCGCTCCCTGATGAGCTTGGAATGCCATCCTTCTCTTGCGGGACTCCCGCTGTTGACGTTGAGCATCCTCTTGCACTAGTGCCTTGCTCACCATATGCTGAAAATTTGGAAAATCCAAAGCAACTAGCTGCACCTTGATGTTAGGGTCAAGTCCCTCCATGAACCTCCAGATCTTAGCACTTTCAGTAGCCACATCCTCTGATGTATACCTTGACAGTTGGGTAAACCGGTTAAGATACTCAGAAACACTCTGGTTTCCCTGATGCATCTTGCGAAATTCTCTTTTCTTCATTTCAATTATGCCGGCAGCATGAAGCGATCTGGAAGGCTTCGAGAATTCCTCCCAAGTGATAGCTTGAGCATTCTGATGGGCAGCACAAAAATTATCCCACCAAGTAGCAGCTACTCCTTTTAACTGATGACTCGCATAGAGAACCTTCTCATGATCATCACACTGAGCTAACTGGAGCTTTTTCTCCACATCCCTCAACCAATCATCTGCCTCCAAGGGTTCACCTGCTCCCGAGAAGGTAGGCGGTCTAATTCTCATAAATTCTCCAAGCTTTGACTGGGGCGGCATCACTGGTACTGCGGCTGGTGTTGGCTGAGGATTATTTACCATATTCTGAGCAAGGGCCTGCAACAACTGAAGCTGCATTGCCATCATCTGCTGGATATCTGCAACTTGGGGTTGGACTGGCGGCGGCGGTGGTGGCACTTGCTGCTCTTGCTGATCTTGAACATCCTGCTGCTCTTGTGGCTCTGCCTGGCCACGACCACGACCACGACCTCCTCTGCGACTAGCTCCACGACCTCTTCCTTGACCTTCCATCTGAAGCAACGGCCAGGGACAGGTTAGCAATAGATGAGAAGGAAAGAGCAAAAGATGAGAAGACTAGGGAGGTAGCCATTCCAAGACCAAACAAGCTATAAAACTCCAAATGAAAGGTGGCTGCAACACAAATAAGCAACAAAAATCATAGTACCCTCGGACTATACTTTGCTAAAGTTAAAAGGGTGATGATATGCTCCAACATTATTGAGCACTATTAACTTATCCTATATGGCAGTCTTCTCGGATATACTCTTTGACGACTTGATCATCTTCTCCCTTGATTTGGATTCTTGCAGAAGACTCGAGGCTTTAAGAAGTTTCAAGGGATAAGATCAAATTAAACTTTTTAAAACAATATTTTAGCAAAGGAAAGGAGTAAGAACCAAAGAATAAGATGAGATGAGATAATCTATTCACAGCAATTCGTTAGTTTGATTTAGAAAATAATTTTGAAGTTCTTTGCTAAGAAGACCAGACTAACTAGGGATGCAACCTATAGTCGATATGGCTCTGATACCACCTCTGTCGGGACCGGATTTCTGAATCCGAACCATCTGTGTATAACCTGTGCTAGTCCAGGAAAAGCTAGCAAACACAGTAGAAACAGTGATGACAACACATCCATATCACGAAGCATATAATATAAATTAAGCAAAAGAGTATTAGCCTTATGGCCAATTATTACAAATAAGCAGCATCGTAGCTTGAGTTCAATAAGAAACAGCGGAAACGAAATAACAGCAGCAAAGTAAGCCCATCCATTTGCCCAACAGGCAATCGACTGGGGTACGCGTCCTAGCATTCTGGATCACCTTCGTCGTAACCACAAGCGTAGAAATCGTAGTCACCTTCAGCTTCTACGAACTCTTCGGTGGAAGGTTGGGGATGTTGCAAGGGTGAGCACAAAATGTACTCCACAAGTCTTGGAAACATAATGCATGATAACTATATGCAAGGCTAAACAATTGAAGGCATAATATGGCTCTTTTAGCATAAAGCAAAGTTTAACTGTAAATACCAATAGTAATTTCATAAAGCATCATTTGATCAAAAGGTAATAGCATAGTAATTGAATTTGATATGACAATTAAAGCAGGTTCCATCTACCTGACTGGCTCCATCCGCCAAACCATAACCCGAGAGTTCCATCTGCTCTCGGATTCCCAAACCATCATTTTCCTTTAAAACAAAACCATGAAATCTACAATGTGCAAGCGTACCTCGCCTGCCCTTGACCGTGGGCACGACTACTTAAGTAGTTTTAACTCTGTAGAGTGTGTACACTTTACCACAAGATATGATCGACTCTTGTTGCCAAGCTATCAACACACTTCCTTTGGTGTGTCGGCGGAGAGATCATGACAAGGCTTTTATAATGTACAACCCCACTATTAACATCGCCCGCTAAGGTTTCACCGCTGTTAGGGTTCTAGCTGCCGAGTACAGAAGCCCCCTCTTGCGCCTACCAACATCTGGCACTCACCAACTGGCGAAGCTAATAATAAGACGCACAAATTATTTAGTTAGGTCGTACCCATATAGACTTGTGGTTGTACGGTAGTGCTCGGTCCATGGTAACACACGCTTTGGTCCTTAATTGACTAGGGCGGAACATTCACATACCAAGGTCTCGTGCTTTCTGCACCCGCCAAACATCCATCCGCCCTGGTCTAAATCATGTTTTCCACTTTATTTCACTTAAATAACAGCAGCAACACCAATTGCCGCGACTTCACAAATAAGATTCAATAATGTTTGAAATGATTCCCATCATGGCATAATACCGAAACGTTTAAGCTGGACTAAGCAATTCTACCATCCCATGCTAACCTACTGGTTATCACCAAATAAAATAGCTAATATTAACTAGGGTGACAGAGATTTGACATGATCAATACCAATGAGGGTATAACAAATTCTGGTATTTAACTATATTCTAAAACTATATTTAAAGTACATTGCAAAAAAGTAAGCATGTATAATTTAAAAACAGCATAACATTTTCATAAAATTTGGGATCAACATGTTCAAGGAAGACTTGCCTTCGTTGCTTCCTGCTGAATCTACCTCTGACTGTTGATTCGCTTGAGCTTCGACTACGTCGTCTACACATGAAACGAGAATAAATAAATAAAACAAATTCAAAAAAAATTCAAAAATTAACAAGAATGGTACTGGAAGATAGATCTTGAATTTAGATGAATTTAGAAATTTGAATCACTGGAATCGGAGCTCGAACGGAGGAGAACGAGCTCCTGGAAGATTTCTAGATCAGAAAATCAGAAAAAATAAATAGGGCTGACACATGGCAGGATTTGATTGACTGGAATTTCTGGATTTCTGGAAAATCAAAAAAAGAAAAAGAAAAAATGACTGACACGTGGGACCCACGCGTCAGCGACACGGCTCACGGTGGACCGGGAGCACCGAGGCGGCTCAAGATGACGCGGTGGACTTGCTGACGAGGACGCCACGGGGCGGCTGACGCGGGATGCTGAGGTGGCGGCCAACGTGGGCTTGCCACGGGTCGCGCATCCAGCGGCTCGATTGAATCGGACAGTGGAGAGGCAAGGCGGCGGGCAACGATGACGTGGCGCGATCGGGAGCGCACACGGGCGATCAGACGACCGAGACTCCGCGACGGAGCACGACGGCGAGGGGTGGTGCTATTCCGCCGGACGTGAGGAAGACGACACAGAATACGGAGAAAGAGCGATGGATCGGGAGCGAAACCTTGGGGATTTGGAAGAGGGCTTCGCGAGAAGGGCGAAGAAGGCAACGGCGGAGATGCACCGGCGACGGAGAACGAGGCGGCGGAAGGCTTCGGTTGCAGCGGCAAACTCCGGCGAGCTCGCGGGAGAAGACGACAACGACTTAAGCGACGAGGCCTAGGGCAAAAGAGGCGGCGCAACAAGGCGAACCTCGGGCTGGGTGCTGCGGTGGCTTAAATAGCCTGGGGAGGCGTGCCAAATCCGGAAATTGAGATACGATGCAGGATTGACGCGGAGGCAGCTAGGGTTAGGGTTCGACGGCGGTAGCAGCGACGCGGGGCGACGCGGCTGCGTCCCAGCCATCCACGCGGCGCGCATCGAACGGCTCACAGCGCGAGGCTGGCATGGCGCAATCTGGAGCACCCGAGCCGGATCTAACGGCCATGGCTTTAGGGTTTCGGAGATGGGCTGGGCCGAGGCGAGGCGGCTGCGGAAAGGAAGCAGGCCGGGCCGAGCGATGCGGGCCGAGGAGGAATAGGAACGGGTCGTGGAAGGCATTCGGCCCGAAAGGATTTTCGAATTAGAAATCATTTTCCGAATTAAAGAAATTCCAAAAATTCAAATAAAAGCAAATAAATTCAAATAAATATCAAATAAATTCATAAAAATCTCCAAAAATACAAAAAATTCCTTGAGGCATAATAAACCCAACTAAAACTGAAAATCTTTTGTTTGATGAATGGTTTAGTCAAATTAAATCCTTTCATAAATATAAAATTCAAATTAAGCTTTGATTAATCTGGAAAAAATGCAAATGGTTCATTTTCAAATTCAAATATTCCAAAACTCAAATTCTGGAATGTTACACATTCGAACGCGCCTCAAGACCATCGGGTGAAGCGCAGCGTGCGACGTTTCCCTAGCCGTCTGGTAATGGATGCCTTTCCCGTAGGCCGCTCCATGGATGGGCTGGTAGCCCACCCGTTCGGCCCACGGGCCGTGTGGCCCGATATCTCTTTTTCTTAGAAAAAAGGGAATTTTATAATTTAACCGGTGGAGTTTCCTAAAATTCCAGAAATAGTTCATTCTAAAAAAAATACAGTAAATCCTAGAAATTGATTTTCTAGGTATATAGGGCTTCAATAAATATTGTTGAACCTTGGCATTAGCACATAATGGAATTTTCATGCCTCTGGATTTATTTTTCTTAGCATTATTCCATGTTCAATATGTGCTGGAATTTATTTTTCTATTAATTGGTAATTCTGAAAATTACTTGGTAATTAATAGAAAATTGTGAAAAACACTAGAAAAATTCTAGATAGCATATTGGGAGCTTCATGTCTCTGCATTAATTTCCTTAGCATGATTATTTCTTGTTGGAATTTATTTCCAGTTAATTGGTTATTCTGAAAATTGCTTAATAATTAGCAAAAATCATGAAAAATGCTAGGAAAATCCTGAAAGAAATGTGATGATTATGTACTGAATAGATATAGTCCAAAACTTTACTGATTCAATAATAAGCATGCAAAATAACATTTTACCTGAAGTAAAATTCCTGTTTTGCTTGCATATAGGATATGTCTGACATCGCCAAGACAGAATTTACTGAGCTTGCCTCAATTGCAAAGAACTACGACTTGGGCAATGGATGCCAAGATCAACTTGATGGCCGATCCTTG
Organism: Otatea glauca; assembly: GCA_036346275.1. Lineage (NCBI taxonomy): Eukaryota > Viridiplantae > Streptophyta > Magnoliopsida > Poales > Poaceae > Otatea > Otatea glauca. Next base: position 19,451,979 of record CM070712.1, on the reverse strand, counting down.
GGCTGCAATTTCCTAGCTGGTGCCGGTACCTGCTCTCCCTGAAGCTGCTAAATGCGCAGCTTTACACTTCCTGAGGCACCATCTTCATGCTGACCTGAAGGCCGAATATTTGATGAAGGAGGACCCGCTGGCTCTATAGAATTCCCTGAAGTAACGATATAACCAGCAAAGATCTGTTCTGTTGCCAGAAGCACAACAAGAATTGACCCTCCTACGATTTCAAGATTTTAAGTCAGTGGCAGCGTACAACTCTGCCATACACAAGATTGTTGCCAAACTAGCATTCTGTGACCAGAAGATTACAAAAGCTGAAAAGATTGACAAGATATTGTGCACATTCCACCCCAATATGAGGATACTGCAGCAACAGTATTGCCATGCAAAGTACCAGAAGTACTCTGAGCTGATATGCATTTTGCTAGAAGCAGAAAAGCACGATGAACTTGTAATGAAGAATCATCAAGTCCTACCTAGTGGGAGTCATGCATTGCCTGAAGCACATGCAAACGCTCAACAGGCTAGCAATAGCCAAGGTCGCAGAAAGGGCCAAAGAGAGAAAGGGGATAAATGGAAGAATGACAAAAATCATAAAGGAAGAGGTAAATACCAGTGGAAAATAAAAGGAAATGGATCAGGTCGCTTCCAGAAGAAAGGACCAACAAATAAGGCAAATGGTCCTAAACAGTCATGCTTTAGGTGTGGATGTACTGATCATTGGTCACGTACATGCCGCACCCCAAAGCATTTGGTAGAACTTTATATGAAATCCACTGAGAGATTCCAGAAGAATCAAGGGAATAAGGCGGAGGCACATTTCATTACTCAACCTGTTGTTGACAATGGAATGGAATTAGATGATGATCAAGTCTCTAACCCTACAGAAGAATTCAAAAAAGGCCTTCTTGGATATGGTGATACTCCCATGGAAGAGGACGATCTTATTGAAGATGAGCTAAAAGAATTCCAGAAGAATAAAGATAAATCCCAGGAGGATGATACAAATAATTTGTATGGAGACATGCAGTAGTCTCCTAGTCTTTCTTTTAGAGTCAATGTCACATTATCCTTTTCTAGAGTCTCCTTAAGAGTCTCTTTTATCAGTTTAGTTTTTGTGTTCCTGAATGAACAATGGTCTACGCTCCTGTTGAGCGATTATCGGTCAAATTCAATAAAGTGTAATTTTTCAGAAAATTTATTTAATCATGCTATGCTTGTTCTATATTATTTGTTCCTGTTGTAACAAATGTTTGATTGTTTTTATATCTTTAATATAGAACACCTGTAAAATCAAATGACGGAGGAGGAAATCTGTCTTGTAGACAGTTGCACCACAAATATAATTCTCAGGGAAACTAAATATTTCCAGACTTTGATTAAGAAAACTGGAAATATTATAACCATCGCCGGAAGTGATGCTCTCATTGTTGGCACCGGAAGAGCCATCATAGTTCTCCCTATGGGCACTCGCTTAATTATAGAGAATGTCCTATTATACCCTGAGTCCAGTCGTACTCTTCTAAGTTTCAAAGACATCCGCCTAAATGGTTTCCACATAGAGACTGAAAATGAAGATGGTATAGAATACCTACTCATGACTAAGTTTAACGGGTGTAATAAACGTGTGGTCGAAAAACTTCCTTCTCCTCCGGATTATATTACACATATATAAAACCAGAAGTTTTTGTTGCGATGAAAACTATAGTTAAAACCCCAGAAATATTTAAGATCTGGCATGATCGTCTGGGTCATCCTGGGTTGAATATGATGAGAAGAATAATAAATAATTCTACTGGCCACAACATAAAAACTACAGTCTTTCCTAAACCTAAAGATTTTATATGCCCTGCTTGTGCTAAAGGAAAACTGATAGTGCGACCCTCTCACCTCAAAGTTAGGGAAGAATCGCTGAATTTCCTGGAGAGAATTCAAGGTGATATCTGTGGACCAATTCAGCCCCTGTAGATATTTTATGGTTCTAATAGATGCTTCTACTAGATGGTCCCATGTATGTCTTTTATCTACTAGGAACCGTGCTTTTGCTAAATTAATTGCCCAAATTATTAAATTGAGAGCCTCCTTTCCAGAAGAAAGGATTAAGTCCATTCGCATGGATAATGCTGGCGAGTTTACCTCAAAAGCATTTAATGATTATGTATGACTCTGGGCATTAATGTAGAGCACTCTGTACCCCATGTCCACACACAAAATGGTCTTGCAGAGTCATTAATTAAGAGAGTAAAGCTTATCGTCAGGCCGTTTTTGCAGAATTGTAGGTTTCCCACCTGTTGGGGCCATGCAGTGTTGCACGCTGCATCGTTAATTCAACTCAGACCAACTGCATACCATGAAACTTCTCCTTGCAGCTAGTGCGTGGGAAAGAACCAAGCATTTCCCATCTGCGAAAATTTGGCTGTGCTGTATACGTGTCAATCTCTCCACCTCAGAGTACCACCATGGGAACTCACCGGAAGTTGGGGATCTATGTAGGTTATGAATCTCCGTCAATTATTAAATACCTTGAGCCTATGACAAGGGATCTGTACACGGCTCGGTACGCTGATTGTATTTTTGATGAGGACAATTTTCCGGCATTAAGGGGAGATAAGTACCACATTGAAGAATGCCGGGAAATAGATTGGAATGCCACTGGCATTCAGTCCTTAGACCCACGCACTAAAGAAGCCGAACTTGAAGTTCGGAGGATAATAAGTCTGCAACAAATAGCCGATGATCTATCAGATGCCTTCACATATCATAAGAGAGTGAAAAAATCTCATATACCTGCAGTAAATACACCTAAAAGAGTGGAAATACCCCAGAAGGTTATTGAACCTACTCTTGCCCCTCATGACAAAAAGAGAGGGATGCCTCCAGGTGCACGGGACTCAGTTCCGCGGAGACGTCCGCAGAAACGGAGAACCGAACAAGCGAGATCACTACCTGAGATAGTTGAAGAAGCTCAACCTGATGTTGAGAAAATCCCATCCCGAAGATGGTAACATCCAAGTGAGCCATCCCAAGATGGGAATCCCAATAATATTTGCGCGCTGTCGACTACTGGAAGTCGGAACACCCAGATTTCGTCGTTATGGAAAATCATGAGGAGCTAGAAGAAATGAATGAAGAAATATCCACCAATTATGTGGATTCAGGAGAATTGTATAAAAGAAAGACTACGATTGTCGACATTTATTTTGCCTCTAAAATTGCTAAAACTCTTGAACTGGATCCAGAACCAAAGTCCATGGCAGAGTGCCAGAAGCGCTCAGACTGGGTCAAATGGAAAGAAGCAATTGGGGCGGAATTGCGCTCGCTTAATAAAAGGAAAGTATTCGGTCCTGTTGACCGAACACCTCCTAAAGTGTTCCTGTAGGATCAAAATGGGCTTTCATCCTGAAGAGAAATGAAAACAACCAGGTGGTGAGATATAAAGCGAGGCTTGTAGCACATGGGTTCACGCAGAGACCCGGCATCGATTACGATGAAACCTATTCTCCTGTAATGAGTGGAATAACGTTCCGATATTTAATCTCAATGGCAGCTGGCTTAAAATTAAAAATGCAGTTGATGGATGTAGTGACCGCATATTTATATGGGTCACTGGATACGGACATTTATATGAGAGTCCCTGAAGGAGTCAAAGTTCTGGATCCTAATAATCGCAACATGTATAGCGTCAAACTGCAGAGATCGCTATACGGGTTAAAACAGTCGGGGAGAATGTGGTATAACTGGCTGAGTGAGTTCCTCCTGAAGAAGGGATACTCGAATAATGATGATTGTCCCTATGTGTTCATAAAAAAAATCCCAGAATGGATTATGTATCATCTCAGTATATGTCGATAATCTGAATATCATCGGAACCACAGAGGAGATAAAGGAAGCAAGTGCTTACCTCACGGCGGAGTTTGAGATGAAAGATTTGGGTAAAACCAAATTTTGCTTAGGCCTGCAGCTAGAGCATTTCCCAGAAGGAATCCTTGTACACCAGCCTTCCTATACCCATACGGTATTGGAAATGTTTAATATGGATAAATCGCATCCTTTAAAAGCTCCCATGGTCGTGAGATCCCTTGAGTGGATAAAGACCCTTTCAGATTAAGGATGGAAAATGAGGAAGTCTTAGGACCTGAAGTTCCATATCTAAGTACCATTGGAGCGCTTATGTATCTTGCGAATTGCACAAGGCCTGATATTGCATTCGCAGTGAATTTACTAGCAAGACATAGTGCAGCCCCAACCAGAAGACATTAGGCTGGTGTCAATACTTTACTCAGATACCTCCAAGGTACTCAAGATCTTAGATTATTTTTTCAGAAGAACCGAGACTTAACCATGGTGGGATACACGGATGTTGGCTATCTGTCTGATCCCCAAAGTACCAAATCACAGACTGGTTTTGTGTTTCTCTGCGGTGGTACAACCGTTTCTTGGCGGCCTTGTAAACAGACTTTTGTGGCTACTTCTACCAACCACTCAGAGATCATATCTTTGTATTAAGCCTCACATGAATGTGTTTGGCTACGACGTGTGATTAACCACATCCAGAAGTCATGTGGCCTTAAAACCGTCGATACCCCCACAATTATCTATGAAGATAATACTGCTTGTGTTGCACAAATGCAATTGGGTTATGTAAAGAGTAATATCACGAAGCATATTGCTCCTAAGTTATTCTATCCTCACGAAATCCAGAAGAACGGTGAGATAAAGATTTTGCAAACTAAGTCATGTGAAAATCTTGCAGATTTATTCACTAAGTCCTTACCTAAATCCACTTTTCAAAGATGTGTTAAAGGCATTGGAATGAGAAGGCTTAGAGATATGCAAAGTTCAGGGGGAGTGAACCCTTGAACCATAACCCTTATGGTGATCTTGAAGATCCTAATATAAATCTAGAAGATTATAAGTTGTACTCTTTTCCCTTAGTGAGTTTTCCTGAAGTTTCTCACATAAAGGTTTTTAACGAGGCAACTAGTGCAACATAAAGTGCGAGTGCAATGTACTCTTTTCTTCATCTTATTTTTCTATTGGGTTTTTGAGTGGAGTTTTTAACGAGACATGTGCATTACGCGGTATTCGCCCAAGGGGGAGTGTTATGAGATAAGATTTCTGTAACCGAATCGGTTACCATCTATCTCTTATTTGTGGGTGAATCCGAACTCATCTCTTATGCTTTCCACTATATATTGGGCTTCCCCCATGTAAAGAGATCAATCTAATAAAGCGAGAGAGTTCCACCCTCTATATTCCGTGTGTTCTTTTTCTGTTCGCGTGATCCTATTGATGTGCTGTTGATTGCTCGTAGGTAAACGACTACGTTTTACAACAAATAACAAATTGTTGAGTCTTTTTGTCGAGTCCCTGGCCAGGGCGGGGATGAGGGCCTTTTATCCCAGCCTAGCGAGTATCGGGGCTAGGGTGCACATTATCGATATCGCGATAATCAACAATATCGAGATTTTCGAAAATCGAAAAAAATCGGTTGAAAATCGGTAGAGAATTGAAGGGTTTCAAAATCAAACTTTTGATGATTTTTTTTTAAAAAATGATCTTCACCGATAATCGCTCGATATGCACCGATAATCGGCCGAAAATCGACCCGATCGATTTTGCAAACTTGTGTTCTTCGGCGGTCGATATTGTAAGCGATTTTCGCTTGCAATTCATCGATAATCGAGCGATATTCATCGATTATCGCGATATTTACGTCACATAATTTTTTTTGAATTTTTTTAAATTTAATCAGTTTACTGATCGATATTAGATACCGGATCGGTAAAGTCTATAATCGCGATAATGGACCATAAATGGAACCCTGCGCGGGGCTGCCCGGCTGAGTGCGTAGTGGCGTTCCAATGTACATATAAGAAAAAATCCGTCGCCTCCGTTGGGTTTGCTCTCCTCTCCCGTGCCGCCGTGTTCCTTTCTCATCCTCCAAGTAAACCCCCGTTTCCGCCGCTCCGCCGCAACGTGCCTCGGACTCACAGCCATGCCGACCGGTGAGAGCTCCCTTCCCTCTCCCAATCCCTCGATTTATCCCACCGCAGGATCGATCTGATGGTCGCCGCGCCTCCGCGGATTTACTTTCAATTCGGCGTTTTTTGCTGTGTCGTGTTTCCGCGCCTCTCTCTTGAGGGCTTGGGTTTGCTCGGTTCGATCTGCCTCCTCGCGGATGGAAGAATTTGGAATCGGATGGTGGTGGCGGCGGCCGGAGATCCGTGGGGTTAGTAGGGTTTCGGCGTGGAGGATTCGAGGGGCTCTCGCCTGTGATTGTAGGGTTTAGTTTTGGGTGCCTAGATTTGTGCTCGCGACCGCGTGCTCAAGGTTTTCTATTTGGGCTCGTGACCGCATCCTCATTTGCCTGTGCTGCTCGCAGATGCGTGCGCTAGTCTTGTGCCGTTGTGCGCCTAAGCCGAACTCCAGTTGTGTTATTGTGAATATTGGATAGGAGATGGCTGTCAGGATGTGCGCCCTATACGATGTGTGGAGGGTGGATGTGGTGTAGGGCCGTTTTAGTCCTAGACTCATGGTCGGGAAGTTAAACGCCTTCTTTCTACTTTTAGTCATTTTGTTGAATGTGTTGAATCCCCGATGGCATGGACTTTTGGCTAGTCTCCAGAAACTGACAACCGAGCCCCTTGTACCCTGTCCTTGAGTAGTGTCATGCTGTGTGCGCTTGGGCTATTGCTGTGTGCCTGTAAGAATGCTAATAAATTCTACGACATAAGAAGTCCAGCGTGAATGTGAGCAGCTTATTAGGCCTGGTGCTTTCACTTTGCAGCTTTGAGCAGAACATGCTTCATCTGTCCAACACATTTCGAGAATTATGCGTTTCAGTATTAATAAAAGAAAGCTGAAGTCTGCTAGGCGTTATGTCATTAGCTTCTGCAAACTGTAGTTCTTTTTATTCGCTTGACACACATGTATGTGTGTGCAATTTTGTTGCTGGTAGTTGCATCCATCCATAATGTTAATTACTGTGACTCATATATAGTCTTTTAGGATTTGGAAAGGTGTACTAGATGAATCCTAATAGGATTCCTACTTGCTTCGGAGGAGGGCTAAGGGGGCTATATAAACCCATGGGGTTGTCATGGAGAACCCAAGCAACCAAAAAGTCACAAAATCAGCTCATCCAAAGCAAGAAGTGCACGAGAGGATTAGATACTAGTTTATTATGTAGCACTAGATTCTTGTATAGGGTAAGGATCCGAAGGTCCTAAAACGTTCAAGAGTTGTGAGATAGCAATAATCCCTTGTACTATTTTGAGGTTGTGCTTAAAGAATTTGCGGTCGGCTTCGTCAAATCTTTCTCTTTCGTCGTGGTTGCTTCAATGTCATTATTTTGGTTCACTCTACGGAATTCATCTTATTCGTTCTTGAGACCGTGCAAGTTCGTATTGTATCTTACAAAACTCTGATCCGTGAGCTGCTGCACATAAGGGGTATCAGTGTGTAACAAGTGGTATCAGAGCCAAGGCTGGATTAATCAGATTTGTGAGAAGGTCGGTAAAGCGTAAAGTGGCACAAAATCAAGATCATTGTCATCGATGTGGAATCAAGTAGAGAAATTTAAAGTCGGAGGAAATTTCGGCATGTGGCAATATGTGGTGAAGGATGTCCTTGTCTAGCGAGAGTTAATTGCTGCTCTTGAGGGGGACAAATAAAAAAAGACGCCTTCTGAAGATTGGAAGGTTGTCAGTACAATCTGTCTATGTCTCTCCGTTGAGGTAAAGTACTCGGTGATTAAGGAGAATTCCCTAAAGAAATTATGGAAGGGCTTAGAAGAATTATATATGGCAATGTCACTGACAAATTGGTGGGTGCTGAAGCAACAAATGTATAGGTTGCGCATTGAGGAAGGTACACGGTTCGTTGACTATCTCAATGTATTCGATAAGCTTATCACACAATTGACTAGTGTAGTTGAGAAAATTGAGGAGAAAGACAAGATCGTCATATTGGCCTCATCTCTACCACCATCTTGGGAGCAATTGGTGATGAATATTCTCATCGGGAAAAGCACTCTCAACTTCAACCCAAGCAATCAAGAAGTCATAAACCAACTCATCCAAAGCAAGAGGTGCATGAAAGGATTTGAGGCTAGATTATTCTTTAGTACTAGATTTTTGTATAGGGCAAGGATCCAATGGTTCTAAAAGGTTCGAGAGGTTGTGAGAGAGCAACAATCCCTTGAACTCTTTTGAGGTTGTGTTTAAAGAATTTGCTGTTGGCTTCACCAAATCTCTCTCTCGTCGTGGTTGCTTTAACGTCTTTATTTTGGTTCTCTCTATGAGATTCATTTTTTTCGTTCTTGAGACCGTGCACGCTCATGCTTATCTCGCAAAACTCTGATCCGATTTATGGTCTGCTGCGCATAAGGGGTATCAGAATGTGTAACACATAATAATTCCTTGCTCTTTTTTTGGCATCCTTTAGTATATTGTAATCTGGATCATGATGTATGAATTACTGTAAGTAAACTCTTTGGCAGTTTCTAATTGCTCCTAGTTCGATTACTATAGGTCTGTATCAGCAGAATAACGTTGTATTAAACTTCCTGTTAAATTACTTCACATGTTCTCTTAATGCAATGTAGAAGGCATGAAAGGAAACTAGTTTTATCAATTCCATTTAAGTTTAATCAGCTATTCAAAATAAATGTCCTGTGAGCACTAAACCCATGAAATGCTTAATTGTTTATGTAACTGTATTGCAACTCCTCCTTGCCTGTTGAGTGTGGGATTTGGTCTACTTGATGATCCTCAAGGTGTGTTAACTTAAATACTTATTGAGGATGCAGTACATACACGTCAAACATAACCAAAGCATAACACTTCCACTATTCTACCCCCCCAAAACACCAATGGGAATGGTGATCGGACCTCTAATTGCACTCCTGTCCTAGAATTTGTCAAGTAGGCGAGCTGCTGGTGTTGAGTATTAGCCTGAGGAAGATGTGGTCACATGGTCTGTTTAATTGAATCCGCCACCGCAGCTTTTGGCTCCCAACGTTATCTTGTACTGTAGGCATCACAGACCCTCAAGATGAGCTCTGGCTCCTCTGATCATTCTCCCAACATTTCACAGTTTTATTGCAGAAATTAGTCACTTGGATTGGGAATGAGAGATCTATTTCGTAATTTTCTTTTTTTAATACTATTGTATGAAACAGAAGGATCACTTTATGATCTTGTAGGAGATTTCAAAATGTAAGTCTTCCAAACATGTATGATTATCTATGATGCAAAAATGTCTAGCTAAAGGACTGAATGTTAATAGTTGGTCCATCCAATATAAATGATATTTCAAAAACTATTACACCTTGTCGATCAAGATATCATGTTTTATCAATTTTTCTAAATACCGTGGACTCTATTGCTTGCCTTTATTGTGTTTTCAGTGTTGCAAGGCATAGAAAGCCACACATGTATGACTATAATACCTATACAGCTGGAAACATGGTTTGATAGAACATACAAGCATACAATGTGTAGTTGCTTTTTATAAAGCTAGCCCATTGATCTGTAATGTTGTTGGGCTCAGTGACTCAAGTCAAACAAGGATCAGTCTACTGCATGATTGGAGCCAAACTGTGTAGAACATGCAAGATGTAGGGTGCACTTGGTCTATGGCTGAGTGATAACCGCAAATACTTTGATATCTCGGAGATCTCAGGTGGTCGATGCCATCTTTCTATGAAACCTAAATTAATTTTGCTAGTCAAAACAATCTATCTGTGGTTTCTTCACTTTTTTTTCATACATCATGGCAGGTATATTGATTGTTCTTATATGTGTCACATACGACGATTCACGATTTAACTAGTTACTTGGTATTTGTACCTCACAAATGAATTCTTACATTTACATGTTAAAGCATAACATTTATGAACATGACAATTTGGCAGGTGGTATAGCATAGAGTATTGTAGTTACCTCTTTTGTTAGCGATATTGACTTCATCATCATATTATAAGTGCATGTACAGTTGTACACACAACATACTTGCTTTCTTACTACAATTAATGCTTTTGAAATGCTTTCCAGTAAGCGTGAAATGGCAGAAGGAGGTCTTTCCAGGCATAGAGATTGACACCAGCCAGCCGCCCATTGTTTTTAAGAGCCAGTTGTACACACTGACTGGTGTACCACCTGAAAGGCAAAAAATTATGATGAAGGGTGGGATTTTGAAGGTAGAATATTTTGGTGATATGCTTATAGACTTGATTGATTCCGTTGTGCATGCATATATTTGATGTGGCTGTGTAATAACTGGACAAATGTTCTCTGTATAATGCAGGATGACGCAGATTGGTCTACTTTGGGAGTAAAAGATGTGAGATGCTCAGCTTATCTTCCATGCATATTTTTATTTACCAAACCCTAACTACATTCAACTACATGCTGTATTAGTCTTGACTTTGCATATAATAACTTTTAAGGACTGGAAATGCACTGTGTAGGGTCAAAAATTGATGATGATAGGTACAGCTGATGAGATTGTGAAAGCTCCAGAGAAAGGTCCAGTGTTTGTTGAGGATCTACCAGAAGAAGAGCAAGTGGTCACATTGGTGCGCATGGCCTTCTCATCTTATGCATATCTCCCGTGTAGACATTTAAGCCTTAATCTTAAGTTATCATTCCATGATGGCCATAGCACTACGAAATAAGAATGTCTAATTTGCTAACCTGACCTAATGTACCATATGAATCATAACAAATATGGTCATTGCAGAGGGTGATCACTGCTATGCCCAACTGACCATAATTTTGTATAAATCATTTATAGATAGTATCTCTTATTATAATGTAGTTCGCAATATTGAAACTGCACTAGGTCACCATTAGCTTTAGCATCAGCATGGTGCGTTTATTTTGGGTATTCTATATCTACGCTACAAGTGAGGATGCTTACTTTGACTTTCAGGGGCACAGTGCTGGTCTTTATAACCTTGGGAATACATGTTACATGAATTCCACTTTGCAATGTCTGCATTCTGTTCCAGAGCTGAAGTCAGCATTACTAAGGTTCCACTAAAAATCTCCTATAAGTATTGATTTTCAAGAAAGATTTTTATTATTGTTGATCTCATTCTCTTTTACTCATGTAGTTATTCAGATATTGTGAGGGGTAATGGGGTTGACCAAGCCTCCCATAATTTGACTGTTGCAACTCGTAAAACTTTTGGAGAGCTTGATCAAAGTGTTCAGCCAGTTGCACCCGTACACTTCTTACAGGTCAGATTACCCCATTTGGCTATTAAATCTCAAGCAGTTATTTATATCCTCTCTAGGTTTTTCTGAGTAGAAGAGGTCCTAATGTTACTGTTCCATTAACAGTATGTCACAATTTAGGTTAAGTAAATACCTCTCATTTCAATATGTAGGCCGTTGTGGTATGTGTTAGGCTGAACATTTGAAAATTTGATCATTAATATATGTAAAAGTATCTAGACAAGCCACATGAAAATAATGATGAACTATTTGTAATAAGAAATACTATCATGGTTGGAGTCTCTTGTTGGTCTATGAAAAGCCAACAACAAATATTGAAATGGAAGGGATCATAATTTTCTTGTTTCACTATATTGTTTGGCTTTCTATCTTTTGTATGAAATGAAAAAAATCCATCAAAATATAAAATATGTATTTCTAATACTAAACAGTGTTCACCATGGTGCTAGGTGCTAGTTGGGCAGCATACCAGCACCTAGCACCTAGGCGGGCTATGCGTTGATACAAAATTTGCTACTGTATGTTGGAGGAAATCCTATGGTCTCCAGGCCACGGACCCTTCCTCCACTCAGCTCTTGAAAGAGGATACCCGCGGCCCCGAGGGACTTCAACTCCTCCCTAGAGACAGGGCACTTGGTCTAGTTCCCATAAGCCTCCGTGGAGGCGGAGGGATGCTCACGCTTCGCTTGGTGATGATTGGCGAGTGAGGCCCTTGGATCAGGGCAGTTCCTCGGAGCTCCCGTAGGACCCAAGAGCCAGAGACTTACCCCAAGGGAACCATGACATGGGATGCACTACCACCTCCCATCATACTCCATCCCTTTAAAGAGGGTATGTGGTACGGGGTATTCGGGGAGATCCCATCATATTCCGCCAGCCCTTCAGGGCACTTTACCTCGTTCCCGTCTATAGGGCGTGAGGCTCAACTCCCGGTCACTTGAGGGCGCCCCCATAATCGCCCATTGAGATAGAGGGGCACCCCCACTTCCTCGGTATCGACTGTTGAGTAGTGAGTGGGCTTACCCCAAGGGAACCATGACATGGGATGCACTACCACCTCCCATCATACTCCACCATCCCTTTAAAGAGGGTACGTGGTGCTGGGTGTTCGGGGAGATCCCATCATATTCCGCCGGCCCTTCAGGGCACTTTACGTCGTTCCCATCTATAGGGCGTGAGGCTCAACTCTCGGTCACTTGAGGCCGCCCCCATAAGCACCCATTGAGATAGAGGGGCACTAAGTCCCGTGGCTCCCTAGGGCACTTCACTTCTTATCCGGAGAAGGGCACATGCCGGAGTGCCCTTCCCTCTAGGGTGCTTCGCCTCGTTCCCGTCTACGAGGCATATGGCTCAACGCCCGGCCCACTAAGTCGCTTCCCTAACCGCCCATGGAGATGATGGGCACTCTTGTCTCAAGTGGGATTGACTGACGAGTGAGGCCGTCAAGTCCCGTTGTCTGCACAAGGTCGGCCCTCGAAGGATGGCCCAAGCCTCGGGACCCCAGAGTCAGAAGCCTACCATGATGTGGGATCCACTACCACCACCCGGGAATGACGAAGATGCTCATGCTTAAGTCACCCTCTAGGGGTAGGATAGTATTTATGTAACTAGGTTGAGAAACTATAAAAGTTCATTTTAACCCTCACTTGTAACTAGAACTCTAATGGAATACAAAATATACACAAATTGGTGTGTCCTTGAGGTTACTCCCGGGCAAGGAGGCCCTCTACCCCGAGCCTGGGGGCACACCGACAGAAGTAGGGTGACTTTATTAGCACCCAAACCTGTATAAACAACTGTGTCTCCATTACTCTCGTGGATGCCAACCCGTCGGACAGTCGACGCCGACTCTCTCTTATGGCCTGTTTTCTGACATACGACACTATCTTTCTTATTTAAAGAAAATGCTGAAGTGAATTTTAAGTTTTCATTATTTGAGTGATTCTATAAGGTATAGCATGTTTTTACGAAGTTTCTTGAATTCTATGATCTAGGTGCCTTTGATTGAAGTTGAACGCAAGATTCTAGGGGGCTTCTGTGGGTCAGCTAATGCTTCCAGAAGATTTTTAGTGGAACCTCCGTAATACTGGGGTCCTTCATCTACAAAATTCTATGTGCTGGCAAAGTAGTGAAACAACACTGACTTGATTACCATCATAAAAAATTTTTTTGTTGGGGGGGGGGGGTGGGTTTGTGTTGAGCTCCTCCACACATTGTAATGCAGATAGATGATATATTGATGAGTTCATTAGCAAACCTTTAATTGCTTTCTCAAAATGTAGAACATAGTTTAGTACATCTAGCTCTGTGTTATGTTCTAATTTTTTGGGTCTAATTTTGAGCAGATGCTGCGGAAAAAATTCCCTCAGTTTGCGCAGCAGCAAAATAATGTTTACATGCAACAGGTTCCTTCTGCTCACTTATTATTAAGGGATAGGTTATCAACTGTTGAATTTATATGCTAAATGACGTACATTGTTTACTTCAAACATTGCAGGATGCAGAAGAATGCTGGACGCAGTTGGTTTATACACTTTCTCAAACTCTTACATCTGAAGCAAGGTAACTTGTGCAGTTTTGACTAACAGCGCATATCCTTTCTGTCCTCTCTTAAGTCTTAACACTTGTCATATTATCACCATTTTTTATAGCTTTGTGTACATCCTTTTGGTTTACCACTACAAAGTAGTGTGGAGGCACAATGCAGTTGTGGAGCAGTATTCATTTTTCCTGTTCTTTTTTCCTTTGGGTGTTTCCCCCTTTGAGCAGTCACCTTAACATTTTTGTGGTATGTATGGTTGGCTACACCATTTAAACTATTTTCCTTGTTCAATAGTGAACCTCCTGCTGGTCCAATGAAGGAACTTTTTGGAATCGATCTTGTGAGCAGGTTCTCTCTCTCGTACACACACAGCTGTTGTATTATATGCCTCTATATGCTCTCTTTTATTGTACAATTGGTACCATCATGTATTTGCACTTGTTTTACCGACTAACCTAGTTTTATACAGTAAACCTATGAAAGCAACTAGAATTTCTCTATGCATTTCCGGAGCGGTAAATAATATAAGGCTACACCTCATCTAAAACCTGATGGCACAACATCCCCGCTAGTAGACCTGAACAGTTTATTATTCTTTCCAGCGTTTCTTCATGTACCAAGTGTTTTTTCTGGTGTTTATATTTGCAGTACTCATGTCAGCTAAGAATCCATTTGTTTAATAAGGCAGCTAGATTATTCATATCTAGATAAAAAGGTAGTTTATCCATAACAAAAGATGACAATGCTCAGTGCACTGCTATTTGTTAATGATAGCTTTTACTTCCAGGGTCCACTGTGCAGAAAGTGGTGAGGAGAGTTTAGAGACAGAGTCAGTTTATTCTCTGAAGTGTCATATATCTCAAGATGTAAACCACCTTCACGAGGGACTTAAACATGTAAGCAATGTTTCATTTCACTCTTCGTTTGTTTTTGACATCAATTAGTTCATTATTGCTACTGGTAAGGTAGTTCTTTTTACATGGATTGGTGGAATGTCTCTGCATAGCTGTATATCTTGCAGCAGATTTTTACAAACTAATTTACTAAAGTGCTGCTAACAAAACTTCAACTCAGCTAGAATGCATTGATTCGAAATTAATGAGATTCATGTCTTGTATTAGGGGAATAGGAGTTAGAACACATTTTTTTGTTAGTCCACGTGTTTTCTATCCCCCTTTTTTTGAGGTCCACATCATCTGCCAATCTGGGTATTAGATTGGCTATATGAGCCAATGCATTATACATTACACAAAGTGAGTATAGAGGTAGAACAATGTATACATGGCCAAAATTTTGAAGATAGAAATGATGGAAATTACAAGATTGGTTGATTTATTATTATTATTGTGTGTGTGTGTGTGTGTGATAGCATTCCTCTATTATCCCAACAAGACATACTTCTAAGACTAGCATTTTGTTTGATAAAAAAGAATGTATTCTTGATTTACTGGAAAGAATTACTCTCATTCTATCTGTTATAGACATAATGCTGCTGTGGAAAGTTGTTTTTGGTTTATCCTACACCCCATCTCTGTTGGGTGGGTTTTGTGGGGGTAAGGGAAGTGAAAAGGAATATAGTTTGGCTTATGTTATATATGTGCTTACATATGGCCTTCAGAATTTTCATAAGATGATCAATGTTAATTATCCATGTATTCTTTCTACAGGGCTTGAAGACAGAACTCGAGAAAGTTTCATCGTCACTGGGTCGGACTGCTCTTTATATAAGAGAGTCAAGAATAAATGAGCTGCCTAGGCAAGAACATAAAATATTATCATTCGTGATTATATTCTTGCTTATTCAGCAATGATATTAATGTAGATTCTTTCTTTAGGTACTTGACTGTGCAGTTTGTTCGTTTCTTTTGGAAAAGGGAATCAAACCAGAAGGCAAAGATTTTACGGGTATGTTAGATTCTTTTGCTCTCTTTTATTTTACAAACTACAAATGCCTTCCTAAATTTTATAACTGGGTTTTGTAAGGAAGTGTTATCTTTTTTTTCTCTCCAAAACATTGGAGTCTGAGATGCTTCATTTTACCTCTGTCTTAACTAATAAAAGGAGTTTACCCCTGAGCAGCGGGACAATTGTCCTACTTTCTGTCGCACGTGGAAAACCACTCGTGCCTTGAGCCCGAGCGCCGACAGATGGGCCCTCTCCCTAACCCACCGACGCACCCCACACGTTTTGATCGGCCACCCTTCTACTCCTAGAAATTGAGGCGCCGCCTTCTCTGCTCCCAAAAATCACGTCACCGCGACCGGAATCGCGCAGCTGCTGCCTCCGCGCTGCCCCCTTCCATTGAGTCTGCATCCGTCGGTTGCGTCATTGCCGCCGAAATCGTGCAGCTGCTGCTGCACGCTGGGGAGGCCGAAGTGTCAGAGCTAGGCTAATGGTGAAGTAGCTGCTAGGGCACGCCCGGGTAGGCCGAGTTGGAATGTTGACTGGCGAAGCGGTGGCGATTGGTGTGAAGCACGGGCGCCATCGACGAGGGAAAGGTAACTGGTCATTGCAGGTTGCTTTCAATGATCTATCTCTCGTTGATCCTTCCTACGACACCACAGTGCTTGAAGAGATATACCGCCATGCCCGTAGCCGGATGGGAAGGCATTATGCAGCCTCCACCACCACGATGCTGCTACCGTTGGCACCCTCACCAACCACCTAGCTCGACCCTTACTATAGAGTAGTTCCATGGCAATTGTCACGTACATCTTTGACTACACAACAGTTGCCAGGAACAAGCTTTCGCGCATGCGTGGAGGTTATCTCCTTCGCCCATATTAACCGCCCCCTCCTAGCGGCCCTTTCTTCTTGATTGCCCAACCCTTCCTAGGCTCTCACACAGGCGTTGTCTTCCTCTTGCTTGCGCCCGTTTCATCTCCTCTCCTACCCCATCCCTCGGACTACATGTGCAGCGGCAAAATTGTCCAAAGGATGCGGGCAAGAGTGAGGTGAACACGGTGATGAGGTTGCGAGGTCCGGACGTTCGGTGACAAGGACGCATTGGGCGGTGGCGTAGCCGGCTTGGCCGTTGCGCAAGGAGGCCTTGGCACTCGGGTGCGGTGGCGGCTCGGCTCGGTGAGGAGGCTGGTAGGCGTCGAACACCCATGGTGAGGTGGTTGCATAGAGCCATATGATTAGAAGGTAGTAAGCAGGGCGACGAAGTGGTGTTGCAAAATCTGTCATCCTCCTCCCTTTGCCATGCATCAAGTCCTCAACACCGTTTGCTCTGCTCTGGCCGCATCTCATCAAACGTCAATCCAGTGGCCATGTCTTGCTAGGTTCGTCCACTTAGGTAGTAGACATTTCTTTTGCCTATAAGTCATCTTTGTTTTGTTGGCTCCTCACAAGTATTGCCTATCTGCAGTAGCAGTGGCACCACTGCTTGCCTTGGTGGTTGAAATCGACCACACCATCTACTCAATCCATTGTTCACCAGGTGTTCTGTAGAATTGGCAAAACTTGAGGTAGATGTGTATATTTTGTGCTTAATTGCTCATGTTTTACCAGATGGACTGGTTTCAATGGTGGTTTGTGTAGGTTTCTAATGTTCATCACTTCCAAGAGTACTTGCTACTACCTAGGCCACCCATATCTTACTTTTGTTTTTACCATCTACAAGGTAGTTCTTATTTGCAATGTTTTTGCCCATTTTCTACATGCATTTGTATGTGTGCTTGCTGACAAAACGTGTAGGGATAGTTGCTCATGTGTAATGTTGCTTGATTGCTGGAAATTTCCTGACATCCTTCTGGGGGGATAGTTTTGTCACTTGCAAGTGCATATCAACATATTGCCATCTGAGTTTTGGTAAGGAATGGGTGTGTCTAATCCTAGACATCCTTTCTGTGAAATTCATTGGACAGCTATTCTTATTCTTTTTTACAGAAAGAACCCAATCATAGTCATTTAGATTGCCTTGTAGATGATCCTTTTTTGTTCTGAAACCTGTACTGTTTGATATCGGATGACTGTTTCTTTAGTTTGGATCGTGGATCTTTTGCCAGTTTGGTTTGGTTTTTTTTTGCAAAATTGTTTGATGATTGTCGTTTGCTTGTTACCGTGTATAATCTGAAGGTCTTCCTATTTTTAAATTCATAGCTAATTACTTAGTTTATCATCTGATCTTGTTGTGGATGTATTCCCTATTTCAGAAAGTGATGTAACTTCCTACATTTAAACGTTTTGAATTTTCAACCTGATTCGTTGAAATTGTCCTTTAATTCTCTTTTTGCATCTGATACAGAAAATATGTATTGATTCTCAGATTACTTACAATCCTTGGCCAAAACTTTTATAGTGATAAAAAAAAACTATCTTCGATTGCGAAGTTTAAGTTCTTTCATAGCTTCGTATAGAATTATGAATGCTCATCGGAATAATGTCATGATGTTGATGCTTTTTGTTCATGTCCAGAATACCAGTTGTCATGAAACTTTCCATGTCCCGTGTAAAATATGACATCTTTTGTTCATTGCTCATCTCTGGATTTATTTGATTGCACTGGTGCAGGTCCATAGAGTGAATTGTTCTTTCGTTGCCTCATCTCCTTGGAATTGTTCTTTTGTAATATGTGGATGTAAAACATATTGGGCTTGGTTTCTCTAAAAAAACCCTTTGGGCTTGTTACTCTTGTAAGATGGTTGTCACTCATGCAAAACCATCAACTGATGATGAATTGATTAATGAAGACATTCTCACTCCTTTCTTTGTCAAGAAGTCCATCGGAGTTGCTTTAGAACCTGGTTACATGGATTTATATATTGTCTCTCAGGAGTAAGGTCTAGGGTTTTTTTGTCAGTTTATTTATTGAGGGCTACGCCAATTATAAACCCTATACGTAGACAATTTGACATGCACATGTTTGTACGTTATCTACTATGGTGAAAGCACCTAGAGTGATTATAATTTGGGCTATTGTGAAACTTTCAATGTCCATGTGCAATGAACAGGCCAATTATGACCATTATTTGGTCCAATTGTGGATCCTATTGTATGCTTTCTTTGAACACGAGTTTATGAGCCATTGGATTGCAACTGCTAGTTCTTTTGCACTCATGTAGTTGTTGACCGATGATTATAACCAACATAAATAATCTGACTGCCCATTCAAAATGGAATGTCCACTTGACATCCATTTGCATGTTTCACATGATGAGTAAACATAAAATGGAAATTATTTGATGCGAAGCATGAGTTGCTGTTGCAACGCATGGGCACATGACTAGTAGTTAAAAAAATTGTAATACTTTCTTTTGTTCCTGCCAGAAAGTGAATTACCCACTGGAATTGGATGTGTATGACTTTTGCTCAGATGATCTGAAACAAAAACTCCAAGCTCCTCGGCAGGTAGCATTCTCTTTTTGTTGTTCAAATTCCAATTGCTAGCTCTATTATGCCGGTGTTGATTGGGGCACTGAATTTGCATGTGAAGATGCTGAGAGATGCAGAAAATGCAAAGTTTGGATTAAAAGCACAGTGCAAAACAAGCAGCTCAAAGGAAAATGAGGTAATGATCTTTCTGCTAACCAGAGTATCATTTGACTACATGGTCGATTCATCAGTAAGAAATAAGAACTGTGAAGAAATGATTAGATCATTCTTTTGTCAGACATGCTAGTTGAGCATTACCATTTGTTTTTAGTACTTCAATCCGTGCTATATCTTTGATGTAATTAGTGCATTTCATTTTAGGGCTCAACTAGTGCTGGGGAATCATCCAGCATGGACATTGACAAAGGCAAGTAATTTGTTTCTGTTCTTATTTAGTGAAGTGGCTCACATATTTCTGCTCTTCACATATAACAGTAGTGTTTTTTGTTCCCTTATTATCTAACTTAATTATGACTGACTTTCCAATGTCCACGTTCAAATGCATGTTCTCAACAGTTAGGCTCTTCCGAATAGTTTCGCTCACTGCTAATGTAGCTTGACTGGCTTTAAACTAAGATGTGTTCTTCTGTGTTATATGCAGCCGATTCTTCTGCACCAAAGAAACAATTAACTGGCATCTATGATTTAATTGCTGTCTTGACGCACAAGGGAAGAAGTGCAGACTCTGGTCACTATGTAGGCTGGGTTAAGCAAGATGATGGTAAGGCCAACTAGTCTTATAGTTCAATTGTTAGAATCAACTGCTTCCCTGCCACTATTAAGACGCTGATAATTCTATGTTTCCACTCATTGAGGAAAATGGGTTGAGTTCGATGATGACAACCCAAACATACGCAAGGAGGAAGATATTTTAAAACTATCTGGTGGAGGTGAGCAGCTACTTAATTAAATGTCAACTCAAATCAGCCATGAATTTTTCTGAAGTAGGCTACCGTTTCTCTTAACAGGCGACTGGCACATGGCTTACATCTGCCTGTACAAAGCTCGTGTTATATGAATCCAGGAGTTGAATGGTTTCTGAGCTGAATTTGTTCAGCATTTCTCAATTTGTTTTTATGCCTCGTGAGCGAATGTACTAATGATTTTTCCAGTTTGGTTCGAACTGAGAAGTTATCACCATGCAACTTGCGTCTGCTGCTGGTGCTGGGCAGCGTTCATTGGGATGTGTACTTTCAGAAGTCAAAACTAGAATATTTTGCAGTAGTTAACAAATATAGAACAAAGAAATTCAGCGAAAATTGTTTTTTTTACAGCGAAAAGTGGGTTTGGTTTCCTGGAGTTTCTGTTGTTTTGTTCTCGTGGAGGCTCCTCTGCCAAAGAAGGGCTTCCGTGGATATTTGCTCAGATATGCTGTCATCGATTCCTTTTCCAACTCAATTCAGCGAAACTTCAATCTCGTCTTTCCTACCTCTACCTGGACATTTGCAATAGTATGCCGAAAAGGCGCTTCAGCCGGCCACGACATATAATGGCCAGCCCGCGTCCAGGAGCTGAGTTCTCCGACCATGGCGAGGAGATGAACATGAGACGAGTTTCGGGTCGGCCCTAGCTTAGCCTATCGATGTCTGGTCGTTCCTCGGTATTTTTCGTAGTGTTTGTACTGCAACCCAAATTTATCAAGTCCCATATTTAGCAAGGGGTATATATATGATATGCCTGTTGCTAATTTGAGGTTATCTTCCTTCACTCCACCTTTGTCTTCTCATTTTTCACCCTTTGCTACTCTTAACATAGAAAATTTCGACTCGAAACTTTTAGTTAGAAAACTTTTAATTCAAAAACTTTCCATTCAACCGAAAACTTTCAGTTTAAAAGCTTTAGGTTAGAAAACTTACGATTGAACTGAAAACTGTCAATTTCAAAACTTTTTGTTCAAAAACATTGCATTAAAAAACTTTCAAAAATGGTTAAATCATACTTCCTATTAAAAAACTTGGGGAATTTGAAAACGAGAGCTTTTTTGAGTTTGAGAAAAAAGAACTGAGAGATGAGGAAGGAGATGTCGCCATATATTGCAATAAGAATACTTCCTCAACAAAGAATTGTGAAAACCCATGGGTGATTTTTTTAATAGTATTTAAAATTCAAAGAATTTTTCTTGTACTTACGATTCTTTCCCAATATTAATTCTACATGCAGTTGTGAAAACCCATGGGTGCTCGTCGGACTAATAAGGTTGATTATAATAATATATTCAATTGTACTTAAAATTGACAAAAGCTAGTTTACTTATCAAGAACATGATGAATTATCACTTTATAAAACTTGAGTGTCATAATTTAGAGAGTAAAAAATTTTATATTATCTATACAGTTTTTGACTTCACAAAAATGGTACATACTACATAAATATATAAAAAATAACTAATTGTAAGGGAAAATGGACAACCAATAGAGAGAAAAAAAAAGCTGGCTTAATTGTTCAAAACCACTAAAAGCCATTACTAAGATGACGCACATTTTTTTTAGCATCGAGCTACAGCGAGCATTGCTGATACTTCATCTATTAGGGTCTGGGTCGCTGGGACGGGGATTTGGATTCGAATCCCTAGTCCCAAAAATTTCCAAAGAAACCTTTTCACGCCTCCTGCTTGCATTGATTAATGTACACATTAGCGCCGTAATTTTGTGCATCTACGTACCAAATATGCATCAATATTCAAGCATTATCGTCAGAAACAAGGAATCCTGAAACAAAGGCTGCTAAGTTGGAGGTTCTTATTGGAGAAGAGGACATTTTAGGAGCTCGAAATAACTTCTTTCTAAAAAAAAAGGCAAAATCAATGAGTCATAGATCTAGAGGTACGTTTTTGTTGATTGATATTTGGGAAAATTTAGTTCTTGCAATTCAGAATATGTGCAACATCGCACATCGCCTGCCTGCACGCCGCGCCGGCGCCGCTGGCTCCCTCCGTACCCGCACGCAACCACCAAACATGCTTGTCGCTGGAAGCTCGCCTGCCAAGCTTGCACCCCCGCCGGAGCTCGCGCCTCCACAGGATCATGCGCGTCGCCACCGGAGCTCGCCACCGCCGTCGGGAGCCAATGCCACACTGTTGCCCGGGATGGGGTAAGGTAAGACCACTATTTCGAATGGACTTGAAATTTCTTTAAACAAGATGAAACTCCTCCTAAATCGAGTAGAAATTCCTCGATTCAAGTTGAATTTGCTCGACTTGAAATTTCCCGGGTTGAATGTTTCCATTTTGAAATTCTTCACGAGCTGAAGCTTTTCCCAATTTAAAATCTGCCCGACCTTCAGGGAACAAAAAGAGAGGTGGGGTTGTGATGTGAAAGTTAGGGTAGGTTCAGTGTGGGCGATTAAGATAGAATATGAAAGAGAAGTTGACATAAGACGTCACGAGGGAGAGGTTTAAGCTCATCCGCACTTCTCGAACCATGAGGTTGACCTTCAATTAGACACCCCTATCGTTCAAACCACCAAATGCCATCCGAATACTCGATCACGGATTAGCTACCACAAGAGACCCCCAAGATTATAATAATAGACCTATTCCTCGCAGAAAAAAAAAAGACAACACTTTTTTCCTGGAGTAATATTAGTAGCCCGAATTTTTTTGTTTTAGATAGCATAGCAAATCCATAAAAAATTCAAAAGGAATTTGATCAGATAGAACGAAAGCAGAAGTAAAAGCAAAACAGGGCCTCCAAGGCTCCCAACTTCAGTAGCAAAAATCCTCTCGAAAGGAAAAACTACAATAGTAAAAACAAGCACCCAACATGGTCAAATGGCAGGGTTTGCAAAACCAATATAGCAAACTAACATAAGAATATCATAATAAAATCCTAAAGTATCATGAACGCCGACATTTCTAATAGGTGCATGACCCTCATACTACTTAAGAACTGTAACAAAACATTGAACATACAGCAGTACAGACCACCTAATCTGCAGATTAAGTACAGATGGAGCATCTCTTACATAAAGCTTATGGTTATCTAAGGGGCATCTCAAGATGCTGTATCTGAAGCAAACAGTCCTAATTTCCAGTTTGAATGTAGCGTAGGGCAGCACACCTGGATCTTCAAGATGGCACTGGAAATTACAATTTATAATACAACAACAAATCAGTTCTTATAATAAATTACGTGATGATACTATGTGCACATTAAAATATGCTAATTTATCACTTGATCTAGAATAAGAATGAAACAGTACTTACTGTATGTTGAAGTGTCAATCTGCTCAGGCAGCTCCTTTATGTCAACCTCAAACCTTTCTTGCACCTTTAAATATCATACATGAAATTCAGTTAGGCATTGCTCATCACACCACTCAAGTAACAAATTAGAAAGATCAGTTATACAAACTTGATTGAGAACATCAGAGTCAGAGGCAGAAGAAACAAATGTTATTGCGAGTCCCTTGGTACCAAAACGCCCAGCCCTTCCAACCTGTGGAGGTGAAAATGTCAGCAAGAGACAAATACACCCTACCACAAGCAGTATAGCGTAGTTACAATTACCCTGTGCAAGTATGTATCAGCAGAATCAGGCATGTCATAGTTTATAACGATGTTGACACGTTCGATATCAATTCCCCTGCCAACTAAATCTGTAGCCACAAGAATCCTCTTGTGTCCTTCCTTGAAGTTCTTATACCGGGTCAACCTACCAAAATCCCATTATTAGATAAAAAGATAGGAATGGTGACTGGAAAGGAAAGCAATATGCATATCTATATAGTATAGCAATGGTTGCATTGGAAATATCACAAAAATTGCCAATGCGAAGGATCAAGCACGCAGGACGCAGGTGCTCTTGGCATGTTGTGCTTTCAACAAGATGTTTAGTATGCTGTGCTTGTCAAAGATATGCATACCATGACTTTATCCTACACCTAATTCTCGAATCAAGATAGATAAGAGAACAATATCTGAATAATAAGTCAGCACCATCCAATCTTATTTAAATCATAATCCTTCACATGCATTATTGTTATCATTGAGTGAAGCATTTACAGACACTGATTACGAGATGTTGTACAAATTAGACAAACAAATGTGAACTAGCGATGTGATGTAAAATCACAAACCATTTAAAACGTATGTAAGTGCAGTAAGGGAAAAAACACAAAAATCAGAAGGCAACAACCATCTACAGCTGTACAGCAGAGATCATTGTTCTTGTAAGCACAAGGGTAATCTTACATAGCAAAAAAGTGTGAAAAAGAAGCCCCAAACCATCAAAACAAACAAACATGAAAAGTCAGTGTGGGAAGGAATTAGAGAGCACAGACCTCTCTTCCTGTGTCATTCCAGAGTGTATGCAGATCGCGGGGAAATTGCATTCACAAAGCAGCTTGTTCAGTTCTGCAGCTCTACTAACACTTTTAACAAATATCACAACTTGGTTGAAGTCGAGCGCATCTAAGAGATCGTTCAATTTCCGATTCTTCTCCGGCTCACTTAGTTTTATATAGTGCTGAAAAAAGGAAAAAGAAAAGAAAAGGTTGATACAAGACAAATAAAAAATAGTACAAATGGCTAATGGACAGTTCACATTACCTGAACTAGACCATGAAGGGTCAGTTTAGCTTCGTCGTCAACATAAATTTCCATAGGCTGTAAGGTAAGAAATGATAGATAAAGACATTAGAATTCTGGCATCAATGTAACTCTAGCCACTCCAAAAGAATGGTATATCAAATCCCTGTCATGTCAGGATTTTCAGCCTCCTCCAGAGCTTCAGTTATGCACAATGGGCACTGGAATTTGACCAAACCATAGCCAACAAGTGCTATAAGAATTCCGGTCAAAAGAAAGCTGCTTTGTCTGCACTGACCACAATAAGGGTAGAACCAGAAGCAGTGGAATCCAGCACAAGTAAGAAGTGTGCAGACAACTGGAGAAAACCACCAACTGGCCTTGTACAATCTACAATATTGGTGTCCTCCCAACCCCAATTCCCGCGTTCTCCCCAAATGGTTCACACTGACAACAGAAGACATTACTTCCTTGCAGCCTATTGGAATGTGCAAAGGTACCAATTGACAAAACCAAGGCCCAGACAGAAGTAACCAAAGAACTCACTATCCACTGAGTATCATATTGTACAGAAGTCAATAGGATCAGCAAGCAATCAGCAATCCCTTCAACCTACTGACAGCAGAACTGCCACCTCTCATATCTATGTACGTGCATAACCGCCAGAAGCAAGGAGGGACTTAAATAGGAAGAAGCACTATTGAAATGAGATAGGCCACAGGACATTACATCTTGCATGAATTTCTTGCAAACCGGGCGAATCTCCTTGCTGAGTGTTGCTGAAAACATCATCACTTGCTTATCATGGGGTGTCATTTTGAAGATCTCCTGGACATCTCTACGCATGTCTGAAGGAATAGCAATAGTTTAATAGGAGAGCTATGGACTAATAAACGGTGCAAATCAAAGAAACAGATAAGGCTAAAATGAACTACTATAAACATAGAAAGATGATCAGGAAACAGAAGCCTACCAAGTGAATCAAGCATCTTGTCACATTCATCGAGAATGAAATGCCTCACATTCTTCAAGGAAAGGTCCTTATCTCTAGCCAGTGCTAGAATCCTTCCAGGTGTGCCAACCACAATATGAGGGCATTCATTCTTCAATAGATCCTTGTGTTTTTTTATGTGAACACCACCATAGAAGACAGCAACTTTTATTTCAGGCAGGTACTTGCTAAACCTCTCAAATTCATGGCAAATCTACAAGATATTAAGTAAAGATACAATTAGCATCTGCAGGCACATCTGACAGAATAAACCTAAGAAAAACGTATATACGAACCTGGTAAGCTAACTCCCTTGTGTGGCATAACACAAGTGCAGCTACTTGGCCAGCAACAGGATCAATCTGCTGAAGAGTTGAGAGGACAAAAACAGCAGTCTTCCCCATCCCAGATTTAGCTTGACAGATGACATCCATTCCGAGAATGGCTTGAGGGATGCACTCGTGTTGCACTGACGTGGAACCAAACAAAATTGGAGCAGCACCCCAGTGAGAAAAAAATTAGCCTTCCGGACCCATTAATGCAAAGTTTTACCATATTCTCCTCCAACATAAAACGTCAGAAGAAATTGTACCTGCACATCAGCAAGACGGGGATTTCACTATCACATTGGAATAGGTTAAAAGATAACATACAGAAAGATGGATGTTCGACTACATTTAATTTGATTTGGTGTTAAAAAGCAATGGGCCAAATGCGATATATTTTTGTACATGCACAGTTGGCTGATTTGCTATTTTGCCTTGTACATAATAGCATGATTTGGTTATTTGTACATTAACTTCCTTAAAACAGACATTCCAATATAAAAATTCAGTGGGCAAGTGCATGGATGCCTAGGGCATGCATTCAAAATTATGACATACGCCCATGTCAGCTAAGAGCATAACACATAAATAGCAATTCAAGGGGAGAGCAAAGTCAATAAAGCAAGTGATACTTTTCTTCATCTTTCGTTCGCTGTGGAACATATGGATATGATCTTGTAATTGGTCAAAACAGTATAAATTCAGCTAATCATACTACTAGAGATGTCTAATCAAGCCACTTTTATTCACCATATCAGCTCAAAATTTTATATGGTAAAGTTTCAATTAGCAAAGCTAAGATGTGGCAGTAACAGGTGTGCTGGTTGACCAAGGTGTTACAAGAAATAAATAAGTATAAAAAATGAAGGGGTATGCTCCTGGAAAAGTGTGAAGGAACAGGCAACAAGAATACTGATGTATTCTCCCTTTTTAAACACCTACTTATCATTCTTGTAATTATCTTAACCCATTTATTCATCTCAGTCCTGAACCCAAACTAACACAATTGGATTGCCATACTTTGTCTGGTTAAACTCCAGCTGCCAACTCTATCTGTTTTAAAACTAAATAATTGCAATTCAAGAGTCAAAGGCATATGATGAAAGGCTAGCAGCAACAAGAACAAGAGCTTGCCTTCGGAAGGATGCTCGAACCCGCAGTCCTGGATGGCGCGGAGCAGCTCTGGCTTGAGCAGGAAGTCTCTGAACCCGGAGCTGTGGATCCCCACGTACCCCCTGCCCATACACGCAAACCCTAACATGTCAGATCAGGTTCCTCAACCACGAACCCTAGCGAGAACGACTAACAGCGAGTAGCATCAACAGCACGCACTTCTTGACGACGTCCGCGGAGGCGTTGGCGGCGGCGCCGTCGACACCGTTCTCCACCTCCTCCTCGTAGTCGACGAGATCCTCTTCGTACACCTCGTTGTCCTTGGCCTCTCCCATCCTGGCTGAGCCTGCAAACATCACAAGAGCGTGCGTGTTAAGCAACGAAGACCACGAACCCACACGAATGCAACCAAGTTTTCATCGCATCACGAGCCGCGAAGCGCTCACCTCTCAAGATCTCCGAGACGGAGGAGGAGGCAAGAACCGGGGGATTCGGAGCGGAGGCGGCTGCAAAGAGGGAAATTAAGAGCAGGCGGTGGGGAGTAGCGATCTTGGATTTGGGATCTAGGGTTCAGGTGCTTGGCTTGGGATGGACAGCCCAGAGCCGTGGATGCCAGGGCTAAGGTGTCGCATCCACCGTCCACTGCGCGGCCGCCTTGCTGCGAGGGCGAGATAAGGTTTGGACTTTGGACTTTGGAACCGCTTATGACTCGTGTTTCAAATGGTTATTCCATAGACTGTCAACATCTCAGTGGGCCTACAGGGTCACGCATAAGAATCAAACCAACCTACTGGTTTGTTAATATCACATATATTATTATATAAATAATTAATATATTGAAATTATCAAATACGTAATAAGTCATTGTTTGATTCGGATTATTTGAATCTAAAATGACAAGCCTATATGAATTGGATTAATGTAATACGAATTAAATAGGGAGTCGGTTCGAACAAAAGTTTGAACTAATAAAGGATACGTTGAATCCTGTTCGGTTACGAAATAGAAAAGTTATGGACTTATCTTATTATGACTCTTTGGTTATAAATAAAGACGCACCTAGACTACATGGGGGGGGGCTGCGCTTTAGCTGTGCTTCAGCTTTGGGCCAAAAGCTCCCAAACAAAGATGGTATAAGCAATGGGAAGCTAAGCCACAGCAGAAGCACCCCCAAAGAGCTTTTCAGCTGTGGCTTCGCTTGACCGTCTCCCATCTCGCTCACTCCGCCTTCCCAACCTCCGCCACCCTGCCTCGCCACCTCCACGTCACCTCTTCACTCATCCGTCGCTGTGCTTTGCTAGGTTACTGCCTTCCCGCTCGGTTGCCTCCCAAAAGCTACAACTGCAGCAGCCAGTTTGCCAAATGACATAACAAGAAAAGCAACAATACTTGACCACAACATGCTTACATTTCAAAGAAACCAAAATCGACTTTTCAAATTGCGACCCCCAAACAGACCCTAATTCCGGTGAGAACCAATAAGGCCATGCTGTAAAAGTTCTAGCAGATCGACGCGTAGAGTCTTCCTTCCGTTTGTGTGGATACTCATGGAACAAGGTTGCTACTGTCTCAATGTGCTAACGTGATCGGACACGCTCTTCTTCCATTGCTAAGAAGTTGCACCTACACGTCAAGTGGTAACGCAAAAACGCTAATTTATAATCTTAAATCACACGCAGCGAGTTTTCTAAGTTCGAATAGATAGAAAATTTTTAAAGTTGCTCTCTTGCTGCCCTTATTTTCCAGCATTCCTCTGTCAGGACGCATGTGCCTATATTGTTTCCTGGAACAAATGGAGCATACGCATTTGCCTAGATTGTTTTTTCCCCTTCAAAGTTGTACCTATGCAGAGAGAGCATTACTTTTTATGATGAATATGATCGACTATTCTCTAACAATTTTTTTTATTGTAGTGGGTACCTGCAACCAGGGTTCACAAAAACATAATAAAAGACTTTATATATTAAATATAAACCTGTTGACTAACCTTATGGTCGATTTTACATGACTAAGCCACGTAGAGCTAAACTCTAAATACTAAATTAAGTTGCAATGAAAAGAAAACGTAGATAAACCCCTTAGTGTACCATAGGCAACTGACAAGGCTAGCACCCTTAACGTTCAACTCCTCCTAATACTCCTCATCTAAAGCTGATGTAGACTCCTCAATTGATTATTTTGTTGTGACAAGGGTGAGTACTTAAAGCACTCAACAAGTTATGCACAAAATGCAATTCTAGCATAGCTATTTGCAAGGCTTATTCCAAATGAATGGCTAATATGGTTATTTTGTAGTAAAGCAGCATTTACAAGTGAATACAGTAAATAGATTGAAATGACAGTAAAACAAATAACAGTAATAAGTAATTTGTAGGTAGTTCTCAAGGTAAACTGGCATAAAGTCCTAAACAACTTCCAAACTTTCCAATGGCTTAAAGCTTCCCTTCTCAAGTTTTATTTTATAAAATCTAACCCTTGACTGTAATTCCCGAGCATTGTCTATTACCGTGAACACGGCTATTCGAATAGATTATACTATGCAGAGGTATGCACTTTACCTACATGACATGATCGTCTTATAGTGCCACGCGATATCACACTTCCTTAGGTGTGCGGCTAAGAGATCATGACAAAACCTTTCAGAGACTCCATCTTAACATTGACCTTCCCGTTAAGTCCTCACTATTCCTACCCTCACCAAGAGCAGAAGAATAGGAGAAACTTATCGTTGGACAAATGTAAACAACACACCCCAAGTTTCTCTCATAACCACATACTGAGTTTGGTTATCTTCCCGAGGCTTTCAATGTTAAGACTCGGTAACTTACTTAGTTAAGGCTGTTCTAGTCCAGACATGTGGTTGCATGTTTGAGTCAGTTCAAAGGCTTACAAAGTTAAGTCCTTAATTGGTCAGGGCAAGACTACCAACAATTCACAAGAACCACCTCACATCCCATCATATATCATCATGTCAACATATTAACCTATTGCCACAAAGGCCTACCACTTGCCCACGTCTAAATCATTTACCACCTCAGTTGATTATCGTGCAACACATATCATCAACAAGTCAACATAGTTGCGAGACAACACATATCATCACAACTCAAAATTATTATGTGACAACACATGACACACCCTTCTCATAAATATGTTCCATATTCCATTAATCAAGATTAATTTGTTCATTCAAAAGACATGAGTTATCGTGGCATAGCTAAGTAACCACACACGGTCTAACCAACCTATGTTGGCATCTAATAGCAACCAACTAATAATAAACTATCCTAGAGTGATAAATAATCATGACATACAAATGACAAGGTAGATTTAATCCAATTGGGTTGAATAACTAGATCCCAAACTAAATTGAAACCAGTTCTACACATAAAATATCATGCAGTATTAAAATAATGTAGCAATTTGTAAAACTGGCTTCAGCGTAATCAAAGCACAACTTGCCTTGGAAAATTTCTTGTTCTTGCTCTGGACTATGCTCTTGAGTCAACCCTTCACCCTCGAACGCTTCTCACATCGACTTTTACGTAAATCGAGATGAAACACCAAATAAATACAAAACTAGAGAGCAAAAAAACTCCAAAAATCAAATAAAATTCACCATTAAATAAATCTCAATTTAAGTTTTTTTATAAATTTGAATTGCCTTAATCGGAGCTCGTATGAAGAAAATGGGCTCTCGAAAGATTTGAATGAAAGAAAAATAGAAAAACTAGATTTTTCCAAATTAT
Source organism: Otatea glauca (assembly GCA_036346275.1). NCBI lineage: Eukaryota > Viridiplantae > Streptophyta > Magnoliopsida > Poales > Poaceae > Otatea > Otatea glauca. Next base: position 19,421,115 of record CM070712.1, on the reverse strand, counting down.
TTTTATATTGAAAAATCTAATTATTGCGCCATTGCTGATATCAACCCTAACTTTTCCCAGAATTAAATTAAATTTGAAACTCCAGTGACTGACAGGTGGGCACCCATACTGTAAACCGGGTCCACATGGCTGGACCGGTCCATATGGACCGAGTCCACCCACTGGCTCTCTGACATACAGGCCCGCAATGACACTGACTCAGTAGGACCACTGGGCTGACACAACCGTGACACGTCAGTAGTTGAACCAACATGGCTATGGAGCAGATGTCGCCGTGGAGCCATGTGGCATTCACCAGGATTTGCCACATCGGTCGGCGGTGCGCAGAACCCTAGTGTCATCACCGACGACCCAGAAGACCACCTACGGTATGCTCTTGACAAGACGAATCCAATGACGTGCTTACCTCCAACTGCGGTGCACTGGAAAGGTTGCTACATCAAGAAGAACGATGGCGAGCTCGGGTCCAACGATGGCAACGGTGTTCCACAGGTTCTCCAGTCAATCCAACGTGCACATGGGGAAGAACTTGATGAGGCGATCCCAACAAGACCAATCCTGAGCTCCGAGCTCCACAGGTAGTGGCAAATCAGTTGGTTCCCTTTGCGGCGGCGCTCGAACAACTAGATGAAATCTCGACAAACGGCGACGAAATCTGGGGTTTCAATCTAGGGTTTGTGATCTTCAAGACCTTGCAGCTCGGTACACACCCTTTTATTACCACGGAAGCCCGTGTCTTGGCCGGCATGGACTTGATGTCCAAGGCAGTTACGGAAGCTCTGCTCCATGCCCCATTCGAAGATGATGACTCGGGCATCGACGCATGGCAGAATCCGATAGCCCACACGCATCCAATGTGGCTTAATCCTGATCGCTCATGCATGAATCCGACGGCCACCAGCTGGGCTACACGGCACACACGGCACATGAGCCTTGGCTGGGTCGAACTGTTGCTAAGAAATCGGGTTAGGCTCTGGGGCTTTCGGCCCAACATTGTGCGAAGGTTTTCTCAGGGTTTCCCAATTTAAATAATTCCCAAAAATAAAACAATGTAAATAAAATAGCAAAGATATCAGGAAAATTCTCAAAATATATTTTAAGACAATTGGAACTCAAATAAAATATTTTTGACAAAATTTTATTTGAACTTTTCTAATATTTTAATAATATTCATATTTAACATAATTCAAAGTAACAAATAAATCCAAGTAAATTCAAGGAAATTCCAAAAATTCCCAAAATTCGTAAAAGGAAAAAAAATAATATTAAATTAATATAAAGCAAAAGCTGAGATGTTACACCATGCCTATTGCACCTATAGCTCCCTGCACCTGACTATGCCTAGCGCGCCCAACCGTCGTGACCACACTCTTGGAGTGACACCTTCGTGCCGCTAAAAAAAGGGGGACAACGGTGGCTATGGTTTTCAATGCTAGCTGCCCACCTCGTGGTCCATCGTGAGCTATCGTGGGCCGTCGTGGGCTATCGTGGGATGAGCAGTCCACAGGAACAAAAGAAAAAAAAAGTGAAAACAACAATTTTGTGTTTTAACCCCCGAAGTTATGGTTAATTATGGTCGATAGTGGGAAAGTTTCTTTAAGGGCCTTGAATTTCCCTGAAATTTCAAAAAATAAATAATAAATTCAGAAAAATTATAGTAAATCGTATAGTATATGGGTTTCCATAAATTTGTTGAAACTTAGACTCAGGACACAAGGGAAGCTCCATATCTCTGGGTTTATTTTGCCTACCATAATTCCCTATTTATTCATGCTATATTTATTTTCTATTATTTATAATAATTTTGAAAACTACTTAATAATTAGTAGAAAATTGTGAAAAATACTAGGAAATTTTAGATAATTATCTATTGAATAGATATAGACGAAATGTTACTGATTTGATAATAAGGATGCAAAATAATATTTTACTAGCAGTAAAATTTTGATTTTCCTTGCTTATAGGATATATCGAACATCGCAAAGAGGGAATTTACTGAGCTCACCCTGAATGGAAGCAATTACCTCACCTTGGCAATGGATGCGAAGATTAACCTGATAGCTCGATCTCTTAGAGCTGCTATTACCCAGCCTGAAGCTAGCACCCCTGCTTTTCCTGAATCTACCAAGTGTGCAGCCCTGCACTTTCTAAGGCACAATCCCCATCCGAACTTAAAGGCTGAATATTTGATGGAGGAGCACCCATTGGTACTATGGAATTCCCTAAAAGAACAATATAACCAGCAGAGATCTGCCCTACTACCAGAAGCACAACGTGAATGGACCCTCCTACACTTTCAGAATTTTAAGAACGTAGCAGCATACAACTCAGCCATGCACAAGCTTGTCACTAAATTGATATTCTGTAACCAGAAAGTTATTGGTGCTGAAATGATAGACAAGACATTATACCTTTTCACCCAAATATGAGGATACTGCAGCAACAAAATCATTATACCAAGTACCAGAAGTACTATGAGTTTATCTGTATTTTGCTAGAAGCAGAAAAGCATGACGAACTCCTGATGAATAATCATCACGCCCTCCCTAATAGGACACGTGACCTGAAGCACATGCAAATACTCAGTAGGCTATCAATAGCCATAGCCGCAGAAAGGACCAAAGGCATAAAGGGGGAAGTAGAAGAAAGCTAGAACATAAAAGGGAAGAGGCAATCCCCAGTGGAAAGGTAAAGATTAGGGAGCTTCTAGAAGCATGACTCATCAAACAAGGCTATAAACCCTACACAACCTTGTTTCAGGTGTGGATGCACTAGCCATTGGTCACGCACCTACCACATACCGAAGCATTTGGTGGACCTTTTACATACAATCCACTAGGAAATTCCAGAAGAATCAATGAAATAAGGCTGATGCACACTTCATCGCTTAGCCTGTTGTTGAGAATGAAATCGAGAAGGATGATGATAAAGTCACTGATCCCACAACAGAGTTTAAGGAGGGCTATCTCAGATATGAAAACTCTATCATGGATGAAGATGACCTACTTGGGACTAAGCTAAATGATTCCAGAAGAATACCCAAGGTTCCCGAGAGGACATAAATGATTTATATGGAGACCTACAGTAGTCTCCTAGTTACTCCTCCTTTTGATAGTCGATGTCACATTTTCCTTTTGAGCCTCCTTAAAAGTCTCTTCTATCAGTTTAGTCTTAGGATGTTTTGATTATCATTTAAAGTTAAATAAATTGTTATTTTCTAGGATGTTTTGATTTATTGTGCTTTGCTTGTTCTATATTTTGCAATATGTTCCTATAGCAACAATTGCTTGATTGTTAAATTATACTTCTAATATAAAAAAAACTATAATCAAATGGTGGAGGAGGAAATCTATCTTGTAGACATTTGGACCACCAATTCTTAGGGAGACTAGATAATTTTAAACTTTGACTAAGAAAACTAGAAATATTATTACCATCGCCGAAGGGATGCCCAAATATTTGGCACTAGAAGAGCCATCATAATTGTCGACTTTTGTAATCGGCAATAAATTTATGGGGTAGGCGCTAGATCTCAAACTCGAAGGTCACACAAGACAAGGGGTTTAGACAGGTTCAGGCTCTCGCGGAGGAGATAATACCCTAGTCCTGTGTGCTGGGATTATGCAGATCTCTTGGATCTAAGATTGCTCAAAGCGCAATATGCTTTGGGCGATATGAGGTGTGCTATGCTCTATGGCTTGATCGCTCTATGCTTGGATCATCCGATCCCTATGTTGTTGTCCGCCCTCTCCCTTATATAGCGGGGGTGGGGCGGCTTATAGAGTCCTGATCGGTTTGGAGATTTCGATCGGTTACAAGATTCTAGTCGGTTAATAGGATAGAGTTTACATCTTTATCTATCCTATTAACGACTAGGATTACAACCGTATCTATCATATCTAAATATAAGTTCAACTTCCTTTAGGATATGTCCCTCATGCACTTGCAGGGCTGACGACGCGGAGTATCTTCTGGGCCTCCCTCTTGGGCTTGTCATGAGGGTACCCGGGTTCTTATATTCCACAATAATTCTCCCTATTGATACTCATATAATAGTAGAGGATGCTCTATTGTACCCTGAGTCCAGTCATACTCTGTTGAGTTTCAAAGACAAATGTCTGAATGGTTTCCATATAGAGATAAAAAATGAGAATGGTATAGAATACTTACTCATGACTAAGTTTGATAGGTGCAATATACATGTGGTTGAAAAACTTCCTTCTCCGAGTTATACTATACATATATAAAACCTAAAATTTATGTTGCAATAAAAACAATACTTAAAAACCCAAAAATATTTAAGATTTGGCATGATCGATTAGGGTCATCGTGAGTTGAATATGATGAGAAAAATCATCAATAATTCTGCTAGTATAGCATAAAATCTACAGATTTCCCTACACCAGAAAACTTCATATGCTCTGCTTATGCTAAACGAAAGGTTATGATTAGACCCTGTTATCTAAAAGTTAGGGAAGAATCACTGAATTTCCTAGAGAAAATTCAATGGTGATATTTATGGACCCATTCAGCCCCTGTAAGGTCCCTTAAGATACTTTATGGTACTTCTACTAGATAGTTCCATGTATGTCTCTTATCTACAAAAAAAACCGTGCTTTTGTTAAATTAATTGCCCAAATTATTAAATTAAGAGCCCCTTTCCAGAAGAAAGAATCAAGTCTATTCGAATGGACAAAGCTAGCGAGTTTACCTCGAAGGCATTTAATGATTATTATATGGCTCTAGGCATTAATGTAGAGCATTCAATACCTCATATCCACACTCAAAATGGTCTTGCAAAGTCATTAATTAAAAGAATAAAACTTATTGCTAGATCACTCTTGCAGAATTGTAAGTTACCCACCAACTGTTGGGGCCATGCAGTGCTGCACGCTGCCATATTAATTCAACTCAGACTCATAAAATTTCCCCCTTACAAATAGTGCATGGGAAAGAACTAAGTATTTCCCATCTGAAAATTTTGGCTATGCTATATACGTCCCAATCTCTCCACCACAACGATATGTCCCAATCTCTTCACCACAACGAACAACCATGGGCCCTCACCAGAAGTTGAGGATCTATGTAGGTTATGAGTCTCCATCAATTATTAAATACCTAGATCCTTTGATAGGGGATCTGTATATGGCTCAGTACGCTGATTGTATTTTTGATGAGGACAATTTCCTAGTATTAGGGGGAGGAAAGTACTACACTAAAGAATACTGAGAAAAAGATTGGAATGTCAATGTCATTCAGTCCTTAGATCGACGCACTAAAGAATTAGAACTTGAAGCTCAAAGCATAATAAATCTATAATAAATAGCTAATAACCTGCCAGATGCCTTCACTGATCATAAGAGAGTGACAAGATCTCATATACCCGCAGTAAATGCACCTAAAGAGTGAAAATACGCCAGAATAATATTGAACCCACTCTTACCCCTCATGATAAGAAGAGGGGGGAGACCTCCATGTGCACAGGACTCAATTTCGTGAAGACGTTTGCAGATATAGAGAACCGAACAAATGAGAACACAACCTAAGACAGTAGAAGAAGCTCAACCTAATGTTAAGAAAATCCCTAAAGTGAGCCATCCTGAAGATGGTAACCGCATCCCTGAAGTGATCCATCCTAAAGATGATAACCCTAACAAATATTTGCACGCACAATTTGATGTTGGGAAATCAGAACACCTACACTTCATCGTTGTGGGGAATCATGAGGAGCTGGAAGAAATTAATGAAGAGAATTCCACCAATTATGTGGATTAAGGAGAATTGTATAAAAGAAAGACTACAATTGTCAACATTATTTCGCCCCAAAAAATTGCTAAAACAATACTTAAAAAATCAGAAATATTTAAGATCTAGCATGATCGACTGAGTCATCCTGAGTTGAATATGATGAGAAAAATCATTAATAATTTTGCTAGTATAGCATAAAAAACTACATACTTCCCTACACCTGAAAACTTCTTATGCTCTATTTGTGCTATAATGAATGTCATGATTAGATCATCTTATCTAAAAGTTAGGGAAGAATCACTGAATTTCCTAGAGAGAATTCAAAGGTGATATTTGTAAACCTATTCAGCCCTTGTAGGGTCCCTTCAAATACCTTATGGTACTTATAGATGCTTCTACTAGATGGTCCCATGTGTGTCTCTTATCTACTAGAAACCGTGCTTTTATTAAATTAATTGCCCAAATTATTAAATTACGAGCCCCCTTTTAGGAAGAAAGAATCAAGTCTATTCGAATGGACAATGCAGGCGAGTTCACCTCAAACTTATTTAATGATTATTGTATGGCTCTGGGTATTAATGTAGAGCATTTAGTATCTCATGTCCACACTCAAAATGGCCTTGCGAAGTCATTAATTAAGAGTATAAAAGTTATTGTTAGGCCACTCTTGTAGAATTGTAGGTTACCCACTAGTTGTTGGGGTCACGCAGTGCTACACGCTGCCATATTAATTCAACATAGACCAACTGTTTATCATGAAATTTCCCTCTTGTAGGATGAAAACTCATTTTGATCATAAAGGGAACACTTTAAGAAAGAACTAAGTATTTTCCCCTTGCGGATAGTACGTGGGAATTCGATTGAGCGGTATGTGGTGTAGCCTTGGAAGGACCGCTGAGTAACTCCTTGCTTTCTGACCGACAAATTTGCTCCTTCTCCAAAGCGTAATTGATAAGAAAAGTCCATATAGCACCCTGAACTTTGCTCAAAAGTCTATCCAACACTCTAAACTTTGAAACCGGTTATCTAGCACCCCAAACTTTCTAATCCCATTAGTTTAACATGTTAAGCTAGTTTTGTAAGGGAAAACGTCCATATAACACCTTGAACTTTGCTCAAAAGTCCATCCGACACCCTGAACTTTGAACCAGTTATTTAGCACCTCGAACTTTTTAATCCCGTTCGTTTAACACCTAAGCTTTTAACCATTTTCGGTGTGTTGGACGAACAGGATTGGAATGTTTGGGATGCTAAATAACCTGTTCCAAAGTTTGGGGTGTCGGATGTACTTTTGAGAAAAGTTCAGGGTGTCGGACGGACTATTGAGAAAAGTTTAGGGTGTTATATGGACTTTCCCCTACAAAACTAGCTTAGGGTGTTAGACAAACGGGATTGGAAAGTTCGAGGTGCTAAATAACTGGTTTCAAGTTTGGGGTGTTGGACGGACTTTTAAGCAAAGTTCAAGGTGTTATATGAACTTTTCCTAATTCATAACAACGCTCCTCTTAAAATAAGAATCAAAGCTGCTTGTGGTGGCCAGGTGTTTTCATGGCGTTGGTGGGATGCGCTAAACAAGACCGAACCAAGGCTTTGTTTAGGTTTCTTCTCTTGTTTAAAAACACAAAAAAACCAAAATCTAAAATCATGTTTGTTTAGACTTAGTCTTTTTTTGCTCAAACAGTTCAAAAGTGGTCCGCTTTTATACATGATAGAGGTAGGTAATTTTATCATAATTTCAATAGCATTAATCTAAAACTAAACCTCAATAAACCAAAAAAGCACATCTCATATGACTTTTGGCTTTTAGTTATATGAAGATTTATGGTATTTGAAAAGGTCCAGTTAAAAAATCATCCATTTATTTAGGCTTTGGCTTTTTAGCTTTCAAGCTCGAGAAAAACCCCAAACAAACAGCACGACCTTTTATCTGGCCTTTTTCAAAAGTCATAAACCTCCATATAACTATAAGTTAAAAGTCACATTTCATATTTTTTTGTTTGCTTATTGAGGATTGGTTTCATACCAATGCCATTAAAGTTATGGTAAAATTACGTGTCTATCACATATAAAAGCGGACTACTTTTAAACTGTTTAAGTCAAAGAACTAGCTTTAAGCTATAAGCTAAAGTTCATAAGCCTAATCAAACTGAGCCTAACACTGATGATGATGATGAAGGGGTGAGGAGAACTGAACAAGTGGAGCAGAGTTCCGGTATGCGGCGGACTTTTAACAAGTCTTTTTCGGGAAGGATCCATCAAAGAAAAAGGCAGTCGTGAAGAAATGGTCTGGTCACCACCTGGTAGTGGCGAATCTAGCGGGGGGGGGGGTTCCATCAAGCTTGAGCCTACCCTCCATACCCGTCCCTGAGAAATTGCCGGCCGGCTGGTCCCCCTTGTCAATTGCCATATAATCGAGCCCTAGACAACAAAGTCAGAGGAAGAAGAAGCTAAGTGGGCCTTCGTTGGCATTGCTAAAGCCCACAAGCCCAACAACTACTAGCAAGTGACATCTCCAAACCACAAATCCAATCTACCTCAGCACCTCCCCTTCCCTATATCCACAAATCAATTAGATCAGGACTACCTTGCGGTCGGTTATGAGAAGGCGCAAGCATGATGATGAGCCGGTCGACCGGCGAGCACGAGGACGCCAAGCGGCTGGGGAGACTCCAATCAATCTACCACTTGCGCCGCCGCCGCCGATCTTTCGATGCCGAGAGCCGAGCTGCTGCCGACGTCAAGTCGAGGGCTGCAGAGAGACATGGAGGGTCGGTCGACGGTCGCTGATCTGGTCATCTGGAGACTGGATTTGAGGAGAGGAGGCCGAGAGGGGAGGGCGAGACTCTGCGAGACACTGGTGTCAGTGGTCGGCGTGAGTACTGGGAAGAACCGACTTAAAGGTAAATGGTGAGCAGTGCATTGACTAGGACACTGAGTAGTAGACTAGTAGTAGTGAACCCATGTGCTGCTTGGCTGTGCGAGTGTACGTTGAATACAATTATCGAATTTGAACCCATGTCTTTGCTCAAGTGCTCATTTCGATGCCTCGATCTTTGAGTCTATCGACAGCGATAATCGCCGATAATGCGCGTCATGTCGCGACTTGTGTTGTTCTTGATAGTAGTCATCGGTCATGGCTGATTAGTGATTAGTGAAATGGTAAAACTGATTAGTTAAATGGTAATGACTAATGGAGAATAGTGATTAGTTATAAATTATAATTGATTTCTGATTAGTGAATAGTGATTACTGGATACTTTTTTAAGTCCATACTCAATAATCAATTTACAAATTTACAATATACTCAAACCCACATTGACACTTGTGTAATATATTTGTTCGTAGATTTACAACAATAGAGAAACAAACTTTGCGTAACTATTTTACAAGTAATTTAGTATGTTTATCTCAACTTAGTTTAGTATTTCGAGCCCACCCTCCATTTTCATCCTAGATTCGCCACTGCCACTGGGTGATGATATACTGGAGATTAATGCAGATGGAGCCAGTAAGAATGTGTTTTTCCCAGGATGAGTCTTCCCAGGGTTAACAAAATTGTTTTGCACTGGGAAATCGAGACCCCACCGGTACCAATTTTCGACGAAAATCGATCAAAAATCTAGAAAAATAGAACGGTTTGCAAAGTCAAATGGATTTGAAAACGGTAATCAAATCAGTGAAAGAAATCTCGAGAATTGACCGATAAGGGTAAAAAATTGACTGGTTTGTAGCGATTATCGACTGGTTTCTTGGAAAATCAGCAACCGAGTGAAAAAGGGGGGAAAAAGCAAGGAAAGTTGGGAAAAATGGCAGACAATTGTGGAAAATTTGTAAAAAGCCTATAAAGGCCAAAAACATATGGAAAAACTTTAGAAATGTATGAAAATATGGAAAAAAATAGGAAAAATTATGGTATGACCTTTCCTACATTTTAAGACAACGTCAAGTTACAAAATACACATTTTGCAATAATAGCACAACTATGAAAAATATGAAACAATATGGGAAAATTTCGGCATGAGTTTTGGTATATTTTAGACAATCTCAAGTTATAAAGTAGGCATTTATGAATAATATCTCAACAAATAACATTTCATTTGAATAGCATTCACAAATCAATCGCACAAGTCCACATTTTAATAACATTCATTTCAATAGCATTTGAAATCAACAATATGACATTCATTTGAATAGCATTTCAATATGATATTTGAAATCAATATTTCTCACCGAAAATGAATGTTTACAGTTAGCATAGCTTCGTCGTCCATCCATTTTCACGCCTATGCCATGTTGGACCTACATGAATGCTACGTTAGTAAAAAATCGAGTTGCGATGAAATGAAACATGGAAATAAAACATTACCTTTGGGGCTATGGGTAGTATTGTTGGCAGTACACTTGGTTGGCCATGTTGTACTCCTCTGTGGACATCATTACCAGTTTTCGTGTAGCTAGCAACTCCGCCTTGTATTCGTGTCAGCTTTGCCCCATCCACGGGCTAGTCCTTTGCCACTGTTGGTACAATATGGCATAAAATTCAGTTATGGAACTTTGACTTTCGTAGGCTTGAATTATGAGCCACATATTGTAATTAACGTACACCAACTTATAGAGCTTCTTGTAGGATAAGCGGTTGCAACTTTAGTGTGGATGAACGTGAATGTGCTCCAATTGTGCTTGCATCCGCTAGAAGAAGCGTAATGAGAAACCAGCCGAAACGCAAATTTCTGGAGCGTAGGTGTGTCCGAACCGAACACACGCCACCAATGTGCTGCAAGTTTACGAAGAGAACCGTAAGTAAGAGGTGAAAATACGAGAGTTCCATTACATTTAAGACGACATAAGAAAAATACCAGTAGTTGTTTTAGGATCATGTGCCATTTGCTCAGCTAGAGCACTCGCGAACGTTTCAACCCTCCTTTTATACAGATCGGCCTCGTGAAGAGCGTCCATGACATCCTGAGTATCATTAGCAAGCGTTTTAAAGCATTCTGGATATCTTGCAAAAAGGTGTGGGACGTGTTGTATGAGTAGTGCAACTGGGGGTTCAAGGCGACAGCTGCACGAAGTTAAGAAAACATGTCAATAAAGTACGTAACGTATGTGCAAGAACAAGATATTATATGGAAGAGAAGAATGTATTACCGGCGTTTATGTAAGTGTCTCGCATTATGTCACCCATTCTTCGGTCCACGACGTTCATATATAAATCGAATGTAGCCGGAGAGTCGTAGAACAAGCTATCATATTCCTGTCGCATTATGTAGTACCATAGTAGCACCTTGCTCAACGTAGGCACACTATCTTGATCGGCGAAATGCAAAAAGAAGTACAACGGTTCCACGGATTTAACAACCGATCAAAATTTATGCCACCAGTCCAAGCTCGAGAGGTGGGAGTACACGAACTTCCCCTCCGTGGTATCAACAAAGCGCATGCTAGAAATTCCTCCGAGGCCATCCATTGCATGAACTTGTCCTTGCGATGAAGGAAACTATTCAAAAATATGTAGTTTATTTTGAAGCGAGTAGCATTCCACTTGACCAACTCACCCACAATATGCTTCTTCATCATAGCATGAAGCTTTGACTGGTTGTACAGCCATCGAGAGATTCTCCTTGCACTCTCGATGATAGAGACGTGGTCAAGAAACTCTCCAATCTGCTTAAGCATCAAATTAATCTTGTGGGTCAAACAAGGCTGCCACATGATGTTGTGATGCTACTATGCGATGAACCTGCATGCCTTCTTTTAGTTGGCACCATTATCCGTGATAATCTGCACAACATTCGCCACACCTATCTCGTCGACCACTAAGGTAATTTCTACGTCAACAAACAAAATGGAAACAACCATTACATAATGCGTACTTCAAATGGATTCCATAAGAGGAGCAACAAAAACAAGTATCTTGTGCAAGAATGAGGCATCCTGAGTTAGGCCCGTTGCATCCATAGGTTTGTGGAAGAATATGGTACCATTTCAGTATATCATGAAGTTGATGATGCTCATGCGTGTTGGCCTAGTCCAAGAATCGCACATTATTGTTACGCTATACGTAGGCCATTCCTTTCTGAACTTCGCCATCTTCTCTTGTATGTCCGATTCATTGGCGTTTAAATATTTCCCTTCTATGTCTCTCCTAGACAGAGACGGGACACTCTCGCCTACAAATAAAACATAGGATGAAAATGTGAGCTATTAATCGGCATACAACTAGACTAAAATTTAAAAGCATACTTACCCTATTTTTTAGTTTCCCTGACGACGCTAACGAAGTAGGGATTGTCTGCTTTCCTTCCCGCGATACCAGCTGTGTGGAAAAATTTGGCCTAAGCCGAGCCAATCACTTGCTTTGCATTCCTCCATTTCTGTGTCCAGCTTCCAGTGTCAATCCTTGTTTGCACAAGGTCACAGGTCGTACTAAGGTTGTAATCCTCCACGACCAATCTTTCTCGTTGCAAGGAACTTCGAAACATCCTAAGCAGCACATCACCACCCCCTCGTCTAGCCCCCTAGATGTGCCACTACCACTACCGTACTCATACCTTACACCTGCCCGACTGGTAAATTCTGCCTCCACCCTAGAGGCAGACATGGCATGCTAGAGTTGGTCCTCCTCATCAGCACCACTCGTGTACTCTGAATATAACTTCTTTTCGGTGAGGAATTGCCAGCTGCTGCTTCCTTTCTGAGCCTCTCTTCCCTTATTCCATTCTTCTTATCCTTTGTCTAGTCTAGGTCACACTGAAAGTACTCACGAACCTCTGTAGGAACTTGACTGCATTGACAACATTCATATCGCGTCCTGCCAAGTGGTGCTTCAGTCGGGTTGCACTGCCTCCTTTCTTCTCTTGGTAACAGTACTTGCATCGAAATCCGATCCCTATCTTGTCGTCGTGCTCCCACACAACGTCATCCTAGTCTGCCATCTGCTAATATATCAAGTTAATTCTAATAACCATATGTACGTGCTAGCAAAGGCATTACATCCGTTCTTGTTAACAACTAGTTCTTGTTAACAACTATATGTACGTGATCGTAATAAAAGGCATTACATCAGTGAATTCTACAAATAAAAATTCCGACAAGCCTTGCCTAAATTATCATCAAATATTCCTGCAACGTCATGCATTAATCCATACATGCATCTACCGATTCATACATTAAATTTTCGACTTCCAAATGAATTTGTTTAACCACTTTGAGCAAGTAATCACAACAAACATACTTTTTTGTATTGCTAATTGGTGTATTTATATAAGTGGTTCAACGATTTCAATTTTCTATATATATATATATATAGACACACACAACTACTAAATTGTTTTTTGTCCTAACCCTGTCTACTGCTAACCCTATCCCTAACCCTCAATGTACTGCTATACTGTGCAAGGTTAGAATCTATCACCAAATCAAAAAATGAAGCTAATAATCACAACATTCACAACATAGCATAGTGTAGAGCATACTTTTCTACCGAAAGTCGCTCGGTTTTTGGAGAAAATCGCCGCGCCCACCAAGCTTCGATTATTGCTGCTGCCGCACTGATTATCGTTCACTCGCCATCGATTTTTGACCTCAGGCTGTCGATTTTAGGGTCAGCGGCGGCCGAATATGACCGGAGCCAGTGCAAGCTGGACAGGAGCGTGGAGAGCTGTGCGAAGAGCAATTATTGTATCCGAATAGGTAGCATCCGGCTTAAAAGGAGGTAGTTTACTTTAACGGGCTGTACCGGGATAATGGGCCTAAGCACTGTGCTAGCAGCTTGTTACTATTTTTTCCTTTTCCTTTTTTACATTCGGTTTTGGCTCAAAAACCACTCAAAAATTCGGGTTTTTCAACTAAATTTCATCCCATATGTCAAAAACGTACTCATACTAATGTTAGGGAGTTTTTGGATAATTTTTGCAAATTTTATGAAATTTTCGAATTTGAATTTGAACTTCATCGGTTTACCACCGATACGCCTGATAATCACGATAATAGCACGATTATTGTCGATTTTGCAAACCCTGAGTCTTCCTTCAGACTGAAGCTGCCGGTTCATGCTCTGCGTGGAGAGGAGTTCGATCGATCGAGGCCCCAACGGTGTCTTGATTGTTAAATTTTACTATTGATTTTCAAGTTTCGTATTGCTTGACGGCTTAGCAATAAGGTTGCACACGCGCTAGCCGCGATTGATGTTGCTTCTGAGCTCGAACCCTCGACTGTTTGGCGGGTTCAGTTCCTGACTCTGTAGTCTGTACATGGGGGTAGGGAACTAAGGTATCGTTGAGACACTTACTTACACGCTAACTATGGAAATGTTAAAATTGGATTCGTGGAAGGCTTAATTTTTTTTTAAAGATTGGCAGGAACTCTTCTTTTCATTTAAGAGAGAGTGTGAAAACAACAATTCAAGAGTTTGAAACAGAGTTAGACAGCAAAATTTGTTAACCTAACAACCATGCCAGTGCGAAGGACTAAAACACGAAATAGTTATTTATGCCTAAAAAAACATCACAAAACCCCAAAGAAGACTCAAAATTTCGAGAGGAGTTATAGGCTGATATCTACAAACCCAAGGATATATGCGAGCAGCTCCTAAAAGAAGAAGAAGGGATCATCCTCTAACAGCAAAGAGAACTACAATTCCAACCGGATCCAATAAGAAGAGAATTAGAACACCAACCCTTATTAAGATAGGTTTTGGCTTGCGTCACCTTTTCCCTTCGCTTGATAACTATTCTTACAAGGAGTCCTAAATTGGGGGAAAGGCGAATGAAAGTACTTCACATTGAACAGCCCAGCCTCCTCTACCTAGAGCAAAGAAGCTTTGCCTGTCTTATCACCGGATTCACCATATTCAGCTTTAAGGTTCTGACTCTCAAATCGGATCTCTCTTTCGTTCACAAGAATTGCATATTATGTATGATTGGTGATTTGAAATTCTACAGCTGGTTCATTTGGCCATCGATTTAGCTGCTCTCCAGTTTAGTGGAATCCAAGTGCTCCGTCCAAAAAAACTAGAATCTGTCTTACAGGAATACAGGATGACTCAATGAGAATCATGGAGCATTTACCAAATCGACCTCCACTGTCAATCTGTCATAGAATGAAACCACACTTCTATGCTCCAGCTATTTTTCTCCAAGAACCTCCAAAACACCTTAATTTTCAGTCACTCATCAGACCAGACTTCAGTACCAAACGGTTGATTCCAGCCACAGCCAATGCATGAAAGTTCAGCTCATCCCAAGACGACCCAGGATACATTTCACTCGTAAATCTCCATGTGTGGCCGTGGCTGCGTCCCAGGTCTAAACTCTAAATTGAAACATGGCAGAACTAGAATACAAGGAACAGTCAACTTAGGTTGTAACACAGAACCACCTCCCGATGTAGTGGTAGAGTTGCGGGTACATGACTCTAGGGTTCAAAACCTGGTGCCCATCTATCTCCCCCAGCCTCCGCGTTGTTTAGGCATGCACGTGAACTTATGCATGTGTTTAGCGTATGTGTATGTGTATGTGTCTTCTTTATAATCGCAAAAAAAAAGACATATCATTGTAATGCCAGTAACAATTCACGTTCAAATCGACGGATCGAGCAGAGGGGAACGATTTTGTGCGATCTAGAAAGGCAAGTGTCTGAATTTTCATATGTGGATCTCTTCGAAGGGAAATTCATATGTTCACAGGCATCTATCACCATGCATGAACGTATGCGTAGACATAGAGTGGTGAGAGGTACAACCGTACAACGACAATATTAGATGGATCTGGACCATCCATTCGAAATTACAATGCATCAAGTCAATTGCTACAATACTGATTCTAGTCTAATGGAATTATTGTATTTGGAAAGTTGTGTCTTTGGTGACGGTGGATCTGAGATTAGGACTCCAAAGGATTGGGTGGAAAATTGAGATCTTCGTGGAAAACCTTACATTCTCTTTTCTTACAGAGGGAGAGAGCTCAAAAAAGGGAGGAGAATACCTCCACATTAATTTTTCCTATGAAACTGAGGACTGAGCTTGTGGGAGGCAGTTGGATGCCCAGCCAACCCAAGTTCGAGTCTCGAAACCGGCGTTTCTCATAGAGACAAGTGCGTGAGAGACAAGTGCAGACGCGTGTGATTATGTGTGCGTGCGTGTGGAGGGGTGTGTGCAGGGATCCAAGTTTCGGTGAAATTCGGCGAAATTCTGGATTTCGGTCCCCTAGACCTAAACTACCGGCCGATTTTTTTTAATTTTTTTTGAAAATGCTACAGTAAATTAATTTTTTTTCGGCGAGATTTCGGTCAAACCGGGCGAAATTTTATGAAAAAAAAAATCTGGATTTTGGTTTTTTATGGCTGGATTTGACTTCAATTACATCAATAACCCATAAGAAAGTGATCTTTGATGATAATTTGTCCAAAAACTTATTTTTTGAGATATTTTAAAATTTTGGCAGAAACACTATTAGAATTTTATAAAATTGAATATGCTTTGTAATGCTATGAAAAATTTATGGTACTCTCTTAAGAAGTCTAGATAAAACATAAAATTTTATAAAATATTTCAACTTCATTTGTTATCTTTCAAAAATAAAAAACAGAATTAGCATAAATGAGGTAGTAACAGTGTCAAAATTTTATATCTTTTTTCATGTTTGGTCATCATTTGAAAATTTTATGGTAACATTAGTGATGCATCAATAATATCTATAAAAATTTCAAAATTTTCTAGAATGGTTGAACTATTTTTCATTCGGTTGAAATTTGTTGGCCAGCCTTCAGCTGCACTGTCCGAATTTTTAAAAAGTCATGAAGCTTAATCACCATCTGAAAAATTTATGGGAATATTAATTATGTATCATAACCATTCAAAAAAATTCAAAAGTTTCTAACGTGGTTTGTACCATTTTTCATTCGGATCAAACTTATCAGTTAGTGTTTTATCAGGACAGTAGTGATGTTTGAATTTTGAAAAATTCCTCAGATGTTATAATCTTCTAAAATTTTTATGAGAACATAATTGATGTGTCAGAAACCTCCAACAAAACTTTCAAAAATGATCGACATCGTTTGAACCATTTTTCGTACAGTTGGAATTCGCCGAAATTTCGGGATATTTCAGCGAAATTTCGTTTTTTTCGGTAGAAAACAAATCGGATTTGAATATTTGTTTTTGAATTTTGAACGAGATTTGTCCAAAATACCCGAGTTTCATCGAAATTTTGGAATCCGGTCCCGAGCGATATTTTATCCAAAAACAAAATTTGAATCCTTGGGTGTGTGTGCATTTATAGCACGTCTGTTGTTCTTTTTTCTATAATGAATGCCAGTGCTTTTAGCTGATTTTTTTAAAAATTCCTATGAAATTCCTACGAAATCTACGTGAATTGTATTCTAGTGGAATTTCGTTGAACATTTGCTGCAAACCAAAGGCGTGTACAATAGTCATTCCTATGGAATACTGTTTCCTTCGATTTTCCTTATAAAAACTCGTTTGATCCAAACAGGGGTTACTTCCTTTGTATCATCTGATCCATCCGCATGCATTCCAATGTTACCCCCATTCTATATAAAAACAAATAATACACCCCCTTCTCAATTATCCGACATTCCAATTAACTCACCATAAATTCCAAGGTGTTACATATCTGAACTATGACATGATCGTCCATCTCAAACTCAAAAACTTAAGAACACCCTCCAAGTCCTAATATGCCACGTGTCATCTTTTTCATACACATCCCTTCCTTCTTTTCTTCCACTCCCCTCTAAAATTTCAACTTGAAAATTTTTAAGAACACAAAAAATTCAAATGGGGAAGTTTCAACTCAGAGAAATTTCAAAAAGAGATTTTTTTTTAATAACTTGAGGGGGAAGGGAATTAATGGGGAGGAAGGAGACTAGATGTGGGCAAGCTGCACGGCCCGATCCAAAGCATGGCTGGGCATGAAGTGGGCCGTGCTGAGCCAGCAAGTCACTGTTCGTTGGGCCGTGCCGGGCCGAGGATCTGGGCGCGGTGGGCGGCACGGCCTGGCACGATCATCTGGGCTGTGCCTATGCCGGCCTGGCACGACGCCGGCATGCTGGGCACGGGCACGCCCGTCATGATAGCAATGCCGCAAGC
Organism: Otatea glauca; assembly: GCA_036346275.1. Classification (NCBI taxonomy): domain Eukaryota; kingdom Viridiplantae; phylum Streptophyta; class Magnoliopsida; order Poales; family Poaceae; genus Otatea; species Otatea glauca. Next base: position 19,403,258 of record CM070712.1, on the reverse strand, counting down.
CCGCGACAGGGCACAACGACCCGCGACAGGGGTGTGGGAGAGGGGCCGGGGGCATTACCTAGGTCTGGAGAGCTACCATGTCGCCGAGGTGCCGCGCGCGCTGCGTCTTGCAAACCGTTGGGGAGCCGCGCCGAGCCCCCGAGCCGCGCGGCCGCCTCACGCACTACCGCCTCACACGCCGTGACCGCCGGCCGAGCTGCCTCGGGAAGGAGAGAGGCGGGGGGTCGTGCCAGGTGGTGGAAGGAGGGAGACGGGGGGTGCCTCGGGAAGGGGGGAAGCGGGGGCACCGGGCCGGGTGAGGAAAGGAGGGAGGCGAGGTGAGGGGGCGCCAGAGCGGAGGGGGAAGGAGGGAGGCGGGAGGCGCCGGGCCGGGCGGGGTAAGGAGGGAGGCGAGGGGGGCCGATCGGGTGGGGGAAGAAGGGAGGCGAGGTGAGGGGGCGCTGGAGCAGAGGGGGAAGGAGGGAGGAGGGGGTGCCGGGCCAGGGGGAAGGAGGGAGGTGAGGGGGGTGCCGCCGCATTGGGCCGGGTGGATGGGCGAAGGCACGAAACCAGGAAGGAGGGAGCAGGGAGGTGAGGAAGGCAAGGGGGGTCATGGTCTTGGGGTGAGAAAAGAGAGAGAGCGCCAGAGAGGGGGGCGATCTGCCCGAGACCGAGAGGCCGAGAGAAAAATAGCAGGAGGACGAGAGAGAGGGAAAAAAAGAGGGAAAGGGAAAAAAAGGAGAAAATCGGTGAAAAGGGGGAAAAGGGGAAGGAGGAAGGAAAATTTTGTTACGTGCTAAAATTTATGATTATTATTTCATAATTTATTTTAGGATTAGTTAACAAGAGTACTTGGCAGTTCTCACGTGATTAACGTGAGAACGGTTGTAGCAGTATTAGCTGCTATCCCTTGGACATAAATATGGTGGCCTACGTACCCCACAAGGACAATCTTATCTCGATAGAATCGCTTTCTAATCCAAATTCAATATTGCAACATTCTCAGTGCTCATAGTTGAGAGAGATTGAGAGAGACAGACAAGAGAGAGTGAGCGATGGGTGAAGCTATGAAAGAAGCTAAAAGAAGGGGACGAAGCCAAGCCAATCATCAATTAGCTAGATGAGGTAGTGCAAACCAAAGAGGGGACGATTTGATTATGTTTTCTGCATTCATATCTGATAACACAAGTGAACAATCGGAAATTACGCACGATTCCACATCCTCTGTTTGTATGCATAATAGAAGTTGAGAACTATGCACTTTGTACAAACACCACAGCGTCGCCTCCGAGTTTGAGAGAGAGCTAAGAGAGATTGAAAGAGAACGATGGGCGAGAGAAAGACGGGAGAGAGAGGAGGGCAACGAGGGAGAGATTGAGAGAGACGGGCGAGAGAGAGTTGAGAGATGCAGGCATGCTCTCTCGCCCATCTCTCAATCTCTCTCAGTTTTCTCTCCTCTCTAGCCCGTCTCTCTCAGCTCTCTCTCTCGCCGTGCCTTTGTCTTAGCTCTGTGCGTCTCTTGCTCCTTTTATCTCGTCACAATAGTGCAAATAGGCCGAGATTGGGCCGGCACGACACGAAGTGCAAATGGGCTATGCCTGGGCTCGTTAAAGGCGAGCCGGGTAGGCACGGCATAGCATGACGGGCACGACAGGCCGTCGTGGTCCGGCACGGTACAGACACGGAGCACGATAGACCAGTGCCAGGCTGGCCCGGCTAGGCACGACGCCGGCCTCTAAAGGAGATGTCGAGAGTGTTTTTGGAAGGAGAAAAGAGAGAAGAAGGAGATGTTAGAAATGAGGCCCAAGTGGCCCATTTATCTCTAATGCCAAAGCTACAAATAATAGTACCATATTGCTAGTTGAGAGGGGAGAATACCAATTTAAAAGGGAGAGCTCCCACCATATCTTGTAATGAGGCATATGGAGGGTGAGGAGCTGGCTAAAGTCACACGCACGTGCGCGCGCGTATTTCGCGAATTACCGCGTATTTTTCCCGCGTGACTTGTGACTTGCGACGTCGCGAGTCGCCGTGCCGTAGATTAAATTCCTGGTACGTTTAAACCCTTTTTAAATTTTTGGTTTCTCTCTATTATTAGTGAATTGATTGGGTCATTTACTGAGAATTGAAATAGCCATGATAATGGCGTCGATTTCTAATAGAGCTGTCAATTGAATGACCTGCGATTACTAGCATTTAATGGTGACCGTTCTCGTGTGAGGCTATAAAATGCAGACGCCCGCATGGATAGAGCGGTTGATTTTGGCTCGATACTCGTGTTCATCCACGGTGATCCGTATTTGCGTTTTTGTGCTTTGCGCTTGTTCTTCACCGACCTTCCTCTTGGCGTGCACGCGAGGCAAGGAGAGCGGATCTCGAACCGCTGCCGCGAGAGAACACGCACGGGCGGCAATAAGGTTTCGGCAGCGCAATCTGCGCGACCGCCGAGCTCTTCATCTTGCGATCCACGACGTCGACTACTTCCTCTACGGCCGGTCGCTACTGCGCTGCTTCCTTTTCGTCATCAAGCCTATCGTAAGAATTTTCTATTCTTCCTCTGTGGATCGATCTACTTTACAGAAATATGTGGTGTCTTTTACCTTACCTGTTGTGTTTAATCTTTTTGGAAATTAGCTTAATTTTCAAATCTAAAACACAAATAATACCTAGTTGTTTAACAATCCAGAAACCTTATAGTTATTATTTGTGTGATTGTGATTCAGCAATGGCTGGTGCAAGTGATGCCATGAAACCTGAGAGGTTCAATGGTCAGAACTTCCGTAGATGCCAGACTAGAGCCAAGTTTTGGCTCATGTCTCTGGGTATGTGGTGGGTGATTTTCCCTCAATACCCGCTTACGGATGAGGAAAATACGCAGTTTGAGAATGCGAATAACACCGCATTGGGCTGCATTCGACCATCTTGGCGGATCGGTTATATGATGTGTATATGAGTTACACATCCGCCATCGAGTTGTGGTTGGCTCTTGAACAAAAATATGCGTGTCGAGGTCGGTCGCTAGTTGTATACGTCAGCGAGCAATTATTCGATTTTGCCATGGATGAGTCTAAATCGATTGTTGCTCAAGCGCATGAGTTCCAGCTACTAGTGGGCGAGATTGCACATTTGGGATGTGCTTTACCTGCAAAATTTGTGGCCGCGGGCATTGTGGCTAAACTTCCCCCATCTTGGAGGAATTTTGCCACTGGTCTAAAACACAAGAGGAAGAGATTTCTATCAAGATCTCATTGCTGCCCTCGACGTGGAAGAAAAGCGAGCCAAAGATGCGCCAAAAAGTTCTTCTCAGAACCAAACAACGCAAATGTGATTGAGAAGAAGGGTGGCAACAACAACAAAGGCTTGAAACCAAACAAAAATACTAGCTTCAAGAAGAAGTTTGAGCAGAAAGATATGAAGAACATTACCTGTTTTGTGTGTGGAAAAAATGGTCACATGGCTAAAGACTGCGCTTCGCAAGAACAGGCCAAATGAGCAAGGCAAGAAAACCGCCAACATGACCATAAGTGAGGGAACTACTTGGGAGGGTATGGTAATTCTCCGTTGTTTTTTCAACATGTCAATCCACCGATTGGTGGGTTGATACGGTGCAAATGTTCACGTATGTTCGACATATCTCTATTTTCTTCTTACCGTAGCAGGGCTTCCTCCGTCCTAATGGGGAACGGTCGCATGCTTTTGTTCTTGGTGTTGGCACGGTGGATCCGAGGCTTACTTCAGGAAGATTGTCCACTTAAAGAACGTGCGGCATGCGCCAACAATAAATAAGAACCTTGTCAGTGGTTCCCTATTATGTCGAGATGGCTATAAGCTAGTATTCGAGTCTAATAAAGTTGTAATGTCCAAGTTTGGAAACTTTATTGGAAAAGGTTATGAAAGCGGAGGCCTGTTCCGCTTAAGTGTACTCTAGCCTTGTTTAAATTTAAATGTTGCTACTCAAGTTAATAATATTGAATCCAATGTTTGGCATTCTCGTTTATGTCATATTGGTTATGATACCATTGCTCGAATGTCCAGATTACAATTAATTCCAAAATGTGATATTGTCAAAGGATCAAAGTGCCATTCTTGTGTGCAAGCAAAGCAACCAAGAAAACCCTTTAAGGGATTAGAGGAAGAAAAGAACTTGGCACCACTAGATCTTGTCCATTCTGACCTGTGTGAGATGAATGGATTGTTGACAAAAGGAGGCAAAAGATATTTTCTAACTTTTATAGATGATGCAACTCGTTATTGTTATGTGTATTTGCTGAAAACAAAGGATGAAACTTTAAACTACTTCAAAATTTATAAGGTCGAGGTTGAGAACCAACTAGAAAAGAAAATTAAACGACTAAGGTCTGATCGTGGAGGAGAGTATATCTCTCATGAATTCTCCCAGCCTGCTTACGAGCATGGTATAATCCATGAAGTTACACCACCATATTCTCCCCAATCAAATGGGGTAGCTGAGAGGAAGAACCGAACACTAACAGACTTGATGAATGCCATGTTGGAGAGTGCCGGTATGCCTAAAATGTGGTGGGGAAGCTATATTAACAGCAAATTTTGTCCTAAACAGAGTAATCACTAAAAGGTGTGAGATTACTCCGTATGAGGATGGAAAGGAGAAAACCTAATGTTAATTTTCTGCGAACTTGGGGTGTTTGGCAAAGTCAATATACCATTGCGAAAAGAGAAAGCTTGGACCTAAAACGATCGATTGTATTTTTCTAGGATATGCACATAACAGCACGGCCTATAGATTTTTAGTAGTAAAATCAGAAACTCCTGAGATTATTTCTAATACAATAATGGAGTCCAGAGATGCTTCATTTTTTGAGGATTTTTATCCTATGAGAGCAGGAAGGACTTCAATAACTGAGAAAAATCAAACTGATAATAATAATAATATTGAACCTACCACTATTTCTGAACCAATAAGTGATACACTACTAGTAGAAGATAATTCTGAGGAGGATAACAATTTAGTCGCATAGGCTCCTCGTAGGAGCAAGAGACAAAGGGTTGAGAAAACCTTTGGCGACGACTTTATTGTATACCTCGTGGATGATGTGCCAAAATCTCTTTCAGAGGCTTATGCACTACCTGATGCTGAGTATTGGAAAGAGGCGGTCCGTAGCGAGATGGATTCCATCATGGCTAACGGGACTTGGGAGATCACTGATCTTCCTAGTGGGTGCAAACCTGTTGGATGCAAGTGGATCTTCAAAAGAAAATAAGGCTGATGGTATCTGTTGATAAGTACAAGGCAAGACTTGTGGCCAAGGGTTATACCTAAAAAAAGGAGAGGATTATTTTGATACTTATTCTCCTGAGCTGATTAACCACCATTAGAGTGCTCATAGCATTAGTCGCTTCCCATGGTCTACACGTCCATCAAATGGATGTAAAGACAGCTTTCCTTAATGGAGAGTTGGAGGAAGAAATCTATATGGAGCAACCGGATGGTTATGTGATTACTGGACAGGAAAATAAAGTGTGCAAATTATTAAAATCCTTGTATGGCCTAAAGCAGGCTCCTAAGCAATGGCACGAAAAGTTTGATAAAACTTTGACATCTGCTGGTTTTGCTGTTAATGAGGCAGATAAGTGTGTATACTATCGTTATGGTGGGGGTCAATGTGTTATTTTGTGTTTGTATGTTGATGACATACTTATATTTGGGACAAACACTGCTGTAATTGACGAGGTCAAAACTTTCTTATCTCAAAGCTTTGATATGAAAGACTTGGAAGAGGCGGATGTTATTCAAATATTAAATTGATCAAGAATGAGGATGGGATCATTTTGCACCAATCCCATTATCTTTGAGAAAATTTTGAGTCAATTCGGGTTTGAGAATTGCAAAATCTCCCAACACCTTATGATCCAAGTGTTAAGCTTCTAAAAATCAAGGGTTAGGAAAAGATCAATTGAGATATTCACAAATTATTGGGTCCCTTATGTATCTAGCTGGTGCAACAAGGCCTGATATCTCATTTGCTGTGAGCAAATTAAGCCGGTTTACATCTAACCCAGGAGATGATCATTGGGAGGCACTTGAAAGGGTGTTGCGCTACTTGAGAGGCACAACATCTTATGGGATACACTATCTTTGGGTATCCATCTGTTTTAGAAGGATATAGTGATTCCAATTGGATCTCTGATGCGGATGAGATCAAAGCTACAAGTGGCTATGTTTTTACTTTAGCTGGTGCTGCAGTTTCATGGAGGTCTTGCAAACAGACCATATTGACGAGGTCAACCATGGAAGCTGAACTCGTAGCACTAGACACAGCCACTGTTGAGGCTGAATGGCTTAGAGAGCTACTGTTGGACTTGCCATTGGTTGAGAAACCAATACCGGCGATCTTAATGTACTGCGATAACCAAACAGTGTTGACTAAGGTTATGAGTACTAAGGATAACATGAAGTCCTCCAGACATGTGAAGCGTAGGCTTAAAGCGTCGTAAAATTGAGAAACTCGGAGTTATTGCTGTGAATTATATTCGTACTGAGAAAAATCTGGCAGATCCTTTTACAAAAGGACTTGCAAGGAAAGCGATTTCCATTGCGTCTATGGACATGGGCATGAGGCCCGTTTGAGTTACACCACAACGGTAACCCTTATCTTCCTAATCGGAGATCCCGTGAATTAGATAATAGGAAAAACAAGTTGATGTTGTAACAAGAGAGTACATATTATTAAATTTGTACCTGTGTCCAAATAGACAAAGTACTCTCGATCAGATGGAAGGTTGGCTTAAAGCCTTAATGTATTCTAGTGTCAAAGGAAAAAGGTATTGGCCTACAGGATATCTAAAATGAATACACCTACTTGAGCCTAACTGTGAGGTCGCAGTTCACGAGAAAGGGGCATTCTCTAGAAAGCTCATGAGAAGATTAGGGAGCATGACCATTTAACGCTCCGTTGAGGTGAAGTTCTTTGGCAGCCTAGTATCAGTTAAGATTTCGGGTGAAATCAAACCACACAAAGCTATGAATTCAAGGCTTAGTCCATTCATTAGCTGTGGGAGGATGGATCACGTTACTCTAGGTGAAAGTTCAACCCGTATGGGACTTACACCAAAACACCGATATATTAAACGAAGATTCAAAGACGATGATCAAATTTTTGAGCCTTTGTCAACTTCGCATTGGTGGGGGATTGTTAGAAATGAGGCCCAAGTGACCCATTTATCTCTAATGCCAAAGCTACAAATAATAGTACCATATTGCTAGTTGAGAGAGGAGAATACCAATTTAAAAGGGAGAGCTCCCACCATATCTTGTAATGAGGCATATGGAGGGTGAGGAGCTAGCTAAAGTCACACGCACGCGCGCGCGTATTTCGCGAATTACCGCGTATTTCCGTGTGTTTTTCCCGCGTGACTTGTGACTTGCGACGTCGCGAGTCGCCGTGCCGTGGATTAAATTCCTGGTACGTTTAAACCCTTTTTAAATTTTCGGTTTCTCTCTATTATTAGTGAATTGATTGGGTCATTTATCGAGAATTGAAACAACCATGATAATGGCGCCGCTTTCTAATAGAAACTATCAATTGAATGACTGCGCATTACTAGCATTTAATGGTGACCGCATCGTGTGAGGCTATAAAATGGAGACGCCCGCACAGATAGAGCGGTTGATTTTTGGCTCTGATACTCGTGTTCATCCACGGTGATCTGTGTTTGCGTTTTGTCTTTGCGCTTGTTCTTCACCGACCTTCCTCTTGGCGTGCACCGCGAGGCAAGGAGAGCGGATCTCGAACCGCTGCGGCGAGAGAACCTGCACGGGGGCGGCAATAAGGTTTCTGGGCAGCGCAACTGCGCGACCGCTCGAGCTCTTCATCTTGTGATCCACGACGTCGACTACTTCCTCTACGGCCGGTCGCTACTGCGCTGCTTCCTTTTCGTCATCAAGCCTATCGTAAGAATTTTCTATTCTTCCTCTGTGGATCGATCTACTTTACAGAAATATGTGGTGTCTTTTACCTTACCTGTTGTGTTTAATCTTTTTGGAAATTAGCTTAATTTTCAAATCTAAAACACAAATAATACCTAGTTGTTTAACGGGAGATACTGCTACATACTTAAGGATGTTTGCTGCTGAATTCTTGCTCCAAAAATCACGAGCTCTCGAAGAAATTAGATGGATCCAACTTCACGGTCCAAGCAGGAAAAATAAGCACGTTAACATCAACGGAGGAATTTTCTGCGCTCTAGAAAAGACGAGCGTTCAGATATGGATCGCAACCATCGTATATGCCGCCGTCCCTCCTCCACACAAGCTAGCTCAGAGCAGAACCGAAGCTAGCCACGCATTAATCTCCACACAGAGCAAGCGACGGCCGAGCGCGCGCGCGCGGCGAGAACTCGATGGCGCCCGGAGCCGGAGAAGGCGACGAGCTGAGGCTGCTGGGGGCGTGGCCGAGCCCGTTCGTGCACCGGGTGCGCGTGGCGCTGCACCTCAAGGGGCTCACGGGCTACGAGTACGTCGAGGAGGACCTCGCCAACAAGAGCGACCTGCTCCTCTCCTCCAACCCCGTCCACAAGAAGGTGCCCGTGCTCATCCACGACGGCAAGCCCGTCTGCGAGTCCATGCTCATCTTGCAGTACCTCGACGAGGCCTTCCCCGGCGACGGCCCGACCTTCCTCCCCACCGACCCCTACGACCGCGCCGTCGCCCGCTTCTGGGCCGCCTACGTCGACGACAACGTAGGCAGCGTGCACATGAACACTTGGAAATTTTTATCCACTTACATATAACCACAGCTTATGTGCGCGCGTCCGTATATACGTGCAGTTCTTTGCCTCGTGGTACAAGACGTTCAAGGCGAAGACGGACGAGGAGAGGGCGGCGGCGACGGAGACCATGCTCGCGGCGCTGCAGACGCTGGAGGGCGCCTTCGGGGAGTGCTCCAAGGGGAAGGACTTCTTCGCCGGCGACTGGCCCGGTTACATGGACGTCGCGCTGGGGGGATTCGTGGGTTGGATGCGCGCGTACGTGAAGGTGGTCGGCGTGAACCTCCTGGACGCCGGCCGGACCCCGCTCCTGGCAGTGTGGGCGGAGCGCTTCGCGGCGCTCGACGCCGCCAAGGCGGCCATCTCGGACGTCGACCGGATCGTCGAGTTCGCCAAGGTGATGCATGCGCAATCTTCTGCTGCTGCTCCCCCTCCTGCGAACAACTGAGAAGTTGGAATTTCTCGGCTGTTGCTCGCTGTGCGAAATAAAGAGGGAGATTAATACGGTGAAGCTATGTCTGGTTTTGTGATTGTGATCTGTTTGATCATGTGATATACTGTCGTAATGTGTGGGGGAACGAACAGATTGTTTGATCATGCGCGTGTCACTATTCAGTGCATGCAGTGCTAAAAAATTCCCTGTTAGACGTTCTAGTTCTTGCGTGTGAGATCCTCTTCTTAGATCATGTTTTAGATCTAATCAATATAAATAAAAACAACCAGTTATATTTAAGGCACCTTCTTCGTCTTAAGGGTAAGAAAATCCTATAATAATCCTAAAAATGAGAGATCTTAGAAATTACCATATTAATCGAAAGAAAAGGGAACACTTCAGATTAATCATATATAGATATTAGAGCTATATGACAAATATAATTATATTTCAATTATAGGAAGTAGAGTTGCATATCGGAGACAATTGTATCATACACTATTACAGAAAAGATTATATTAGACTCCTCATAACAGACGGTTTTATAAGAATCATCTATGATGAGTTTATATCACAGACGGTTTTAGCTAAAAACCGTCCGTGATGTTCTCAATACACAACACAGACGGTTTTTAGAGAAAACAGTCAATGGCGCGGCGGGGCCCTGCGCGGCCACTGCGGCTGGTCTACCGCGACGAGAAGCGCAAGTTCGTGATGGACCCCGAGGCGGTGGCGGCACTACAGCTCGTGAAGGGCCCCATCGGTGTCATCTCAGTCTGTGGTCACGTGCGCCAAGGCAAGAGCTTCGTGCTCAACCAGGTCCTCTTCGGCCTCGTCTTCGCCTTCTCCTGCAACCTCTTCCAGCTCGTCCTCTTCAAGATCCTCCCCGTCCTCTCTAAGCACACGCACTTCCTCAACTGGCACCTCTCCAGAGAAAGGTTTGGCTTTACAATCATGCGATGGCTCGTGGAGACTCACCGGAGCTCCGCCGCCGTGGTCGCCGCCAAGCGTCCCAAGGTGATTTCTTTCTTATGAGGCGCTTGTTGACGAAATGCCTGGGCTTATGACAGGTATAGCAGATTTTAGGGGGCAAACTCCCTCATTGAGCATTGTTGACCGGGGTAGTGTCTTTGTTCAAACGCCTCTTCTTCAACCGATTCTCTGGGCAAACTTCTCTTGCAACTTCACAGCTCACCCTTGGTGTTATTTACTTGACTGAAGTGACTTCCAGAATGACCACGGCTGCAGGAGATGGTCGTCTTCTCTATGAGCATCGATTAGAATAATGATCTTTCTCGTGACATCTATAGCACACACGCATTCCTTATTGTGCTTCGTTGGGTTTAATTGTATACACAATATTGTCCTTCTTGTGAATCTCAACTTGACGTTTCTTAGGGCACTCCTTGGCTTGATGACCATCCTCACCACATAGGAAACATGTAGTTGGTGATGTTCACATTCTGCTTCATGTTGAAGGCTGACAAGATCAGAGTGTTGCTTCTTTAACTCTTCTTGCAACAAGACACATACAACTGGTGTTTCATGTCCTTTTTTCTAATTCTTGAGCAACTGCGACTCGAAGATTCTCTTACTGACGCTGAGTCACAGTAGTAACTATCGGATCTAAGGGACATTGAGCTGGACAATGATCTCGACCTTCACAAAGGTAACATGTGATGCTACTCATAGGACATTCTCCAAGAGTATGACTTCCTTCACAACTGGAGTAATTGATCGCATGCTCATCAGCGATATGACCTATTCCTTCATAGCGAATGCACGCACGATCTTTTAACTTGTCTGGTTGATAACACTTCAAAGAACAACGTTTGGATATCGAATAAGATGCAGGGATAGTATTTTGATCTGATTATGCCATGATCACACTATCCTCTGGTGAAGCAAAAAGATAACAAAACACAGCAACAAACCCATCCCATGAGATATTCTGTAAGGCTTCATGGGCAGTACAAAATTTCTTCCACCATTCAGCAATAATTCCTTCCAATTGATAAGATACATAATGGACCTTCTCATAGTTTCACACTGAGCAATGAGTAACTTCATCTCGACGGTCTTAAGCTAATCATCTGCTTCCAAAGCTGAAACATTTTCAGAAAAAGTCGGTGAGTGAGTCCCTATAAATTTTGACAACCTTGAGTAGGAACATGGATCATCGACAACAACTTATGACACACTGTAAACATTGGTTGGATTGATCATGTTCTGCATTTGTTGCATTATTACATGTATCAATTGAGTCTAAATAGTCATAAACGCTTCAACACTCTTCATATTCAGTTGTGGTGACGGTTGAGAAACCGATCCATCGCTGAGGTTCTCATTGGGTTGATAACCACTTCTACTAGCTCTGTTGTTTCCACTAGTCTGAACCATCTGCTTTATTGCTTCACATGGTTTGGGGAGAGGCAAATAGCATAGGTAAGAAGCAAGAGTCCTAATGCAGAGGAGATAGGGATAACCTAACAAACTAAGCAATCAATATTAATAAATTGGTATAGTTGCTTACAAAAGTCTAAGAGCTATGCAACACATACTACAGACTCAGCAATCATGAAAGAACCAATTCAACCTAAGCACACAAAACTACAGCCTACATGTGCGACACTCCTTATCTTAGCAGACGCGACTCCCACAAATGAGTCTCAACCGGCTACTCGAAGCACTGGGTCTTCTAGCTTTTGAAACACTTCATCAATCCACTCTTTCTTAAGCTCGACGATTCCTTCCTTCAGGATCTTCAAGGTAGCAGCAAGCACTCAGTGCTTTCTCCTAAGGTGTGGTACATCATTGTCTATTCAGAATAACTCAGGTAAGATTTTAACTTGATTCAGCGAAGGGAAGAGAAAGAAACTTTAGCAAGGGGAACGAACAGAAGAATAAGATAAGTCAAGAACTTATTATTCTATCCAGTGAAGTCTTTCCTTTAGAAAATAATTTTGAAGGACTTAAAGGGACAACCATACTATCTAAGGCCAAGACCTACAGTCAGTATGGTTCTGATACCAACTTTGTTGGGACCCGAATATGCAAATTCGGACTCTCTGTGTATATCGCACTAGTCAGGATCACGCTAGTGCACACAGGCTCAACATAGATGAATATCACAATCATACACAGCGGAACATAGATAAAGACTTCATAAATTAAATATTAACTTGTTGACTGACCTTAAGGTCAAACTTACATGAATATGCCTCGTAAGGCTGAACTGTGAATAACAAATTAAACTGGAGCGAAATAGAAACGTAGATAACCCCTCAGTATACCGCGTACAACTGACAAGTCTCGCATCCTAAACATTCATCTCCTTCTAGTACTCCTCCAACACTGGTGCAGACTCCTCAACTGGTGATGTTGTTGGCAAGGGTGAGTACTTAAAGCACTCAACAAGTTGTGTACAGAATGCAATTCTAACATAACTATATGCAAGGCTTATTCCAATGGAATAGCTAACATGGTTATTTTGCAGAAAAACAGCATTTGTAAATGAATACAGTAATAGATTGAAAAGATAGTAAAACAAATAACAGTGAATAATATTTTTTTCAACATTTCTCAAGTAAACATGGCATCCAGCCCTAATTCATATTTCAACTTTCCAATAACATCCAGCCTTCCCATCCAAGTTTTCAGTTTAGAAAATCTAACCCTTGACTATAATTCCCGAGCATTGCTCAATACCGCGAGTACAGCTATCTGAATAGATTTTACACTCTGCAGAGGTTATGCGTTTTATCAACACGACATGATATTCTCCTTGTGTCTGGCCATTAGCACACTTCCTTTGGTGTGCCAGTAGAGAAATCATGACAAAGCCTTTACAATGCCCTGTCTTAACCCAGTACTACCTGCTAAGGTTTCAACACTGATGGGACTGGTTACCACACTCAGGACCCCCCTCTTTCACTATATGGGTTCATAAAAAGGGTGAACCTCACACCACCACTGGTAGTACCAAAGCTAAGTGAAAGTGCATCTAGGCACTTATGTTATTTTGGTGATTAATGACAAACGCACATAATGACAATCTATGTAATTAAGTAAATGCTTAACTTAGTGCTTAACAAATGACAAACCTCTAATATGATTATATTGCTATGAGACTAAAATGTTATTGCCTAGTTAAGTATCAGTCTCATCTTTTAGAGGAAAATCAAGTGGGATGGTTAAGCAAAGATAAGGTATGCAATTTTGGTATCTCTTCTATATTTGTTATTGCATTCCTTTTGTGCAAATGCATAGTGAACTCCAAGTAGCATGTTGATTATATATATGCACATTGGTTCATGTCATATTTATTTGTGCATATATATTCATTTGAGTTCATTATGTACTTTGTTTTTAGTATGCATGTATTAACTAGAGTTAAACTTCATATTGCTATAGATTGACTTGGTGCATGCATGTTTTAGTTGTATATCTTCTCATGCAATTCTCTTAGTGAAGTTTAATCTAGTGTTGGATCACATATTTACTCTTATTCCAAATATTATTTGCACATGTACAATTCGTGTATATTCTATCATGTGCTTCCTTTAAGTAAAGATCGTGATCCTTGCCATGATTTAATTGATTCATCATATTGGCAATTATATATCTCTCTAGTGCATATAGATCAATTACATATTCATCATGATGTACTTAGTAGAGAACATTTCTTATGTCAAGTGTTTCCATTTATGTTGTGCTTCCTTATATGAAACACTTGTTGAAATCAACTGTTCACAAATATCAATTTATTCATATCTATTGAGCTTTTGGGACTAATGTCTTTCATGAGTAATTTGGAAAGAATTAGGTCCCGTATGTGTATGATGACCAAGATATCTTGGAGGATGATCGTTAAGCCAAGGTCAACAAGACGGCGGTGTCACCAAGAGTTGAGGAATAAGTCAAGATCGACTTGGCGTGGAGATCGTCAAAGAGGATGATCAAGTCAAGGTTGATAGGACGAGAGTCTCATGAGGTGAATCGAGTCAAGTTGGACAAGGTGAAGATGTCATCAATTATATGGTGAAAGTCTTCATTCATCGACATTAAGAAAGAAGACGGCAAGTGACTATTTATAGACTTATATTATCTTTGATTTAATTTGAGTCTAAGGATTGCCGTACTATTAAGAGGGATGCGATGTCGAATGACTTTTAGATGTGTCATGTGCTCAAGTGATCCATCCTTGTGAATCTTAGAAAGAGAGTGGTGTTGGTAGTGCCGAAAAGTAAGGGTTGTAGGTCTCCCTTGGATTCTTTGTGAAATCTGTATTTATCCTTTGAGTTTTGGTTAGTGAGACCTTGTTAGTTGTGTAGCTCTCGTTCTTAGCTTTTGATAGAATCCAAAATTACTGAAATCGGAGTCCGGAGTGAAAAGTTATGCTCGTTTTCGTCGGGCTGGCCAGTGCAATCCGGAGTATCCGGGGTTTTTTCCGGAGTCTCCGGGTTGTGCACAGCTGTTTCCAACGGCTAGTTTTTTTGGGACCTCTATTTAAAGCCCCCTTCTTCCCCACTTCAAAGATGCCGTGATCCCACTGATTAGAGGTGCTATACCCTTGTTCTTGAGCCCCCAAAACACCTTTTTACCCTTAGATCTAAGTGATCCCCTTGGTGAGAAGGGTTGGGAAGAGTTTGAAGAGTGAGGTGCTAGGTTGAGTGAGTTTTGAGTTGTTTGAGCACTTGATTTCATCTCCAAGCTTGTTCTTCGTGAGCATTTGTTACTCTTGGAGGTTGAGGACTCCTAGACGGCTAGGAGGTTGCCTACGAGCCACCGGAGCTTTGTGTGGTTGGCCGTGGGAAGTTTGTGAAGGTCGGTTCCGCCTCCGTAAGGGAAGGAATCAAAGGAGTGAAGACCGGCGAGTGCATTTGTGCAACACCGGGAGGAAGAGGGTTGAAAGAGACCCCGGCTCAAGTGTGACCGAGCCGCCTCAACGAGACGTAGGATCCCCAAGGATCCGAACTGGGTGAAAAATCATCGTCTCCAAGTTTGCTTCTTACTCTTGTTTTAGTATTTGATTTTGAATCTTGAAATTGCCCGATCTACTCTATTGTTGTGTTTGGCTCTAGATCTTCATCATCTCCATGTACCTGATATCATTTAGATCTTTTGTATTCAAGTAGATTGTTGAAAAATTGCAGGGATTTAAAATATCATTTCGAGGTCTTAAATCCGGAGTATCCGGACTTCTGAACCCGGATAGTCCGGACATTTCGGAGTATCCGGAGATAAGTCCCGGACACTCATGTCTGAGTCCCTCGGATCCAATCTGGAGTATCCGGACTCCTGAACCCGGACAGTCCGGACATTTCAGAGTATCCGGATAAAAATCCCGGACACTCCGGACTTAGACCCTCGGGAGATTTTTTTTAGCTGCAAATTTTTTATTCCGCTGCATTTATTTACAAAGTTTTTAATTCGCCTATTCACCCCCCTCTAGGCGACATCCCCTGTCCTTTCACTAAGACATTTTAAATTCATTAGCTAGGTCCGTCCCATTCAAGACATGTGGTTGCATGTTTGACTCAGGTCAAAGGCTTGCAAGGTTAAGTCCTTAGGATGATTAGGGCAAGACTTTCACATACCCTTTATCTTTCGGCCCACCTTAGCACACTGCCCCTTGCCACTTGCCCCAATCTAAATGATTACCACCCCAGTTGATTACAAAGCACTACGTGATATCAACAAGTCAACTTCGTTGCGTGACATCCCCCGTCACTACAACTCAACATCATTGTGTGACAACACCCAACACACCAATTTCATAAGCACGTTCCATATTTCGTTAGTCAATATTAACTTTTAATATTCCAAAGAACATGAGATGTACGTGGTATGGCTAAGCATACCAACACGATCTAACTAACCCATATTGATTTTAATATTAACCAACTAGTAATTAACCAATCTTCGGTAACAATTAATCATGGCATTCAAATGACAAGGTATGGTATAGATCAATTAGGTAGATTAACTAGATCCCAACTTAATTTGAAACATTTATACACATAAAATATCATGCATAAAGTAAAACAATATATAGCAATTTTATAAACTGGGTTCAACATGATCAAAGCACATAGCCTTAGAAAAGCCCTTATTCTTGCTCTCAACCTTGGTCTTGAGTCAATGATTCCTTCTCGGACGCTCCGAGCACTTCAACGTCTACGCGTCATGAGAGAGAATACCAAATAAATACCAAAATAGAGAGCAAAAAAATTCCAAAAATCAAATAGAATTTACCATTAAATAGATCTCAGTTTTATAATTTTTTAGAAATTTGAATCGCCTCAATCGGAGCTCGTATGAGGGAGAATGGGCTCTCGAAAGATTTGATAAATAATAAAATACAAAAAAATATAAAATCAAGAGTTTCCTGATTTATTTTTCTATTGGAAAACCCCCTTTATGACATCATCTAACATCAACACCGAATTAAGATAATCCCAAAAATCCCTGGGGTTGACACGCGGCCCTCGGTCCATGGACCTAGTCCATGAGACCTCGCTAGTCCATGGTGAACCTAGCTCATGAGATTGCTATGGCTGACAAGTGGGGACCACCTAATACTAACGTGGCTTGACAGCCAAGCTCACACACAATCACGTGACTCGGTGCCACAGTGGCTTGGAAGCTAACATGGCCAACACATGGTCACCACGTGAATGCCACGTAAGCCCGACCAACTAGGGTTTCCTCGATGGCAATGGCATGGCGGCTCGACACCGGAGTCGGGGAAGATGACTAATCGCTCGGCATTCCAGTGGCTCCCCGGTGACAGCTCTTGGTGAATCTGAAATATCTCAACGTGAGGATTCCAAATTTGAGCTCGGTTGCGGTGGAAACACGTCGACCGTGACGGAATCAGTGAAAAACTCCGGCGGCTCGACCGATCTACTCCGATGGGCTCTCCCAGCCAACTCACAGCATCTCAGCAAAAATAGCTCCGATGAAAAACCTTCGCAATGTCACGACGATCCTCGGAAGACGTCCTAGTGGTCCTTTTATTACCTCATCTTCTATGCACGAGCTGAAAACCAACTTCGACACGGCGGCGGAGTCCCAAACCCATACAACGGCAACGGATCGGAGAAGAAGGTGTCCACACCGTACACGTGTTGGCTATCCAACGGGCTCCCTCGCACATCACGTGTCTCAATCCCAATCATTCCTGCGGCTAGATACGACGGCAACCAGGCGTTAGGGTTTCCAAACCTAACCCTAACACCCTGGTCGTTCGATCCAACGAACGATGGCTGCGATTAGAACTTATAGAAGATGGGCTGACTCGGCCGAAATAGGCTGAGGCCTATGGACCCGGCCCAACACTGTACAACAAATTTCCAGGGTTTTTTATTTACTTTTTTTATAAATAGATTAATTCGGATAAGGTTGTAAAAATATCAGAAAAATTCCTAAAAATATCTTGAGACTTTTAGAACTAAAATAAAATATTTTTGAAAAAAATCTTATTTAAACCTTCCAAATATTTAATTGCTTTTCATATTGAACATATTTCAAAAATAGTATATAAATCCAAATAAACTCCAAAAAATTCCAAAATTTTACATAATTCATAAAATGCACAAATAGCATTAAAATATTATTTTAAGCTAAAAATTTGGGATGTTACATCGTGTGCCTCATCGCTTGACTCCGCCTTGACCTTGAAAGCAATGTTCTTCTTTGAAGAACTTTGCTCCAAGAGCTCCTCGTTGTCTTTCTTGTAGAGCTCATTGGAAATGAGGTTCCCGAGGAGTCTGGTTGGCATCATCCTTCGCAACTCGGGAGAGTTGAGGAACAATGTCACTAACATCTGGTATTTATCTGGTAGAGCACTAAGCATCTTACAAACAATATCAAGATCGGTTAGTGACGCACGAAGGTATTTGAGCTCATTCTCTATGTTATTGAGCCTTGAGTACATCTCGTTGATGTTCTCATGGGGTAACATAATGAAACTCTCATATTTGATTCTAAGCATATGCAATTTGGCCTCCTAGACCGAGGATGTTCCCTCATATTGATCCTAAGCATATACAATCCACCAGGCCTTCTCAGAAACTCTTTTGAGAAGATCATTGGTTCTCACGCCTCCAAGCCATCTAGGAAGCGGCAACCTCCAAGAGAATAGACCTTGACGCTTGCTTGAGGTTGATCAAGTGTCTAAATGGCTCAAACTTGAAATGCACACTTGAATACTCATAAGTCCCTCAAAATGTGAATTTAATACACAAAGGAAGAGAGGAGACTCGCTAGAGCTCACCAGGCATTCAATGAGTGTCAAAACCACTCCCTTGATGGAGGTGTGGGGTATTTATAGCCTCCATTAAAAGAATCTAGGCCCCTAAACTGTTTTTGGTTTTGGTAATTAATGACAATCGTGCTTATGGGACTAACAGTGTTTCTCTAAGTATGATCGAAGACAGGTTGGACCTAGTTAAGAAAAATAATGAAGTATGAACATAAAGCTAAAAGGAAGATCAATGTGGCACGCTAAAGAAGTGAGGTATGTGTTTAAGGACTTTTATAGTGTTTTGCCGATCTCGGAGCTTGGAAGAAAAGATCAGATTTTTTTAAGAATAAATGTCGTACTATTAAGAGGGACTTTTTGATCAGTAGTTTGACGTGTGCTCAGTGAAAATGGCTCAATCAATATTCAAAATTAGTGTCTTGGCATTGAAACAAAAAGAAATGATCTTTTTCCTTCTGGCCAGCCTATACCGGCACTACCGAGCTTGGTAGTGCGATGCGTTGTTGAAGTCGGCGATCGGCCGAGGCCTGTGACTTATATTCCAGAATGGGATGTTTTGTCCCCAAAGCCAGGCCGGCACTACCGACCATTTGAGGATGGTACTGCCGCTTGGTCGGCAGTACCGACCTTGGTAGTGTAGTACTGCCGCTTGAAGTCGGCAGTACCGGCCTGAGGCCCGGTACTTATATTCCAGAATGGGGTGTTTTGTCCCCAAAGCCAGGCTGGCACTACCGACCATCCGAGGCGATCGCCGCTATTCGGCGCATCTGCCCAATGAGCAGTAGTCTTGGGTCGGGGTAACGGCTAGTTTGACAGTGCAATTAATGCCACTGTTCGACCGTTGGGCCTAAGGCCGGTAGTACCGGCCCCAAATGGGCGGTAGTACCAGCCACCCTGAATTTTTCAGGGGTTTTGGTGGTAACGGCTAGTGGCATTGAAGAGGGCTATATATACACCCCCTTATGCAGCATTTTTGTGTGCTTGAACTCCTATTGCATATCCTTGACCCCTAGTGTGCATCTCTTCTACTCATTTGCATTTAATTCATTCTTGTGGAGTAGTTGAGTGATAATCAAGTGCGAGTATTGATTTGAGCCATTTAGACACTTGATTCACCTCAAGCAAACATCAAAAGTTCATTACTCTTGGAGGTTGCCACCTCCTAGACGGTTTGGAGGGTTGTGGCATCGGTGATCTTCTCAAAAGAAGATTGTGAGAAGACCCGACCGTTTGTGAAGGCAAGGAGCTCGCCTAACCGGAGTGGTGAAGAGCTACCTCTAGTGATCGAGAGAGGCTCATGCGGGAGGAGCCGGCTTGAAGTGTCTTCAAGTCATCTCAACGTGGAGTAGGGGAGACCAGCAAGTCTCCGAGACCATGGGATAAAAATTCTTGTCTCTCTTTCTCGTTTGATTTAATTCTATTATTCTTGTGCTAAATTTCAATTCCTAGAAAGTTGAGAATACTAATTGTGCTTGAATTTACTCTTTGCTCTACTTGAATTGCTTAAGTAATTGTTGATCTCTTGATATCATCTTTGTAATCTTGCGTTGATTGCTTCTAAAGCTTAGTTACTTATTAAATTGTGCATTAGTATCGAAAAATTTAGAAACCTCCTATTCACCCCCCCCTCTAGTCGGTCATCCTTGATCCTACAAGTGGTATCAGAGCTAGGATTCTCTTTTGGGGCTTTACCGCCTAGAGAGTAAGGATGGCTAGCGATGGGGTGTCAAAAGGCAAGGCGCCATTTTTCGATGGCACAAACTATGCTTATTGGAAAATTCGCATGACCGTTTATCTTAAGGCCATGAGCCCGAGTATATGGAGAATTGTAGTTGAGGGTTTCACTCCGGGGGTCAATCCCACACTCACAATAGAACAAGAGGAGTGAAACACTCACCTCAATGCTCAAGCTATGAATGCTCTTTTTGGTGCTTTGAACGCGGATGAGTTCAATCGAGAGAGCAATCTTGAAACCGCTCATGAGATTTGGACAACCCTCTCGGAAATTCATGAGGGGACATCCTCGGTTAAAGAAGCCAAATTGCATATGCTACGAATCAAATATGAGAGTTTATTATGTTGCCTCATGAAAACATCAATGAGATGTATTCACGGTTGAACAACATAGTAAATGAGCTCAAGGGCCTTGGATCATCTCTAACCGATTTTGATATTGTTCGTAAGATGCTTAGAGCTCTTCCGAAAAAATATGAGACCTTAGTGACGTTGTTTCTCAACTCACCGGAGTTACCAAGAATGACGCCGACGGGACTTCTTGAAAACTCATAACCAATGAGCTTTACAAGAAGGACAAGGAAGAGCTTTTGGAGCAAAGCTCTTCGAAGAAAAGAACATTGCCTTCAAGGCGAAGGCGGAGTCAAGTGATGAGATACTCGATGACAATGAAGACACCGAGGAGGAAATGGCCCTCCTTGTAAGAAGAATGAGGAGATTCATGAAGAGGCGCTCAAGCACAAGTGCTCCTAAAAAATTCAAGAAGGGACAATACTCTAGCACCAACCGATATGCAAATATCCGGTGCTATGAGTGTGATGAGAAGGGACATATTGCCTTAAAATATCCAAAGAAAAAGGACGACAAGAACAAGTCGCCCTTGAAGAAGAAGTTCTTTCATGGAAAGAGAAGCTCTTCAAGAAATTGAATAAAGACGGGAAAGGAGAGGCTCACATTAGAGAGTGGAATTCCGAAGGAGAATATTCGGACTACGACTCTTCCGAGAATGATACACCTTCAAAGAAAAAGGGTCTTGCCGGTATCGCTATCAAGGAAGCTTCTTCACCTTTTGTCACTCCTTTGTGTCTCATGGCAAAAGGAGATTTTAAGGTAAAATCAAATGATGATGATGAACCCTCCTATGATGAGCTAATGGATATGCTTGAGGACTTGAATGAGTACCTCGGCAAAGAAAAGTCTAAACATAAAGCCTTGAGAAAAGAATATCTTTGTCTCAAGGACTCTTATGATGAGTTAAAGGAAGCTCATGACACTCTTCTTGCCAAGGACCATTCAAAGCCTCAAAATGATGTAGGGATTAGTTGCAAAATTATTGATGATTTGTCTAGCATAGAAAATGATTCATGTTATGTTTCAAAAACTAGCATATCTACTTCTTGTGATGATTTGCTTGTTATGCCTTCAATTTCATGTGCTAGCTTAACTTTTTGCCATGCAAATTTAATGGTAGAAAATAATGAACTTAAAGAACAAGTAGATAAACTTAGCAAAAGTTTAGATAGATGCTTTAAGGGTAAGGACACTCTTAACAAAATTTTAAATAGTCAAAGATGTTCTTACAATAAAGAAGGTCTTGGATACATTCCTAAGAAAGGCAAGAAAATAAATAACAAAGCTCCTAAGTTTGTTAAATCAAATGGGAAGCTTTGTTATAAATGTCATGTTGTAGGACATTTAGTCAATGATTGTGCATTAGGTAAGGCTCCCAAGAATAATGTTTATGATTCATGCTATGTGCTTAAGAAAGATAGCGTCGGAAGAATTATTGCTAAGTTTGTTGGCACTCCTATACTTGGCCATAGAAAGAGTGCCATTTGGGTGCCTAAAGCCATGGTCACTAACCTCCAAGGACCCAAACAAATTTGGGTACCTAAAAGGACTTGATTATCTTTTGTAGGTGAACTACAAGACCGGTGGAAGGCATTGGGTGTTGGATAGTGGCTGCACTCAACATATGACCGGCGACCGAAAAATGTTCACCACATTTGAATCAGGAAGTGGTCATCATGACAAGATCACATTTGGAGACAATAACAAAGGAAAAATACTAGGTTTGGGTAAAATTGCTATCTCAAATGATTTTTCTATCTCAAATGTCTCATTAGTTGAAACATTAAACTTCAATTTACTTCCCGTAGCTCAAATTTGTGATCTTGGTCTTATTTGCATGTTTTCCAAGGATGGAGTAGTGATCTCTAAAGAAAATGATAATTCTTTAGTGTTCAAAGGTTTTAGGTTTGGAAACTTGTATTTAGTTGATTTCACCTCAAATGAATCATGTCTTCAAACATGTTTAATGGCTAAAACCTCCTTGGGATGGTTATGGCATAGAAGACTAGCTCATGTCGGGATGATTCAACTTAAAAAGCTTTTCAAAATGATTTAGTTGTGGGCTTGAAAGATGTGAAGTTTGAGAAAAATAGACTTTGTAGTGCAATGTCAAGCCGGTAAGCAAATGGCTAGTTCTCATCCTTCAAAAAGTATCATGTCCACATCTAGACCATTAGAGCTCTTACATATGGATTTATTTGGCCCAACAACCTATAAGAGCATCGGAGGTAATTCTTATTGTTTAGTCATTGTTGATGATTATTCAAGGTATACTTGGGTTTTCTTTCTAGATGATAAATCCGAAACCTCCGGTATTTTCAAAAGCTTTGCAAAAAGGGCTCAAAATGAATTTGATTTCAAATTAAAGAAAATTCGTAGTGACAATGGTTCCGAATTTAAAAACACAAGAATTGAAAATTATTGTGATGAACTTGGAATAAAGCACGAGCTTTCCGCTACCTACACTCCGGAGCAAAATGGAGTAGTAGAACGGAAAAATCGAACACTAATTGAAATGGCAAGAACAATGCTTGATGAGTATGGCACTTCCGATAATTTTTAGGCGGAAGCCATTAATACCGCTTGCCATGCAACAAATAGGCTTTATTTGCATCATCTTTTGAAAAAGACTTCCTATGAGCTTCTCATCGGAAGGAGACCGAACATTTCTTATTTTCGAGTTTTTGGTTGCAGGTGCTATATTTTGAAAAAGGGTTGTCGGAGCCCGCGACACCCATGTTAGAACGTTCACCAAATAGAGAGCTTCAAGATGAAACCATCTGGAGTCGCCGGAGTTGACTGCAAATGACCATTGGGTTGCGAGCACTACCACGGTGATGTGGAGCACTCGGTGTGCCACGCGTGTCGGCTGACGTCAGCATGATGTTGGCGTGAGTCACTAACATGTGAGGTCCACATGTCAGCCTCTGCAGTTTATTTTCCAGAAAATATTTTTTAGATTTATTTATCTGATGGATCTTTCGAGAGATCGTTCTCATTCATACGAACTTCGATTGAGCCCATTCAAATTTCTAAATTCATCTAAATTCAAGCTCTACCACTTGGTGAATTTTATTTGATTTTGGAGCTTGACTTTTCTCTATTTTGTATTTATTTTAGTTTTCATCATTAGTTTCGTGTAGATGTTGAAGTGCTGGAAGCGTACGAAGGTAAAGAGTCGACTCAAGTTCAAGGTTCAGATCAAGATCAAGAGTTGTTCAAAGGCAAGTTGTGATTGATCATGTTGAATCTAGTTTTACAAATGCTATTTTGTTTTAATCTATTGCATGTTATTTCAATGTATACCTATTTTCAAGTAATTTAGGAATTAGTTAAACCCGTTTTTATTATACCTACTTTGTCATTTGCTATAATATATTTATTTGTTACCCTAGGATAGATAATTATTAGTTAGTTGGTAGTATATACCAACGTGGGTTGGTCAGATTATGTGTAGTTTGCTTAGCCATGCTATGAATAACTGATATCTTTTGAAAGTACGAATTCAAATTTGACTAATGGTATATGGAATATGAAAATAGTGTGTCATATGTTGTCACACAATGATGCTGAGTTGTTGATGGTATGTGTTGCATGATAATCAATTAGGGTGGTAAATGATTTATATTGAGGCAAGTGGCAAGTTGTTGTATGCTAGTGTGGGTCTGTGTGATATTTAGGTTGGAGATTTTGTGTAAATCTTTTTTATATTGATAACTGTGATTTAATTGGAAGTCTTGCCGCGGTTAATTAAGGACTTAACCTTGTAAGCTATTGAACTAGGCTAATCATACAATCACACGTCTCTTATGGGCCATAAATAGCTCTGTAAGTTACAGAGTCTTGGCATATGACATCTCAGGAGGATAACTAAGCTGTGCGCGGTTGGAGAAGGTGTGCGTTGCAGTGATTTCACATCTTGAACAGTGATTGTTCCTAGTCCAACGATGAGTCCCTTTTATTATTTTGCTCTGTGTGAGGGAGGGATAGTAAGATCAGGCTTATCGGGAGTGTTTATATTCGGAAAAGTTTTGTTATGATCTTTTTTTCATACGTCTAAGGAAGCGTGTAATTGCATGATGATAAGAGATTGATCATATCTTATGGGTAAAATGTATAACCTCTACAGAGTGTCAACCTATTCGAATAGTCGTGCCCCTAGTTATGGACTATGCTCGGGAATTTCAATCAAGTGTTAGATTTTACAAAATAAAACTTGGGAAGGGAGGCTGTGTGCCAATGAAAATAATGGAATTTGGTTTAGGTTGTATGCCAGTTTATTTTGGAGAAAATATTTAAAAGCTTTTTTATTGTTATTTATTTTACTGTCATTTCAATCTATTTATTGTATTTAATTGAAAATACTGATTTATTGCAAAATAGTCATATCAGTCATTCATTTGAATAAGCCTTGCATGTAGTTGTAATAAATTTATATTCTGTGCATAACTTGTTGAGTGTTTTATGTACTTATCTTTGCCACAACAAAATCATAAGTTGAAGAGGAGTCCTGATATGGAGGAGTTCCAAGAGGAGACGAGTTACTAGGAAGCAAATTTTATCAGTTGCATGTGGCATATTGATGGGTCATAACATTATGAATGCAATACATAAGTTCAAAATTTTCCAAAAGCACGGTATAAATAGTTCAAATAAGATCTTGCGTAAATAGAAGAACTAATTCTCTCGTAAGATCTCATACATAAATATGAAGAACTCTGGTCCCATATTTATTTTTTGGGATGCTGGAACCAGCACCCCTACTAGTTCCGTCCATGACCATGGTGAAATGAAATCCAAGGACAATGATTAACCATCAAATTTTGAGCATCAATTCTTCACTTATTTGACTGAAGCTACAAAATTCAGAATAACTACTTAACAGAATACCGTTAGAGCCAAACTTAACGGGATAGCCTCCTCCCGTTAGATCCCATCTGTTCAATGCACCATATAGTATTTCTCACAAAGTTTCTTCAAGACAACCTGGATTCGCCAAACCTTTCCTAAGACACAATTGTATCGTAGAATTGCAGTCCTCGTCTCTCTCTCATCCCCTTACTCACCAAGATGCTTTGCTACCACTGCTAGTGAATCTCCTCGTGAAGACACCTCCGAGCACGTGCTAGTGAGTTGTGGGTGGTGAGCAGTCACATGACTATGAGACAGCCATTGGCTTGTGTGGCAGTGACGGATGGTAAGAGATTGCGGGTTCACGCGGTGGACAGTGGACCTTGAGAGGCTGCAGACTTCAGGAGTAGCTTTACCACACCGGCAGCCACCACAACGGGCAGCCTCCTCTTAGGGAATACAAAGACGTATCTACCTTACAAGCAGTAGGGATGGGTGGGTCCCCCTCCCCGCTCGCCGCCGGCGAGATCACCAGCGGCCGGAGTTTGGAGGGGAGCAGATCTATCCAAGCGACGGGGGCGGAAGACTCGAGAGCTAGTGTGGTTCTCAAGCTAAATGACCTTGCCATGTGGCGCATGGATAATCGGATCTGATGCCTAAAGCAACGGCTCAAGCTGCCCCTCCATCACTGGTACGTTGAAACAGACCGACTCCAAACATAAAAAGCGACTACCTCGCGGAGCTGATAAACAAACTCCTCCAGCACAAACCAGAATAAATCAGCAGCCTACTTTTACATGCAGCATTGCATGATTTCCGTCTCCGATTTTGCTTCATAAATGGCAGAGCGGTACCACCTTGGCAAGTTCTACTGCCACGCCAAGGACAAGCATAATGTAATAACAAAAAACAATCAGACTTAACAAAGTCGCTACAGCACCGATTAATGGTAGATAGCGAACCACGACTACAGCTGCTTAGAAAGACTGCTTGCAGATAAAAATATTCAGTGTGTCACTGCAGATGCTGAAGGCTGCTCAGTTGCTCCTGAATCTGTGGGTGTCAACACAATCAGTTATCGTCGCCATTCTGGACAGCTGCATTTGCCCGAGGATCCTCAGCTATCTCTCCATCTTCATCTATCATACCTTCCTCTTCATCCTCCCTGTTCTTGCTGCTGTGAGGTGGAGATGCAGGATCAGGCTTCTCAGAAACTTCAACAGCTTTGGCATCTCCTTCTGGCTGACCATTAGGGCTCGCTGAGCCACTGCCTTTGCCATTATACACAGGACTATATGGAGCAGACTTGTCATCCTGCGGGCTGGGTGAGCGATCAAGATCAACCTTTTCCATCTTCCCATCCTCCAGGTGATGGTCATCTTTCTGGCCAGTGTGGTTCATATGGTCATTTGAATGGTGAGCTTTTGGTGAACTTTTGTGCTCTGAGTGCCCAGAGTCAGGACGAGCAGACCCAGAGCCAACAGCACTCCTTTCGATCCTACGGCTAGCACCAGGGCTATGGCTCCTACTGCGGCTAGCACGACGGTTCCTGGTGTAACTCCTGCTCCTGCTTCGGCTCCGACTCCTAGTCCTGCTACGGCTAGCCTGCACTTCATGGCGGCGTGACCTCTTAGGGCTTGTGCTGTACCTATCACTATCACTCCTGCTACGGCTTCTACTGCGACCTCTACCAGATCTGCGAGATTTTCCATCAGATTCACCGTAATCATGCCTGTCAGCATCAGAAACATTCAGTAAGGACCAGCACTTAGGCCGCTAGAACACAAATCACTGAGCAAGAATAAACAGGGTTCAGATACTCCTGTAACTTAAATGAAATCATAATCTCAAATCAGATCTTTTTTAAACTAACAAGATCTAGAGTCCAGCTGCATCAAAATATAGCTAAATAGATCATACACCAGGAAAATGGCTAATTCAGATGAAAGTAGATTACTGGGTAACTGATAATGAATTTGTTCCTTCCAAAAAGAAGATAGCGAAATTACCTGCCACGGCCACCATAATCATCCTTTCCGCGACCACTGCGACTACTATCTAATCTCCCAGAAGATGCTGACAGTCCATCTCTCCCACTATACCTAGAATCCAGCTCAGAGCGTGGACCGCCCCTGTCAGAGCGGGTTGCCCAGCGGTTACGCTTCCTGCCACGCCCACCCCGAGAAGCCATGTCCATTAAATCACGAGGAACACGTTGGTTTGCCACTTCCAGAATTTTAATAAGGTCGGCAGCATATTTTGAATCCTGGTCACAGAAAAATGTATAGGCTACACCAGTGGCACCAGCCCTTCCTGTCCTACCAATCCTGTGAACATAGTCTTCAATACCAGTGGGGAAGTCATAGTTGATCACAACCCTGCATCAAGGAAAGAAGAGGAACATTTTAATGTAAACCTCAACATGTGATGCACAAATAACCATTAGTATAAGCTGGTATGATTGTATCAATTCTAAAGAGATAGCCGGAAAAAAAATTTGTGTGATCACTGATCACTGCTGCGATTTTGTAGTGTATGTCTAGAGTAATACATCAAAACAATGGTAAAGTGAAACTTTCAAGAACAATACAGCATGCTCTCAGGATGCTGAGTACACTTGCACTAGCTTTTATGCAGTGGATGCAGAATGACTTCAACCAGTAAATTTGGCTGGAGATGATATAAACAAAATCGGTTAAATTTGTTCAGCAACCGTTACTGCAGATAATGGACAACTGAGGCCCTATTGACTGACAACTTCAGTATTAATTACTCTTCATCTTAGTGTCCATGAGATATCATACAGTTATGTTATCGTGGATCTGTATCACATCCTTCTAACGGATAAGACAATCAAATTGCTCCATAAGTAGTCTATTGGTTAATTAGGATGATTGTTGGTCCTATAAGTACAATACAGCAACACTTTTGTTCTCCGTTCTTCTCTTGATAATCAGATGGTAGTAATGTAGCATGATATATCAAATGAACATACATAGAATGGAAAATAGTATAACCTGATATCTTTGATGTCTAAACCTCGAGCAGCAACATCTGTTGCAACCAAAATAGGAGACCGCCCAGATCGAAAATGATTCAGAACCTTCTCTCTTTCACTTTGGGACTTATCACCATGAATGGCAGACGCTCCAAATTGCCTAGTGAGTGTCCTTGCAAGTTGGTCACACATTCTCTTGGTGGTACAGAATATCAATATCTTTGAACCTGAATCTTGGGATCGCAATATTTGCTCCAGGCGCCGAAGCTTTTCTGAGGGTGTGATCACCTCCACATGCTGCCCAGAACAAGAGGATAAGATAATAGGAATACTTTATATAACATGGGGTTATTTGGGAAATAGATACGTCAGCACAGAGCCACAGAACCAACTTTCTTTCATATCTCATAATTATGTATTGCATTAAAGGAAAAGAAAGGGCCTTGGCCTTCAAGTATCATCACTGCAGTTTATAAGGCAAGTCCCATACCTGATTAATAGCACTATTAGCAACAAGTTCATCAACGCTTCCAATGGTCACCTGGACAGGATCAACAAGAAGTTCATTTGCAATTCTTCGGACTTCCTTGGGCCAAGTAGCAGTGTACATAAGGGTTTGCCGACGGTGAGGTATGCCACTCACTATCTTCCGTATTTGTGGTTCAAACCCCATGTCCAACATGCGGTCAGCCTCATCTAGAACGAGGTATGAGACTTGCCGTAGGCTTATCCTTCGCATTTCAAGAATGTCATTCAACCTTCCAGGTGTAGCAACAACAACATCAACCCCTCTATCTAAATCTCTTAACTGGGGACCTTTAGGAGCACCACCATATAGGCACTAAAAACAGACCAGCAACAAAGGATCAGATAATGAATATATAATTGAGAAAGACAGTAAGGCAAAGAAAAGTTTAAGATAATAACTAACACAAGGTCTAAACATTAGAAACAGACAAATAACACAGCATGACAATATAAAATGGAGCATTGAGTCATCAGCACTCCGAAGGTGTTCTAAAAGCTTCTTTATTGAGTTAGGCCCAGTTCGGGATATATTATGGATTATGATAGAAGCTGCTTCTGATTGTGGGCGAATCGGGCCAGACCGGCGAGAATCGGCAAGAATCAGAGAGAATCAGGTTCCAGCCGGATTCTGATTCTATGTAGAGAGCAGCTTTTGATTGTGGGAGAAACTGTCCAGAATCCTCTTGTTCAGTAAGCAATCCGCTTTTTTTTAAGCAAAAGCTGTCCCGAACGGGACCTTAATAAGATATACCCAAGTACCGGAATATAAAGTTCATGACCACTTGTATATCATGTACAACAGAAATAGAATGAACAAACCGTGCAAGAAATTCTTGAAGATCTGCCAAATTTCACAGCTTCTTCCAAAATCTGTGTTGCGAGCTCCCTTGTAGGTGCCAAAACTAACACTGTTGGGCCAGACCTTGTGTTGTTTTGCAGACGCTTAATATGCACAAATCCAGGAAGTAGGTACCCAAGAGTTTTTCCAGATCCGGTCTTTGCAATAGCTACAACATCTTGACTCTGCAAGGCAATTGGCCATGACTGGGCTTGGATTGGCGTTGGACTTGAGAATCCAGCACGTTGTATCTGGAGACAAGAAAAGGGAAAAAGAAAGCAAAGGCATACAAAATAAGAATAACAATACGAATAATATGTACTACATACATCTGCTACAATTTCCCTTTTTTAACTCTTTGTAGTGAAAATAACAAATAATTAACAATGCGTGAGGTCAATTTAAATTCGTACAAAAGAAAGTGCGTTCACAACACGTAGACTTGCGGACGTAAGGTGAAGTAGAAAAGACTCTAACAGAATCCCTGGAGGCAGGCTCGCTCGGCCATGGAAAGTTCATCCACAGGCCCCTTCCAGCAGCTGCCAACCGATCCTATATCTGAACATTGACAGCCCGGGCGAGACCTCCATAGTCAGGCCCCAGAAGAGGTCCACCATCCATGGGAGGAGCCTTTCCAAGAATTGGACGCAGAGCAATGAATCGGCCGACAGGGGTGCCCCTTTGCGCCATGGGCAACCCCCGGCAGGGAGTGAGCCACCTTGGGTGTCCAACCACCCTCGGCAGCTCCATCAACGACAAGTGCCCTCAGCCTGTCGCACTTATAGATTGGACGAGGGCGCGTGAGGCAGCGTACGACATTAGCTCCACCTCGGAGCAAATATCGCATCTGCCACAGAGATGTAGATAAGTAATTGAGACTTGCAGCCGGCCCTGATTTAGCACAATCAAGCAAATATAGAGAAACAAGCAAGCAACTAGAGCGCATGTGTCCATTATCTGCCATGCTCCCCAAACTGGGAGACCTTGATCCCTCGCATGCAACTCTGTTTGGTTTAGTGTTAGACCTTGGGTGATTGTTCATCACCAAGCTTATGCATACCTCCTTGAGGATTTCGGGCGGAAAGCCACCAGACTCAAACGCAGTTATGGGAGCAGGCACGTTATCCCCCTGCAACAAGCAGGCCAACCAACAAGTAGGTACTAGGTAAGTAAACATGATACGAGCAAGATGTAACGGGAGAGGGAGAGGTGGCAGATCCCTTACGATGACGGTGATCTCGTGGCGTCGGCGGTACGCCTCGGTGGACGGATCATCGGCGGCAACGGCGGGAGCGGCGGTGGGAGGAGGATGGTGGTGGGAAGACGCCGACTTGGAGGAGTTGTGCTCGTCGTGGCGCCGGTGGTCGCGGTCGCGGTCCCTGTGGTCGCGCCGAGGCGGGGTGCGGGAGCGGGATCGAGATCGGGACCGGTCACGTCGGTCGCGGCCGCGGGGAGGCGGAGGTGGGAGCGGAGGCGGCGGCGGCGGGAGCTGGTCCTCGGGGGGCAGGGGCTTCTCGTACTGGGTGACGTTGGTCTCCGGGTTCCAGTAGTAGAGGTAGCCGGTGGTGCCATCAACCAGCCCGCGCCACGGCTTCGGGAGCGACGGGTCCTCCGGCGCGTACCGCGGGGCAGCGGTTCCCGACACGCGGCCGGTCGAGCCGCTCCCTCCCGACATCGCCGCCGGCAGATCTGGCCCGATCTCTGGTCTCCGACGAGGCCGGGGAGCGGATTCGCCGGTAGAGGTGGAGATGTCGTTCGCGGCGTCGGCGGCGACGGCGGCGAGGAAAGGGAAAGAGAGAAGCGAGGGTTTGGCTTCTTCTTCTTTCTTTCTTTTTTCCCCCTAACGTTTTCTGCGTACCTCGCGTTTTATTGTCGTGAATTTTTGCGGTGGTCCAGTTCTACGAGTTCTTCCGGCTTCAGGCCCATAGGCAAGAGAAGGCCCAAGTTGGCTCTTCTCACTGTGCTTTCATCTACCTCTTTTCATCTTTTTTGGTAGTACTACTTCCATGTAGATCCAAGATCCAATCCAAAAGTGAATAATTATTGCTATTAACATGTAGATACTATTTGCATATATAGTAAATTGGATGGATTTCCCACGTAACACTTAGGGCCTGCCAGGAGTTATGAAATTTTTCACACTTGTATATTTATGGGCACAAAAAAAACACTTGATTACACTTGGATTTATTTTCACTTGTAAAAACTTCCATATTCTATTTGGGTATTCCCCTTATAAATATTGCATATAACATCAACTCAAGCTTATCTTGTATGAAATAAACACAATATTTTGGAACCTAGCATTCTTTTAGAAACACGGGAACCTAGGATTTACAGAAATAACATTGATAAAACAGAAAATGAGGGGGCGGGGGGGGGGAGGGTTGGAGAACCATAACTTGATCATATATAGCTGAACCTATTCTCCCAAATTCATGAATAGAACTTCTGAATGTTTTTGGACTACTGGTTGCCTTGAGCATATAAAGTACATCTAATTTGGTAAGTTAAGTACATGGAAAATTCTACAAATTACATCTCAAGTGCTGAACTGCGAAATGTTCCAGGAACGGAGCATGTTTCTGAATAAATGCACTTTTCGATTCATCTATCAAGGGTCTCCCCGTCCTGATTGAGTGAAGTGAAACTTGACCATGTGGTTAGCCCTAGTCTGTCATTTTGCAGAGGTGGCTCCTTGTCCAGATGAAGAATCAGCAACAAGCTGGGCATAATAAGTAGAAGTTTTCGATTCCAGTAGGATTTTTCTAAGATGCTTGTCTTGGAGATGTTCCTGCAAACAATAAAAATGTGGAACAATTGGCCATTAGTTAAGTGAAAAAAAGCAACATAAAAGGAATAGAATATAAACTCAGATGCCTGTAAAATGCAAAATAATGTGATAAGACTTGCGAGGAATTACTTATGTAAAACCGAAGAAAGCCTGGTTAATGTTTAAGGTTTAACACAAAATTTGTGACGAACACCATCAAACGGTCATCACTTTTGTCAAAATTAAGATAAATTTGTCAAACTCAATTCCTGATCACAGTTATTCTGGTAACTATTCTAAAAGATTTAGGATAGCAGAATAGACAATTAAATAGACAAATAACACAAATGTAGGCCGACTTACAAGGAGTCAAATTCCAAGCTTGTTTACTTTCTTCTTCAACCACAAACCACGAAGTCTTGGTTTATAGCATAGGAAGATCTCACGGTTTTATTGCATCCTTGAAAACATCGGAGGCATAGATCTTGACCTCATCGGACACATCATCCATCGCTTGTAACACTTCAAAACATCTTGAAATTGAGTACTCATTTCCTTGCTTTGAAGCTTGCTCCTTCATGCTAGCATGTTCTTTTCTGAATTCAAAATAAGCAGCCATTGTTTCTTCAATGCGTGGTGCCGATGTACCTTTTTGTTTCTTGGGTCTTCCTCTTTGTGCTCCAGCACTCCCAGTTCTTGAATTTGGATAATCGTCACCTCCTCGTTCTTGTTGATTTGATTCATTATCTTCAACATCCAATCGCTTTCAAAGATGGCGATTTTGAAGTTCATTCTCTACACTCCTTCCAATATCTTTCATTCTTTGACAAGAGTACATAGTGTTCTCTTCTTCATCTTGTATGTCATTCTCTAAATCTTGCCTTTCAACTTCATGCATTCTTGGAGGAGAATTCATGTTGTCCTGTTTTTCCCCAATGCGAGCTCTTGAATCAAATCTTGCATCCCATGAGTGTTTTGTAGTGATGCTTGCATCCCGTGAGTGTTTTCTAGTGATGCTTGTATTTGCAACATTAGATGGTTGACTAGAAGTGAAGCAATGTTTTCCTTCCGCAAATTGTCCTATTAAGACATCAAAGATGAGAGGATTATAGAATGGAATGCCAACTTAGATTATTACTCATTTGTAAACTCTAAAGTACTTTTGAAGCTAGTAGACAACACCCAATTCAGCATCCAATTCGTTAACAACCTTAGAACCAATTCGTTAAGAGCCAATGAATGAGAGGACTACAGAATGGATATTACCTTCATACAAGAGATCTAATGACTCAAACAATGGGAAACTCTTGTTTTCATATCTTCTTAGCCTAGAGTCCTCCTACATAATGATAGAACAATTCAAGTATAAATAGAAAAATTCTAATTGGACACAAAGAAGATTCACAATTAAAAAAACAAGAAGCTTACCTCGATTATCTCATCCCATTTTTCAGATGTGGTGTTAATCATGGATGCATTTTGATTCCATGAGACACCGCTACGATTGCGAATGGATCTAATTGCTTTGTAGTCTTTCTTCAATTGAGCTTCTTTATCTTGAATTTGAGCTTTAGAAAGTTTTGCTTCTGGAAAGAGTTTGTTGAAATCCTTCACAATCCTGTTCCAACCTTCTGAAGTCCATCCATTTTGACCACGATAGTGAGAAACATTGAACTCAAGGAGTACATCAACCAATCCTTTTTCATACTTTGACGTCACCTTGCTCTTTTTGCCATAAAGCCTTAGATAAACCATAAACCACAAGGAACCGTAAATAGTATGAATAAATGGCAAATAAAACTACAGTGTTCGATTTATGACATAAGTACATTGTGACAATTAATAATTAGACAAGCAACATAAAGTATGACATAGGAGAATTTCATACAACTCACAAAATTGTTTTGTTTTATTACAACGAGTACAAAAGTAAATAAAGTAAAACACAGAGATTTATCATAATTGCTAATGAGATCTCCTTTGTACTCTCCGCTTCCTACTTCTTTCATAATCTGCCCACATCTTCTTTGCAATCTCATCTCTCAAAGCATTACCCATGTTCCTTTCATTGTTCAATGGCACAACATCATCTCTGTATCGGTCATCTCCACTAGGTAGATCCACAAATTTATCTGAAGAAATGTTCATTGTTTGGTCACTTAACCAATTTTCATCACCTTTATAGCTCTGGATTATATTATGCAACGTAGCAGTTACTGCTGGAATTTTCACTTGAGTTTCTATTGGGTAAAATGTTGCAACTTTTAAGACAGGAAATCGCATCTTTAGGATGCCAATAGCACGCTCTATATGGTTGCGTAGGCGGGCATGACGAAGGTTGAACAACTCCTTATAGTCCCTTGGTCGGCAATTGCCCAGTCCTTGTTCCTTGATATGGTATCGGACTCCTCGATAAGGAGCAAGAAAGAATGGTGTGTTTGCATAGCCCCCATCAACCAGATAGTACTTGCCCCTAGGTACTCGAAATCCAGATTTAATGGCAGAATGTAACACCCCTGCATCTGATGCGGACCCTTACCAACCAGTAGAAACATAAACAAAATTCAAATCAAAGTCACAAGCAAACATCACATTTTGAGAAAGAGTTCCTTTTCTATTTCGATATGGAGCAGCCTCACTATCCGTCATTGTGATAGGGACATGAGTACCATCTATTGCCCCTATACAGTTCTGCAAGAAACAAGACCTTATTACTAATTGAGGAATAAGATGAGAGGGTAAAAATTCCTAAATTATACTGACATGGATTACATGTACCTCAAAGTAAGGCCAAAATTGTGGAGTCGATGATATTTTCCAATGAGTCTCAGTGGATGGAGGCTTGATAAATTCATAGGTCAATGAAGTGATCGCCTCAAAACATGCCCCAAGATGCCTATGTATAGTCTCAGGACTGTGCTGAAATCTATCGATCAATGCTCGAAAACTAGCATTCCGTGCAAGCATATACATGAAAATGCCTAGTTGCTCCTCCACGGTGACACCTATTATGCAAAAGATTTTTTGATCTAAGATAGTCTGAGAGTGTTTGGAAAATATGGGGTTCCATTCGAAGATTTTCGTAACATCGGCTTGGATGACCTTCAAGAAGTTCAGTAATATATTCTGCTCCAGTAAGTTTTGATGTATGACATGGAGTTTTAGTTATGGTGGAAGCTGAATATAATGCATGCAAAATAAGTAGCATCATATCGTCATCTTCCTCTTCCTCGGACTCAGTAAGAGTAAGGTCTTTCATATCAACTAGCACTCAAGAACCTTAAATTTTAAAAATGAAAAATTGCCACTCAGTAAAAATAGAAAGTTAATAAACTAATATGCAAACAGCCAAGACAATAACAAACTGAGTTTTATGACATAAGGTATTGTGGACAAACAGAAGCAAACATGTCAGAAATCACATCTGAATATAATGCTGGAGCTGGAGCTAGAGGAGATGGAAATCAATAGTTTTTGAAGTAAAGGTAAAGACACGAGAGTAAAGTAAAGAATCGAGAGAGCAAAGGAAAGCTCTCATTCAACGAGATCATTACCAATGAACCGGAACAGAAATCAGAGTGATGAGGATTTGCAGATACCCAACAGTTTGAACAAATTTGACAAACCAAGGGTCAGAATAGACAAGTCACTACAGTTTAAACATGCAGCTATATTCAAAGTAACAATCAAGATTAAGACGCAGAGTTAAAATTGTGTCCAGGATAAGATATGGATGAAATAACACCTCTAAGAGATACAACAATATGTGAATTACTCAAGGGTTTAACTAGATTTTATGATTTCTGTACATCAACTGTAACTCGAATTGATCATGCATCAATTGTTATTGTGTCAAAGATTGACACTGATGCAGAATTCCCACAATAAGAGAGACACCAACCCACACTTAAGACATAAAAGCATTCTGAGTGTTCTAAACATGGCATAACTATTATTCTAAAATCTAAATATAGTGGAGACATTAATTCGAGCAAAGATTAGCTTTTGTTACCATGAGAAACACTATGAATGCTTAACCAAACATAGGCAAGGGGCACACATCCTACAAAACTTGCCTAAAACTTCAGCAAAACCCTGTACAAGATCCACTCATATCAGCTATTAAATTATGTCTGCTATCCTACTCCTATCATAAGAAACACCTAGCCCAGCCTGCTCAGTTCTAACTTCTAACAAAACCAAGGAAGCCTAAATAAATTGTACTAAGTATCCTCAAGCACATCTAAGTTACAAAGACACCTAGTGATTTCACAAGCACAAGTGATTAGCAACAATTCTTTGCAACAAGGCACTCAAAAGAAACAAGCAACCTCCTCCTCTTCCTCAGGAAGGATCAAGCAAGAGATGCTAACTCAGGAAGGATCAAACAAGAGATGCTAGACAACAACAACCTCCTCCTCTTCCTCCTTATGCATCAAA
Organism: Otatea glauca; assembly: GCA_036346275.1. Taxonomy (NCBI): domain Eukaryota; kingdom Viridiplantae; phylum Streptophyta; class Magnoliopsida; order Poales; family Poaceae; genus Otatea; species Otatea glauca. The sequence continues at coordinate 19,366,320 of CM070712.1, read as the reverse complement.
ACCATCTGATCTGATCAAGCAGGAATGGGAATGGGATGATTGATTGTGTCTTGAATTAACAGCGCATCATTAATTCTCCATTTCAATTATTGGATGCATGGTTAAAGGAACTAAACAAGAAATCTACCAAAAGGCATATTGTGATAGGTATTAGTTGGGAAACAGAACTTTTTTTCCATCTTCAAGTATTTGATAGTCAATTCAAGAAAATGTATTGCAATTTGGTAACTTAAGATCAGTCAGATGATCATACTAACAAATAAACAGGCAATACACATAACGATATGCAATTAACAAATCAATCTACAGAATTGGAATTGTACTTAAATTGACCCCAAGTTATAATGAGATGAACCTAAATTTGCCAGAACAAGAATAATCTAAATGCAATGACCTAAATTTGCCAGAACAAGAATAACCTAGTGTGTCAGCCCTCCACATTGTCCATACTGCTCATGTTTGCAATGGATTTGGACAGCGCTTGTATGAAACTTTGTATCTAAAAAATATCAAGCTAATCTGGTCGAAGAGAGGAGAGGTAAGGCCCAGATGATCTGGTTGGAGAGAGGAGAGATGAGGCCTAGCAATTTTGTACCTAGATCTGGTTGGAGGGAGAAGAGGTGAGGCCGATGTAGTCGCCGAGGTGTCGCGCCACCGTTGCCGCCGATCTCAACGTCGGACCGCCGTCACCTCCACTCTCAAGATGAGCCTGATGATTGGAGAGAGGTGAGGCAAGATAGCCACTGATTGGATCAAAATCAAAGAGGGATGACGTAGGGGACCTTGCCGTCGCGCTCGCCGTCGTCGCCGATGAAAGTTGCAGCAACAGTCGCCCTCGTTGCCGTCGAGATCGCCGCTGCCGTCGTCTTCTAGGGTTCATCTCGAGTCGACGACGCGACTCGCTAGTTGCAAGCGAGCGATTCGCTTCGTTCGCATCGTAAAGAAAAAGTAGCATCTGGGCCGAGACAAAATTTCCGACCACTTCGGCCTAATCCAGATGTAAAATTTTTAGGATACCGGTCCATCCAAGAGCAATTTTTGAGCCCAACACGGAAATTTTTTTGGGCTGTAATTTACACTCATTTTGGGCTAAAAACCAGGCTCCCAAGCAGGCCCTTAGGTGTAATGAAGCAGTCGTAAACATGTAAAACAATATCAGTAGGTGTGTTGAGGGAAAAGAAGGGAAAAATGTGATGAAAGTAAGAAGCTACCGATCAGGCACATACTGAGAAGAAGGCTTTTGATACCTAAAAAAACAGACACCTAACCATTCGTTTTAAAAACACAACTATACAAAAATGCCATAAAAACAAGTAGAAGATCTAAATTATGGCGCTCTTTGGAGTCTCCAAACAAAAAAGAAGAAGAGAAGATCCACATGCCCCTCCATAAGTGACTTGCATTGTCGTATTACCCCTACATTTTAATCTGGTTTGTTTAGCCCATGTAAATGGATATCATGTCTATAATCCCTTCATTTGTTATCTTCTTGTCACTTCCTTTGTCATCTCGCACATGTAAGGACGAGGATGTGTAAGATAGAGGATGCCGACTAGAGGGGGTTGAATACGCGGCTATAAAATTTCTTCTACGATTAATTAAAATCTCGTCTAAGTGCGTGTATGTCAAAACCTAAATGATAATAGATGCGAAAGCGACAAACTAAGGTTTTGACAATTAAAGCCTAAGTTAACTAGGCTCACTAAGTGCAATAACTATTTATGTCTCTAACAATAATTTGCAATCTTAAATACAAGCAATCAAACCATCAATTCTATGAATATAAATTGATTTAGTATAAATAAAGAATAGAATACAAATCACAAGAGACACACCGATATTTTACCGTGGTGTTCGGAGACTTGCCAGTCTCCCCTAATCCACGTTGAGGCAAGCCCAAACCACTTTGGATCAGCTCTACGAATTGAGTACCCGCCTCGATTCCACTAGTGATAGCTCTTTCCCCCTTCGGGTAGGTGAGCTCCAACTTTCACAACTCGTCAGGCATTCTCATAATCTTCTTTGAGAAGGTCACCGAACCAACAACGCCTCCACGCCGTCTAGGTGTCGGCAAACACCAAGAGTAACAAGTCAAGCCCTCTACCTTGAGCTCCACCAAGTGCAACACATGCACAAGGCTTCCCTCAAGTGCAACACATGCACAACAGTTCCCAATCCACTTCTAATTGCAACATATGCAATTAGAGCTCACTCTTAGCTAAAAAACCAAATTAGAGAGTACAACACATGCACAACTCAACCACAAAGAGCTATAAACTCATCAAAATCCCAACAACACCAAAATACCAGCCCCCAAAGCTTCTTATATAGCCTTCACAAGAAAAATTAGCCGTTAGGGGGCAAAATAGGCAAAAATGCTCAAGAAACCCGGTCATACCGCCCTAGGGCCGGTATGACCACTCCTCAGATGCCAACGGCTAAAAAACTAGCTGTTACTCAGAAAATCCGGTCATACCGGAGGTGGTCCGGTCATACCAGACCCCAAAAATTTCATACCCCTTCTCTGGAAAAAATGCACCGAAGTGACCCCGGTCATACCACTGGCCGGTATGACCGGAGTGAGCTCAGTCATACCACTACTACAGTTACGAAAAAGTTCATAACTTTTTACTCCGAACTCCGATTTATGTGATCTTGGACTCTAAGCTAAGCTTATCATAAGGGCTACAATCTCTACCCATTTTCAAGATTTAAGCAACCATAGATATTTTTAAATATCACAAAAACAAAACTCTAATGTAGTCATTCAAGTCTAAAATCTGATTTTTCGAAATCCCTCACATAGATTTGATCAAGGGCATGACTACAAGCTAGCAAGAGTCAGTAAGATCAAATATTGAGTCATGTGATGATCAACTTATGATCAAAACAATTTTGCAAAATATATTTGCAAAATCTAATCACATGCTCCAATATCAAATGCATGAACACCAATATTTTGCAAAACACATTTGCAAATATAAATCTTGTAAACAAGAGCAATCAAGATCATATCTTTGAGCCATGTGATGATCAACACATGATCAAACCAATTTGCAAACATATTTGCAAACTCTATTCACATGCTCCAAGATAAGATTCAATTAAACTATATTTTACAAAAACTCATTTTGCAAACACAAAGCATAAACCTATCTTAGCCTTTGTGATGATCAACGCTTAATCAAGTCACAAGCTAAGACTCCGATGTATGAGCTCTTTATTTGCAACACGTGCAAATATCTAGCTCCATACAAACAACCACTTAAACCAACTTGCATAAGATATCTCCCTTTTGCAACAGATGCATATCCATAGCTCCATACAAAAACCAAATTGATTAAGATTCAATAAAAAGCAAGCATGAGCTCCCTTATTTGCAACACATGCAAATACTTAGTTCATGCAAGAACCAACCAAGAGAGTGAGCTAGAGTGAATCGGATTGGGTTCATCAACACATGATGAAGCTCAAGCAATAAGACTCGACCCCTCTTAATAGTACGACAACCTATCCTAGCAACCTGGTCTCCCATCCAAACGTCGAGACCGATAAAAGACTAGGAACACATCCTTAGCCCTAGCTAGTTATACCTGCACATCCACTTGGAGCTTTTATGATTTTCATCATCTTCTCTCCAAGCCGTGTCCTTTCTTCTTATTCATCAACACATGATGAACCTTCTCTAGCTTCACTTCACTTCGGGATTCATCCTTGAAGCTCATTAACACATGATGACGTTTTCTTTTTCCCGATTCTTTATTTTCTTGGACTCAACCTACTTCACAACTCATGAAAGATTGTTAGTCCACAAACACGGTTGCCTCAATCATCAATTGCACTCCATTAACACATAATGGATGCCCCACGATCGATTGAGCACAACTCTAATCAATTTTAATGATTTAAAGGTATCTTGAGTACTTTGATGCAACTAATGCTTCATTATACTCAATAACTTTTCGCTTGTCCTTAACCAACGAAGAAACACCATCAACACATGATGAAACGTTCTTTAATTGATTGAAAGACAACCGAACTCAATTTAAATTTCATTTAAATTGACATGAGTATATATTAACTACACAAGTTTCATATACTCATTTTGATGGTTACTAAGTAATGATCCAAATTATGTTGGAGTGGTGGAAAGGGATCAATACTCTTAATACCATCAACAATAGAATAAACTCCATTAAATATGTGCATATAAATAATTGAACTTGGAATCAATATGCACATAATCAATCTTAGATAGTATTTGAGTTTATCCTATATTAACATGAGTATACTAAAACTACACAAGTTACATATACTCAAAGGATTGTTTCAAAGTAATGATCCTTGATATAGAAAGATGAAATAGATCAATACTATTGAAACAAAGGTAAAGTATGAACTCCCCCTAAATGTGTGCATTCATGTATGTATGGAATTGAAACATTAATGCACATCTTGAGGTCTAAATAATGGTAGAGTTCATCCTTTAACTTGAATCCAAAATATGCATTAAGATATCATGAAATGAATACGAGTGCATACCTTGAGTTTTTCATTTTTCAATGAGATGAGACAAATCAAAGATATATTCAATAAAAGAGTTAGTCTCATATTTGGATTTATCAATATGATCATGAGTATTGTATCCAAGGAATGCAACAAGATATATAATATGACCTCGAATGCATACCTTTGATATTTTCATCTTTTCCATCCAAAAGAGACTAATAAGAGTTAAGCTCAACAAAAGAGTTAGTCTCATAAAAAATTTGTCATTAATTAACAATTGAGACTAATCAATATTATGATTATCAAAAGGATTAGTCTCAATATTAGATTTGTCATTAATACCAAAACCAAATTAATGGAGCTTGAACTTTTAGGATGCCGACTAGAGGGGGGTGAATAGGCGGCTTTTAAAAATTACTCTACGAATTTTTACAAAACAATTCACCCCTAATTACCCTTATGCTAAAACCTTAACAATGATTAATGCGGAAACGATAAACTAAAGTTTTGACAATTAAAGTCTAAATCAACTAGGCTCACTATGTGCACTAACTAATTATGTCTCTAACAATAATTGCAATTCTAAAGACAAGCAATCAATCAATTTAATATTATGAATATAAATTGCTTGAATGTAAATTAGCACAAGAAAGCAAACCACAGGGAGACACAATACTTTTTACCTTGGTGTTCAGAGACCTACCGGTCTCCCCTAATCCACGTTGAGGTAAGCCCAAACAAATTGGACTGGCTCCAAGAATTGAGTACCCATCTCAAATCCACTAGTGGTAGCTCCTTTTCCCTCCCGGGTAGGTGAGCTCTAACCTTCACAAACTTTGTCGGGGCTTCTCACAACCTCCTTTGAGAGCTCTCGCGCACGACGCCGCTACGCCGTCTAGGTGCCGGCAAACATCAAGAGTAACAAGTCAAGCACTTTAGCTTGAACTTCACCTAGTGCAACACATGCACTCCGGTGACCTCCTAAGTGCAACACATGCACTAAGATCCTCCTCAAATGCAACACATGCACAAGAGACTCTCAATCCTCTTCCTAATTACAACATATGCAATTAGAGCTCACTCTTAGCTCAAGAAGCAATTAGAAGAAGGCAACACATGCACTTCACTCTCACAAACACCCAAATGAACCAGCAACAGCAAATGCCCCCCAAGGCCTCCTTTTATAGCCTCCAAGCCAAAACTAGCCGTTGGAGAACAAATCTGGAAAAACATAGAATTCCCGATGCTCTTGCCCAATCTGGTAGGGTAGCACCGCCTGTGCCAATGGCTACAAAACTAGCCGAATTCTGAAAAATGCAGTACCGCCAGCGGGAGTGGTGCTCTTTGAGCGGTAGCACCGGCCTTGGACCCTGGTAGCACCAGACTCGAGTCGACTACAAAAACACCTCCTCTAGAATTTTCACACCGGCCAGACCAGGCTACCATGGGCGGTAGTACCGGACCGCCAGACTACCCAAAACACCCTCTCTATAATTTCCACACCAAGGGTTCATCCGGTAGCACCAGGCTACCATGATCGGTAGCACCAGCCTACCTGAAACCCCAAAACACCCTCTCGGGTTTTCATACACCGCACTAGGGCCGGTGCTACCGCTCGGCCGATAGCACCGGGCTACCATGGCCGGTAGCATCGGCCACCCAGCTTAGTGTAACATCCCAAAATTTGCTTTTATTATTACTTTATTACTATTTGTGCATTTGGTGATTTTTTTGGATTTATTGGAATTAATTTTAAATTATGTATATTGGGCCCTTTTGTGAAAATTAATTAAATATATGCAAAGTTAATATAAAGTTTTGCCAAAAATATTTTATTTGAGTTTAAAACGTCTCAAAGTATTTATGACAATTTTCTTGGATTTTTCCTAATATGTTTATCGCCTAAAACTAATTAAATGAATATCTAAAATTATTTTAAAAAGAAAAACCTGCGAAAATCTAGGAACAGTAATGGGCCGAGCCCATGTACTGTGCGAGCCCGGCCGCATTGGCACAGCCCATCCATTCACGCCGTCGGCCCGTTAGCCCAGATCCGAACCGCAGATCGTAGGATCCAAATCGGACGGCTAGGAGTTGATGATGAGGTTTCCTTTTGAGTCCAGCGTTGGCGACCGTCGGATTGAGATCGCACGGTGGGTATCAAGGCATACACGTTCGGGACTCCTCCGGATATGGATCGTTGCGAAAAACGCGTGATCGGTTGAGATCGTCTACGTCTTCTATTTTCTGTTGTATATTTCTTAGTTTATATTTCAAGTCTAGCCCTGCGTGGCTTAATAATGTAAGTTGGTAATAAGATCATACACTTAGTTATATCAATAAATGGAGTCTTATTATTATTATCGTTAAGTATGATGTGATATATACCAATGTTAAGCTATGTGCACTAGCGCTGATCCTGGGACTAGTGCGGTAAACACAATGGGTCCGAATCAGTGGATTCGGTCCTTACACTTAGAAACAGATTTTTCACCAAAAATCTTTTTTTTTTCAAATCAAATATCAATAATGATTGATTCTTTGAGCCATGTGATTATCAACACATGATCAAGGCAATTTGCAAAACACATTTGCAAACCCTATTCATATGCTCCAAAGAATCGCATTTAAACACAACTTATTTGCAAAACACATTCGCAAATAAACCGAGAACCTATGAGATCAATCCTCTAGCCATGTAAGGATCAACGCATGATCCCGACACTTTGCAAAATACATTTTCAAATGCCAACACGTGCTCTAGGATTGAAACCCATAACTTCTAGTTCATTTGCAAATAACAACTCCAACCACTTAAAAACAAATCTTGAGCCATGTGATGATCAACTCATGATCAAGTCAATTTGCAAAACGCATTTGCAAACTCTATTCACATGCTCCAAGATAAGATTCAATTAAACTATATTTTGCAAAAACACATTTTGCAAACTCAAAGCACAAACCAAGTTTAGCCTTATGATGATCAACACATGATCCAATCACAAGCTAAAACACCAAAGCGTGAGCTCTCTATTTACAACATATGCAAATCTTAGCTCCATGCAAACCACAACTCAAATTCAAGTGCATGAGCTCTCTATTTGCAACACATACAAATCTCTAGCTCCATGCAACCACTTTAAACCAAATTGCTTGAGCTCTCTCCTTTTGGAACACATGCAAAACTTAGCTCCAAGTAATAACCACATAATCAACATTGCATAAGCTATCTCCCTTTTTGCAACACATGCAAATCCATAGCTTCATGCAAAAACCAAATCAATTAAGATTCAATAAGAAGCAAGCATGAGCTACCTTATTTGTAACACATGCAAATACTTTGCTCATGCAAAATACAATGCACGAGCTTCACCCATTCGCAATACATGCCAAATGGTTAGCTCCATACAACAACCAATCAAGAGAGTGAGCTAGAGTGAACCGAATTGAGTTCATCAACACATGATAAAGCTCAAGCTAAATGACTCAACCCCTCTTAATAGTACGTCACATAACTAGCAACCCGGTCTCCCATCCAAACACCGAGACCGATAAAAGACTATGAACACATCCTTAGCCCTAACTAGTTATACCTTTGCCTCTAGCGATCCTCTTGGAGCTTTTATGATTTCCAATCATCTTTTCTTCGGGATCAAGTCCTTCTTCTTGTTCATCAACACATGATAAATCTTATAACTCTTCTCTTCACTTCGGGATTCATCTTTGAAGCTCATCAACACATGATGACTTCTTCTTCCCGGTTCTTTATTTTCTTGGACTCAACTTACTTCACAACTCATTGAAGATTGTTAGTCCAACAAACATAGTTGTCTCAATCATCATTTGCACTCCATTAACACATAATGGATGCATCCAAGATCAATTGAGCACAACCCAAATCAATTTAAATGATTAATTGTGCCTTGAGTACTTTTATGCAAATAATGCTTCATTATACTCAAGAACTTTTCGTTTGTCCTTAATCAACAAAGAAACACCATCAACACAGGATGAAGCGTTCTTTGATTTGATTAAAATACAACCGAACTTAATTTAAATTTCATTTTAATTGACATGAGTATATATAACTGCACAAGTTTTATATACTCAATTTGATGGAAAGTAATGATCCAATATGTTGGAGTGATGGAAATGGATCATTACTTTTGAGGCCATCAACTATAGAATATACTTCATTTAAATATGTTCACATAACTAATTGAATATGGAATCAATACGCACATAATCAATCTTAGATTGCATATGAGTTTATCCTATATTAGCATGAGTATACTACAACTACACAAGTTACATATACTCAAAAGATTGTTTCAAAGTCTTGATCCTTTATATTATATGGCAAGAGGACATGGACCAATACAATTGAAACATCAAGTTAAATTATCAAATCCCCCTAGATGTGTGCATTCATGTATATATAGATTTGGAAATATAATGCACATATTTAGACTAAGGCAATGGAAGAGTTTATCTTTTAACTTGAATCTTAAGTATGCATTAAGACAATAGAGTGAATACAAGTGCATACCTTGGGTTTTCCATTTTCTATCCAAATTTGAGACTAATAAGAATGAAGCTCAATGAACATGTTAGTCTCATAATTATTAGATTTGTCATTAAACAAGAATTAAACATTAATATAAAATCAATCACCAAAACTAATGGAGCTTGAACTTACAGCACCCAATGCCAGCCTCATGGCCTCCCGCTACTTCCTCCTCGCAACCATCCTCTCTTATCCATGCTATGTGCGGATGATTGTATGTTCTCTTGCTTCTAGCTCCTTCCAACCATTCAAAGGGCCATCTATGGTTGTTCATACCTTAGGCAACACATACGCCACATCAAATGAAGTCTTTTTTGATCAATGGACTATCGGTTGTATCAACCTAGCCATCCTCATGAGGGGTATGCCCTGAGTTGGCATGGGAAAGAGTATGAGGTAGACAATGACAAATAGGGACCATTATGGATCAACAATTCACTTATATGAGGATTAATGACCAAAAATAAGATTTAGAGAGGAAAGTGAGAGTGCAAGTGACTTATATGAGGTTTATGGATTTCCCCCAACAAACATATCGATTTTTGTGCGATCTCACATGAGGTCCTAAAGTTTTAAAATGATTTAAGAGCATGAGCAATTGGAACTACTCGATGAACCCTACCTAAGGTAGGCCAAGCTTTGGCAAAATATATAATGCAAGCGATAATTAGTCAAATAACAAGTGGAACTGTAATAAAAAAAGATAATAAAAAACTAGAATTATTTCAATGCTTCGGCTTTACATGTTTGGTTTGTAATTAGGTTCTAATTTGATATTCTAGTACTAGGTTATGAGAAGACATCATATAGCTTGTCGGGGATCGGTACCCTCGCCACGTGTAAGCACCCCCCCGGGTCTCGTGGCAGTTTCCCACGAGCTCGGGGGCTTGTCTCTGACCTAGAGAGTGCTCTCCCTCAGCCTAGGCTCGGGCCCAGCGAGCTCGGGCTCGAGCGCAAGGACAGGGACCCGGCTCGACCTCAATGCCACGACCTCACACCTCCCGGGCTAAACGGCATTTGTAATAATTTGTCTATCTCGTGTAAGAACTCTCCCCTGCGTGGGAATCAGTGCTAAATCTACCCCTGCGTGGGAACTAGGACCGAAAAACTCCTGTCAACTCCCAACGACTACCGTCATCTCTCAGCGACTCTTGTCGACTCACCGTGGTCACCTGATGTCATCTTCGCGACCAGGTGGCGCGAGCTCCCAGAGGGCTATAAGAAAAGGGACTCTCGTGCCGGAACACAGAGACCAGGAGAAGAGACGCTCCCACTTGTATTCTCCCACCGAGCTTCATATACATCTTTCGCCTCAAGGCAAGACTGGAGTAGAGCTGTTACATGACCTTGGGGGCTCGAACCAGTATAAACCTCGTGTTCATCGCTTCTTCCCCGACATACATCCCACGACGCACGCCATTCCCGAACGAGTACGACCTCGGGCCTCGCCCTCACACGATCTACTCACATCTCCCCTCTGCGGTCGGTGGTTCTGATTGTCGACGCTGGCGCCCATCGTGGGCTCGAGTTTCGCTCGTTCGGAGTCCATTGCTTCAGCGTTGCCAGCACCTTCGGCTTTGACGACAACATGTCACATTCGGCAAGCCTGGACTCGGATGCGGTTCCTGAGTGCCAAGGCTCCACCTCTATGTTCTCGCCTTCGCTGCCGCCGCGCGAGCGCCTGGCCTTCATGGCTGTCAGCCGCGAGGCGAGCTCGGGACAAATGACGGTGACCCAGAAACCCTGGAGGAGGCGCGTCGGTTGGCCCGGGTCGCTATCAACCAGGCCATCACCGCCCTCCGATGGGAGGAATGAGAAGAGCCTCGCACCTCGTCCGAACACCACAGCCCTACCCGCCTGGACGATCCCAATTGGGAACGCTTACGAGACATCACCTGGGCCGATCCTGCCCGGGCAAGGTCGGCTCTCTTTGATGGTCCTCGAGGAGCTTGGCGAGGCGTGGACGAGGTCACCCTCGCGCGAAAAAAGACCACGGCGCCCGAGCCCCACTCCCTTGAAAGCAATGGCAACTCATCGCGCGGGCGCCGCCGCACTCGCCGGCCGACTCCGTACCCGCGGGTCCAGAGTCCGCCGCGACCATCCCCGCCTCGACGGGACCAAGATCTGGTACACGAGCGTGTCCGTTGTTAGCAGAGTGATAGAGGTGCTTGCTCGAGTAGCGACGCGTCTAGAGGCCTTTCTCCAGACATTCCGCCCAGGCGTCAAAGGGTTCGTGATCTCCCGTGTCACTGCCCTAATGACGCTCTTCCTAACTGTCAAGATCGACGCGGGGTACGTCGTCGGCTCGAGTTCGATTACCCCGTCGACCGCGACTCTGACCCTAGCGGCAGCGGCTGCACTGCCTCGGCCTACGGCTGCCAGGCGTACTCCATTGACCTTCATTGGGTGCGCTGGCCAGCCCGGTTCAAGCCCGCCGCGATGGAGCGGTTTGACGGGACCAAGAATCTCGATGAGTTCCTCTCAATCTACTCCACCGCGATTCTGGCGGCCGGCGGGAGTGAGGCCGTGATGGCCAACTATCTCCCTACCGTCCTGGACGGTGCCGCACACACCTGGCTCTTCAACTAGGCGCCTGGCATTTTTCGGTTATGGCGCCAGGTGCGAAGTGCCCTCCGTTCAAACTTCCAGAGCTGCTATGAGCACCCTGGACGAGAAAGAGACCTAGATCGCATCATCCAGGGCAGGGGCGAACCCCTCCGTGACTTCATGCGCCGGTACACCCGTGCGAGAAATTCGATCCCGAACGTCTCCGACGAGGCCATCATCAAGGCTTTCTAGTTCGGCGTCCGGGACAGGCGCCTTACTGAGGACCTGGAGATCACCGCGAACCTTAGCATCAACAAGCTGTTCCGGATGGCGGAACGATACGCGGACGCCAACAACGCCGTTTGTTGGAAGCGTGATTACGACCAGGGCAAACTCGGCCGCATCCCTGGCGAGGCCGGACTGTCTTGCGCCAAAGGTGCTAGCCCGGACCCGCGCGACAAAAAGCGGAGGAGAGACTGCAATACTGGTGGTGGCCAGCTGCGTGTGGTCACCGCAATGGACAGTGGACGTGAGGTGATGGAGGTGCGACAATCCGACCGCAATGAGCCTCGACCTCAACGCGGTCAGCCACGGCCCCAGCAAGCGCAACGCCAACCCCAGCAGGGGCAACGTCGCGCCGGGCCGCAACAGGGACAGCGTCAGGCTGGACCCCAGCGGGGCTGCGCCCGACCTCAGGTCGACGAGGTCCGGCCCAAGTATGACTCAGACAAGTTCTGCCCATTCCATAAGGCCTATGGCCACGACCTGTGGAACTGCAGGACGTGGCAATACAAGCTGGACGCCTTCTACGACAGGCGTGGAGAGATGCCCACGTTTCCAAAGGAAGATGAGCTGCCTGATGGGGGCGATGCCGGCGAGGGCCTGGAAGGCCTGGACTTGGAAGGCCTGGACCTGGAATTCCAGCAGGGCAACCGCCACGTCGACATGATCTTGGACGGTTCATCCGCGTACCAGTCACGACGCGAGCTTAAGGACGCCGCGTGTACTGTGTACCAAGCTTCTGCTGGGAAGCCCACCGACCAGCCTTGCAAATGGGCTGGTACTCCGATCACCTTCTCTCGGGACGACGCTCCCCCGGGAATATCCAAGGACCTCAAGACCGCCTTGGTCGTAGCCCCAACCATGAGCAATACTGTGGTCGGGCAGTCATGGTTGACGGGGGAGCTCCCTCAACCTGCTATTGGCTAGCACGCTGGACCGGATGCAGATTCCCCGATCGAAGATCAGGAGCATAGCGGTCCCCTTTTTCGGCATGAGCCGGGGAGCTCAACCACTTCGCTCGGGCAAGTGGTTCTGACCATCACTTTTGGAGATTCGGCGAATTTCCGCACCGAGTTGATCACCTTTGAGGTGATCGATGGGGATCTCCCCTACAACACCATCCTCGGGCGACCGGCTTTAATCAAGTTCATGGCGGCGAACCACTACGGCCGCCACTGCATGAAGCTCCCGGGGCCCAACGGCGTCATAACCATCCGCGGCGACCTCAAGGTAGCGCACTACTACGAGGAGAAGGCCCTGGCGATAGCTGTTGTGCTGCCCTAGCGGGGTCCCGAGGTGACCCTGAAGAGCACCCGCCGGAAGGCGGTGGTCCAGCCCAGCGGCCCGACCAAAGTCGTGCGGCTCGAGGAGGGCAACCCGAACAAGTGCGTCCACATCGCCGCTCGGCTCGATCCGAAATAGGAGCTCGAGCTCGTCATCTTCCTCCGCAGCAATAAGAGCGTATTCACGTGAGAGCCGGCAGACATGCCAGGAGTCCCGAGGGAGGTGATCGAGCACAAACTACAAACAAGGCCTGGCTGTAGGCCCGTGCGCTAGAAACTGCGATGCTTCTCCCCCAAAAGGTGGCGATAATCAGGGAGCATCTCGACAAGCTCCTGAAGGTGGGCTTTATTCGTGAGATTGACTACTCAGAATGGCTGGCCAACCTGGTGATTGTGCAGAAAAAAGGCAGAAAATGGAGGATGTGCGTCGACCACACGGGTTTGAATTCGGCATGCCCGAAGGATAACTTCCCTCTTCCGCGCATAGATCAGATCGTGGACTCCGCTGCCAACACCAAGATGTTGAGCTTCTTCGATGACTACTCCGGCTACCATCAGATCAAGCTCGCGGCAGGCGAAGAAGATAAAACGGCCTTCAACACTCCGTTCGAGACGTTCTGCTTCACCACCATGTCGTTTGGTCTCCGCAACACTGGGGCAACGTTCCAGCAGCTGATGTCCAGGACCTTCGACCCCCAGATCAACCGGAACCTCGAGGTCTACGTCGACGACATCATCGTCAAGAGCTCTTCCGAGGCTGACCACGTCAATGATCTCGCGGAGACCTTCGCCAACTTGAACAGGCATGGGATCAAGCTCAATCCTGAGAAGTGCGTCTTCGGCGTAACCTCGGACAAGGTACTCGGCTACATGATCGGGGGCTCGGGAGTAGGCCCGAACACAGAAAAGATCGAGAAGATGACCGCCCCGACATCGACAAAACAGGTCCAATGACTCACCGGCCACGTGGCCGCCCTCAGCCGATTCATCTCGAGGCTCGAAGAGCGCGAGCTGCCATTCTTTAAGACTCTATGCAAATCCGGGGACTTCGAGTGGACCCCCGAAGCTCAGCGATCCTTCGACGAGCTAATGGCGTACCTCTCGAGCCATCCGCTGCTCACGACCCCGCAGCCAGGTGAGGTACTGTTGCTCTACCTCGCGGCCACGACCCAGGCCGTTAGTGTCGTCCTGGTGGCTGAGCGAGAGGGTCGGCAGCAACCGATCTACTATGTAAGCGAGGTACTCTATGGACCAAAGGAGCGTTACCCTCAGGTCCAAAAGCTACTCTACGCTCTTTTCATGGCCTCGCGCAAGCTTCGGCATTACTTCCAGGCGCACGCGATGGTCGTGCTGAGCGGGTTCCCGCTAGTCGAAATCCTGAAGAACCCAGAAGCGGGGGGCCGCATTGCCAAGTGGGCCATGGAGCTAGCCGAGTTTGACATCCGGTTCGTGGCGCGCCCCGCCATCAAGTCGTAGACGCTCGCCGAATTTGTAGTCGAGCAGAGGGCGGAGCCCGCCTCTGAGCCCGAGACTGAGGAAGAGGGTCCCTGGACCATGTTCTTCGATGAGTCGAGGTCGTTCAAGCGCTCGGGGGCTGGCATTCTCATCACCACCCCCAGGGGGGTCATCTGAAGTATGTGATCTAGTTCAGCTTTCCCGCCACCAACAACGTCTCAGAATATGAGGCCCTCCTGGGCAGTCTTGAGCGTGCAAGTCACTAGGCGTACGCCAGCTGGTCGTGAAAGGAGACTCCCAGCTTGTCTTCAACCAGTACAACAAGGACTACCAGTGCTCGGAGCCCTCATTGGCAAAGTATCTTGCCGAAGTACGCAAGATGGAGAGGTGGTTTCGGAACCTGGAGGTCAGGTATGTGCCCAGGAAGGACAATTTTGGTGCTGATCTTCTGTCCAAGCTCGAGTCATCCGATGATGAGGTTCCACCGGACGTTATCCTCGAGACCTTGGCGGCACTATCCATCGCCGACCAGGAAGGCTCGGTAGCCCTCCTCGAGAGCGCTCCCTCGTGGATAGACCCGATCGTCAAGTTCCTCGGCCGCGGCGAGCTCCCGCCCGATCCAGCCGAGAGCAACAAAGTCAAGCGTCGTGCGAGCTCATACAGGCTCGTCAACGGACAATTATATCGGCATGGCACCTTGGGTGTTTTGGCGAAGTGCGTCACCCCGGAGGAAGGTAAGTACTTACTTAACGACATCCATTCGGGCCTCTGTGGCGCTCATTCTTCTTTCAGGACCATGGTCGAAAAAGCGTTCCGGATGGGTTTCTATTGGCCGACAACGCTCCAGGACGCTCGGGACATCGTCCGCACATGTCAAGCCTACCAGTTCCATACCCAGAAGACACACCAACCGGCCTACGCCCTCCAGACCATTCCCCTCACCTGGTCGTTCTCAACCTGGGGCCTCGACATCCTCAGCCCTTTCCTTCGGGTGGTCGGAGGGAAGAAGTTCCTGTTCATCGCCATCGACACCTTCACAAAGTGGGTCGAGGCCGAGCCAGTCTCGGTTATCACGGCTCGGGCAGCAGTAAGGTTTTTTCACTCATTTGTGGTTATAAGGTATGGAGTCCCTTGCAGGATCATCACCGACAACGGGACACAGTTCACCAGTGAACTGTTAAGGAATACTGCGAAGACATGGGAACCAAGGTCTGCTATGCCTCGGTAAGTCATCCCCAGAGCAACGAAGCGATCGAGCGCGCCAACGGACAAATCGTCCAAGACTTTAAGAAGCGAGTCTTTGACGAGCTTAAGCGACGGGGCCGGACCTGGTTGGATGAGCTTCCCACCGTTCTCTGGTCCATCCGCACCACACCCAGCCGAGCGACAGGGGCATCCCCCTTTCAGCTCGTCTTCGATGTTGAGATCGTCCTACCTTCCGAGGTCACACTGGGCTCCGCTAGGGTTAGCTCGGTCGATCAGGTCGGCCTCGAGCAAGAACAGTCTCTTGACCTTGCCCTCGCGGAAGAAGTAAGGTGCCATGCGCTGCTACGGTCGGCGCATTACCTGCAAGCGCTTCGCAGGCATGCCTCTCGATCGGTACAACCCAGGGAGCTCCTTGTTGGGGATCTGGTCCTAAGACGGATCCAGGACCGATTCAATACCAACAAGCTATCCCCGCAGTGGGAAAGTCCCTACAGTGTCGTTTCAGCAGATCGCACGGGTGCTTACCGGCTGGCTATGCCCGACGGCAGAGAGCTCGCGAACTCGTGGAATATTGACCAGCTTCGAAAATTCTATGTCTGATGCTCTGTCTTTTTATTTTTACGATGAAATGGTTCCGCTTTATCATCTATGCTTGGTTGTCCTTTATGTCCCTTTGTATCTCGAGCTAACGTGGCTCCAGGTCGTGGTCCCAGGGTTCACCTCTAGAGGGTCAAGCCAGCAGTAAGCCGATTCTTATCGTATCATGGCTTCCCTCTGCGGCAGGGCTCGTTCTGGTGACCACGACCACGAGTTCCCCGACCTCGAGATACTCGGGTTCGGTCTGGCCGCCCCTCGCTCGGAAAAGTATCGCGGTCTTGAGGTATACCTCCAAGGGCCACGACCACAGTAAGCCGACTCTCGTCGCGGTAAGCCGACTATTCCCCTGCAGTAGGACTCGTACCCGAGACCGCCCTTGGTAAGCGCTTCGAGCCGGGAAGCCGACCTAGCGTTGGTCTGCCGTGAGAAGGTCTGTCTTATTGTCCATGCTCACAACGCTCTTTTCGTCTCCTTGTATCCTGAGGGCCGCAACCTCGGGGTGCCCAAGTCTTCGCTCACGCGCCACAGGAATCAAGCTCGGCATAAGTATTAACCCGCAATAAAAGTTCTTCTTCATTGCCTATACTGACACCTCTTTTGCATCTCAAGGGACGCGACGTCGGGTCGCGGTCCCAAGGTCCACCTCAAGTGGGGGTCGAATCCGCAGTAAGCCGACTCTCGTCGCGGTAAGCCAACTATTCCCCTGTAGCAGGGCTCGGGCCGGAGACTATGCTCGGTAAGCGCCTCGCGCCTGAGGTCTGACCTGGTACTTTCCCGCAATAAAGTTCTTCTTTATTGCCTACGCTCACGTCTCCTCGCAGCTCGAGTAACGCAAACTCGAGGCGTGACCATAAGGACCAACTCCAGGGGGTCGAGTCAGTTGTAAGCCGATTCTTATCGCGTTACGACTCCCCCCTGTAGCAGGGCTAGGAACAGAGGTCACGTCGAGAGCTCCTTAACCTCGAGATGCTTAGATACTTTCCTTCATTATTTGTATCTGTGTATGTTTCTCTGCACCCTGAGTGCCTTGGCCTCGGGTCACGGTCTCTAGGTTCACCTCGGGGAGTCGAGGTCGGCGTAAGTCGATCTTTATCGTGGTAAGCCGACCATTCCCC
The DNA here is from genome assembly GCA_036346275.1 of Otatea glauca. Classification (NCBI taxonomy): domain Eukaryota; kingdom Viridiplantae; phylum Streptophyta; class Magnoliopsida; order Poales; family Poaceae; genus Otatea; species Otatea glauca. The sequence goes on along the minus strand of CM070712.1, from coordinate 19,348,759 downwards.
CGCAGACAGCCAGCCAGAGGCCGTCCTCAGAGGGCGCCCTGAGCCTGAAGCGTTCCCGGGCTCGAAGGTCATGGTCTCTAAATTCGCCTCCGGGGAAGCTTCGGCCGCAGTAAGTCGACTATTCCCCCATAGCAGGACTCGAATTGGTAACCGCCCTCAGAGAAGCCCCGAGCTCGAGTATTTTCGAGCTCGACTGACTCGACCTGATGCCCAAAACTTGGCCCAAGCTCAAGTATTCTTGGGCTAGGCCATCTTGACCTAATGCTATGGTTAAGGCTTGTCCTCGATCAAAGGCGTGTCCAATGGCCTGACTCCGCCTTGAGCCCTTTTTTCAGGTCGAGGACCTCCTGCGCCCCGGACCGACGACAAGGATAAGGCGATAAAGGCAAAAACCAAGTCTTCAGCTAAGATTTTCGGCTAAGTCATAAGGGACGCGTTTAAATTTTGAGCACAAAAGAATTTTATTTCTTTTGATCAAAGTTTACATAGCTAACATTTACAAGAGAGGCCGAGTTGTCCCCGCCCCTTTTCCTATCTATTGACCTATCTACAGGTCAGCCATCTCGCGAGCAAGCTTCTCCTGCTCGAGAGTGATGACTCTTGACCTCAAGGCCAGCATCTCGGCTTCAGCGTTAGCGACGTGACTCCGCTCCTCTTGAAGCTGGGCTAGAGCGCTCCTCCCTGTTCGGGTCGCTCGCCCTAGCTTCTCCTCGAGCTCAATCAGCTTCGCCTCGAGCTCGGTAGGGTCCTTGTAGGAGCAGCGGAAAGCTCTGCAACTTGTTTGCGGAGCATCTCCGCCTCCGCTCGGGCGGCCTCGATGATCTCTGTGGCCACCGAGCGGCTGGCCTCGTGGGTCTTCTCGGCCTTCTCACGGATGTTCGCGAGGGCCTCGGCCGACCGCTTCTGCTCAGCCTCGATGGCCTTCGTGAGCTCGAAAGCGTGTTTCGCCTTCAATTGTCAAACCTCCTCTTGCACGTGCGCCGCACTCTCCTTGAGGCTGAGGACGTAATCATCGCAGTCTTCGACCAAGCCGCACAGCACCCGAAACTGGTTGGCGTGGCCGTGCATGACCTCGAGCCCGTTTGCAACCAAGTCCAGGCCATGCAGAAACATGGAAAGGGTCTCAACGGCCATAAAAAAAGAGGGGGAAAGAGATGGGCTCAAGCTCGACTGACCTACTGGAGCCGGTTTTCGAGGCTCACGCGGTCGTCGCCAAGGATCGGCGCGCTCCCCTCGATGGCCCCCCGGCGAGGGATCGGCGAAGCCGGGCGGAGCATCGACCCGGGCTGCCTCGTTCGAGACGGGGGGCAGCACGGGCAGAGCTGAGCCTACAGGGGAAGACAGAAATCATAAAGGAAACAAAAACGCGAAAATTCGCAGACGCCTCGTCCTCGCCGGCAGAGGGAGGCTCGACCTCAGTCGCCTTGGCCCCGGTGGTGTCGGCCCCGGCAGCCAAGGCCTCCTCCTTCCTGGCCCCCGCAACGGCTCCCTCTGGGTTAGCGTTTGGCCCAGGGGGCCCCTGGTCGAACCCCCTGGCCGCGTCGCCCTCCATAGGCGTCGCAGTAGGTCGGGTTTACTGCGGGCGCGCCCAGGGGACCAAGAGGTAGTCCCCCGCATCCTCGTCTTCGGACTCGCCCTGGACAACAGTCAAAGTTACCGCCCGTCGGGCGCTCGAGGTCTGTAACGAGGAAGGTGCTAAGACTACAAAAGGGGAAGACCTACACTACGAATCTAAAGCAAGAACGTGCACGTACCTGGATGACGAGCCTCCGTCTCCTGGGAGGAGGGGCGTGGCTCGGCGTCCCGCCCCCGCTGCAGCAGGGGAAGCATCTTCTCCCTGAGCACCCTGCGATCGTGACGTTGGGTGTGGACTTGGCAGCTCAGGGGCAGCCGCTGCCCGTTCTTGCTGCAAGGAGACGAAGAGAAGGTCAGAGAAGAAGAAAAAATTGGAAACAGCTAAGACCGAGCCTGAGCATTCCCGGGCTCGGCGGATTTGGCTTACCATCACACGGTCTCCCCACTCGACGTGGGGCCTCTTGACGGAGTGACTCGGGGAGTGAGGGGCGGGCCTCTTGCCCACCTTCTTGCCCTTGCCTAGTCCGAGCAACGGCAGCAGATGCCTCGCCGTCTCCAGGAGCTCTCGGCTCTCTTGCATGGCCCAATGTGGTTAGAGCAAGCCTGAGCCCAAACCGAGCTCGGGAAAAGGGCAAAAAGAAGTTACCTCTGCGCCCCGCCTCAAGACGTTCTTGGGGACAGAGTCGCCGAGGGTATAGGCGTGAACTGCCTTCCCAAACACCTCCTGCATCCGCGCCGCCACCCAAGATTCCGCCGGGGCTGCAGGGAAGTGAAAATGGAGGGTTTGAGCCGTCAGAAAGGAGTTCACCCTGGCTCGAGGAAGGTCAAGGTCGGAAAAATTTACCTTTGGTGCCTTCCCGAGTGAGGTCGTCCCTCCCTCGAATCTCGAAGAACGGGTGCACCCTCTTCCGTAGAGGGGACACCTGACTCCGCAGGTAGTCGACAACCACGGCCTGGCCGGAGAGGCCACGCGTCGCGCAGATGTGGATGGCGGTGAGGCCTCCTGGTCGGCCGTTGAGTCCTCAGGCTCCGGGGTCTCGTGCTTGCTGTCAATGGCGACGCCATTGTACGTGAGCCCGCCTCCCTCGCCCTTCTTCAAGTAAAACCACTTTTCCGTCCACGACCTGAGGGAGTCCCGGGTCGGGACTTGAAGAAAAGTGCAAGGGAGCCTAGTCCATAACTGGAAGTATAGGCACTCGACTACGGGGTCCTTCGAGGTGCGGAACAAGGAGTAAAAGCGAAAAAAGAGAGAGGAGGTGGGAAGGATCCCCAGAAACCCCTCGCAAAGATGGGAAAAGATAGAAAGAAGAAGAATCGAGTTCGGTACCAGATTGACGAGCTCGATCTCGCATTGTGCGAGAACAGCCGCCAAGAAGTCACTCTCTGGGGTCCGCAGCCCGAAGAGTTTGTACTGCTCCGTGCTGACGATCTCGTCCTCCCGGGGGTGCGGCTCAGCCTCCCCGGCCGGAAGCCGCCAGGTCGCTTGGTCCAAAAGTCCCAACGCCTCCAGCCCCTTCATCCTCTCCACAGTCAGAGTACTCTTTCCAAACTTGGCCATGGCGCTTAGAGGAAAGGAGTTGGGTCGGGAGAAAAAAGAGACGGTAAGCGAGAAACAAGAAGACTAGGGCATGCCGCAGAAATGGGGCATTTTCGGAGTATGCGTCGGATCCGAGTTTTATAAGAAGCCCGATCTCCAACAGCTGGCGCCGATTACTTCTCAAAAGGCGCGCCGGGACTTTCGGGCGGGGAACGCAAAGCGCCACGATCGTGTCCCTTCGGCCTTTTCCATTCGAGAACGTGAAGCGTCGCGTTCCGTGTCCCCTGTCCCCCGTGTTAGGACACGAGGCATCGCGAACTGTTTCCTCGACTACTCCGCAGGAAATCAAAGCAGCAGAGCCCAGGCGTCCCCGGGAGTGTTTTCCGATTAAAGACCCGAGCGTTTCCGGGTGCGACCACATCGAAGACCTCTGGGAGGTCCCCGGGTGAAAGGTCAGGCTCGAGGACTTTCAAGCTCGGCCAAGGAGCCGATCCCACCTCGAAAAATATCAGATTCAAGAACGTCCCGAACTTCAGGGTTGTCCCTTGAGCCTCGGGGGCAAGCTGTCGGGATCGGTACCCTCGCCACGTGTAAGCATCCCCCGGGTCTCGTGGTAGTTTCAAACGAGCTCGCGGGCTTGTCTCCGAACTAGAGGGTGCTCTCCCTCAGCTCGGGCTCGGGCCCAGCGAGCTCGGGCTCGAGCGCAAGGACAGGGACCAGGCTCGACCTCAACGCCATGACCTCACACCTCCCGGGGTAAACGACTGTCGTCGTTTCGGGCACCGGCGAGTGAATTTTTAAGTCTAAGGGGCCGCGTGTTCCCTCTCCTTGAATGGTTAGACTCGGGATCCCAAGATGTATACTGGTTCGGGCCGAAAGTCCCTACTCCAGTTCGCGTGGTGGTGTATTGCCTTAGGTGCAGATGGCTGCACGGTTTTTACAAATGAGAGCTGAGAGTTCGAGAATGTGAGAGCAAGAACAGCCTATTCGAGGAGAACGAGAGGAGGGCGCTCTTTTCTTTTTCTCCCCCACGTGTGTGTCTGTGAGCCTGAACCTCTTCGTCCCCCTCCTCAGAGGGCCCTGCCTCCCTTCATATAGCTGTAGGGGGTAGGTTACATGGGAAATTGGGAGAGGAAGAGATGAGGTGATCTATGCTGTGCTGGGAGCTCTGGTCCTTCGTCTTGGCGATTCAACGTCTGGCTTACCCCATGCCGGGTTGGTGAACTTCTTTGAGCGAAGCGGCTTGCCGTTTCCTTGAGAAATAGCGCACCGCCTCTGCAAGTCTCGGTAGCGCAGCGCTTGCCTCGGGGGAGCGTCTTCACACTGCGGCGTGTCCGTCGATGAGACCGGGGCTTGACTTTGGCGACCTCCTCGCTACCTCGGGAAGGAGCCACCTGCCCCCGCACAGTCACTTTGAGCCATTGTGAAGGACCATGTGGAGGTCCATCCATGTTTGTGATGAGTATTTGACTTTATTTGAGCAAGGTGTGCTCAAGTTTGAGTTTGATTTTGATTGATTTTCAAAATGAAGCAATTTGAGTTGTCTCTGCCAGGAGTGGTAGTACCGGCCGTATGGGCGCGGTAGTGATGAATTGGATGAGTTTATTGCATATCATTGTGGGCATTGCTATGTGATGTGTTTCCTTGTCTTTGATGGTTGCAGGGCGACGGTGCTAGGTCATGGTGAGGCGGAGGATGACCGGGACTAGGCGAGGAGCGATAGCGGTCCAGACGGTTGGGAGATCGCTGGAAGATGATCGGAGACGGAGTCCGAGCAAGTCAAGAAGACAAGGAAAGGAGTTGATGCTAGCTAGATGCCGCGTGGATCAATGAGGGCCGTCGGATTGAGGTCTAGTTGATAGGTTAGCGGGTCTAGGTAGTATGCTTTGAAAACCGTGCAAGAAAACCTGGTATGTGTGTGGGTTTTGGGTTAGCCCTTGCATAGCTGTGTGTGTGGGTTAATCCTAGCCCTTAGATGAGTGCTCTAGGGTTGAGGGACTCATCCAAGGGTGGTAGGTGGCCCAAGAGTAGTATAAATAGGGGTGGAGGGGTAGCCTCCTTCCCTTGAAGGTTTTGAGGTTTCTGAATGCTCCTTTGAGTTTTACCCACATGAAAGTGAGGCTTTGTAACCTCTCCTTCCATAAATTAAAGTTTTATCAATCCACCTCTGAATTTATTTTGCGCATTTACATTATGTCTTTACTTTACGCAGTTTAAATTCAGCATTTACTTTCCCGCAATTACATTCACGCAATTTACTTTCACGCAATTTGGATTTGCCTCCCCTCCTTCTAAATGCTGTTTATCTTGGATGTTTTGAGTGTGTTCATATGGTTTTACATCTCTTTTGCACTCTTGGATTGAGTAGAGAACATCTTTTCTTTCAAGTTCCAACTTTGTTCAGAACTTGTTCTTTACGGAGCATTTAGTATTTTATTTTTATAAAAATCTATAAAAATCTTTTTAAGTGATTCTTCTTGGAGGAGGTGCGGGACTCTGATATCCACCTGCAGAAAAATTTTGGAGTTCACTTGTTGCACCGTTTGGGCGCCATGAGGTGAAAACCAAGCCCTAAACTTTCTGCTCGAAGTTCTTGACTGACTGTGTTCTTTGATTTCTCCTGTTTTTTCTGTAAGTATTTTTCAGGAGAAATTTGGTGGAGTTCTTCATGACTCTTCTGCTCATAGGGAGAAAAATTCTCAAAATTTTGTGAGCTGCAGAAACCCACCAACCTCCTGTTCAAATTGAGGACAAGTTCTGGAAATTCTGCTTTTGCTTTTCTAAAAGTGACTTTTGTGATTTGAATTGATGTTCGTTCTAAAAGTAAGAGTTGGATTGATTCCTCTTTATCTTGGACACTAGACAACCAGGATTGTGACTCAAAAATCCCCACATATTTTATGGTACTTATCCATGCAAGCTTGGGGTACACATAATTGTCTAGTTTTTCGGGTTTTTCACGATTTCCTTTGAGCGATCTTGTCGAGGTTTTTGTTGGAGTATTTTGGGGGAAAATTTATTTGCGACCATTCACCCCCCCTCTGTTCGCCATCTCGGTCCTTCACATTGTGTCTGCGGGGCACGTGGCTAATGGCTGGCGGAGGCCCAACACGTGGCCCGCGGTGGAGATCGCTTCAGCTTGGTCGGAGCTCGTGGGGAGCCCGACTCGTGGCGGGGGTCGGCCGCCTCATCGAGTCAGAGACGAGCTTGGGGAAGCTCGTTAGGTCGGGGACGAGCGTGAGGCAGCTCGTCAGGTCGGGGACGAGCGTCCCTCGTGGCCCCACGGGGCCTTTGGTCGGAGTCGGTCTTGGGGCGGCCCGTTCATTACTCCGGGCCATTGGGGTACCCATGGTACGAGTACTCGTCAGTAGCCCCCGAACCCCCGAGCGAGTTCGTTAGATACGGTCGGGGGTTTAGCTTGGTTGGCGAAACATGTTTGAGTGTGGCGACCAGACTTGGCCAGCCGATCCGACTGGCCTGGTCGGTTGGTTCGGCTGATGTGCTGGCGCATCCGGCACCGCCGAGGATCGCCAGGCGGTAGCTCTGCGCATTGGGAGCCTTTAATTGCTTTGTTGTGCGCGTCGCGCATGAGTTGGCACGTCTTGACCATACGTTTTCCCGGCCGCTTTGGAATCCAGCGAAGGACATTTCGTCTTCCTGCATTTGCATTTACTAGGAGTCATTTGGCCTTCCTTCATTCGGGTATATAAGGACTTCACCGCTCGCTTGAGCGGTTGCCCCCAGCCTAGAATCCTCCTTTACAACCTTTTGATGGCTTCGTCGCATCCGCTGGTCTTTAGCTTCGGTGATGACAATGAGGTGAAGGAGGAAGATCCCTGGCTCGAGTACTGGGCAGACTACGTCCGTGCGATGGCCGAGCTCGCGGAGGAGGAGGCCATGGCCTGCGACATCTTGCCGCGCCGATCGCTTCTTCGAGGTCGTTCCACGGTAGTACAAAGCGAGGCGCCCTCATCAAGCGATGGGGCGTGCACCGGCGAGACCTTAGGTTCTTTCATAGCATTATGTAATGATCGAACCGAAGGGTCTATAATAAAAGCTTCTTCTTTCTTTTTGATCGCTGTATCTGCGTGATGACTTCGCTTTAGGCGCTTTGACGGACTACTCGAGCCCTCGAGGGTCAATAGTCGGTACGTGACCATTTCTCTTAAGCACGGGCATCTAGATGCCTTACGCGCCGCCTTGGTTGGCGCGGACGACCAGACGCCTCTCGGGAGGTTCCGGTGTCGAGTGCTTGTTTAACGTCGTAGCTGGACGGGGCTTAGGTCGGCGCGGATGACCAGATGCCTCTCGGGAGGTTCCGGTGTCCGAGTGCTCTTTTAACGTCGTAGCTGGACGTGTGCTTGTTTTACGTCGTAGCTGGACGTGCCTTGGTCGGCGCGGACGACCATATGCCTCTCGGGAGGTTCCGGTGTCCGAGTGCTTGTTTAACGTCGTAGCTGGACGTGTGCTCATTTTACGTCGTAGCTGGACGTGCCTTGGTCACGCGACGGCGACGGATGCCCTCGGGAGGTTCCGGTATCGAGTGCTTGTTTTACGTCGTAGCCGGGCGTGTGCTCGTTTACGTCGTGGCTGGGCGTGCCTTGGTCGCCGCGACGACGGATGCCTCGGAGGTTCGGTGTCCGAGTGCTTGTTTTACATCGTGGCTGGGCGTGTGCTCGTTTACGTCGTGTGGGATGTGCCTCGATCGGCCGTGGACGACGGATGCCTCGGGAGGTTCCGGTGTCCGAGTGCTTGTTTTACGTCGTAGCTGGACGTGTGCTCATTTTACGTCATAGCTGGACGTGCCTTAGTCGGCGCGGACAACCAGATGCCCCTTGGGAGGTTCCGATGTTCGAGTGCTTGTTTAACGTCGTAGCTGGACGTGTGCTCATTTTACGTCGCAGCTGGACGCGTGCTCGTTTTATGTCGTAGCTGGACGTAGGGCGTCCATCTCGAGTCCCCATCGGGAGGGTAGCGGCGAGAGGTAGCCCCACCGCCTATCCCACGTATCGCCCGTCCCGCAGTGTGGACTGGAGGGGGTGAGCGAACGCGCGTTTACCTGCGTCGGTTTGAACGTCGTGCTCGTGGAGCTACTAACGGGTGATCCGAGTGGGACCTGGAGATCCCTCCCAAGGGGGACCTTTCCAGCGGGCGATCGGCGTAGGTGTCCGGCCACGAGGGCGACCATGAGAAACCTTTCTTTACTCGATCCGTGTCGGACTGGGGCCGTCCGCCGACCCAGAGCACAGCTGGCTGTCACCCATTTGATGGGTTCCGCGGGAGAGCGTGAAGTATGGTCTCGGTCACGAGTTAAGGCGATTGGGTCATCCGCCGACCCAACTCGGGGCCCACTGGGGGCTCGCCTCGTCCTCGCGCCTTGCTCAAATTTCGCGCGAGACTGGTTTTACGCCGTAGCTAGGCGAAGGGCGTCCACCCTGAGTCCTCATTTGGTGAGGGCATCTACGAGAGGAGAGGCCACTATCTATCCCACGTATACGCCCTGTCCGCAGGTGTGGGACCTGGAGGGGGTGAGTGAACGCGCGTTTACCTGTGTCGGTTTGAACGCCGTGCTCGTGGAGCTACTAACGGGTGATCAAGTGGGACACGAGATCCTCCCAAGGGGACCTTTCAAGCGGGCGATCCCAACGTAGGGTGTCAGGCCCCGGGGCGACCCATGAGAAACCTTTCTTTACTCGATCCGTATCGGACTGCGGGCCGTCCACCGACCCGAGCCGCGGTAGGTTGTCACCCATTTGATGGGTTCCGCGGAGGCGTGAAGTATGGTCTCGGACACGAGTTAAGGCGATTGGGTCGTCCGCCGACCCAACTCGGGGCCCAGCTGGGGCTCGCCTCGTCCTCGTCCCTTGCTCAAATTTCTGCTAGGGCGGCTTGAGTCCACTTGGTGGATTCAAGCCTTTGGAACCCGCAGCTATCGACTGGGCCCCGGGCGCGAGCTATCGAGCTCTTTTGCCACTTTGGGGGCCCAGCTGCCCAGCCGGACCTCGCCTCGCACGCCCTCGGGCGGTGGCGAGACCAAGAGGCCATAGGGTGCGCTGCTCGAAACGGTGTCTTTGCGTCTCCTGCAGTCCTATCAGACTTAAATGCACAGAGAGGAATGGAAATTATTGCGATTACGGGGGCTGGCGTGGCGGTAGGCGTCGCGATGCTTCACCCGAGAAGTGTGTTCTTGGCGATCCGCTTCGGCTCGGTGTCTGTTCGGCTCCTATAAATCCGGCGCGGGGACGCTTGTGCAGGTCACTTGCATTTGCTTTCCTCGCCTTCCCGTCTTTGCCTGCGACAAGAGAAAACCAGAGCGAGGGAGCCGGAGAAAAAGAGATCTCCACCTTCCTCTTCCCTTACTTCTCAGTCAGTCCTCGACTCCGGCGATGTCATGGCCAGAGTGCTCTGCTCGGTCTAGCTGTGCGCTTGGCTTGGAGAAGAAGGGGTTCCTCCCCCCGCAGGATGTCTCGGAGTGGAGGGTGCCGACCGGGGCCGCCGTCCCTTCGCCGGGGGACGATGAAATCGTGGTGCCTGCCTCATTCTTCGAGCGGGGTTTTGGACTCCCGCTGCACCCATTTGTCTGAGGGCTGCTACACTACTACGAGGCGGAGGTACCATCTCAACCCCAATGGTGTTCTCCATATAGCAGTCTTCATCACCCTGTGCGAGGCTTTCTTGGGGATCGATCCCCATTGGGCGCTTTGGAAGCATCTCTTTCATGCCGGCTGAGGAAGGACAAGCTGACGGACGCCCCAGCGCCCATGGGTATCGTGGCCTTCTAGCTGCGTGGCGGCCGCGCATCGGACTACATCAACGTGAAGCTGCCATCGTCAGATCGGGGCTGGCACTCTGAGTGGTTCTATGTTCGGAACCTGGGAGGCAGCGCTCCGATCTTCAGCAGCCATCTTCCCGAGGCGGGGCCCCAGTGGACTTAGGGCCCCGACCGGAAGGAGAGGAACAGGGTAACTGAGATCATCGATCGGATCAAGCCCCAGAGGGAGCGAGGGCTGACCGGCGATGTTGTTGTACGCGCGTTCATGAAGATGCGCGTGCAACCCCTCATGGACAGGGTGCGCCCCATGTTTGATGCAGTCCAGGCCCATGAGGACGGTGAGGTCGGAGCTCTCCGTGTCGGAGATCGAGGCTAGGGTGTCCTCCGTCTTGGGCGGGAGTGCTACCGAGGCTGCGGGTGTCCACCCCGAGCCATTCTCCTCCTGCAATCCCCCAGACCTGGTAAGTCAAGAAGATCTCTTCCCGTCCTCTCTTTTCTTTTCGCACTTCGCACTTGGTGCGACTAGTATCTCCGTGATTTCGTGGGCTCGCCAGATGGTCTCGGGCGTTCTTTGCCGGGAGAAGGAGTTGAGGGCTGCGGTCCGGGCGGACTCCTCGCAGCGTGAATCCGCGCGCAAAAAGTGGAAGGAGGAAAGGAGGAGGAAGAAGAAGAAGGAGCTGCGGTGAGGGCTACGGCGAGGGTCGCCTGGCGAGGAGGTCTCCGATCGACCGCCATTGAATCGGTCGGTGCGGGGTCGACCTCGGCCGATAAGCGATGGCGGTGACGACCCATATCGTGGCTGGAGCTCGGGCGTGGCCGGGCGGTGCGAGGCGAGGTGCCGCGTGGCGCCGCACATCACGCCTCGGCGGAGGCATCTTTGGGAAGCGGAGGCGATTAAGCCTCGCGAGGGGGCAAAGAGGTGCGGTTGCCGCACCCGCTCAGCGCGCTATAAGTACTTTCCTCATCCCGAGTCGTGTTGTAGCGGAGTAGTCAGAGTAGCTTTTAATCGACCGTATGCGTGTCTTACATGAGGGCAATCGTAGCGGCGGTGGTGCGCCGGTGGAGCCACAGGAGTCGGCGCCATCCGTGCGGCCGACGGGGCCGAGGAGATCGGGTCGAGTACGCGGGCGGCGCTTGAGTCGTTGGTGGCCGAGTCCGAGTCCGAGGCACCGCGGGCGGCGCTTGAGATGTTAGTCGTGGCGCCGGTGGCCGAGTCCGAGTCCGGGGAAGGTTCGACGACCCTCTGCGAGTCGGGCCTCGCCCGAGATCGGGGTCGTGGCAAAACTCCGCCGCCATCGCCGGGGCCGCGTCGGCCTCTGTGGTCCGGCTCTCGGAGGATCTGCCGCCGCCGGCAGGGAGCCCGTCGTGGTGGGGCCAGTGTTGGGGCGGCCGTCCCCGGCCGCGGGAGGTGCGGACGACCCCTGTCGGACGAGTCGCGGGGCGCTCTAGGGGGGTTCACTCGGCCGCTCGCGAGACCATCTTCAGCACAGGACGACCTGGCGGCGTGCGGAGAGTGGGAATCCTTTCAAGAGAGTGCTCGGGGGGTCGAGGCTGAGATGGGCCAGATCCACAAGGGGTTGGCTCTCGCCCTTGACTCCTCCAGCAAAGTTTTGGATGCGATCAGTGGGGGAATTGTCCCGATCTATGCGGTAAGCCGAGCAAACTCCCATCTTTATCGCCCTTGATGAGTTTCGCACTGAACTTAATAGGGCATTCGTGCAGCGCTTGTGGGCCCGCTCAGAGGACCAGTCCGAGCTCCTCCGGCATTCGGACGGCCAAAGGGCGGCCACCGAGGAGTAGCACGATCGTCTGGGCCTTGAGCTCCGTGAAGCTCTGGGGGCACTGGCTCGCGAGCGGGAGGAGGTGGGCAAGGTCCGCCAGGAGCTGAGCCAGGTCGGCGGGGTCTTGCTCGATGTTCGGCGGGGTCTTGCTCGATGTGCGCCGGGCAGAGCAATCCTCGAGGGCGAGGGTAGCCGAGCTTGAGTTCCTCCTGGAGGGATCCAACAGCGCCAAAGATGCTGCCGTTGCCGCGGAGGAGACCGCGCGGTCCGAAGCATCTCGCCTCCAAGGCGAGCACGACTTGGCCTAGAAGGGTGCCGAGGAATCGCGTTCCGAGCGGGACGCCGCTCGGAAGGAGCTAGCTTCGGTGAGGGCGCTGCAGGAGCGGGCCCAGGAGGAGCTCCGCGCTTTAACGGACTCCGCGGCTGGTAAGTAACCCAACTCTTGGTAGTCAACTTTGCGATCGCGGCATGTGAGGTGTGCTTGCTTGACGCCGTTTTGGTCTGCAGAACTACAGAAGAATTTTTGCGACGTCGTTGAGGCGCGGAGGTTGGCGGTGGAGGAATGTGACGTGGCGGTCGCGGCACGCGACGTGGCCTTGACGTTTGCGGCAGCTGGCGGAGGGAGATCGGGCTGAGTTGGTCGCTGAGCTGACGACCGTCCGATAGGCAGGCCGGGACGTCTGCGACCGGGTGCTCGGGACCATGCCGGGCCCGAGCTCGCTCCACCGAAGTTAGCCGCGTGCCGAAAGCACGTCAACAGCTCGGTGAGCGAGGGCGTCGTGCTTGGAGCCTGCTCGGCGCTCGTCTGTACCATCTCTCATTTCGATGGTATCAACCTCGCCACGGTCAGCAGCGGGATTGCTGGGAATCGGACTGAGGAGGAGGTCGATAGGTTCGAGCTCCAAGTCGAACCGTACGCCTGAGTGATCGCTGAACGGATCCCGCCCCAGAGCATCCTCCACAAAGAGTAGGAGGAAAGTTAGAAAAAATCTTAGCATATTTTCTTTTTGCGATGTAAGAAACTTTAGCATGCAATAAACCAAAGTTTGGCAAGTTCCAGTCTGTTTTTAGCTCTTTCCTGCTATGAAGAGCACTCAGCGACCATAGCTCTAGCAACCGCAGGGGTCGGTCAAGCGTAGGTCGGCGCACTACCATTTGCGAGGGAAGCGTGAAGAGGACATGAACTTGGTTACGAATCATTCATGCACACTTGCTCGGGACAGGAGTGTTCTCGATCGACCAAGGGTCGCTTCGTAAGGGCACTTCCTTCTTCCGCAAAGCGCTATTTGGCAACCGTAGCCGCTGGGGCGTAGGCCGTAGCACTTGGGTCGAGAGGGTTACCGCTCTAGGAGGAACCTTGTGGTCGGCCGAGTCACCGACCCGTGTGAGTGCGTGAACTGGCTGTGCTCGCGCGAGAAAGGAGTGTTCCTGACTGACCGGGGGTTGCTCCGTATGGGCATTTCCTTCTTCCGCAAAGCGCTACTTAGCAACCGTAGCCGCTGGGGCGTAGGCCGTAGCACTTGGGTCGAGAGGGTTGCCATTTTAGGAGGAACCTTGTGGTCGGCCGGGTCACCGACCCGCGTGAGTGCGCCGACTGAATGCGACCCATACGAGTGTGCTAATTGGTGGCTCCCGAGTGCCGCGCGGCGACCGGGTACTCGGTAGAGGGGTAAAAAAGAGCGAGGGACAAGAAAGAGATTTAGGGATAGAATCGCCTTAACTTTTTTATGTTCCACGCGTTGAGGATGACGTTGCCATCCGTGTCCTTGATTCGGAAGGTGCCGGGTTGGAGAACCTCCACGACGGTGAAGGGTCCTTCCCACGGCGGTGAAAGCTTGTGCCTGTCTTGGCTGGACTGAACCTGGCGCAGGACCAGGTCGCCCACGTTGAAGGACCGGCCTCGGACCTGACGGCTGTGGTAGCGTCGTAGAGCTTGCTGGTATTTGGCCGGTCGCAGAATAATGTCACGCGCCTCGTCGAGCCGGTCGATGGTGTCTTGTTGCTAGATGAGCCCCCGTGCCTCGTCAAAGGCTTGTAGTCATAGGGCGCCATACTCCAAGTCGGTCGGCAAGACAGCTTCGGCACCGAACACCAAGAAGAATGGTGTAAATCCGATCGCCCAGGTCGGTGTGGTTCGCAGGCTACAGAGGACGGAGGGCAACTCAGCCACCCATCGTCCCGCGAATTTCTTCAGTCGACTGAAGATTCATGGCTTGAGCCCTTGGAGAATCATACCGTTTGCCCGCTCGATCTGGCCGTTGGTCCGCGGATGAGCCACGGCTGCCCAATCGACGCGGATGCTGAAGTCGTCGCAGAACTCGAGGAACTCCTTCCCCGTGAACTGTGTGCCGTTATCGGTGATGATGGAGTTTGGGATTCCGAACCGAAAAACGATGTCGCGGAAGAAGGTGGCCGCTTGCGCCGATGTGATCCTGGCGACCGGCTTGGCCTCTATCCACTTGGTGAACTTGTCCACCGCGAAAAGGAGGTGGGTAAAGCCCCCGGGCGCCTTTTTGAAGGGCCCGACCAGATCGAGTCCCCAAACCGTGAATGGCCATGTGATGGGGATCGTCTGTAAGGCCTGTGCCAGAAGATGCGTTTGCCGGGCGAAGAATTGGCATCCCTCGCAGGTGCGAACGATTTGCTCGGCGTCAGACACGGCGGTCGGCCAGTAGAAGCCTTGCCGGAAGGCTTTTCCCACTAGGGACCGGGGTGCGGCGTGGTGACCACAGACACCACCATGGATATCGAGCAGCAGCCGCCTCCCCTGGTCGGCCAGAACGCATTTCTGGAGGACTCCAGAGGGACTCCTTTTGTAGAGGTCTTCTCCGACCAGGACGAAAGACTTCGCCCGACGAGCAAGGCGCCGTGCCTCGGTCGGGTCGGTGGGGAGCGATCCATCGGTTAGTCGGTTGACGAAGGGCTTCCTCCAATCGGAATCGGTCATCAGCACGTCGCGGCCTGACCTGGGCAACTCTACGTCCAACCGTCCGACGGTCGGAGTGGTTACCTTGGACAGGTCGGATGGCCGCTCGGGCGCCGAATCCATTTGGACGGATGGCTGTCGAAGGTCGCAAACGAAGATCCCAGGTGGGATTGGACCTCTTGCGGAGGCGATATTGGCTAGGTAATCGGCCTCACCATTGTAGCGTCTGTAGCTATGGTGGAGCTCGAAACCCTTGAACCTTTCCTCGAGCTTGCGCACTTCCCGACAGTACGCGCCATGCGGGCGTCTCGGGGCTCCGCGGCCTTCATGACTTGGTCGACGACAAGTTTGGAGTCTCCGTGGATGTAGAGTCGGCGAGCACCGAGGTCGGCAGCGATCCGAAGACCGTTGACGAGGGTCTCGTACTCGGCGACGTTGTTGGTCGCATCAAAGAGCAGTCGAATGTTGTACTGGAGCTTGTTCCCGAGTGGGGAAACGATGACGACTCCCGCGCCCGCGCCGTTCTTGGTGTAGGACCCATCGAAGTACATCGTCCAGTACTCGGGGTCTTCAAGCGCTGGTGGCGATTGGGCTTCGGTCCACTCGGCGACGTAGTCAGCCAGAGCCTGCGACTTGATCACCGTTCGAGGAACGTACGATATGTCGTGGCCATTGAGCTCGAGCGCCCATTTGGCTATTCTTCCTGAGGCGTCACGGTTGTGGATGATTTCGCCAAGCGGTGACGTGGTCACCACTGTGACGGGATGCCGGTCGAAGTAATGGACCAACTTCCTCTTTGTGATGAGCACCGCATAGAGCAGTTTCTGCACCTGCGGGTACCGAGCTTTGGACTCGGAGAGGACTTCACTGATGAAGTAGACTGGCCGTTGTACCTTGAGTATATGGCCTTCTTCCGCTCGCTCTACGACGAGGGCCGCACTGACGACTTGGGTCGTAGCGGTGATGTAGAGGAGCAGTGGTTCTTCTGTTGCCAGGGCGACCAGTACCAGGGGTGAGGTCAGGAAAGCCTTTAGTCGGCGGGTGAGGGCTTCCTGAGCCTCCTGGGTCCAGCCGAATCGGTCGGCCTTCTTGAGCAGCTTGTAGAGCGGCATTCCGCGCTCGCCAAGGAGAGACACGAAACGGCTTAAGGCTGCCAGGCATCCGGTTAGCTTTTGGACCCCTTTCAGATTGCCGACCGGGCCCATCTTTAAGATCGTCGAGATCTTCTCCCGGTTGGCTTCGATGCCACGCTCGGAGACGATGAAGCCAAGTAGCTTTCCTTTGGGGACCCCAAAAACGCATTTCTCAGGGTTGAGCCTTATCCGGTACCGTCGGAGGTTCGCAAAGGTTTCCTCCAGATCGGGGATGAGGTCATCGGCCTTCCTAGTTTTGACGACGATGTCGTCGACGTACGCCTCGAGGTTACGGCCAATCTGGTCACTGAAGCACGCTTACATACATCGCTGGTATGTAGCGCCAACGTTTTTTAGACCAAATGGCATCGTTACGTAACAGAACGAGCCGAACGGGGTGATGAAGGAGGTCACGAGCTAGTTGGACTCCTTCACCGCTATCTGGTGATAGCCCGAGTAGGCATCCAGAAAGGACAGAGATTCGCACCCTGTGGTGGAGTCGATGACTTGGTCGATGCGAGGCAAAGGGAACGGGTCCTTGGGACATGCCTTGTTCATGCTCGTGTAGTCAACGCACATCCTCTATTGCCCATTTTTCTTTTTTACAAGGACAGGGTTAGCCAGCCACTCGGGGTGGCGGACTTCCTTCACAAACCCTGCGGCCAAGAGCTTGGCGATCTCTTCCCCTATGACCCTGCGTTTTTCCTCGTCGAAGCGGCGCAAGCGTTGGGCGACCGGCCTTGAGCCTGGTTGGATGTTTAAGGAGTTCTCGGTGACCTCCCTTGGGATTCCTGGCATGTCGGATGACCTCCATGCGAAGATGTCTTGGTTGGCGCGGAGGAAGTCAACGAGCGCGCTTTCCTATTTGGCGGGGAGCGCCGCTCCAACCCGCACGGTTTTGGCCGGATCCTCGGGATCGACCGCAACCTCCTTCGTGTCCTCGGCGGACTTGAAGGATCCGGTCCCTGACTTGCCGGAGTCGGGGGTGGACTCGGAGGTTTCCCCCCGGAGGTTCGCGAGTTTGGCTGAGGCGATGACCGCTGATGCCAACTCACAGCTGCTTCGCTCGCAGTTGTAGGCAAGCTGAAAAGATGAGGCCACGGTGATTATTCCCCGGGGCCCAGGCATCTTTAGCTTGAGGTAGGTGTAGCTGGGGACCGCCATGAACTTGGTGTAGCATGACCTCCCCAGAATGGCGTGGTAGGAGCCGGGAAAATCCACCACCTCGAAGGTGAGGGTTTCGGTGCGGAAGTTGTCCGGTCCTCCAAAAGTCACGGGTAGGTCGACCTGCCCGAGTGGGTGGGCCTGCTGGCCCGGAATGACGCCGTGGAAGGGCACCTTGCTGAGACCGCTGCCTCCGTCCATGAGCACCTTGGTCAGGCGTTTTGTCCCCATGATGGGGTCGACCGCCAGTGGATATCTCCCCGGCTGCGGAATGTGGTCGGGATGGTTGGTCTGGTCGAAGGTGGTCGGAGATTCCGACCAGCGAAGGTATTGGGGGACGGCGGGAGTTGCCGTGTGGACCTCACGGAAGGCGAGATTGAGCCGCCGCTTGTCGGCGTAGGACGCCAGTCCACCAAAGATCATCAGGCAGCCGTCGGGTTCTGGGAACTCGGCGTCAGCCCTCTTTTCCTCGGCCCGTGGGGCCGGGTCTGGCTTCTTTCCCTTACCCCGTGACGTCGTGGGGTGCCGGAGAGAGCGTTTGGAGACTTAGCGATCCCGGTACTTGTGCTTGACGGGGAACCCGTGGTGCGAACACGGGCTCTCCATCGACTTTCGAGTGGTCGAGCGCGACAATGGTCGCGCTTGTAGCTAGCGGGGTGGTCGGCACGCGACCAGCGGCCTTCTCCCTGTTTCCTTGCCGCCCCGCTTGTCGGCGGTCGGGAGGGGATCCGGCTTGAGCGCCGGGCTCTTGCTTGGCCTTTCCTCTTTCGAAGATGGCCCCCATAGACTCTTCGCTAGAGGCGTGGTTGGTGGCGATGTCCAAGAGCTCCTTGGTGGTTCTGGGCTTGACGCAGCCCAGTTTGTGCACCAAGGCCTTGCAGGAGGTACCGTAGATGAACGCCCCGACGACATCGGCGTCGGAGATGTCGAGGCTCGTTGCATTGTCGGAGAAGCGCGGATGTAGTCGGAGAGTCTCTCCCGCTTGCTGCGACTCTTGAGTCCCAGAGTTTTGGGCGCTTGTAAGTGCCACGAAGTTTCCGACGAAGAGGCTCTTTAAGTCGGCCCGATTCGGATAGTTTTGCGGGCAAGTACTCGAGCCAAGCTCGGCGAGTCCGCAAGGTAGATGGGAAGGTCTTGGATGATGAAGAGGTCATCCGCGGCTCCTCGCCGACATGCGGCCGGTAATCTTCGATCGACGTCGGGGTTCGTTGCCCCAGTGTATTTGGCTATGTTGGTCGGCGCCCTGAACCTGGCGGGGAAATTCGCGTAGCAGATCCCCTGACAAAAGGCCCATGGTCCTGGACCATCGAGGCTCGGGCTACGATCGTCGCGGCGACCGCTGTCTACGACCCGTGACCGGGCCGCTTTGTCCGCCGCTTTTTTTCGCGCCTCGATGGTGGCGCGGGCGTCGTAGTCGTTGCCGAGGCACTGGCGCACTGGGGTGTGCAAGGCCTGGGGCCGTTGGCGCTGTGCCGTCGTCTTTGCCGGACCCAACCGGTTCCGAGCGGCGGTGTGGCTCGGGCGACTGGAGGAGGCGCCCGAGTGGTGGGAGACGGAGCCCTGCATGTGCTGCACGGCAGCGCGTTCGACCAGCCCCCGGAGGTTCTGGTATGTCGCCTTGGTCTCCGAGTCGTTTGGCTCGGGAATGCCACGGAGCAGCATTGCGGCCGCGGCCACGTTTTGGCTCGCGTGGGGGAAGAACGGAGGCCGTTGATTCCTTCGCCACCGGTGATGTACACGGCGTCGCGGCGTCCGCGCCGCAGCGCCCGACGCGAGTGGAGGCTCGGGCTGACTTTGCTCCAGGTCGGCCTGGAGTTTATCGAGCTCGGCCTTTTGGGCCTCCAGCTCCTCACGCTGTTATTGGAGCTCGGCGCGGCGAGCTTGGGTGCGTTGCGTTTAGTGCGCTCGCGCTGATATTCCTCTTCCTGCGCTCTGGTACGCTGGATGAGGACTCCCGTAGTCGCGGGGGTTGCGGTCGGGTCGACCATACCCACCATGTTGCACTCGCGAGAGTGCGGCCGACTGGCAACGCGCTCGGCGTCGAAGCTGGAGTCGTGGCTGGAGGAGTCCTCCAGCAAGTCGTGGACGGAGGCCAGTATATAACCGGCCATTGCCACGAGGTGCGAGCCCACGGGAGGTGACATAGTCGCCTGCCCGAGCTCACGGGTGTCGTTGCCAGAGACGGCGCAGGGCTTGGTGGGTTCCGGCTTCGAGGTTCGCATGAGAGCCTCGAGCCGAAGGTTGCCGAGATCGTCGGAGATGGAGTCCAGGTTCCCAGCGGATGCCTGGTCTCGGAAGGTGGCGGGGATGAGCACGAGCTCTCCCGACGAAGTGGCGACGAAGTCGAGGGAGCCGAAGTGGATCCAGCTCCTTGACGCGAAGACGTCGTCGCGGGTGAAGGAAGCCATCAAGGAAGCGAATGGGAATCGGAGATGATGATGAGGACGCGCAAAGCCCCCTACCTGGCGCGCCAACTGTTGGCGTTTCGGGCACCGGCGAGTGAATTTTTAAGTCTAAGGGGCCGCGCGTTCCCTCTCCTTGAATGGTTAGACTCGGGAGCCTAAGATGTATACTGGTTCGGGCGAAAGTCCCTACTCCAGTTCGCGTGGTGGTGTATTGCCTTAGGTGCAGATGGCTGCACGGTTTTTACAAATGGGAGCTGAGAGTTCGAGAATGTGAGAGCAAGAACAGCCTATTCGAGGAGAACGAGAGGAGGGCGCTCTTTTCTTTTTCTCCCCCACGTGTGTGTCTGTGCGCCTGAACCTCTTCGCCCCCCTCCTCAGAGGGCCCTGCCTCCCTTCATATAGCTGTATGGGGCAGGTTACATGGGAAATTGGGAGAGGAAGAGATGAGGTGATCTATACTGTGCTGAGAGCTCTGGTCCTTCGTCTTGGCGATTCAGCGTCTGGCTTACCCCATGCCGAGTTGGTGAACTTGATGAGCAGAGCAGTTTACAGTTTCCTTGGGAAATAGCGCACCTGCCCTCTGCAAGTCTGTCAGGCGCTAGCGTTTGCCTCGGGAGGGAGCGCGTCTTCGCACTGTGCGTGTCCGGTCGATGAGACCGGGGCTTGACTTTGGCGACCTCCTCGCTACCTTGGGAAGGAGCCACCGCCCCGCCTGATCACTTTGAGCCGTTGTGTCCATGAGGCACGTGGCTAATGGTCGCGGAGGCCCGACACGTGGCCCGCGGTGGAGATCGCTTCAGCTTGGTCGGAGCTCGTGGGGAGCCCGACCCGTGGCGGGGGCCGGCCGCCCCATCGAGTCGGAGACAAGCTTGGGGAAGCTCGTTAGATCGGGGACGAGCGTGAGGCAGCTCGTCAGGTCGGGGACGAGCGTCCCTCGTGGCCCCACGGGCCTTTGGTCGGAGTCGGTCTTGGGGCGGCCCGTTCGTTACTCCGGGCCGTTGGGGTACCCATGGTACGAGTACTCGTCAACGGCATTTGTAATAATTTGTCTATCTCGTGTAAGAACTCTCCCCTGCTGGGAATCAGCGCCAAACCTGCCCCTGTGCGGGAACTAGGACCGAACTACTCCCGTCAACTCCCAACGACTACCGTCATCTCTCAGCGACTCCTGTCAACTCATCGCGGTCACCCGACGTTAGCTTCACGACCAGGTGGCACGAGTTCCCAGAGGGTTATAAGAAAAGGGACTCTCGGGCCGAAACGCTGAGACCTGGAGAAGAGACGCTCCCGCTTGTATTCTCCCACCGAGTTTCATATACATCTTTCGCCTCAGGGCAAGACTGGAGTAGAGCTGTTAATCGACCTCGAGGGCTCGAACCAGTATAAACCTCGTGTTCATCGCTTCTTCCCTGACATACATCCCGCGACGCGCGCCATTCCCGAACGAGCACGACCTCGGGCCTCGCCCTTACACGATCTACTCACATCCCCCCTCTGCGGTCGGTGGTTCCGATCGTCGACATAGCTATATACACAAACTTATCCAATAAAGCAAGTTGGCAAGTTTGTAGAAATAAAGTGCTCACTTTATCCATGCATGGAAAAATCAATCCCCATGCCATATAGGGACACAATAATATGTAATTATCGATAATGATGCAATCAGCTATTCAATTATAACAAGAAAGACCAGTAAAATAAGATCAAGTTAAGCTACACAAACCATGGTATAATGCTTCCTTGCGAATTGAAACAACACATTCGTAACATCTGCTCCTTCTGCATAACATGTAACAAATTAACCTTTGAAGTGCTAATTAATAGTACTTAAAAATGAACTAGTATAGTGATAAAATCTACTTTGAAAAAAGATTTTAAAAAATATTCCAACACAATTCCATCATAAAAACTCCAAGAGCTCGTAGGTTTACCTCTTTACCGCCACCCGCTCCCCAACTTTTCACTTCTCAATACTCCTCAAGCCCCCTTTCTTAGCCCCTAAGTGGCCCCCTGACATCAACATGGATAGGATCAGAGGGACCTGCCTCCTTCGTAGACTTAGGATCTTCGTAGTTCTATTTTCCTCAAGTTGCCAGCGCTACCACCAAAAGGATGCGATGGTGAGCTTTAATAAAAGATCCCATTTCCAGATCTAGATCTAGATTTGATTCCAAATCTCAAGCCTTTCAATAAGTTGACTTGACCGCCTTGTGAGTTATCAACCTCCTTGTCATTCTTGGCTCCATCCTCCGGCTTCCCTTTCTTCCTCTATCCTGTGCAACTCTTGCCAGATGTGGGGGAAGAGGATCTAGTTGTTTTTGCCATGATAGATGGTACATGGAGCATCTCTCTCGCTTACTCATCCAATTGGAAAAGGTGGAGGTGTTTACCTATTAGAGGGGGAACCTAGGTGAAGTGCATCTTACTCCTTCGCTTTCAACCAATGAGGTGCCTCCTCTATGACAGATCACATGTATTTGACACCATTAACGGCTTTTGTTGCCTCATAAAACGACTGCCCATTCCATTGTATGGGTTGCTCGTGACGCCTATAGTACTGGCCAACATAGGTAAGCCCCAAATCTGACAAAGATGGGCATGATTCATGATGTAAAGGGATGGGATGTGAGGAGAAAGACGATAGGAATGGCGGCGCAAAAGGGAAAGGGAAGGAAGCAACAAGAATGGGAGTTAGGGATGGTGGCTATATAGGGGTTTTAATAAGGTGGAGTTAGGGATCAGACAGACCTCCATTGGGGACATAGGCCTCACTCAAATCTAGGTCACATTGTTGTTCCTCTATTTTCTCATTATGGATGCCCATATTGCCAATTACTAAGCCCTCAATGGGCAACAACCAATGAATTAATATACTTACTAGCCCAATAACACCCTATCCCTACACAAACATGGCTATTGTAAGACAATAAAGTGAAGAGTATGCTTGCCTGCTCTCGTATTTCAATTTTCAAATCTTATAAAAAGAAATTGAGCGAAGGGCGAAGAGGTTTGATGTCATTTCAGTAACTATGATGCTTAATCTTATGAAGAGTTATTGTAATGTATTTCATTTTTGTGTTTAACATTTTAATTTGTTGTTCTATTCGGTATTTATCTTTGTAGCATTTTGGCCAATTGTATGTTTGTATCTCTTTGGTTATTTACTAAAATGTTTTTGTTGTTTCTAAAAAGAATATACCATTGTCGTACGTGTTTGGAATAATAGAACCTTACAGTAACTTTGTAGGACATAGTAAAGTTCCTACGAGGGTATTATAAATTCATATTCCAAAGATGGAAGTGGTGAAGTTGCTCTCATAGATGGCGTCCACACAAAAACAAAAGTTCTAGTCGTAAAAGATGTTTTAAGGACCATGAAGTGACGAAGTTGCTCTTGTAAAGTGCTGCCCTCAATTTTCATTATAGATCTACACTTACATGCAGGTGGGATTTTACCTTAGGAAGTAGCGTGGAAGATGTTTATATGAGGTCCAATGGTTAACATAAGACAATTTCGATAGTAACGCAATTTGCTGATTGTAGATATTCTTAGGCTACATATACAAGGGGAAATCAAACATGTGTTTTGCTAGGTTTTGAGAGTAACTTCTAATGTAGTAGTAGCACACGTGAAACAGAGTCCAAAATATAAAGAAACCGGTGGCGCTGTAATATCATTTATGGAGTTGGTGGCAATAATCATGATGTGGTAGGAAAGGTTGTTGGTTGGGATGATGTCTTGCAATAATTATTTTATGAATATTTTAGGAGACTTTGAATATGTTGTCTTCACAGAGTTGGTGCAATCTTAATCAATAAGAGCATTGGGTTCTTTCTTCCCGCTAAAGTGTACAAGCAATTGCTTGGGAAAGTTTTGAAAAACATTTATCGGATTAGAACAAGTTTTTCCTTGTTTTCTCTAACAATTGCTAAAAATTAAAATAAATATGACAGAGAAAACAAGGATTAGGCGTAAAGTGAATACTCCTCCTACAAGTCTATAAGGCATTTTTTTAAAAAAAATCTTATGCACAAATATAGGACATATTTCATATTACAATGTAAATTAGTGTGATGTTACATCTATATCTCTAATAAATATCTATCTTTATTTTATTTTTTCTATATGCATGTATTGAATACAGTGCCTAGTGATAATAATTAGGCATACTTTAACTTTTTAATATCTTTTTGCTCTATATGATAAAAAAAAACACAACTTACAAACTTAAGAAGAGTACAACTTTAGATGACATCCCTTGAATGACATCGAGCTTCCACGTGACAGTTTTGGTTGTTGCATGTCTGCCAAGTGCAGTTTAGCCGGCTAGTCGTGCGACATATCTCATCTGACCTAGTTTTTCTTGCTAACGACGCAAGTTGGAAATGCAATCAAT
Source organism: Otatea glauca (assembly GCA_036346275.1). Taxonomy (NCBI): domain Eukaryota; kingdom Viridiplantae; phylum Streptophyta; class Magnoliopsida; order Poales; family Poaceae; genus Otatea; species Otatea glauca. Next base: position 19,325,069 of record CM070712.1, on the reverse strand, counting down.
CTGAGACGGTGTTTCCGCTGATTTTCTTCGAAGTTGCAACACGTACCTGCTTGTCCGCCCGTGAGAGGAGTGAACTGATGACCCAGCGACACCCGCGCACGGCGCACGTAACGAGCTGCACAACGAACCCAAAAGTTTCGTGTCCTAAGTCTCTCAGAGAGAGAGAGAGAGAGAGCGCTCTAGAAAGCCCTAATATTGGCCCCGACGCCGGCGACGGCGACGGCGATGAGGGCCGGCGGCGGCGGCGCCGAGGTGATTGACCTCTCCAGCGACGAGGAGGAGGAGCCCGTTCCCAGCAGCCAGCGCCAGCGCCAGCGCCCGCCGCATCCCCCTCACCTCCCCCCGCGACGTCAAGCTGTACGCGCTCGCCGATGTGAAGCCCCTGCTCTTGCCGCTCCACCCCCCGGGCTGCCTCGCGCTCGTGCCCGTCAAGGACGAGGAGCCCGTGCCCGTCCCTGCTGCCGCCTCACCGCCGCCCAGGGCCCTCCCGGCGCCGCGCCTCTGCCGCCAGTTCTGGAAGTCCGGTGACTACGTTGTCGCCCGCCGCAACCCCGACGCCGACACCCCCGGTACGCTGGCTCTAGAAATCTCGAGGGGGTATCCTCCATTTCTGTTATTTCTTCGCTTTCCTTTGATTTTGGTGGAGGCGGGCTGGTGAGGAGGCTGAGAGAGCTGCGATTTGGTGGTGTCTGCAGGTGGGCGGAACCGGCTGCGGATAAATCCCAAGTTCCTGCACTCAAATGCTACTTCCCACAAGTGGGCGTTTGGCGGTATGAGAATTGGCTAATCTTATTATTACTGGAAACAACTCCATTTTAGGAAATTGGCTGAGTTTGTAGGATCACGAATTCGTTCACACATAATTGAACCTCATTTTCTTATCAACTGCTGTTCTTTTAGCAAGAATTTGTGATCTATGTACTTAATTATCATGGGTCAGTTCTCTTCCTTGCCGACAGCATTGATTTCTGGTAGTAAACTTGTAATTTGGAACATTGCATGCTTGCTAAACTAAATAAAACTTTCACTTGTAAATGAAGTACCCACTTCAGTAAAACAAAAAGTACACTATATGTGTTTTCAAGATTGTCCATGATTAAAGATAAAAATTTTATTTTCCATATAAAAGGCAGCCTAGCCCATTTGTAGTTATAATGTTGTGCATGAATCTACCTTCTGAGCCCAGGAATCGTTACAGTAACAGGTGATCCACTGTTTGCATAACCTTTATAAGTAGAGAGTTAAACCATTGTGTACATATGAAAAACCGTTATCATTTTAAAAATCTAGTACATTATCTAGGTTTCTACAATTTCATTCTATGATTCTGTTTGGGCAAAGTGAATCATACCTAGATGCTAACCCACATGCTTGCGTATATATGGAACTATCTCTCCATTGATTCATGATCCATGTTGGTTTTTTTTGCAGCCATTGCTGAACTTCTGGATAATGCAATTGATGAGGTAATTAACAAGGCGCACTTAGCTGAAATGCTAAAAGAAATTGAGGTTGAACGTAAATGCTATGTATGGTTTATTTTGTTGCATCTTCTCTGTCAGGTGAACAATGGGGCAACGTTTGTTCGTGTTAATAAATTTACAAATCCACAGGATGGGAGTGCCTCATTGTTGATTCAAGGTTGGCAGATTCAATAATATAAATATATGTGAATCCGCTCAGTTCATAGAAAATTTTATCTGTATAATGATCTTACGGTGTTTCACATCGACAAGATGATGGAGGGGGAATGGACCCAGAGGCGCTGAGACGTTGCATGAGCTTTGGATTTTCGGATAAGCAGTCTGATGCTTTCATTGGGCAATGTATGACCTTGGTGTCCTTTTCTCTAACTCCTTGTCAAATTGGTGTCCTTTGGATTTACTGCTGTTTGTTGTATCAGATGGAAATGGTTTCAAAACTAGCACAATGAGGCTTGGAGCGGATGTGATTGTTTTTACACAAAACCAAAAGAACTGGTATTTCTCCTTTGCATTCAATATTCATTCTGGAAGTGTGGTTCTTCAACATCACATCAGAACAAGCATTCTATGATGTTACCTTAATATTTGGTAACATAAGGAACTCTTTAAGGAAACTAGACTAGAATGTTCTAACATTAGTGCTCAGGAATAGAAGTGAAACAAGGTGAATTATTGGTCAACAGCAGCCATAAGTGCCCATAAGGCCTTTTGCAATTTTTTTGTTCTAATTGTAAGTTTTAGAAAAAAAAATGTTGGCATGTATTGATTTTCATTTTTTGTGTTACCTGGAAACAAGTATCACTAGAATCTGATGTGATAACTATGGATTTTATATGTTACTTGCTGCATGTTCCTGGTCAGACAAATACTCATGCTCCACTGATCCCTCCACGCCAGCTGTAATTCTATTTTATTATTTAAAATTGGATGATACCTCTTGATTCTCCTCTAGATCTAGTAAAATATTTCTCCACCCTAGTTCATGTATCTATTTAAGTAACATGTTTCTGTTTCTGTAGGGTGCCTACAAGAAGTATTGGCCTTCTTTCTTACACATTTTTGATGGAAACAGGTTGCGATGATGTATTGGTGCCAACGGTGAGTCTGATGCTTTCTTTTTTAGGCTGACAGCAAGTTCTGACAATTTTCAGGTAGCTGGTCATCGAGCTATTTTTGTATTTTTACTTACCCCCTTATGACCTCTGTCTCTCTTGCAGGTAGACTATCAGTATGATGTATCAACTGCTGCATATACTCAGTTATTACGTCATGATCAGAAGCTTTTCTCTTCTAATTTGGCAATCCTTTTGAAATGGTCCCCTTTTGCTACTGAAGCTGAGTTGCTTAAACAAGTATGCAATTAATATTTAATTTTTTGGTGTATTTCTGGTAAACTGTTGAATGATGCTAATAACTATTTCCTTTCTTTGGGCTATTGGCTAATCTGACAAACCTCCTAATTTTCTATAACTCACATCTTAAAAATTACTTGAATTTTTCTTAACATGATATAGAATGTGTTAAAATCATGGATTCAATGCATGCGGTCCACATAATTCATAGAACTGAAACCTGGTCTGAATTTAAGCTTGCTGGAAAATTATTACATATGTAATTATGTCAAAAGATTAATTGATGCATGCATAGGTCATTCTTTCAAAATTTAACCAAAAGGTTGTCCTAGTTCATATCAATACTTTACAGGATAATTCCCTTGTATAGTATGCATCATCTATATCTTGGTAGATCTCTATGGTCAAGGGCCATCTTATCATCCTAGCTGAGCTTTTCTCGAGTTTATTTCAACTTTAAAATGGATCTTTAATTCTTACACAGTTTGATGATATTGGAGAGCATGGAACAAAAATAATTGTATTCAACCTCTGGTTCAATGATGATGGGGACATGGAACTTGATTTCAATTCTGATAAGAAGGTTAGTAACGGTGACCTCTTTTAGAGCTCTATTGGTTGTGCCCGTTGATGTTGATGTTTACAGCTCCATATAGGCATACACCATTGAAGTATATGTGTTGTGCCTTCAAAATTTTATCCTCAAATTGAGGATCTGATAGTGCTCTTCTTCCCTTTTAAATTTGAGGATCTGATAATGTTCCTCTTGGTTCTTTGCTGCTTTTCTTCATGTTGTATTGCCAGCTTTCCATAACTTTTCAGGACTAGCCTGAGAATTCGATAAACATAGTTTCACAGACCCAAACATGCCACATTATGGGCATGGTGACACATCATTTCATAAAAAACCTAGTCAGGGTCTGCAAGTTAATACGATCTACTATAAAACCAATTTCAATGATATAAGGGATATAAGATGTAGTGATAATGGCTAGAGTTTTATCTTGTGAAAGGAGTTTGTTTGGGGAAGTTCTTTTTCCGCCTTTCTCGTTGGTTTGTGCAGGCGGTGGGAAGGGAGAGTGAGGTTGCTACTTGCAAGTAGTGATAGAACAAGCTCTTCAACCAGCCTTTTTTTTCCTGGTTTTCTACTTTTATTTTGGGAGTATACTCTTCATAATAGCACAAATATCTACATGGGACCCATCTATATAATTTAGAGAAAAAACCATATGTGTTTATCTAATTAAAACCTTAACAGAACAACTTTAACAAATGTTTTCTGCATCCATGCACAAATCGAAGAAAATAAGACGATTGATTACTTAGTTTCATAAGGTAAGACAGCTATCGAGTAACATGCCAGAAATAAAATCAAAGTTCTCCATCCAATATGGGGAACAAACCATTAGAAACATGATTTGGACATGACATGGCAACTCTTTAGGACTGGTATGGATTTGATACATGCTGAAGAAGTGTTGTGGAATTTCAATGCTCACTACACGCTACCTGGCAGAAGTGTCTGTTTACATGCTACATGTTCTATGTTTGCATCTGTGTCTGGGGGTTATTATATGACCAGTTATACTGTTAGCTGCATGCGAGTTCTCATTGAACTGTTTGATATCTAATATTTTAGGATATCCTCATTACTGGGGCACACAAGAAGGTGAAAACCAATAATACTGAGAAGATTGCGTTGCGGAACTACGTTGCAACTCGACTTCGCTATTCTCTTAGAGTTAAGTATTGATCCCTGTTAACTGGTTTGCTCAATTTGTTATATTTATTTTGTTGGGCTGATATTTTCATTTTCATTTCTATCTGAATTCAAACAGGCATATGCATCTGTCTTGTATCTTCGTGTACCTGATAATTTCAGAATAATCCTGCGTGGACGTGATGTGGAACCACATAATATAGTTAATGATTTGATGTATCGTGAGTGTGTGTTGTATAGACCACAAATTTCTGGACATATCGAGGTATGTGTAACTCACATTTTACCATTTTTATCGATGGAATAACCCCTTTTATAGACTCAAGCTGTTTTTTGAACTTGTTTCACCTAATGAATTAGGAAATGTCTGGCCAGTCAATTCTTTAGAATGATCATATAATATTTACTTATATAGCTGTATGCTGTAGTCTGGTTGGTCTTGTGAGAATCATGAGCTATTTATGGTCGGTGGCTTATCGACTTCTTGTGGATTTCCTTGTGATTAGTTCCTCGTATTGGGTGCCACTCTTAGAAGTGTCTAGCTTCTGCAGGAAATTCTGTATTCTAAAATAAAATTCAAGGGCAAAATGTACATTACAAAAAGTTTGATTTTGATAGAAATGTGGCTTATCTAGCTCTTTGCCCACCACCGTCATATGCACAAAGTGCAAATTACAACATTTTTGTGAAGTATAGTCAGGGCAAGCTGGGTGTTTAGTTTTGTAGCTTTTGAGGATCAGCGCCCATAACCTGTATGTTTGAATATTTGGGAAGTGGGAATATTAGATCCAAAAAGTGGATATGGATCATGTGGAAATATCACCATAACTCTCCCCTCTGTGTTCTTCTACCATGCTTGTCACACATATCTACTTTAGCTCTATGTTATGCAAGCTTTTTCTAACCCAATTTTGTTAGTTTCTAGGTAAAACAAGATTTTAATATATTAATACCCAACACCCTACCTTCTGGATAAGGCTATAGCCTGGAAATGAATATGTCTTAGGGCATTTATGTGGTTTAATACTCCAACAAATGGTTACTTGCTTGTTTTCCTTTTAACCTGCACTAGACAACTTTGGTCATGTCTGCAAGTGTACCTATTGTTCTGTTTTTGCTATATCAGCAAAAGTTTGATTTTATAGCAAGCCTTCTCTGATTAGCCTCACGCTGTTTTTATTAGCTATCTGTAATCACCACCATTGGATTTGTCAAAGGTGCCCCAGACATTGATGTACAAGGGTTTAACGTATATCACAAGAATCGTTTAATAACGGTGAGACCTTCTTCTTTGCATGAAATTTAAAATATTTGACCATTTTCCTCATTATTCACCCCTTTAGTGTATGTTCCAGTTCTAGTGGATCCTTCGTAATCCTACATTTCCACTCTAGTCTATTATGTTCTATCTTGTGGTCCGCGGAATCATTTTGAGTGTTAGCATGACAGGGATATCATTGGGTGTCCTGTTGTTCAGTAATCAGCACAGATGACATCTCAAAAGCAAGCAAAACGTGGTTTACCTATTTGCACACCTTGATTTTTCCTTCTGCCATTGCCCTCTCTTTGATTGTATAATATAATAGTATACTTGCCAGAACCTCTCTTCTTCTATGTTGCTTCAGTACTATTTCTGGACATTCTACAAAACCAAATTATCCTTTTGGCTCAAATTGGATATGAATTTTCCATAGCATGTCATTAACTGGATAGCCTAGTTCAGACAATGTCTGGTACTCTGGTATATGATTTCTCACAATGACATTTACTGGGTAAATTTATGTTGCATCCAATTTACTTGTAAGTCACACTTCCAAAATTTTGGCAGCCCTTCTGGAAAGTTGCAAACAACTCATATGGCAAAGGGCGAGGAGTCGTGGGTAAGAGGCGTTCGACTGAGTTATCCAACGCAGGTGATCAATGAAAGATATAGAAGAAAAATAATGTATATTATTTATTTTGTTTGTATTTTCAGGCATTCTGGAGGCAAATTTCATCAAACCTACCCACGATAAGCAGGATTTTGAGAAGTCAGTCCTTTATCAAAGGCTTGAGAACCGCTTGAAAGAAATGACTTCCGAATATTGGTAAAGTTTTTTTAAAAATTTCTAAAGATTTGCAACAGTGATGTTAACTTTGTCATGTTCCCAATCTCCTATAAACCCACACAAATGCGCTCACACACATGTGCTCACAATACACTAGCAAGTGTGCACAATGCGTGTTCAAGCACACACACATGCACTTTGCCATGAATAAACATGCAAGCACACACATGTGCATGTGAACGTGCACGCACGCATACATACTGCACAGGCTCAAAAGATTGAGGGATACGAAGGGGCGTTCCATTTTTGAGTTGTAATCTGACAGTGGTTGAGTATATGCTAAGTCAAACTTTCGAATCCTCAACCTCCACAACTACGAAGGGTTCTCATGGCACACCTAATCCTATGGGATTTATATGGTTGCCAAGACAGTAATAATTGCATCTGTGGTAAATCTAATTGTTTTCAGAGAGGGTCAGCCTTGTTCTTGTCCAGTTGCTAATTGCTCTTGTCCCTAACTAAAGCAGAAATACTAGGTAAAGGAGAATGACGTTCCAGTGACTAAGTTGAAATAGCAATCTCCAAAAGGAAGTTAGTCGAGAAATGTCAGTATGCCTGGCTGAGTTTTCAATATTGTTGGCCTTAGAGAGATCTCTACCTTTTCCTGTCAAAAAAGTATATGTTGGTCTGCAGGATTTCAAAAACCAGACTGGCACCAAGGGCCTGACCTGGAATTGGATAGCAAACTAGGCTGGTACAGCAGGATTAAACTATATAGTATCATTAGGCTTGATAAAATAACCAAATTTAACAATCTCAGATTGTATCCTTGGTTTGAAGCTTACCTTAAATGAAGCAGCATTATCGTGACTCGAGTAAAAATTTATGATTCCCAAAATGACATGAAGTAGCACTATGAAGATTAATGCAAAAATTTCGATTTTGAGTCTGTTGGAGCGACTTATGTCTGGTATTCAGTTTATGCCAGCGCTTTTGAGCAGTTTGCAGCTGGTTGGACCAGTCTTTCCTAGTTTTAAGCAAGTAGCAGAAACCTACTGACTTAAAGACTGCACTGGCTGCTCTTGGTTTCCAGCTCCTGGTATTTTAGTTTCTATGCTATCCAACCCTATACCCAAGTGTTGGACACTTGGGCCTTCTTGCCCACCACCAGCTTTTACCAGAACCATAAATAGTCAAATAACTGCATTTAGAGTATATGATGATAGGTAGAACACTAATTTTTTTTCGCTCGATAGTCAGCAATCTGGTATGATCGTTTGTAACACTGCAATATTGAACAAAGCTGGTGCCAGCTCTGACACTGGTGGCATCTTTTTACACTATTGATTATGAAATCTTCAACTAAAAGCCATGCTTCCAATCTTAAAGTGCGGCTTCATGAACTGGATGTCCAAAATGTCATATGCCTTTCTAATAGAGTTAATTTTGCTACATCTTCATTGTGTTAATGAGTTGTGCTTGCTAGCGTTTGAAATGAAGGTGGACAAAAGATTTACCTGTTCCCATCTGAGTTAAACATCTCTGGTATAATTTTTTCTTGTTACTGCATGCTGGCTGGCTGGTGATCAGGAACCATAGATATTCCATTTTTAAAACCCTAGTGCTGATAGGTTTGTTGATTTTTTCTTCCATTACTGCATACCTTTTTATTTAATTTCACATATGGGATAACAGTATTTTTGCTGGCAACCTGTACTTATATGGTTTTTTTGTCAGAAATCAGAATTGTACTTTCGGTTACAAATGCAGAAGCATGTCTTAAAAAGAGTCATTATAGATATTGCTAAAGAAAATACCAAGAGATTGGCAATGCTATATCTATGTACCTATTGACACATTAGATCCCCCAATTACTTATTTTATCCGAGACTTGAGTCATTATAGATATTGCTAAAGCAAATACCAAGAGATTGGCAATGCTATATCTATGTACCTATTGACACATTAGATCCCCACATTACTTATTTTATCCAAGACTTGAGTAGATTTGATAACTTGTGAAAGCCGAATATAATTGCTATGTACAATTTGAGATACAATCACTACTAGCTGTTAACCTTATCTTTCTTGGATTTCTATACATTTTGTGTGATAAACAAATATAATTGCTATGTAATTTATTAATTATTATGATCTGTTGGTATTTGTTGTGTTCTTGTCATGCTTTTTTCTTTGGGGCTGATGACTGATGACTTCATATCATTCAGAATTCACAATTTCATACTTGAACTAATTAATTTTTGTAGGGACTTGCATTGCCATCGTCTTGGTTATGACAACAAGAAATTACCTAAAGCATCCCGTGCACTTTATCGCGCCAATCAGATGAATCCTAGCAGTTCCCCAACACCCCCACGGCAGTTACTGGCTGCTGATATTCCGACAGGCAGCTGTGCTGTCCCTAAATTAGTAGTACCTGCAACAAGGGAAAAGCTCAACAATTTTGAGTCAATTTCAAATAGCAGTGAGTTACCCATCTTTTTTAGGTTCAGTATGTCAAATGCCACTGTGTTAATGTATTACTCTTAACAGAGAGGGGATCGAAGAGAAATTTTGATGCTCTTAGAGCCATGACAGAAAGTGCTGACCCAGATGGGCTTGATCACATGGATGGAGTTGTAAATAATCACCAGGTAGAGGCAAGGAAGATTAATATCTGATAATTTATGGACAAGTCTAAAATTTACTCTATTTTCTCTATTAACTACTCCACCATCCCAAAGTATAAGTCCATTTTGACTTTTTACGGTCTCCAACGTAACACTTCGAATGTAATTTTGTACCATGATATACTACCAAAAATAATAAAAATTATATATTATGAAAGTATTTTGCAAGACAAATCCAATTACATTTTTTTTTCATGTAGTCAATTTATATACTTTTAACTTATATTAATGGTCAATTACTCCGAGCAAAGGGTGTCTTTAACTATGCATCTAATTCAATTTGGCGCCTACAAACCATCTCCACCTCCCCAACCCACCCAAAAAAAAATCTCCAAATCAAGATTATTATTCTCTTGTCTCAGGGCCTCTGCATATATTGTATACACCTGTCTTTCCAAACATCATAGAAGCAATTATATTTTCAATGATAGAAGCACAGTGCAATTATATTTTCAATGATAGAAGCACAGTGTGTGATATTAAACGTCTTTAAAGTACTAAAAGTATTCTATATGACTAGTTTGTTGTTCTTGTTTGGCAGTGTCAGGATGTTTCTCAGCAGAAACGGTTTAATGAATTCAAGACTTTGACCCTAGAGAACGACAAGTTGCGCGATGAGTAAGTTCAATACCACCAACTTCCTTGTTTTATAAAGAACAGCTACTGAGTTCAAAGCGATTTAGGGCTCCTTTTCCCCATGTGCGTTTCATCTCTCACTGCTGATATAGTTAATGAGGAATATGCATGGTTTTTGCTGATAAGAGAATTATCGATTTCTTATTTGTCTGGGGTTCTGGGATTCTGTTAGCAACATCAGGGTAGTTCGCAAACAAATGGAAAGCTAACATAAGAACAAAGAGATAAGGCTTCTTCATAGTTAAATCTGCTAATGTGGCCTACTTTAGGCCGTTAGGCATAGTCCGCTGGTTATCTATTGATAATACTAGTTTAATTACTGCCTTAACTGCATTATGTCTTGTTTTGCCAGCTGTGTGCTTGCAGTGTCCAGTTGTCTACTTTTGTTCTGTTCCGTTATTGAAGTTCAAATACTTACTATTATTTTAATGCTTGGTTTTCAAGAGAAATGTTTGAGTAACAACAAGCTGCAAATTCCAGTTGGCAATATTAGTGTTAACAACTTTTTTTTTTGAATTTTCAGATGCTTACAATATGAGGAGTCAGAGAAACAACTTGTTCAGAAGGTATTATCTTTTGTGCAAGTAAACTAGTAACTCTTGACTGTTGTTTTACCTACTCAAAAGATAAGCCCAAGTACTTAAATTTTACTGTACATGGCTAGACTGATCTCATTTCTCAGTGACCAACACCTCCCTGAATATGAAAATTTGCAAATTGTGGACTTGTTTGCATCTGTTGCCAAAGTAAGCAAATGGCTTTCCAGCCGTGCACGATTTGGACAGCTGCAACAGTGTAAGAGAAGTTAGTTTTTAGATGGCAAACTAAAATTTGCTCTCCCTGCATTTAAGATTGTGGAGAAGCAGTAGATTCTTTTCATCATATTAACGTCCAAATCACCTCCGTACTATTGTTTTAAAATTAGTTTTGATTACTGTTTGTAACATCTGTGAATGGTAGGTTTTCATTAGAACCCAACAACATGCTAATCAAAGCCAATATATACTTTACCCATGCTAAAAAAAAACACTTGACCATGCTTGCAAAGTTAAGCCAAAATGTGTTCTTTATTTTGTAAATATGGTCTACTTTACCCATTGAAGCTAATGCCTACTTGGCGGAAGATCCAAATGGTGCCTGATTACTTGTGTTGAAACTGTATTTGCTTAATACTTATTACCATTGTTTACAGTTTTGGAACTCGTTAGTTGTATTTTAGACCCTGGTTGGTGTCCCTTGTACATTTCTCCTCAGTGTTCTCTTGAGAACTTGATGCTTTAGATAATTGACTGATAGAACAAATGAAATATCGTGCCCAATTTTTTAGGAACAAAAGCTGCGATCTCAAATTTCTGAGGCAATAAAAAAGTATGAGGAATTATTAGAAGAGCTCAAGTCATTAGATGTGAAGACAGAGAAATAGTGAACTGTTTTCTGCTGCTCCACCATGATGCTTACTCAGCTTGCTTTTCGCCCGACTTGTCTTGCGAGGATTAAGACCAGCTTAGTGTTTGACTTCTGTATTTGGTGATTATGGTAAGAAATGTTCCCATGTACAACTGATATATTCCACTTACCTTTCACTTGGTAGAGATGTACAATTTTGACACACTAATCTTTGTAGAGTCCCTTGATGATGAAACGTGAGCATGTGCGAATGTTGTAAAAGAATGTGTATTATGCAATGGATTATAAAGCAGTGATTTCACGATAATGATCTGCTGCTTCTCACAATTATACATTCCATTGGTGACTTGTGTCAGATGAGGTAAAGATTTTGATATGGTATTTTTGTGTGCAGTGATGTTTTTACGTTAATTATTCAACTTTTCACTGTAGTGGCCAAAAATTGTCGAGTGGCACACCATTGTGTTCTTTGAATCACAAGGGATCAGGCCATTGGTTAAGCACTCGTTATATCGTTGTAGCTGCAGTGCAGTGTAACCTGTTATGACTGATTGCATCCGTACTTTCTTTAACCCTTTCTTGTTGTGTAATTTGTTCCGGCTGTGAGAGAATTGCTACTCTGCTTCTGCAAGATTCAATTGCCAGCCGTTATTACATCTCTTCCGGCAGCAATGCTGCTCATCTTCGCTGCTTATATTGAGGATTTGTCTGGGCTCTTATCAATTACATCATTTTCTGAGAGGGTTGCATCATTTCATGTCTCGTGTTTTACTGCTTGGTTATGATTAATTGTGAATAGCAGGGCCTCTTAGAACGCCGTTTTCTGGATGTTGGTTTTACTCGTAAACATGAGTTGAATGTTAGTTGCATTTTACTGGAAACTGTAAATTCCATCCAAGAACTAATTGATCGACACCCTGGTAGCAGTGTAGTTCTGAAGTTACCTTCATATTATGTATTCGACCTTATTTAGAGCCATGGAATTCGAGACCATTGATGCTTTACACATTCTTTGCCAAGCGTGGTTAAAATTGTTATCTCGTTACTTTCTTGCTTAAAAGTTTCTGGTCATGTTATCTTCCATGTTACAAGATTCAGCAAGTGTAGTTAAAAGGCTTGGTTAAAGGCATAATAATGTATCCATTGCTCCTCTGCAAGCAGCCAATGCCTTGTCGCAGTAGAACTGGTCGATGGCGACCGGCGTCGCGACGTTCGCCACCCTGATGTTGGAGAGTGTGACGTTCCTGATCGAGCCCATGCCTCCCTGAAATGTCGATGACATGCATGCAGAGTGAGTGCATAGCTGTGTGGTAATTTGCGTGTTGATATGCATCTGAACTCGTTGATTTTTTCACGTGCCATGTCTTGATCGGTTGATCGTGACACCATACAAAGCGTTCTGCACGGTGATGCATGCTTTCTGCATATACATCAGAGAGACGAGTCAAGCTGTTGCCCTTACCTAGTCCTCGTAAGCTGCGACATATTCAGAGAAAGATGAGCATTAGAAAACAAAATGCGAAATAGAAGCAGTTGGTTGAAATAATACTAGCGCTTCCTTGCTTGCTCACCTGATTCCATGGCCTAGACTGCAGTTGATGTTCTTTATGCGAACATTCGAGCATGCCGTTTGTGTCGATAACTCGACATGCGGTCATCGCCTGTCGAATGGCTGCATGGATCAGATTTCTGTATCCTCAGCTGCTGCTCTCCACTTGCTGCTCAACTAGACGTTCTCACGTCATTACCAGGCCATTAGGCCTTGGGCCCAAAAAAAATTATGGCCTTAGGACAAGTACAATAGCAAAGCCGAGTACTAACTAATAGTAAACTAAAAATCAGTTTATATAATAACTGTCTCTAAATGTTATCTCTAGATGTTATGCAATAACTATCTTTTCTCTCTTGTACATAAATGATCTACCTATGCTCCCGCAAAGCTGATTACTAAATAAGAGTTAGCTCTTTTCTCTCTCCTTTTTTCTCACTCCTCCGTATAGATCAAGGCTGATGTGTACAGATTAAGGGCCAGCTGACGTGACTTTATTGTACATGTCCTTAGTAGCGCAAACTTCTCTAGACCAATTGAACCGGAATGCCAAGCTGAGACAGGCTTTCGGCTGACGCCGACGATAGTACTGTACAGCACGTGAGTTCACTCACATCACACGAATGCGATCAGGATTAAGCGGCGTCCGCGTGTAGCAGTAGCAACGGTCCTAGAATATAAGTTCCAAGACGTTTATGAGCTGATTAGTGCATATACTATGTGTGTGACTATTATGTCTACGTAGAGGAAATAGGGCCGCCGATGGTTAACCATGCATTCGGCGTGTAACCTGGGCTTTCTGGCTATGATCAAGAGTTCATCCCAACCAACCGCGTTTTAGTGTGCTGTTTGCTGACTTAATTTTTCCCACAATCGTAACCGCCTGTGCTAGGTAAACTCTCTTAGGGCTAGGGGTGGAATCGGATTGGATGCTTTCCGATCGACCGTCCGACCGACCATGTCGGATCGGATTCGAGAAGGCTGGTCGAATATTTTCGAATTCGGACTCTGTATCAGATATTTTTTGTTAGATTCATATTCAGATTTGGGAGTGAGGTATTCGTCGGAATCGGATATATCCGATTTTCCACTCGAACAGTCCCGATGAATTCGTCTTAGATATACGGATATCAACAGATTTTGATACCTTTAATACATGTTATCTTTTTCGTCTGAACTCAGAATTAGATAAATAATATATCCATTTCAATCAGCTCGACAAGATCTTCACGATAGTGGCTTCTAATATGTGATTTGGAATTGTTTTTGCTAGTAAAATATATGTTGTGTATCTTGAACATGTGGTAAAACTTTCATTACGATAATTTTCAATGTTGTATTTGCGCTATATATAACCTATGTTTTCACATAATATCTGACTAAATGTTTGTTACTGTACATAATTCGAACTGTATTTGCTCTGTATTCGCAACCGGTTCTATCCGCATCCATATTCATATCCGGCACTATCCTTATCCCATTATAAATTCAAGAAAAAAATATGGATTAGGATATGGAATGAGCGGTATCTGACCGAATCCGATCCAATTGCACCCCCGCTTAGGGCCTGCTTGGAAGCTCCAAATTTTTTTTCCACCAGCAAGTAGTTTGCACCGGTATTTTTCTGGGCACAAAGAAATACAGATGTAATTATTTTTCCTTGTAAATATGTATGATGATCTGTTTAGGTATGTAAGGTAATTGGAATAGATTGCTCGAGTGATCCGTGCATCAACAACCAACAGTGTAACACTAACACAAAAAAAAAGACACAAGCAGCACGGGTTTTTCATCCATTGCTTCTTAGGGTATGTTTAGTAGAGCTCCAGCAAGTATTCCTAACTCCACCAGATCTGTGGAGCTCGAGCTGTGAGTACATTACGAGTATTTAGATGGATCATCTTGTTTACATTTAGACCAAAAATATAAACTTAATTCACTTTATTTTAGCCTACAAGTTTCATATCTCAAGTGAAGCTGGGATCTGGAGCTCTACCAAACAAGCCCTTAGTTATTACATGTCAGTCATATGGTTCAAAAGAGATTACACATTCAACCAACAAGCATCTTAAGATTTATCTGCATGCTGCTACAAGTTTCAGCTTAACAAGGGCCAGCATCAGACTTTCAGTTTCAGAACATTACATAGACATGCAAGCTATGATAATTTTTTTGAAATAATATTTTTTAATGAAAAATTACATAAATAATATGCCGAATTAAAAAATTACAAATATACACTCCTGTCGCCATTTGAATTGGTGACTGGTCTCTGTCGCCAATTGAAATGGCGGTAAATACTCTGTCGCCATTTGAAATGGCGACAGAGACCTGTCACCAATTCAAATAGCGATAGGGGTGTATATTTGTAATTTTTTAATTCGGCATATTATTTCTATAATTTTTATTAGAAAAATATTATTAAAAAATAATTCCAAGCTATGATGAGTAGTATACCACAGCCTTTGTATATTCATGTCCTGACAATGGAGGGTTCATAAACTCATAGGTCAATGAAGTGATTAGCTCAAAACATGACCCAAGATATCTATGTATAGTCTCAGGATTGCATTAAAATCAATCAATCAATCAATGCTAAAACATTAGCATTCTGTGCAAGCATATACATGAAAATGCCTAATTGCTCTTCTATAGTAACACCTCTTATATTATACAAAATATTTTTTTGACCTACGGTAGTCTGAGAGTGCTTGAAAACTGTGGGGTTCCTTTTGAAGGTTTTCGTAACATCGGTTTGAATGATCTTCAAGAAGTTCAAAAATATATTATGCTGTACTAAGCTTTGAAGTTTGATATGGAGTTTTGGTTATGGTAGAGGTTGAATATAATGCTGACAAAATAAGCAAAATCATCTTGTCATCTTCCTCTTCCTTAGATTTAGTAAGAGTAAGTTCTTTCATATAATTTTCTCAATATATCAACTAGCACTCAAGAAGCTTAAATTTTAAAATAAAAAATTAACAATCAGTAAACAAATTAAAAAGTTTCCTTGCAATAAAGAAAGTTAAATGTATTGGTTGACAAAGAACTCAATACAAAACAAATTGTGCGATTAGAACACCATGGAAGACACCTCGAAGAATTGCTAGTGGTACACCACTGAACAAGAGCCAAGTCTATAACAAAAAAAGTAATTCAGAGCTAAGTTTCTCACAACTAGATTGATTGACCACTGTTAGTGGTAAACCAATTGGCGAATTCACGAACTAATGCTAAAAAATAGCGAACTATAGGTGAGATTATGTAGCCATATGTTACTACTAATTTATGTCTTCCTATGTGCCAAAGCAATTTCAGTAGCTCATTAAGTGCCAACCATTTCATTTGTGCTTATGTAGGGTGATTACCATAGTTCAGTAATTAAAAAACTTGCTATTGATTACTTGAAACACCAATCTAATCCCTTTCTCACTGATAACACAGAAGCCGAATCATCATTCCCCTGGCTAAGAGGTGTCATCAAAGAATGCTAACACAAATTTACTCAAAAATATTGCCAATACTTTGTTCATCAAGGCCTGAAAGGTTGTAGGAGCATTAGTTAGCCCAAAGGGTATAACTATATATTCATAATGGCCGGTTTGAGTGCTAAAAGCAATCTTGAATGCATCTACAAAGCTCATTCTAACTTGATGGTACCTAGATCTGAGATCTATCTTTGAAAAATATTTAGCCCCATGCAATTCATCCAAGAGATCCTCGATTACAGGAATATGGTATTTGTTTTTAACTGTACTGACATTCAACTGTCTATAATCAATACATAGCCTCCATGTTCCATCCTTTTTCTTCACTAATATGGCCAGAGATGAGTAAGGACTAACACTTGGTCGGATCGTTTGATTTTGCAACAAATTTTCCACCGGTTCCTCCATTGCCTGTTTCTTATAATGGGGTAGCTGGTATGGTCTAATGTTCATTGGTTTGGCCTCTTGCTTCAATGGTATATTGTGATCACAATCTCTGATTTAGGGCAGTTCGTTTGGCTCAACAAACACATAAGAGAATTCCTCTAATATTTCCTTAACCTCTGCAGACTTTACAGATTGATCACTGTTACCGGTTAGGATGGCTTTAGCATATATTACTGCCCCTATGATTCCTTTGTTCATCTATTTCTCCAATTTTGGTCACTGATAACACAACTACCTTGAGGAAGTGTCTCGTTCTTGAATTTCAGACTTACCTGGCCATTTTATAGATATAAAGCTCTCTAGTTTTCAGATCTAACATCACATTACTGTGTTGGTAAATCCAATCTGTCCCAAATATCACATCTACTCCTTCAAGTTTAGTACTCTAAAATCAAAGATAAAGTTTTCTCCCTAAATAGTGTATTGTACATCCTTACATATGGAGTTACTATCGAGTGTCATACCATTGGCAACTGAGACCTGTACTAGAGTATAATTGGTCACTTTGCCTTGACTACTAAAGTAGGTGTGATAAAAGTGGCTGTGCTCCCACTGTCCAATAATGCTATGTCCCTTGTTTTCCCAAGGCTCAATCTCAAGGTGAAGGTGGAAGATCCAGTACTGGTTCCAGAAATGGCATGAGTAGATACCTAAAGTATTTCTTCTTCCTCCTTCTTGTGTATAAGACTCTCTGGTGGTGTACAATACTCAGCGTCCTGACTATCTTCAGGTTCTACATCATCGTCTTTAATAGTGATCAAATGGACTTAGTTTTGAAATATGCATACTTTGTTATTATCTGGCACACAGAGCTCTTGGCACCTAAAACATTTACCTCCAGCCCATTTGCTGTTACTAGCTATAGCTGATTTTCCACTAGTGTCCTTTTTTACTATCATGCTTCCCCCTTTTTGATTGGTAACCATTGATTGACTTTTTTAGTACTACTCCCCGAAGGCCATGCAGAATACTTCTTGTATGAAGAACTTCCCTCATAATTTTTGGGTTGAGCATACGCTTCTACAAGAGTTCTAGGATCTAAGAGATTTCAAGGGGATCTTCATGTAGTTTTTCAACCCTGATAGAAAATAATCTATGAAATACTCTTCAGTTAAAGTTGGGCTATTCCTCTTCACCAAATTCATAATTGCTTCAAACTGATCAATGTAAGCTTCAACTGATCATGTTTGTGTCAAACTTCTAAAATTATCAATCACTTCTATTCTTGTTTCAGCAGCAAATCTTTTATAGATCATTTGATAGAACTATGGCCAGCTAAGGTTTCTAGTGTCAATCCTATTGCTGCTCACCCATTGGTCTGCCCTTCCTATTAAGTACACCTCGGTTATGGCTACTTTTTGCTCTTCAGGTGTTCTGCCCAACTCAAAGCATTTTTCCGCTTTTCTAATCCAAGCATCAAGATTGTCACCATCAAATTTTGGGAACTCTACTTTTGGTTCTTTGCTAAAACTGCTGTTGTATTGGTTTCTTTCCTCATATTACGGTGCTGTCCACTTTGGTACTCTAGGCCCATAATATCCCCTTTGGTAATCCTGTCTGACCTGAGGTACATGTCCTGGCGACTAATATTGATTGCTATAAGTTGGTCTCAAGTATAGAACATATGGTGGGTTAGAAGCCATGTATTGTGGTGCAAAAGTTCCATTAGCCACACAGATGGATATATGCTAACCCTAAAAGTCCCAATCACTGTACTATCCACATGATGCATGTTAAATGGTAAAGTAGGAATGTCACAATTGGAACTACCAATAAGAGTATTTGGAGCCAACGATGACCCTCTTGCAACCGATCTCACCACATAATCTCTATCCCCTTCTAGATTGGCCATATTACTTGCAACTTCACCTAGCCCAATTTTATCCATGAGACCCTTAAGCATATCCATGAGTTGGTCGATTTTATTGGAATTACCTTGTAGGTTCCTCTAGAGTTGATCCATCTGCTCCCTTACCAAAGATGACCCTTCTCCCATCTGTCGACGTAGATCAACCGTCTCTCTCTTTAGGTCCTCCACATCAACCGCAAGATCTGGAACAGCTTCACCATCTAAAATCTTCCCACCTTTAGGCATCGCTCCAATCTGCTCTTTCCTCCACCACAAGTCGGTTCTTCGCAACCTGGCATAGGGATTTTATCAGGAAAACCCTTTTTCCCTCAACCTGACTGCTCGAGAACACCTTCAATTAGAATCACTTCCAAGAACCGCTTAGCTCTGATACCAATATGTCAGGCCCTAAGGAACCTGATAAGAATCTCCAAATCGCAGCAACTAAACTAGGGCAAAAAATCAACTGGAAATAGGCAAAATGGAAAGGTAGCAGAAGCTAAGAGAAGAGGGGAAAGTTTGGGCAAAACATTGTATTTGATTTCTCATCATAATCTCCCTTTTTACAACCAGCTCTCATATACCCTGTGCTATCCTTTTACCTTAGCCAAAAGATAAAAGTAAAACGGTAACAGTAATTACTAAAAGTAATATGTGCCCGTGGATCAGCGGTAATCTCCATTAACTCCTGGCAGCCCTTGGATCTTCATATCCCAGGCGGATTGCTTCATGACCCTAGGATGCAATTGAACGAAAAGGTATCATGAAATCTAGACCATCTGCTAACTGAAATAAATTCACTCAAGTTTCTTCACACTCCATTTCTTCAGAGATCTGACAATGTGCCGACTCTAGGGATCTCGCCACTGCCTATGAGGTTGCCATCGCTGCCATCGCCGCCGCCGCCTATGAGGCCGTCATCGGTGATATTGCCGTCTCTGCCATCACCGATGAGGTTGCTTTCGCCACCGCCGCCCGCTACCACTATCGACGTAGACAAAATCGCTCTTTGCATCTAGGGTTAGAGTTTACAAATCGATTGAGTCTCACGACTGATGAGTGAGCGAAGAGGGAGCTTGATATATGTCATAAAATAAGTGTGGCCTCTTATGTAGTTTATTTTTTCCGGTTGCAAAAGCCCAATCAGATGGTAATTATATAGGATTACCGGCCCACCCAAATAGGTTTTCATGCCCAGCTCGAAAAATAATTAGGGATCGTTATTTTACACGGTTTTAGACCCAAAACTGGCCTTCCAAGCAAGACCTTGAGATGGCTGCATTACGGGGTTGTCCATACTACAAAGTGACTGAATTTAAATCCAAGAAAAAGTCAACTTTTTAACCATTGCAATGGTATTAGGATTACATGTACGTCTCAAAGTTAATCCATCGACTAGGAATATCAACATATTTTTTTTTAAATAAGCTTATAAATAGCAAAAAACATATTTATCGATCAAGTCCATTGGAAGCCCAGGTTAATGGGCCAACCTAAGTACATGCTAAGGATAACTTACACTAGCCGAAGCCCCAAGCTTACACTTATCAATTCCAAGGCCCATTTGGAACACACGAATTTGGGAGAAAATAGTTCATTTTTTCCTAGAATGGGGGGGGGGGATCCCCCGTTCCAAAAAGGGTCTCAACCCGAACATGCTCACTCGAAAAATGTAAAGACGAGGTATAGCATATAGTTGGATAGGTATAACTTGGTCAATTGAATAGTAGCTGCTTACTTGATGACGTGACTCAGCGCTTTTTTTTAAAGACAACAGGGCTGTGATTTAATTTAGATAGAAGGAAATAGAGAAGTACATAGCGCAGGATACTGCACTAGAGAAGATACTAAGAAAGTTTACAAAGGAAATTTACAAGGGAAGGGGAGGGGGAGGGGTCAAGTCTGTCGGTACACCTTGTTTTTTAAGTGGGTTGTGCCCGCAATAATCCAGATTGCAGCCTCCTTTTTAATGGATTGGAGCATATCCTCGTTGGTTTTGTATCTGTTCCGAAACACTCTGCTATTTCGTTCTTTCCACCATTGCCAACATGTTAAGATAATCAGAGTTGTAACGCCCTTATGAAACCCAGCGTGCCGGTTTATGTGATGCAGGTTCCAGTCTTGGAAGGTGGCAGTTTGCTCCCAATGGTCCTGGAGGAGAGATGGTAACCTTATCCATCTGGCAACAACTTTCCACAATTGTTGAACTTGGGGATAATCTATGAACAAGTGATGATGGTTTCAAGATTTCGACAACACATCGGACAAAAGTATTGGTTTGGCCACCCCCTGCGCTGTAGTCGTTGTGCTGTCCATAAGTGGTTATGATGAGCGAGCCAGAAGAAGACTTTGCATCGCAATGGAGCCCATATTGGCCAGACCGTGGAATGGAATTGTGAGTAGGTGCTTCTTGTGAACTGCATGCGGTATGCCGATGAGGCTGTGTATAATCCGTTGGATGTTTGCGCCCAAATTATGGTGTCGGGGACCTCTGGTTGCAATTCAACAGGCTGTAATCTGAGCCATAGTTTGATGCATTGGAATAAGAGATGGGGAGATAGGTCGTGTCGGATGTCCTGAATCCAATTATTGTTTGACAAGGCATCTGCCACCGATCGTGACTTCCGCCTGGAGTGCTTGAAGAGCTCTGGAGCGTACTGTAAGGGTGCCGCTCCCTGGAGCCATCTGTCAGTCCAAAAAATAACTGTTCGACCATTTCCAATGGTAATTTTGGCGGCCGCGGAGAAGAGTTGGTGCTCAGTCCGATCCCATGGTGTCCGCGTTCCAAATCCCCGGTCTATCCAATCCACGTGGCTCAACACTTATGGACACTTGGTTAGAACTCAACTTTACATTTGAAATATAGACATACGGGAGGTGCTTTTATGCTTTCCTTTTTAACAGTGGCACAAACATTAAAGCATGGATGAAGAGTAGATGGTAATTACTTATCTTTTCGTTTGCTTTAAGATTTGTGCAACTTGTATTGAGATGAAAAGTATTGAAGCACTTCTCCAGACAGAATCATCCAGGACTGTGGTTAGTATTTGCAGTCTCCTGCACCTGACCCTTCCTCAAACAATATTTACATAGCTAGTACTAATGCCGAACGCTGCCAACACTGATATTGAAGTTCTAAACTTGTTGTAGTTTTTCCGCGGTGATTGATCATATCTCCTGGCAGTTTATATCTTGACTTTTTTTTTTGTTGACAAATCGACTTGTTCTGTTAATAACTTGGATTCCGACTTTTTTTGACTTTACAAAGAGAAACTAAGCTACTTAGGGTCTGTTTGTTTCAGCTTTGGATTCTCTAAAAGCTGATTCTGGATTGTGGTTTTTGAGAAGCTGATTCTCCAAAAGCTAGAATCCAAAAGCACGTATGAAGTGGATTGTGGATTCTAGTGTATATGGGTGGGGTGGATTGTGAGAATCGGATTCTAGAATCAGGCTGTTTGTTTCTGATTCTGTTTTTGGGACCAGAATCCAGAATCAAAAGCTAAAACAAACAGGCCCTTAAGCAACGTGGCATGGATACATAAGCACGTCTTCACCTTGGTAGGTGACCAACGCAAATGACGATTTGGTACGGTCGGCGGCGGTCGGCGTACATTGCCGACTGACGTGACACGCATCTCTTAGGACATGTTTGGTTGTTTGTACTAAGTGATATATGTATAAGATGATTCAAGAAAAAAAATCATCTATGTGTTTGGTTGTTTGAATGGAATCATTCTATCCTGGATGTTAAGATACAAATTTGAGGAATACCTAGATGTTAGGATACAAATTTGAGTAATATTCCCTATAGATGCTGAACTATTCCATTCACTTAAAACAATGGAACCAAATGATACAGAACTAACCCATCCCACTTATCCTCATCCCACCAACCAAACATACCCCTAGAGAAGCATTAGTTTTTTTTTGTCTCTTTACACATTTTTTTAAATATGGTTCGTACGGATAACATTTTCAAAAATATTATCTTCTCCGACCGTGAAAGCAGCGATAGATGACATATAACATCTACTGCACTTGTGTACCACAGTAGATGACTAGACCCGCGTCACCAGCAGCTCAGAGCCCACCGCGGCAAAAAAAAAAAAAAGGCCAGTTAAGCCAACGCTTTCTTCTTAGAGCGTCCCATGTATGTGTACCCTTTGAAGGGTCCCAAGGTGACACACATCAGAGGGTTTGAACAGTGGTTTTAAATAATTTAAATACTGTACGAGCTATACTGAATCCTGATGCCTTCTCTAACCATGCTTTTTTTAATGTACTTTTCCAATCATGATGTAATTTGAAAATAGTTTGGTCACACAGGATGTAGTTTTCTGGAATCTATATGTAACGATCTTGTTCATGTTATAAAGTTTTCTATTTATCTAGCCTTGTTCAAGAATTTTTTTTTTTGAGAGGAAGATGCTCAAAGCGATTCAGATTCAGATTCAGATTCAGATCCATGGTTTACAGAAAATAATAACAAAAAAAAAATGTCTAACAAAGTTTAGTTAAGATCTCCACGTATTTGCCATAGAAGGCACTAGTACCATAGATCAGAGAACAAGAAAACCATGACATCTCGACTCGCAAGATGTACGTTCGGATCCTATGTGGCAACAACTACACGTGGAAATAATCTCCGACTAAGCATACCCTATCGGATATGTGTATGTCTATGATAGTTCCACTACAGGAGAAATATCTTGTATTTATTGTACAATAGAGATATGTTTTTATGTCTTCGTATCCATATGATTTCATTTTAAAGGTAATCGCTATCACCGAAGAGACGTACTTTTATGTCTCTATATCTATACTATTAAAATCATCCCATTCACTCCATGAATTATCCAGTAGCAAACTTGTTTTTCTAATAACATCACACCATCACCCCTTTTACAGCCCCATAAACAATAGAAGGAATGAGGGTTGTTATCTTTTTTGGCTATTATAAACCCGATTTCAAACAAAAGAAACACACAAGAAAAACATGATACAATACGGAAATAAATTTATCTCTAAATAAACAACAAAAAGATAATTAATTCTTGGTAAATCTGCTGCACGTGTATAAATTTTGCTCCGTGTAATTATCCTATTTCTTTCAACCACTTATTTGTGTTATGTGATCATTATGAAAATATTCTAGTTGTAATAGGCAATTTGGATCTCTGTCGTGTGAGGATGCTTGTCTTGAGAAAAGACCAAGAAGTTTTAGGCTCCTAGTGAGTATCGCACCTCGGCACCTATCCAAATTAATTTGCTTGTAGGAAATTGTGCTTTGTCATGCGTCACAACTTTTGCATTGCCTACATGAATTTATGCTTTGTCAAGTGTGACATCTATCGGATGATTTTCCTATGTATTGCTTATACACACACCTTACGACCTACCTATGTCTCTAAACATGCTAATTACTTGCAGATACTAAAGTTGACCTAACTGTGCCTCCAGTTAACTAGAATGATGGTGTGCCACAAGATTTGGGCGTGTGAATGCTTTCACTCAAAAGTGTTGGGCCACCCATTTTGCATTCAGATAAATAATTGTGCTCAACCTAGCATGGCTGTTGTCTCTAGGAGGTGAATATAAAAAAGTACACACAGTTGTAGATTCGTAAACATGTGCATTCATCACTAAGTATGAAGGTACTTGGCTATGCTCAACCCATCATGCTTACCATCTCAGTCACATGGAGTTCCTTAGAAGATGTACATATAGACGCAGACACCGCTATAAAAGGACTCATATTAGATCTCTCATCATAGACGATTTTTTTTTTGCAAAAACAGTCAGTGATGAGTCTCGAGCACATCTAGCCAAAAATCGTCTGGGATGAGAGGCACATCACAAACGATTTTAGCCAAAAACCGTTTGGGATGACTATTTCTATGAAATAAGTACAGAGAGCCTCGACTGTTGGGGAACGGGTAGGCTATTCTAGCGAAAAATCAAAATTTTCTACCGTGTAACAAAGGAACCACTGCAAGTTATAGATCAAGAATTACCACTAGACACGTAGACCCGTAGCGGAAGTAGAGTCGATGTAGCGTGGTGGTACAGATGTAGTCGTACTAGCCTCACGCCTCCCCAACAGCTCCTTGTGACTTTCGCAGGTTGCGGATCGTCCTAGCGTTGAAGCTTCGCCGCAACGCCTCCAACGTGTTCCTTTTTATCTTGCCTAAGAACAATTCTCAGGTTGCGGGATAAATCCGCAAAGTTCATTCCATTAAGTTTTCCTTTTCAATTATCGAACGCAAAGCATAACTGGAAGTGGGTGCAGCAGCAGGTAGTGCCATGATTTAAAACAGAAAATATATGCAAAAACTGAGAAAAACATTCATGAGAAGTAACTTGCATTAAACAATTTAATAAAGATACTCCCACTAAATTCCATATCCCTCTTATGGTACTTAGTGATTCAAGACCCACAATTAATTAGTCTACTAGTGAGCTTTAGCATCACTGCTAGAAGGCTAATGAATTCGGTAAACAACCTTTTGCTAATCATATCATTATATGACTCTTGTTGTTGGGTGGCATCTGTATGCCCCGGCCCTAATCCTATGCTCCAAGGTCCATAACCGTTATGTTGACCTCGTCAAGTATAACCAATGCTATGCGTGTGAGTATTCGACACAAACCCATCTAATCAAGGAAAGTTAATTGCACCCTACTTTAGCAGACTTACCATTAATTTACTGATATTAGATGGTGTAGCCAATTGTGAGGGCATCAATTTTACTTAATATTATGTGAGGGAACTTTACTTCTACCATGTTAAAAGCATTCGAGACAACTATATAACATGCATAGAAATAAATAAATAGGAACATAAAAGCAATCACAGATAATCACATTAACTGTGACATAGTATGGCCCTTCACATTGTGATCTCCATCGCCACGTTTCCTATTCGTCATGCCTCCAAGTGCTTGAGTCCTCCAAGTACTACCACTAAGCTATTACTCCTAATAGCACTAGCAATACATTACAAAGAGTGTAGAAACATCACAAGTCAACACGCAGACCGTTTATACAAATATAGACAATCTTGGGCTGCAATCAAGCATGACACACAGGTCATGAAAATTACACACATGCATCACATACATAAGGGGTCATACTATTCACA
Source organism: Otatea glauca (assembly GCA_036346275.1). Lineage (NCBI taxonomy): Eukaryota > Viridiplantae > Streptophyta > Magnoliopsida > Poales > Poaceae > Otatea > Otatea glauca. Next base: position 19,299,258 of record CM070712.1, on the reverse strand, counting down.
TCAATCCTGCAAAAAAAACAAGTTATGCATAGAATCGCATTCTACCAAACAATGTGAACTCGCAATGAACTATAAGGCGTTGTACACATACGGAGATCTTGCGGGTTCGGGTAGCGCCCGAAACCACTTCGAAAAACACAGATTAAATCCATAAATCCGACCATAGAAAACCTCTTCGGGTTAATCATATTAACCCTATCTTAGATCACAGATCCGTGTTGATCAATCCTATTGATCTTCGCATGCTGCTTGTGGATTTACGTTTTACGGTCTACCCTGATAGCGGAAACCGACCGGTAGGGTAGTGACGCGATCACAACACATGATCACAGAGTAATGACCTTGAACCCATCTAGGACCACTGAACATGAATTAATCTTATTAACCAGTGCCAAAAACCAATATATGAAATAGAACGATCAATAGAACAACAATATATCACATCTATTACTACCGCATATCATCATATGCATCTATTCCGAATCTAAAACTATGCAGCAAGGCTCTGATACCACTGTTGGGGAACGGGTAGGCTACTCTAACGAAAAATCAAAATTTTCTACCACGTAACCAAGGAACCACTGCAAGTTATAGATTACAGAATTACCACTAGACGCGCAGACCGGTAGCGAAAGTAGAGTCGATGTAGCGTGATGGTGCAGATGTAGTCGTACTAGCCTTGCGCCTCTCCAACAGCTCCTTGTGACTGTCGCAGGTTGCGGATCGTCTTAGCGTTGAAGCTTCGCAGAAATACCTCCAAGGTATCTACACGTACGGGGCAGGAACACCACGTGCCAGAGTGCTAGCGCCGACCAATACATATACTAGTCTACTCATATGTGTCCTCATATGATTATCGACTAGGGACCCCTTTTAGAATGAACATCATAAAGATGAATACAGAGTTTTACAAACAAGTCACGCACTTTGTTAATCAATATCCATGATGTTACTCAAAGATCAATCACATAGTTCATGAATATTTATGGAAATATAATCATCTCTATGACTGCCTCTAGGGCATATTTCCAACATCGACCTCTGTATTTTTAGGGTTTCTCAAGCTATTTTCAAGGTGGCTGCGATTGAGAGGTGATCTGGTGGAAAGAGACCCTGTATTTGGAAGTGTAATTGTAGATCCTTCTGATCTAGGTCATGTAAGGTTAGTAATTGGTTCTAATTTGCATTATATTTAAGATCTAGATTGGTAAAGAGGAAAATGATCTGGTTTCTAGATCTAGCTTGGTGTAGATTCATTTGTTCTTTGTGATGTAAAGTAGTAATTAGTTCTAATTGCATTATACTCATTATGTAGATAGTTACTTAAAGGAAGGTGATCTAGGTTTATAATTGGTTGTAATTGCATTATATTCAAGATATATCTAGCTTGGTAAAGAGGGAATTGAAGATAGTTTTGATCTAACTTGGTATAGATCCATTTGTTCTTTTTGATCTAAAGTAGTAATTGGTTCTAATTGCATTATACTCAAGATGTAGCTAGCTATGTAAAGAGGGAATTGAAGATGCTGAGTTTAAATGTAGCTTACATATGTATATATATCCATTTGTTCTTTGTGATATAAGGAGCTATATAGGTTAATTGACAAGTTTAAATGTAGCTTATATGTAGCATATGTGTGCATGTGCACTCCTAGTGTACTTAATTCATTATTTAACACTTATTGTTATATACATAGCGTAGATGGACCGAAGCTGGATGTATGCTGAGAACCGTGCGAGCGTCGAGTACATTAATGGCGTCTATGCTTTTAGAAGAGCTGCAGAGGAGGATATGTTGAATAAAGGGATGTAATTTATGCCTTGTCTATGCATTAACTGCGAGAATCTGAGGATGATTCGAAACTCAGCGCAGATCAAAGCACACTTGATTCTAAGGGGTTTCAAAAGGGGATATACATGTTGGACCAGTCACGGTGAAGAGCAAATTATGCAGGAAGCAAGTAGTATTAACATCATCGACAAAGTCAACGATACTTTGGATGATATCGATTGTGCTTTCGATGAGAATAGGTTTCACAATGATAATCTGAATCAGATGCTACGGGATGCAGAAGGGAACCGTGATGAGTAGGAGTATGTAAAATTCTGGGGCTTGATGGACGACTCGGAGAAACCTTTATTACCGGGCTGCAAGTCAAAATACACAAGGTTGTCATCTATGCTTGAGCTGCTGAAATTAAAGGCAAGCAATGGTTAGCCCGACAAGAGTTTCACGGCGCTGTTAGGTTTGTTAGCGGACATGCTTTCGGAAGAAAACGAGTTGCCGACAACCACCTACAAAGCTAAGAAGGTTCTTTGTCCCTTGGGAATGGAAATAGAAAGAATACATGCCTGCCCGAACGACTGTATCCTCTACCGCAAAGAGTACACAAACTTGCATGTATGTCTAGTGTGCAACGCATCCCGATACAAGCGTAAAGATATATCAGATATTGATGACGATGAGGGCATCGAGGTGAAGAAATGACCTCCTGCTAAGGTGGCGTGGTATCTGCCTGTAATTCTCTGTTTGAAGTGTTTATTTGTGAACCCAAAGGAGGCAAAACTGCTTCGGTGACACTCGGATGAGTGTAAGAACGATAGAATGTTAAGGCACTCTGGTGATCCCGCCCAGTGGAGAAACATCGATGGGAGGTTTCAAGAAATGTTGCAGATCCGAGGAATATAAGGTTCGGATTGAGTATGGACGGAATGAATCTTTTTGGTAACATGAGCAGTTGTCATAGCACTTAGTTCGTGAATCTCTGTATCTACAACCTTCCTTCTTCGTTGTTTATGAAGTGGAAGTACATTTTTCTATCTATACTCATCCAAGGCCCAAAGCAACCTGGGAATGATATTGATGTGTTTCTAGCACCATAGGAAGCGTCCACTAGTCGCTCCCGTACACCGGTACGTAATCCTCAGAAACTAGTAGAGTTGGGCATTGGGTTGAATTTTTTTGGGCGGCTGAAGCACTGTACGATACGTATGCGCGTGGACTGGGTCGACACGGCACGAATGACAGCGCCGTACCGGGCCTCGTGGTCGGGCACGATGGGTGATACGGCATGACACGGCATGCCTGCATGGGCCGTGCTTAGGCCGGCACAGTACGAAATAGGTCCAATGGGCCTGAAACAGGCACAACACGCGGTAGGGCGCTCTACTACGATATTACGTCATGTTGTGACTTGCCCTACGGCCGGCGCCTTTTACGGTCCTCGTATGCAGATAAAGGGGAGACAACGGAGATGCTAAAAGGTGGAGAACGGAGATTAGAAAGACATGCTCACTGACATCGAGCACGCACACCGAGCCGCTTTGCACTAGGGTACCTCACACTGGGTATAAGGTTTTTAACGAGGCAACAACTTTGTATATATTGACGAAAAAATAAAATTTAGTTCTTTTCTCCTAATATTTGTGTCCATTGCCTCAGCTCCTTATGTCTTCGACTCTTTTCCTCTCGTCGCAATAGTGCACATGGAACAGGTCTAGATCAATACGATATGAAGTCGATACGAGACACAAATAAACCGTACCTAGACTCATGGAAAGTGAGCCGGACCGGCACGGCTCGACACAATTTAGAAACGGGTCATTGTAGACCCGTATAGGGCCCACGACGCCACCTCTAGACGCTGGATGGCAGGTGCGGACGCAGCAGCTCCCGTTTTGGCGGTAGACTCGCGGTCGCGGGTCATTTATTGGCCCGGCGCCGCGTATTGAATATTGATCGCCCCCGCCCGCCCGCGCCGTCCCTTCCCTTTCAAGGCCACCCACCCGCCCAGCTGGACTGGACTTCTCCATTCCATCCCGCCCTGGTCCGGTCGTGCCAGCCCAGCCACCTTTTGGAATTAGCACTCACTCCGCCCATAATTCGTCTCGATTCATCTCCCCGTGGAACCCAACCGCAACTCGTGCCGCGTCCGACTACATCCACACCTCCCCTCCTGCAAGCAAGCAAGAGACTCGTCTCTGATAAGCCCAACTGCAGCACGTCACGCAGCCGCTCCGTCTCGAAGCATGGCGCTGGCGCGGCTCTCCCCATCAGCGCCGCGCCGTCTCCGCCCCGGCCTCGCCGCGCTCCTCCTCGCGCTCGCGTGCGCGCTCTGCGGCACCGCGATGGGGGACCCGCGCACGGCGGTGGTGGGCCAGTCCTGCTCGCCGGGGGCGGCCGTCTCCGGCTCCGCCCTCGCCGTCAACTTCGTGCCAGCCATGGACGACCTCAACACCAACGTCAGCGCCAACGGCTTCGGCACCTCCGCCGTGGGGACCGGGCCCAACACCGTCTACGGCCTGGGCCAGTGCCTCCGCGACCTCTCCCCCGTCGACTGCAAGCTCTGCTTTGCCGAGGTCAGATCGCTGCTTCCCAAGTGCTACCCGCGCGTCGGCGGGAAGCTCTACCTCGACGGATGCTTCGGTCGCTACGCCAACTACTCCTTCTTCGGGGAGGCCGTCGGGCCCGCGGACGCCGTCGTCTGCGGGTCGGGGGGCAACTACACGGCCAACCCGCGCGGGTTCGCGGACGCGGTCAGGGCCGCGCTGGCGAACGTGACCGCGGCCGCGGTGCGCGGCGATGGGTACGCGGTGGGGTCCGCGTCGGCGGGCGGTGCCACGGCGTTCGCGCTCGCGCAGTGCTGGCAGAGCCTGAACGGCACCATGTGTGACCAGTGTCTCGTCGCCGCGGCTGGCGCCACGGCCGGGTGCGCGCCAGCGACGGAGGGGCGCGCGCTCTACTCCGGCTGCTACCTCCGCTACTCCACGCGGCTCTTCTGGAATGTGAACTCCACGGCGGGGTTGGGCTCATCAGGTATTGCAATTCGAATCTGCAAATGCCATTATTAAAAGTTCTTAGTCACAGGGGTGGGGGATTTGAATTTTCACTGAGGATCATTGCTCAGTCCAATTCAATGCCGCCCAATGTTGACTATTTTCAGCTCCTGATCGTTGGAAGGTAGTAAAAGAAATGCGGTACAACTAGTTTGAGGTTACTCTCAAGTTAAAAATATTTAAGGACATTCTCATAGGATACCATATGTCATCCTCTCTATCCACCTCCACCCTTCCTCATTCCTTCTTTCCTACTCACTTCCTCACCCTTTCCTTCCTCTCTAACACACAAATTTTAAATTAGAAAATTTTAATCAGAAAATTTAAACTCAAAAAAATTCAACTTGGAAAATTTCAATTCAAAAAAAATAACTAGGCAAAATTTCAACTCTAGAAATTTCAAATTGGAAATTCTCAACTGAGAAAATTTTGAATCAGGAAATTTGAATTTGGAAACTTTCAACTTAGAAAATTTCAACTCCAAGAACTTTCAACTGGGAAAGTTCAAATCGAGAACTTTCAACTCAGGAAATTTCATTGATTTTGAACTTTCAACTCAGGAAATTCAAGTTGGAAAATTTTGAAAACTTTTAGTTCGAAGAAATTCTGTTCGAAACTTTTGACTTAAAAAACTTTCTGTTAGAAATGTTTCGAGTCGAAAAACCTTTTGTTCGAAAACTTTCAACTCAAAAAACTTTTGGTTCGAAAAGTTTACACTCAAAAACTTTCGAAAATGGTTAAAAAATACTTCTTATTAAAAAACTTTTAGGAAAATTTGAAAACAAAAGCTTTTTTGAGTTTGAGAGGAATGGAATGGGGGAGGAATGTGGGATAAAGGAGATGCCGCCAAGTGTCGCGACGAGAGAGCCTTTGCAGGTGAAGGGAAGTGGGGGAAGGAAGGAGGGGCCACATGTCACAACGAGAGGGTGTCCTCACCAATCACGTCGTCTTTACAGGTGAAGGGAAGTTGGGGAAGGAAGGAGTGGCCATATGTCACAACGAGAGGACGTCCTCACCAAAGATTTGGTGAGAACACCCTCAAATTAGCAAATTCCAAAAGAAATGCTAACTGAAGTTTAGTCTTTCATCGTTGTTCGGAAAAACTCAATTTGTTGAGTGAAAAGTGCAGGAAATGGGAATGCCCAAACCAAAGAGGTTTTGCTTTGCCATCTAGAATGTAAGGAACACAAGGTTGTCAAAACCGGCAACAGACTAACCAGCTTTGAATCAGTTTTGACCAAATCATTTGTTACTTTTCAAAATGGTGTCATCAATAATGTCTCTGTATGCATAGACTTGAATAGTCTACATATCATCACTGTGAGTTCCATGATAGAAACTCTTATATGTTTGCATGCAATGTTTATTTCTTGTTGCGTTAGAAAAGAGAAATATTTCCAGTGGCACTTTCTCATCCAGTCATTTTATAGTCTGTTGCAGCCATGAATAATTTCTGCTTATCTTGTCACTTACTTTTCTTTGGCAGCTTCATTTGGCTAAACAGTAAATGCATACACTACAAGTTGGTAATCGTGTTATTAATGTCATGAATCCTGATCCATCCATTTATTTTCGTTATTTTACTGACAATCACCTCTCTACAATATGCAGGAAACAATGACGTTGTTTGGATACTGTTGGGTTCCTTTCTTGGTGCTGTTGTAATTGTTTTCATTATTGGTTTTCTGGTCTATAAGAAAAGAAATCTTACAAGCAAGAAAAGGTCCAACTCATTCATAGGTCAGTGTCAGAACGAAAAATGTTTATTCTTCAGTTCATCATCATCTTCATATTTAATATATTTTTAGTGAACTACAGATATGTATGGAGATGGAGTCTCTGTGAGAATTGCACAGTCCAGTTTAAATTTCAAATATGAAGAGTTACGGAAAGCAACAAATTGTTTTGATCCAGCAAACAAACTTGGTCAAGGAAGCTACGGAGCTGTGTACAAGGTATAAGAAACTAAGTACTCTGAAATTTTAGCTTGCCTACCCTCAGAAATAGCTCTTTTACGGTACACTCAATTCAATATGGATCATCCATTCAGTTTGATCCAATGTGTCACATTAGTTAGGATTTACCACCTAGCACGAGGAAGTATAAGTCACTTGAGGGTAAATTTGTAAATATACATGAATGGATATTTCAGAAGGCATGTATGGGCAAATCACCGGTTCTACCTTAGGGATCAAGCAGCCACGGTTTTGGACCATAACTTCCGACGGGCTGCGCATTTGAGTTTGGCCGCGATGGCCTTGGCGTGAACTCGGAACACACGAAGGCATCTAATTAATGCAGCTAATGGCAATTTCGGGTTGCCCTCTCGATCGATATGGGAATGACAGAGTAAAGTTCTTAGCATTTGGGATAGTGAATTCGATGGCACCGGTGAGCAATCGTCATCCTGCGAGAGGAATCGTGAGTGGGATCGGCATGCTTTGAGGCGTCATATGATAGTTTTCTTTTACGTTTACGCATAAAGTTCATAATATCCCTAGAAAAAAATTAAAGTCAAGATAAAAAGTCTATCATGCCCTTTCGCAATCAATGGTCAGATTTGTTTTCTACTACCACTTTTTAGTACCAGTAGAATGTACTGTAAAAGAGCTCCTCGGAAATGGGGGAGGAAGGAAAATGAAGATTCCATATATTGATCCCAAGATGTGATCTGCTCTGTAGGCTGTTCTTCCGGATGGAAAAGAGGTTGCTGTCAAGAGGCTATTCCTAAATACAAGGGAGTGGGTTGATCAATTTTTCAACGAAGTTGAACTCATAAGTCAAGTTCGTCACAAGAATCTAGTTAAGTTGCTTGGCTGCAGCGTGAGTGGCCCTGAGAGCTTGCTTGTCTATGAATACTACATCAATAAGAGTCTCGATCACTTCTTATTTGGTAAGCCTCTCGCTTGATGCCATCTGGTGTAATCCTTGTTTCCTTTTATTTATTTTCGGCAATATTCCCCCAAAAATGTCACATTATGAACGAAAAACGAGTAGCTTTTTTGTGTATCATAGTTTCAATGAGATGCCTGGTTAGCTATTATTCAATCTTTATAATTGTATAGTTATATTCGTTTCGTTTCATATATCTTGTGTAAACACTTGTAGATTCAAGGTTTGAAACACTGCAATATTTTTACTGAAAATCCGTATGGATATTTCGTAAATCACTATAACTAATTTTCTTCTAGTTTCCTCCCAGATACAAGTCGTAGCAGAAATTTAACATGGGATCTGAGGGTTGATATCATTCAAGGCATTGCGGAGGGACTTTCTTATCTCCACGAGGAGTCGGAAACACGGATTATCCACCGAGACATCAAAGCTAGTAATATTTTATTGGATGACAAGCTTAAGCCCAAAATAACTGATTTTGGCCTTGCGAGAGCTTTTACAGAGGACAGAACTCATCTTACCACTGGTGTTGCTGGAACATTGTAAGATTGATTTTTCATATATTTATCAGTGTCATGTCAAATGGAAACAGTGGAATTTGGAGTTGTTAAGCTCACTCAATAAGTTTGTTGCAGAGGCTACATGGCTCCTGAATATGTGGTGCATGGTCATCTTACAGAGAAGGTTGATGTGTTCAGCTATGGCATTCTAGTTCTCGAGATTGTAACAGGAAAAAGATGTAGTGGCTCAATTGGTACACGTGGAGGTCAGGCGTTGTTAACCAAGGTACTACTCTGATGTTACTGACCACGCTCTTGAAATTTCTTGACTTCATTTGCTGGTCTGGGCGTCTGTAAGTTTTTGAAAACATGCTGGTACTCAATTTAATATTTTTGTTATACATGGATTTCAAGATGGAAGAGCTAAGCATGAATTTCAAGATTGAAGTGCACTTCTCTCAAAAACTGCAAATTTGAAACTCCCCAAAGAAACAGGAAAAGAGTATTACAAATGCAATCCATAAACTGTAATAACCCTGAAAAACAAAGGGGTCATGTGCGCTAAAAGAAAAAAATAACTTAAAAGCCCTAATAAGCTCAAGACAAGTAGAAAATGAAGGTACATCAGACGTGCTGACCACTAGCTTGAAGCAGCGATTGCTCATGCTGACCAGTTGCTAAGCTTTCTTGAACCAAACACTTTTGCTCTTCACGAAAGTAAACTCATGGATAACTTCCATTGAACGTTATTCCTTTTTTTATATGGCTATTCAAACGATTAGGTAAAAAAAAAATGAAAGCACATCTATTTTGAAAAGTTGTATATTTGACTTGATAATAACATGGTCATGGATGAGCAAAGGTAATAGATATCCACTGAGAATTGTACACCATTGTAGCATATAACACATAGTGTTGCAGACCTTTTACTTGACTTTGTCAAGTTTCAGTCAATCACCAAAATCTTGTGATATGTTTAATCTAAATAACTTCTTTATATTCAAGGTATGGAACCACTACAAGGGCAACACAGTAGAGATGATTATTGATCGGAGCATCTATGAAGATATTATCAGGGATGAGGTCATGCATATCCTGCAGATTGGACTGCTATGCACTCAAGCGAACCCTGCTGACAGGCCTACAATGACGAAGGTTGTGGAGTTGCTGAGAAGCCACAGGCATGATGTGGAGATTGTCTTGAGTGATCCTCCATTTTTGAATGTTGAGGGTGTTGAGGATGTCAAAGAAGGCGAGCAGTCACGATTGCTGTCCACACATTCTGCTCCTTCACTATCAGGATCATCTCGGTCTTACTTAAGCGGGAGATAAGCCCAGTATCTGTTTTTCCTTTAATTCCTAAGACGAGTATGTTGACGACGTACGTTGACGACGTACAGTTTTGTGTGGTGTGATTGTTGTGGTAGCGGATAGATTCTTTAAAATGTTTTAATTTCCATACTTGTATGTAAATACAAATGAGCTCCTATGTTTTCACTAACGATATTTGTGGATATAATGAATGAAGCTGAGAAGTGAGAAGCCATTGATGAAGTTAGCAGTCTTCTGCTTTGTGCGTCGTGTAAGTGGGGGTAATGTGTCATGAAATAAATCATACCAGCAATGGAATTCAGGATAGGGTACCTGATTCAACCTTCGATTTTACTAAACTTATTTTTGTTCTTCCTTAAAAGGAGAATAAAATATTCAATTCATAGTAACTTCAAAACAAAATTGTGGCTATCATGTCTCGTACCCAAATCTGTTATGACCCTACAAAATTTATATATAACAAAAAAATGATCTTTTTTTTCTCTAATTGCATTTTGTCAAGAGCATGGTTCACACTGGAAAATAAATATAAAGACAAAATTAAATAGATCATCATTAAATGGGGTATTTGATGTTGATCACCTGAACATGTCACCGTGGGCTAAAGTGTGCAAAGCTGAACATCTTATAATCGTTATTCAGACCAAAAGAGCCTTGCTGAAGTTTCCACTTTCCAGATCAGAGCAAGGTATTTGCGATTACCATTTTAGTAGTTGCTTATACTTATCAATTGATTTGGTCACGGTGAAGAAAAATTGACATTTTGATTGAAATGGAGGAATCTGTTTTAATGAATGCAGATTTGTAATTACATAGTGTTGCTATAAGGATTCTAAAATGTTCATTCTGTTGTATTATTGTATAAATACTAAAAAACTGAACATCATGCATAACAAAGATCATATTATAGAAAAAAAAAAGGTTTAATATACTGTGCATTGGAAGCAGCTACATCAACAGTGTTTCCTTGTTCTATATTACTACTAGGATCATCTGGTCAAGGAATACGCCATGTTGAAGTCAAAGTGATTGCAGCTATGGATTTATCAAAGTGATCTCAATCATATTAGATATTGCTAGATAGGCGAAATAGCTTGCATGAATTCAAGGCAAATAATTATGCCCACAAACAAACTGATTAGTTAGTACCATAGTTACCGCATTCGATATAAACCCCCACGAATCACGAATCGAATTTGTCGAACACAAACCAGACTAGGGTACGAGATTTGTGTTCACCGTAGAAATTGGAAGAAAAAGTAACCAACTGCGAACCTGAATCCCATGCCACTACTCGGACAAACCGCGTTTCTGATAACTATGATTAGTATTAAGACTGTTCTCTTTTTTTTTTTTGATCCAACAAACTACTCGACGACTTAAGACTTTCTCTTGGTTTGTTTAGATAAGCATGATGCACACGCTATCTTGAGCTCAGTAAGCCATCACTATCATTAAACTGTCTTTGAAATGTCCTTGTCAGTGCTACTTTTTTCAAATATGATGACCTGGAGAACTATGTACTTTTCAAAGTGGATAAATGATTCCACACATAGTTAATTGATGTTCAAAGCATCCATTTTGACTGCGCGTAATGTCAATTGGAATGAGCTGTGATCTCATGGTTAAACGATGGGATTAATCTTGTAATTAGGAAAGTCTTATTTTTGGAAAAGTTTGTTTAAGAAAATTTTGTATTTTGGGATGTGATTAGACTTTCCTTTTGCTGATTAGTTATTTCCTTGCACGTAATTCTTTTCTTGCATGTAGCTCTTCCGTGTCATAATAAATAGTAAGGAAAATGCTGTGGTTTGATTGAGCAGCAGAAAAAACATTCCTGGCTGTTCCAACATTTGGTATCAGAGCCTAAAGGTTTCGGATCAATCCGATGCCTTTGGGAGGAGACTCCCGGAGGCGGCATCTGAAGAGGCGATTTGCGGTCGTGCGGCAAGCGCATCCCGTGCGGCGCAACCTTAAGTAAGCGACAAGAGATTCATTTCGTGAAGCAACCAACACGCAAGCAACAGCGTCCCTGCAAACAAGCCAAGCAGCAAGCTTCTTTTGCTCTTCACGAATCACGGCAGCAAGCTTCTTCATGTATGGTGGCCGACGCAAAGGCGCGGAGGCAAGGCTCACCCCGAGGGGAGTGAGCGGGCGACCGAAGGGCGCGGTGGCACCCGGCGCCCAGCGCGGAGACGACGCTGGGATGGCCGGTGGCGGAGACGACAGCCGGCACATGGAGCCGAAGCACTAGCGCGGAGGACAGTGATGCCGAAGATGAGTCTGGTTGCGCAAAGGGGGGCGCCGAGCGATGTGGCTCGGGTCGCGTGTGAAGCGGTCGCGGGCGCAGATCAAACAAGAATCAGAGAGAAGAAGAAAAAAATTGGTCGAAGAAAAAACCTGGCGACTTGATCGTGGTGAGAGCAGCTGTGCAGGGTTGTGAAGGAAAAAAGTGGGTTCTTGTATGAGTTGTGGCTATAGGATAAACATGTGTGAGTTCCTCAGAGATGTCGTGCGCACCAGAAGAGATCGTGCTGCATGAGAAGATGAAAGGAAGCTGCTGCATGTGCTAAGTCCAGTCTGTCAAAGTTGACTCAGGGGCGTTGAAGAGATGTGTTCGCCGTCCAAAGTCAAGTTCGTCAGAGTTGACTCCGGGGCGTTGAAGAGGTGTGTTCGCCGTCTAAAGTCAAGTCCGTTGAAGACGAGTCCGGGACATTGAGAAGATGCATTCGTCGTCCAAAGTCAAGTTCGTCGAAGTTGACTCTGGGGCGTTGAGGAGGTGTGTTCGCCATCCAAAGTCAAGTCCGTCAAAATTGATTCCGGGATGTTGAGAAGATGCGTTCGCCGTTGAAAGTCAAGTTCGTCGAAGATGAACCAAGACGTTGAGGAGATGTGTTCGCCGTCTTGATCTAAGTAAGATGAGTCTGAGATGTTGAGGAGATGCGTTCTCCATCCTGTGTCGAATATGTGTTGGGCAAATCGTAGTTGAGGCCGATTTCCTCAATGAGTTAGAGTTACGTTACAAGATTACGGGGGTGATTGATGGGATTAATCTTGTAATTAGGAAAGTCTTATTTTTGGGAAAGTTTGTTTAGGAAAGTTTTGTATTTTGGGATGTGATTAGGCTGTTCTTTTGCTGATTAGTTATTTTCTTGCATGTAATTCTTTCCTTGCATGTAGCTCTTCCGTGTCATAATAAATAGAAAGGAAAATGCTATGGTTTGATTGAGCAGCAGAAAAAAGATTTCTGGCTGTTCCAACATTAAATAGGTTGATAGTTCTTACCTAATAAAAGTAGTCCCTACCAATCGTTATTCCAAATACTAGTCTCTGCAATATTGAAAATGCTACTGCACTTCTTCATATGGATACATGGACATTGGACAGGCAGAGTCAACCGCAGAAATTCCTTCCTCTCACTGCCAATATTACCTCACAAAGGTTTGCAAGAAGTCAGAGCATAGTCACCAGAAACACGATTCGTCCGAGTCGTGGTGCGGGATTCGAGTTCACGGTTCGCCACTTTTTCTTCCAATTTCCACTGCGAACATGAACCCTGTATCCTAAATTGGTTTGGTTCGACAAATCTGGTTTGTGATTCGAGTGTTTACAGCAAATCCGGTAACTATGAGTCACGGACTCAACGGAGGACCGGCAACTGAAGGTATCTTTTCTTATGGCCTTTGGTTTTCCTCCTTATTCTCACGATTCATCTAAGCATATCGATAGCTCATATTTCTTCGCTTTACAGGTTTGATTTTTTTCAGCCATGAGCTCTCATGTTTAAGTTCTTACTTGCATGCATGATGAGTTTTGTTTGAATTCTGAAAACTTTTTCTTTAGGGCAAACCGGTGCTTACTGAAGTAGTATTGTTACCTTAATTTTTTCTTACTCTTTGCCTTGCTTGCCTTTGTTTTGATTGTTCCATAGTTGCGCCATGAAGTTCTGAGAAGAACCAGAAAATAGGGTCTGGTTGGAGAATGAGAGACTTCTGTTCTTTTGTTGTTGCTCTTGTCATCACTGCTTATTTGCCCTCCTGGACAATCACCACTACCTTGGCTGACCCTCGGGCATCGGTGGTTCGTGAATTCTGCAACAACACCAGAGCTGCTGGTTCTGCAGCAGTTTGGGCCAACAACTTTGTCGTCGCCTTTGACAACGTAAACTCAGATCTTGTGCAAAAGGGATATGGGATGACTTCTGCTGGGAAAGATCCCATTATCTTCTACGGGCTGGTGCAATGCTTGGAAGATCTCAGCAAAGTTGACTGTATTCTGTGCTACTCAGAAATTAGGTCACTTCTTCCAAAATGCTATCCTTTCATAGGTGGCCGGATATATCTTGATGGGTGCTTTATGAGGTATGCAAATTACTCTTTCTTCGATGAGTTCATGGACTCACTGGATACAAGCGTGTGCTCCTCCAGTAACCACAGCTCAGACCGGCAGGGGTTTAGTTCAGTTGTGAATACTGTACTGAGTAATGTGACTTCCTTGGCTGTCAAGAGCAACAAAGGGTTTGCAGTTAGTTCAGCCATTAAATCAGCGAAAGTAGCGGCTTATGCGCTTGCTCAGTGCTGGCAGAACCTGAACACATCAAGCTGCGAAAGGTGCCTCAACGCAGCTGCTGCATCCGTTGCGAAATGTGCACCTGCAGAAGAAGGCCGTGCGCTCTTTGCTGGCTGCTACATCAGGTATTCACCAGCGCCTTTCTGGAACTCAAAGGATTCTGCGTCAAGCTCCAGCACAAGGAAACGAATTATTCTTTGGGCAGTCTTGAGTTCCTGTATTGGTGTTGTTCTTTTAATTGCCGCTGCAGTATTGGTATGGAAGAAGAAGGCTCATATTGCAAGAGACAGATCATTGAAAGGTTGGTATTGTAGGCTTGTCCCAAACGTTCTTCACTTCTTTATTGAATCGACTGAAAAATTTGCTGACCCTTTATGCTTGTTTGTAATGTAACCTACTTGAGTAACTGCAGATTTGTATGGACCAACACTTCCTGCAAGGATTTCTCAATCAAGCCTGAATTTTAGTTTTAAGGACTTAAAGAAAGCAACTGGTGGGTTCAGTTTGTCAAACAAACTTGGCCAAGGGAGCAACGGGACTGTGTACAAGGTACATAAAAGGAAGTAAAATTATGCAACTTAATACTATGTTGTGGTAAGAAAGTCATATTCTGCAAGCAGGTACTTTGGGGCTTCACTCGCCAGTTGTAATCGTTTATTTTACAGGCCGTTCTTCCTGGTGGGAATGAAGTTGCTGCAAAGAGATTACTTCTGAACACAAAACAGTGCATCGATCAGTTCTTCAGTGAAGTTGATGTGCTAAGTCAAGTGCGTCACAAGAACTTGGTGAAGTTGCTTGGGTGCAGTGTGGATGGCCCTGAGAGCTTCCTGATATATGAATACCACTTCAATAGGAGCTTAGATCTGTTCATATTTGGTAAAGCTAGGCTCACCTCATTTCATAGTCCATATACCACTTGAGTTTTTTTTAAAGCAGATACTGCATGCATTTCAATTTCTTCAATTAAAAGTTGTGCAGACTAATTTGATGTGAAGAAACAGTTTGTAGTTCTGAGGAACTGAAAGAAACGAAACATTTAAGAAAGTAGTATTTCTGGCCCACATAAGCACAATAGTTTCCTTTTGTAGTTTCAGAAAAGAAGACAGCACAATAATTTCCTTTGGCCATGCAGCTCAATGGACTGGATTGTCACGAGGATGTGTGACTAACTCAACATACCCTGCTAAGTTTTCAGCTTATTTCTCCTAAACAATGTATAGAAACATTCTTCATAAATTCCGATTTTATAGTGCTCCCTTTAGGAACCTTCATGATTGACTCTTTGATGATATCCAATCACCACATTCGTACTCTTTGTGTCAGAGAAGTAACAAAAATACCTTTGGTGGTTCTACTCGTGCAGCTGATGACCAGAATAAGCATTTGGATTGGCAGCAGAGGTCTGATGTCATTCTAGGCATAGCAGAGGGTCTATGCTACCTCCACGAAGAATCAGAAACTCGGATTATCCACCGGGACATCAAAGCCAGCAACGTTTTGTTGGATAAGAAGCTAAAGCCGAGAATAACCGACTTTGGCCTTGCGCGAGTCCTCTGCGCTGACAGAACTCATCTTACAACAGGAATTGCTGGGACAGTGTAAGTAAGATCAACATCATCTTCCATACATGATGTTCTCTTTAGTTAGTACCACCTTTTCTTCTTAAAAGAAGTTAGTTAGTACTACCTTTCAGAAAGCCTCTTGCTCAGTCTCACCAAGATGGTTGACTGTAGGGGTTACATGGCTCCGGAATATGTTGTGCACGGACACCTTACGGAGAAGGCGGATGTCTACAGCTTCGGCGTGCTGGTTGTCGAGATCGTCACTGGGAAGCGGAGTGGCGGGTCCACGGGATCTCATTCTGGCCATTCCTTGTTAGCAGAGGTTTCATGCACGCTCTGATTTACTTCAGTTTCTTGGAACATAGTAAAATAGTTTTTCCATTTTAATTTACATGGAGATTTGGTTGTTTGTGTCTTAGGCCGCTATAATTTCGAAGTGGTGATATATTTTGGTGACATTCTATATTTCTCAAGTATTTGTGCAAATTCTAGTCAAGTAGTCGATCATTTGGTAGTACTGGTATGCCTCTTCTCCCTAACTTTGGATGGTACAGAAGCTCTCCAGTTAATTCAACAAAACTTATGTTCGTCTTGTCCTTGTGAAACTTAATTATATTGAGGGCAAATTTAAAATTCGTTCCTAATGGGCCAATGAGTTTGGATTATCCTATTTCCTTGTGCATATTATTTCTTGGTCCTATTCAGTTTTTTCTTTTCCTTTTCAAGGGTAAATCCTACTTTTTTAGCCATTACAAATCCTACTTCATTTTGACCTTGTTTTAGAACGAACTAGTGCAATGTCTGCATCTCCCGTTTTGCATGCTAACGCTAAATATTTGCACAATTGCACACCCAATAAATCTCCTTTTCATTCTGACATATTATTTACTGAAATATGATGATTGAACAAGTATGATCACAAACCACCAAAAGAAAGAGAATACATTTGGGATCACGAGTCTCCAGTCTCCACATATCTGACACCGATGCCGAAGTGTGTGTAAATCATAGATAACATAATTAATGCAGTTATGCATTACCATGGATTATTTCAGGTTTGGCATAATTACAAGGCCAATTCGTTACAGAAGGTCATCGACGAGAGGATGCACGAGCAGGCTGCCGGGGAGGAGATCATGCGCGTTGTGCAGGTCGGGCTGCTGTGCACACAAGCAAATCCCGGCGAGAGGCCGACCATGTCGAAGGTGGTGGAGCTCCTGAGAAACCGAGGCCGGACGTGGGACGACGATGAAGGGCTCGTCCTGAGCGACCCTCCGTTCTTGGAGGTGGACGCCGTCGACGTCGTCGGAGGAGGTGAGGCGTCCAAGCTGCTGCCCTGCCACTCTGCCTATGAGGTCTCCGGATCGTACTCACAGTTCAGTGGCCGGTGATTAGAGACTAGATAGTGCTATGCACACGGCTTGTTCGTGATGTTCTCATAAATCCAACCAGGGCAGACCACAGAATAGTGGGTGTGATCGATCTCAGTTCGTTAAAACTCTTGCAAACTTAGATAGAATCCTGCTGTGATCAATCTCAGTACAGTAGAACTTTTTTGCTAACACTTGATGGAATCGTATTCCTGGACATCTCTTGCTCATCAAAAGTGAGCATACCACATAGATGTGTTCTTGGTGGTGCGGACTTTGGACTCCCAAGTGCTTGACCTGAATTCAAATTATAGGTTGGGTAAAGATAAGAAAAATTCTTTCATAAAATCTCTCTCTCTCTCTCTCTGGACTTTTTTCTATTGATTTTTCTCCTGGTTATAGACAAGTTTTGACAGTTCAAGAGAAAATGGAAGGAAAGCATCCCCGGTAGAAACACAGTATAGAACCTGGAAACAAGAAGGGCATGATAAGTTGGCAGGAACTCTTTTAGATGTAACTTTCGAACACAATGTGAGCAAACCGATCGGTAATCGCTTTCTCACCTCACCTTGAGGGCCTGAACGGTGGGAGGCCTCTATACCTATACGTATGGGCAAGTACTGCATCGAAACACATGGCCGAATCGGTGCTGCGGTTTTCACTTAACAAAGAATCTATATAAATAAAAATAATTGATGATATTTAAGGCACCTCCTTTGTTTTAAGAGTAAGAAAATCTCACAATAATCCTAAAAAAGAGAAAATTCTAGAAATTCACATATTAATCGAAAGAAAAAGATAAGGATCTATCCCACTTATTTTGGGGCTGTTTGGGGGAGCTGTGCTTCAGCTTTGCTTCAGCTTTGGACCAAAAGCTCCCCCAAACAGTATGACTGCAAAGCAGCTAGGAAGCTAAGCCACAGCAGAAGCACCCCAAAAGTTGCAGCTGCTGAGGAGAAGCTTTTCAGCTATGGCTTCGCTTGAACACCTCCTAACTCGCTCGCTCCGCCTTCCCGACCTTTGCCACCTTGCCTCGCTGCCTCCACGTCACCTCCCCACTCGGACGTCGCTGTACTTCACTATGTTGCTACCTTCCATTTCGGTTAGCTCTCAAAAGCTACAGCTACAGCAGCTAGTTTGCCAAACAAAGACAACAAAAAAGCCACGCTTGCCGGCTACAATCGCTTATCCAACAAACCAAAGCGACTTTTCAAATTTCAACCGCAGCTCCTCCAAACAGGCCCTTTGATGGGGCTAGACTGTACCAGTGCAGATTAATCATTCTCACACTAACCAAAAGAAAAAGAGAGGATCTTTGCCACTTATTTTGGTGGGATCAGATTATAACGGTGCAGATTAATCATATATAAATATTAGTCATATAACAAATACAATTGTATTTCAATTATTAGAGGTAGAGTTGTATAGCAAATACAATTATATCATAATATCTAGTCGCGCAGTTGTACGGGTAAATATGCTAGTTAATACAAGAACTAGGCACGGTCTTCACAAGAATAGAGGGGGGACAAAAGACACAATGAATAACTCAGGGAAGGGATGGAAAATTTATGGATTTTCACAAGAATGCGCAAATGGTACCATAAGCCTTCAACTAATACTTGTATTACCACATGCGGACTTACTGAGGGTTAAATTCACACAAATAAACTCGAAAGGAGCTTCTGCGGTGCGGGAGCATAGCAGATGTGTCATGTGTCGTCTGCCGGCGCTTACATGGTCGAAGATAAGGTTATTTTTGCAATTGCTTTCAGAAGGGAGCCAGATTTGAAATTTTTTTGCCTTGAGGCTAGAAAAGTGATGTTTTTTTTTATAAAAAGGATGAAGTATAGAGCTTGGGTGATTGGGTTCTGTGAGGCCTAGTCTAGGCCAAATCCATACACATTATTTTTTTCCAACTAGCCGGTGACCCGCGCACTTGCATGGCTAGCATTAACATTTTTGGAATACCTTTTTTAATAAAGAGGGTTGTGCTGGTCATATATAGAAACTATATTCGTGACATAAACATAGTATACAAAAGTACCATCTATAGTCTATATACATGTAATATAGAATATAGAAAATGCCCCAGGAACAACAATTTTCATTGCGAAAAATATCACCTAAATGCTATCACTTAAAAGAAGCAAATGAATTTCCTGCAATATTCTGTAGATGCTCAACAATCAACACAAATTTTTTGAATGGCAATTACACAACATGTTTGTGATTTGAGCTTCAGTTTTATTACTCTCCTGTACTTGCGCATGAGCTTACCACGGACGTGCATTATTCCTTATGATACACTTCTTAACCTTCATTTTGAGCGGCATATTTTGTCTTCAAAATTTGGGTGTCCTTATAAGCCTTGCATTATATGTGTGTCGTCATATAGGTATCTTGCATTGTTGAAGACTTGAAGACTCCATCCAGTAAACTTCGAAGTAAATGGATACCTACCCTTTCTGGCTGAGTTCTAGCTACAGCTTTTCTGATGTGCAAGCTGGCTTGAAAAGAAGATGCAGCTTAGAAAATAACGATCTTTAGCCCAAATGCCGCTTATTGTCCTAATCGTCAGAAAATATATTGACTGGGACCATTATGCATGCCCACATGTCACGTCGTGCAATCTCCTTCTGATATTTACCCTCTCCTCCAAAAGTAACGGTCTTACGTAGAGGTGGGCACATGGGCTGTGCCTTGGTGGGCCGGCCCGAGGCACGACGGGCACGGCACGGCCCAAGTCCGGCCCGGCACGTTAGAGGGCTGTGCCGTGCTGGCCCGGTACTGTAGGTCGGGCGTGCCGGCCCAAAAACGGGGCACGACGGGCGGCACGGCCCGACACGGCCGTTTGGTGTGCCCATCTTGGCCCGCAAGACAATGACGACACGTCGACCAGCAGCCTGACGGCCGAGGGCGGGCACGCGGCGGCCGACGGGCAATCTTCGCCTCTGCCTCGATCGCGCCGCGCGTCGTCGTCGTCGTCGCCTCGCGCGCCCCGCGAGTGAGGGAGGGAGGGGAGCGGCGGCGGCGCAAGGAGGCCGGAGGTTGCCGGAGGGGAGAGGGAGGGCGGCGGCGCGGGGAGGTCGGAGGTCGTCGGAGGGGAGAGGGAGCGGCCGCGGCGCGCGGGGAGGCTGGAGGGAGCCGGAGGTCTCGAGGAGAGGAGGCCAGCTGGCGTAAGGTGCGGGGGAGCGGGAGGCAAGCGAAGGAGTGGCGGCGGGGAGTCCGGCCAGTGGAGGCGCAGGCACGAGGGGAATAGAGGAGGCGATGAGGCCAAATGGCCTTCGTCCAGAAAAGAAAGAAGGGAGCCGAGAGAAATAGAGGGAAAGAAAGAAAAGAGAAAGAAAGAAAAGAAAGAAGAGGAGAAGAAAAGAAAAGGAAAGAAGAGAAAGAAAAATAGATTGTCCGCGGACCGCGTCGATTTTGGAATCGATTTGCGGATTGTGTAAAAATCGTCAAGTGAACTCATTTAATTCGTTGCTAGCTAAAATCTGAACGACAGATTAGACAAATCAGTTGGACACCAAAATAAATAATTGACTCTTAAACGGCCTTGTTAAAATATTATGTTGTTTCAGGTCTCGACCTGAACCGCCCCACCAATCAGAACCTACCTTCGAACGAGGCCGAACCATCAGATTTTATTCCAGGCAAGATCCCTTGAACATCTTTGCTAAATGTTTTAATTCTTTTTATATACTGAATCATATCATCACTGCATGAAAAACTTAATTTCAAAATGGGAAAGTGAATTGGAGTTGGGTGGATGAGGTGTTATGGTATGTTGATGGATCTGGTATGGTGAAGTGGGAATTGGTATTGTGAAGTTGGAAATTGGTAATGTAATGTTGGTAACTTGGAAATGTGGTTTGGAAATGGTGGTGTGTGTTAAGGTTGTCCACGAATGGAGTCATGAATGCGTTAATATAGAGATTATAATGGTGGGTAGAGCGCACAGGGGAAAGGGTGGGGGGGTACCTACGCCGGTGGTGCTCTCTACATAAGTTATAATATAAGGTCAAACACCTACACTCAGATAATGAGCCGTATTCCCAGTATCAACCATAGTGAAAGCATCTAGGCACCCAGTATGTTTTGGTTTTGATAATTAATGACAACTGTGTTATATGATCTAATACTTTTCTTGAGAATATTGAAAGTAGGTCAATTCCAAGATTGATGACCATGGGAATATCAAGGAAGGTACAAATCATTATCAATATGTCGAGATCATGAAAGGGTAAAAATATAAGGTTCTTTTCTAGTCTTTTGTCGATCTTGGTATTTGGAAGAAAGATCGGTTTACTAGATTTAGAGCCGCACTATAAAGAGGGATCTTGATGTCATTTAGGGTTTAAAGGCTCAAATTACATGTTCATATAAATGCTTGATAATATATGAGTTCGTAAATAGAAAATCATTTGAAACAAATTAAATCTCTGGAAATCTGGTGCTACCGCCCATGGCAGCGCGGTAGCACCGGCTCAATAGGGCGGTGTGAAAATTCCAGAGAAGGGCTTCTTGGGCGTTTTGTAGCCCGGTGCTACCGCCCATGGCAGCCCGGTGCTACTGGGATAGCGGTAGCACCGGATTTCAGCTCGGTGTGAAAATCACAGAGGGGTGTGTTTTGGGTGTTTTGATAGCCCGGTGCTGCCGCCCATGGTGGGCTGGTGCTATCGGACTATCGGTAGCACCGGACATCAACCCGGTGTGAAAATTCCACAGAAGCAATTTTCTGGGCATTTGGTAGCCCGGTGCTACTGCCCATAGTATCCCGGTGCTACCGGACCTACGGTAGCACCGGTCCTAAGTCCGGTGCTATATTTCCAGAGAAGTCTCTTTTTGAAGAAGAAAATGAGGTGGAGCCCGGTGCTACCGGCCCTAGTTAGCGTAGCACCGACCTCAGAATCGTCTCTGCAAGTGCATTAAATACACTGTTCTAGTCGTTGAAGTGGAGCCCGGTGCTACCGGTCCTACATAGGCGGTAGCATCGAAAAAACAGATTTTTGCAGATTTCGAGCTCCAACGGCTAGAAAGTTTGGTGGAGGCTATAAATACCTCGCCACCTGCATTCTAGAGCAAACTCTTGGTCCTCATTGATGATATTTGAGCTCTAGCAAGTATTCTCCACTCTTGTGTGCATTCAATTTTCATTTGTGAGTGTGAGAAGCTAGGTTGTGTATTGCATTTCATATTTGAGCCTTTAGACACAAATATTCGACCTCAAGCAAGCGTCAAGGTTTATTACTCTTGGAGGTTGCCGCCTCCTAGACGGCTTGGTGGCGGTTGTGCTCAGTGAGCTTCTCAACGGAGATTGTAAGAAGCCCCGGCAAGTTGTGAAGGCCGGAGTTCGCCTACCCGGAGCGGGGAAGAACTACCTTAGTGATCGAGGAAGGCTCAAGCGAGTGAAGCCGGCTTAACGTGGTTCAATTCACCTCAACGTGGAGTAGGGGAGACCGGCAAGTCTTCGAGACCACGGGTAAAATTTCTTGTCCCTATTTATTTGTGATTGACATTCCTCATTGTTGAGAATCTAGTTCATTAATAGCATATTCTTGATAGCCCTTGTGATCTCTAGTATATTTGCTACACTAAATTTGACATAGTATCTCAAGTGTATGCTAGAGAATTTTGGTGTAAATTTACTCTTCGTATCTTTATATCGTGTTGTTGTTGTTAGTTTCTAAATTGTGTCGAAAAATTTAGAAACCTCCTATTCACCCCCCTCTAGTCGGTTATCCTTGATCCTACACATAGCGAGATAGAATCGCTATCAGAAAAGGTTGTCCTAGGAAGGTGCTACGATCTCCACATTAGGAAGGCTGGAGGGGAGTCGGGGCCGACTTTGACAATCTCAGCCTCGGATAGTCTATGTATATAAATGTAGTTACTGTACTCTTTTCCTTACCGGGGGTACCCCACACCGGGGTGTAAGGTTTTTAACGAGGCAGTAACTCTGTACATGTTCAAGATTTAATAAAATTTACTTATTTTCCCCCAATATTTGTGTCCATTGCTAGCAATACTGATATCCATACAAAATGTTTCTTTCGCATGCTTTCATTTAACCCCACTTTATTTTGGATGATCTAAGTGAATGCGTGTTGCTTGATTGTAGATTTACATATTTCTTTGATCAAGGTGGCTATACATTCGCTGCACCATAGCATCGCGTACGCACGCTACTACAAGCAAATTTGAGTCATTTCCTCTCGTCGCAATAGTGTAAATGGACCGGGCCTAGGTCGGCACGGCACGAAGTAGGCACGAAATGTAAATGGGCCGTGCTTGGGCTCGCCGAAGGCTAGCTTGGCCGGCCGGCGGCACGACGGGCCGTCGCGCCCCGGACACAGTTCCGACCAAGCACGATGGGCCGTCGGCCGGCCCAAGACGCACAACGCCCACGTCTAGTCTTACGTATCCCCGTAAATGGCAAGTACACAAACTTTGCTAATTTTCATCAGTTGCCTAGATTTTCTTATCTCTCCGTCACATAAATAGCATAGCACTAAGCTTAAAATTGTTGTACATGGTAATGTGCAATTTTAGCACAACTTTGATGCAGCTTTAGTTCTATTTGCTTTTGACTTTGTATTTTGTAGAGGTTCGTCAAATTTAAACTTATTTCTTAAGGATGGATGGGTTATATATAGGAATTGGGGTGTAACACTCCATTTTCCATGCCTTTTTAAAGTATTCAAAAGAAAAATAACCACTAGGATTTTTCCTGAATTAATAAAGCTTAACCTGGAATTTCTAAATATAAAATGATTTAATTTGAAATATAAACTTCAATTAAAGAAAAACCAGTTTTGGCTAGGTTCCTTGTGTTACAAGTAATTTCTATTTATTTTCTTGGAATTGTCGGAGTTAGTTTGGTATTTATTTGGATTTATTTAAATTTTTAACCATTTTTGAAATTCGAAAATCCTACTTTTCCCTAATCTCATGGTGGGCCGAATCTTGGTAGGCCCACTACTTTGTCCCATCGGCCCACCCACTAGCCCGATATGCCGCGCCCCCGTGCCTAGCCCACCCCTGCCAAAACTCTAACCCTAGTGGGCCGCCACCGCTAACAACCAATTCCCACACGTGCTGCTACTGTAGCACCGCCGTCGTCTCGCTCTTGGCTTCCGTGCCACCCATGCTTCCTAAGGCTATTTAAAGCCCCCAAGGATCCTTAATCTATACGTCCCTCGTCCCGTCGCCTTCAATGCCGTAGCCACTGCCACCTAGGACCCCACTGTGCGCCGTTAGGGTATTCTTTTCCACGCTCGGCTGTGATCCGTCATGACCATTAGAGCTGCAATAAAGACCTCACCATTCCCGCCGCTCCATCACATCTCTGCCAAAACCACCTGTGTCACAGTGTGTTCCCGAGCATCCTCATCGAAACCCCTCAAAAGTTTGGATCAAATCTGCTACCGTGTAGGAGATCGAGTCCTTCTTCCTCTTTGCTAACCATGCCTTTTTGCCACCTGATTACACCTCCGTTGGTAAGTTTCTACCGCCATCATCCACGCCTCTAGCTTTCCCTCTTCACATTCTATGTGATGCTCACCTCGCCTTCCTTAGGAAACCGCTGCTTCGCCTTCACCACCTTGACTCCGCCGTGCCACCACCTCCGAGGTCGCCACCGGCCACTGTAGTCGTCATCAGCCAAAACTAACCGTGTCACAGTGTTCACCGTGTTCTCTTTGCCCAAATCTGAACCATCACCACGCCTTCCTTGCCATCATTAGGAGTCACCAGAGCCAACTGTCATCGCCGTGCTAACATGGCCACCCACGTGTTCTCCACCTCAGAGCCACGTTAGCGTATGTTACCAATGTGTTGTTCTCATCATCGCCATGTGACAATAACCCTAGATCTGACCGTGTCTCAATGATATGTCTCCTTCATAAAATCTCCTATTGAACCCATTCAACTTTATAAATTTATCTAAAATCAAGCCCTATCTTCCAGTACCAACCATTCTTAATTTGGAGTTTATTTGCATTATTTTGTTTATTTTGTTTGTATTTGTATTTTCTCTCTCGTTACAGGTTGATGATTCCGGAAGATCGATCGATGGAAATAAAGAAAAAGGGAATGAAAGACCAAGAGAGCAACAACATAAATTATAGCCAAGGCAAGTCGTAACATTGATCACATTGAATCTATGTGATGGATTCCAAGGTAAAATCCAATTCCATCTACGGTTCATCCTGAAAGTTGTAATGGTCTGATTTATCTTCCACTTCATCCTCGTCCCCGAATGAGAATACTATGGGCAGCCTATTTTCACTCTAGTCTTGTGCAGGAGGAGAATCATTTTGATGGTTCTCTATTTTATCAAGTATGGAGTTGATTAAGTCATTGTATATATGTTGATTCCATCAAATCTTCATTGGTCTACTTGTATATGGACCAGCGCATATACGAGCAGACCAACGCATATACGATGACTTAATCAACTCCATATTTAATGAAATAGAGAACCATCAAAATGATCCTGTTCCTACACAAGACCAGAGTGAAAATAGATTGCCTATGGTATTCTCATTCAGGGATAAGGATTAGGGGTGGAAAAAAGCTTGCGGCTCACGAGCCAGCTCGGCTCAAATTCGGCTCAAGCCGGCTCGGCTCGGGCTCACGGTGTAAACAAGCTGAGCTGAGCCCCTGATCCAACTCGCTGTTATTTCGAGTCGAGCTCGAGCTGGCTCGCAAGCCGCTCGAGAGCTCGGATGCAGGCCAGCCTAGCACCCGGCCCAGCCTATTGAGGCCTTGTAGTTGAGCACCCGGCCCAGCTCGGTTGCGGACCGCATGACTGAGTGAATAGCCCCAAGTCGACAAATCCCTAATCCCATTCGGCGTTCCCCAAATCGAGCCATTCCCCATTGGATGTCGGTCGTCGGCGTCACTGTTCGCTGCCCCCATCCAGTCCTCCAGTCCCCGGGTCGGGCCATTCCTCGTTGAGCATCGGCGTCGCTATCATCGCCGTTCTCCTCCCCATCGCCGTTCGCTGCCCCATCGCCATTCGCCACCCCGTCACCATCCTCATCCACCTCATTGGCCGTCACCATCCAGTTGTCATTCGGGGCCCCGTCAACATCCGCCGCCCCGTCGCCAATTCGCCACCTCGTCGCCATTTGCCTTGCCATCCCCATCCTCCTCACCATCCACCATATGGAGCGCGAACACGCCGAATAGAGCTTGGAGTCCCATGCAGTCCGAGGGAAGAAGAAGCAGGACCTTGGGGCCTCTGCGTCTGGATCGGCACCAGCGGGCATCACTTCAACTGGGCAACACGCTGCCAACTCTCAAGCACCTCGTGACCTCGGCGAACCGAGGACGACCCCGACGGCGGCAGTCTCGGTGAGTCTCTAATCTCTAGTTCTATATGATGGATTGTGCCTGGATTTGTATGATTGGCCGGTGCTAAGACAACAATATAGCATGCTTATCTAGTTGTTGTCGGTGCTCGAGCATTGCGCTCTTGTGTGTTGTCAGTTCTTATGTTCTAGGACAGCAATACAACAATATAGGATGATATGATGGAATCATTTGATGTCTAATATTGTAAATTTTCCAAAAATATGTCATTGATAGTTCCTTATTTGTTATATTTGATTCCTTAATTTGCTATCTTTGTAGGTTAAAAATTGGTTATCTAGAAGATGCACAGGAAGTAACATCTCTAAGATGGTTGCTTTTGCAAGTAACATGTCTAAAATTTTTGGCTGTTGACACAATTCTCACCAGATAGTTATGTTTCAATAGAGTAGAGCTCAGCTGCTATAAAACCACACACGCTGTATGTAGATAAAAACTGTATAAAGATCATGTATACTGCTTTTTTTACTTCATTGATAGTTCAATAATCAAGCTCTAACTAAGGTTGAATTGAATTGTCACCAACTAACTGCTGTCAGTAGGGGTTAAGGGTAGTGCATATAAAGCTACCATCATTATTGATTTGTAACCTTCTAGTAGTTCTTACCTTGACTTGTAACTGATTGTAGAATTTGTTTGGTTTTGTGTCATAGTCGTCGAGTGACGATGATGACTGTTGGGAGGACATGGAAGAAGGTGATGGCGATGCAGTCGCGAGGGTGGGCAGCCATCACATGTTTCGGTGGATTCAAATTCAAATGATGAGGAAGTAGCCGTGGGAGATGATGGTACTGTGTCGCAAGGAAGAACAAAGAGGGGGGCAAAAAAGCGAAAGGTTTCTCCAAAGACAAGTGGGAGACCAAAACAACGATCAAATTGTTGGAAGATTTTTAAAGTGGTGATTGTTCCATCAAAGACAAAGAAAGGGGAGGTTGAGACTACGGCAAAGTGTAGATATTGCTACAAAGTAATGTATTACAAAAAAGGGGGTGCTACTTCACATCTAATGAGGCATATACCAAAGTGTGCACTATATTTGAACAAGGTGGCTATGCTGAAAGCTCAAGCTAAGCTCAATTTTGGGCCCAACAAGGCAGGTGAGACTGGTTTAGCTCTTATTGCCACTCCTATTGAATATGGTTCAGAGGAAACTTGTCGAATAATTGCTAAAATGATAATTGTCCATGAGTATCCTTTTAGGATGGTCGAGCACACTTGGTTTAATGTTTTGATGAGATATTTAAATCCATCATATCAGTTCATCGGTAGAAATACAATAAGAAATGAGTGCATGAAGATTTATGAATCAGAAAGGGAAACCCTTAGGAAGAGTCTCAAAAGTGTGGACCATATAAGTTTAACTTGTGATTTGTGGACCTCTAACCAAAACATTTGTTACATGAGTTTAGTAGCGCATTATATAGATAAAAATTGGGTAATGCAATGCCATGTATTGAACTTTGTTGAGTTGGATCCTCCACATAGCGAGGGTATCATAGCTCAAGCTGTCTTTGATTGTACCGTTGAATGTAAGATAAAGGATAAGATTATCACAATCACTCTTGATAATGCTTCCTCAAATGTTGTTGTTGTACATAGTTTGATGGCCAAGTTTGCTGCTAGAGGATCAGCTCGTTTCATTGCTAAACATTTTCATGTCCATTGTTGTTCTCACATTGTGAATTTGGTAGTAAATGATGGCCTACAACCATTAGCACCTTTGATAAACAAGCTGAGGGAAACAGTCAAGTATATAAAAAAGTCTCCATCTCATATGCACAAATTCTTAGAAATTTGTAGATCATTTGCTTTGAAAATTGGTCCTGGGTTGAGCCTAGATATGGCGACTAGGTGGAGTTCCACATACAAAATGTTGTTAGTTTGCCTTACTTATAAGGATGCATTAGTGTTATGCCGACACAGATGCAAATTACCAATGGTAGCCATTGGACCAAGATTAGGCATTGTATCAAAAACTTGCACCAATATTGAAGTCCTTGGCTGAAGTGACTAGTGCATTTTCTGGATCGACATATCCCACAACAAACATATTTTATCCTTACATTGTTAATGTGAAGATTGCTTTAAGGGTTGCATTGAACTCTGGCGATGAACATTTGGAGAAAATGGCAACTGCAATGTTAGATAAGTTTGGTAAGTATTGGGAAGAAAAGAACAATGTCATGGTCCTTGCTACTATTCTTGATCCTAGGTTTAAGATTAGATTCATTACTTGGTTCTTCAGTCAAATGTATGAACCCTCAAAAGCTGCACAAGACCTTCATGATATCAAGGTTGAGTTGGAAGATCTTTATTCACAGTACGAGATGGATCATCGGCATAGCAAGGCCTCTAATAGAGGTGCTGAATTCTCATCTTCAACTATGGGTAGCAACACATTATCCTCAGTGTCATCCCAATTTCAGTCTTTCTTGCGTTCAACTTCAACTGAGCCATCAAAGTTAGAGTTGCTCATCTATCTAGATGAGGTGAATGAGAGTTTAGGTAACAAGGACTTCAAATTGCTTGAATGGTGGAATTTGAATGCACATAGATTTCTGGTAGTGTCAAAGATGAAAAAGATTTTTTTGACTGTACCAGCTAGTAGTGTATCTTCGAAATCAACATTTAGTGCTGGAGGGAGAGTTCTAGATGACTACCGGAGTTCTCTACGATCGGCTATGGTTCAATATTTATTGTGCGCTTCTTGTTGGATAAGAGGTGCCCAGAATGATATGAGCCCTCCTATTTATATGGTATGTTGTTCCATACTATAATGCCATTCCTTGTCTTGTTGTTTATTATATCATGGTAAACTCGATTATTATGTCTCTTTTCAGGAAGAAGATGATAAGGATGATGTTGAAACTATTCTATTTCCTCAAAGTGGCATAGGGAGCAACTGGTGAAGGAAGCAATAATCCTAGTTAGTCACTATCCTCCCCCTACTCCATACTTTCATGACCTGTCAATTAAATCATAGTTTATCCTTTTTCAATATGTCTTGTAGTTCAAAATCGATCAATTTTGGATGTACAATGGATCCTGGAATTCTCAAGTTATGGAGGCTACATTTGCCTTGTGAAAAATGTTGCCCTGTTCCTGCTTTTCTAAATTACCCATAGATTTTGGCTATTATATGTACTAATGATCAAGGACTATTTATGCTTGCTGGATGATCAAGGACTATATGTACTGATGATCAAGAACTATTTATGTCTTTTATATCTATGATGTCTTGTGGTTTTCATGCTGTTTTTGTTGGTGAATGGTTCTTTGAAGTTCTAGTCCCATTTTTGTTCTGCGTTTGTTATATGTGTCATTACTCATTAGTGCGATATTTTAAGTTTGTACTTGTTGCTGGTTCTTATTTTAAAGTTATAAAAAATGACATCATGAAGCTATTTGACACCGTCAAGAGCTATGGTATGTTTTCTCTAATCTTCTTCTTTCTGCTTGATGGAGATAAATATTTGAGCTAATCAGCTTTAAGCCAAGACACAGTGTAATCATTAAACTTTGGAAGTCTTGAATTTGTCCTGTTTTTAACAAACATGCTAATATGCTATTATGTATGCCATCCTATGTGGTGATTTCTAGTTGCAATTGTGTAGCAAAATAACAATAATTGATTGCTAAAATTTGTATGCAGTGGGTATAAAACTGTACAATATTTGGGCGGTTGAGCTGCAATTGAAGGAAGAACAGTAGAGCAATAAGTCCTTGAAGTAAGAGAGCGAGTGCTTATCCTTGCAAGACCGTTGTACTACTAAGTTATTTATACTTCAATTGAACTTATTATTATGTTTGCAGTCAAATCCAGTCCTCGAAGCTTTTGGCAATGCCAAAACTGTCAGAAATAACAATTCTAGGTAGACGAGATTTTAAAAACTATCTCAATCACAAGATTACCTGCAATTTTCCAAATTATGGAAATTTATATGTTCCAATCTCTCTCTCTCTCTCTCTCTCTTTGTAATGGTTGGTGCAGTCGGTTGGGTAAGTTTGTTGAGATTTAGTTTGATAAGCAAGGGAGGATCTCAGTTGCTACTGTCAGAACTTACTTGCTGGAAAGGTCACGGGTATGCCAAACTTCTGATCCTGAACACAACTACCACTGCTTTTATCTCCTATGTGCGGCACCGCAGGAGGTAATGATCTATTTTCTCTTTGTATACTTCTTATTCTCTGCGAACCCATCTCTAGTTTTCTTTACGCTAATTTGGGATTTGGTTACTAATACAATCTCCTGTGACATTGAACTTTCAGGAGGTTGAAAAGTACAAACTAGGAAATCCTAAGAGTTTTCATTATCTTAGTCAATCAAATTGTTACGAGTTGGTTGGGGTTAGTGATGCTCATGAATATTTGGCTACTAGAAGAGCAATGGACATTGTTGGCATCAGTAGTACTCAGGAGCAGGTAGCTCAATTATTTCCATATGTTCTTTGATATGATCAATGTCTTTTTTTTCTTCTCACATCTCTGCAATTTTATTTGTTTTTAGGATGCTATTTTCAGGGTCTTTGCAGCTATCATTCATATTGGCAACATTGAATTTGCAAAGGGGAAAGAAGTTGATTCCTCAGTTTTGAAAGATGACAAATCTAAGTTCCATCTCAACACAACTGCTGAGCTTCTTATGTAACTACCTATATTTGGTTCTTTTCTATAATTGATGATATTACTCTGTGCATATTACAATGGTTGTTGACATTTACTTTATGTCAGGTGTGATCCTGGAGCCTTGGAAGATGCTCTTTGTAAGCGTATCATGATAACACCAGAGAAGGTTATAAAAAGGAGCCTTGATCCTTACAATGCAACTATCAACAAGGATGGTCTAGCAAAGACAATATATTCTCGCTTGTTATATTAGTTCATATCATTTTTTGTGTGTGCATTGTAGTCTTGCTTTGACTATGTTTACTTGGATCCCTTCCTGTTGTCTTGTAAGAAATGTCCTTTATGTGATAGCATGTATTGTTATGTAAAGTTGTTTAATTCAAACTATATCTATTTATGTTGGTATGTAGTGCAAAAGCACCTCCAAATCCAAAGGTTATGTCTGTACATGCTCTTCAGCTCGCAAGCCAACGAGCCAGCTCGAGCCTTCCCCCGAGCCCAAGCCGAGCAGTGTTTTTGGCTCGTTCTAGAAACGAGCCGAGCCGAGCTGAGCCGCAGTTTGAAACGAGCTCAGGCGAGCCTGGCTCGAGCTGGCTCGGCTTGGCTTGTTTCCACCCCTAATAAGGATGAAGTGGAAGATAAATCAGAGCATGACAACTTTTAGGATGAACTGTGGATGGAATTGGATTTTGCCTT
Organism: Otatea glauca; assembly: GCA_036346275.1. Lineage (NCBI taxonomy): Eukaryota > Viridiplantae > Streptophyta > Magnoliopsida > Poales > Poaceae > Otatea > Otatea glauca. The sequence continues at coordinate 19,267,494 of CM070712.1, read as the reverse complement.
AAAATCCATCAACTTTTGTTCTCACAAATGCGAGGAGGTACTTAACTTTTTGTTATGCCTGTAAATCATTCCACTGATACGATAATAAACTATCACAGGCGATTTCTGAACCGTCTGTGATGCTTCGTATTATCACAGACACAGACAAATGCTTACAGACGGTTCAGAAAAACCGTCTGTGATGGTTTTTTCTGTAGTAGTGATTCATGTCGTCATCGCCAAAGGTAAGATTGCTCTCGGACACATGGTTTTGAGCATTCCGAAGCGTGTGGACTTGGGCGTTCCCAAGTGCGTGGTATCAGACATTCTTGAACGTGTGGTTCCATGTTTATTATCGTTCAATATTTTTCATACTATTATTATGTTGTCTCTATTGATGTTGTTCGTTATCTCTGGAAGTAGGTTAGAGAAGTGCTACTGAAATCTTAGGAAAAAAGTTGTTAATCTTGTAGAAAAGTTTGAGTTGGTAGCATTTGAGAATTTGGAGTGCTACTGTTACGGCCAGATGGGTGGCTAGATTTTTTCTTTTTTTATTAATATAGGAATTTATAGCCATTTAGAACAAACATGGTGACTTCTTTTGCCTCTATTTTAATAATATAATAGATAAGTTATATTTAAAAAATTCACTTTTAAAAAATTAGCGTAATGCAACCCACCCTAGACCATGGAACCATTCAGTGAAGAACAACCGTAACTTTTTAAACCAATAATAAGGGAACTGACATAGATCTTATTTAAAAATTGTTATACGATGAAGTGGCATTTCCTGTGTAAACTTGCCTAATGGCCCTCCCAGGAGACAAGCAAAGATTCGTTGGAGATGCAAAGAATTTTGTGTTTCTCGGTAGGGATGGCAATGGCCCCGATCTATGTTTTCCCGCGAGGAATTCTCCTATTAAGGGATGTGATGAGGGAAATCTCCACTCGAGGGGGGTTTATTGAGGAAAATATTGCCCCCGTCGGCGATCGCGGGGACAGGGACGTTCTACCATTCTCCGTCCTCGATCCCCATCTCCGTCCCTGCGTTATCACTAATAGGTGGGAGCAAATGATTATTCTTAAAATAAAAAAGAATATATGTGAGGTCATTACTAATCAACATGCTAAATATAAATTACTCTAGTGATTCACTCACACTTCAATCAAATATGCACCATTACTCGAGTGGTTTATTTATATAGCATATGATATTTTATATAGTATTTTCAGGAATTAATCCCTGTCGGGGCCTCGCAAACCCACCGAGGATCGAAGACGGAGGAGAATTAAGCCTCATGTATGGGAACAGAGACGGAGACGAGGAAATTTTGCTTATCGAAGATCAAAAATAGAAGAGTGCTCCCCGCGGAGATTTTCTCCGTTGCCATCCCTTCCCCCACAGCCAATCATGGGGCGCTGGCCGGCCGAGATCCCCTGGGGTTAACTGCGCTGCAACGCGGGGAGACGAGCGCAACCCCTGAGCCACCCGGAGAGGCTCCTCCCGGTATCTGGGGCCCACCAGGCCACCACAGGTGCCGAGCTGGTGGCTGCGCGCACGCATGGGCCCACTGCCGGCCGCCTCGTGTCGTGGGGCCCGCGGCCTGCGTACGTGGCGACGTTAGTTAAGGGAAAGGGGGCTTGGATTAGCTGCGCTAACCATACGGCACGAATCGGGCAACGCGACAAATCGGCCTCAGTTCGGTCATTAGTATGTGCTCCCTCGGTTCAAAGTTGACCAGACATATTTCTCTTGGTATTGGTATAGAGATATAAAAGATATTAAAAACGATTAAAAACAATTAGACTACTTCTAATTGTTATCTCTAAGCACTTTATTCAATGCATATATATACCGAATATTAAGAAAATCTGAATATTTATTAGAGATATGAATGAAACATCTAACTGATTTGCATTGGATATGAAATACGTTTTATTTATAGACAATACTATTAAAAAAATATGTTATGTAAACTTGGACGTAGCTTTAGAGAAAAGGAAGGTTCTAGAAGTTAAGCCAATTTGGTTTATTACGGTGACAAATGACAATGCACCAACCGATCGTGCCAGTAGAGCCATTAGCGCCGGCCGTTGATATTTTCTTACCCTTGGTTTGCATACATCGATTCATCATGCATGCATGCATGGCTGGCTAGCTGCCTAGCTGCGTAACAACGACCATATACATATATATGTACATTTCTCGCGTCTAGCGGTAGCTATATCTAACACGTATTTCGTCCAGTTAGTAGTTTAATTATGCGCTCTCAAAAAATAAGAGTAGTTTATACCAAGCGTAAACAAATTACTAACAACACATGCACCGAGTGCCACCAACCCTATCAAACTAGCTAGAAAGTATACGCTGTATATATATATAGCAACTTAATTTGTACGTAACACAACCTAGCTAGCTTAGTGTTTCTAAACAAAAGGTGGTGTGTTAGTGTTGTATACGGATAGGGCACCCAGTGCTCCTGGTTTGAGGTGAAGGGAGAATCAAAGAAGAAAGAGAGGAGGGAAGTTGTGTCTTGCATGAGATACAATTTAAGCACAAAATCCAATCGTCAAGATACAACAAAGATTTACATTAAGGTGGAGAGTTTTATCTAACTAGTATACATTTTTTGTTGAACAGCTATATTAAATGACAGTGCATTGGAGAAGGCGAGGAGTAAATGACAAGGGTGAGAAATAAATAGAAAATAATGGTGTAAAATTTGTGAGCCAACTATTGGATTCTCTCTGTTTCCTGGATAGATGTCATTTTATATTTCTTCACTTCCATCAAGACACATCTAGAAAAACAGAATTACTCTTTATTATATTTTTAGACGGTGTATATATTTACTCTAGCCCACATTAGTAGATGAAATTAGAAATGGCTCAAGGAGAACTATAAAAGAAAAAATCAGTAAAAATCACTACAAAATTATAGAATAATATATTTAAGAACGAAATTTGAAAGCTATAATCGGATGGAGTATAATGCACCGGAGAGATTGTATCCGGAACACCACCACCTTCCGAACGAGAAGAACGCCCCATCGCGTCATGGCCTCTCCTGCTCCCTCCCCTCCTCTCCTCTCCCCGTATTTAAACCACACACACCGACACTCATGGATTCACCCGTATCTAAACCTCTCTCCTTATTGGCTGGCTTTCTGCTAGCTAGCTACTGCAAGGTCGGCTTGGCGATCACACACCGATCGATCACTGCCTCAATCTAGCTACCTAAGCTATGGTCACCATTGGGAAGCAGAAGCTAGGCCAAGAAGAGTACTACTACTGTGCCGACGGCGGCGGCGTGGACGCCGAGGGCCGCGCCACGGAGCTGCGCCCTCTCGCGCTGTCGCGGCCGCATACGCAGGCGTTCCACCTCGCCTGGCTCTCCCTGTTCGCGTGCTTCTTCGCCGCCTTCGCCGCGCCGCCCATCCTACCCGCGCTCCGCCCGGCGCTCGTCCTCGCTCCCCCCGACGCCTCCGCAGCCGCCGTCAGCTCGCTGGCGGCCACGCTCGTGGGCCGGCTCGCCATGGGCCCCGCCTGCGACCTCCTCGGTCCGCGCCGAGCGTCCGGGGCAGCCAGCCTAGCCAGCGCGCTCGCGCTCGCGCTCGCCGCCGTGACCGCGTCCTCCCCCGCGGGCTTCGTCGCGCTGCGGTTCGTGGCGGGGATCTCCCTCGCCAACTTCGTCGCCAACCAGAACTGGATGTCGCGCATCTTCGCGCCGTCGGCCGTCGGCCTCGCCAACGCCGTGGCCGCTGGCTGGGCCAACGTCGGCAGCGCCGCCGCGCAGGTCGTCATGCCTCTCGCCTACGAGCACGTCATCCTCCGCTTAGGCGTCCCCATCACCGTCGCCTGGCGCGTCGCCTACCTCCTCCCGTGCGCCATGCTCATCACCACCGGGCTAGCCGTCCTCGCCTTCCCTTACGACCTCCCGCGCGGCTGCTGCGGCGGGGCCGGCTCCAAGAGAAGCTTCTGGAAGGTGGTGCGAGGAGGGGTGGGGAACTACCGGGCGTGGGTGCTGGGGCTCACCTACGGCTACTGCTACGGCGTCGAGCTGATCATGGAGAACGTCGCTGCCGACTTCTTCCGGAAACGGTTCCAGCTGCCCATGGAGGCGGCGTGCTTCGGCGCGATGAACGCGGTCGCGCGGCCGGCGGGAGGGGTGGCGTCGGACGCGGTGGGGAGGCGGTTCGGGATGCGCGGGAGGCTGTGGGCGCTCTGGGCCGTGCAGAGCGTCGGCGCCGTTCTCTGCATTCTGGTCGGCAGGATGGGCGCCGCGGAGGCGCCGTCGCTGGCAGCGACTATGGCGGTGATGGTGGCGTGCGCCGCGTTCGTGCAGGCCGCTTCCGGGCTCACCTTCGGCATCGTTCCCTTCGTCTCCAAGAGGTAATTGAAGAATTCGTTAGATTATTCGTTACCTGCTTTTTTGTTTTGTTTAATTACTTGGATTTTTTTTTGGTGTTGCATATATTAATATATACGGTTAACATGGGGGCATAGCTAGAAATTAGGAGATCCAGAGCTAGAAGAATAATTTTTTATGAGCAGAAGAATATATTTTTAGACATATATGCAAGGTGATGATGAGTAAAAGAATATAAATTTTTTTAGACATATGCGAGGTGATAAGTAAATTAAGAGTGGTGCTTCAATGCTTTCCCTCCTAATACAAGTTGCACAAATCTTGAAGTAAGCGAAAGGATAAGTAACTTCATCTACTATTTATTTATGCTTTAATATTTGTACAACTGTAAAAAAGAAAAGCATTGAAGCACCTCTCGTGAATTAAATTAGAAGCTGGTACTTGTGAGATGAAAGGTGGGCCGCACCAGCAAACTATACTCCCTCCGTCCTGGAAAGTAAGGGACAGAAGAAATTTTAGGACAGATTATGGTTTCTGCCAAAAGACTCTAATGCCCCTATTTAATACTGTGTCTCTATTAATTGGCAACATGCATGCATTAATTAATCACGATTATAGGGAATGACTTGCCTTATTTTTGTTTTGGAATATGTGTGGTCGCATGTATCTGCGTGCATCTGCATGCATGGACACAATTTGAGAACATAATTTAAGACGAGAGAGCTCTCAATCTTTAATATTGAAGGACACAATTTGAATGCTTCTCTCCCTTACTTTTAAGGACGGAGGGAGTACCCAACAACAGACGGACGAGACGACGACTAAGCTTTCCTAGCATCTAAAAGAATCTAAACGGAATCCTTCGGTAGTGTCGTTGACGTCGACATTGTTTTCTTGCATTTATTCGAGGAACAGGGAGAGATTCATGGTAAAATTCCCCTTAAAAAAAAGATTCATGGTAAAATTGGACGCAATCATTCAGTTCCTAATGAAAAACCATTTAAATGTGACGAAATAACATGTGATTTGAATGAGATGGAATCATTTGGTTTAACAAATATCGAGAGGGAATTAATTGCCAGTTACGATCTTAGATGTGGAAGACAACATGCATGTAAGTAATCGCTAATTTTAGGAAAAGCAACACGTGCCAAAACAGAGCCAGACTGAGACACTTCAACTTTGCTAGTTCATTTGACCACAGAGAGAAGTTTTCAGTGAATAGAGGCTTTTCCTTACGATACAAGTTGTATAAATCTTAAAGTAAGTGAAATGGTAAATAATCATCATCTATCATTTATTTATGCTTTAATATTTGTACAACTGTCGAAAGAAAAAAAAGCATAAAATCACCCCTCTAATTTGAAACGACTTATAATATAGCAGCTGATGCAATTGATCTTCTCAACTTCCAAATAATTAGCGCGGCATACCTGGATCCAGTCTCAGTACTGACATATCAACTAGAGTACGTACGCACGTACATACGTTCTGACATAATATGGGTTCGATTAGTGCAGGTCGCTTGGCGTGGTGTCTGGCATGACGGCGAGCGGCGGCGCGGTGGGTGCGATCATGACGAACCGGCTCTTCTTCAGCAGTGCGAGGTACACGTTGGAGGAGGCCATCTCCTTCACCGGCCTCACCAGCCTCCTCTGCACGCTCCCCGTCGCGCTCATCCACTTCCCGTGCTCTGGGGGCATGCTCTGCGGCCCAACGACCGTGACCATCCTCGATGACGACGATGAGGACGACAATGACGATGTAAATACCGACGATTACATGCTTTTGAAATGAAATGGAAAAGGAAACTGCATGTGTCTGCTGTGTGCATATGTGGGATCTCAATCGTCTCAATACTCGATCTGATTACACGGACATTTGATAGGTATAAAGACCTTTTACCATCCTTAGGTGGTACTACAATATATATTAAATTAGTACCAAGAGATGCTAGACGTTTAGCTTCGCGGTATCTTTTAAAGGTAGTAAAAACTCTAATAAAGATAGATATCATATACAAGTACCACTGGTACCGTCAATCTCCAAAGAGGTATCAGCATATTGAAATTCGACCATGCCACAGCACGCAGCCATCATAATAGGCTGAGTTAACAGAACATGCTAAAAGACTGTTGCTTTCTGCAAACCATTTAGAGTGAGCTGCTTAAGAACAGTGTTTGCATTGACAGACATCTCGAAAAAAAGATGCAAGCATCTTCCAATTATCCTTCTGCTGAACAATAATGCAAGTAATCTACCAAACAAAACATGAACGCAAAGCAGGAATAATGAGCAGCAGGTAAGTACCAGATTTTGAGCTTTCAATGTCAATGTCCGTAGGACGAGAAGAGAGGAAACATGTAAGAAGCTTCTGGTGGTGATACCGTGTGAAAAGAAAGAACAAACACGTTAGACACCAATGGAAAGGGTCCCGTGTACATTGGAGTTCTTTTTTTTTTTCCAAAGCTAGCCCTTCATAAATGTATTTTTAAATTTGACCTCCTCCCTCACCATAGAAGACCAGATAGACGACGTCTGTCACATGCTACACCCGAAGAGCTTAGCAAGTGATCGGTGTCGCGATAGGGCGAGGGATCACAGGAGCTGCAGCTGGAGCACAGGAAAAGGGTGCTGCTGAGTTGCAGCAAGTGGGGCTCAGGAACCACTACCATACTAGGGTGCACGACACCTCGCTGTCAAGCCATGGTAGAGCGATAGGAACCCTGTCGTGATCGGCTAAGCTCCCACAGATCCGGTCACTTGTCGAGTTCCCCGGACGTAGAGGTAACAGTGTCGTCTGCCACACCTTTCGCGGTGGGGAGAGGTCAAATTTGAAAATGAATGGGGGTTGGGGGACATGGGTCAGATAAGCGAATGAGCTAAAAAAATTGAAAGGCAAAATTACACTTTAAACCCTTGAACTATTTTATTTTGTTCAGTCAAGCCCCTACACTATAATTTTGTTGATTTGGGCCCTTAAACCTTTTGGTTTTGTCTAATTGACTCCATCCTTTGTCCAACTAGCGGATTTGCAGTCAACTCTAGCCACGAGTGAGTGCCAAATGTTGCCCCAAGTAGGCAATTTTACTTATGTCACTGACAACACCAATCTGATGCTCTTTTTTACCCCTTTCTTATCTCCATTCTCCCTTCCGCTGTCTTTTTTACCCCTTTCTTATCTCCATTCTCCCTTCCGCTGCAGCAAGTCACCATTAATTACTCCCCTATTCTCCCTTCCAATTATTAAGAATCATAAAGCAGGGATGTAGCGATTGTTAAGTGTTTGAACTGTGTCGTGAATTAGAATAAAAATATCAATTACAAGTGTTATGCGATTGCCGGATTTGAAGGAATGTAAAGGTTATTTCAAGTGCAACCTCAGCTTATTTTGCATATGACTTGGCAGTTCCATGTGGCAAAAGTTGACTGCCACCTCAGCATTCCTACAAAAAACGGTCCAACGGGGTCGATTAGACAAAACCGAATAGCTGAGGGCTTAAATAAAAAATGACATAGTTTAGGGGCTTAAGGTGCTGTTTAATGGATACATAGCCGCTATAATCCATCACCATGGACATCCTTGCATACAACCATAATTTAGTATGAACCTCAGTGGTGTTTTATTTGTATTTCAAGCAAAAAGACGGAAGATTTGCTAAGAGTATGCACCACACCTGCAGTCCGATTTAGGCATCCGCTGTATTCCTGCAGTCAATAGTTTTAGTTTCAGTATTTTCATCAGAGAAAGACCAAAAAAGCCAGAAAATGAAGCACCTTCTGTGATGCTTGCCAACAGGTTGACCTAGCATCTTGCTCGCACTATCACAATTAGGACCACCCAATCTGTTATCGTCTTCCTAGTAGGCAGGAATTCACCCACTAAACTCCATAACAATTCTTTGGCACAACCTAGTAAAGCTTTAACCTTCAGTGGGCAGCGGGGAAAAAATTATTAGAATCAATACATGCATCTAGTAGGCATGGTATGATAATTTAGGACTGGCTACAAACAGAAAGTTTCGAACCAAATTATTTTGAACGGATAGTTTTTGAACCAAAAATATTTTTTATATAAAGTTTTCGAAGTGAAAGTTTTTGGAATTTTCCGTTATGAAATTTCCCCACTTGAAAATTTTCTAATTTAATATTTCCCAAGTTGAAGTTTTCTAGTTGAAAGTTCCTGCTGTTGAAATTTTATGAGTTGAAAGTCCCCAAATTGAAATTTCCTAATTCAAAATTTCAAGCGATTCAATATTCTGAGTTGAAAATTTCTGATTTGAAATTTCTAGAGTTGAAATTTTGCCTGGATTTTTTTTCAATTGAAATTTCCTGAGTTTATTTTTTCAAGTTGAATTTTTCTGAGATGGTACTTACTTTTTAAAATTTTCTGATTTGAAATTTTTTGTGCTAGAGAGGAGGAAGGGGGTAGGGGAAGTGAGTAGGGGAGGGGGAAGGGTGAAGGTGGATGGAAAAGATGACACATAGCATCCTAGGAGGGCGTCTTTTTTTTAGGGTAACCTCAAACTAGCCATACCGAGTAATAGAATTGCTAATTTGAGGGCACTTATGTAAATATAAATGTGCTTTCTTGCAGGAACTTATGTGCGTTACTTTTGTGAGATCATGTGGAGGTCCTCTCATGTGTTGTGATAAGTAATTGACACTTTGGTTTAATTGAATTTGGAATTTGCTTTTGAAAAGAGTTATCTTTGTAGGCCGGATTATCTGAGGTCAAATCATCCACGTGGGACAAATGATCTGGGATGGCCGAACTTTTGGGTCGTATCATTGATCCAGAGAGTATCCAAGGTGAATTCAATGTGAGTTGGATTGTTCGGGTCAGTTAGATCATAGGTCGGATCATTGATGTATAGAGTGTCCAAGGTGAATTCAATGTGAGTCGGATCATTCAGGTCACTCAGATTATGGGTCAGATCATTTGTCCATTGAATGTCTAATTTCAAGATTACTTGTGTCGGATCACCCGGGTCACTCGGATCATGGATCAGACCAATTCTCCAACAAACACGTTTTTGATGTTTTGAGCCATTTCGGAGTGTTCCACCTATTTGGTGGCTATAGGGCCTTAGCGTCTTTTGTAGAGGACTTTGAGATGAATTTATTGGTGATGTTTTCAGGGCAATTGTGAGTTGTTCATAATGAGATCTTGCTATGTGAAAGTTATGATGCATATAGGTGCATATGGAGCAAGGTTGAATGGGTTGATGTGTCTAGGTTGTTAGTATTAGTGCATATATGTTGCATGATGCAGTTATGGATTAAATCGGGTCAAGTTGGAATGAACTTGTTCCTCAAAATGGTTTGCTTGGTCTATTGTTATGCAGGTGGTTCCGAAGTCAACTATGGTCAATAGCGAGACGGATCGAGACTTGATTAGGAGAACCAAGGTACGATGTGGTCATGAAGGCTGGGTTAGATGGTTGGACTCAACCAAGGTACAAGGAAGGTAGAGATTGTGGAAGGCGCAAGTGGTCAAGGTCAAGTAGGACATGTGGCATGCCAAGTGATTTGGGCCTATTTGCAATCGAGGATGATTCGTTGGATTCGAACATGTGAGAGGCTTGGTAGAAAGTTACTAAGGCCACATAGAAGGTGATGAAGTATGAGCGGTGCTTCGAGGCAAAGGAATCAGGAAACTTCGGGTTAAGGGGAAATGTGGTCATTTGCCCAAAACTAGAAAAATGGGTGGTTTGGAAAACCATGGTGGGAGGTCTATGTGGATTAGGTCAAGGAGAGTTTGCGGATGATAAGACATGATGGATTCAGGCTATTGGAGTCAAGGTTGAATACAGTGTTTTGATAAATGTGTGTGAGTGTGTCAAGTGAAAAGGCCAGTTGTGTAATGGGTTAACGGGTTCTCATGGGTTTATATGGTGGATAATATCCACTTTGTGACCAGGTTAGGTTTACATGTGAGCCTCGACTATGTTAGGGGGCATTAGAGAGAGATTGGTAAGTTTTGCACTTGAGCCTCCAAGAGAGAGATTTTGGTTTGTTAGGTGCTACCCTTAGGGTTTTTTCGTCTAAGTGGTAATATAAAATCAAACTTTCTCCTCTGTTATACTCTGAGACCCTTTCTTATGCATAGCAAGCCCTGGATCATACCAAAGTTTTCTGAGATGCGGCACAGATGTGCACGGCCTCAAGAACGAAGAAGATGAATCTCGTAAAGAGAACCAAAATAACGATGTTGAAGCAACCACGACGAGAGAGAAAGATTTGGTAAAGCCGATCACAATTTTTTTAAGCGCAACCTCAAAGAGTACAAGGGATTGTTGTTCTCTCACAACCTCTCAAATGTTTTAGGACTCTTAGATCCTTGCCCTATAAAAAAAACTAGTGCTAAAGGATAATTTAGCATCTAATCCTCTTGTGCTCTTCTTGCTTTGGATGAGTTGGTTTGTGGCTTCTTGGTTGCTTTGGTTCTCCATGACCATCACATGGGTTTATATAGCTCTCTTAGTCCTCCTCCAAAGCAAGTAAGAATCCTAATTATGATTTATCTAGTACATCTTTGCAAATCCTAAAAGAATATATATGAGTCAACATAATTGACTTCCCCTGTATTCTTTTTGTGTTCTTGTTTGGTTTTTTTAATTTCTTGAGGTGTTCTCGGTGTTTCTTTGTTTCATTATGTTCGAGCTTGATTCGTGGTGAGATTTGGTTTCCTAGGACGTGTAGGAACTCACTTAGGACTATATTTGGAGTCTAGATCTCACGATCTTGATTAGTAAGGGTGAAAGTGGACACAGGTGTCCGCCAGCCCGCTTAAATTAGCCCACAAAACAATGTTATGTGGATACCCACATTTTATTTGATAAATTAAGTGGCCCAATGTGCATCCCACGAAGCCCACGACACGTTCATGCATAGCCCGCATTGCTTCAACGCTCAAGCAAAGCGGCGAAGGGCTCCCAGCTCAGTCTCCTCTCGACACGACGCCGCCGCCTCTCCTCTCGCCGCCTCTCCTCTCGACGCCCTCGACGCCGGCACGCCACCCTGCAAGTCTGCAACCGTGAGCTTCTCCTCTCCACACGACCGCTGCAGCCCGCCTCTCCTCTCGATGCCGCCAGCTTGGATAAACAGAAGGTGCCGCCTCTCCTACCCTAATTCCTTCCCTGTCTTCCTCCTCTCTTGTGCTCTGGAATTGACGTCGCACTCGACGCGGGGAAGGGCGACTGGATCTAAGCCGCCGCCGCTTCTTTTCTTCCCATGCCGTTCTTCCCCCCGGACCCCCAGCCCCCACCTCACCTTGCGGTGATGCTCTTGCGGCAATCGAAGGTATGGATCCGAAATCCTTGTTCTTTACCTCAAATCGGATGGTACGTAATCTAGTTGGATTCGTGCTTGACGAGGGCAAAGAATGGTAGATCTGATGTTCACTGCTTATTATTGGTAGATCTAGCTGTCACATAATCTTTCTTGGGCAAAGAATGGTAGATCTGATGTTTATGGTCAGTGGTGCTATGACATAATTTGTGGCAATGTTCATGCTCACTGTGGCTGTGACACAATTTTTCATGGTCAAAGAATGATAGATCTGGTGCCACATAGTTGGATTCATGTCTTCTGTAAGAAAGGAGATATCATAGTCGCATTAGTTAACTTCGTCCTCATCCTGATTCAACCTCATCCTGGAGTGCCAATGTTTATCATTTGTAGTTCAAACTGGATTGCTCCTGTGTCCTTGTGAGCCAAGACCCACTTAAGAGGCAGTGCAATCATGCAGGTTTCTGGCCTTATCCTATTATCAATGCTTACATCTACTAATTCCTTATCTCAATGGACAAATCATTCATTCTGATGATCATTGATCAGGACTGCATGATGGAGGGCATGGCCTCTGTTTTCTTACCTGCAGACTGAGTACTCCAATTAGAACTGCAGATCATGTGAAATCCACCTAGCAGATCAAAGTTGCTTCTCCTCCCGATACTCCCATTTGTTAAACTAAGATAACCATGCAAATGAGCTTCAGCACACAGAGAGTTGTTCTAGTGCTTTTGGTTTGGCAGCTTATATAAATATTTGTATTGTTTATGAAATTTTGACTTGCTTGTTGTATTAAATCATTAATGAAAAATTGATTGAGCAATTAGGTAGTCATGCATTTCTTTACCTCATTACATTGATTACAGTCGTTGCCTCCTTCATATTTTATTCGTCAATTGCAGACTTCATGCAGTATACCTGGCTAATTATTTGCACTAAGTAGCATTTCTTGAATTCTTGGTTTCTGTCTCTGCTGAATCTAAGACAATTTTTTTTATGTCTATTGCAGTGATGAAGGTGTTCACTACCTCACTGGGCATACTATTGTGATACTCTCGTGTCTCGCCCGATTCCCAGCTTCAAAGAGCTTTTTCGCTCGGATGTGAGAAAGCTTGGCAGATGGGGACGGTGATGTTGTGGCGGCCAATCAAATAGAGCCGCAGCGAGTGGGGCTCTCCGCAGGTGGTGGGGAAGAGCCGCAGCTGCCGGTTGGCGGCGATGAACAAAATCATTAGGGTAGCAGCGAGCTCCGTGGTCGTGAGGAGCCGTCGCTATCCAAGAAGTGTGTATCCTCCCCCTCCCTCTTGTAGTTCTTGATTCCCCATTTGTTAGTTCATTTTTCTGATTTGTTGTTGTCGCGTGTTTACCGGATTTAGGTCCAGAAAAGAACAAAAGAGGAAGAGGCCGCACAAGAGGAAGAGGTTGGTAGAGGAGAGGAGGAAGAGGCTGGAGGAGGATAGCCATGGTCCCAGAGAGGCAGTGAAGACAAACAAGGTGAATCCATTCCTAAGATAATAATATAATATGTTCAAAGAAACCAACTTTACCGATTTTCCCTTTTGTTACCCTTGCAATTACCAAACTACCCTTAACTAGGGGATTATCAGTCGCTTTCGGTTCACACTTAGAATACTCATGTACGGCACTCAAAAGATCCTTAAACTATGTAATATTAGCCAAAGATAACCAGCTCATGATTAAATCATCAAGCAGAAAAAGCTAATCAAGGCGGCAGCAAGATCACTCCATCTGCTTCCTTTTGCCTGATCCTTTACAACCTATTCTGCCACTTTTCCAGGCATAAATGGAACCAACTTTGGCAAATACAGCTCCTCCAACCATCTTATAACCTTGTGTGATCTTTCTGAAGCACATGTCATCACAAAATGAGAAATATTCCCTTTATCCATCTTTTCTGCTGACTTGTAGGTTTCTTCTAGCTAGTCCTACTAAGTTTCTTCCCATGGCAGAAAAAATATTTTCTTTTTCTTTGCAACAAGAACTCTACTGACGTCCCACATCTTTGACAATGGCTGTGAAGAGATGGCCAGCCATTGCTGTCTGCCAACTTCTTTCCAAAGTTTGCTTTACATTTCTGAAGTCTTTCCAAAGTTTGCTTTACATTTCTGAAGTTTTCCAAATATGTTTTCTTCATATTTTGTATGCCTATTTGTAGAGATATGTCTGCATAACCTACGGACTTTTAATTCAGTCCACCTTGTTAGTTAGTTAGCTTCTTGCTTCTAGCTGCGTTAGGGATATTATGTGCATGATGCGCCGTGTGTGTGTTTCTTGATGTGTGTTGGATGGTCGATGCAAGGTTGTAGCTGCAGATGGATGCATGGGGACCTTGTTTTTGTTTTAGGTTTGGCGAATTTGGTAGGTCAATGCATGTGTTTTGTGGCCTTCCATCTCTTTGCTTGTTGGTTGGTATCTCTAGCTTGTTTCCTAGAACGTGACAAACACAGGCTAGCTAGCTAGCATGCAAAAGTTCTTGCTGATAGAAAAGTTAGGGTTCTTAAGACATTAACTAGTCATTCGCATGAACACTTAATGCGGAAAAACAATAGCATATATACCGTTAGGCGAAGCCATCGATTGCAGATCGGTGGTGATGATGAGTTGGAAGCAGTGGTCGTCAACGGTGACGAAAAATGAAGAAGCCGTCGTCCCAGTAGCCACCGGCGATGAAAAACACAGTAGAAGGTAGATGATCTTCGGGTTACTTCTGCACGACTTAGGATCGGCCTTAGAACATTTAGGGGCTGCCTAATCTCAAGTGCTAACTTTTTAACTCATGAGAGGTTGGCTCCCCATTATATATACTAGTATAGTGCCCTGTCTTCCGGTTTCCTTTTCCCAGCATGTAATATATGATATTTTCCTTTTCTAGAACGTTTGTTTCCTTTTCCTTAATTCCAGGATATTTATTTCCTTTTCCTTGAGATGATGCTGGAGGTAGGGAGAGATCTGTTGTGGGCCACAGGGATGAGTTAGACACATTAAACAATGGCCATCGGATGTGGGTGAGTAAAGCTGAGGAAAGATCTGAGAGGTTAATTTTGATGGAGGCAAGTTTCTGGGGACGTTTCGCTGGGTGCATGAAGGTTGGGTCATCTCTAGTGGGGTGCATTATTTAGGGTGGATGTAGAAAAGAATGCTTAGGTGCATTATAAAGGGGTATAGATGTGCAGTGCAACTCGGGACCAAAACCAATAGATGGAAAGAGCCTCCGATAATGGCACAAAAGGTGGGATCTCATCCCCTAATTTCGGATCTGTTGTTCCTTTCCGGATTTGTTGATCCTTGGGTAGTTAGCCCAAGATTAAATCCAACACTTGCTCCTCTTTTTAACTGATTTAGTGATTTTGTTGCACGGTGGAAAGGCATTGGTGTGACCTTCCTTCCAACTAGCCGATTTCTTGGTTCCTATTTTATGACAAGTAGAGCTATCCGAGCATGCATTTATCCATTGTTCTTTTAATTTTTGCTCTATAATTAACTTGAAGGGGATTTTGTATTTGTTCCTCATCTTTTTTTTTATTTTGGCCTTTAATTTGGGACTCACAAATACGTCCCCAAAATGCGACAAAAATTTGACTGCATGTATCACAATGCGACATGTATTTGTGACTAGAGGGACTGGCAAATTAGAAGATTTTTTTTAGTTTACTGATTGATTGGTTTTCTCGCGAGATAATAAGTGAAGTACCCTGCTTGAATTCTGACTGTTAATTTGTTTGTTATTTTCAACCACGAGTCGACAAAAATCTTCTCCCTTTTGTCCCAGTTCTACACTATGCTAGCTTCCCTGATGTACTTAATTAGTACTTGTACTAAGCTTCACTCCCCTTCTCGGTCACTTGCTCTACCATAGCCCATATATGTGTTTCACACTCCCTTGATCAAAACCAAAACAAAAAACAAGTGAACGAATGTGCATGCATATATACTACACTAGTACAAGTCCATAGGTTATGCACACAAGGGAGTGCACCAACTTGATGTACTGGTTGCAGGTCAAATTCAGACTTTTTGTTGCCCTCAATCATGCCTTGATATAAGAGATTGTTCTAGTACTGCAAATTGGAAATGTCATTTTATTCTTCGATTGGAATGGCATGCATCAACTTGTTCTATTTAATTCAAATTTTGGCAAAGTTGATAAAAATAGTGTCGGGGTTTCGAGTCACCGGCAAGTAAATTTGTAAGTCTAAGAGGCCGTGCGCTCCCTCTCCTTGAATGGTTAGACCTAAAGGCCCAGGATGTATACTGGTTCGGGCTGAATGTCCCTACTCCAGTTCGTGTGGTGTTTATCGTATTGCTTTAGGTGCAGAAGACTGCACAGTGTTTACAAGCGGGAGCTGAGAGCTCGAACACGAGAGCGTACGCTGTCTATTCGTAAAGGCCAAAAGAAGGGAGCCTGAGAGACCGTCCAAGAGAGCGTCCCATTCTAGAAGACCCTGCCTCCCTTTATATAGTCGGAGGGGGCAGGCTACATGGAAAGTCGAGAGAGGGAAGGGTGAAGATCTCTACGCTAGCTCTGACCCTTGGTCTCGGTTGTTGGTCGACCCCCTCTTCTGCCCATACCGGGTTGGTGGGCTCATCGAGTAGATCAGTCTGCTGCTTCATTGGGAAACAGCGCACCTGCCTTCTGCGGTCCTGACGGGCACTGACGTCATATTGCGCCTTTGGTGCTGCCTCGGGAGGGAGCGTATCTCCGTCTTGTCGTGACGAGCGATGAGGCTGAGTATTGACTTTAGCGACCTTCGTCTTGTCTTGGGAAGAGCCACTTGCCCTCGCACGGTCACCTCGAGTGGTTGTGTCCGCAGACCACGTAACCGATGGCCGGCGGAGGCCTGACACCTGGACCTTGGCGGTAATCGCCTCAGCTTTGTCGGAGCCGGTGGGGAGTCCGACCTATGGTGGGGGTCGGACTCCCCGTTAGGTCGGGGACAACCTTGGAGCAGCTCGTTAGGTCGGGGTCGAATGTCTTTTGTAGACCGGCGAGGCCTTTGGTCGGAGCTAAGCATGGGATGACCCGTTCGTTACTCCGGGCCACTGGGGCACCCATTGTATGAGTACTCGTTAGTAGCCCCCGAACCCCCGAGCGAGTTCGTTAGATACGGTCGGGGGTTGAGCTTGGTCGGCAAAGCATGGTCGAAGGCGGCGGTCGGATTTGGTCGGTTGGTCCGACCGACCTGGTTGGTTGGCTCTAGCTTGATGTGCTTCGGGCGCATCCGGCATTCTTGAGGACCTATCGGGGTACCTGCGCGGAAGCTTTTAATTGCTTGGTTGTGCGTGTCGTGCATGGTTTTGCACGTCTTGACCATTCGTCTTCTCGGCGCCGGGATCCGTGAAGGGCGCCGTTTCCTCGTCGGCATTTATGCAGAGTCGTTTGATCTTCCTTCCTTTGGATATATAAGGGTACCACCACTTGCTTGAATGGTTACCCCCATCCTAGAATCTTCTTTTTCAATCCTCCAATGGCTTCGGCGCATCCGCTGGTCATTGGCTTTGATGACGATGTCGAGGTGGTGAAAGAGGATCCCTTGGCCGAACTCTGGGCTGAGCGTGACCGGGCGATGGCCGAGCTCATGGAGGAGGAGGCCGTGGCCCGTGACACCGCCGCCGTCGACGCGTTGTTCGGGGTTGTTCCGAAGCTCTTCGTGGTGAGGAGCGCCCTCTTGGAGGCGATGGTGCGTGCGCGCGGGTAGCCGTCAGTGCGTCTGCACTGACGCAATCTGAAATTCGTGATATAATACTTGGTGCTGAAATAGCTCCACTATATTATGTAACTCCATATCATGTAACATTGTGTAATGTTTGAGCTTGTCGACTTATAATAAAATTTCCCTTTCTTTTGCGATTTGATTCAACTGTAGGACGACTTCGCTTTAGATTCTTTCTTAGACCACTCGTGCCCCCGAGGGTCAGCAGTCGATGCGTGGTTGTTTTTCTTAAGTACGGGCGCTTCAATGCCTTGGTCGGCGCGGATGACTGGATACCTCTCGGGAGGTTCCGGTGTCCGAGCGCTCATTTAAGCTAGACGCTGTCTTGGTCGACGCGGATGACCGGATGCCTCTCGGGAGGTTCTGGTGTCCGAGCGCTCGTTTATCGTCGTAGCTAGACGCGGCCTTGGTCGGCGCGGACGACCGGATGCCTCTTGGGAGGTTCTGGTGTCCGAGTGCTCATTTAACGTCGTAGCTAGACACGGCCTTGGTCGGCTGGGACAACCAGATGCCTCTCGAGAGGTTCTGGTGTCCGAGTGCTCGTTTAACGTCGTAGCTAGACACGACCTTGGTCGGCTGGGACGACCAGATGCCTCTCGGGAGGTTCTGGTGTCCGAGTGCTCGTTTAACGTCGTAGCTAGACACGGCCTTGGTCGGCTGGGACGACCAGATGCCTCTCGGGAGGTTCTGGTGTCCGAGTGCTCGTTTAACGTCGTAGCTGGACAGTGGCTCTTTTAACGTCATAGCTGGATAGTGGCTCTTTTAACGTCGTAGCTGGACGGTGGCTCGTTTAACGTCGTAGCTGGACGCGGCCTTAAGTCGGCTGGGACGACCAGATGCCTCTCGGGAGGTTCTGGTGTCCGAGTGCTCGTTTAACGTCATAGCTGGACGTTTTGCTCGTTTAACGTCGTAGCTGGACGGTGGGCGTCCATCCCGAGTCCTCGTCTGGCGAGGGGAGCTATGAGAGGAGCGCCATCGCCCATCCCACGTGAGGCGCCCGTCGCAGTGTGGGACCTAGAGGGGGTGAGCGAACGCGCGTTTACCCGCGTGGGTTTGAACGCCGTGCTCGTGGAGCTAATAACGGGTGATCCGAGTGGGTCCTTGGAGGTCCCTCCCAAGGGGGACCCTTCCAAGCGGACGGTCCAAGCGTAGGGTGTCCGGCCCACTGGGGGCGGCCCATGAGAAACCTTTCTTTACTCGATCCCGTATCGGACTGGGTCGTTCACGACCCGAGCACACCGTGTCATCACCCATCGATGGGCTCCGCGGGAGAGTGTGAAGTATGGTCTCGGACACGAGTCAAGGCGATTGGGTCGTCAGCCAAACCAACTAGAGGCCCATTGGGAGCTCGCCTTGTATTCGCCCCTTGCTCAAATTTTCCGCTGAGGCAGCTCTGTGCCCACTTGGTGGGCCTGGCCTTTAGAACCCGCAGCTCTCTAGGTGGGCCTCGGCGAAGGCGTTTGGGCTCTTCGGCGCTTGAGGCCGCAGCGGCCCGGAGGGGCCTTTTAGACTCATAACGGTGTAGCCGATCCGACCCGGAGGCGGAAACCGAAGGGTTCACAGGGCGCACTGCCCGATACGACGTCTATTCGCCCTCTACTGTCCTGCCATACTTAAATGCGTAGAGAGGAATTGGAAACCGCGGGTTACCGTTTTGCTCGGCGTAGCGGCGGAGGAACGGGGCGTCGACGATCGTTCGGCGGTGTCTGTTCAGCTAGTGCCGGTTTGGCTGGCGCCTGCTCGGCCTTTATAAATTCGGCACGGGGATGCTAGGACGATTGCCTGCCTTTGCCTTTCCTCGTCCTCCTGTCCTCGCCTGAGATAGAAAAAGCAGATGCCAGAAGCGAGAGAGAAAACACCTTCCCCTTCTCACCTTTTTTGCGCTCTTCTTGAGAATGTCGTGGCGGAGTGCTCCATCCAGCCCACCCGCGCTCGCACAGTGAAGAAAGGGTTCCTCCCCGCAAAACGCGTCTCAAGCCGAGGGTGCCAGCGGGGCCCTCCCTCGCCGGGGGACGATGAGATCGTCGTGCCCGCCTCGTTTTACGAGTGCGGGTTTGGTCTTCCTCTGCACCCATTCATCCGGGGGCTACTCTCCCACTACAAGGCAGAGGTGCAGCACCTTAACCCCAATGGCGTCCTCCACATCGCGATTTTCATGACGCTGTGCGAGGCGTTCTTGGGTATCGAGCCGCACTGGACGCTGTGGCGGCACCTCTTCCATGCGCGGGTGAGAAAGGATAAGCCATCGGACGCCCCGCCGCGAGTGGGCGGCTTGGCACTCCAGATGCGTGTCGGCCGGGGGCCGGACTATATCGACGTGAAGTTGTCGTCGTCGAACCGGGGCTGGCACTCCGAGTGGTTCTATGTTCAGAACACTGGGGGCAGCGCCCCGGTCTTCACCGGTTGGTTGGTCGAGGCGGGGCCCGAGTGGACCTAGGGCGCCGCCAAGAAAGAGAAGGCCAAGGTGGCCGAGATTATTGATCGGATTAAGGTACAAAAGGAGCGGGGCCTGACCGGTGATGTTGTTGTGCGCGCTTTCATGAAGATGCGCGTCCAGCCGCTCATGGGTAGGCTGCTCCCCATGTTCCGATACGGGGGGACGTTTGACCCCATGAGGATGGCGGGGCCAGAACTCTCCGCCTCGGAGGTTGAGGCTCGGGTGTCCGCCGTCACGGGCATATGCGCCATCGAAGCGGCGGGCGGGCACCCCGAGCCATTTTCGATGGCTCATCCCCCGGACCTGGTAATCCGAGCAAACCTCTTCTTGTTTCCTCCCCCCTTTTCTTTTTCCTAGCATTCGGTCTTGACTGTCGTTTCTGCATTTCTCAGGGGCTTACCGGGATGGTCTCCCGGGTGTTGTTGTCGGGGGAGAAAGCGCTCAGGGCGGCGGCCCGCGCGGGTTCCGCTCAGCACGAATCTACGCGTAAGAAGTGCAGGGAGGAGAAGCGGAGGAAGAAGAAGGAGCGCGCGGCGAGGGCTGCGCGCGGTGAGGAAGTGTCTGAAACAAACACCGTCGAGACGGGCGGTGTGGGATCGACTTCCAGCGACGGCAGCGGGAGCAGCGGCGCCGATCCGTACTGCTGGTCCGATGTCGGGCCATCGAGCGGCGGAGGTCCAATGGAGGGCGACCGCGCGGGCTCCGCTGTCGTCGCACCCCAAGTGGAGGTGTCCCCGGTGGAGGAGTCCTCGGGGAAACGGAGAGCCGACTCGCCTCCGCGAGGGGGGCCGGCGAAGAGAGCGCGACTGCCGCGCACCCGATCGGCGCAGTAAGTGTCTGCCCCTTTGAACTTTGTCATAGAAAAGTCGTCCGAGCAACCCCTGATCGTCTGTTGTGCGTAGTACCTACACAGGGGTGGCCGTATCGGAGGCGGCACGCCCGGCGGCAGCCCCGCGTGGGCCGGCTCTGTCCCTGCAGTCGGCGGGGATCGAGAAGCCGTCGGTGGAGTCGGAGCAGCCCGAGGAGGCGGTGGGCGCGGCCAACTCGGCAGGGGTCGTGGCAACGCTGGCGGCGCCGGGGTCGATAAGGACCGAGGCTCCGCAGGCAGTGTTGGAGCTGCAGGCGGGTCAGGGGTTGGTCGCGGCGACAGAGGCCGAGCCAGGGCATGAGGGAGATCCGCCGACCCTCGATGAATCAGGGCTTCCTTCTGCGGTCGAGGGGGGTCGGGAGGAGCTCCCGCCACCACCGCCGGGGAGCCCACTGGCATGCGCGGTCCGGCTTCCCGGGGTGACGCTAACACCACCACCCGTGAGCCCGCCGGCGAGGGCGGCCTAGGCGTCGGAGCTGATCCCGTTGGAGCCGCAGGGGGAGGCGCTGAGTGGCCTCCCGCGAATGCAAGCTGCTGGCGCCGACCCAGGCGGGTCTGCTCAGCCGCCCTCGCCTGCGTTGATCTGGTCGGGAGACGACCAAACCGGCGGACCGTCCCTCTGTTTGGACAACCGGCGAGCGCAGCGAGATGGGAGGTTTTCCGGACAGCGTTAAGCGCCGTGACCGAGACGGCGGATCCAAGAGGGTCGGCTCGCGACTCGATTACTCCAATGAGTGCTAGACGCTTGATCGAGGATCCTCCGGTTGGTGCGGTAAGTCGGCAAAACTTGGCTCTTGTATCTTTTGACGGATTTGTCATAGGCTAAGACAGTGCTGTGCTTTGTAGCATTTGCGGGTCCGTTCGGGGGAGAAATCTCAGTTCCTCTGGGGTTTGCAAGGCCGGAAGTTGGTCGCCGAGGAAGAGCGCGATCGACTGCGTCCCGAGCTGCGCGACGCTCAGGAGGCCTTGGCTCGCGAGCAGAAGGCGGCGGAGGAGACCCGCCAGGAGCTGGGTCGGGCCACCCAGGTCCTGGTTGATGAGCGCCGGGCGAGCCAGTCCTTGGCAGCGCGGGTGTCGGAGCTCAAGTCCCTTTTAGCGGCTGCTAGCAGCGCCAAAGATGCCGTCGTCGCCGGCCAAGAAGGACCGCTTGGTCGGGGCGGCCCGCCTCAAGGCGAAGCGGGTCGGACCGGAGGCGCCGGCGGCGCAATCCGAGTGTGACGCCGCTCGGGAGGAGCTGGCCAAGTCCAAGGAGGAGCTTCGCGACCTGACGAGCTCCGCGACCGGTAAGTAGCCGGACTCCTTAATCGATTTTGCAATTGCGGCTTGTTGGGCGCGCCTTCTGACGCCATCCCGATCTGCAGAGCTGCAGAAGAACCTTGGTGTCGCCGTGGAGGTGCGGAGAGAGGGGGTGGAGGCCCGCGACGCGGCAATCACGGCGCGGGACACGGCCTTGGCAGAGCTGCTGGTGGCCGAGGGAGAACGGTCCGACCTGGCCGCAAAGTTGGGGACCCTTCGCAAGGTCGGCCAGGACATCTGCGACCGAGTGCTTGGAGCCGAGTCGGGCCCTAGCTCGCTTGCCACCGCGCTGGCCTGAGTGCCGGAGCACGTCGAGAGCTCGGTGAGCATGGGCGCCGTGCTCGGAGCTTCCTCGGCGCTTGTGCACACTGTCTCCTACTACGATGGCATCAATCTCACCATCGTCGGCAGCGGGATTGCGGGGAACCGGACTGACGAGGAGGTCGACAGGCTCGAGCTTCAAGTCGATCCGCATGCCCGGCTGATCGCCGAAAGGATTCCGCCGGGGAGCATCCTCCACAAAAAATAGGGAGGAATCAGATGTTTTTTCCTTTTTCTTATTGTAAAAAGACCTTAGCTTAAATAAACTGAGGGTTTGATGATTTCAATCCGTCTTTCGCACTCTCCCGTTGTGATAAAATGCTCGGCGATCGTAGCTTTAAAAACCGCGGGGGTTGGTCAAGCGTAATTCGGAGTTTTACCATTTACGAGGGAGGCGTGAAGGGGACCGAAACTTTGGCTGTGAAGCATTTGCGCGCACTTGCACGGGATAGGAGTGTTCCCGACCGACCAAGGGCCACCCGGTTCGGGCACTTCCTTCTTCCGCGGAGTGCCACTTAGTAACCGTAGCCGCTGGGGCGTAGGCCGTAGCACTCGGGTCGAGAGGGTTACCGTCTAGGAGGGGCCCTGTGGTTGGTCGGGTCACCAACCTGTGTAAGTGTGCGAACTGGCTGTGCTCGCACGGGAAGGGAGTGTTCCCGACCGCCCAAGGGTTGCTCCGTTCGGGCAATTCCTTCTCCCGCAAAGTGCTACTTCGCAACCGTAGCCGCTGGGGCGTAGGCCGCAGCACTTGTGTCAAGAGGGTTACCGTCTAGGAGGAGCCCTGTGGTTGGTCGGGTCACCTACCCGCGTGAGCGCGTCGAGCAGAAGCAACCCGTACAAGGGCATCAACAAGCAGCCTCCGAGCGCCTCGCGGCGTCCGGGCGCTTGGAAGGAGGGTAAAAAAAGGCGCAAAGGACAAGAAAGAGTTTTAAGGGTAGAAACGCCTTAACTTTTCTATGTTCCATGCGTTGGAGATGACGTTGCCATCCGTGTCCTTAAGTCGGAAGGTGCCGGGTCGGAGAACCTCCATGACGGTGAAGGGGCCTTCCCAGGGCGGTGAGAGCTTGTGCTTGTCTTTGCTAGACTGAACCCGGCACAGGACCAAGTCGCCAACGTTGAAGGACCGGCTTCGGACCTGACGACTGTGGTAGCGTCGCAGCGCCTGCTGGTACTTGGCCGATCGCAGAATAGCCACGTCACGCGCCTCGTCGAGCTGGTCGATGGCGTCTTGTTGCGAAACGAGCCCCCGAGCCTCGTCAAAGGCTTGTAGTCTTGGGGCACCGTATTCCAGGTCGGTTGGCAAGACGGCTTCAGCACCGAACACCATGAAGAATGGTGTAAACCCAGTCGACCGGGTCGGTGCGGTTCGCAGGCTCCAGAGGACGGAAGGTAGCTCGGCCACCCATCGTCCCGCGAATCTCTTCAGCCGGCTGAAGATTCGTGGCTTGAGCCCTTGGAGAATCATGCCGTTTGCTCGCTCGGCCTGGCCGTTGGTCCGCGGATGGGCCACGGCCTCCCAATCGACGCGGATGTTGAAGTCGTCGCAGAACTCAATGAATTCCCTCCCCGTGAACTGCGTGCCGTTGTCGGTGATGATGGAGTTCGAGACTCCAAAGCGGAAGACGATGTCGCGGATGAAGTTGGCCGCCTGCACCGATGTGATGCTGGCGACCGGCTTGGCTTCTATCCATTTGGTGAACTTATCCACCACGACAAAGAGGTGGGTAAAGCCCCCGGGCGCCTTTCTGAAGGGCCCGACCAGATCGAGTCCCCAAACCGCGAATGGCTATGTGACGGGGATCGTCTGTAAGGCCTGTGCCGGAAGATGCGTCTGCCGGGCGAAGAACTGGCATCCCTCGCAGGTGCGAACGACTTGCTCGGCGTCGGCCAAGGCGGTCGGCCAGTAGAAACATTGCCGGAAAGCCTTTCCTATTAGGGACCGTGGTGCGGCGTGGTGGCCACAGACGCCATCATGGATATCGAGCAGCAGCCGCTCCCCTTGGTCGGCCAGGATGCATTTTTGGAGGACTCCAGAGGGGCTTCTTTTGTAGAGGTCTTCTCCGACCAGGACGAAAGATTTTGCCCGACGGGTGAGACGCCGCGCTTCGGTCGGGTCGGTGGGGAGCGATCCATCGGTCAGGCGGTCGACGAAGGGCTTCCTCTAGTCGGAGTTGGCCGTCAGCGCGTCGCGGCCCGATCCGGGCGACCCCTCACCTGACCGGTCGGCGGTCTGAGTGGTCGCGTCGGACAGGTCGGACGGCCGCTCGGTCGCCGAGTCCAGCAGGACGGAAGATTTTCGAAGATCACAGACGAAGATCCCCGGTGGGACTGGTCCCCTACTAGAGGCGAGATTGGCTAGGTAATCGGCCTCACCGTTGTATCGTCTGTAGCTATGGTGAAGCTCGAAACCTTTGAACCTTTCTTCGAGCTTGCGCACTTTCCGACAGTACGCGGCCATGCGGGCGTCTCGGGGTTCCGCGGCCTTCATGACTTGGTCAACGACGAGCTTGGAGTCTTCGTGGACGTAGAGTCAGCGAGCACCGAGGTCGGCAGCGATCCGGAGACCGTTGACGAGAGCCTCATACTCGGCGACGTTGTTGGTCGCATCGAAGAGCAGCCGAATGGC
This sequence comes from Otatea glauca, assembly GCA_036346275.1. Lineage (NCBI taxonomy): Eukaryota > Viridiplantae > Streptophyta > Magnoliopsida > Poales > Poaceae > Otatea > Otatea glauca. The sequence goes on along the minus strand of CM070712.1, from coordinate 19,242,570 downwards.
GTACTGGAGCTTGTTCCCGAGCGGGGAGACGATGACGACTCCCGCACCCGCGCCGTTCTTGGTGTAGGACCCGTCGAAGTACATTGTCCAGTACTCGGGGTCTTCGAGCGCCGGCGACGCCTGGACTTCGGTCCACTCGGCGACGAAGTCGGCCAGGGCCTGCGACTTAATCGCCGTTCGAGGAACGTACGATATGTCATGGCCGTTGAGCTCGAGTGCCCACTTGGCTATCCTCCCTGAGGCGTCGCGGTTGTGGACGATTTCACCGAGTGACGATGAGGTCACCACGGAGATGGGGTGCCGGTCGAAGTAATGGAGCAAGTTCCTCTTTGTGATGAGCACCGCATAGAGCAATTTTTGCACTTGCGGATACCGAGCTTTTGACTCGGAGAGCACTTCGTTGACGAAGTAGACCGGCCGTTGTACCTTGTGCACATGGCCTTCTTCCGCTCGTTCTACAACGAGAGCCGCGCTGACAACCTGGGTCGTAGCGGCGATGTAGAGCAGCAACGGTTCTCCTGGTGCCGGGGCGACCAGGACTGGGGGTGAGGTCAGGAATACCTTCAGTTGGGTGAGGGCTTCCTGAGCCTCCTGGGTCCAGCTGAAGTGATTGGACTTCTTGGCGGCTTGTAAGCGGCATTCGCGCCGCCAAGGCGAGACACGAAACGGCTTAGGGCTGCAAGGCATCCTGTCAGCTTTTGGACTCCCTTTAGGTTGCCGATCGGGCCCATCCTCATGATCGCCAAGATTTTTTCTTGGTTGGCTTCGATGCCACGCTCGGAGACGATGAAGCCGAGCAGCTTTCCTTTAGGGACCCCAAAAACACATTTCTTTGGGTTGAGCCTTATACGGAACCGTCGGAGCTTCGCAAAGGTCTCTTCCAGGTCGGAGACAAGATCACTGGCCTTCCTGGTCTATCTGGTCGTTAAAGCACGTTTGCATACATCGCTGGTATGTAGCACCCGCGTTTTTCAGACCAAACGGCATCGTTACGTAGCAATAGGAGCCGAAAGGGGTGATAAAAGAAGTTACGGGCTGGTCGGACTCCTTCATCGCTATCTGGTGATAGCCTGAGTAGGCATCCAGAAAGGAAAGGGTTTCGCACCCTGCAGTGGAGTCAACGACTTGGTCGATGCGGGGCAGAGGGAACGGATCCTTGGGACACGCCTTGTTCAGGCTCGTGTAGTTAATGCACATTCTCCATTGCCCGGTTTTCTTTTTTACAAGGACAGGGTTGGCTAGCCACTCGGGGTGGTGCACCTCTTTTACAAACCCTGCGGCCAAAAGTTTGGCGATCTCCTCCCCTATGATCCTGCGCTTTTCGTCGTCGAAGCGGCGCAGGCGTTGGGCGACCGGCCTCGAGCCTGGTCGGACGTTCAAGGAGTGCTCGGCGACTTCTTTTGGGATTCCTGGCATGTCGGAGGGCCTCCATGCAAAGATGTCCTTGTTGGCGCGGAGGAAGTCGACGAGCGCGCTTTCCTATTTGGCGGGGAGCGTGGCTCCAACCCGCATGGTTTTGGTCGGATCCTTGGGATCGATCGCGACCTCCTTCGTATCCTCGGCGGATTTGAAGGATCCCGGCCCTGACTTGCTGGAGTCGGGGGCGGTCTCGGAGGTTTCCCTCTGGAGGTTCGCGAGCTCAGCGGAGGCAATGACTGCCAACGCCAGCTCGCAACTGCTTCGTTCGCAGTTGTAGGCAAGCTGAAAGAAGGAGGCCGTGGTGATCACTCCTTGTGGCCCAAGCATCTTCAGCTTGAGGTAGGTGTAGCTGGGGACCGCCATGAACTTGGCGTAGCATGGTCTCCCCAGGATGGCGTGGTAGGAGCCAGGAAAATCCGGAACCTCAAACGTGAGGGTTTCGGTGCGGAAGTTTTCCGGTCCTCCAAAAGTTACGGGCAGGTCGACCTGCCCGAGCGGGTGAGCCTGGTGGCCCGGGATGACGCCATGGAAGGGCGCCTTGCTCGGCCGGAGACTCGAGCGGGGGATTGCCATGGCGTCGAGCGTCTCAACATAAAGGATGTTGAGACCGCTGCCGCCGTCCATGAGCACCTTCGTAAGGCGCTTCTTCCCCACGATGGGGTCGACCACCGTGGTATCTCCCGGTGCGGGATGTGGTCGGGGTGGTCGGTCCGGTCAAAGGTGATCGGGGACTCCGACCACCGGAGGTAGTGGGGGACGGCTGGAGTCGCGGTGTGGACCTTGCGGAAGGCGAGCTTGAGCCGACGCTTGTCGGCTTAGCACGCCGGTCCGCCGAAGATCATGAGGCAACCGTCGGGTTCGGGAAATCGTCGTCTGCCCTTTTTTCCTCGGCACATGGTGCCGGGTCACGCTTCTTTCCCTTCCCCTTCGACGGTGTGGGGGTGAGGGAAAGGAAGTGCTTCAGGACTTGGCAGTCCCGGTACTTGTGCCTGACGGGGAACCCGTGGTTTGGACACGGACTCTCCATCAATTTCTCGAAATGGTCGGGCGCGACGACTGGCCGCGCCTGTTGCTTGGCAGGGTGGTCGACAGCCGCGACCAGGTGGCCCTCTCGGACCTGTTTCCCCTGCCGCTTCCGCTTGTCGGAGCGGTCGGGAGGAGGCGGCTTTGGCCGCTGGCCTCGTTTGGCCTTCCCTTCTCGAAGATGGCCCTCTGACCTCCTCGCCGGAGGCGTGGTTGGTGGCGATGTCAAGGAGCTCCTTGGTGGTTCTGGGTTTGACGCAACCCAGCTTGTGCACCAGGGCCTTGCAAGAGGTGTCGTAGATGAACGCCCCGACGACGTCGGCGTCGGAGATGTCGGGGAGTTCATTACATTGACGGGGGAAACGCCGGATGTAATCCCGGAGGGTTTCCCCCGGCTGCTGTTTGTAGCTTTTCAGGTCCCAGGAGTTCCCAAGACGCTTGTAGGTGCCCTGGAAGTTGCCGACGAAGAGACTCTTCAGGTCTCCCCAGTTTCTGATGGTTCTCGCGGGCAAGTACTCGAGCCAGGCTCGAGCCGAGTCCGCAAGGTAGATGGGAAGGTACTGGATGATGAAGAGATCATCCGTAGCTCCTCCCGCCCGGCACGCGAGCCGGTAGTCTTCTAACCAGACGCCGGGGTTCGTGGCCCCAATGTATTTGGCTATGTTGGTCGGTGCCCGGAACCTGGCAGGAAAATCCGCATGGCGGATCCCCGGACAGAAGGCCCGCGGTCCTGGACCATCGGGGCTCGGGTTGAGGTCGTGGCGGCGTCCGCTATCTACGACCCGTGACCGGGCCGCTTCCTCCGCCGCCTTTCTCCGCGCCTCGAGGGTGGCGCGGACGTTGTAGTCGTTGCCGAGGCGCCGCGCATCGGGGCGTCGCGAGTCTGGGGTCGTTCGTCTTTGTCTGCGGCGCCTTTGCCGACCCGATCGGCTCGAAGCGGCGGTGCGGCTCGGGCGGCGGAGGAGGCGCCCGAGTGGTGGGAGCCGGAGCCCTGCATGTGCTGCATGGCGGCGCGTTCCACCAGTCCCCGGAGGTTCTGGTACGTTGCCTTGGCCTCCGGGTCGTCCGGCTCGGGAAGGCCGCGGAGCAGCATCGCGGCTGCGGCCACATTTTGACTTGCGTGAGGGAAAAACTGAGGGCCGTCGGATTCCTCCGCCAGCTGGTGGTGTACCTGGCGCGCGTCTTGCGCAGCGTCAGCCAAGCGGGGCTCGAGCTGGTTCTGCTCCAGGTCGGCCTGGAGCTTGTCGAGCTCGACCCTCCGGGCCTCTAGTTCCTCGCGCTGCTGCTGGAGCTTAGCGCGGCGCGCTCGCGCTGAGATTCCTCTCCCTGCGCTCTGGTGCGCTGGACGAGGGCTCCCGTAGTTGCGGGGGTCGCGGTCAGGTCGACCATACCCGCCATGTTGCACTCACGAGAATGCAGTCCGTCGGCGACGCGCTCCGTGTCGGAGCTGGAGTCGTGGCTGGAGGAGTTCTCCAGCAAGTCGTGGACGGATGCCGGCACGTAGCCGATCATTGCCACGAATTGTGAGCCCGCGGGAGGTGAGGTGGTCACCTGCGTGAGCTCACAGGTGCTACTGCCGAAGACGGTGCAGCACTCGGTGCGCCTCGGCCTCGGGGTCAGCGCGGGGCCCTCGAGCCGGAGGTTGACGAGGTTGTCGGAGATGGAGTCCAGGCTGCCAACGGACGCCTGGTCTCCGTAGGCGGCGGAGACGAGCGCGAGCTCCCCCGCAGGAGTGGCGTGAAGTCGAGGGAGCCGAAACGGATTCGGCTCCTTGACGTAGACGCGCCATCGTGGGTGAAGAATGCCATCAAGGAAGCAGACGGGAATCCGGAGATGTCGATGAAGACGCGCGAAGGCCCCTACTTGGCGCGCCAACTGTCGATGTTTCGAGTCACCGGCAAGTAAATTTGTAAGTCTAAGGGGCCACGCGCTCCCTCTCCTTGAATGGTTAGACCTAAAGGCCCAGGATGTATACTGGTCCGGGCTGAATGTCCCTACTCCAGTTCGTGTGGTGTTTATCGTATTGCTTTAGGTGCAGAAGACTGCACAGTGTTTACAAACGGGAGCTGAGAGCTCGAACACGAGAGCGTACGCTGTCTATTCGTAATGGCCAAAAGAAGGGAGCCTGAGAGACCGTCCAAGAAAGCGTCCCGTTCTAGAAGACCCTGCCTCCCTTTATATAGTCGGAGGGGGCAGGCTACATGGAAAGTCGAGAGAGGGAAGGATGAAGATCTCTACGCTAGCTCTGACCCTTGGTCTCGGTTGTTGGTCGACCCCCTCTTCTGCCCATACCGGGTTGGTGGGCTCATTGAGTAGATCAGTCTGCTGCTTCATTGGGAAACAGCGCACCTGCCTTCTGCGGTCCTGACGGGCACTGACGTCATATTGAGTCTTTGGTGCTGCCTCGGGAGGGAGCGTATCTCCGTACTGTGCGTGACCGGACGATGAGACTGGAGTCTTGACTTTAGCAGCCTTCGTGCTGTCTTGGGAAGGAGCCACTTGCCCTCGCACGGTCACTTCGAGTGGTTGTGTCCGCAGACCACGTGGCCGATGGCCGGCGAAGGCCTGACACCTGGACCTTGGAGGTGATCGTCTCAGCTTTGTCGGAGTCGGTGGGGAGTCCGACCTATGGCGGGGGTTGGACGCCCCGTTAGGTCGGGGACGACCTTGGAGTAGCTCGTTAGGTCGGGGTCGAATGTCTTTTGTAGACCGGCGAGGCCTTTGATCGGAGCCAGGCATGGGATGACCCGTTCGTTACTCCGGGCCACTGGGGCACCCATTGTATGAGTACTCGTCAAATAGTTCTATTTAATTCACTTGTTCTCTGTTTCCTAGGGAGGGTGTTCACCGTCGGTTACTCTACCAAGTCTACGAATTCGGTCTCCAGTGGCGACTATGGTGATGTCTCCAGGGGTAAACTTGTTGATGTCAACACCTGGGACGTTGGCGAGAATGACGGCATTGAAACGAGGGATATCTCCATCAGCATCTCTGCCTATCTCCTCTCAAACAAAACGAATGAGGTCTCCATCTCTAGCGACACCATGTTATACTATACATTTTCCGTCGCCGATGAGGTCTCCATCCTCTACGAGGACTTCCCGTGGTGAGATTTTACTTCCATGTTCTTTTCTTGATATATAGTAAAGCATTGTCATTGTCTATAGCAAGTTGAAAGTAGTGTTTTTAATGATTAGGCTCCCGACGTAAACCACGCAAGTTGAAATCCTATGTATGGAAGGACACCGAGCCAATATATCGTGATGGGAAACTTGCAGAAGGAAAGTGCATACATTGCCACCAAACCTTTCTAGCCTCACGGGGATCAGGGACTAGCCAAATTGGAAGACACTTGAAGGTATGCGAAATGAGAACTAGAATGCACGATATGGTAGATAAGATGCATTCTTCGGCAACTTCATCTGAAGTAGTTGTCTTGAAAGATTGGAAATTTGATCCCGAGGTCTCGCGTAGAGAACTTGTGCGAATGATCGTTCTCCATGAATTGCCCTTTTCCGTAGTGGAGTATGATGGCTTTAGATCTTTTGTGGCTAGCTTAAACCCAATATTCAAAATGATTTCTAGAACAACTGCTCAAGCTGATTGTATTACATCTTATAAGGAGCATAGATCGCGTTTGCGAAATCTTTTCAAAGACTGTAATTCTATAGTGTCATTGACCGCCGACATGTGGACGTCAAATCAGAATCTAGGATACTTATGCATTACATGTCATTTTATCGGCAATGAATGGAATGTCCAAAAGAGAATTATAAGATTTTGTCCTATGGAGACTCCACATGATGCTTTGAACATGTATAATACAATATTGAAGAGCATCCAAGATTGGCACATTGAGGATAAAATCTTCAGTTTTACATTAGAAAGTGCATCAGTCAACACTGCAATGATCAACTTTCTGAAAGAAAATTTACTAGAAAAGAATATTCTACATTGCCAAGGTAAATTGTTTCACATTCGGTGTGCTTCTCATGTCTTTAATATCATCGTCCAAGATGGATTAAAGGAAATGGGTACTATGATTGATAGCATTAGAAACAGTGTTAAATATATCAAGAGTTCGCAATCAAGGAGGGAGAAGTTTGAAGAAATCATTCCACAGGTGGGAGTATCTGAGAAGCACCCTTCACTTGATGTAGCCACAAGATGGAACTCAACTTTTCTTATGCTTAAGTCAGCATTGCCTTTCAAAGCAGCATTTTATGCCCTAGCACAGCAAGACTCAAATTACAAATATGCTCCCACATCTTTGGACTGGAGATGGGCCGAAGATGTTGTTAATCTATTGAGGGTTTTCTACAATGTCACTAAAGTTGTTTCGGGTTCAAAATATCCAACATCCAACTATTACTTCCATGAGGTGTGGTTAGTTAAAAAATCATTGGAAAATGGAACTAAAAGTAGAAAACCTACCATTGTGACCATGGTAAAAGGAATTCAAGAGAAATTTGACAAGTATTGGAAAGAGTCATACTTGGCTAATTGCATACCTGTCATACTTGACCCAAGGTATAAGTATGACTATATTGAGTTTCGCTTGAAGATGGCATTTGGAAGTCATGCTGAGAAACACCTCGACGAGGTTAATGAAGCTATGCGAATCCTTTTTGATGAATATGCTACTAAAGTGAGAGAATCAGTTGAGCATTTATCACAAGGAGCAAATGATGATGATGACGTGGAGGCTGAAAATGACCCTCTTGCAGATTGGGATCAGCATTTAAGTGCCAAAAAAGTTCAAACAAGCAATGAGCTTGATAGATATTTGAAGGAAGAGTTATTCCCTCGTAGAGAATCTCTTGATATTCTACAGTGGTGTGCGGTACAGTCTCCCAAGTATCCCATCCTTTCTTGTATGGCACATGATGTATTGGCTATCCCTGCTTCAACTGTTGCATCTGAGTCCGTGTTTAGCACTGGAGGAAGAGTTATTAGCGATTATAGGAGCAGGCTCTCCGGCGACACCGTCGAAGCCTTGATTTGTCTTCAAGATTGGCATAAAGCAACTAGTAAGCTCTTTTTTAATTGCTTCTAACTTGTTAGTTTAATTGATAATAATCATATGTCGATTTTTGACTTTTCAATGTTTCAGGCTTTTCTCTCCAAAAGAACACACCAACAGAGGACATGGATGATGGTGATGACTGATGAGATGCATCTATAATCAGGTTAATATTTTGATCAGATGACTTTACAACTTGTTGCTGGTAGCTCCTTATTCAGGTTCATGAGATTGTCTGACAAGAAATGTGGGGACTGTGACACTGTGTTTTATGTTTCCTTTTTTTCTTTTTGTTCACAAGTCACAATATATGAGAACCTTAATATTTTGTGCATCTGGTAATTTAATGCTAATATTAGCAATTTGAATGGTTTAATCCTTATTAAGCCTGTGTTTAGAATGGGATTCAACTGTCCAAACCAGATATGGACTAGAAATATAGTTGTTGATATAAAAGTCATCCTAACAGGAACAAATGATATGTATGTACCACAGTACCAAACATGATGTCTTTACCTGCTTCTTCATGGTATCAAGGTTTCAGAACTTCTAGTTTCCTTGTTACCGAAGTCCAGTTTCCTTTATTCCCTCTGTTTGAATAGTAGCTCTTGGCCTTAATCCATGCTGTGGAGCAGAGCCATAGTAAGGGAGTTTGCCATGGTGAGAAGGTTTGTCTGAGTTGCATTGGCAGTAATTTTGTTTTTGGTCATTGATGCTTACACTGTTTTTTTGTTAGGTGACATAAAATGTGAGAATGTACTCGTTGCTTCATGGAATTGGCTATATCTTGCGGACTTTGCATCTTTTAAACCAACTTACATACCGGATGATGATCCATCTGATTTTTCATTCTTCTTCGATACTTGTGGAAGGCGAAGATGCTATCTAGCACCTGAAGTTGGTTCCTTGATCAAAATTATATGCAAAAGTTTTATGCTCTTTTATCCATAGCATCTGAGTTTATTTGTTCTCATTGGTGTAATTGTTATACATGTCACTAATATTGGTAGGCATTTTTGCATCTTGCATGTAACTGAAAGATGATATTAAATCCAACCTTACTGCCTCAGAACAGTATGATGATGTTAAATCCAACCTTACTGCCTCAGGTTTTTTTTGTCGAATGTTGGACGTTCACAACAACTATTACTTTAGTCTTTAGATGTTGAAGTATTCACAGTGCTGTGCTTTAGAGGTAGCGATGTGCCTCTGACAATGCTTTAGAGTATTGGTACTAAGCAATAGTTGGGATTTTTGACAATGTTCAGTGTTCTGATTTACTTATTGTAGATGCACGGTGGTCATGCTATTAGGAAGCACGGTGGCAGTATAGCAGCATAGTTTGTGTTTATCTTCATTTACTCCGTGGTTTGTGGGTGCCGTATTAGTCCGCATAAATTTTGGCAGGCTGCCGCATTAACCCACGTAAACTTTCGCGGCATATGCGGGCAAGTGCCGCATTGCCCGCAATCGATCCCACCTTCATCGTGATTGATTAGATCACGTCTTCTCTCTTTTGCCCGGTTCTTGAGCACTCTTCTCTAAAATGGATAAATGTTGGAACTTTGACAATGATCCTTGAGATTATTGGTTGGAATAGGTTCTTCATATCCTAGGGAAGTAGTGTTTCAAATTGCAAGTTATGTGGAGGCATGGTTTGAAAGTTATGCTTATTTTAGTGTCGAGTTGTGTTGCTGTTTTTCGTTATATTAATTCAGATCATCCGAGTTAGTAGGATAATCCAACTCAAGCGGACCATCCGAGTTGAGTACGATTATCTGACTCCAGTTTATCTGCAGCTCATATTAGCTTTTGATTCGGGTGTTTGTGTTTGTTTTCGTTGTTCGTGTCAAGCTCCGGTCTTCATAGCTCAAGCTATTATAGCGAAAGATTGCCTAATACTTGGAAAGAAAATTTTTTGGAGTCATTCAACCCCTCTCACTGCCGTATTGGATCTTACAACTTTGGACACCGCCCGGTCTGCTCTTGTGGTTGTTCGAACCTACAAACATACCCTCAATTACTATGACATGCTGTTTTCAAAAAAAATTACTATGACATGGTTCGCTTCTGTGCTAGCACTGGTGGCTGGTATCCTGAGTGCCACCGCGGGGATGGGCATGTTGGGTTATGGGGATCCTTACCTTCTTGACTGATTGACTGACGACTGGTCCTCTACATTATGCTCGCTTGTATGCTTATTATGTATGTGCACTCGCTTGATTTTACTCCCAAATCAGTATGTACGGTTACTTTGCTATCGGTTTGGTGCAGTATTAATTTGGTCGGTGCTAGAATTGGGCCTGCGCATTGCTTCAGAAGCATCTGTGTTTCTTTTTTCTCTGAATTTGGCATATGAATGATATGATGTTTCATTTCTTTCCACTCCAGCGAACTGCTGGGAGCATCTGGCTATTCACATGAACCGATTAGTTGCTGCAGGGAAACAAGTACGAACGCATTTGGACGACACAATATAGACTACACAAACAAAGAGGAATTTAGCGAAGACAGGACAAGACAGATGCAAACCTCTGATTCCCATTGTCCAGAATGATATCAAAGAACTCGTGATGAATTTTTTTAAAAAAACTGGAAACGCGGTAGGAAAGAAATTCCTTTATAATGTGCAATTGAGATGGTCGTTAGCAACCGTGGTTGTCGTAGAGGCCGACATTAATCCACTCCACAACAGAACAGTGTACAGTAAATTACATCAACAGACACAAAATGTGGTAAAGTCTAGTGCCATCAGTTCATTCAGAAACAATGATATTACTTTCATATCCACACAACATGCTCAGATCTTGAATTAGTCTTTACCAACCCTCTTGTGTAAGTGTGTAATTAACCATGCCAGACAGCTGGAAAAAGAAAACCAAGGATAGTTGTAAGTTGAAGAAATACACGATACTAAACAAACCAAGTGATCATGATAAAAGGGATAATAGCAAGCACACAAGCTCAAGACAATACTACCGAACTTTAGGATCTAATCGAGATTGCATCATGTTTATCGAAATGTGAATTGAGGAGCATTTTTTCGTACGAAATCTCACATGCACAGCTTGTGGAAATGAAATATAATGATATAGACCTATCCATCATCCTTGAGGCTTTGCGAAATCTAACAACATACCAACGAAACTGAACGGAAATCAAACAGGCACTCGCATTCTTGTTCCTCCACAAATCAAGCAGCATCCGACAAGATTATGATGAGAGAGAGAGTGACATGCACAAATCCGATTGCTAAAAATTTGTCACCTGTTTTTTTTCTTTGATTTCAATCACTTTTTTATCCATCCAATCTGCATTTAGATAGGTGATTTGAATCATTTATTTTCTATTAGGGTTCACCAATCCTATTTTTCTTTGTCTAGGTTATAAAAAATATTTTTTATTTATCTTTATGATTCATTTATTATCTGTTAGGGTTCACCAATCCCATTTTTCTTTGTCTAGCTTAGAAAAATTATTTTTTATTTTTCTTTGTATAAAAAGTGTTATGTATTGAGAGAAAAATTTGACTAATTTGAAAAAAAAAAGTCGAATGTTAAGTAGGCACTCCCTAAAAAAAATCAATGTCTCCTAAGACAAATCGACTCCTACCTGGATGGCTGGATCGAAGAGAGGTGGTTCTTGATGAACCGACTCAGTGTATCCTTATTGACCCCGAGCTTCTCGCAGACCTTGCCGTCATGGAGGCAGCTCTAGATCTTGGTCTGGTTCTGTTCCTTCTCCACCCTCCTCTGCAGCCCCGAAGTGGTAACCCTTTCCAGGTAGGACCCACCGGGTGGATGGCAGCCAGGGATGTCAATCGAGGTGCAAATGGAAGAGAAAATGATTGTGTTTTTGCCTATCATTAGGAGCTAATTCTAATTCATGTCGAACAGAATGCGGTGATACTGGATCCGGTCCCTAGAGGTAGAGGGGGTGTGTGCAGTGCAGATGAAAATGAGATGAGACGGCAGAAATGAGATAAGACGGCAGCATGTTTGCCTAAAGATGCTATAGTGCTTACTATGGGACCATGCTGTCAAAGGCTTGAGTAACTGTACGTCTGTATATGTCCTACACTGCAACTTTTTTGTGGTTTGGGGACTGATTTTGCTTTTGTCATAAACGCCTTTCTCTTAGTAAGTTGGCATTTCTGAAAAGTGGATAAATTACCTTTATTATTGTTGAGGAAATGATAACTGAAGAAACAGCTCCTTGCTGATCGCACAAAATCCACCTAAAATGTTCAAAAACAAAAACTGAATGTATTTTACGAAAGTTGACGGTAATAGCTACGTGACACTTCATCTTGCAAATTTATCTTGCGGTTTTATTCCAGACATGAAAAGTGTCATCATCTTGCTTGTAGTTTCCCTTTCATGTCAGCAAAAAGGGAAGAAAATGGAGTTTATCAGTTGATACATTTGTGACACTGCATGCAGGCTGCTGCTCACCTCAACCCTGCTAAAGTGCTAACCGTAGTGTGAACTAAAACTGTATTCTATATCTCGAGATGGTAAATTTTCACTAACAGATCATCAGTCGAATTGAACCATCACTTGGGATTTGCTCTCAGGCTGTGTGGACGGGAAAATCAGTAACAACGGCATATTCTTTTGGAAGCATTTCTTTTATCTAAATTAATCTATTGACTGTACTATGACTTCAGAGCTTGTCAAAGGAAATAATCCACTTTTCAAAGAGCTCCTGACATGCTCCTCTAAGTCCTCTTTGGAGCTCTATCCTTGTTTGTCCTGTCCCTGTTACAGGCATTTCTTGCAAAGATTGAAGTTTTCCCCCAAATTGTCTGAAGTTACAATAACGCACCTACCAACTGAACACTTCCCAGAAGAACCAAAAAAATGGATCATGAGGAAAACTGAAGATAAAGTACTCGGGGGAAGGACCGCACAGACTCGCATGTTGCGGCTGTGTTCTTGCTGTTTTCACCCCGTACTGTCCTGTTAGCCATTCTTTATGCACGTTTCTTTAACTTGTAAGCCAATGGTTCCAGATTGCCTTAATCAGGTTAATGAAGTTAGGATTTGCACACTGTTTTATACTAATCTATATGTTACTTCGTGGCTTGCTGCCAATTACCCCTAACAAACCATTTGGCACATCCAGCCCAACAACCTAGCGAATTCAGTTTTGTCCACATTAGATACTTTTGCTGGGACTTTCGGCAAAAAAAAAATTGACAAGGGGAGGCTTCCGCTTGGGAGTAATTGCGATGTCAGTGGTAATCTGCATGGATGATCAAGGACAAGAAACAAAGGGGAAAATGGGCAAGGGGGGATGAGGCTTTTAAGCCATCTCCAGTAAAATATCTCCTACAGGAATCTATGTTGATCATGAACTGCACCTGCTTAGGAGCATCTTTGGCTTTCAGGAAATTGTGGCCACAGATTAGCTGAACCAGCAAGAGTTTCACAATATGTCACTAGGTCACACAAACTCGCATTTTGCTACGCATTACATGTCAAGCCTGGCAATAAGCAAAAAAGTTCTTTTTAGCTTGTTATAATTAGTGCTGCAACCAAGAATAAACGAAAGGTGCTAGAACTGGACACATCTGGTCTGCAGTCCGAATACGTTGATGTCCAAATGAGATAGCCAAGAAGATCAGATTGCATAGGCCATCACTTGTCTCAAGATGACTGCAATTTCTGCAGCGAAAATGAAGGGAATGCCAGTAAGAAAAATAATCCTATCCAAGAAGAAGCAGGGGGTATATGAGGGTAGCCATAAAGAGATGCACAGCTCTTGCATTCAATGGCAGAAGTTTGCTACTGCCTTCTGTGTTGTTTTATTTTGGTCAAGAAATATTAGTTTATTTCTCAGCCCGTTTCAGGTCCAGGTGGTCACACACATCGACGGGGATGAGGCACCAAGAATCAGTGGGAATCTTTTTGTAAGAAAATTTATACTAGTACTAACCTCTTGATTAGTTCACCTCTACTGCTAATGCAGTAGTGCTCTCCATTCCATGAACCAGACTGCTTAGAACTCAGGAACCCTAGCCTTTTTGTTTCCTAAATAATATAAGGGAAGACAAAATATTGCATCATTCTATCTGTTATGAATGTGCTGGAACCATGACCAAATACACAGAAATCCGGGTTAGAGACAAAACTCCAAAGGCAGTGCATGCATCATCACCCACGCCAGCATTCAACAATTTATATTTCTCTTGCAAAACACCATGGCTTCTCAAAACTAAATCACACACCCGAAACAAGAAACTAAATGCATGAACAAAACAATTTAGTAATTTCTTGTGAGGGAAAACATCTCAAGAGAAACTGAAATGAATAGAGGTGCTACAAGAGTAAAAGCAGGGCCCCCTTTTGGTTTTTGGGGGCTCAAAAAGGTGAGGAAAGGGGAAGAAGGCAAGGCAGTAAACTCTCACCCAAGTGGTGCCGGATTTTTGTCAGTCTCCTCCCCCTCTCCTACAGCAGCCTCTCTCTTCTTGTAGCAGTTTCATTTCACATCCCCTCTCTTTTCCCTTCGCTCAATTCCGAGCTCCTCAGTAATTTCCTCCCAAATCCAACTCCGCATCAATCGCCCCCGCGGCGTCGCTGGGTTCCGGTACGCTTCGAAACCATGTTCTTCCGTGGCTTCTTGCGGTTTTGACCGCGTTTTTTTTCTCTCCCCGGACCTTTGAGCTTTCTTGGTAGTTATTTTGGAGGGGGGAAAGGTGGAATCTTTCTGGTCGGGCTTCTTGGGCTGGTGATTGCGGGAGTTGGTTCTTGTTTGTTGTGTTATTTGGGATGCTTTGTTCTGAGGATTTCGGTTGTTTTCGATGCAGGATTCTTGGTTTCTTGACCGAAACCCTGGCGGTGGAAGATGGATGCCGAGAAGGGCAAAGGGAATGAGAAGGTGCATTTGGGGGATTCGTCGTCCCAGGAGGCTCTGCGCACCTACAAGAGGCGCCGGCAGCCGGAGATAGAGCCAGAGCTAGCGCCAGCGCCGGAGCCCAACCCCGTAGATGTGCCGGAGCAGCAGGTGTAATCTTGAGAAGAAATCTATAATCCCCTATGTTGCATTGAGAAGATATTGCAGTTGCAATGTGGTACAGTTAGTGTGGGAGTAACCTGGACTATGCTAAATATTAGTCTTGTATCTTGTAGACCAGCCCAACTTTCTAATTTCGTCTGCTAGAATGGAAACAATTGACATGGAAATAGCGCATGATTGGAATGGACTCCGTTCTGCACCTGGTGATGTGTGGTTAGGAGATTAGGATCTTGTAGTTGCATTAAAATGAAAGGGTGCCAGTAATACACATTTTGCAAAAACCTTATGAACTTGCCAGGATTGCCACTTGAAATAAGGTAATCAAAGTGATGAATAATTGATGAGTAAGTAGAATAAGAGATTGTTATTTAGTGGCCGATATGTTGTGCTCAAATTTTGTTAATGAATCAGTGAGTAAATCTAGATGATGTTCAATATATTCGTTCCTTCTGCGATTCTTTAGCCATTAGCGTTGTATTATCAGTTTATCACCCGTGTTGGTACTTTGTACATTCAACTCTGATCAACATATTATAAATCAAACAGAACTGAATATTATGGAAGACGCATACTCTTTATGTCTCTTTAAGAAAGGTATACTGTCGAGCAAACATGTAATGCTTCTGTTTAGGACCTGTTGGTTCTGTTTACATTTACCAAAATGTTGTAGGATTCTGCTGATCAGTAAGTCCTATGGGTTTCACCTTATATGACGCAATTGTGGATTCTTGGATTCCAATAGAACTAAGTTGCTTGAGAAAGTTATTTTGGGTGAATCTCCCTTATTTTCTTCAAGAACTACATTGCTTCCTAGCCTTCTCATATTAAGTTCTAGTTTTGGGTCATAGTTGGCTGCATGAACAGAAGGAAATTTCTCATGATTATATTTATAGGGTAACTATATCATCAGGTTGCAATTGCATTAACTTCATTAGCATCATGAAGGAAAAAAGTGCTCTGAACCAAGAGGCCAAAAGTCTTATGTTAGCCTTCCACACACTTTTGGACGATGACATGCAATTTTTTAGTTACAGCATGTCTTATACTCACCTAGCATTTTGCTGGGGGAACACTTTGCTTTTGTACCCTTGGAATACTTTGCTAACGGTGCAACATATTTGATTTGCCATGTCAAAAACTTGAGTGGTATGTTTGCCAATCAGGTTTTGGGCAAAACAGTGTGCTATGTAGGCAATTTTCCTTTGTTCAAATAGAGTATTGGAAGCATACCTATTACTTCGACAGCTGTTAAAACTTTCTTGCCTTATTTCTTCAACAACTGCTGTTGCCTTTGACATATACATTCTATTTCAGGGTATTTATTATGGCTTGGCTGGTCTACTTAAATTTGGATATATATAATGCAAAAAAGTGATCTCACCACTTGGGTACCATTATTTAAAACTCATAATTTTGCAGGTTACAGAAACTTTTTGGAAAAGTAGGGATATTGGATGGAAGCATGGCATAATGATTGATGAAAACAGACAACACTGGAAGTGTATGTATTGTCACCTGACTAGATATGGTGGTGGTGTGTCTAGACTCAAGCGGCATCTTGCTGGTGATTTGGATGTCAAAATGTGCCCAAAGGTTCCAGCAGATGTCTCTGAAAAAATAAGGGAGCATTTGCGGAAGAAAAGAGAGAGACGAAAGAAGCGAGCTGAACGGAATGTTGGCAACAGTGTGAAGATTAGGAGCTCTTCTGATGATACCAAGGCTGAGAAGGATCTTTTACCTGTTGATGCGGAGGTGCTGACTGGAGTAGACACTTATGTTCTTGAAGAAGTCACTAACCAAACTAACAAGGATAAACGGAAGCCTACTTTTCTCAGGGTATACAAAGGGACAAAGCATACTTATTGCTCTAATTTATTTTCTATTCACTGCGATACCTATTGTTGTGCTTACGTAATTTAATATTGGGGGAGGGGTGCAGGGGAGGGTACTTAGCGTAAGTGATTCATACACCTGTGAACTTGGAACGTATATGCTACAACACATAGCAACTTATTTCAACTCAAATCTAGTAATATACAGCTACCTTAGCGAAGTGATTTAACACTTAATAGAAAGAATTAATCAAAGGTGATTCGATTTGATCAAACCGCTATAGAAGACTACCACTGAAGGGCAAAATTATATTTGGGTTTCTGCTGACCATTACCAATAACCTTGTACTGATCAAAATTTTACATTGGTTTGCAGGCTCCCCTGTTGTTACGAGGGGTAAGAGATATTGGGTGGGAGCATGCGGTGGATCTTGATGGAAATAAAAGACGGTGGCAGTGCAAGTGGTGTGATTTGTGTCGAAGTGGTGGTGTAACTACATTGAAGGCTCATCTTACTGACAACAGCTGCCCAAAAATTCCCAAGGAAATGTCAAAGAAAGTATTGAATTTCATTGAAGAGAAAAGAGCAGCACGCCATCTTTTTAATAGCAATACAATGTCTCTTTTTGACTTCAAAATTGACGAGGATCAAGTTTTTGACTCACAAGTTCGTAAGGAAGGGATTGTACCATGTAAGAACGATCAACAACCTTCTAGTAAGACTGTGCATGTGCAAACATCAGAGAAGTGTGCTATTAATGAGGTATTGCAATCTGATAACTTTATTCCTGCTGATCCATTTCCTTTTCTTTACACTTTACTCCCTCTGTTCTCAAATAGATGTCATTTTAGAATGCGTGCAGTCAAAGATTTGAAACTTTGATCACTAATATACACAAAAGTATTTAGCTTTGTCACTGATATTAGTAGATTTTTCATCAAAAGTACTTCCATATCATTATGTTTTTTATGATATTAGTAGATTTTGTAGAACAATTACTGTGTAGATCATTGTAGTCCAAGGTAGCGATTATCACATGTTTACTCAAGTAGTCAAGTATCCATTCATAATGCAAACATCCAATCTTTGAGTCAGTGAAGGTTGTTATGAGTCATGACCCATAAATTGAATTTTTTTAGTGCACCCATGAGCTGACAAGTTGGGAATTTGGCATGTGAAGTATCTAAGCACTTCCTATCCCATATTACCTTTTTGGAGAAATTTCCAGTGTGAACCCCCCTCTGGGTGTTAACTTGTGTGAACTTCGCATCTGAAAGATATGAAATGGGCAAGCAGCAAAAACAAATAGTTCCAAAACACTCAAAATAACTGTTACACGATATTTTACTTTTAATGTCTTGCAACTACAATTAATTTTGATCTTGCTTCAGGGCCATAGAAATGCCTCCCCCTACATCTAGTAAATTTTTGTGATTTTTTGGAAACCGGCAGAAAAGTTAACACAATTTAACACCGAGAAGGGGGTTTACACCATATACATCCTCTTTTTTTTCTTTGTAACCAATCTTAGTTCTATTCTAGCATTGGAACTGACACATATTTTTTGTTCATTTTCTTTGAGAAGGTGACAGCTCGATGCAACCAATGGGGTGCAGAACATAGTGGCCAACCAATTGAGCATTGTGAACAGTCAAAGAAAAGTGGTGATCAACCAGAGGAACAGTGGACAATGGAGCATGGCAGGCACCAAGTACTCAACAATGAGCACCAGATCGTGGACAAGAACACTGAGAATTCGCAAAGCAAAGAGGTAGTTCTTCAATCTGAGATGAAACAAAAATTCCACTGTCCTGGAGAAAGGTGTTGGTTGTGTTTGTGCTATTGAGTTATTGGTTATTTTTTACCTCACTAGTGTTGGAAAAAAAAATACTAATACTACTTGCGGACTTGTTATAATGAGTAGGAATGTTATGAACTTCTCTGGATTCTTGCAGAAGTTGAAATTAGTGTCATAACTCAATACAAGGTTTATGACGAGAAAGAATACTTTTCTTATGGAGTATGAATTTTGTATGTTATGCCATCAGTATTTATTAGTATGGCGGAAGCACCTTTTCATTACTTTTGACTTTAGCAAGGACTGTTGAAATCTAATTGGCATATCTTGGGATGCAGCTCTGGAAATCTTTGCTATGTTCGAAATTGCTAGATAACAAGCATCTGGTTCTAAATTGTTGAAGGAATTGGTCACACTTGGATGTTGGCATATTTGGTTGCAAAGGAATAATAAAGTTTGCTATAGAACCCCTCCCAATAAATTTAGGTAGGAGAAGTTCCTGTTTCAGGACTACAAACTTTACTTATAACTTTTAAAGGAAAGGGCTCCTCAATGCATGATAGAGGTAATTTTAAGTTGGCTGGGTTGGCCTACTGTTTTTGGAAGTGTCTTCATTTGGTTGCTAGTTAACTAAGATTACTTATCTGGCCAACTATTCTTTTTGTTGTTTTTCTGTTCTTCTGGTCTGAGTTGAGTGTAACTAGATCCCTGTTAGCTCCTCTGTATAGATCGTTGTATCTATTAATAATTTATTATATTTTAGCATATTTACTTCCTGTAGGGTCCTTCCCGACTGACGACTGTTCTCATAAAAAAAAATAGTATCATCATACACTTTGTTCTGTAAGAGTTACTCCAGAAATGAAAGTGCGAAAAAAAAAATATGACAATGGTAAACAACTGACAGGAAAAGGGGGGTATTCTCCTGTATATTTCTTTACTGTATTTTAACATGTACTTTTTCTAGTTTTTACTAAATAACATGCAAATATGCTATGTTTTTGTGTTGCTCATAAAAAAGTATGCCATGTTCTGAGCTTATACACTTATTTGTAGATCTTGAAACACCCTAAGAAAACTAGGTTTAACACAAGGAAGCATATAGTTATCGTTGATGAAATTGCGAGGCATTGGAGGTGTAGATATTGTGGTATGGATGGGTATGGTAAAACGTCCAGGCTCCATTATCATCTTGCTGGTGCCTTTCGTCATCCTAAGTGCCCAAGTGTTCCTAGAGAAGTTTTTGCAAAGGCAAGACACCATATTCTAATGAAGAGAAGACTCAAAATGAAAAAGGCTGGGCAACAAGCTCCTTCAGGGCCACACATTCTTGGGCAATCCAGTGAACAATTGCAGAACAACAATCCAACATCTTGCGATCCTCCTCAACTGCCAATAAATAATGAATCTAGTGAGGTATCCTTTCTTATTTTTATTCTCCTTTTTGCTGTTCCTGCAAGGCCATATTTATCTGTTCATATACTGCATAATGTTAAGACATGGCTGTGTTGATTCTAAATGTAAGTTTGGTTGATGTTGGAATGAGTCCAAGTGCTCATGCTCCTGATTCTTCATCTGTTGATTATAGAGATGTGATAAATTGGCAGGTGTAGGCATTAGATTTATAGTTTGTGCTTGTGAGACTTTCTACCACAATTAAATTTTTGCATGAATCCTGGCCCTTTGAAAATTTGATCTTGAAAAGATCCATAACTTTGTTTCTAACAATGAGAGAAATATAAAAGTACAGGCTGTTTATTTTAAGAAAACAAAGGGCAACAACTGGGTATTGATTAAAGGTTTGCTAGCTAACCATATAAGGGGCTTTAGGAGCTCCAGCCATTAATGCTACTCTTGTTGAGCTAACTTGGTAACTTTTCCAGATTTGTGTTTTTACAATCATATGTTTCACTGGACTTTACTTTTTATGATGCTCCGCTATTTTCTTTTGTCATGTATTTCTATCACATTAAAATGGAGACAAACCTTTGGTCTCAACTTCTGAGCATACATAAGAAAAATCAAATCTTGCATTTGGGGTTCTTGCACATCATCTTATAGAATACAATATATTCTCTTACTGCATCCTGCAGAACTAGCAAGTATTTAAAATATAAGATTTAGTATTAGTTATAGTTTGACTATGCTCTTTTTGCCTTTTGTGCAACATGCTCATCTGTTCTTTGTTTTACATACCACTGTTCCACAGATAAATGTTCTCCTTCCCTTGCTTCAATGCGATTTTAACTTTACTAGTGAATACCACTATGTTTAGAAAAATTCCTCCCTATGTATTCAGTATGAAAGAGGATTCCTTTAAAAATCACATCTGATTTCCTCTAACAATGGGAAGGGGAACTGTTTCAAAGTCAAACCCAGTTTAATTTAAGTGTGCTTTGTCCAACTTCCACTCCAATTTTATGTGCTCTCTTCATTGAAATGCTATCTTTATTTTTGTCTTCTTGAATCACTATTTATTCCACAGTTCTTTCATCAAATGAACAGTGTGTTCTTTCGCAGTTCTTACTGGATGTTAGGCGTGGCATGGTTTTACTTTGTACATGCATGCCACGATTTAAATTCATATTTAAGTGACATGCTGTATTAATTCCTAGGTACGTTTCAATTACCCAACAAGGCTAAGAGACAATGCATGGGAGCATTCACTGATTCATGACAGAGAAAAAGGACATTGGAAGTGCAAGTGGTGCGGTTTAGAGGGTTTTCATGGCATAACTAGATTGAAGTGGCATCTCGTTGGCTGGCACAGTCGTCCTCAATGCCGAAAAATTCCAGAAGATGCTGCTAAAAAGATAAGGGATCAAATGGTATCAAGGGAGAAGCAGAAAGCGAGAAGATCGGATCCACTTGACGGTATTGACAGTTGTGAGATGCTGTGCTCTTCTAAGGGTTCACAATTTGATCAAGAGCAATTCACTATAGCAATGCAGGACAGTAGTTCTTTCCAATCTTTTTATCAAGCTAATGGAACATCAAAATCATGCGACACATTATCCAATACTATTCTTCCATCACAGAAGAGTGCCAATCCTCAGGTGTGTTCTTGTTGTTTGTTGCTAATCTTTTCCCGCGCTGTGTTGGAACTGGGACATTACTGATGGGAATACATGCAGTTTTCTAGAGATATGTATGCCTTCAGATGGAGGCAATAAAGATCTTTGCCCCTCCTCTACTAGGAATCTAGGACTAGCATTAATGCACCTTCGTGGGTATAGCAGTGATTCATTGTGCTGGAACTTATTATCAGTTATAGCTGGACCCTTTGCTTGTACAAAACCTACAAGCATTAGGCTGGAAATTTAGATACTAGCTGAGAATCAAGATTGTACATAACCTAGTAATCTGTCACTAACTAAATGCCATTATCTTTTCTCAATAAAAATTTATTTCCCATGTAAAAGGAGTTAAATGTTAAAATTACCTCTCTTTTGCAATATTTCCTCTGGTTTAATCTGTCAAGTACTGACTCAAGTGGTTTATCATACAGCCAATTACCAAGGGGCCTCATGAAAATGGATTATGCAGTAACACAAACAAATCTGAGAAGCAAACTGGTAGAAGTGACTGTTGGAGTCACTGGAGATATGTTTTGGACGGATTGATGCATTCACCAAGTGTACAAGAGGGTGCTGGGATTCAGAGTTGCATCCGTGATGTCCTCCTTTACGGTTGCGCTGAATTTGGAACAGTAAGTGGGAAAACTAATATCACTGCAAAACCACAAATTTCATGAATTGCTGTTTTTATACTCGTATTTAGTAACCTATATTATTCCTTGAGAGCGTGCTCTTTGAATGGAACCATAGTTACCAGGAACGCGGTTCGTCTGAGTCGCGGTATAGGATTCGGGTTCATGGTTCGCCATTTTTTCTTCCAATTTCCACTGCGAATACGAACTCTGTAACCTAAACTGGTTCGGGTTCGACGAATCCGGTTCACGATTCGCGGGGTTTACAACGAATCCGGTAACTATGAATGGAACATTAGGTTATCAACCCACCCTATTCTTGCAATTCTTTTTCTGTTATTCTTTGAATCATGGAAATGCTAGGATTGTAATAATCTATTTAGGTGGTAAATCATTGTGTTATCAAAATACAATAATCTTTTTCTTGATTATATCAGGTCAGAGACAAAGTGGAAATGGATTCCGATAGAACAGTGTCGAGTAATGTGAATATTGCTGAGTGTCAGAATGTTCTTGTGGATGTTTTAAGATCGGAGAATTTTGCCTTGCTGTGCAACGTGCTTTGCAGAACTGTGCATCAAGATGAGGGAAGGACTAGATATTTTGATTTTGGCGTGATTGACTCAAGGATGAAAAATGGAGATTATGGGCGTGAACCCGGATTATTCAAACATGATTTGAAACTAGTAACAACTTTACAAATTTCCATCTCTTCAGTATTTCACTATTTCTTCTAGTCTTGTGTTAGGCATCTGGAAATTTTCTTAAAT
This sequence comes from Otatea glauca, assembly GCA_036346275.1. Taxonomy (NCBI): domain Eukaryota; kingdom Viridiplantae; phylum Streptophyta; class Magnoliopsida; order Poales; family Poaceae; genus Otatea; species Otatea glauca. The sequence goes on along the minus strand of CM070712.1, from coordinate 19,219,975 downwards.
GGCATGCTTTGACAATGTACAAACATGTAAAATCCTTTCAGCATGTTGCTAACATTACAAGTTTGTTTAGTGAAAATTCCTTTTAATCCCTTTGACTTGCTCCCTGTATTCTTTGTGTGCACCACCAGCTTAAGCTTCTATACACACAAAATGTTCTTTCAGCATTTCATAACTCGAGCTTTCTCCATTGAATAGCAAAATAGTATTATGTTCATTGGCCCAGGTCATCACCAGTTATAACAATTAGTTGGTCATGATCATAATGTGAATCATGAATTCATGATCCCTAAAAAAAAAGAACTGGCTGGACCAACTTTGCTATATCCAATTCATATTCACATGAACACTAGATTAACTACTCTATCCTACCCACCAGATTGGAGTCTTACAAGTTCAATACCTAGCTCTTGCATTAATCCATAGTTTTCTTTGCTATATGTTTTAGGGTTAAAGCACTTTTGGTCTCACAACAATGGCCCATGGCTCGTTTTTGTCCCTGAATTATTGAGTTTGTCGAATCAGTCCCTGAACTTTACATTTTTGCTTGTTTTCATCCCTGTGCCCAATTGTCATCTCACGTACATGATGATTCAGCAGTGGCAGGGTTTTGCTTTGTCAACACCAGTGAAAAATACCAATATACCCTTATCTTGTCTAGCTCCATTACATTATTTTGATTTTCTTGTTCATTTGTAGACTCTGTGTGTCATGATTTCAAGGGTTCAACTAAATTGGACCATCCCACTTGGGAATATACTTACTGTCTTGGGAAGGAACAATTTGTTATTTTCGTGTGCACTGACCAGGCAAAACCCTTCCACTTCTGACTCAGCATGTACACGTGATGCTTTTTAAAATAGGCAGTGGGACAAAAATGAGCTAGAACGCATAATTTCGGGATCGATTTGACCAATTTCATAGTTAAGGGACGAAAATGAGCCACAAGACATAGTTGTTGGACTAAAAGTTAAGATATATGGCGTATATTTCTTTTCAGTCTTCGTAAGCACTATGTGTTTGTCAGTGCTTTTTAGCTGAGCATACAATTTATTTGAAGGCATATATTTTTTGACATCTTTCGCAGTGGTAAATCTTAATTAACAGTTTTATATTTTTGCAGTTATGGGAAGATCTTAAAATGGCTGGTCAAGATATCATTGACCTGGCAAATAGTCTTTCAAGCCTCACAGAAGCCTCCTACACAAAGCAGGCAAGTATTTGGTGGTTGGATTTGTTGGATCTCTCAAGTTCTTTGCTTTTTGGTTTTAGTTTTAAGTTTTTTGAATGCTCTCTATAGTTTTGTTTGTTTCAACTAGGATAGGATATTAGGATTCTCTTGAAATTTGGATACATTTGCTTTTTAGTGGTTCATTTTGGTCTACCTGATATGTATCTTTGCATTGAAATCTGGTATTACATTGTTTAGGTTGGAAGAGAGGGAGGATCAGGTGATGGTCAAGAGAAGCTCAAGGTGACTGTTCTGTTGGTAGCTTATTGCTTTGCTTACTTTCCTGTTCCATGATGGCCTTGCCTCGCTCAATATTATGCCACCACTATTGCAGGAAGCTGTGGTAGCCAGCTCTGAACCCAAGAACTTGGTCGAATCAAATACATTGGTACTATCATCCTCACAAGACTTCAACAAGTTGGACCAACCAGATCCAATAGATGTTTCTCATGTACAAAAGGTCAGTACCTGCAACCGATGTGGCGAAGAGGCAAGAGATGTCAGTGTCCTCACATGTAATAGATGCATGCTAGTTTGGCATATTTCATGCGTTGAGATTCCTGTGCCATCCATTTCAACTGGAAGCTGGTCTTGTAAAAGCTGCAGCACCACCTGCAACGAATCAGCTGAGGGTGGCATGGTCTCATCCCATTACCAACCGAATTGCTTGCATGGAAACTGTGTCGTATGCAAGGGGCTTGAGGTGTGCAGGCATCCAGAATGCGTAGAAACTGTCATCGAAGGGAAACCTGTTGATAACTCAAGAGCCATTGTGATTTCGAGTGTGGAGCCCATTGGGAGTCTGGAACTGTCAAATATTGATGTCAGTGGCTCATGCAAGATATGTGGAAATCCTGAAGAGGATGACAAGAGATTCTTGATATGTGGTCATATCCACTGTCTATATAAGTACTACCACATTCGTTGCCTGAAGTCTAAGCAGATCGCTAGTGATGCGCAGTGGAACAAACCTTGCTGGTACTGTCCATCTTGCCTCTGCCGAGTATGTCTTTCGGACAAAGATGATGACCTGACCATTCTGTGCGATGGCTGCGACGAGGCTTATCATCTCTACTGCATAACACCTCGGCGTACTTCAGTACCCAAGGGGAAGTGGTATTGCTCATCGTGTAGCGTGGAGAGAGCAAAGGAGGGGATGAGACAGTATGAGAAAAGGATTCTGAAACTCCATAGGAAGGAGGATGCTAGGCTGCAAAGTAGGAACTATGCAGTTGTGGACTTGCTACTTTCTGCTGCAGAGAAGCTCAGCGCGGATGAGCAACTGATGACTTGTACAAATTAGTAGGGAGCCTGGAAACCTGCAACCTCATTGCAATATATCCTAACCTCATTGTTCTTCAGTTCTGTAAGTGGATTCTTATTCTCTGCCAACAGTTCAGACTTAACAGGTTTGCTGTTTGAAGAGCCTTTGCTGCGACAAGGCTGTGACAAGGGCAGGCAAGAAATTGAGCTGCATTCTTACCATCAGAATCCCTATCACCGGTTTCCGATCATATAAACGAGGGGCTGTGAATGGCATGTGCTGTTTGAGCTGCGTGGTAGAGGATCCTTTAGGGAGTGGGTCTTACTTATCTTTCTTTTGCTTCACCTCCATGAGGTTATACTTAATTTGAAGGGCTTCAAGGATGTTTTGAGTATTCGAGTACAATGTTAGTGTCGTTGGCGGAATGTTGTAGCTTGTATCTTGTGTACTTGCAGGTGCAATTTTGTGAACAGTCTCCAATTAAAGAGAAAGCACCATCTCTGAAAATTGCAGCAGGTTTTCACAATGTCGTCTTTCTCCCCATTATGATCTTAATTTTCCGTCACACACCAGAAGTCCTTTCTACATCATGGCAAGACGATCTATTTTGCTCTCTACGTCATGACTCTCATCAGAAGGATGACCGGATACAATGGTCCTCTGCCTACCATCCATAAGCCATACAAGCCCTGAGAGGCTCCCGTAACATCCACAAAATTCAAATAAAATGAGAATTAAAGTTTAGAATTTATGAATGTATTTAGTTCTGATTTACTGGCATTTTCTGGCTTTTCTTGGATTTTTTTCCCTAAAGGAAAACATTTTTAATATTGAATTAGTGAAGATAAAAGAATAGAAATAAAGATCTATAGGGATAAAAGGTTAAAAAAATATATTTAATTAAATTAAATCTCTAGAACTCCATTTCTAAAGTCAAAAGCCATATGAACACATTTATTAATGAAAAGAAATGTGAATTAGTGAAATTTGACTAAGAACAGTAAGATTGTCAGATTAAAATAAAATATTCCAAACTTATCTTGAGCTAAAATTCTACCTTATCTTCAAAAATATTATCTCAATCACCAGTAAAAATATAAAAAAATAAATAATCAAGTTTAATGCCTTTAAAAATTCAAAGACCGAAAACTTGGAAATTCAAAAATTCCAATTTCAGAATTATTATAAAATATATTTAATTGAAATTTTTTGCAGAAGAATCCTGAAACCTTAAGCAGCCTCTATAAAAATTTCCAAAAATTCTTGACTTTATTTCAGCTCTCAAATAAATTAAAATCAGGAAATAAGAAAATGAGCACAGTAGCTTGTCAGAATTTATATAAAATCTATACACATTATTTCAACCTGAAAATTTTAAATAATAATTAAAATTATCTAAGATTTACAGTAGAAAAATATCAAAAATTCTGGGTCCCATTTAATGGGGTAATTAATGGGCTCAAACCGGCTCAGCTCACAACCTTTTTACTGATTTCACCCTTGCCGTCGATAACAGGTGGGACCCTAGCTACTGTTTGAGCCCACATGTCAGCTGCAGCACCTCTCTTCTTCTTTATCTCCTCGCCGGCGCCACGAAGCCGCAGCCTCCTCTATTCCTTCTGCCACACCACGGTTTTTGCTCCGCCCGAGGCGCGCCGATGTCACGCCACTGCCACACTACTGCCCTCTCCGGGTTTCGCGCTGCTCCAGCCATGCCGTCCCCTGTTCACACCACGAACGAGCTTCTCTACGCCTCTTCTTTGGCTATAAAAGGCGCTCCTGAGCTCCCATTAGTGCCGCACATCACTTCCCTCACCTCCTCTCGCCCAGAGAACCCCCAATTTCTTCCCACGGCCACCATTGCCAGAGAACTCCAAGCTCGGATCGAAGCTAAATTAGAACGGTATAAGGCTTCATTTCCAAATTACTTTGCACAATAGCACCTAAGACCCCTCGTGATCAAAACCCCTCATCTAATTTTAGCTTCTTCTGCCTGGAAGTTCACCGTACTACCACCTTTCTTCTCCACGGCCAGCCTCACGGCGTCAGCCCTACCCAGAGCCTCACCACTACCGTGAACCGGTAAAATGAGCTCCTACTAGCCCGTAGTGGCTTTCCCCTCATTCATCCGTGTGCAAACCCCTTCTTCCTCCTTTCTGACTGGCTGCCACCATTACCGCCGCTCACCACTGTTGCGGACTCGTTTCTGGCCACCCACAGTCTACATTAACCGGTGCCCTAGCTTCGCCTTGGTGCCCTCTTGCTCGCCGTGCCACCAGCTGGCTGTCTTTGGTTCCACCTTGCCATCGGCAACTCCATGGCCAAAGCTCCCCTGTCCACCGTCACCGACATGTGGGCCCTCCGTGTCGGTATCAGGCCACTCACACATGCGCATATAGACGCTGACCGTGGGACCCACATGTCAGCCACGACGTCTCACATACAGCCGCTCGGGCCCATTTGTCAGTGCGTGAAATTTAAACAAACCCGAAAAGGGTGAAATATGTTTTCACCGCATGGAAAGCGTATTTCTCAGTATTTTCCATACCCGAGACTATTCAATTACCCATAGCTTTTGTATTTTAGATCAAAATTTAGTAAAATAAATTCTTAAATTCATCTAAAATCATTTAGTTTCATAGTATACAAAAATATTTAATTTTTTAAGCACATTTGAATTATTTTAATAAAAGTATGTAAACCATAAATTATAAAATAATTAAATAATTTCAGAATTATTATGAGATCATCAGAGACCCATTTATGTAAAAATATTTAGTCTTAAACTTAGTTTACTTTTATTTTTGTAATTGGGTCATTTTCTAATACAATAGAAATACAAATAACTATAAATGATGCATATAAAATGTAAACATTAGTAGAACTAGTTTCTAAACCTTAATAGGACCATAAAATTCCTAGCTAAACAAAAATATTTCATATTTGTATAAGCAAAGTCTATTAAAAAGGTCATATATCCTATACATATAATGATACATAAACAAGACTTTTGCAAGTTAAGCATATGCATGAAAAGATCAGATGCGAAAAACCTAAAGACCAGACTACCTTATAATGTAGAAATAATTTTAATATAATATGTTTTGCATCTGAATCCTTTTAAAAAGCATAACCCTAAATAATATAAACCCTAAAATCTATAGTACAAATCGACAAACCTAAATAGTGAGAAACTAGTAATTAGAAAATTTTATCATTAGAACCTTCATATGTTAAAATCATATTTGAATTTGGTATTATTTGACAACTTTTTACCTCATGTGCTTATTTGCTTCTTATTATTGTTGTACGATAATAACGTGTAGACACCGACATAGTTGAAACCGCCATCGTCGACTTCGACTCCGAGATGGTACAAGAATATACTGAGCAAGGCAAGCACCCCTTTGATCATATTGATCCCAGTGTTTTAATTTTTTTTGTTTCATCAAATTCATTTATGCATGCGTGTATTTTCAGTAAATTGGCTATATTGTGAAATTGGTAGATATACCTGTTATCTCATAGAACTTAATAAATATTGACATGAGAACCTTGATAACCCTAGAATAAGGTTAAACAATCCATAATGTTAACATGGGTATATACGTTTACTTAATAACCATGCTTATCCAAGCTTAGTAAGGAAACATGATGTTCCTTATAATTTAAAAAAAGTAGGATATGATTAAAAAGGGTGGATATGACATTAGAAGCTGTTGATATTATGGTAAAAATAAAATAAAACTATGGTTATGACGCAAACAATTATTGTCAATAGCCAGATGTGCATGAGACTTGCACGTAATGTAGGAGGAGACTATCGCCCAGGTCAGATTAAGGACTGAGCTATAGATTGTTATTAGGCCAAGAGAACCGTACAAGCTCAAGTGCTGGTATGGAACGGCTTTAACCTATTAAGTTACTCAGATTTAGCTTTGCACATTGGAAGGCTGAAGTAGTACGGGTTTTCTAGACTGATTGCTCGAAGAGGTGCCCTCACCGAGGTGTTGAGAATAACGCATGCCGATATAACGGTGTACGCCATACTATAAGGAGAAGTGGGACGATGGGATGTGAAACTGAAAGACCATGTGGAGGTCTATCCTTGTGTGTGATGAGTAATTAATGAGTTTTGAGCTTGTGTTGTTTTAAATTGATTTGGATTTGAAGCAATTTGAGTGTTGGTCTACCGGCTTTGAGGCTTTGGCTGGTTGGAGACCAGTCGTCCGACCCCGAGTGGTCGAGGCTTTGGCTGGTTGGAGACCAGTCGTCAGACCTCGAGTGGTCGGGTCGTCCAACCCCGAGTGGTCGAGGCTTTGGCTGGTCGGAGACCAGTCGTCCGACCCCGAGTGGTCGGGTCGTCCGACCTGAGTGGTCGGGGCTTTGGCTGGTTGGAGACCAGTCGTCTGACCCCGAGTGATTGGGTCGTCCGACTCCGAGTGGTTGAGACTCCGAGTGATTGAGTCGGAGACCAGTGAATAGACCTCGAGTGGTCGGGATGGAGACCAGTGGTCAGACCACGTGTGGTCGGGGTTTTGCTGGTCAGCGTAGTGTATATCTGTCTGTTGAGATGAATATGTGTTGTTGGACATTGCTATGTGATGTGGTTTCCTTGTCTATGATGGTTGCGGGACTTTGGAGCTAGGTCATGGTGAGGTGAAGGAGATCGGGACTAAATGGGAGAGCCGAGGTCCGGATGATCAAGGTGTCACCAAAGATGACCGAGGCCGGGAGTAGCTGCAAGCCAATAAGACAAAGGAATGGATGAGATGCTAACTTGGAGCTGCTCTGATCAAGGAGGACCGTTGGATCGCGGTCAGGAAGATAGAGTAGCGGGTCAAGTTAGTATGAGTTGAAAAGAGTGCAAAACCCGTTGTGTTGTTGGGTTTCGGGTGAGCCCATGCATAGCTGTGTGAGTGGGTAAAATCTCAGCCCTTGATGGAGTGCTCTAGGGTTTAGAGGCTCATCCAAGGGTGGTAGGTGGTCCAAGCACCTATACATAGGCGAGAGAGGGTATCTCCTGTAGGGGTTGAGCAGTGAGGAAAGTGTCGTGGGTAGTTGAGAGTTGTTGAGAGTGATGATGTAAGGATCAAATCCGGCTCTTGGATGTTGGCTTAGGTTTGAAGCGGGACATCCAAAGGTGGGAATTGATCCCAAGTCACTATAAATAGAGGTAGGGCAGCCTCCCTCGATGAAGGTTCGAGGTTTTTTTGCTCATTTGAGTTTTGCCCACTTTGTTGTGAGGCTTTGTAAACCTCCTTCCGAAATAAAATGTTCTTCATTTATGTTCTCGTTTCATTTCCTTACGTATTTACATTACGCACTTAAATTACATTATCTAATTTCGCATTTACTTACTTGCAATTTACTTTACGTAATTTGGATTTGCCTCATCTCCTTCTACATGCTATTGAGTCTTTGTTGAAATTCATGATTGATGAACTCTTCTCTGGATTCAATGCTTTCAATCATCTAGGCAATCCTTGCGTTCTTGTTGCAAGTTGTAAATCGTGTGTTCTTAAAGTGCGTAAGCGTGTGACTTGCGTTCTTTAGTCTTGATTGGCTTCTGGTTCTTGTTGCCAAGGATGAAAGATTGCTGGATGAATCTTCTGTAGATCATATCCCAATCATCTAGGCAATCTACAACCTCTTCTATTCAGTTTTGCAAGAAACCAATTTTTATGCCTAGTAGAAGAAAGTGCCTTGGATCGTGTTTCTATTTGTTTGAAGTGTTGTTTCCTCGTGTACTTACTTGCTATGATTTGTGGAGAGTCATCCAAGGATTTCGACCATCAACTCCCACCAGACAAGTTAGGGTGAGGTCTGTGTTCGTGACTCTGTTTTTTGGTGTTGCATTTGTTAAACTGAAAAGGGACGGAACCTTGGTATCAATTCCTTCAATTGATGTTTGAAATAGGTTCCTGACATCCTTAGAGAGGTGCACACAAATTTTCACTGTTTTTGGATCAGCCGACCAAAAGTTACATCGATTTCTGTTTTGTTATCGCGCTGATTTTACTGTTCATCCGACCTCTGTAGGTCGGGAGTACTGTTCATCAAACACTATTCACTCCGAGCACTGTTCATCCGGCCTCTGCAGGTCGGGAGTACTGTTCATCCGACTAGTACTGACGACCAGTTCGCAGTACTGTTCATCCGACCAGAGCTACCTGACCAGTGCAATTTTTACTGTTCACCCGACCTTAACTGGTCGAAGCCTCTGTTCATGAAATTGCTTGATCGATGATTCAGTTCTTTCTTTCTGGTCTTTTGGTGGTCTAAAATCTAGGGGGAGAGTTTATTCGAAAATTTTATTTGGCTCCTATTCACCCCCCCTCTAGTCGCCTTTTTCGATCCTTCAGAAACCATTTGTCGTAAAGTGTATAAATATCTTTTGCCGTCATAGTATGGGTTTGTTATCACCGAAGCTGGTACAAAGTTAGGTCTAGGTAATATAATAGTTATGTTATGACTCTCTGCGACACACCAAAGGAAGTGTGCTAATGATCTAAAAAAAGAGTCGGTCATGTCTTGTGGGTAAAGCTATACACCTCTGTAGAGTGTAAATCTTTTCGAAAAGCCGCACCCGCAATCAAGGGCACTTGGTAAAGTCATCACATAGTTAGATATTTTATTATTTTTAAAAATAAATTAATTGAAAATATTTGTTGGAAAGTGTTTGTTCCATATTGTTTGCCAGGAAATGTCAATGAGATAACACGATACTCACAATTATGGGGGACTGTGAGTTGTTACTTTATACTTTACATATTTGTTATTTTCATATCAATCAAATTTGCTTTTACAAATTCCATTTGTAAATTACTACTTGATTTACATGTTCAATTTTGCTTTACGCAAAGTAACCGTAGAAGCCTCTTTGATATAACCTGCATTTACTGCATTTTGCGATACACTTTAAGTCTTGCTGAGTACGAAAGTACTCATCTTTGCTTATTTGTTGGTTTAGCTTTTGGAGATGATGAGAACTCGGAAGATACGTGTTATGACGCAGGCTACAGGGAATACACTGACAAACTTTTCTAGGGCTTTGCCTTGTTAGTTGCCTGTGAGGATATAATGGGCAAACTATAAGACTTTTGGTTTTTCTGCTGTGATAATTATGTACTTTTAGTTTGTAAGGCAGTAATTATTTAAATGAATTATATGTACCTTATGTATGGATATGATATCAATATTGTAAATGTGCGTACTAAGTACTAATCATGGGACTAGTACTGTATGCACATAGATTCTCATTTTAGCATTTTATGCCAAAACGAGGGTCGTTACAGCTCCTCCATAGGTTCTTGGTCACATGGCACAGCAGCAGCGGCAATCTCAGCAAGAGCACCCCCTAGTGCGTTCTCACGATGCAGTCTTGGCGAGTCTCTCTAGTCTCTGTTCTGATTTGATGCAGAGGCTCAACCTTGAGCATGCCTAGATGGAGTCACTTTGCCAGAATGAATGAATCTCAAGCTCATACTCGTGCCTTGGTTGAAGAAGTGAGTCAGCGAGCGAACGGCATTGGAGCGACCGTGGATCTCCTTCGTGATGAGCTCGTCTCCGTCACCTTTCGTCGCTTTGGTCGTGGCCGTGGACGTGGTCGTGGGGATCCTCCTCCATCCTCTTAGGCATCTCGTTGAAGACCCTCTTTTGGTACTTGATGTCAAATGGGGAGAAGTATGAGTATTTGTGAGTCTTGGACTGAGGATTAGCTTATATATGCTTTATGATTATCTATGTAATTTGTAAGCTAATTGAACCTGTTGTTTCTTTTGGATTTGGATTGTTCGGATGCTTAATGTGTAATGGCTGCTTATGGTATTTAAATTTCTCTAATTGCTTATTGGATCTTATGTTTTGTTGAGCTTATACAAATTATTCAATTTATTATCATTCTTCCTTAGATCCACTATAAAGGGGAAACTCCACCAAAATTTTCAAAAATCTCAAAATGTGCATGATCTTCACTCTTTACTCTTATGCACATCTTTAGGGGGAGATTCAACTATATATGAATGCTTTTAATAGGATTTTACTTCTTATTTCATCTACTCAAGCTTAAACGAAGTAAAATTCTATTAAAAACAAATCCTAGAGTATACATTTTGTCTTGACCAAATGTGTGCTCAAAAACAAATTCTTTCACTTATATTTGTTGAGGTTATCATCAATTACCAAAAAGGGGGAGATTGAAGCATTTAGAACCCTAATTTTATTTGGGCTTTGGTAATTAATGACAATCGTGTTGAAGGACTAACAATTTCTCTTGAGTTTGTGAGAATAGGTTGGTCTTTGTTTCAGCACATGAAAAAGAAAAACTTGTGAGGTAAAAGGTCAAGTTAAGAAGACTAAAAGCTCGAAGGTTAAGGTAAAATTGTGTTAAGGACCTTTTATATAGTTTTATCGACCTTGAAGTTAGAAGAAAAAGACCGGATTGCTAGAATAGGTGTTGTACTATCAAGGGGGAGTGATGTCTAGTAGCTTGAGTATTCTTAAGGTCAATTGGCTCAAACTCATCTTTGAATCATTCCTTAGTTGCATTTGAACATGCTTCTCCAAACATTTTCATGCAAATTCAGCTTTGTCGGCATTACCGCAATGCTACGGGCGGTAGTACCGGCTTTTTGCTGTCGGTAGTCTTTTGCTAGAGAAATCTTTTTGAACATTGTCTTCTTCTCTGTGCTGACAGTATCGCCGTGTTAAAGGCAGTACTACCGTAAGTGCGGTTGTACCATATTTGAGTGCGGTACTTATTTTACAGAAGCATCCTTTCTCTTTTGTTTTTGTTGGGTTCGGAGCTACCGATGTGTTAAATCCGGTACTATCGGAGATTGATAGTACCGGGATTTAACTCCAGTACATATTTCACATAAAGGAGTGTTTTTGTGTATCTTCTCTGAATTTTTGTAGGGCGGCACTACCGCAGAGAAAAGGCTGGTACTACCGGAGCTGAAGCTTCCAGCTATCATTTATTTGCTTATAAACAGCACGTTTATCTGTAATAAAACTCATTTATCAATCAGTGTACTTGTTATTCGCATTTGCAATTCCATAAAATAAACGGCGTGTGTTTTTCCACTCAAATTTTTGTGCCGTGTTCACATCGATTAATCTCTTCCGCGCGATCCGATTGAAGTCGTTGTATCTACATCTCCTTCGGCCAATCAGATGTAAATAATGATGAAATGGAACTGGAAACTGCAAGTGTGTGTGTAATCTCAATCGTTCGAACTCACCTTATCATTTGAGCAGAAGTACCACGTGGTCGGTTCAACTTCAGGGTCGAAACAACAAAAAATGGAATCTGTACCAGCTGCCTCACACAAACAAAGATAGATCTAGGAGTGAAAAAGGGTCAGATATTTCCTATCCGATCTAGGACCGAATCCGGTCGGGACTAGATTTAACTATCCAATTGGATCTAGGACGGGATCTGGATACTTGAATCATGATCGAAGATTGGATAGGGAGCAACCAATATCTGGTAAATACAAGATAGGATCCGGATATCTGGATTTTTTTCTATTTGGATATCCGAATTTTTCCTATTCGGATATCCGCAAGGCTCAACCCATTTTCATCACATTTTTTCCATGACAACCCATTTATATTGATGATTAGTTGGTTCTATTGATCCTCTAGTAGCATATTTTTTCTATGGCGTCTATTGATTTTGATTGATATATAACTTGCTACTACGGTCATGTACTCGCATAGCTTTAATTCAACATATATTACACTACATATGCGTGCATTATCCATATATCTTTATCTGTTTTCAATCCTAATCCGTCTCATATCCGTCCCGTGTCCGTATCGTGAATAATCCGGATTCGTATCTGTATTCGGCTAACCCGTATCCCGGTTCCGAATCCAGAAAAAATATGTTAAAATATGGAAAGAACAATATCCGTTCGTATCTGACCTATACCTTTTCACCCCTACATAGATCATAGAGGGGACTTCTGTTCTACGGTTGCCCGCAAGGAAGGAAAATAGCGTGCAAATTAGGTTTTTGTGTGTGTGTGAAAGCAAATGCTGCACCACTGCCCAACGAAGCTGAATGCATTTTCTATGCACTTTTCTGTTTTTTTTATCTTTGTAAGCATGTACAATGCAGTTGCTTAGCAACTAAAAACAGTTTTTTCTTACCACGTAGAATAGATAATATGCTTATATTGTAGATTGATACTTAAGTAGGCACCGATACTTAATAAGTGCTTATGTATATAAATATATCTAACCTATACATGGACTAATTAGGCACTCAGAGGAACCTCTCACGATAACCCAAAGATCTAGCCGTCCGTTGGTAGACCCGAGTTAGCGATTTATTTTCCATATAATTTCCAAAGTAAGTTCTCACGTTAACCACAAAGATCTAGCTATCTAATTGGCGGACCCAACTTATAGCAGTTTAGGTTAAAGAAAGAGTCCATATCAAATACAATCCAAATTAATTGAAATACAAAAATAAGAGGTAAAGAAAAATTAGAAATTTAATTTTCATGTGACTTACAGAGTAACATCGATAAATAACTAAAATTCAGAATAATAATTAAATAAAATTATCAAATTAAAAGAAAGATTCCATATTAAGTACAATCCAAATTATCTAAAATTCAGAACAAAAAATAAAATAAAATTAGCAATTTGATTTTCATATGAATTTCAAAATAAATCCCTAAAAACTAAAATTTGGAACAATAATTAAATGAAAATGAAAATTGGATTTTTATATAGCCTCAAACTGAAAACAAATGCAAATCTTGAATAAAAATTAAATGATGATTAGAATTTGATTTCTATGTGAGTTCCAATCTTAAATTCAAAAATATTAAAATTTGTGAACTTATACTAATTAGGCACTCCGAGAAAGCTCTCGTATTAACCAAGAAGCTCTAGCTATCTATTTGATAGACCCGACTTATACTAGCTAAGATTAGAAAAGATTTTGTGTCAAGTATATTCTAGATTAAATGAAATCTTGAATTAAAATAAATAAAAATTAGCAATGTCATTTCCATATGACTTACAAAGTAACATCCATAAATAGCTAAAATTCAGAATAAAAATTACATAGAAGTTACCAAAATAAAAGAAAGTGTCAATACAATCCAAATTAATGGAAATACATCATAAAAAAGCAGAAGTGCAATTTTAGTTTCCATATAAATTTAAAATTAAAATTCATAAATAACTAAAATAAGAAATTAAAATTATCATTTAGATTTGTATACAAATTTAAACCTAATTTTTTTAAAAAACACATTATCAATAACTATATGAAGATATGCAAATTCGGAATAAAATAAAATGATAGTATTAGATTTAAAATATCTATGAATTCCCAAGTAAAATGACTAAAAATATTAAATTTCCAATAATAAATAAACACAAATAGCAAAATTGAGAATAAAAATTAAATACGACCTTGATTTGTATAAATATAAGAATCAAAATTTTGATTACATTAAAGATCTAAATCAAATGTAACACGAAATTTTGAAAAACAATGTAACACCCTAGCACTCCAAGTGTGCAAGATATTATCACAATCTACTTTTTCATTACTTTTACCATGATTTTAACAACCATATCAGCAAGCTTTCCTAAACAATTACTACCGATTATTAAACAAGATTAACAAGAATTTGCAAAATAACAAGAACAATAATAATCTAGGAACTACATGGCCAAACATGCTCGAGACCACGCGCTCGAAAATGTCCAAGTCCTCACGCTTGGGAACGCTCGGGTCCACATGCCTAAGAATGCCCGGATCACATGCGTTAGAAGCAATCTTTACCTTTTGACGACAACGCAGAAGGAAGATTTATAGACAACAAATAAACCACTAAACTTTTCAAATAATATATGAGTAACTAAGTTCACACGGCTATTATTATGGTATGAAAGTTCAATAACTAAACCAACTAGACACTTTATTAATCTAAGAATGATCACTAATACTAGATAACTGTGTTGGATGATGTGTAAGTGAAGTGATGGCGCTACTCCCATCCCATGCATGATGTCTTCATTGTCCACCTGAAAATATTAAAAAAGCAAGTGTGAATCTATGAATCAGCAAGTATGTAATAAAACAGTAAACATCAACAATGTCATCATCATTATCTCAATTATATCATCCTCTACATTCCTTAATATAAATTTCATCTTTCTCTATTGAAATTCAAATGCTTATATATGCACATATCTCTTTCTCTTTAGCATATACTGGTATAGCGGAGTACAACACCTGTCAGTGTTCACTCAAGCCCACCCTCTTTCATGTGAGGACCTCAAGCCCATTCTCTTTCACACAGGAACCTCATCTCCACTCCCGTGGAGTGCCTACCTCAGTAGGTCTTTCCTCTTCTTACTCTGTTTGATTGCCTATACACAGTATGATATAGATGCCAACTCAGACCATCTTTCTCTATCTCATGATGCATATGATGCCACATTTAACTTTCAATGTTTAAATCATCATTCTCATATTAAGCCATTTGGTTGTCATGGATGAATCATCAATAGTAAATCAACAATATGAAAGTATTCATAAATTAACATGATAAATCATTCATAATAATTAAACAACAATATCACCAACCGTCTACCGTTCTACCATACTCTTGCCTTTTAACCACGTGAGACAAAGAGATGAGTGGTTGAAGCCAAAGTCAAAGTCACACCTCCTATCACAGCTAATACCAACTCAACCATATGTATTAACAATACGTAACATCAAATATAACAATACCGCTCCTATGCACGGTCCCGACCTGACTTTCCCTCTCGCCATATAGTTTCCCCTTTTGCTGTCCCAATAGTCGGAGGATCATAACTCCTAACTTAGAAGTCCAAACATGGCAAACAATATATGTTCTGAAAACTACACAAGATCACCTACAATTTCCTAGTTGGCTACATTTTCAAATTAATTCATTTAACCCCTCTTTTTTAGCCCCGAAGACCACTCTGTTGATATACTTGATAGCATACTTCACAATTTAGTATCTAGTTTTATACAACTCCAAATATAGCAAACCATAGTATATCTGGAATCTATGGAAAATTTCCTAGTTTTCTCTAGTTATGAACATAATTTAATGTGGTCATTATCAAGTGCTTATAAGCATATCAACACAATTGCACTTAGCCATAACGTTATAACCAATTAACCAAATTTAATGTTCTTGTGCTCTAATAAAAGTTTACACAATTATCTATAATTTTCATAACTTGTACATACATACCATGAAACGGGCCGTAGATACCCCAAAACTAGCCCCAAAGACAGATCGCTATTAATCGAATACCGATCACTCTTAAATACCATCCTAGTGCTTTCCAACTTCCCCAACTACCACTAATAAGACCAAACATCGCTCCACTACAGCGCAAATATGACGAAAAACAATTTAGGGTTTATACATGCATCCTGAAGTCCTGCTCCTTCATGCTTCCCGAAATTCCCATACCACATCCTCCAAGTTCCTCGTCACCTCTTTCACATGATGACATGAATAGATCTCAGATTGGATGTGCGGTTTGATGATGAATGTGAAAAAAACAATGAAGAATGACAATGACCACTCTTTAGACGTGTCCTGGCGCGATGGGGCACGCTCTAGTGCTGTAAGTTCAATCTCCATTTATTTGGTTTTGGTGATAAATGACAAACCTAAATGTGAGACTAACACCGATGGAAAGATAGAAATATCAGAGGTACGCACTCGAAGTCATATTATTATATCTTGTTGCATTATTTGGATTCAAAATATATATAGGGTGAACTCCAGAGAAAGTTTCAACTTGGATATATGTATACACACATTTAGGGGGAGTTCATTCTATGTCTTGAGGTTTCACTAGTATTGATCATTTTCATTTTTTCACATATATCGATGATCTTTACTTTGAAACATATCCTTTGAGTATGTGAAGCTTTTGTAGTTGTAATATGCTCATGTAGATTTAAATTCAATTATTTGCAGTTGGATTGTCGTCAATCACCAAAGAAGTACATGAAAGGATCTAGACCCTCCATTATATGTTAATAGTGTGCTTTGGTGATTAGTAACAATCGGATGTCTTGGACTAATGTTTTTCATAAGTTGGTTAAATAGGTTAAGTTCAATGCTGATGAATACTTTGGATGACATCATGGGTTGATGGTTATCAAGTCAATGTTTGGAAGGAAGGATGTCATCATATGTTGATGAGCATCAAAATAAGATCTCGATGTGAAGGTAGCTCATCATGTGTTGATCAATAAGACAAGAATCCGGACTTAGAGAGAAGATGATCATCATCAAATGAAAGCTTCGAGTAGATACGCATGGCAAAGGTATAACTAGCGTAGGCTAAGGATATGTTCTTAGTCTTTTACAGGTCTCGGTGTTTGGTTGAGAGACCAAATTACTAGTGTATGTTGCTGTACTATTAAGAGGGATCTTGTCTAGTAATTTGATCTCATCATATGTTAATACCTCAATCCCGCTTGCTCTAACTCTTCATTGCATGATGCTATTATTTGAGAATGTGTTTTGCAAATAGTTGAAGCTCATGCACATACTCTTCTTAGCATGTAACTAATGTTTGCAAGTGTGAAGTTCATATTGATCATTTCTATACTCTTGCTAGTTTGTAGTCACTCTCTTGATCAAGTCTATGTTAGAGATTTTGAGAAATTAGATTTTAGACTTGTGTGGCTACATTGGAATTTTGTATTCTATGGAAATATCTATGGTCTCTTAGATCTTGAAAATAGATGAAAGTTGTAGTACTCTAGATAAGCTTTCTATAGAATTCAAGATCATCTAAATCAGACTTCAAAGTAAAAAAGTTACAATCCTTTTTAGATTGTGGTGTGAGTTTGTCCGACTTTGATGATTAGAAATGTCTGAATATGAGGTCAGGACATTTTGGTAGAACATGTGTTTTGGAGTCATTCTGGATTATAGGATTCAGAATGTTCGAATTTTGGAAATTCGGAATGACTGAATTAGTGAATTAGGAATATCCAAATTAGGTAATTCCGATTGTCCTAATTTTCCTTCTACAACGGTTGGATGCCACGTGGATTTGTGACTGTTGAGATCTGATTTTCCAATTAGAAATATCCGAATTAGGAAATTAGGAATGTTTGAATTTGTATTTTTTTAGATGTTTTTGTTCCAAACGGTTAGTTTCTTTGAGGGGCTATAAAAGATGCCCAGTTTGGTGGTTTTTGCTATGCTCTCACACCCATTTGAAGCATACATTTGAGAGCAAAGCCTTGAGAGCTTATAGAGCAATACTTGAGAGACTTGAGAGGTATTTGAGCTGAATTTTCTTGTGTGAGAGATATTTTAGCATTTCATTTTATTTTCTTGAGCTAGTGTGAGATTTTCCTCTCAATTGTGCATTGCTGCATCTTGTGAGCAAGAAGAAAGGTCTCTAGTTGCTTGTGTTGCTTCTAGAGGTGGATTGAGTATCCACTTGTGCATGTATTGCACTTGGTGAGGGTCAAGCAAGAGGGTTGACTTGTTACTCCTGGTGTTTGCCGACACTTAGATGGTGTGGAGGCGTCATGGTCCAGTGATCTTCTCAAAAAAATCTAGTAAAATAACAAGGGTGACCACACAGGTCTAGCAACTTAACCATTCCTATGTTTTGAAAGAGTACCTAGTCTATTATCTGATATACTGATAAACTAGGCATAGCTAACCACCTATATCGTAGACTTATTGTAAAATTCCACAATTAATTATAGAACATGTGGATAGCAATTCTAGTCTGACAACAGTAAGTGTGATAGCTTTCCAAAGTAGGGTCAATGCAATGAATCGATATAACTATCAATCTAACTGACATAACGATTTTATCGAAAATAGCCGCATAGATAATAGTTTGAGCATGACGACGCACCATTCATGCACTAATCTTATTCGATCGATGAGGTGTGAGGGCCAGCCCAGTTGCAAAGGATGCAGGGAGCATCTTTGGTGGAAAAAGGGCAAGTTTGTCCAGCACTCCGGCCGGCCGGCCGGCCGGCTGATGCTCCTCCTTCCTAGTCCTCTCCTTTAGGATCCCTTCGGTCCTTCACCTAATCAAGAATTGCATCTGCATGCCTATCTATATATCTATGTATGTCTAGAAGATGCCATGTTTGGCACCAAAGGGACCAGATAGGCTTTCTCTTGCTTAGACCCACAAAACATTCTAATTGTTGCCTGCCTACCCACTACCAAGAAACTATTTCTTCATGTGCATGCATGCCATGACCCCCTAGGCCCTAGCTACTAGCTTTACAGGAGGATTATGCCATGTAAATATTAATGATCATTAAGTAGGTGTGTGTTATTCGTGTGTGAGTTGGTATTGTTCAAGGGGTGTTATGATTGTGTCTTCTTGCATGTTTGGATGGATAATTTGGACAAGGATGTATGTATAGAGTTTTCGATCGACGTATTGCATGGGCTCAACTCAACCATGGAAAACGGGTTTGATGTCAAGATTGTCCTTGAGAAATGCATAGAGGCAGAGCAAATTCTGTGGAAAATAAAAAACATGGAAGAGTGAATTTTGAGGATGAACCCTCGTGTGCTTGCTTGGTTACGGCTCCATGTGCGCATGGCGGTTAAGGGCGTGCATACCTTTATATTGTGTTTCATGCACCAACCAGTTTACTTAAAATCTTAAGTTGTTTGATGGTAAGGTGAGCAATATACAATATTTAGTCTCAATCAAGCCTATGATGTGGATCGTGTCGATCAAATCTCAAACTCGGAACATTGTCTCTAATACTAAATTAAGTTTCATACAATAATTAATTCACCGAAAAATTAACGCTCGTGTTTTTGAAAAAAAAAACACCAAACTTGTTTACTCGTGCTATTTGGATCTACCATCAATGATTGATGGTAAAGGGAAATGAAGTGGCATGTCACATCGTTTTTCCATGACTTAAGTGATGGATGAGCATTCTAGCACAAATCAAGCAAATTCTAATGTAAGAGTCGAAGCGTGACGGCTGAATATGTTTTACCCTTTAAATACAATATAGAGTTTAAACTCTTCCCTTCATAGCATTTGCTTCCTCCAAATTTTCATGCATGATCTCATGTTCTTACTCGTGAATATCAATTCAACAGCAACGTACAAGTACTGACTTTAAAACTTCTAATCCCTAGATACAAATGCTCCTAAAAATGGGCAGGTTCAGACGTACGTTGTCAGCCGGCCCAACCATTGGACCATTGGTGCTTGTGAGTTCTAAAGCAATCGATCGATCGGCGACTCGAACAGTAGTGAGAAAGATGCAGGACGACTCGTTGAAACTTGTGAAAAGGGGGCGGCAAGAATTGACAGGAGGCCCTGGAGAGAGTGAAGTTGGTGATCATTCTGGAAGGTCCTGTCACACTTTTTTTTTCTTCCAAATTTTGCTCTTGTCCAACAAAATTGTAAAAAATAGTTCGGTTCCCTCACCGCAGAAGGGCATGTCGTCTGCCGCGCTCCCTTGCTCGATAGATAACTATAACCGCGACGGTCGACCCACCGAGCAGGCCTGACTCGATAAGACTTGCCGCACCATGCGTGCTCATCAGTACCCCTCCTGCCAAGCTCGATAGGAGGGGTACTTTGGTACCTGAGCTTGGCATAAAGGCATCTGTGGTGCCGATCACCTGCTGCAGTAAGGGACATGTCTCGTCTATCGATGTTTTCGCGGTCGAATAGAAGGCTAGATTTGCAATTTTATTCCAAAAAAAAGTAAAAATGATAAAAAAAAATGTGTACGAGGGCTACATACGCACCAGCTTCTTCTCATTTCACTAGTGCATGCATATGTCACGCCAGTACCGACGATTCCTCCTCCTCGAACCCCCCATTCAGTTCCCACTCACCCGATCGAGGTCGATCTCGAGTAAAGATGTCATTCCTTTGTCGACGAGATGTTTCACAAACAGGAAAGCTCTTTTCTTCCTACAAAAGTGTATGAATGTATAGTATGACCAGCGTTCACAAGACCCATTTCAGTGCCCATCATTTGGTCTCTCCAGGGTTCGGACAGATAGCCATGCATGCTTACCTAACACAGCCATGGCGCAATCGATCGATTGTATATCACACCTAAGACTACCTACCATTCCATTCTTTTGGAGGGAAAAAAAAGAAGGGAAAAGGAAGTAAATTTTGAAGCAAAATACAGGGAATCTTAGGCAATCTGTTTAGAAAAAAAAAACAATATATAAAACGCTCCCTTGTGAGAGAAAAACGGACTTGTGTGCTATATACGTCACTACTCAACTAAAAGAAATTCTTGGGAAATCGATCAGCCAAATTTTCGCATCATCAGATTTGCATCAAGGTTCATGTGACGGCGGCGCCTGATGCCTCGCATCGTAGCAACCCCACCCCTCTCTACCCCTCTACATACATTAAAGATTTCTGAGCTGTCACTGGTGCTTGGCGTCCTTCTTTGTCGTCGTCGTGGGCAACGGCTAGCCGGCGGTGAACCGAAAGCAGTGAGGCAACACAGGCGGGAGGTGGCAAGCTAGAGGCGGTTGGGGGGCAGGGGGTCAGTGGGCCTCAACGGTGAGAGATTGGCATGCAGGCACCGTGGTGGTGGTGACGGCGGTAGCTAGAGATGAAAACAGAGTGAAAACGGTAGGTAAATAGTTGTTCTATTTTTATTTCCACATTTTTTTTATCGGTAACGGAAATAAAATTGAAAACCTCGGAAATGGATACGGAAACGGAGGCGGAGCGGATATGGAAACGAAAACGGGAAATTCCATCTAGGTATGTTCCAAGTTGTAACATCCTAAAAATTTGCAATTTCTTTAATCGAGCATTTAATTCATATTTTATGAATTTTTTCTGAATTTTCAGCATTTAATTAATGATTTTTACTATTTTGATATTTAAATAAATAATTTATTTGATAAAACAAAACAAAAATCTTGCTGGAAATAGTTTTTATAAGTTCAAAATATTATAAAACATTTTTGAAAATTTTTGTAGATTTTTTTAACTCTATGTGATATTTTTTATAAAGCAATGTATATTTATAGTATTATTTAAATTAGAAAACGGAATTTCACTATCCGTTTCCGTTTTTTCTCTAGAACGGTCGAAAATTCCGTTTCCGTTTTCAACCCTAGTGGTGGTGGTGGTAGAGATGGAGATGCTATGGGTGGGTAGAGTTTGTGTGGACGTGGAGAAATTATAGTTAAAAGAGGAGAGAAGGAGAGTCATTGGATGATCGGGTCTTTATCTAGTTAGAGATTTTACTATCTTTGAGAAGCTATAGTTAAATTATCTTTAAACTCTTGTACCTCTAGCCACCTTTACCTTTTTAACTTTTATTACTTTTATACTAGTTTAATATATATTTTGGTATCTTTCAAAGATGATAAAAAGTCTAAACTTGTTGGCACCTCTCCTGTATGAAATGCCTGGCTTAGGTTAGCTGCGGTTGTGCAGCCATTGCACATGTAAGCATATGTACATGCATGGTATGTGAACCTTTTGAGGTTTTTTTTAGGGCCAGGTCTGGCCCTTGAGTTAAATACAGACTATAAAAGCCAGGCTTCGAAGTCACCCTGAAACGAACACACGGCATGCACTTGGAGCTTGCGCACGTTCTGGTTCGTCAAATGCTTGGCTCAGCGATGACGGAGCTTCAGCCAAATCTAAGGGAGGGCCAAAGGCCGATGGAGATCCATAACTATTTAGAGTGTTTGGATTAGAGGTATTTCATTGAAATATTTTAAGATCTAATTTAAATTTGAATTCAATCCTAAAATCTTCCAAGTAATTAACTCCAAACAGCGCCTTAGGTGCTAAATGATACTTCTACGGCATGGTAGAATTTATAGCCATCAAAGAACTGTACGTTAAAACTGTCCATGTTTAGGCATAACATACAGATACCTTTACTTATCCGGACCTCTATACATTTTTTTGTTGTTGCAAATATAGCCTCTTTCTTAGGGATGAAAACATATCAGATAGTTTCTGATCAATCTGGACAATTTTCAGATATGGATCCTGTCGGATCGGATATTTGTCGGATAGTATCGGATTAGAAATGGATATAGATTTTTCTGTCAGATATGGATAAAGATTCGGTAGCTCATTATCCGTCAGATACGGATAATCTGAATATTTATCGGCTGGATTATCCAGATATGCACGTGGGTTGGGCCAAGGTTGCTCTTTTGTCCTAAAAAGGTTTCTGAATTTCAAAATTGTTTTCTAATTTAATTAATCCACAAAATAAATTTTAATTATTAAAACCAACTCCAAAAATTACAAACTTTTTTGAAAAATTTCCTGACACAATCCAACATTTTAAAAAAAATTATCAGCTCTTAAATTTTCTTGAAAATTCAAACACTGTTGTCCTTAATAGAAAAATATTTTAAATAAGTAGCCAAAAATGCATAAAAACTTATAAATATATATTTTATTATTTTAAACATAATTCAATAAAGAATACAAATATTGGGAAATTACATGTTCTTCATGAATGTTTCTAGTAAATAAATTAGTTACGTTTCTTTTCATTTTGTGTGTACAATTTAAAGGGTTTTCATGTTCCGATAAATATTCGTGATCGTATTCGTTTCGATTTGTATTCGCTCTGTATTTGATTTGATATTATTCATATTCATATTTGTATCCAGATTATCTGTATTAATATCCGCATCTAAGAAAAAAATATGAAAACAAATATGGCAAAATCATTATCCGTCCATATTCAATCCGTTTTCATCCCTACTCTCGCATATACATTTGCAAATTTGGTCCCCTCTCCCACCACGGAAGACGCGGCAGGCGACACCTATCACCTACCGTGTCCGGGGAGCTTAGAGGGTGACCGCCACCGCAGTAGGCCGAGCTCCTGTGGCTCCGATCACCCTCCCTGGGCGCGTCTAGATTTGCATAAAAACATACATGGGGCAGATAAATGAATGATTCTTACGTACATCCACAGAGCAAGCTACATGTATAAACTACACTAAAAGAAAAGGAATTACCTCTAAAAAAATTAAGAACACCCCTAAAAAGAAGAACTATACCAAAACACAGCTTAACCATGGAGCCTAGCTTGGCCCTAACTATCATCCTCCGCCCCTATTTGGCTGGATTGTTGAGCACATGTATAGGAATGTACCCTTTTCTACGAATGCTACATGGGTGACCCAAAACAAAAACAAATGCAATACCCACTTAGCTGTAATCCCTTACTAATTAACTTGACCTAAGGTACATGAATGGCTGGCTCCCCTGGTTTTTAGGGTGTGAGTGCATCATTACCACCATATGCCTGCATGCTGCATGCTGTAGTTAACATGGGATCAATGGACATATATAGATTACACGGTTGAAAGCGGCAGCCATGCACAAAATTAAACTAACCTTGATAATGCTCTGAATGTACACAAAGCTCAACAACGCTGGAGATAAAAAAGAAAATAAAAGAAACCAAATGATCTCAAAATCCTGGACAGTGAGATACGGTTGGGCCCACATTAGCCGCTCAAAGAGCTTTAAAAAGGGGTTTGCAGGGCAACAAGAGAGAGTATGATTACTCCTAGTTAGTGTAGTCACTCAGTCACAGCCACAGCTAAGAGGGCATTATCAAAAGATGAGAGTAAAATACTCTGATCGATCCTAGAAGTAAGTTCATGGCACAGTTACATACAGGAAAGAAGCATGGAGGAGCTCAGTTTGCTTGATACGGTTCAGATCTGACAGACTGAAATTGGAATGAGATCTGAGAGAGGCACTAGCGTCCTCTGTTCATGCGTGTATATATTGAGGTGCAGGTACATCAACTGTTCCTCTGTACCAAGGGTCAGAGTCAGAGTGAGCTCTGTACAAGATCTACTGGATTCCAGCTATCAGTGTACATCATCGCCGGCACAGTGGAGAGATTGTTTAGGAACTGTTCTTCAAAATCGGCAGCACATGGAAAAGTTTTCAAAACTAGTGTGCAAATCTCAACTGTTATTCGAGAGGCTAGGCGTGGCAATTTTCCACCTGTACATTTGAATACAGTATGCATATACTGTGCGCGCGTATGTCTACCTTGTAATCGGAAAGAAAGAAAAAAAAACCCATGTGAGCGCCCTTGGGTCCTTTGCATTTTCTTCTCAAAGTTCGTTACTTACTGTTCATGCTCATTCGAGAAACACATTTGCCGCGAGAAGGCACACGAAGTAGCTTGTTGGCAAGGAGGAGGTGAAATTATTTTGCCTGCAAACAAACCCTATGGAAGCCTTTTTCCCATGTAAAAAACAAGTGACTTGTGTCATGCATTGGAGAGGTCCTAGGAAGCAGTGAAAGCAAGGACATGGAGGACCACAGTCAGAGAGACCACAAATCCATCAGTCTAATACCATGCCATACCCACATTGTAGAGGACCAAGCAGCAGCAGAGTAGTAGTGGTAGCAAGAACAGCAGTGGATTAGTAGTAGCCTATGCTGCTATAGGAGCAAGCAAGCGAGCATGCTTCTGCAGAACCCAAGGAGGGAAAGGGGAGGGAAGGAGATCAAAAGAAGAGAAGAAGGAAAAGGGGGCCCAACCCAAAGCTAGCCACCGGATCCTGCCCTCCTTGCCCCTTGAGAGCACTTGCTTTTGCACCGCCACCCCCCTCCTCCAATGAAAACTCCCACAGCTGAAGATTGACCAGATTTCAAATGGTCAAGCAAGCATACGGGAGAAGAAATGGATGTGCTGCTTGTTTTCCCCCTTTACCTGAGCATTGGTTAATCTTAGCAATTCCAATGTCCATTTCTGTTTAGAATGCGGATTTGAGTTCAAACTCGCCGTCAGAATAGTCCGATTAGTGTGGTTGATAGTTGAAGTTATGGTTCACTGAGAATTCACGGTATGGCAGATTTAGTTCCATTCTACGCTAATCAGACGGTTCAGATCTTGAGTCCGCAAGCTTGCATTAGAAAAGATACTGCTCGCCCAATACGCCCTTGTAAGAGACAACCTTACCTGACTTTACTACATCCATAATCCATTCATGTCAGTACCTATCGCCAGTCGAAGGAGTACACAAATGCAAAACACTCAACAGGTATGTACGCCTCTTTAGCGTACATACTCATCCTGTATGTTGTATACTGCTTTACAGCAAAGTGGAGGGAACACAAGAATGAGTGAGATGAGTCCATGGCATGCCTTTCCTTGCAAACCCAACACACTCCCTGCTACTCATTACATACACAGCCCAACACTGAACACTCCATGGCGTGGCCACTTGGGCAGGGTGACCCTTTCCCAAAAGCACCCCCCAAGTAAATTATTCTCCTCTCTCAATTGCCTCATGCTGCAAAGCCTCAAGCTTTGTCGGCCCGGCCCCCTAGTTAAACTCTCTCTAACCTTGAACACACACCACCTAGTGATATATAGCTCGGAGTGCACTCACCTTGCAGAGCCTTGGAAGGAGAGATCTTTGCTTAGAGGGAGGATTAGTGCTTCCTCTTTGGGCAAAGGAACAAGAGATATCTGAGCTGCCAGTGAAAGCCAGATTTGCGGCGAAGTCCCAACTCCCAAGCAAGCGGCAGGCACCAACCGGCCGGCCAATGTATTCTTCGTCGCACAGGAGCAGCGAGAAGAAGCAGCCACTGTGCAGGAAGTTTCTTCACAAGCCCAGAATCCCACACTGATGGCGTCGTCTTCCTCCTCTCCTTATTCCACTGTCCTCGTGCCCATTCTGCTGCTGCTTCTTGCGCTTCTTGGAAGCTGTGCCGCTGCGGCGGCGGCGGAGAACGAGACGTCGTTCCGGCCAGGGGAGGAGCTCCGGAGGCACAGTAGGGTCCAGGCGCTTCTCAGGAGGCTCAACAAGCCGTCTGTCCGGAAAATCCAGGTATGTGTCCATCGCTGTCGGTCTCTCTGCGGTGCCTGTTGTGGCTGAGCGTGACTAACAGTGTGCGTGCGGTTGATCGTTCATGGCAGAGCCCCGACGGCGACCTCATCGACTGCGTGCCGGCGCACCTGCAGCCGGCGTTCGACCACCCAAGACTGCGCGGGCAGAGGCCACTGGTAATACGCAGTACAGTCATCGGCTGCTCTGCTCTTCTGGCTTCGCGCGTGCATTTGGAGGCGATCGGATATGTCAGTAAATAACCAAGAAGCTCTGCTTCGATTCTTGCAGG
Source organism: Otatea glauca (assembly GCA_036346275.1). Classification (NCBI taxonomy): domain Eukaryota; kingdom Viridiplantae; phylum Streptophyta; class Magnoliopsida; order Poales; family Poaceae; genus Otatea; species Otatea glauca. Next base: position 19,193,303 of record CM070712.1, on the reverse strand, counting down.
ATCCGCCGGCGAGGCCGAGGGGGCACCACCGCCGCCCCAATGACACGGCGGACGCGGGCGTCCAGATGTGGGCTGTGTCCGGCGCGTCGTGCCCGGAGGGGTCCGTGCCGATCAGGAGGATCACGGAAGCGGACGTCCTCCGCGCCAGCTCCGTGAGGAGGTTCGGCAGAGCGCCGACGGCGAGGATACGGCGCGATTCCGTCGCCGGCGGCCACGAGGTCAGTACCTCCCTACAGATTTGAATTCTTCTCCAATCTTGTCATGGCATTGCAACTCGCATACAAGTTAGCTCTTGATCCTTGAAGAAATTTGAAACAGTTTGCTTTGCTTAATGATCAAAGAAAAGATTTGCACGCTTCGCTTGTATGTTGGTGAAGTAGTTCCGGTTGGTACCAGTAGTTAGTTGTTCTGTAACAGAGCACGGAGCACCTGACAAGCAGGCTTCCGAAAAGTGTCACGTCACTTAGCTAAAAACGTCCAATCTACCAGTGACATCCATTGCAAGGACATTCAGGGCACAGTTTTCAACATTAAGGATTTGACTAGATTTGATTGATTGGCTTGTCGCCATTGATTTACTCCTCAAGCTAGCAGCTGCAGAGAGCATTGATCCGAATGTCTCCAGCATGTTAGCTCTAGTAGTTAGGTGCAGATTAATGGGATGGCATTAGTTTTAGCAACGATTGTAGAGTTGTAGTAGTGGCAGAGCAGAAGTAGCTCATGGTCATGGGACATGATGAAATGCTGCAGCACGCGGTGGGGTACGTGGCCGGCGACGAGTACTACGGCGCGAAGGCGAGCATCAACGTGTGGGCGCCCAAGGTGAGCACGCCGTCGGAGTTCAGCCTGTCGCAGATCTGGGTCATCGCCGGCTCCTTCGGCAACGACCTCAACACCATCGAGGCCGGCTGGCAGGTCCGGATCCATTCGTTCCTCTGCTCTCGGTTTCCATTTCGGGACAAGAAAGTAATAGCAGCTAACAGTTGCTGTCAATGTCATCCACAGGTGAGCCCACAGCTGTACGGGGACAACTCTCCCAGGTTCTTCACCTACTGGACAGTAAGCACAAATGCTCCACTAAATCGTATGAATTCAGCTCAAATCAAGCCTTCCGTTTCCAACGAAGCTCTGATAACACCTTTGAATTTTTACGCGCAGACGGACGCTTACCAGGCGACGGGGTGCTACAACCTCCTCTGCTCGGGGTTCGTGCAGACGAACAGCCGGATCGCCATGGGGGCGGCAATCTCGCCGACGTCCGGCTACAACGGGGGGCAGTTCGACATCAGCCTGCTGGTCTGGAAGGTAATTAAGAAACTAAGCATGCAAGAACGGTTATTACGGCCAAAGTTTCTCTCCATTTCCATATCGGAACCTTAAAGTCCGAGGTAGCTGCGCTTGTTTCATCCACCTACCTGAATTACTCCCCAAACAGGGTAGGCTTTCTTGACCAGGCCATTGCATCTGCTGCTGTGCCCAGTACAGCAGCGGCACACAATGCCCATCATTGCACTGTCCTGTCCTTGGACACTTTAGGGCGCATGCATTGCTTTTCTCATCTCATGGCAGCAGCAACAGTGACATTTTGTATTGTGTGCCTTAGAACAAGGAACCCGGATGCTAGCTATGAGTACGACTAGGAAGCAAATCTTGAGCCACCTAAATAGACATGTTTAGTACACAAGTGATGGCCAGCCAGGAAGCATGCGTATAGACCGGAAATAACGGCCTCTTCCGGGAGCTATATCTTTTCTAAAAATCAGCTTTTTAACTCTCTAGTCTGAAAAAACATGTTTATTAAACAGCTAATTCTCTTTAGTAATAAGCTATAAAAGCACGTTCTATCCTACTTCTGGATTTTGCTAGTTATATGTATCTTCTAGTTTATACGTAAAGCCGCTTAAAAAGTGCCCCATTTGGAGAGAGGGTTTACTAGTTTTATAAAAACTCAAGCTTCTTTAAACCTCAAAATAGAGCCACATATGAGATAACAGGGAGGCCTCACCAACCAACCCCTAATTATGACAGGTCATGGTCCTCAGTCCTCACTGTCCTGATCACTCCCCAGTTCTTGCATCTCGCAACACCTAAATGTGAACGAGTAGAAACTAGAAAGCACGGTTCCGTCGGGAACGATGCACAATCCATCGTAGAAACCTATGGCACGCATGTACATCGAATATTTATATCTAAGATTCATCGATGATCTAAGTTTTTGGATGAACTGATTAGTACACAAAACTCAAAAAGTCTAAGCTCTTAGATGAATTTGTTAATGAACAGAACTGTTAACACCAAAGCATGGCATTAAACTGGACGGTGCACGGAACTCACCGGCGACGTACTAGCATTAGTTAGTATCCAAACTCACGTTCTTTCTTGGCGTCACGGACGTACGCACGCAGGACCCTAACCACGGCAACTGGTGGCTGGAGTTCGGATCGGGGGAGCTGGTGGGTTACTGGCCATCGTTCCTGTTCAGCCACCTGGCGTCGCACGCGAGCATGGTGCAGTTCGGCGGCGAGGTGGTGAACACGCGCGCCGACGGGTCGCACACGGCGACGCAGATGGGCAGCGGCCACTTCGCCGGGGAAGGGTTCGGCAGGGCGTCCTACTTCCGCAACCTCGAGGTGGTGGACTGGGACAACAGCCTCATCCCGCCGCCCAGCTTCCACGTCACCGCCGACCACCCCAACTGCTACGACATCCAGGGCGGAGTCAACGCCGTCTGGGGCAACTACTTCTACTACGGAGGGCCAGGCCGGAACGTCAAATGCACCTAGCTAGACAAATTAATGGAAACCGAGAAGGATGATCATACTTTTTTCTTCTTCTTTTTTTTTTAAAAAAAATATTGGTCTTTTTCCCAAAGGTTAATTTCTCAAAGGGAGAATCATGTCGTTTTCTTTTCATTTCTTTTCCTTTTTTCTTTGCCTCTGAGCTGTCCAAGAGTTCAGTGCCAAGATCAATGTAAACTAGTCAAGTTCAGCTAGTGAGTTGTAAAAGTCCCCTGAACAATGTAGCCAGCCAGTAGTGTATACATGCATTTATTTTTTATTAGCAGCTCTAAGGGCTCACACTCTGCTGCTTGCCTGCTTCCTGTTTACTTGTAATCATGTTCTTCCTTGGGTCCGACTCAAAACGGTTCAGACGATAAAAAGGGGTACATTTTGGGTAACAGGGGTAAATAAAGGAGAAAAAAAACATGTATCGCGCTTCAATGGGATATGTAACAAAATTCGCACCAATATTTGAAGCAAGAAGCAATCAGATACCACCTCGGGAAACAATCGATTGCACCTTACAGAAAGTGAGAAGAAATTGGCCCCCAAGTAGTATAAGATTTTTCTCTCTTCTTTTTGCCCCCAAGGCATATTTGTCATTTGTCCCTTACTTCACGTCCAAGCCTCATCCATGTAGCATTGCAGTAAAGCAGAAGCATCTATTTTAATCCATCCATTTTTTAGCCTTCACTTGGACTACACGCCCGTTTGCTCCAGTTTGCAGCTACTAGACACACACACTGGAGAAAATACGGCCACCGAAAGCAGAAAAGAGGGAGATGCAGACATGCAGTTGCATCTGCAAGGCCAGTTGTGTTTGTTGCAAGCCCGAGGCCACCACGAAGTGAGAGCCATTTAATCTGTACTGCTTTGATCTTCATAGCTTCCTCTGCTTCTGGACACTATCTCATGTGGTTGCAGCACAACCATCTGTCCCTTGCTGGTGGGAGCATGTGAGAGTGACATTCAGCACGGTTGTGATTGCAGGCAACAACATTTCAATAACTCCTGCCTGTGAAAGGAGAAAGCTGTGGTTAAAGCTAGAGAGAAGCAGAAACACAAACTTGATTAGGGTATTAAAGCCTGCGCCCTTAGGTCACATGCGGCAACAATGCTGCTACGGCATAAAACTGATAGAGAAGGAAACACATTTTAATTGGAGTATCAGAGCCTGCGCCATTAGGTTACATGCAACAATATAATGACATAAACCAACGCAGCTAGAGAAAACACATTTTAATTGGAGTATCAGAGCCCGCGCAATTAGGTTACATGCAACGCAACGTAATTTGAGCCCGCGATCTTAGGTTAAGGGCAACAACAATACTATCACGAGAATATGACATAAACATTAGTCTGCAGATTAAACTAACCTGTAGGCAAAACCGAGAAGCCCTCAGTTAAAGACCACTGGCAGGCATGAAGAGAACACGAGAAGTTGAGATATCTCCGGTGCTTCTTGTTCTTCTGGTTCAGCATGTTTGGAAAAAGAGAACGGCTTACGTGATAGGCTCCTGCAACGGCTCACAATCTAGTAGACAAAGGCATAGTGTGGCACTGGAAAGCTGAACAAGATGGCAGTGCAAAGAGGAGACAGAAGTAACAGTGGAAACAAAAACAAGTAGACTCGCTGGTGCTCCTATGGTCGTTTGTTTGCTGCTACTTAGTCCCCAGATGGATCTGACAAGCAATAATTTGGTGCGCACCACTGCAGTACAATCAGCAATCAAGGCCTCCCATGCTACCTCACCGGACAAGGTTTCTTTCAGGTACAGGCCGGACCAAGCAAAGAGCTACGTTCCAATCCAATATGGAACAACTTACAGGACGTACTAATGCATGTGTGTATTAAAAAGAGAATGGATCTAGCGGGTTAGGACCCCATTTTTTAAAGTAATTTAAAAATGACAGCAAGCTGTTTTTTTTCCCAGAGATTCACATCCTGAAGGCCAGTCTATGTGAAGATAAACATGGATATAAATTACAAAACATTTAGCTGGTCTCTCTCTCTCTCTCTTTTTTTACATTTGGTCTGTTTCTTAGACTGGTATGAACAGAGTACAGAGCATGTAATTTATATAGCTCATTCTAATAAAACTCAATATTTAGAAACTTGCAAGTAACTCTTCCAAGTAAAGCCATGGATTCTAAAACTTGCAAATAACTCTTCCTCATAAAATGATGGAAACAGCTTCCATCACCAAGGGAAAAAGCAAATCACACACACACACACACAGAGAGAGAGACTGTGATCCATGCCCACCAGTCAGATTGCCTTTTATGACTCCTGAGCACCTCTTCTTAAGGTGAAATTTCTGTTACAACAGAGCAATATACTTTTGTAAGCACTTAGAAACTTCAACTCAGCATGACTGGGTCGTGAAAATATGCTGGTTGTGGAGTCAGACAAACTTCTCTGCTGCTTTCCCTCACTGAACAACACTCCTTTAAGCTTCCTGTCTAACAGCAGAATGGTTACCTACCAAGGCAGTATTCTTCATTTCGACCATTATGGCCTCAGTACTCTTCCTGTCTATCTGGTTGGTGATTCCAGAAAAGTTGTTTTGCCTAATGAAAATTCAGAAGCATTTGGTCAACAGTCAACACCCCAAGTTGCCTTGTCTAACCCACCTCACATGACTTGTCTCATGAGAGGTGTTTGATTTGGAATTTGTGTGATGCAGATTCATTAGCATCACCTAATGTATATTAGTCATTACCCAAATAAGGCCATTATAGGTTATCAGCATCAATCTACCTTGCCTCAACCTAATATAGCATCTGGAGACAACAAAGGTTTTTGGTGACACGATGAATTGGTATGTGGCCATCAAGCTGCAGCTTACAATTACGTGAAAAGGAATGGCCATGCTAATTTGATTAAAGTTGCTTTTATTGTAGTTTTGTTCACAATTGTTTTCATTGTAGTAGCATACTAGCGTGATCTTACTAATCCAATCAATAGCAGAATATCTTGATGGAACAATGGCTTATTTGCCACTGCAAAGATGCGCAATTTGAGATCTGCCATCACAAAGAAGCTAATTGCTGCGCTGCCATTGCAAAGGTGTGAAATAGGGTTTTTTTGCCACTCCATGTCACTGTTTTCAAAAATTCCCAAAATACCCCTCCCATCTTCATCTTTCTCTTCTCCATTCCATCTCTCTCCCACAAAGGACACCGCCATCTCTCTTCTCTCCACCATCCACCCAAGGTTATTAAGTCATAAAGTCGAGTCGAGTCGCCAGGTCTGTTAGTAGGACATGTCACATACTAAGTTGTAGCAACAATTAAACACATAGCACTGCAAAATCCGCATGAACATGTTCACATATTCATAAACATCACTAGAACAGAGTTTTACTCAATCTGGACGGGCAGGCGGGGTGGAGGAGAAAGCGGGCGGTTATGATGACAATGGCGGGCGGGGGCGGGCGGACGGGAGGGGGTGGAGGTTGCTTCCGCAGGTTGTGCAAGGGGAGGCAGACAAGCAGAGGCGGAGGCGGGCTTCGATCGAAGTGGAGGAATGCTTCGGCGAAGGCAGCTGCGGCGTAGGTAGCTATGGCCAAGGAGGCGGAGGCGCGGCTGCGGCCGAGGAGGTGGAGGCAGAGGAGGACAGGCAGCTGCCGCCGAGGTGGATGCGAGGCGGCGGCCGAGGCGAGGCGACGAGAGAGGGCGGCGGCGGCAGGCGGGATGACAAATGGTCGGACAGCGCAGACGATGCGGCGGTGCCCTTGGTAGAAATCGATCAGGACCGGAGGATTTAGGGTTCAACATTCCATTCCATGTATATATGTGTCATGTGTCGTCTCTCTGAAGCGTAGGCCATGAGTCGCCCAGCTAGGAATGCCCGATTAGTCGTGGCTAATCGTGGATTAGTCGTCCAGTCGCATAACTAGTCGCTCAAGTCGAGTCGATCACCCTAGTTGAGCTCCATGTATCGACTGGACGACTAATCCACGATTAGTCGACGACTTAGGGGTTGTTTGTGGGGGGCGTGCTTGACTTTAGGCTAAAAGCTCCCCCAACAAAGATGGTCAGCAGCGGTGGGAAGCTAAGCCACAATGAAGCACCCCAAAGCTGCAGAATCTTTGGGAGGAGCTTTCGACTATGGCTTCGCTTGACCACCTTCCACCTCGCTCGCTCCACTTTCCCGACCTCCGCCACCCCGCCTCACCGCCTCCATGTCACCTCCCCATTTGGACGCCGCTGTATTTCGCTATGTTGCTACCTCTCCGCTCGGTTGGCCTCCAAAAGCTACAGCTGCAGCAGCCAGTTTGCCAAACAGCATAACAAGAAAAGCCACAGCTACAAGCTACAGCTACTTTACAGCACATCAAACTAAAAGCAACTTTTCAGCTCAGCTGCAGCTCCCCCAAACAGGCCCTTAATAACAATGCATCCACCTGCACAACCCCTCTCCCCGCCACCCCCGCCATTCCTCAACCCCTTGCCGGTAACCCCTTCCCATCGCTCCTTAGCAGCACACAACAGGCGAGATCTACCCATGGACCACTTAGCCATTTGATTTGGGCAAAGTGCTGCCACCTGCAATCTCCATCGCCATTACCTACAGGCTCGATGATGCCTGAGCACGTGGTGAGTGGGCTGGGGTGCTCATGCCATGTGCAGCGGCGAAGTAGCAACTACAGCAGATCATTGCCCTGGAGAAGCGTGCGAATGCAAGCAACGCTCACACACGGGAGGCTGTGGTGCGTAGGCGTGTGCAGTGGTAAGACCTAGCAGCGATGGCGATGCTGGGGTGTGCAGCAGTAGTAATGGACACGGTGGTGACCTCACATGCCCAACACTTGCTTGATGGAATGTCTACAAAGAAAAGTTTTCTTTTATTTTCCAATTATTCCTTGGAAGGGCAGAATAGTCATTTGATCTCAGTCAAACTCGTTGGCCCTTGTCAAAATGGCCAAAAAAAACCTATTTCATACCTTTCCAATAGCACTAGAGCAATTAGCTCGTTTGTGATGGCAAACGTACAAAAACAAGAAACCCTAGTGGCAAAGATGCCATTCACAAAGCATTCTATAGTTATCGGTTAGACATTATGACAGACACCACTTGAGATTTTGCTTAATTTTTAGCATCTCATTCTTGTCCTACTTTGTTAACAACAACAAAGAAAAATGCATCTGCACTACTCTTGGGCTCATCATTTGTACTACAGTTCTTCTAATAGAGTTCTGACAGAATTCTGAACTGGGCCATAACCGATCTAATTTTCTTGAGAGATTTGATGTTTACACAAATATATAATATTTTGAATGGACAAAACTATAGTAAAGCACTTTAGAACAAATACAACAAAATAACCACAAGCGAAAGTACAGATGGAATCTATATGTGAGTAGCAAAACCAGTAGTTCTATTCACAAGATTTGCTGTCCGTATTGGTCTTCTCTTAGGATAAACAAATTTTGAATAAGTTTTGTATAACAGAGAAGATCAAGAGAACAATGTAATTCTTGGCTATAAGCTGCATGTAAAAAAAAAGATTACTTACAAAAGTTATCAAATTATTAACCCATACATCTTGCAAACATAAATAACATTGGATGAAGCCTTGATTGGTACAGAACTGCTCTTAACTCTACTTTCTCAAGAATTTCCACCCATTTGCTGGAAGAAAAAAGGGCAAAACAAAACGCACTGAATTGCAACTGAAATCATCCATAGCAATCATGATTGAAAAAAACTAATACTGTTCTATTTTTTGTACCCTTACCGTTAATAACTGGCTGAATGTAGTGAAATATTTTAAGCCATCATCTGAATGGATTAGCAGTGTCAACTTTTTGCTCATCCACCTTGAAATGAAGATATAAGATGACTAATTGACCAACAGTTAGCTCCTTAAGTAGCAGCTTGTTCTTCATAGAAGATTTCCACAATATGATCGCTATCAAACGGTACAATCTTTTGACCTTCCCTTGGTTATGCACAATGTAAAATATGCAAACTTCAAGGTTGGACAGTTGCATCACCAAATGTAAGAACTTCAAAGACAATCAATGAGAATGCCATGCATAGTCATCCTTCCAAAATGGACAGGCCGTGAAAATTCAACAATGGTCAAGTGTCCAGGATACCATGGGAATCAGGATTCATGCAAGCACAAGTTTACAATGCCAGATGCACTTACACCTATCCATCAGATAGAGCACTATCAATTAGCCTCAACAAATCCTCAGGTCCATGAATTTCACATACCAAAGAAGTAATGTGATCAACAACATTACAGTCAGATTTCAAGCACATCACTGACAAACAGCCCTTCTGATTTGAAGCCCCCATTTCATGAAAATTTCTCTGCCCTCTGTCTATGTGTTCATATGCCTTTGAAAATGCCACAGATAGCCTTCTGAAACTCTCCTCTTCTAATATTTTTGTGACATCCAAGAAAGCACTCCTGTTTTCTTGTGAGATACGACAAAGATTTTCATTACTGAAAGCCTCTGTAGATATCATTTTAGATGCAACATTACGAATTGACAAAAGGTTGTAGAGAAAATGGTGAGCGATTTCTGCCGAACTGAAGATAGCATCCTCTGGCTTTTGAATATGGTAAATCTCAATTACATTGGCTAAAGCAAACCTTGTTATGAATATGAAGAAATCATAGAAGTTCATGCCTGAAAAGAGAATACAACAGGCTGTTACAGCAGGCAAACAGGTCATTTGCTTGTTCTTCATGACCTCATGTGATTAATCAACATACTAGAACATTACCTGTATTTGCTGCCAAGTTGCGTTGACAAAGCCCCTCAAAATCATCACATATATCTTGAATGTCTTCAATATATTCTTTTGCAACTTTGTAGTCTTCATGAAGCAAGTTCCACTGCGAATGTCCACAATATTAGTAAGAATATTATGTTATAGTTCTTTAAATTAAGTTAATAAATACATATGTACTCACCACCCAATGAAGGTTGTAGGCATTGAACCAATTATGGTTTATAGATATAGTATCCTCCTGTAACAAATGGAAAAAGGGGGGGAAACTAAGTTCAGCAACATGTGGTACACCAATGTTAATTGAGAAAGCCTTTCATAAGATGTTAAAAGGGGAAGGTGTAAGAATACTAAGACATGAATGAGTGCATTGCCATTTAAAAGGTCACCCAAGTTGAGCTATACCAATTTTAGTTGATAAATGCTTCTAGGTTTTTTTAAAAAATAAATGCTTCAACATAATGTCAATAAATAATTTAATGGGCAGAAAAAGTTGTTCAGGTTGGTCATCCATTGCAGCATTTTTCATGTCACAGGGTACAGATTTACATGATTAAAATTTTGGATTAAAATTTGATTGTGTGGATCAAGATGGAATTGCTTATGTCATTGTGAGGTGGAAGACTGGAATTGTCTGAAAGTAAACATCAAATAATTACAGGTATCTTTCAAAGATGTCATTGGCTATTATTTTTTGAAAGGAATGCCACTGGCTTCTAATGTTTAATTTTAACAACCCGATATGATCCAATGGTCAGAATTGCTAGTTCCATTCACCTATTCTTAGGGTGGTTATCATTTGCCATCCAGATCTGATCTAAGGTACAACATGCATCCACTTGTGTAAAACTGAACTAATACCTCACAGGTCAAACAACAAATGTATAGACATGTGGTGAAGATGAAAACATTTACCAGGTTATGGACTTGGTGATACCACCCACTGGGCACAAAAATAATTTCGTTCTGCTCCTGAATGCACTCTAGCCATTCAGTCTACAGAAAAAAAACTACAATAAACATTGAGAGATAGATAGATAGATTGATTGATAGATATATATAGAGAGAGTGCCTTATTGAATTCAGGGAACTGGTCTTCAGAAACATCATCATTTATATCATAGACAGAGGATCGTAGGTTCCTACATGACATAATTAACAATGACTGATTAGTTAACAACAGAAAGTATTACGAGAAAAAAAATGGCAGCACAATGTCGATGAAATAACTTGAAATCCAATCCCAAGGAAAAATCAATTGCCAAGTGGAAATGTGTTATCTAGAGATGCTAACAAATTACACCAACTATACAGCAAATGTGTTGCTTAGTGTACTGTTAGTCTTTTAGTGAACATAAAAAAAACCATGCAGAAGCTGCAAATGGAACAACTGAGATATTTTTTTTGCCCATGAACTAAGCTCACAGGCTCACTTGTACTATTATGATGAAAAGGCTAGGGTGCTAGGCCAAAGCTCAGCTTTTACATATTTGGAAGTGGGAGCCTTTTGAACTTCAAAAATAACCAATACAACCAACAGAAAACTGCAAATGTTCTGACCATGTTCAGACAAAAATAAACTTCATTCGTAAGACAGGTTACAGGACAGATGCCATGTAAGCCTGCAAAATGAGATAAGGTATGTAAGTTGCTTGCATCATTTAGGTCATATTCTTTAGAACCTCCACCATTCAGAATGACCAAGCTGAGGTTGTTAAACTCCAGCAGCAAGTTGTGATTATCTCATGTCAGTTGTAAAATAAGCTCCGTGTTTTTATCCTTGATTTAAGCTTGCTTGGGTGATGAGGATAAGCCAACGGAAAAATCTTGTTTTATTGCAAAATAATTTCTAGTCTAGCCTTGATTTAAGCTTATTTGGATGAGAAGCTCAGCTAAACCAAGAAGCCTTCGGCCATCACTTGTCATGCTTTCATTCTACAATTAACAAACATAACCATGGTTAAATTTAAAAAATGACCTTGCTTCTAGCAGAAACCACTAGAATTGGACCTTTGCAGATCAACTTCAATCCTAACATGCATATATACATGTTGTTTTATGTCTGTGAGGAGATATTAAGTTGGAAAGCTCCAAGTCCCCAGCTACTCTCTATCAGAGCAACAAGCATAAGTTAAAATACTGGCATGACAAATAATGTCACAGTCTTCAATACCTTACATTCAAAATATGCTTCAGCATTTGAAAAGCATACATACGATAGAAGCAAGCACAAGTAATTGCATGAGAAACCAAACTAACTTACAATCTATTATTATCATTGCAAAGAGTACAAAAGTTCAATATGTGTATTCCTAAACAGTTAACTTCTAAAGTAACAAGTGAATTGCTGTCCTGTCCCTGCTCTATGTTACATCTAAGAGATATGATTATTAAAGCGTCGCTTAAGTGGTAAAGTGGGGGGTTCGCCACGGCCTCGCCTTGCAGGAGGTGAGTATAGCGTCCACCTTACTACCAAGGCGTTGCCATGGTGTCGTTTAGGTGGAGTATGGCGTCGATAAACAGCTGAGGCAGGCATTGAGGGAGATAGAAAACTTACCGCCGGCCGCCGCCAACTCCAAATCCGAGGAACAGAGGAAGAAGGCCGGATCCGGAGTTGAGGAAGATGAGAGGGAGTAGGTGGATCCGGCGGAGGCGATCCGGTGGTAGACAACAGCAGGGCTAGCCATAGGTGGTAGGAGGTAGAGGGAAGGTAGAGGAGGCCGAGCAGTGGCCGGCGGCAACGGAGGCCGTTGGATCTGGCGGATTGAGGCGGCAGCGTTAGGCTCGGTGGCGGCGGCACGAGTGAGTGGGTGAGGAGGTATAGTAGAGCAGGAGCCAAAGGAAGCCGGCGGCAGTGGGAGAGGCCATTGGAGGTAGCGGATCTGAGCGAGCAGCACCATTGGTTGGGGAGAGAGAGAGAGAGAGGTGGCCGAGAGGGAGTGAGAGAGAGGTAGGGTTTATAAGGAGGAGAGAGGGAGGCGGGCTGGCTAGCTGGGTTGAGGCTGAACTGGGCTGGCAGTGGAAATGGGACAGCCTGGCTGAGAAAGGATCTTTTGTGGTTAAACTCTGTATATGCAATACCATGTGTGATGTGTGGCGTCGCTTTGCCGCGCGCCTTAAGCGCTTTGGTGGTAAAAAGGTGGTAAGTCGCCTCGCCTTATCTCTTCAATAACTATGCAAAGAACATATCAAGTATTTTCGGAGTTAATTTGTATTTCTAACTTCCCAATTAATGAGGAGCAAAGAGCAGAATGAGAATAAATTTTCTGCTTATTGACAGCTCATAGTCTCATAGAGATTATGTGTTTTGTTCTCTTTTGATGCTACATTATACATTATGCCAAAGTTCCCTAACAATGAGAAACAATGCATAAGAAGTACCCTAACCAAATATTACCTGTCAAATATAAGATGACTTTGTGATGGTGGTAGAAACAGCCATAGTTTTCTCCCACACACATTTGCTGACCAGCTGTATGACCTAAAAACATCAGCATGAAAAGGAGTCCAAGTTCCTACAGATCAAATAGCAACCATAATTATGAAGATATTTAATTACATGTGTAGCATATGATGACTTATAGAACCACAAAACACCTCAATTCCAGACAAGTAAAGCACAGAAACAAAAAATAAAAAAATAAAATAGGGAAATGTAAAACATAACTAACCTTTTGCTCCCATGTAAACAAAACGATAGTCAGTACAGTTTATTTCATTTTTATGATTGGCGATGTCAGAATCTCTATGTATAGGATGACTGTCAAGATACATGTTAAGCCAATCATCCACAAAGAATGTTGGCATGGTGTATGCAACATAACCAGGGTACTCCTGAAAAGTCAACACAAGTTGTAATGTCAACCACATTGCAGCAAAAGATGAGATATCAGCTGGAAAAAGAAGAGAGTACCACATACATTCTATTGTTGGAGCTATCAAAGTATTAAGTTCAATCTTGTGAGCAGTGAGCACAACACCATACGTGTTGTTTCTATAAGAGTATCATCATCCAATAACTCAAGAAATTACAATATCTATCTAGTCTAATCTTAAGAAATACCAATCCAGCAAATAAGTCGATCTTGAAACTACCTAATCCTATGTGACAAAAAAAATGTTGCAGCAGTTTAAAATAAAAAAATTGTGATTACTAAGGAAACATGTTGCAGCATAAAAACAAATAAAATACACATACATTTACTAACAAGTTTTATGTTGGAGATGACTCCATATCACATCTTTTCCCAACTCAAAAGAATACCAACAATTCTAGTTTATCAGTTATCACACTGTACATTTTGGACAGCAATTGCAGCATCGCCTCAACATGCCATACATAATAGTTGAAATGAAACATGGAAAGTGGTCATAGAAAAAATACTATAGTATGACCATAAAATGTTTTATATATTAAATTTGCTCAGTAACACTACAAAGATCTCACGAGTTGGAAAATAAGATCAACATGTCACTAACATGTCGCCCCAGGTCCCACCTGTCATCCTCACATTGGATGTTATTTTCCAATTTATACATATGTGCAGTTTTACTGAGCAAATTTATCCACTTGATGTTAGCAATTTGTGGGGTGTTAGTGATTTCTAGGACATACCATTACATCTTAAACTAAGTAGGACCATTTTTTGTTACAACTAGCGCATTATTTTGTAGAAGTGTAACAGCTGTGTTTTACCATTTGACTAATAGAAAAGGGGGAGTTTTACATCTGCTAAATACAAGCTAATGTTAGGGTACCATAAATTCAGTAAGAGCAAGCGAACCATGCAAACTCTGCAATCTGGACAAAACCTTAACAAAATGCCAATCCTTCAGGTACAGCAGGGAACCTTCACAATCCCCATTGCTTGAGCCACCGCAGGAATTGCCAGCCCAATGGTCCACGAACTCCTGCATGGACATCTCGAGCCGCTTCTGGTCCGTGAACTCCCTCGAGGAACAGTCGGCAACCTGCGAAATCTACACGCTGCTAATCCTAAAACGATTCGTCTAGCTCGCGTAACGAGCGACCGAGGAGGAGTGGTGGTGGTGGTGGTTACCTGGACGAGAGGGGAGGGGAAGTTCTGCCCGAAGAAGGCGAGGTTGGGGAGGCGGCAGCCGTCGGGACCGGCGAGCGTCCAGTCCTCGCAAGATCGCCAGGAGGAAGTGAGGCCGGTAAGGACGACGGGGCGGTTGGGCTTCATGAAGCGGTCGACGAAGTCCGCGTAGGTCAGCGACCGCCCTTCCACCCGCTCCACCTGCCCCACCACCTTCACGCGGCTGCCGCCGTCCATCTGGTCCAGCGAGGAAGCGCGGGCCTGGGTTTCGTTCGCTGCTCTTTCGCTCACGCGGCGAGCTGGAGTGGAGTCGTCGGAGACGGGAACGACGAGACTACCTGCGCGGCCGCCGGTGGTTCTGGAAGAGACGGTGCATCGCGGGCCTGGATAGGATAGGCGGGTAGGCCCAAGTTTCCTTTTGGGCCGGGCTAATTGCCCCTCAATTTGATTATGGGTCGGTACTTGGGTTACTTGGGTCGGTCATCGCCCCAGGCTCCGTTTGGTTCTTCATACAAGGGCTGTTAGTGTTTGGTACTTTGGTTCGTATCACAGCCCATTTCTTCCCCCAAGAGTTTGTAGCCTTTAAAAGTCTTTCCAAAATTATGGGTTTGCTTGCATGCAAGCCCGGTTTTTGGCCCAAACCAGTGTAAATTACGGTCCAAACAATTTTCCATGCTAGGATAAAAAAAAGTGCTTAGATGGGCTAGTAACTCACTAATTTTACCACTAGTTTGGGCCCTTGTAAGTAAGAAAAAAAGTAGCATGAGGAGGCAACACTTCTTTTCCCAGAAAAGTTGGGGTAGGCATCTAGCGAGCCTCAGTTGCGACTTGGTTGGTGTCTCACCTCTCCAACATGGAAACCATAGAGACAAGGCGAGCTCGTCGGCGTCGATATATGAAGGGTGAGCAAACCAGTGGTGACAGCGGTGGTGAGTTCTTCAGTGTCGATGATGAGGGCAAGCTCGTCTAGGCCAATATGGAGAGCAGTGGTGGCGATGACTTTATCGGTGACAGCGGCGCGATCCTAACATCTTGTTGTCCTCTCTTCGACGAAAGCATAGATAGAAGACGTGGCAACGACTTCATCGGCGATGAAAGGCTACAACCGCCTTACCTCTCTTCCCTCCAACTAGATCATCTAGGTTACAAACTTAGCTCTGACCTGTGAGAACTTGAGATTTTTTTGTTACAAAATTTCAGATCTAGTGCTTTAGATTATTTGCGTATGTCTATTTTGTTTGAACTGTCATTGATTGCACTTGGTAAATTGGGTAAAAACTTAGCTCTGAATTAGTTTTTGTAACAAACTTAGCTCTTATTTGACATGAGATTGCAGTGTCCAGTGGCAATCTTTTAGCATTAGTTCACGATTTTCGCCAATTGGTTTACCACTAACAGTGATCAATCAATCTAGTTGTGAGAAACTTAGCTCTGAATTACATTTTGTAAGAAAATTGGCTCTTGTTCAGTGGTGTACCACTATGAGTCCTTTGAGGGGGCCAGGGTGTTACAGATCATATCAGAGCATCAAACTTCGCTGCACAGAAGCGTGTGGGACAGGGGCACGGGCATATGGTGTATGTTGCATGTGGGCCCAGAGTGGCCACACGGTATGACATATGTGCCAGCACTTGATGCACAGCCGTGTACTGAGGGGTGGTTCTAGGTATCTGATGCATATGCGGTGTGCTGCCGAGGGTGTCAACCCTTAAGAGGGGTGAATGTAATACCCCAACTAGTTAATGTGAAGGCCCATGTGGCCTATGAGCGGTGGTGGGATTAGTACCACATTTCTTATCTGCAATAAGTTGTAGTAGTATATAACACATGTTGGGTCCAAATATAGCACCTTTGGGTTAACCCTTTTACACAAAGCGAGGACGAAAGTGTAAGCGGGGTGCTATGCGTGCATAGGTCCCCCTATGGGTGGGCTGAGCATTGAGCGAATTTAGACCATGGTGTTACAATGTATTTCATTGTGTTCTCTTGCTATTGTTTTCCATGTAATGTAATTATAACCTCTAGTTAAGGAATGTTAGCTAGGTAGCTAGATTGTTGTTTCATTGCAACTTGAAAACTTGAATGGAAAATAATGGTATATATAGTTAAGGAGAGAGGTAGTAGAGTACTATTGAGATCATATTTTCTGGAGTTAACTAGGTGATGTACTTTCAAGTGATCAATCGATCAAGTTGTGATCCAAACCTGCCAATTCATGTCTCCCCAAATCTCAACTAGGTAAGCTCGTTGGTGACGGCCGTGCAAATCCTTGCACCCACAGTTGCCTCACCTCTCCTCCCACCAACCATATCATCTAGGTAATAAACTTAGCTCTGATATGTGAGAACTTGATATTTTGGTAAAAAAAATTCACATATTGTGCTGCTGATTTTGTCTATTATAAGTGTGTGTGTATATATATATGTGTGAGATCGAATAACTAGTATTAAATAATAAGAGCAATCTAAGAACTTGGGAAATACATGAAGTTGACGTGGTGCTGACCAAGAACGTGTGGTTCTGTTTTTAAAAGGCAAGTTTTATAAACTATTAATTTATACATTTTAATTTGAAATTTTGTACTATTGTCAAAAGACCAAACTGAGCTCACTTTACATTCTTACGATTGAAACGCAAAGGAGCTTTGCAGCAAATATGTGAAGCTACCTATTGGAGCATGTGAGAGCATCTAGGCCTCCTATTTTTGTCAATTATGCTTATTATGTAGGTTTTGGTGTTGATAATCAAGAAGGATACTAAGTAGAAGCCGACAACAGCCGTATTTGAAGATCAAGGCTAAGGTGTTTGTTTCTAGTTTTGGGTTGGGAGTTGATTCAAGTCATATAGCTAGAATCACCGTACTATTAAAAGGGATTATACACAAGAAATGATCTTGGTTTATATGCAAAATCACTAAGATTACTTGGAGCATAAGACATTTCACATCTCTCGTTCAAAAATTCAGATCTTCCCTTTCTTAGCCAAAAGGAGTTCTCTCTCGGATTAAACATCTTGTCAGGTGCTCAAGAAATCAAAGTTCAAATCCTAACCGAGCGCACTCCATATATGCCGGACCGACTTTTTCAGTCCGGCGCTAAGAGATATCCTCTAATGTATTTCAACCGAGCGTACACCGTTCACGCCGAACCGATCTGAATTTAGACTTATATTCAGTTCGGCGTATGTTGTCCTTTCACTCCGGACCATCATTTTTAGTCCGGTGTTAAGAGTTTCTTAAACTCTAATCTTAACCAAGAACATGCTGTTTACGACGGACCAAATTCTATGTGTACACCGGACCAACTTTTTTGTCTGGCGCAAACATACTTCACTCAGATAAAACCAGCCATTTTCCCATATATGCCGAACCAATTTTTTCGGTCCGGCGCAAACGTTGTTCGCTGATACTCAAATGAAACAAGGCATGTGTACGCCGGACCAACTTTTTCGATCCGACGCAAACATTGTTTTGCTGGTATCCAAATAGATCAAAGCATGTGTACGCCGGACCAATTTTGTCGGTTCGGCACAAACTTTCTTTTACCAGTACATGTATACGACGGACCGTTTTTTCGGTCCGACACAAATGGGTCACACTGGGTACAATAACGCTTCTCAAATCTTATGTACGCCGGACCAACTTTTTCAGTCCGGCGCGCGTATATATTTCAACATGTGACTTATACACCTTAAAATTCTTATAAAAGAGGCAGTAGTTGACCTGTCTCATCCATCCTGCCAACCCTCAACGGGCAAATGGTAGGTACAACCGTTACTTCTGTTCAGGCTCTATATATATACAGTGTTTGAGTTCACAAAATATAGAGCTTTGCACTTACACATCTTTGATATTCTGAACACCGTTGACATCTTTCAAATCAATTACAACTCTTTGATCTTTAGAAATCAATGAGCTTTCATTCTATCAAAGAGTTCGAACTTCAACTAAGAAACCAAAACACTCATTCTAAACATTTAGTGTTCTTACTCCAAGTTGAGTCTAGTTTACATCTAGCTACCGAACCAAGAGACAGGGCTTGTGGATAATCTATTACTCTTGAAACTAGCTGTTCCTAAACGGTTGGAGAAGTTGGTGTGACCTATCCAAAAGGGATTGTGGAAGGCCACCATTGCTGTGAAAGATTGAGACTCACCTCACCCGAGTGGTGGAAGAGTCAAGCTAGTGAAAGACCAAAAGCCATTGAGATTGGCTATTTGGTGGAGCAATACATTTGAAGAAGTGATTTTGATTAAGCTATACTTCTGAAGAAGTGCTCTAACAGGGACGTACGAGTTTGAGCTCTGAACCTCGGTGAAAAATCTTTGAGTCTTCCTGTTATTGGTTTATCTTTGTTTGTTCCTCTTATTGTAAGTTCTCATTCAAGTTCTTCTCTATACAAATCTTACTGAAACAGAGTTGTGCTGAATTTTTTTACTAATTGTTTCTGTTACTATTTTTATTGAGAAAAGTTTTTCCATAAGAATTAAAAAGTTTTAAAGTTGCCTATTCACTCCTCCCCCTCTAGGTCAACTTGATCCTTTCAGCATGTAAGCTTATATACTAGTAGGCCATTAGCTCCGCCTCTCCACTAGATGTAACCAAAAGGAGCATGTAAAGCTTATGTACTATTATTGGAGCATATAAGCTTATGTACTATTATTGGAGCATGGATGATAAAGTATTGCCATTAAATCTAGATTTCGAGTACATAGAGGAGTACTATCTAGTTGATGGGGCTATACAAACATATCATTATTTCTTGCTCCTTACCAAGGGCTATGCAAACACACTATTATTTCTTGCTCCTTACCAAGGAGGTTGATACTATATTAAAGAATAAGGGATAGGGCAATTGCCGACCAAGGGACCGTAAGGAATTGTTGAATCTTTGCCATTCCCACCTACACAACCATGTAAAGTGTGCTATTGGCATCCTAAAGATATGATTTCCTATCTTAAAAGTTCCAACATTTTACCTAGCTAATAGAAATTCAAGTGAAAATTCCAGTAGTAGCAGTTGTGTTGCATAATATAATTTGGAGCCATAAAGGTGATGAAGAGTGGTTTAGTGACCAAACAATCAACATTTCTCCAAATAAATTAGTGGGTCCGCCTAGTGGAGATGACTGATACAGAGATGATGTTGTACCATTGAACAATGAAATGAACAAGGGTAATGCTTTGAGAGATGAAATTGTAAAGAAGATGTGGGCAAATTTTATGAAAGAAGTAGGAAGTAGAGAGCGCAACGGAGAGCTCATTAGCAACTATGTTAAATCTATGTTGTTTTTACTTTATTTTCTTTTGTACTCATTGTTGTAACAAAGAAGACCTGCAAGTTTGTGAGTTATATAAACTTCTCTTATGGCATGCCTTATGTTGTGTGTCTAATCGTTGGTTGTCAGCAATATACTTGTGTTGTGTTGGTGACTAATAGAAATCTACTTGCTTAGTGTGCAATAAGGTCTATTCTTACCTATTAAATAATAGTTTGATACTGTTTTTCTCTGATGAGTTCTTTCAGTTAATTCAAATTATGGTGAGTAGTTCTGAATTTAAGGTATGTTGAGCTGATATTGCAGTTTTCTTTGCCATATATTTATACTATTTATGGTTACTTGTGGTTTATGGTTTGTGACGTCGAAGTATGAAAAGGGATTGGTTGATGTACTCCTTGAGTTCAAACTTTCTCACTATCGTGGTCAAAATGGATGGTGCTCAAAAGGTTGGAATAGTGTAGTGAAGGATTTCAACAAACTATGAGACCATGTGGAGGTCGGTCAACCCATGGATGTAATGAGTATTTGACATTTGTTAGGCTTCTGTCAATTTGTGTGAGTTTGCAATTTGGGTTGTTGTCGGTGTGTTGTTAATTAAATGTTACATATTATGTTGAGCAATGCTATGTAATGTTTTGCTTACCTATGATGGTTGCAGGACTTTGGAGCTAAGTCATGATGAGGCGGAGAAGATCGAGACTAGGCTAGGAGAGCTGAGGTTCAGACGGTCAAGGTGACACTGGAAGATGACTAAAGCTAGGAAGTTGCTGCAAGTCGGGATGACAAGTGGATGTATGAGATGCTAACTTAAACCATACTTAAGCGAATGAGGATTGTTGGATCAAGGGTTCACGGATGAAGTAGTTGTTAAGTTAGTGTTAAATGATTAAAACCCGTTATTTTGTTGGGTTGCAGGTTAGCTTATGTACGAGTGAGAGAGTGAATCTCAACCCTTGATGAAGTTTTTTAAGGGCTAAGAAGATCATCTAAGGGTGGAGGTTGCTCCTACCATATATGAGTGAGGGAGTAAACCTCAACCCTTGATGAGGTTTCTTGAGGGCTAAGAAGGTCATCCAAGGGTGGAGATTGCTCCTAGTGCGCTATAAATAGAGGGGTGGATGGATGCCTCTATGCCAAGTCTTAGAGAAGGATTTTTGGTTTCCTTATGCTCCTTTGAGCTTTGCCCACTAAGAAGTGTTGTTTTGTAACCATTCCTCTCTAAGCAATACAAGATTCAAGTTCATCTATGTTATGAAATTTATTTTATTATTTTTTTGTATTTTTGCTTGGTCTTTCATGCAACTTGAGCTTTACTTCCCCTCCTTCTACTTGTTGTAGTTATATTGGATCTAGGATATGTAATAGGTTAAGGAACTCATCCAGATTATTTACCAACCCAGCAAGATATATTAAAATTCATTCTTGCTCAAGTTATGCTTGCAACATTGCGTTCTTGAGTTGAAATCGCTATTTTTGGTACATCTTGAACTATTTGCATGAAAGGTTGAGAACTTGGGCTTATCCTTGTAATTCCTTTTGTAATCATAGTCCTAAGGTCATTTTCTAGTCATGGTACAAGTTTCATCAAGTTTAGTTGGATAGATCAAAAGTTATTAAGGTTTCTTCGCGGTCAAAGTTTCTGAAACCTCTATTTTGTGCATGTGAATGTTGAGCTAGATAGGTCACACATTTGGGCTTTGTTTTAAAATTCCTTTGAAATCAAGACCCTGAGGAACTTATCTTGTTATTTTCAAGTTTCATCAATTTTCTATGAGTAGATCAAAAATTATTGAGGTTTCTTCACTTCAAGTTTTTGAAACCTCTGTTTTTATGCAGCGTGGATGTTGAGCTAGATAGATCTCTCATTTGGGCTTTATTTTGAAATTCCTTTTTGGAATCACGACCCTAAGGATCCTATCTTACTATGATTCAAGTTGCATCAATTTTGAATGAGTAGATATAAAGTTATTCATATTTCTTGATAGCTAAGTTTGATATTCCTATTCATGCGAGTTGTTGAAATTCTTACTCCATTCATTCTGTTTTTGGTGTTCTTGATCCTAATGTTTGCTCCATAGCACTAGTATTCTTGAAGAGATTTTTGAGAAAAAAATTTTTGGCTCCTATTCACCCCAATCTGGTCGCTAGTTTTGGTCCTTAAAAAATACTACTGCACTTCTAGTCAACCCACTCATGCTGCAAATACAAGCTTTGATGTTGGATGCAAGAACAAGATACTTTGAAGCACCACTAGAAAATTCTCAAACATGCAAGCTTTGATGTAAGAGCTCGACATGCTGTTGGCATTGGTGAAAGAAAGACATCGTGAATTTGCCTCCAAGAATGCATGAATTTGAAAAGTAAGGTTTGGAGAATGAAATACAAGATCAAGAAGAAAATACTATGTACTTGTGTCAAGGAATGGATGACATTGAAAGGGGTTTGGAAAATGAACTTCTACAAGATCACCATGATGAGCAGATCAACCAGGAAGAAGAAGTCGTGACCATCCAAATTCAAGAACCAGGACTTCTGGAGCATAAAGAGAAAGACCCAAAAGACAAAAGGGTACAACATCAGCACTACACATTGAAGAAACCATGGCAACTTTATTTGATTTCAGAAAAGAACAAGCTAGTATGAAGGAGCAAGCTTCAAAGCAAGGGAATGAATACTCAATTTCAAGATGCTTTGAGGTGTTATAGGCCATGGATGATGTGTCTGATGAGATTAAGATCTTTGCCTTCGATATTTTCAATGATACAACAAACCATGAGATTTTTCTATGCTACGAGTCAAGACTATGTGGTTTGTGGTTAAAGAAGGAAGCAAACAAGCTTGGAAATTAACTCCATGTAAGTTCCTGTTTTGGCCTTCTATCCTGAATTATTTTATTGCATTTATTCATGCTTGAATATTTCAGTTTCTGGACTGCTTGTTTGGAGTACATGCATAATGATTGCCTATATAAAGTTCAATAACAAATTCATTTTTTATATGAATAACAATTGATAATTTTTGTCTGTTTAGGTTCTGAACCTTTTTTGTTAGCACTGCTGCTATTAGATGTTTACTATGTGATTTTTTCATACTCTGTGGGATGTAAACTAGATGTGGTTATTAATAGAACATGGATTAATATCCTCTCGAATTGAATTCTAAAAGGACTGTGACCTAAGCACACTTTATGCTAGAAGCTCCCATTTAAACCATTTCTTACTTTTTTTAGTCATTTTCCCATTGGAGATGCCTTCAAGATTGGTAATAAATAAAACTCCCGCATTATTGAACCTCGAACTGAACTATTACATGTAGAAGAATGGGTTAGAAGTATGTGTTGATTTGTTCTAGTGCTTCCATATTGGAAGAATACAACATGTTATGTTGGGTTATTGACCCATTGTAGTAACTACCACTTATCAATATCACAGTTCTCTGAATGACATTCAAGCACACTTCTGTGCTAGTTGGCTTCAAGGAAACACTAGAAGCTAACAAGTGCTATTTGAAGCTATATATTATATTTAACTACCACATTGCAAGCATGATGCTTTATTCTATGAATTCCTTGCAGGATAATGAGTTTATTATATGTCTATATTACAGGTTAGCATGCTGGCTGTAACCAAAAAAGCTTGCAAAATTCATTTGTTTATCAACTTTGGAGCTCAAGTCACTATTGGTGCTTCATTTGAGATCTAACCCTACGCTTCATATTTTGTTTTGTAGTTGAGCTCAAGCCACTATTGGTGGGAACATGTAGATGGGTAGAAGATTTTGTTTTGTATCCCTTGACTTTACGATTCAGTTTAACAAAAAAGAAATGCTTTGAAGTTTGCCTTCACTTGATACTTTAGTTCAACAAGCTACAAGATCTTCTTATGGAAGAATTGTGTACCAAGAGGGAATGTACGTAACTCCCTGTTCATTCTAATGTTGGTCTTGTGAATGATTGTTGGGAACTAGTTCAAGAGAACCTTTGATATTCGTTGTCTCATGATAATGTTTGTTGTAGATTTGTCACTGATTATTTTAGCATATGGTGTAAAAATTGATTTGGAGCACAATTTTGCTTGACCTAATATTTAGGATATGTGAAAACATAATGACCTCTAATGTTTAAGATATGTGGACATGTAAGTGCAAGTTTGCTTCAACTAGGTACCTTGGTATCCAAACAGAATATCAAAGGAATTTACAACTAGAAATGATTTCAGTGGTACTCAAATGGTTTTTTTTGTGTCCAGAAAATTATATGTGTAAGCTTGTGACAGGTGGATAAAATTACAAAGCTCCCAAGCAGACCTTAAAGCTATTTCAAGTTCAAGAACACCGCTTCTACTATCACAAAAATCTAGCGACAACAACTCCAGTGAAAATAAGCAGTTCGTCAAAATTAGAAATTTTCGACCATGGCCATTGGATCGTGAGCAAGTGGTCAGGATCAAAGCAGGATCACCCCACCCACCACTTAATGCATTTTTCAGAAACCACCCCAAGCCTACATCTCCTCCAATCACTCCTCATCCCCAAAAGAAAAAATTCCTAGAGGTCGGTGGTGCTTTGGTAAACATCGGTGGTGTGTAGCTTAGGGAGGATGGTAGAGGAGAGGCAGTGGATAGAGAACCACCAGTGGACCTTGCAAAGAGGAATGGGCATGGCGGTGTAGCAAGCGATGGTAGCGAGGAAGACAAGGGGGCACGAGGACCAACTCTGCCGTGGCCAAATCTTGGCTTTGTCGGCCACTCTAATGCCAGATTTATGGCTTGCTAGTGCTAGATCTACCCTTTAGTGCATCATCATTGCCCTCATCCTCCCCGTCGTCGTCCTCTACTGCTTTAGCCTCCTCCTACTTGTTGCCCAACAAGGAAGGATGGAGGTGGCGTGTGGCACCCAAAGCAAAGAAGGGAAGCGGCACAAAGGGGTGCGGGGAAGGGGTCACTAAGGGAAACAAATAAGTGTTTTCAAAATTAACCAAATCATCAAAGGGTTCGTGCAAAATTGCATTGAAGTGGTGAGGGCTCTATCCACCTCCATTTGGGCCTAGAGGTGCTAATGGGTTGAAGCCTAGCACAAGCCTAAAATTGCCTTTCTTTGATCCAATCCAGCCCAGGACCAAAGCAATGGAGCCTACATCCAAATAAAGACCTGGGACTTTATCCAGACCACACCAAACTCCTCTCTCTTTCTCTCTCGTCTCTCTCCTCGCGGACTGATAAAGGATGAGGAGGCGGCCAACCTCTCACTCTCTCTCTCCCTCCTCATGGCCAGGTAGAGGACGAGGAGGCGGCTAGCCACCGAAGGTCATGGCCAGCTAGCATGAGCGGTGGACCACAATGCCACTGGGCCACCATCGAATCTTGCCCAACCGACCATGTTGGCACCGGATCCCTATTCTTGACCACATCGGCGCATGGTTCATCTGTTCCTGATCACATCAGTTCTGGATCTAGCATCTCGATTCCGCTGCCAAATCTGACTTCCCCAACATCATCACCACCCCCACCGATTTGGAGCATGGCCGTGGGGTGGCGGCACTATCACGCACGAGCACTAATCGTCGATAGCTCCATCACCATCGTGGCAGCGACCAACCTGATCAAGCTCATGTTGTGATGGGACCGTGTCATGAGGAGATGCCACGACGAGGATCTAGTCCTACGCGAGAAGGCCGAAGCTTGTGTGAGGTCATTGGTGATCATGGAGTGACGCCTCGCCTTGCACCTCCGATGAGGCTCACCTTCTTTCTCGTGCTGCCATAGAGCCACCTAGTCGTTGTCCACTATCAGGAGCAACACCCATCGGCATCCTTGCTAGTGTATGGCACCACCCATCCTTTTTGGTGAGGGTTCCTGATTACCTTTTATGGATGCGTGGGTGATAGACTGTATTTTTTGTTTTCAAGTGAGGGTGATGAAATGATTGTGAGCTACCTTACTATATTTAGTACAAAAGTATAAGGTCCAGGCCTAGCCCAAGCTTAGCCTTGATCTAGTCTAAATAGATACAAATCCAAAATAATCCAACCGATTTGGAGTTTTGGACCAGCCTAATCCAAAGGCTTAGACCTGTTCAAGCCCATTAGCACCCCTATTTGGGCCATTTGCTACCGATCCAATTGTCCAAATTAGAAAATTTCAAATTTTCACCAATAGGACATTTGCACCTGAGACATCGCCTTATCGTACCATGAAAAGACACAGACAACTACATGGACTGGAATGGAGCAAGGCACACAATTGGAGGAACGAGCAACGACAAAGGATCACGACAATAGATGGGAGCAATATATATTGTTTTATTGAAATTCTAATGATCAATGTTACCAGCTAGCACTGTGGGAAATCCAGTGGCAGTGGAGGTAGGACGGTGTCTGCAGTTGGCCTGTTCTCCACCTCAAAAACTGTGGTCAGGCCCAAGCGTAGGTGCGTGTCGATATGGCAATGCATCGACAACAGGGGTGAATTTAGAAGAAAAGCTCATCGAGATCGCCGGGGTCATTACGAACTTGTAGCACTAACTTCTAACTTATAATAAAAGGATTATATGCTTATATACTAAAGGAACCATGTATGATGGACTGAAAGACGTTGGTGTCATTTGACCTCAGTCTATACACTGTAGATCCGCCCCTGATCGAAAAGACGCCTACAAGAACAAGTTTATCAGTCAGTGCCGAGTTACCGACTGATTTGAGGCTTTGAGCAGTGCTTACAGCATACTTACCGGGGTTGTTGGTAGTGAACCGCACGATTACCCACCCACCGGCACGGGCGGCCACGATATTCTGCTCCACGGGGTAAACAAGGTTGAGCAAGCTCCCTGCCTTGGTGTTGTCACTAGCACACGAAAATACATTACAGACAGTTAAAAACTGTATCCACAGACTGTTAATGAACTGTCAGTGCAAAAAGAGTCAATGATAATTAGAGGTCTCGGATCGTCTGTGGTAAAAAATTATAAACGATTCATTACCAACAAACCGTCGGTGCATAGTAAATATCACAGACCGTTGCTTATTAGAGAACCATCTGTGATGAGTAATTATCACAGACAGTTTACTACATTTAAGTCGTTTGAGATAAGGACGTATCATAGACAGTTCGTAGGAAAGAATTGTCTAGTATTCTTTATAATCACAGACGATTATTACTGTAAAACCTTATGTGATTTGTACTTTTTTAAAAAATTATTTTTTCTATTTTACGACTAGCCTTAGGAATCAAATTAGCTATGCCCTTTGTACAGATAACATAAACACATATACACATATAGATAACATGATAAGAATTCACAATTCACAACACAAACAAATAACAATAGACAGTTCAAAAACAATTTACACAATTTACCCAATTTACAATTGGAAAAAATCACATGACAATTAATATACAATTGCATGAATAATGTCCCTACGAACTGTGCGAGCACCTAAACTCTCTTTTGCGATGGATCAGATGCTCTCCTCAAACTGTCCCAAGTGCATCCGGGGAAAAGTAGATGTGGAGAATGTAATGTCCTGTTGATAGCTAGAACAGTTGTTCCTGAGGGTTTTGAATTGTAAAGAATAATATGCACACAAATTGATGCAGTTAGGATCGCATATCTCGAGTATATTAGGCCGGTGAGCATCGATAAGATCGTACATATGGTGCATCATGTAGAAGCCATATGAATGGTCTTTCAGCTACTGATGACAATGCAAAAATACATTATACATTCGTTAGTTGGAGGGACATTAGTATAATTCTTGTTGTGTTGGAAATGTTCGTAGCTTATACCGAAAAGTCCATCACATGCAACAGACTATAGCCCCGCTCCTTCTTATGTCTCCCTTCATAGTCGACATAATTCCTGAAAGCCCTATATACATTAATTCCCAGAAGACACTTTTTAAGTAATGGAAATGTAGATGGGAGAAAATTGCAGCCAACAAAGAAAATACATGTTTATCTATTAAGTAAATCTTGCATAGGTTGAAAGTTATGCGTACTCCTCAATATGGAATCAAGGTAGTAAACCTAGTTATTTGTTAGTACAATGACCAAGATAATCTAATGGAACCAACATGACGCGCATCACGAAGGCATCTCACCTAGGTTTAGAATGTGCGTGGAAGTACTGATCTACAAGTAAAGTACTGAATAAAACATTCACCTTTGATTGTATGCTGCAAGTGTGTATTCCTTGACAACCTGAGCTTGCAATGATTGCGTTATGTACTTGACAATGAAGTTTCTATATTGTTTTATTGTCTCCTCAGCAATCAAACTGAGGTGGAGGAGGGATTAGTGGCTGAAGTGGAGGAGGGCTCGGTTGTTGAGACGAAGGACTAGTGATACCGCCAGGGAAGCTTCACTGAAGTTTAATCGAGTGTTGAGGCTACGTATGAAGGAATGTGGCACTGTCGAAGGCTTGCACAAGAAAAAACTAGTGATGGACTTGGGACTGTGCAACGAAAACATGAACTAGAGAGGAAATATTTCTTTGTTGGTTCAATTTGTATACTGGTTTGATTCGGTTTGTTTTCTTAATTTTTTATCTTATTTTCCTTTGTTTGGTTGAGTTCGAGTTGAACACTTGCACGTGTTCATTTCTATTTGTAAGTATGAGTCAAGAAAGGTAGTAAGATATTTTCTTAGAATCTGTGTGCATCGAGTCGAGCTAGCACCTGTGTTGTTTCTTGTTTCGGGATGACTTGTGTTCGGATGTCCGTTTTTTTCGGACGCTTGCAACACTTTTTTTCCCACGTGTGAAATATTTTTTCTTACGCGTGCAACATTTTCCTTCGATAACAGTAGAAATGTTAGCGCAAAATAAAATGTTGTAGACGTTGAAAAAACATGTTGCAGACGTGAGAAAAAAATGTTGCACGACGCGTCCGAGGAAATGAACAGTAATCGGACATCTGACGTCCGATTGCTAGTATCACCCTTCTTGTTTAGGTCTAATCAAGCTGATTTGGAAAAGGACTCTAGTCAGAGTTTGTGCGTGTAGGCAGCCATATAAAAGGCTAGGGCGTAGGTCAAGAAAGGGGGATGGTTTTTTGGTATTGATAATATTATCTAGAAAATCGCTAGACCAAGTTGTTCATATGCTCCTATGAAAATTCTATTTGCACCAAAATTTAGCAAGGTACGATTAAATTATCAGGCTAAGGATAACAGAGTATTTTGGTCGATATAGGATAAGGAAAGAAAAGTTAAAGGTAGTATTATGATTGATATTGATCTAAACATGAGATCTATCCGAATAGAGGCCGATACGGGTCATGGTGAATAACGTGTCGGAGATGGACACGATCGGTTGATCTGTTATAAAAGATGATCAAGGGCGTGCGAGGACAACAACATAATCAAATCAATCAACTCGCATTATTTTTACTTTTCTATCTAAGAGTAGCCTTGTAACTTAGATCCTTTTGTAATATGATTCCAATCAATAAAGTTGTGCATCACCGATTATTGATTTTTGCTGATTACACCAATCAAGTGTGGTTTTCTCCGATCATGTTGCGCATCGTCTTTTTCGAAAAAATCTACCTTTTATTATTTGATTAACCCTAATTGGCTAATTAGACTTATCGTTACCTTAGATCTTATCGGCCTCTCGACTGTTTAGATCTTTTGCCGATTGTAATTTCATATCGGCTTTAAGCATATCTTCTATTCATCTTACAGATTGCATGATCAAATCGGTTGGCACACCTCGAACCACAGAACCCGACATTCGTCACGTGTGTTGTAGCCGATAGACCACTCTTCACGTTTTTGTGCCGACAAATTCCATTTAGGAATTTTATTGCTGTCTCGTAGGATTGTTAATTGGATCAAATTTGTGACCTGGATCATCAGTTCCTGATCTTTTCGTTCGTAGGGGTGCTGCTCTCACGGCTGGAAGATTTATGTTCGTCAATAACGGAGCCCATCTATCTCTCTCTGTTTCCTATTAGATTGAAGGGGCTGCTACTGCTACAGAGTTGAATTGGCTTGGGCGTGATTTCCTTACGTGATCAACCGAGCCATCAACAATTTTTTGCTGATGTGCTACTAATTGCTTTTTTGTTGTTTACTTGGATCAAAAGAAAGAAAGACGGAGCGCTGCTGTTATGTCTGCAATATCAAGCCGGCCAGAGTTAGATCGCCTATAAGGAAGTCCTAATTGTTTGCTTGGGGCCGATGTGTTAGTGCACAACTCAAAGAGACGCTCTATTGCTTATTTATAGTACCGTGACAGATCGAGCCAAACTTGCGTACAAATTTGGGTTCTCTAATTTGTGCCGCATCAACTCGGTTGGTGAGATGGAGGAGGAGATGTTTGATGAGGCGGAGTTAGTGGCTGAGGTGAGGAAGGGTTTGGTTGTCGAGGTGGAGGACTCGGTTGGTGAGATAGAGGAGTTGGTTGCCGAGGTGGAGGGGTAGTTTATTGCTGAGGTGGAGGAATCGACTGCCGAGATGGAGGGCATGGAGGCGAATGAGTGCTCCTTGTAGGAGACATCTCCATGTCAAGAACGATTTCATTCTTACACCACTAACAAAAGTGTGGATGGCTGCCCCCGGCGTTGTCACCTCATCGTTCGATGGCTCCTCCAGCGGGATGGCCCTGAAAGGTTCATGGATAGTATCCACCTAAACCATTGTAAACCCAGCCGCCAGAGTGGCACTGTGGACCATCGTCCCTGTCGGGCATGGAAATGCCAACCCATGTCCAGCGTTGGCTGGAAAGGAGCCGCCAATACAGAGCTGAATCCTATATGAGGTGGGCGTTTGAAAAATAGTTCACAATTACGGTGACATTAGTACATGGAACCGCAGGACAAGATTTGTTTTCACAAGGAAACTGGACATTACCTACAAATAGTCAATTGTAGTCTAGGTATTGTCGTCCGACAGTGGCGGGGACGCGCAACTACTACAGCAGACAGCAGGGCTAAATTGAGGAGTGTCCCCTGTGGCTGGGCTGACTAAGTGCTTCAAGCCCCGCTTGCATTTGAGCCAGCTAAAGCTTGATCTCAATGTTATGTTGCTCTATCTCCAATCGGAACTCTTCTTTTCTCCCCTCATGCAAGGACCTCTTCCACTTCCTCATCTTATCCAGGTCGATGGGAAAACATCCCTCTAAGGGACGGTAACACCCAGCCCTCGCACACAATCTTGTGATCATCTCTCCATCCTTGTGGGGGCAGAATACTTCTAATGGCAAAGGGAAGCATCTGTGTTATCATCATGTGACAGTCGTGAGAGTTCATGCCAAGCAATTTCAAATCATCCACTGACATGAGCTTCTTCATATTTGCATAGTAGCCAAATGGAACTTTCACATCATGCAAACACTTACAACATTATATTGTCTCTACCTTCGACATCCCTCGGTGCTAGCTCTATCCTATTATTCATTTCGACCATATTGCACCGTGAATTGATCCCATCCTTTGTATTGCCTAGAATGTTCAGCAATAGCCTAATCAAACTGTCGTAGACATTCTTCTCCATCTGCATGACATCAATGCAATGGCAAACCTCTAGATACTGCCATTACGGTAAGTCCCAAAAGATAGACCTCTTCTTAAATATGGTCTTCTCACAGGTCTTCTTATAGGTTCTCAATTTATGCCCTTTCCGAACATAACGTTGATATCCTTTACCCAGTAGTAGATTTCTTTCGCTTTTCATAGGTTTTAGGTCTGAACCATTATCCTTGTTGCTGTCAAATTCTTTCTTCGTCTTGCGGTATGCATCATTCTTTAGAAGGTACCAACGGTGACGCTTGTACATAGTTTTTTAGTTATTACTAAGCCACATGATCTCGGTGTCATCTAAACACTGACGACAAGCTTTGGATCCTTTCATACTAAGGCCTGATAAATTACCAATGACCGAAAGAGATCATTAATGGTGCTGAATCATAGCACGTAGAGTGAAGTGCGCTTGTTTGTATGGCCCTCATACTTGCATCCATTCGTTCTACATTGTTAGCAAGTCCTATAATAATGGTACTATGTACACATCTGTATTATTTTCTGGTTGTTTTGGTCCCGGGATAAGTAGAGACAACATGATATACTTGCACACCATACACAACTAAAGAGGGAGGTTGTACATACAAAGTAGCATGGGGCAAGTGCTGTGACAGTTGCTCATGTTACCGAACAGATTCATTCCATCGGTACTCAACTCAAATATTACATTCCTCAGTTCCTCATCGAAGTAGATACATTCCCTATCAATGTTTCTCCACTACGGAGAATTAGCGGGGTGTCTTAGCTTTCCATATTTCTTATGCTCTTTCGAGTTCCACCGTATTAATTTTGCCTCCTTAGGATTTACAAAAAAACGCTTCAAGCGGGGAATCATGAGCAAATACCATAACACCTTAGCAGAAGGTCCTTGCTTCACCTCAGCATCATCACCATCATCTGAACCATTCTTACATTTGTATCGAGATGTGCCGCAAACCGGGCAAACATGTATATCCTTATACTCTTTGTAGTAAAGGATATAATTTTTGGGATATGCATGTATTCTTTCTATTTCCATTCTCTAGGGACACAAAAGCTTTTTCACTTGGTACGTGGTTTTGGGCAATAGGTTCCCTCTCACTACTACAGAAATGCCTATATAAGACGCCTAATCATAGACGGTTTTTAAAAATTGTCTGTGTTAAAGCTAATCACAGACGATTTTTTAAGCATGACCATCAAAGTTACAAGACATGTTAAGAACCATATGTGATATTAGCTAATTACAGATGGTTTTTTAATCAAACCTTATGTGATAACACTTCCCTATTATATATATCATTCTAGGATTTGTGTCCGCCGCACTCCTCACCCAAACGAAATCTTACAGATGACCTTGGCCTCCTTCGTGAGCCCTTGCCACTGCCTGTCCTCGACACCGTCGCCCCCGAGCCCACGTGCACCTCCTCCTTGAGCACAGCGCCGCTTCCTCCCCTGAGCCCGTCGTCGCCTCCTCCCCGAGCCCTCGGTCATATGGTTTGGATATTATTCATCATTTATTCTTTAATTGTATTGTTACTAAGGTTGTTTGGACCTCATTCATGTATGAATCCCGTATACTAATTGTCAACAAGCAAAAGATGAATCAGTGGGTGTAAAAATTAGATGTTTGGTTATATTGTTCCTGCTAATGCTTTTCCCTTAATACATGACAATGCATCTTTCATTGCAAGATGGGTGTGAATTTAGGCTTCGTTCACTTAATTAAAAAATTGTTCTCTTGGTCGCTTGAATTATAATATGTGAGTGGCGTCCAATATTTTAGATATACAATACCCACTACTTAAAATATGTGACTTCGAGATTGGCCTAAGTAGTTAAATGAAAATGTGAACGACATTGCAATTACATTCTTTCTAAGAGTCGTTTGATGTACATGTTTTGTGCCATGTTTCATGGTAAAATCCTCTTGATCCCTTAATAAGCTTTCCATTTATGCATTTAGTCACCAAAGCATCTCTTTAGTGTTTAAAATCCAAGGGTTTATATTTTAATTGAATTCAATCTGATAGCTATCATTTGAAAAGTGATGTGGTATAATGTTGAACATGCATGGTCTATTAACTTCACCCCTTGTCGATGTAGCCTAGAAATTAAGCATTACCTTCAATTGCATCCATGCATGATTAGAGGACTAAGTTTGTTACAACATTAAAACCCCACCTTGATGTTGAATGTAGATGTTTAACTTTTTATTGAGAGAGAGAGAGTAATTTGGATGTTCATATGAAATTATTCAATTTGCAAATATTAATCCAATTGTAGAAAGCATCCCAAAAAATTAGGCGCAAGGATAGAAGAAAATTAAACTATGGCCATTGCCACATCGTCGTGATTATCATATATTTATTTATATCCTAGTGACTACAAATTGCACACGTAACATGAAGCCTACAAACAAGATATATGACATGAAAAATGTCGAAGGTTAGAAATCGACAATAAACTTATAACTTCGGGTATCTTCGGGTTAGCAAAGTCAAGCACAAAATCAGAGGAGCACGATGTAGATAGGCTCAGGCCCCTAGCGAAGTAACACCTTACTTCCTATGTGGATGATATGTGTATTTGGTGTATGGAATACAGAGCAATATGTCTAGCCCTAGTTACAAGGAAGATTGAACTTTAGCTAAGGCTAAGCTAGGGTTGAAGGTTGATGAAGCGTGGGTCGCCGATTCCTGATTGCTCTGCGCAAAGGCTCTAAAAAGTCTTCTCTTCTTCTGGTCTGGAAGTCCTCTGTCCCTCCTTGAGGAAACCTGCCCTCGGCCTTATATAGTCGAGGTAGCCTTGCCCCAAGTCGAGTCGTAGTCAGTTTAGAGTACCGGATCGTAGCCGATGAGGAGTCCATCATCGCGTGATCTTCGCAGCATATCCAAACTTCCTTGGATACTAAGCGTACTCGAGTCAGTTTCCTCGTAACAGGAAAGTGATCAAGTCTTTCCTAGTGTGGAAATATCCCCTCCGCGTATATCTTATCTCATAGGATCCAGCCCGTGATATCCGGAGTCTATGTACGTCATTAGGAAATATCCTTCGCGTATCCTGCACGTGCTCATACCTTATATTTAGATATTCGACAAAGAAGCTGTTGAATGCTAAACAAAACTTAAGGTGGAGATAGAACAACTAAAGAGAAAGTCTAATGTAATGGAGCAGAGCAGAAGTGAAGAAGATTCTGAGTTAGCAAAAAAGATTTATGAGATGAAACAAAAACTGAAAGACATAGATATATGACAAATCGTAAGATATTGAATATCTTAATAAGGTACTCATTATTAATGAGCGTAGGGAGAATGTAGAGCTGGAAGAAGCCAAAGCTAAGCTTATAGAGGTAATATAAATGTTTTCTATTATTTAATTCGACGTGGTTACTGATAATATACTAAGACATCCTTTTCACAACAATATGATCGCTTTTGTAGGGATTAAGAGATATGACTGGAAGTTGATCAGTTATTAGTGTCAAACAAATATACACTGTGCCGGAGCTATGGAACTTTAGGGAGAGCCGAAAAGCTTCAGTTGCGAAAGCTATGGCTCATATGATGGCAGACATGGAAAAGCCATAATGTCTCCTAGTCTTGATCTATCAAATAATGTTGTTTCTCAATGTATACTTGTTATTTGTGGTATCATATTTTCTCAATATTGTCACCTGAAATTATCCTTAATATTTGCTCATCTTGAATCTAATTACTTAATAGTGCCTGGCTTGTTGGAACCAAAATGTTGTCATAGAATTGAAAGCTCTGTGATCAAAAAAGTTTTTCTTCCTCTCTTGGTAGAACTTCCATGATTAGTATTTGTTATTAAAAATTTTCTTCTCCTTAGATATTTCTGCAACGACATTTACAAGACACAAGTAGTTATAGATTTTGTAATTGAATATTTAAACATCTTAGATGCTTCGAGGAAACAACTTGTCTGATCAAAATCATCTTAAAATATGAACATTTGTAGCACTTTCATCTCCTTTCTTATTCTAATGTTGATGGATTCTAAGGCAAATCCAATTCTATCAACAATTCATCTTAAAAGTTGTCATGCTCTGATTTATTTTTTACTTCATCCTTATCCCCGAATGAGAATACCATAGTCAACCTAGTTTTACTCTAGTCTTGTGCAGGAATATCATCATTTTGATGGTTCTTTATTTGATGAACTCCTTCCCTTGGGCATGAGAACCATCAAAATATGGAGTTCATCAAATAGGGAGCCATCAAATCTTTTCCTGGACAAGACCAGAATGAAAATAGGTTGCTTATGGTATTCTCATTCGGGAATGAGGATGAAGTGAAAGATAAATCAGAGCATAACAAATTTCAGGGCGAATAGTGGATGGAATTGGATTTTGCCTTGGAATCTATCAACATTAGAATAAGAAAGAATATGAAAGTGCTACAAAGGTTCATATTTTAAGACGATCCTCATCAGACAAGCTGTTGCCTCGATGCATCTCAGATGTTTAGATATTCAATTACAAAATCTATAACTGGTTGTGCCTTGTAAATATCGTTCCAGAAATATCTAAGGAGAGGAAAATTTCCAACAACAAATACTAATCATGGAAGTTCTATCAAGAGAAGTAGAAAACATATGGATCACAGATGGTTCTGTATACAAACCTTCTGTGATAGCCTATTGTCGGGACCGGATTTCCAAATCCGAAGCCTCTGTGTATAACCTGTGCTAGTCCAGGAAAAGCTAGCACACACAGTGAAACAGTGATGACAACACATCCATATCACGAATCAAATAATATCCATTAAGCAAAAGAGTATTAGCCTTATGGCCAATTATTACAAATAAGAAGCATCATAGCTAGAGTTCAATAAGAAACAGCGGAAACGAATTAACAAAAGCAAAGTAAGTAAGCCCATCCATTTGCCCAACAGTAATCGATCGGGTTCGCGCCCTAGCATTCCGGTCGCCTTCATCATAACCACAAGCGTAGAAATCGTAGTCGCCTTCACTTCGCACACTCTTCGTGGAAAGTTGGGGATGTTGCAAGGTGAGCACAAAATGTACTCCATAAGTCTTGGAAACATGATGCATGATAACTATATGCAAGGCTAAACAATTGAAGGCATAATATGGCTCTTTTAGCATAAAGCAAAGTTTATCTCAGAATACCAATAGTAATTTCATAAAGCATCATTTGAACAAAATGTAAAAGCATAGTAATTGAATTTGATATGACAATTAAAGCGTGTTCCATCTACCGACCGGCTCCATCCGCAAACCATAACCCGAGAGTTCCATCCGCTCTCGGATTCCCAAACCATCATTTTCCTTTAAAACAAAACCATAAAATCTACAATGTGCAAGCGTACTCGCCGCCCTTGACCGTGGGCACGGCTACTTAAGTAGTTTTAACTCGCAGAGTGTGTACACTTTACCCACAAGACATGATCGACTCTTGTTGCCATGCAATTAACACACTTCCTTTGGTGTGTCGGCAGAGAGATCATGACAAGGCCTTTACAATGCACAACCCCACTATTAACCTCGCCCGCTAAGGTTTCACCGTTAGGGTTCTAGCCGCCAAAGATGAAGCCCCTCTTGCGCCGCCAACATCCGCACTCTCCAACCGGCGAAGCTAATAATGAGACGCACAAATTATTTAGCCAGTCGTACCCATATAGACTTGTGGTTGTACGGTAGTGCTCGGTCCATGGTAACACACGCCGGTCCTTAATTGACTAGGCGAACATTCACATACCAAGGTCTCGTGCTTTCGCACCCGCCAAACATCCATCCGCCCGGTCTAAACCATTTCCACTTTAATTCATTTAAATCACAGCAGTAACACCAATTGCCGCAATTCCACAAATAAGTATAAACAACAATTGAAATGATTCCCATAATGGCATAATACCAAACGCTTAAGTCGGACTAAGCAATTCTACCGCTCCATGCTAATCTACTGGTTATCACCAAATAAAATAGCTAGTATATATCATCTAGGGTGTCAAAGGTTCGACATGATCAATACCAATGAGGGTATAACAAACTGAATTTAACTATACTCTAAAACTATGTTTAAAGTACATTGCATAAAAGTAAGCATGCATAATTTAAAACAATATAGGCATTTTGTAAAATTTGGGATCAATATGTTCAAGGAAGACTTGCCTTCGCTGCCTCTTGCTTTGGTTCTACCTCGATTGTTGATTCGATCGATCTTCGATCGCGTCGCCTACACGCCAAACGAGGCAAATAAATAAAACAATTTCAAATAAAATTCAAAATTGAAAATAATGGTACTGGAAGATAGATCTTGAATTTAGATGAATTTAGAATTTTGAATCACCGAATCGGAGCTCGAACGAAGGAGAACGGGCTCTGAAGATTTCCAGATCGAAAAATCGAAAAAATCGAAAGTCGACACGTGGCATCACGTGATTGGCTGGAATTTTGGAATTTCTGAAAAGAATAAAAGAAAAGATTTGCCGCCGACACGTGGGACCCACGCGTCGAGACACGGCTCACGGTGGATCGCGTCCCACCGAGGAGGGCTCGTGACGCGGCAGACGGCCGACGTGGCAAGCCACGCACGGCAAGGGTCGACGCGGCGGCCGACGCGGCAACAATGAGGCGGCCGACGCGCGCAGCGCTGAACCGAGGCGACACCGACGCGGCGTTAGCACGAAGACGAGGCGGCGCGACCGATCCGCCCGGCCCACGCGCACGCATCCACCGGCCGAGGCGGACGGACAATGGGAGGCAACGGCGACGTGGAGAGATCTGGGGCGTTTGCGGGCGATCGGACGGCCACGACTCCGCGACGGAGCGATGGCGGCGGAACGGCTCGGCGGCGGCGCGAACTCGCCGGAGGCGAAGAAGACAGCCTCGACGGCGCACAAAAACGCGATGAGGCGCGACGGGACTAGGGCAAAAGGATGCGGGGACAAAGGGGAGAACGGCGGAACCAAAACCAAGGCGGAGGCTCACCGAGAAAGAAGAAAACGGCGAGACGGCTCGACGGCGGCGCGACTTGCGAGCTCGCGGAAGAGGACGCGCGCGTCTCAGCGACGAGGAAAGGGGCGGCGGATGCGGCGCGAGGAGGCGAACCTCGGGATGGGGTCCACGAGGCTTTAAATAGCCTCGGGAGGCGGGCGCGGCACGGACGCCGAAAACGGCGCGGAGGCGGTTAGGGTTTCAAGGCAAGCGCGACGCGGCGACGTGGCAAAGATCCGAGCCGCACGCGTGGCGCGATCGAACGGCGGAGGCGAAATTTGTTGGGCATGGGAAAGCGGCAGCCGGGAAGCGGCCGAGGAGAGAGAGCGAGCGGGCCGAGCGAAGGGAGATGGGCCGGGAAAACGGGTCGGGAAAAAGGATTCGCCCGAGGAGGAATCTGAATAAAATCATTTTCCGAATTTAAGAAATTCGAACTTCAAATAAAAGCAAATAAATTCAAACAAATATCAAATAAATTCAGAAAAATCTCCAAAAATACGAAAAATTCCTTGCAGCAGAATGAACCGAGCAAAAACTGAAAATCTAATGTTTGATGGATAGATTAGCCTAATTAAATCCTTTTGTAAATAGAAAATGCATATTGTGAAATTAATTCAAAGAAATTGCAAATGGTGAATTTTGAAATTCAAACATTCTAAAATCCAATTTTGGAATGTTACAAACCTTCCTCCTTAAAAGAAATCTCGACCAGAGATTTGGACAGACTAGGAAAAAGGTTGGGGTACTCTTCTCTAAGATCTTTTCTCGCTCCCAAGTTGCTTCCTTTTCGTAATGGTTGCTCCAATCGACTTTGCAAAACTTGATTGTCCTGTTTCTTGTTCTGCGCTCTGCCTCATCCAAAATTCTGATCGGATACTCTGGGTAGGTAAGATCATCCTGTAGCTCAACATTCTCAATCTGCATTTGCTCTTCTGGAACTCTGAGACACTTCTTAAGCTGTGACACATGGAACACATTGTGCACATTTGATAACTGCGGTGGCAGCTCCAACTGATAAGCCACTTGGCCACTTCTGGCTAGGATTGGGAACGGTCCAATGAATCTTGGTGCTAACTTTCCACGAACTTGAAATCGACGCAATCCTCCGAGCGGTGAGACTTTCAAGTACACATAGTCACTGAGAGCAAAGGTTAACTCTCTCCGACGATTATCGCCGTAGCTCTTCCGCCTAGATCATACTGTTCTCAATCTTTCTTGAATCATTTTTACTTGTTCTTCGCCTTTTGCAACATATCGGGACCAAAGACTTGGCGATCTCCTCGTTTCATTCCAACAAAGAGGTGTTCGCGCACTTTCTTCCATACAAGGCTTCAAATGGCGACATCGCAAACTTGCTTGATAACTATTGTTATATGAGAATTCGTGATAAGGTAAACTTTGATCCCAACTTGCGCATTGGACAAGGCACAAGACCTTAACATATCTTCAAGGATTTGGTTTACTCGCTCGGTTGTCCATCCGTGCGAGGATGATAAGTCAGGTTGAAATTGAGTTGGTACCCAACGCTTCTTGCAACTTTTGCCGTAATCTTGAAGTAAATTGAGTGCCTCGATCTGATACAATTCTCTTTGGCACACCATGCAAACACACGATTCTTGACATATACAACTCTGCAAGTTGATCTCCCTGGTAAGTTGTTCTCACAGGAATGAAATGAGCAACTTTTGTCAATCGATCCACTACAACCCATATTGAATCATAACCTGACCTGGTTCTCGGAAGTCCTGTAATGAAATCCATTCCAATTTCTTCCCACTTCCATTCAGGCACTTTTAACGGCTGTAGCAATCCTGCAGGTCTTTGATGTTTTAATATCAACTGCTTGATCTCTTTTTGATTCGGCACATAAATACTTTTTCCAAGCCAAATAGTTCCTTCTTCATCCTCGAAAAATCCTGGGGCTTTACCTTCCTTGATTCTATCCTTGATCT
The DNA here is from genome assembly GCA_036346275.1 of Otatea glauca. Taxonomy (NCBI): domain Eukaryota; kingdom Viridiplantae; phylum Streptophyta; class Magnoliopsida; order Poales; family Poaceae; genus Otatea; species Otatea glauca. Next base: position 19,153,003 of record CM070712.1, on the reverse strand, counting down.
TAGCAGCTTCTTTATCTGACTTTTGCATCTTTTTGATCTGATCCGTCAAGGTTGGTTGAATTTCTAATGCAGCGACGAAACCCTCATCCACTAATTCCAAATTCAAACGCTGAAACTCCTCGTGAAGAGCAGGTTGACCTTCTTGAATCATCATATTATTGCAATAGCTCTTCCGGCTTAAGGCATCGGCAACTACATTAGCCTTGCCAGGATGATAATGTATTCCCACATCATAATCCTTAATTAACTCCAACCATCTTCTTTGCCTTAGGTTGAGGTCTGCTTGAGTGAAGATATACTTCAAACTCTTATGATCTGTAAAAATCTCACAACGATTCCCGATGAGATAATGCCTCCACAACTTTAGTGCATGCACAATCGCAGACCATTTCAAGTCATGGGTTGATAGTTTTCCTCATGTGGTCGCAATTGCCGTGAGGCATATGCAACTACTTTGCCTTCTTGCATCAAAACACATCCAAGACCTGTCTTGAAGCATCACGTAAAATCTCAAAGTTCTTCTCGAATATCCTAAAATGAGCATCAATGAGGTCACTTTTCTTTAATTCTTGGAAACTTTGCTCACAAGCTTGCACCATTCAAACTTCTTTTCCTTCTTTAGCAACTGGGTAAGCGGTCTTGCGATCCTTGAAAATCCTTCTATGAATCTTCGGTAGTAACCCGCTAAACCAAGAAAACTTCGATATCGTGCATCGACTTGGGTTGCCTCCAATCAAGTACACCTTTCACTTTTTCGTGGTCTCTCGAGACACCTCCAAATGAAATTATATGGCCTAAGAAAGCGACTTCTTTTAACCAAAACTCACACTTCTTCGAACTTAGCATACAAATGATGATCTCCGAGCTTTTCTAACACCATCCTCAAATGACCTTCATGTTCTACTTCATCTTTAGAATAGATCAGATATCATCTATGAATACCACCACAAACTTGTCTAGGTATTCCATAAACACTTTATTCATCAAGTTCATAAAATAAGTGGTGCATTGGTCGGACCAAATGACATAACTGTGAACTCATATAATCCATATCGGGTAGCAAAAGTCGTCTTGAATATCTTGTGACCTTATTTTCAATCGATGGTATCCAGATCAAGATCGATCTTGGAGAAAATACATGCTCCTTTCAATCGATCAAACAAGTCATCAATCACGGCAACGGTACTTGTTCTTGATTGTGACTTCATTCGTGGCTCTATAATCCACGCAAGCGCAAACTATTATCCTTCTTCTTTACAAAAGAATCGGCGCTCCCAAGGTGACGAACTTGGACGAACGATCCTTTTTCTTGCAATTCCTCAATCTGCTTTCTTCATCTCGGCGAGTTCATTGGGTGGCATGCGGTAGGGTCTCTTGGAAATTGGAGCCGCATCAGGACTAACTCTATGACGAACTCTACCTCTCGATCGGTGGCATACCGCAAATCTTCAGAAATACATCCGATATTCTTGCACCACAGGCACACTTTCCAAAGTCGATTCCTTCAAACTGTTCAAAGCGCACTTCTTACTTGCGGACTCATCAGGCATATACTCCACTCGAATGCCTTCTGAATTGGTAAGGGTGATGGCTCTACTGGCACAATCTATTTGACCCTTATACTGGGTTAACCAATCCATCCCTAGGATGACATCTATTCCTTTTGAATCCAAGATGATAAGATTCGCTAGGAATTCTACCCCATTGATTTTTATGGTTGCACTTGGGCATACTGAACTAGTTCTCAATTCTTTTCCAGGAGATTGAACTATCATAGGGCTCTTAAGGGTAAAGGTTTCCCAACCAAATTGTTCAACAAAACTCTTCGATATAAAAGAATGCGATGCTCCAGAATCAAATAATGCTGAGGCAGGTATTGAGTTAATAAGGAACTTACCCAAAACCACATCTGATGCCTCCTGAGCTTCTTCGGCGGTCACATGGTTGACACGTCCTCTTCCAGAAGGTTGCGGAGCTCTGGGCGTCTGGGGCGTTCCACGACCTTGTCCTTGCGTAGGAGCTCTGCGCACAATTGGATCCCAAGTTGAACGGCACTGGGGTCACTTGCTGACGCTTCTGAGGACAATTGCTAGCATAGTGTCCCATCCGTGACAATGGAAACACCAATCCTCGCGACATTTGAATTCCCTTTCTGCTGTTGACCACTGGCGTTGTTCTGCTGTCCTTGAGCGATTGGGCGCGGTCCAGAATTAGGAGTACGGGGTGCTCCTTGAACAGGTGTTCTGTTGGCTTGCTGAGGCTGAAAGCGCTGACGAGAACCACTCGCTCCATGCTGAGCCTGAAATGCCATTCTTCTCTTGCGGGACTCTCGCTGTTGGCGTTGAGCATCCTCTTGCACTAGTGCCTTGTTCACCATATGCTGAAAATTCGGAAAATCCAAAGCAACTAGCTGCACCTTGATGTCAGGGTCAAGTCCCTCCATGAACCTCCAGATTTTGGCACTTTCAGTTGCCACATCTTCTGGTGCATACCTCGACAATTGGGTAAACCGGTTAAGATACTCAGAAACACTCTGGTTTCCCTGATGCAGCTTGCGAAATTCTCTTTTCTTCATTTCAATTATGCCCGCAGGCACATGAGCAGTACGGAAGGCTTCAGAGAATTCCTCCCAAGTTATAGCTTGAGCATTCTGATGGGCAGCACAGAAATTATCCCACCAAGTAGCAGCTACTCCTTTTAATTGATGACTCGCGTAGAGAACCTTTTCACGGTCATCACACTGCGCTAATCGGAGCTTTTTCTACATCTCTCAACCACCATCGCCTCCAAGGGTTCACCCGCTCCCGTGAAGGTAGGCGGTCTAGTTCTCATAAACTCTCAAGCTTTGATTGGGGTGGCATCACCGTCTTTGCGGTGGTCTTTGCCGCGGATTGTTTACTATATTCGAGCAAGGGCTTGCAACAATCAAGCCGCATTGCCATCATCTGCCGGATATCTGCAATCGGGGTTGGATGGCGGCGGCGGTGGTGGCACTTGCGCTCTTGCGATCTTGAACATCCTGCCGCTCTTGTGGCTCTGCTGACCACGACCACGACCACGACCTCCAACACGACCTCCTCTACGACCAGCTCCACGACCTCTTCCTTGACCTTCCATCCAAGCAACGGCCAGAACAGTTAGCAATAGATGAGAGGAAGAGCAAAAGGTGAGAAGGCTAGGAGGTAGCCATTCCAAGACCAAACAAACTAACACTCCAAAGAAAGATGGTCGCAACACAATGCTAGCGCAAGTGTACAACACACCCCACAAACAAGCGACAAAAATCTTGAAACACTCGAACTATACGTTGCTACACTAAAAGGGATGACCTAGAGCACTAAAAACCTATCTTATATGGTAGTCTTCTCGGATATACCCTTTGACGGCTTGATCTTCTCGCTTCCTTGATCCGGATTCTTGCGTAAAACTCGAGGCTTTAAGAAGTTCCAAGAGATAAGATCAAATTAAAATTTTAAAATAATATTTTAGCAAAGGAAAGGAGTAAGAACCTAAGAATAAGATGAGATGAGATAATCTATTCACATTAATTCGTTGGTTTGATTTAGAAAATAATTTTGAAGTTCTTGCTAAGAAGACCGGACTAACTAGGGTTGCGACCTACGATGATATGGCTCGATACCACCTCTGTCGGGACCGGATTTCCAAATCAAACCCTCATGTATAACCTGTGCTAGTCCAGAAAAGCTAGCACACACAAGGAAACGATGATGACAACACATCCATATCACGAATCAAATAATATTCATTAAGCAAAAGAGTATTAGCCTTATGGCCAATTATTACAAATAAGAAGCATCATAGCTAGAGTTCAATAAGAAACAATGAAACGAATTAACAAAAGCAAAGTAAGTAAGCCCATCCATTTGCCCAACAGCAATCGATCGGGTTCGCGTCCTAGCATTCCGGTCGCCTTCATCATAACCACAAGCGTAGAAATCGTAGTCACTTCACACGCACACTCTTCTATGGAAAGTTGGGGATGTTGCAAGGGTGAGCACAAAATGTACTCCATAAGTCTTGGAAACATGATGCATGATAACTATATGCAAGGCTAAACAATTGAAGGCATAATATGGCTCTTTTAGCATAAAGCAAAGTTTATCTCAGAATACCAATAGTAATTTCATAAAGCATCATTTGAACAAAATGTAAAAGCATAGTAATTGAATTTGATATGACAATTAAAGCGAGTTCCATCTACTGACCGGCTCCATCCGCAAACCATAACCCGAGAGTTCCATCTGCTCTCAGATTCCCAAACCATCATTTTCCTTTAAAACAAAACCATAAAATCTACAATGTGCAAGCGTACCTCGCTTTGCCCTTGACCGTAGGCACGGCTACTTAAGTAGTTTTAACTCGCAGAGTGTGTACACTTTACCCACAAGACATGATCGACTCTTGTTGCCATGCAATTAACACACTTCCTTTGGTGTGTCGGCAGAGAGATCATGACAAGGCCTTTACAATGCACAACCCCACTATTAACCTCGCCCGCTAAGGTTTCACCGTTAGGGTTCTAGCCGCCAAAGATCTGAAGCCCCTCTTGCGCTGCCAACATCCGCACTCTCCAACCGGCGAAGCTAATAATGAGACGCACAAATTATTTAGCCAGTCGTACCCATATAGACTTGTGGTTGTACGGTAGTGCTCGGTCCATGGTAACACACGCCGGTCCTTAATTGACTAGGCGAAACATTCACATACCAAGGTCTCGTGCTTTACGCACCCGCCAAACATCCATCCGCCCGGTCTAAACCATTTCCACTTTAATTCATTTAAATCACAGCAGTAACACCAATTGCCGCAATTCCACAAATAAGTATAAACAACAATTGAAATGATTCCCATAATGGCATAATACCGAAACGCTTAAGCTGGACTAAGCAATTCTACCGTTCCATGCTAATCTACTGGTTATCACCAAATAAAATAGCTAGTATATATCATCTAGGGTGTCAAAGGTTCGACATGATCAATACCAATGAGGGTATAACAAACTGGAATTTAACTATACTCTAAAACTATGTTTAAAGTACATTGCATAAAAGTAAGCATGCATAATTTAAAACAATATAGGCATTTTGTAAAATTTGGGATCAATATGTTCAAGGAAGACTTGCCTTCGCTGCCTCTTGCTGGTTCTACCTCTGATTGTTGATTCGACTGATCTTCGACTGCGTCGTCTACACGCGAAACGAGGCAAATAAATAAAACAATTTCAAATAAAATTCAAAAATTGAAAATAATGGTACTGGAAGATAGATCTTGAATTTAGATGAATTTAGAATTTTGAATCACTGGAATCGGAGCTCGAACGAAGGAGAACGGGCTCCTGGAAGATTTCCAGATCAGAAAATCAGAAAAAATTAGAAAGCTGACACGTGGCATCACGTGATTGGCTGGAATTTTGGAATTTCTGGAAAAGAATAAAAAGAAAAAGATTTGCCGCTGACACGTGGGACCCACGCGTCAGAGACACGGCTCACGGTGGATCGCGTCCACCGAGGAGGCTCGGTGACGCGGCGGATCGGCCGACGTGGCAAGCCACGCGGCGGCAAGCAGACGACGCGGTCGACGAGGCAGCCAATGAGGCGGCCGACGCGGCAGCGCTGAATCGAGGCGACACCGACGCGGCGTTGGCACGAAGACGAGGCGCGCGCGCGGACCGATCCGCCCGCCCACGCGCACGCATCCACCGGCCGAGGCAGACGGACAATGCGGGAGGCACGGCGGCGTGGAGAGATCAGGGCGTTCTGGCGATCGGACGGCCACGACTCCGCGACGGAGCGATGGCGGCGAACGGCTCGGCGGCGGCGCGAACTTCGCCGGAGGCGAAGAAGACAACCTCGACGGCGCACAAAAACGCGATGAGGCGCGACGACTAGGGCAAAAGGATGCGGGACAAAGGGAGAACGGCGGAACCAAAACCAAGGCGAGGCTCACCGGAGAAAGAAGAAAACGGCGAGACGGCTCGACGGCAGCGCGACTTGCGAGCTCGCGGAAGAGGACGGCGCGCTCGAGCGACGAGGAAAGGGGCGGATGCGGCGCGAGGAGGCGAACCTCGGGATGGGGTCCACGAGGCTTTAAATAGCCTCGGGAGGCGGCGCGCAACACGGACGCCAAAAGGCGCGAGGCGGTTAGGGTTTCGGCGGCCTTGTGCGACGCGGCGACGTGGCAGCATCCGAGCCGCACGCGTGGCGCGCATCGAACGGCGGAGGCGAGCGGGCTGGCTGGGCCGCGGGAAGGCGGGCAGGCCGGGGAAGCGGGCCGAGGGAGAGGAGCGGAGCGGGCCGAGCGAAGGGAGATGGGCCGGGGAAAACGGGCCGGGGAAAAAGGATTCGGCCCGAGGAGGAATCCAGAATAAAAATCATTTTCCGAATTTAAGAAATTCCAGAACTTCAAATAAAAGCAAATAAATTCAAACAAATATCAAATAAATTCAGAAAAATCTCCAAAAATACAGAAAAATTCCTTGCAGCAGAATGAACCGAGCAAAACTGAAAATCTAATGTTTGATGGATAGATTAGCCTAATTAAATCCTTTTGTAAATAGAAAATGCATATTGTGAAATTAATTCAAAGAAATTGCAAATGGTGAATTTTGAAATTCAAACATTCTAAAATCCAATTTTTGGAATGTTACAAACCTTCCCTCCTTAAAAGAAATCTCGACCCCGAGATTTGGACAGACTAGGGAAAAAGGTTGGGGTACTCTTCTCTAAGATCTTTTTCTCGCTCTCAAGTTGCTTCCTTTTCGAATGGTTGCTCCAATCGACTTTGCAAAACTTGATTGTCCTGTTTCTTGTTCTGCGCTTCGCCTCATCCAAAATTCTGATCGGATACTCTGGGTAGGTAAGATCATCCTGTAGCTCAACATTCTCAATCTGCATTTGCTCTTCTGGAACTCTGAGACACTTCTTCAGCTGTGACACATGGAACACATTGTGCACATTTGATAACTGTGGTGGCAGCTCCAACTGATAAGCCACTTGGCCACTTCTGGCTAGGATTGGGAACGGTCCAATGAATCTTGGTGCTAACTTTCCACGAACTTGAAATCGACGCAATCCTCTGAGCGGTGAGACTTTCAAGTACACATAGTCACCAGGAGCAAAGGTTAACTCTCTCCGACGATTATCGCCAGTAGCTCTTACGCTTAGATCACACTGTTCTCAATCTTTCTTGAATCATTTTTACTTGTTCTTCGGCCTTTTGCAACATATCAGGACCAAAGACTTGGCGATCTCCTGTTTCATTCCAACAAAGAGGTGTTCTGCACTTTCTTCCATACAAGGCTTCAAATGGCGACATCTGCAAACTTGCTTGATAACTATTGTTATATGAGAATTCTGCATAAGGTAAACTTTGATCCCAACTTGCCGCATTGGACAAGGCACAAGACCTTAACATATCTTCAAGGATTTGGTTTACTCGCTTCGGTTGTCCATCCGTGCGAGGATGATAAGTCATCTTGAAATTGAGTTGGTACCCAACGCTTCTTGCAACTTTTGCGGAATCTTGAAGTAAATTGAGTGCCTCGATCGATACAATTCTCTTTGGCACACCATGCAAACACACGATTCTTGACATATACAACTCTGCAAGTTGATCTCCCTGGTAAGTTGTTCTCACAGGAATGAAATGAGCAACTTTTGTCAATCGATCCACTACAACCCATATTGAATCATAACCTGACCTGGTTCTCGGAAGTCCTGTAATGAAATCCATTCCAATTTCTTCCACTTCCATTCGTGGCACTTTTAACTACCAGTAGCAATCCTGCAGGTCTTTGATGTTTTAATATCAACTGCTTGATCTCTTTTTGATTCGGCACATAAATACTTTTTCCAAGCCAAATAGTTCCTTCTTCATCCTCGAAAAATCCTGGGGCTTTACCTTCCTTGATTCTATCCTTGATCTTAGCAGCTTCTTTATCTGACTTTTGCATCTTTTTGATCTGATCCGTCAAGGTTGGTTGAATTTCTAATGCAGCGACGAAACCCTCATCCACTCATTCCAAATTCAAATTTGAAACTCCTCGTGAAGAGCAGGTTGACCTTCTTGAATCATCATATTATTGCAATAGCTCTTCCGGCTTAAGGCATCGGCAACTACATTAGCCTTGCCAGGATGATAATGTATTCCCACATCATAATCCTTAATTAACTCCAACCATGCTGAGCCTGAAATGCCATTCTTCTCTTGCGGGACTCTCGCTGTTGGCGTTGAGCATCCTCTTGCACTAGTGCCTTGTTCACCATATGCTGAAAATTCGGAAAATCCAAAGCAACTAGCTGCACCTTGATGTCAGGGTCAAGTCCCTCCATGAACCTCCAGATTTTGGCACTTTCAGTTGCCACATCTTCTGGTGCATACCTCGACAATTGGGTAAACCGGTTAAGATACTCAGAAACACTCTGGTTTCCCTGATGCAGCTTGCGAAATTCTCTTTTCTTCATTTCAATTATGCCCGCAGGCACATGAGCAGTACGGAAGGCTTCAGAGAATTCCTCCCAAGTTATAGCTTGAGCATTCTGATGGGCAGCACAGAAATTATCCCACCAAGTAGCAGCTACTCCTTTTAATTGATGACTCGCGTAGAGAACCTTTTCACGGTCATCACACTGCGCTAACTGGAGCTTTTTCTCTACATCTCTCAACCAGTCATCTGCCTCCAAGGGTTCACCTGCTCCCGTGAAGGTAGGCGGTCTAGTTCTCATAAACTCTCAAGCTTTGATTGGGGTGGCATCACCGTCTTTGCTGGTGGTCTTTGGCCGCGGATTGTTTACTATATTACGAGCAAGGGCTTGCAACAATCAAGCCGCATTGCCATCATCTGCTTGGATATCTGCAATCGGGGTTGGATGGCGGCGGCGGTGGTGGCACTTGCGCTCTTGCGATCTTGAACATCCTGCTTTGCTCTTGTGGCTCTGCGACCACGACCACGACCACGACCTCCAACACGACCTCCTCTACGACCAGCTCCACGACCTCTTCCTTGACCTTCCATCCGAAGCAACGGCCGAGAACAGTTAGCAATAGATGAGAGGAAGAGCAAAAGGTGAGAAGGCTAGGAGGTAGCCATTCCAAGACCAAACAAACTAACACTCCAAAAGAAAGATGGTGCAACACAATGCTAGCGCAAGTGTACAACACACCCCACAAACAAGCGACAAAAATCTTGAAACACTCGAACTATACGTTGCTACACTAAAAGGGATGACCTAGAGCACTAAAACCTATCTTATATGGTAGTCTTCTCGGATATACCCTTTGACGGCTTGATCTTACGCTTCCTTGATCCGGATTCTTGCGAGAAAACTCGAGGCTTTAAGAAGTTCCAAGAGATAAGATCAAATTAAAATTTTAAAATAATATTTTAGCAAAGGAAAGGAGTAAGAACCTAAGAATAAGATGAGATGAGATAATCTATTCACATTAATTCGTTGGTTTGATTTAGAAAATAATTTTGAAGTTCTTGCTAAGAAGACCGGACTAACTAGGGTTGCGACCTACGATCGATATGGCTCGATACCACCTCTGTCGGACCGGATTTCCAAATCCAACCCTCATGTATAACCCGTGCTAGTCCAGAAAAGCTAGCACACACAAGGAAACGATGATGACAACACATCCATATCACGAATCAAATAATATTCATTAAGCAAAAGAGTATTAGCCTTATGGCCAATTATTACAAATAAGAAGCATCATAGCTAGAGTTCAATAAGAAACAGCGGAAACGAATTAACAAAAGCAAAGTAAGTAAGCCCATCCATTTGCCCAACAGGCAATCGACTGGGGTTCGCGTCCTAGCATTCCGGGTCGCCTTCATCATAACCACAAGCGTAGAAATCGTAGTCAGCTTCAGCTTCTGCACACTCTTCTATGGAAAGTTGGGGATGTTGCAAGGGTGAGCACAAAATGTACTCCGCAAGTCTTGGAAACATGATGCATGATAACTATATGCAAGGCTAAACAATTGAAGGCATAATATGGCTCTTTTAGCATAAAGCAAAGTTTATCTGTAAATACCAATAGTAATTTCATAAAGCATCATTTGAACAAAATGTAAAAGCATAGTAATTGAATTTGATATGACAATTAAAGCAGGTTCCATCTACCTGACTGGCTCCATCCGCCAAACCATAACCCGAGAGTTCCATCTGCTCTCGGATTCCCAAACCATCATTTTCCTTTAAAACAAAACCATAAAATCTACAATGTGCAAGCGTACCTCGCCTGCCCTTGACCGTGGGCACGGCTACTTAAGTAGTTTTAACTCTGCAGAGTGTGTACACTTTACCCACAAGACATGATCGACTCTTGTTGCCATGCAATTAACACACTTCCTTTGGTGTGTCGGCAGAGAGATCATGACAAGGCCTTTACAATGCACAACCCCACTATTAACCTCGCTCGCTAAGGTTTCACCGTTGTTAGGGTTCTAGGCGCCAAAGATCTGAAGCCCCTCTTGCGCTGCCAACATCCGCACTCTCCAATGGCGAAGCTAATAATGAGACGCACAAATTATTTAGCCAGTCGTACCCATATAGACTTGTGGTTGTGCGGTAGTGCTCGGTCCATGGTAACACACGCCGGTCCTTAATTGACTAGGCGAAACATTCACATACCAAGGTCTCGTGCTTTACGCACCGCCAAACATCCATCCGCCCCGGTCTAAACCATTTCCACTTTAATTCATTTAAATCACAGCAGTAACACCAATTGCCGCAATTCCACAAATAAGTATAAACAACAATTGAAATGATTCCCATAATGGCATAATACCGAAACGCTTAAGCTGGACTAAGCAATTCTACCGTTCCATGCTAATCTACTGGTTATCACCAAATAAAATAGCTAGTATATATCATCTAGGGTGTCAAAGGTTCGACATGATCAATACCAATGAGGGTATAACAAACTGGAATTTAACTATACTCTAAAACTATGTTTAAAGTACATTGCATAAAAGTAAGCATGCATAATTTAAAACAATATAGGCATTTTGTAAAATTTGGGATCAATATGTTCAAGGAAGACTTGCCTTGCGCCTCTTCTTTGGTTCTACCTCGATTGTTGATTCGATCGATCTTGATTGCGTCGTCTACACGCCAAACGAGGCAAATAAATAAAACAATTTCAAATAAAATTCAAAATTGAAAATAATTGTACTGGAAGATAGATCTTGAATTTAGATGAATTTAGAATTTTGAATCACTGGAATCGGAGCTCGAGCGAAGGAGAGCGGGCTCTGGAAGATTTCGGATCGTAAAATCGAGAAAAATTAGAAAGGCGACACGTGGCATCACGTGATTGGCTGGAATTTTGGAATTTCGGAAAAGAATAAAAGAAAAGATTTGCCGCGACACGTGGGACCCACGCGTCGAGACACGGCTCACGGTGGATCGCGTCCCACCGAGGAGGGCTCGGGTGACGCGGCGGACGGCCGACGTGGCAAGCCACGCGGCGGCAAGTCGACGCGGCGGTACGCGACGCGGCCAATGCAATGAGGCGGCCGCCGCGCGCAGCGCTGAACGGCGGCAGACACGACGCGGCGTTAGCACGAAGAACGAAGCGGCGCGCGACCGATCGCCCGGCCCACGCAGCACGCATCCACCGCCGAGGCGGTCGGACGGCGGGGAGGCAACGGCGGCGTGGAAGATCTGGGGCGTTCTGCGAGCGTCGGGCGGCCACGACTCCGCGATGGAGCGATAAGCGGCGAAACGGCTCGGCGGCGGCGCGAACTTCGCCGGGCGAAGAAGACGACCTCGGCGGCGCACAAAAACGCGATGGAGCGGCGACGACTAGGGCAAAAGGATGCGGGACAAAGGGAGAACGGCGGAACCAAAACCAAGGCGAGGCTCACCGGAGAAAGAAGAAAACAGCGAGACGGCTCGGGGCAAGCGCGACTTGGCGAGCTTCGCGGAAGAGGGCACGGCGTCTCGGCGACGAGAAAGGGGCGGCGGATGCGGCGCGAGGAGGCGAACCTCGGGATGGGGTCCACGAGGCTTTAAATAGCCTCGGGAGGCGGGCGCGGACGAGACCAAAACGGCGCGTGAGGCGGTTAGGGTTTCGGGCCTTGTGCAGCAGCGACGCGGCGACGTCGCAAAGATCCGAGCCGCACGTGGCCGCGCATCGAGCAGCGGAGGCGAAGTTTGCCGGGCCGGCCGCGGAAGGCGGGCGGCCGGGAAGCGGCCGAGGAGAGGAGCGAGCGGGCGAGCGAAGGAGATGGGCGGGAAAAGCGGGCGGGAAAAAGGATTCGGCCGAGGAGGAATCGAATAAAAATCATTTTCCGAATTTAAGAAATTCCAGAACTTCAAATAAAAGCAAATAAATTCAAACAAATATCAAATAAATTCAGAAAAATCTCCAAAAATACAGAAAAATTCCTTGCAGCGTAATGAACCGAGCAAAAACTGAAAATCTAATGTTTGATGGATAGATTCGCCTAATTAAATCCTTTTGTAAATAGAAAATGCATATTAAGCTGAAATTAATTCAAAGAAATTGCAAATGGTGAATTTTGAAATTCAAACATTCTAAAATCCAATTTTTGGAATGTTACACCTATTATCATAGACGGTTCTGTATACAAGCTATTTGTGACAGTCTATTATCACAGACAGTTTGTACCAAGAACAGTTTGCGATAGGTGTTTCATAGATGGTTTAGAAATCGTCTTTGATGCACCATATTATCATTGACACACACTACTACAGAAAGGCCTATATTAGACTCCTCATCACAAATAATTTTTCAAAAACCGTCTGTATTAAATATAATCAATACGGTTTTAGAAGAACCATTTGTGATGAGTGAATATCATAAACGGTTTTAGTGGCTAAAACTGTCTGTGATACCAATGCACATCACAGACAATTTTAACCAAAAACCGCCTGTGATGAGCCCCATACTGTTGTTCACGCCCTTTCCATCATCTTGTTGCTCCCTCTCCCTCATTCTCTTGCTCACTCTCCCAGCCGCCGCTCCCTTCTTTCCTTCTCTCCCTTGCTCCCGTCTTCCTCTCCCCCGAGCGCCACCACCCTTGACCATGCCATTGCCATCCTTCCTAGTGCCGACGCCCTCCACTGACCTCCCCCTTCCTTGCTCTCTCCCTCCCTTTCTCCCCTCTTATGCCGCCACCTCCTGGACGCTGTTCACCAGATTTGGTGGTGGTTGTGGGATCCCGCGTTGATGACTCTACGTCAGTGAGATTTCCCCACTCGGGTGGGGGGATTCGGTTGGATTTCATGGTGCTGCGCGCACGCAGGCGCAGCTAGCGATGGCCGCACCTGTGGTGAAGGCAACAATGGAGCGGCATCAGCCGATCAACTTGCAGCTTCCATGATCACCTCTAAGTTTATATGGTTTCTATAATTCTCTAAAGCAAATAGGAATCCTACTCCAATTATGACATATTTTTAAATCTAAAATGCTAAATATGAGTCACCGTATTTAACACTCACCACAAAAGTGTTCTCCATCATTGCAGCATAGGCAGCATGCCCAACGAGCATCGCCGACGTGAGCAGTGGAGACAGGCCACGGGCCGTGACCCGAGGCCTGAGAGCAAAAACCTTTGAGAAAATTAGTCCAAGAGCTGATTCATCGAGGAAATGAGCCTAACATCAGCAAGCTGGCCCGAGACTTTGGCCATGAGCTGGCTCTGCCCCAGCGCGTGAGGAAGGCGAGGATAAGGAGGAGGGCTCTCGTAGTTGGAGCCATTGCCCGTCGTCTATGAGGTAGTACTAGATTGGTCAGGTTCGGGTAGGTGTCCGTACCGTTAGCGAGGTGATACATGCTCTTGCTCCGAACTTCTGTTATCATGTCGCGGTAGACAAAATGACAAACTGATATTAGACCCTTTGGTCCTTTTGATCGTAGGATTTTCACGGTATTTTTACAGCATTCTAATCCTTAGGATATTTTTCACGTAGGAGTTGTTTCGAACATAGGAAACACTAGGTAGAATCGCGCGCGATGCTGCGCCGCGCGGAAAAATCTGGTTCGAACCGGTGTCCGTGTTGAATTTGCGGAAGAGTTTTTTTTTTTGTAAAATAACTAGACATAAACGCAATTCCAAATCTTTCGGGTCGAAAGAACCGGCGCACATGTCGAATTTACAGAACTACATTGTTATTTTTGAAAAATAACCGATAGGAGGACCTGTTCGCGATTTTAGAATCTTTCGGGTCAAAAGAACCGTGTCTGAGTCGAATTTGCAGAATTACAGGGTCCATTTTGCAAAATAATCAGTGAAAGGACTTGTTCGTGATTTCAAAATTCATAGGGTCTTTTTTGCAAAAAAAAAGGTAAAGGGACCTTTTCGCAATTACGGATTTTCCGAAGGTTTTTTTGCAAAAAATGTGACGCGGAGGCACTCCCTGCTCTCGAATTCTTCTGGACATAATAGAGGTATTATTATGTCGTCAAATTCCTATGGATGGCTTTCCTATATATGCCCCCGATTGCAACAGCCAAGTAGGTTCCTTCTACGTTCTGACGTATGTAAACACATGTGAGCTAGGTAATTGCATAAAGCACTCACTGCTCAGACAAGAGCATAGGGACTTGCTCTTTCCGCTAAGACAGCTCTTGAATCAGCGGAGAGCTATTTCTTACGGAATTCATCGACCAAAGCTCGAAAAATGCGAACCTTCTCCTTCTGATATTTTGTATAGGCTCTCATGTCCTGATAAAATTTCATTAACAAGATAAGCCCCTGAAAGTTTTGATGTATACATTGGTCCCTTATTGGAGGATGGCTGTGATGAATTTCCTCCTTCTAAAGTAGGAAGAACAAAATGAACGAACTCATCATCTTTTTCTGATCTGCGACAATAGCTCAAATCCATGGTAAGGAGCGACAAACAAGCCAAAAAAGACGCTGAATTTAAAATCATCGGATTAAACCAACCAAAAAAAAGGTGAGAATGCCTAATAATTAAGAAACTAACGATATATCTTGAGTCTTAACTGCATAAGACAAGGACTAACCTTTACCCTGTAAAATGTGGAACAGATGAACCGAATGGGCCAAGAGAAGTAGGATTCGGCCAGTAAATCAGCAGCAAATGATGGAGGAGAGCGCAATAAGCAAGTGATGGAGATGTAGCAAAGCTGATGAGCATAGGCTATATGTACCCATGTATAAATCTAAGAGAAGTGCTTCAATGCTCTCCCAAAACAAAACTGCACTAATCTAAAAGCACCTCAACTAATTAAGGCGAAGGGCAGATTAGTCATTAAGTTTCTGAGTAGGGCCCGTGGATCCGAAGCGTGGCCCCAGCCCGAGGCCCTAACCCACTGTCGCACCCTCCCCATGACCCCCTTCTGTCATAACCACTCCCGTCGCTCGCCTCCTCCTCCGCCTCCTGTAGCTCGCCTCCTCCTCCGCCCGTCTCCCTCGCCTCCCGGCGATCCCCTTTGCTCCTGTCGCCGCATCCCCCTCTGCCCTACGCCCGTCTTTTCATCCTCCTCCTCAGGATTCCCCGCGCCATCACAGCGGCTTCGGCCTCGACCTAGGAGTCCACGCTGACCAAGCCGCCTGATCCCGCGGAGATCTCGAACGGCGCAGGGGAGCCGGAGCCGGTGTCACTCGCCGCGGAGACGCCTACGCTGGCGGCAGCGGGTGTGGTGGCAGAAGGGGAGCCGACACGATCAGCGCCGTCTAAGTTTGTGGAGTCGGAATCATCCGTCGAAATCCCCTTAATCGCCCCCAGAGTACCTTTGCTTGCAGGTGAGCTTGGGGCGGTGGTGTTGTTGCACGGCTTCCCAGAGATATGGTAGTCGTGGCGCCACCAGATTGTGGCCGTGGCGGCTGCCGAGTATCGCGCCATCGCTCCAGACTGGAGAGGGTACGGGCTTTTTGGGCAGCCGCCGGAGGCGGAGGAGGTCTCGTACGACCATATTTTAGAAGATCTCATCAACATTCTCAACGCCCTCTCCATCCCGAAGGTAGCGTATCCGAAATCAATAGCTCTTTGGAGAAAATTTTCAAGTTGGTGTCAATCTCTAGGGCCTGGTTTAGAACTTCAGATAAGGCCCTTTGGTAGGGCATGCAAACAAAGGAATAATGTACCCTATAGATATTTGAAGGATTTGAAATGAATTTATTTAAACCTCGGATAATCTGTAAAATACAGAATTTATCTATGTGTGTAAAGGAGGTTTGGATTAGCTGGTTTAGTTCAGGACATGTTCACCGTCTTAAAAATCACAGAACAATGAGGCATGCCTACATGTTCATCTATCATGCTGCTTTTAAGAAGTTGTTTGACCATATGGCATCAAATCTATTGAAGTGATTCGTCAAGCTGGTACTGTAAACAAAACCAATAATGAGATCTGTAATTCATGTTGGTTATTACGAGACATTAGAGGTCTTATGAGGAGTAAGAGCTTTTTCTTCCCCATCGTTCTAATGGATGAGAATCACTTTCTCTTTCCCTAACGGAACCAGTTCATGCTTCAAAAATTGCATCAGCTGGTGCCTTGTTCTGAATCTGATAACTCCCATTTTGCTTCAAGTCAGGTATTCCTTGTGGGAAGGATTACGAGCCGTGCCGACCACGATTTTGCTCTCCATCACCCCAACCGCGTATGTGGTGTGATGTGTTTCGGCATCCCGTTTGGCCCTAGTGGACTCTCCTTCACCACCATGCCGGAAGGCTTCTACATTTTGCGTTGGCAGGTAACTTTCTGCCCTGAAATTCCCATGTCAGGAATGAGCGGTGTGTTTGCGCATCATATGACAAATAAAGCTTTGTGCTTGTAGGAACTGGAAGAGCGGAGGGCGATCTGACGTCAAGAGAGGTGTGCGCACCATCTACATTCTGTTCTCTATCAGTGAGATCCCCGTGGCAAAAGAAGATCAAGAGATTATGGACCTCACAGACTTGTCGACACTTCTTCCGGAGTGGTTCACCGAGGATGATCTTGCTGTCTATGCATCACTCTATGAGAAATCCAGTTTTCCGGTATCCGCTGAAGATGCCATACAGGTAAACATGACTTGAGTTTGTGCCAACGCAATACTACTACTTGGCTTTTTGGTGCTTGACAAAATTAATTAGGTGTATGCTGCACTTGATAGATCTATGCATAAGAGGCAGCCAATTGAAGATCCAAAATTCCAAGTCCCGGTGTTCGTCACTATGGGGGAGTAAGATTACGTCTTTAAGCTCCCTGGGGTTGAGTTTGCACCAGACCTGAAGATCACTTACATCCCTGAAGGAAGCCATTTCGTTCAGGAGCAGTTCCTAGACAAGGTCAATGAGCTCCTCATTGGCTTCCTGAAGGACCATCCTGTGGCTGCATAGATGTGGACTGAGGTATGTGACACATTGTACAGACTTTTTTTATTTCCTTGTCTTGTATTGCTGTGTTTAGTAACATCTGGTGCTCATGTTACAGGTTCTAAAGACTGGTAAAGGCTAGAAGAAGGCTCTTCCAGTGAACAAGGACAGGTTCATAAGCAAGATGTTCCTCCGAGGGGATTTAGTCATCATTGTTCTCCGGAATCCGAAATGAGTTAGAAGGTGCTTTCACCAAAAGAGTCTCTTCTGTACGATGCAATTAGTATGAATGCCAAATGGTCCTAACAGGGAGTGTAAGAGATTATTATTAAACTAGAACTAGCAGTATTGATGGTTCGGTGTTGTAGTTGGGATGTTATGAATTTACCTCATGTATCTAACTTGCACCGATATTTACTCTTTGGATCATCAATATACCCGCTTCGATATTTACTCTTTTTGTTTTGCCATTTTTTCCATGTGCATGCACTTAATCAGAGCAGTGGCACCATGCAGATTAGATTAAGTGCAACACAAAATGAGTTAACAAGTCAAACAGTATTAATGTTCATCAGCAATGCTTGACCATGATAATTAAGAATGGGATGGCTTTGCGGATTGACAATACAAGTAGTACTGTGTTTGTTTACCAATTGGCAGTACTTTACAATAATATCTGTTTCCTCTCTTCCAAGTAAAAAAATTTAGACTAGAGGTCAAGGAAGTGAGCAGCTTACATTTTTGGATTTTAAACAGACCAAAATGAAGTGTTAATAATTGAAATCATGCAGTAAATCGGTCCTTGGCAGGTCAATTAGCATTGCTCGCCTTTCAAGTACTTCATCCCTTCTTCACATTCACTTGTGCTCTCATGCTGCATGCCTTGATCTGTGACACCTTGACCGTGCTAGTGACATTGTTATACGCATACATGTGAGTACCACCATCGACGAGCGCCACCGGGTAAACTCTAGACATGATGCAGACCCTGCCACCTCCCCCGAAGCTCTCCACCATTGAATAATCAGTCGGCAAGGCAGAGATATTGCTAATAAAGCATCCAGTTGTATTTCAGAGGCAGCCTCAATATGGATGTATTGTCTTAGTAGTAATAAATTAGAAAGAACTGTGTTAGTGACTTAACTAGTGGTAGTCCGAGTTTTCATGTAGGTTGTATTACTCTTGCATAGGTATGATGGCCCCAAGTCTCTGAACACTATATCTTCTTTCTTGTTATTGCATACTGGTTATCAGTAAACGCTGGTCTCAGAGCATCACTGCCAATGGAACTTGTTCTGGAGTTAAACCTTTTAGTGTTGCTTATCCTTGCAGTATATATTGAAATATGCCTATACAACTCTGTCCATCCAGAGATCAGAGTTACCTCAGGTATAGTTTTCTTTCCTAATCATATCCACAAACTCTTCATAGTCGATTCTCCCGTCCTGTGAATTCAATGGTGACATTAAAAAAATCCATGTTAATGGCACTAATTAGTGAAAAAAATGTGCACCTTGTGTTTGTAAACTTCATCCAGTACTTCTTTAATATTGGCTTCATCTCTCATTCCATATTCTGCCATGGCTAGTTCAAGTTCATCTCTTGTTATGTATGTGCAGTTATTACTCATGTTGTCTGATTAATCTCTCTTGAACTTTTGGCTTCCATAAATGAATTTATACCAAGCAGAAAATAGTGCAAGCATAGCATAATTAAGAACAACATGACTGGTTATTAAGCTAACATAATTTTTTCTTCTAGAAATAGAAAGCTCATGATCCTGCCACTTTTAGACATAAAAAAGTTTTAGCATTGTTAATTGTATAGCTCTTCTTTTATGGTGATGCATGCAAGAGTATATTTCTTGGTTTGCAAAAT
The DNA here is from genome assembly GCA_036346275.1 of Otatea glauca. Lineage (NCBI taxonomy): Eukaryota > Viridiplantae > Streptophyta > Magnoliopsida > Poales > Poaceae > Otatea > Otatea glauca. The sequence goes on along the minus strand of CM070712.1, from coordinate 19,133,798 downwards.
TAGTTTTACCCACTGTTATCTTTATCAAAGTGCTGAAATGCCCGGAGTAAATCCTCCTCCTTTTCCAGTTTATGTTTATTCATCATTGCAGTGAGGAACTCCGTGTAATCAATGCTGCCGCTCTTGTCAACATCAACCTGCATCACAGTATGATTATTGACATCTTTTCCATGTACTAAAGTTATACTCAAGAGTGAAACAAAAATGAGTGATCTTGCTGCTTCAATACATCAAAGAAGAGCAATACTGAACAGATTTTAGTAAGAAGTTTTGGCCATGGTTGATGTGGTATTCACTCTCAAACGGTAACCTTTTCTAAGAATGTAGAAATATTCAGAAGATATGCTTCTCATATCATGCACTACCACATTATGTAAGGGGAAAACAAGCTCAAGAAAATGTTAGCCCCCTGCCTTCCTCTTTAAAATAAGGTTCATTTGTAAGTCTCCTTTTTGCTTGTAATATGGATGAGAATAAGTTACAAGGGGAATGTTGCTTTTTCAGGTCTGGAGATGCTGCAGTGAACTCCAAAAATCCCCAAGTATTTATACTTGTGACGTGTAACGACTTCCATGGAAAGATCCGTAAATTAAAGGAGAACTTCAGGTTGTGCTATTCCTCTTGCGTATACGAATATCTTGTCAACCCTGCAACTGCAAGGTTCACGGCATGTTTCTCCTTCTAATTAGTTGACAGAAATTATGTATTCAACCTAATCAATAGATCTTGAGACAAAATTGAAAAAAGGTTCAAGTAGCGAACAGACTATGGATATACATCACTCTTCAAATCTTTGAGGACATATCCTCTGCTCTCTAAGAAAGGCCATCACTCTACGAACGAACTTTTCAAGAAACATGGTTTATCTGGCTGCTTATTAATCATCTTTATTTGTTGGCGTACAACAGATTGAAGCAGGCTACAACCAACACCGCTTCTGATGGCGCCACCAGCACGACATAGCGCGGTCGTTGCGCAACAGGAGTCTCCCGTGCTGATCTCAGGCAACGAACAAAAGATCTCACATATTATACCTTATCTTTATATACGTAATACGTGCATTACTCTTTACATACCTAATCTAGCTCGGTGACGGCGCCCTCAGCAACAGCGTCAACAAGCCATCTCTGCTTCCTTCGCATCCTGGCTCGGCGACGGCCCCTTGAGCAACAGCGTCAACAAGCCATCTCTGCTTCCTTTGCATCCCGGCTCGGCGGTTGTGTCTGAAGCTACTCGGCGGACGCGTCGGCAACAACTCGGCGGCCGCGTCGGCAACAACACCATCGCATAGTAAGTCCATGTGCAAAACAAGTTTGTCTTCAGAATTTATTGCACTCTCCAAAGGATAAAAAAGGGAAGCTGTAGAGGAAAAATTGGCATGCCTGCAGATCGCTGAGTTGCCGGCCTTCTCATGTTGTGTGCAGCTTAGGCGTCTCTATCCCATTCCCCACTGGCCTTCTCATGTCGTTGACTCATGTTGTGTGTAACTTCTTGTCTCATGTTGCGTAGAGCTCCATGGCCAACAAGCTGCAACACTCCACGCTGCCGCTTCGCTGAGCCGCGCGCCATCACTGGTCGCTCATGGCCAGATCTGGGTCGGAGGTGGTCGGGTGGACGGGATAAAGAATGGGGAATTGGTGGCCAGTGGGGGGTGCGGTTAAGATCTGGTGCTGGCAGAGGGAGTCATTGAGAAAGGGGGCGGCGGGCAACGATGGTAGCGGCGCCAGTGGAGAATGGACGATGCGTTGTACGCGGGATAGAAAAATTTTGGGAGTTGGGGTAGGGATCAAGGATTCAAATTTCATTTTCGGATAAAATATCGCTCCTGGCCGGATTCCGAAATTTCGGTGAAATTCGGATATTTCGGATAAATCTCGTTCAAAATTCAAAAACAAAAATTCAAATCCGTTTTGTTTTGTACCGAGGAAAAACGAAATTCGTCGAAAAATACCGAAATTTCGGGCGAAATACCCGAAATTTTGGTATTTTTGCAATGGAAAAAAGTGGGTCAAACGATGTAAAAAAATTTTGAAATATTTTTTGAAAAAAGGCATGTTGTACCTGTTCATCCGATATGTGCTATCGAATACAACAACATCACCAAATGATTGATAGTCCATGCGGGATTGTGCGTCGCACCAAATAAGATTTTTTAGATGGCCTTCAGCATCAACTTGGTACTCATAAAAGAAATCAGGATCCTTGTCCCTCCTAGATTTCATAATTTCAAGAGCTGCATTTGCATCACCGTCCACAATTCTTGACCTCTACCTGGATGAGAAATTATATATGTCCTTCTTAACAAATCCAACCTTATCATATCCCCCATGCTTGCACTCCATGACATTCATTATGACATGCTTCCGAATGCCCATCGATTCCATCAATGTTATTTCAGATTTCTGATGATCCTTCATTTTCCTGTGAGATCGAAGAAAAGGAGTTTCATCTGGAGATGTCAAAGCGTGATTATGCACATCAACAAAATTATCCACAAACCAAACTCCACGCTCCTTATCAAGCTTGATGCTGAGTTGAGCCCTACAATTATGTCGACTCTGTGCTCTTTCCCTCCTTACCCGACCATTCATGTTATTCCATTTAGGATCTCGACTCCCGTGCTTAGAGCAAACAAAGCGTCGGTAGAAAATAGCTCCAACTTTCTTCACACGCCTCACGATATTCTTCCTAACACTAAAACCTTTCTTTCTAGCATAATTATTGTAAAAACTGTAACACTCATCTTCACTTCGAAAAGCCATCGTAACTATATTCCGATACTCATCTAGAGCCTTACTATTTTCCTCCAAGTTGCACCACATACCATGACTGCTCCTAGAATCATGAGACTCCCGGACACTGTTGCTTTCCTGTCATTAACAAAAACTTCTCTGCCCCCATCATTTATTGAAAGCAAAGTGAAGTTTATCACAACAAAAATGCAAATAGAACTCATGAACATCAAAGAGTAAGCCAATCGAACTATAGACAAAGACTAGCATGAGCATGGTAAAATAGCTCAATATAGCACATACAATGAAATGAACCAAAGTTGTTCCACCGAAACAAGTAATTCATACCACAAAATAGTAGACCATGTTGCTACATAATTCCAGCAAACAAAAGAGGCAAGTGCTGCACCATATCACAAACCATAATAGCATGCTGATTGACCAATACAGTTTTCTCTTTACTTTCATAACAAAGCTCACTCCATGACCACTACTAACGGGATTATAAAATATAGAGTACACTGGCAGAATCACACCGACAGAAAGTTAAATTGAACTAGTAGTAGTGTAGTAGTCACTACTTGCTTTCCACATGGCACAAGGATATCGTTCAAAACAATCTTTTGCTTCTAACTAGATGAAAACATTACAACACTATATGCCAATTTCAGATCATAAAAAAATTACCTCCATATGTCTGTTGTTGTACTCACTATTGCATCCATCTTCAGTGGAACAGTTGTGTTCCACTGTCGGTGCAAAGGCATCCTCTGTGTTGGATAAACTATCGGTGAATGAGTCGTATGAAGAACCATCGCCATAATCACTATCATCTCCAACGCTCGTGGTAACAAATTCGTCCATCCTATGAAATAAACATGTTACAATTTTCCATCATACTAAGATCTCTTGCTCATTAAAACTTAGTACTGACTACCTAAGGAATAAAAATTTACCTCTAGTGTTCAATCCAATAGTAGTCACACACAGTCTCCTACCTCTTTTATATGCCCTGGGTTATCGAACTACCTTCCAGTAAAAGACATCACATTACTAGAGCACTAGGTACCCCATGATAGCAACACAAACAAAATAAATAATGGAATGCTCAAATCGTGGTAACCACTTTGTATTCAGGAAAAAGCACTTCAATAAAAACCAAAATACAGCGCAGCAAGGTAGACACCTAGCAACTAGCGTTACCACCTTTTGATTCATTGTTCTAACAAGCATAATATTACTTAACAGGAAATCTACTCCTGCTAATTTTGCAAAAGAAAAATGGAATCCTCATTACCTATGGATATAAAATATCATAGGCAATCAATCAAAGCAAAGCAAAACAACTAAGTCGGACAAGCAAAGGCCCAATCTAACAAACAATGGTTAGTTAGAACCATCATCAACCAACCAACCAACCATGATCAGGGACAATAAAAAGGGTTTTCATTCTTAAAAATTAATCTATAGCTATCTTGCACACCAAAAATAGCTGATAAAGGAAAACATCCTACAAAAGAAATTTCCTTCTGCGAGCTAAGAAATGAAGAATCCTAGATAATTTCGAGTAAACATACAATATTTCCATTTAACACAATTCAGCTGTAGCATTCACAAAAGGGGGGTCGCAATTGTTAGAAGTAGCACAGCTAGAGAGTTCATAACCATGTTCAGTTTGCTCATTACATTCTGATATAATACTAGCCCGTTATGGTCCTTAAGATTATATACGCAAATCGACCACAAGCAATTTTTCAAAGGTAAATCTGGAGGAAAAAACAAAGACCTAGGAGTGCAAGCCTTGGGTTCCTCTTATCCAAGATATCCAAACTATGAAATTATCAGTAGCACAGAAAGAGCAATACACGTTAAAAAAACTATTCTGTAGAGTTTTCCTTTCACAAATTCACCTTGCAGCGATGTTTTTTGAAAACCTGTCCAACAAAGGTGTTCCTTTTAGTAATTTCTATCTATTCCATAGCACAAATTCTTGTTTATATAGACAGAAATGTTAACTTTCATAAAGCATAAATATTTCACTGCTCACCAATTCCATTTGAAATATAAGATTAGGGTGGTAGGATTATCCATCAAGAGTCCATATAAAATGCCATTACGCCCTCAGTTCTCCAGGTCTAGGAAAATAATCTCCAACCAAACATACAATGTCCAATAAGAGAGGTGCTTCCATGCTTTTTCTTTTGACAGTTGCACAAATATTAAAGCATAAATGTATGGTAGATGGTGATTACTTACCCCTTCGCTTGCTTCAAGATTTGTGCAACCTGTATTGGAAGGAAAAGCATTGCTCGTCCAATAATTGTACCTCTTAAAAGAGCTATGAGATACTTGATTTCTTGCATTCATCTAACCTGACTCTAGCTAATCATGATAATAAGACTCGATTATTGCAATGAAACATGAAAACTTTCAAAGGGAAAAAAGGCAACAAACCTTATATGCTGCAGCGCTGGTACTTAACATGTATACAGTAGTCAAAGCTGAGAAAGAATATATGGATTTGAGGCTGCACAGTTTCTGTGTAATCGTCCAATTGGAAGGACACACGGGACAAAGATTAATTAACAAAAAGAACTGAACTCACTTTGCAACGCCACGAGCTGCGCTGGTCTAATCCTCGCCACGAATCTGCTGGTGACGATCATGAGACTTTATATCAACACAAATTACGGGCGGAGGAGGAGGATGCGAGGGGACCTTGGGGAGGCGAGGACATCGGTTGGAGGAATAGGCGAGCAACGGGCAGAGGAGGAAGATGCGAGGACGTCGGGCGGAGGAGGAGGCGAGCGACGGGTGACGAAGATGCGAGGTCGTCGGGCGGATGATGGGAGGCGAGCGGTTACAGACAAGAGAACAGTGGGGAGGACGAGTGGCGATGCACGTAGGGCAGAGAAGGAGGCAAAGACGGAGGTACGACGGAGGAGGATGCGGCGACGGTAGGCGAACAGCGGCCGAGCGTTGGAGTAGTAGTTACGACAACAAAGGGGATCGCGGGAACGCGAGGACGTCGGGCGGAGGAGGAGGCGAGCTACGGGAGGCGGAGGAGGATGTGAGGACGTCGGGCGGAGGAAGAGGCGAGCGACGGGAGGCGAGTGGTACGGGAGGTGCGGGGAGGCGATGACGGCGGGCGAAGGAGCAGGAGAGCTACGGGAGGAGGAAGACGCGAGGACGACGGGCGGAGGACGGGAGGCGACTGGTTACAGAGAAGGGGATCGTGGGTCGGGCGAGACGTTGGGTTCGGGCCCTCGGGCTGTGATTCGGATCCACGGGCCCTACTCAGAAACTTAATGACTAATCTGCCCTTCGCCTTAATTAGTAGAAGTGCTTTTAGATTAGTGCAGTTTTGTGTTGGGAGAGCATTGAAGCACTTCTCTAAATCTAATGCTTAACGACTACGGAGTATGAACGCACTTCAAGCGCTTAAATTGGCTAAAGCTATCTCCTTTCAAAAAGAAAAAGAAAAAGAAAAGGCTAAGGCTAGATTTCAAAAAGTAAACTTAAAAAAATGTTTGAAGTAAGTGTAAGTGTACCAAACAGTGTTGCAATTCCAATGGTTTTGTTTCCTATGGGACTTAAAAAACATGACATTCTAATCTTGCTTTTTTTTTTCTATTCTTGCATTCCAAATAGACCAATGGAAAACCTACTATCACTAGTTCACTACTGCTATTATACGCTGCTGCTGAACAGTGAGGATGATGTGGCTTCACAATTCTGTTTTTACATGCTCACATGTTTCTTATTCAGGATTAGAATAAGGAGGCATTAAGTGAGGTCAGACCTCTGAACAGTGCAACACTGTACTTGATAGCAACAATGCTGGCGTCGATTGTGGTGTACTGATGGTCTATCCAGTCATCATCTCTTTAAGGATCCAAAATTTTTGTTACTCAGTTCTGGAAGAACTGCCCTTGTTGATTCTTTTGTTGATCTAACCTGGCCAACAAGTTTGTTAGATATTGCTCGTTGGAGTATTACATGCAGTCATTAAATGTTCCTAATGTGTCATCAATTGTATCTCTATGTGATATGGAAAGAAACAAGAACGACGAAGAGAAGGAAAATGGGAACGAAGGACATGCACCTAATGAGTTATCACACCGGTTTCACCATCTTGTCCAATGCTTTAACAGCGTCCATCTGAATTTCAAGAATTATACTCCCTTCTTCAAACTTGCAAAGTTACAAGGGCAACTACATTGAAGACAAACTCGAGGAGTCTATTTGTTAACAAACTTCTGTTGAACGATGAAACAATGCAAATCTTGTCAATTTGGTACAAATTGGTGACACGTATGACATAATGTTTGCTCCAACCTTGTATGGACATAGAATCAAGACAAATTGAAACTTGTTCTTTATGTTGCAGGCCGACAATCTACTGCAAACATGAAGAAAATGTTATATGAACTAAGAATCGCAAGGAAATGGATGCCATCTTCCCATTCTATTGCATCATTGTGGGACAATACCAAGCCACATTCAAGAGGCTTGTAGTGTTTCAGACATCCAGACGGATTAAAAACTTCATCTCTCAAATATCAACAAGGTTATTATTCATATGGTGAGATAAACTAAACAGGAACATTAAAATGTTTTACGTTTTTAATTATAAGGAAATCTGCACATAAGTAACCAGACTACCATTTTTTATTCCAAATCTCATCCTAATGTCAGTGGTTTCTAAACAAGGGAAAGCCTACACGCAAATACTGTTCCACGCATCCAGCATAGTCCCAAGAAACCCTAACCTTTTTGGCACAAGTCAGCATTAGTTCCCTTCTGGTGCTTTACATCTTGTTTCCTCCCAAAGCAAACAAGGATTGTGAAGAATATACATGGCCATATAAATCAGCATATCTGGGCATTGTATCGCCAACTAAGCCATCAGCAGAAATGTGGTATTTCACCAGCTAAACTGTTGCTAGATATTTCAGCTAGATAATCCATCCTCCTCAGTCCTTTCACAAATGTTCTTGTTAATCATGCATCGCAACAGCATCATCAGTGGTCTAATATTTCATATAGCAATTCTGTAGACCATTCATTAAGGCGATTGAAATTCACATCTTCAATAATACAGTTCAGCCACTTAACAAATGCTTCTTGAAATCCCATAGATAAGAGATCGACATGTCTCACTGCTTGGGACAAAACCCAGTTTTAACATCCTGTCCTGCAATGCTAATGACTCTGCGGTGCTCCTGGTCTCACAGTAAGCTCTCATCAGAGCATTGTAGCTCTCATTGCAACAGATTTGGAAATCGAGAACAAAAGCCTTCAGGATCAATTCTGCTCTATAAAGAGCTCCTTCCTTGCTGAACCCACAAACCAAGGCTGCACAAATAGCATCGTTTGGCTGGAGACCTAACTCAATCATCTCCACCATAGCCGACTCACCATCTGAGCTCCTTCCCAACTTGCAAAAACAGGTTATGAGTGTCCGGTAAGTATCAAAGTCTGGTCTCACTTCTCTAGAGCTCATCTCAACCTTGACATCTAAAGCCTCATCCACACTGTCACATTGGCACAAGCAGTCTACAATCATATTGTACATCTCCAAGCTAGGACTATGCCCATCCTCTATCATCCACTGCAACAAACCCCTGGCAGCATGAGGACGCATATCCTCGCACAATGCACAAATCAAGCAATTGTAACTCTCCAATGGGATGACAACACCATATTTCCTTATTGGTGACACCATATTCAAGCAAGTGAGCAGCTTCCCAACTTTTACATGACTCTCAATTACAACCCTGAGAGCAAATCCTTCCAATGAGAGCCCACTCCCCACCATCTCCATCAGTAGCAACCTTGCCTCCCTCACTCTCCCCTCATTACAGTACCCTGCGATAAGAACGCTATAAGCGACAGCATCAGGGCTTAATCCACTCTGCACCATCCTGTCAAACATCCGCCGAGCATCACCTATCCTCCCAGACTTGCACAGCCCGTCCATCAAAACAGTATGTGAAACCAAGTCCGGCTGAACGCCCCTGTGCGGCATTACGTCGAACAGGTGCAGCGCATCCTGCAGCCTCCCCCTGCGGCAGTACCCAGCGAGAAGCGTATTGTACGTGACCACGTCCGGCTCGAACCCCTGCTCCTCCAGCTGCTCCAGGAACCCCTGCGCGCGCTCGGCATCCTCCCCGCGGCACAGCGCAGCGACGAGGATGTTGAACGTGCGCGCGTTGGGCCGCACCCCGGAGCGCCCCATGGCGGCACGCGCGGCCCACAGTTCATCGAACCGACCTACGCGCGAGAGCGCGGCGAGGAGGGCGTTGAAGGCGGCGGCGTCGGGCGGGACGCCAGCAGCGGCCGCGCGGAGGGCGGCTCGGAGCGCGTCGCGGAGGCGGTCGTGGCGGAGTAGGGCCTTGACGAGGAGGCCCGGGAGGGAGGGGTGGAGCGCGGTGGCGGAGGAGAGGAGTAGCGTGGGGAGCGCGTCGTGGTCTGGGTGTAGGCGGAGGAGGTGGGAGAGCGCGTCGAGCGCGTGGGAGAAGAAGCGGGAGGAGGCGAGGGAGTGCGCGACGAAGGCGAGGTGGGGAGGCGACGGCTGGAGCGGGAGCGGGAGCGCGAGGAGGAAGCGGAAGGTGGGGAGCGGGTGGGAGTGGCCGGCGCGGAGCACGACGGAGGTGAGCTCGTCGTGGCCAAGGTAGGGGAGCAGGCGGGAGAGGTCGAGGGGCTCGGCCGCGTCGGCGTCGGTGGAAGCGGTGAGGTGGGTGGCGACGAGATCGACGACGGCGACGTGGGGGTTCAGGGCGCGCGGGAGGAGGGAGGTCAGGGTGCTCGACGGAATGCGCGACACGGCCTTGGACATAGCGAGGCGCATGGGCAGTGTCTGGGACTTCGGGTTCGTGCCACTGCACCACGGTCCACGGGCCACTTCAAAGCGAAACCTCCAAATCCCCCAATGACATGCGGGGCCGACACGTCAGTCTCCGTGCCTAAACCCCATTCTTCTGCGGTTGCCTCTTCCCGTGCTCCTTCGCCTCTCGAGACAGAGAGAAAGAGAAGGAGAGATGAGCCTGCAGATTCTGGCGCGATCGGGCGGCCTCCGCCGCCTCCTCCTTCAGGGGGGCCTCCCGCGCCTCTACTCCACCGGCGACCGCCGCCGCCAGATGATCCGTGGAGCGCGGGAGGAGGACGAGGACGAGGCCTTCCTCCGCACCCTCAACTTCGGCGCCGACCCCGAGAACAACCCCCCGCCCCCGCCGCCGAGATGCGCGGGAGGAGCCCCTGAATCCTCCTCCTCCGCTGCCGCCTTCCCCAACGACATCCTCCGATGCGCCGCCCGGAAGCAGCAGCAGCAGCAGCGCCCTGAAGGGAGCGCGCAGAAAGCCATCGGGCAGTCGCTGCTGGAGAAGCTTAAGCTGGGGGATGCCGCTTCTTCGGGAAACAGCGGCGAGCGGCCGCAGCCAGAGCACGAGCCGCCGCAGCCGCAGCAGCCGGAGGACGTGGACGAGATCTTCCGGAAGATGAAGGAGACGGGGCTGATACCGAACGCCGTGGCCATGCTGGACGGGCTCTGCAAGAACGGGCTGGTGCAGGAGGCCATGAAGCTGTTCGGCCTGATGCGTGAGAAGGGCTCCATCCCGGAGGTCGTCATCTACACCGCCGTCGTGGAGGCCTTCTGCAAGGCAGCCAAGCTTGATGACGCCGTGAGGATCTTCAGGAAGATGCAGGGGAATGGGGTCATTCCGAACGCCTTCAGCTACTGGTTGCTGATACAGGGGCTGTGCAAGGGGGGCATGCTGGATGATGCGGTTGAGTTCTGTGTGGAGATGTTTGAGGCTGGTCATTCGCCGAATGCCGCGACGTTCGTGGGCTTGGTTGATGCAGTATGCAATACGAAGGGGGTGGAGAAGGGTGAGAAGCTTGTGAGGAGCTTCCAGGACAGGAATTTTACCATCGATGAGAAGTCCATCAGGGAGCACTTGGACAAGAAAGGGCCATTCTCACTGGTTGTTTGGGATGTGATCTTTGGGAAGAAGAAATCAGGCCGGCCTTTTTGATCTAAGTAGTATGTTGACATCCTCATCGTTTTGTTTGGCATCACTAGTGATGATTTTTCAATAGTTAATGTGCTTATGTGGTTAAATCAAAATGGCTAGCATGTTGTTCTATATGGCATCCATCATTGTGGAGATCTGTATATCCCTTTGTTTACATGCAATTCACCACCATTTACTAAAATACTCCCATGAATACATGCGTGCTTCTTAGAGCCAATTGATTTGTCATATTTTTGCTAATTCAAGCTATTGAGTTGCTATTAGAGCCACATTTTGACGACTGTCAATTTTCATGCATGATGGACGAACATGAAAGAACTTGTAGGAACTAGTTTGGTCTGAGTTGTAGCTAGATTGCTAACCATTAGGTGAAGGAGGTGCTTGAGCTGGCATGTTGGACAAACTTGAAAGTACTAATAGGAACTAGGGTGGTTCTGAATTCTACCAAGATTGCTAACAATAAGGTGACGAAGGTGGCTCCTGTGATGTTTAGAAGGAACTTCAAATCTTAACATCCCCCCTCCAGCCAGATCCTGCGGTGATGGGTAGTCCTCACTGATCTGCTCACTAGTGTATCTTATTATCCATTAGTAAGTTCCACATATAGTAAGTTATCGAAACTCTAGATTATTTTATTTACTATGGGAGAAGCCGAGAAGGAATATCTTGAACTGAGGAATTACTGTCTTGTTTTCCCTGAGTGTATAATTTCTGATCCTTTCGTGTGTCTATTTATGATTGCGCAAAGGAAAATAGGGAAGTTTCCTACCTCTTTAGGTAGCTAAAATTGATTTAATCTATTTATTCTCTAGCGATGGAATCATATATCTTTAATAGGAGAATTTGATTTGAGCCAAAAGTTGTAACAGAAGTCTCTTCACAATGGTGAAATATCAACAAAGAGTTCTCGGCTTGGAAGTTTTAACAGAAGTCCCCTTGATGTCTTTTGGAGGAAAATACCCACCAATACAGCAAATTGGTGGAAATTCCTACATAAAACCTCTAATGTACCATTTTAGTAAAAAGAGTTTCCACTAAAACATGTTAACAAGTTTCGGTAGCAGTTTATTAATATATTAAGTTTTATCTAGCTGTCCATCTTAGCACAAATTCTTTACCATGTTATCAACTCATTAGTCACATGAAAAAAAATGACCTAATTAGACAATCCTGAGTAACCTAGGGGCTCCAATAAAAAAAGTTAGAATGGTTTAATTGCACAAATTATATGATAATGTGGGCTTGATTGCACATAGTTCACGACTTCATGGGCTTATAGTGCAATTTTTCATTCTTTAAAACTATGTTAGTTAAATTTATACTTCATCCAATAAAAAACGTTAAATTTATAAGCAGAAAATGCAAGACACGTGGAGAATATAGGCAAATACATCCTCTGGATATTTACGCTAATAAGTGGCACCAGTAAAAGAATATTTGTTTTCTCTTGTCTTGGTTATCTTATCAACCTCTCAGACTAACCTAAGTTGAGATGTTTTAGCTGTGAAGGTTTATGAACAAGTTCCTGTTTGTCACTTGTAAAATATCAGCTATCATTTCATACATATCATGAAAGAAGACCTTTGCATTACAAAAATCAATTTCACGTGAGTGCTGAAAATTGGATATTCCATTTTATAAATTTTGAATGGCGTGTCAGCTTTTTTCTTCTTCTGAATATTCTATTTGATTAGTCGACCCTAATGGTGCCCAATACCTGTTATCACTGTCTGATTTTTAATGGGGAACAGCTGGCTTGTTTTTATAAAAAAAAGTATTGTAAGAACTGTAGTTTGAAAATTCCTCCACTTCATCCCCTCCCCTCCTTTTTTTTCCCCGCTTAAAATTTGTTATTCCTTTTGCAAGTTGGAGCTTCCCTCCCACCACTGGAACAAAGCATTATGCTTTCCCAACTTTCAGCTGATGAGCTCTTTAACAATTGTAGTAAGAATCCATAAAAAAATATAGTGAGAAGAAAGATATCGTTCATTGGAGAACTCCCATTTGTTCGTTAAATAAATTCTTATATTTCTAATGATAATTTAATTCCCACTCATTCTATTGTATATAATGTGCAAGCATAGTGCCAATACTAGTCAGTAAGAGAAAAGGCAGGTCCATTGATGTGCTAATTAGGTCTTAGCACATGCTTCTTTCTTTTAATAATTGCATGGGTTGAGTGATTTCGAGAAACTAATTTCTGAATCTTGACTGTTGTAAATTTAGTGATGATTAATTAGTTGTTGCCGCCACCCATTTTTATTGATCTATCGAAAATAGCACAACCGGAAGTAGGAAGAGCCAGTTAAACACATTGGCTTTGGATTTATGTGCAGAGCTAAAATTGATTATGAGTGACGGGCTTTGTACTGCTAGCCTATTAGGCCCCAGAGATATTATGCTAGGATGATTTTGAATTTTTGGGCAACAGCACTATTTAACTTGTGTATGTGGCTGCAAATTTAGTCAGGAGAAGTGCTCCATTTGAACTAGAAAACTTTTAAAAGCTTGATTTATCATTACTTAGTACTGTACCACTAACCACATTGCTTTAGGATTTGTGCAGTTTAATTTTTAAATAGCATGAAAGCTCTGCTCCGGATTCAGTGCTGTTTAGATGGCAATAGACGAAAGGTATGCTAGCATTACTTCTCCTTTTATCACTTCACTCTTTGTCTGCAAGTGCTACCCTTTTCCTTTTCCACGTTTAGTCAATTAGTCCATTGAATGTCACTCTGCCACTGATCCCTCCACCCTCCACATAGCTGTATTTGTTTTTTTACTGTTGCTAATAAAAGACCTCCTTCTAACAGATAAACCATCCTTTTAGAAATATATAACCTAAAATGACTCATTGAGCAATATTCACCATATGGTTGATATGGTCGAAAGTTGGAGCTATTGAAACCATTTTTTCCCTGAGAAATATAAATACGCTTTAGTTTTTCAGTAAACAGCTGGTGGTTCGTTTGACACGAATTATAGGAACAGCGGTTACCTGAAATTAGTTTCTAATTGTGCAGAATAAATTTACTTAAATATATGATATGATGTTTTTAAAAAATGGCGAATAAATGTTGAAGTTTGCCATTTTATTTTGTCTACTATGTTTGAGAAAATCTAATGTAATTCTTGTTACCTTCATCTGGAAGTCAAGTACTCTGTTTAATGATTTTATTTGAACTAGATCCTAGCACTTTGAAGTTCCTACATTCTTTTCTGTGAGACATGAACACCCTTGAAATAAATAGTACTGCTAGTGCACATGACTTTGCATTTGTGCCGGGGCAATATTCTAGTGCTGGCTAATGGATGCTTCAAATCTAGATAGACATGCCTTTGAAAAGTAGATGCCTCATGCTTTCTATTCAATATTCAGGCACATTTGCCGGATATATATAGTTCGTTGCAAAAATAGGTGTCTCAAGCCGTGTAAATTCTATTGTGCAAAGCATACATACAGCCAACTTGTTAGACCTACTGAACTTTAGCTATCTTCTTTGTAACCATGATTAAAGCAAGCGACTTGTGTGGTCACTACATAGTAAAATATAATTTGCTTAAGTGGATACCTACAAGGTCATATCTGAACTAACCCTATGAAGGTTTGATGGTAAAGCATCCTGATGTGCAAGTAGAAGTATTTAAGCAATCATCTTTGAAGTTCTAACAACCAAGAGTAATGGGCAACACAACATGGTGTTTCATTTCTCATAAGGTTTATCTATGGAGTAATGCAGATGCTGACCAAAGTTGCTTTTCGCCAAGGCACAGGTACATCTGTTCTTGTTTTATATAGGCATGTAACAGTGTGGTGACCCGCATAATTAGCTCCGGGTAACGATAGTCACACTGCTATTACTCTGAGTTAATTACGTGAATCTTGGCATACTAGCTAATCAAAATATTGAGAGCACTCGATATTTCATCAGTTAGTACGCCGTGTTCAGAGTGTTGCAGCAGAACAATAATTAGAGACTGAATGTAAATATATTACAAACCAAGCCACACAAGGCTATATGTCCATTACATAGATATACTGATCCTTGTACAACAAAAGGATATAATATGTATACTATTACACCAAAAAAGTGACGAAGCCGATGCACCGGTACTCATCCCCTCTATTCCTCCTAGTAGAACTCAGCCGTCTCGTCAACCCATCCAAAAGCTTGAGCACCGGGGCCATTCTCTAGAAAAGGGGGATTTAGCAAGAGTGAGTACAAAAGTACTTAGCAAGCATTATTAGCAAATACAAAAAATGATTTTCTCTCAAACCAACCAATTCCAACTAATACTCACCTTCCCTCAACATCCACTTTTACAGAAATTAGATTTTTGGTTTTCTTTAAGGGTTGTTTATTTTAAAATTCAAAACCAGCTACTAGCACTCGTATATGAGGCAGACTTAGCTTCCGTAGCCTCTAATCTAGGAAACAGGCATGAATTTATGATTTTTAACCCTGCGCAGGTTCGTACCACTTTATCCATAACGGCCTCCACATGAGAGGCTCCATAACGTTTATCGCTAACCCAGCATTAGATCTCCAACCTTGGTAGCCGACGAGTAGTGGTGTCCTTGACTATTCCTCACATACCCTCAGCGTACCAGTTGTACTCTGCTACCGCAGTAGCGCTGATACTCCCCTAGGCTATAAATATAGCGCCTGATCAATCGCAGCTGACATCGTGTCCGTCACTGGGACTCCCGGCATACCCAGCTTCACACCCCTAGTTAACTACATAACCACCAATGTGGAGATCATAATACTTTCATAGGACAACATTTTCTGACAGCGATTTATCTTGCTATGGTTGATACTGAATACGGCTCATTGCCCAAGTGTAGTTGATTGACTTTAAATTATAGCCTATGTAGAGGGCCCCATCGGCTATTCCCTTCTCATCGACACCCTCTACCCACTACCCACCATAAATATTTCTAATACAAATTCACGACTCCATTCGTGGACGCTAAACTCCAACTCACCCATTTCCAAAACCACATCACAAATTCATCATTTCATTCTTTCTCAAAACCACATCCCATTTCCATCATTCACATCCGAATCACATTCAATTCGAAAGTAAATTTTTGATGCAGTGATGATATGCTTACTATAAGAAACATTGGAAATCATTTAATAAGAAATGATCAGTGAACCTTGCCTGGTATAAAAGTGGAAGGATCGTCCTTGCCCGTATACTGGATCTGGTTGGCTGGGATGCTCAGGTCTAGCCCTGAAAGCATACAACATTAACTAGGGCAATTGATGTGAATAATTTATTTTAGCGTCCAACCAATTTCTGATCTGTCGTACATATTTTATCTTGGCACTATTTAATTAATATCATGCTCGCAATTTTTAAGCGACCCGCAAGTTGATTACAGAAACCAACGCGGTTCGCCGCAACGGATTATTTTTCCTACCCTTTTACCCTCACTTTTTCTCTCTTCTTTTCTCTCTTCCCTTTTTCTCCCTCTTTTCTCTTTCTTTTTCTTTCTTTTTTCTTTCCTCTCTTTTCTTTCCTGTCTTTTTCTTTTCTTGCCTCGGCTACTCCATCTCCCTGCCGACTGCTCCTGCGCCTCCTCCCCTCTTTCCATTCCATCCAGTTGCAGCTTCTTCCTCACTCTCCTCTACTCCTCTCCTCCCCTCAACAGCTCCTCCCCTCGCGGCCTGCTCCCTGGCCGAGGTTGGCTTGGCTGCACGGCTTCTCCCCGCACGACGACCTCGGCCTGCGCCTCCGGCCCGCACGGCTTGGCGCCGGCCCTACCCCGCCGCCTCCTCTACTCTTCCTCCTGCGCATCCTCTCCATCGGCCAGCTCCTCTGCGCACGACGCCGACTTCGGCTTCTCCCCTACGGATCGCCTCGGTCCGGAGCTGGCTGTTGGTTGGGCTCACTCAGCTGGCAATGCACTGGCTTTATTTACCTCTCTTGTGGTCAAAAGGCCACCTTGCCCTTGGGCTTTTACTGATGGTTATTGGCTCTAAGGGCTCTACGGTCATTTTCTCGCTTAAAACATTAACGGTACCTGCAACCGTACTAGGTAAGCTAATAAACGCCGAATGATGAACCTGAGGTGCGCAAAATGGAGAAGTGGTTCTAGAACCTAGAAATCAAGCACGTATCCAGGAAGGACAACTCCAGTGCCGACCTCTTGTCCAAGCTCGGGTCATCTGGTGGCGAAATTCCATCAGATGTTATCCTCGAGACCTTGGCGGCACCCTCTGGTGCCAACCGAGAAGGCTCGGTCGCCCTCCTCGAGAGTGTTCCCTCGTGGACAGAGCCAATTGCCAAGTTCCTCGGCCGGGGTGAGCACCCGGACGACCCGGTCGAGAGAAGCAGGATCAGGCGCCGAACGGGCTCATACAAGCTCGCTAATGGGCAGCTCTATCGTCGGGGCACCTCGGGTGTTCTGTCGAAGTGCGTTACCCTGGAGGAAGGTAAGTACGTGCTCAACGATATCCATTCGGATTTCTGCGGTGCGCATTCCTCTTTCAGGACCATGGTCGGCAAGGAGTTCCGCATGGGATTTTATTGGTCGACAGCGCTGCAGGACGCTCCAAACATCATCCACACCTGCCGAGCCTGCCAGTTCCATGCCCGAAAATTACACCAGCCGGCCTACGCCCTCCAAACCATACCACTCGCCTGGTCGTTCTCGACTTAGGGTCTTGACATCCTCGGCCCTTTCCCTCAGGCGATCGAGGGGAAGAAATTCCTGTTTGTCGCCATCGACACCTTCACCAAGTGGATCGAAGCTGAAGCGGTCTCGGCCATCACCGCCCGAGCCGCCGTGAAGTTTTTTCACTCGCTTGTGGTTACGAGGTATGGAGTCCCGTGCAGAATCATCACCGACAACGGGTCGCAGTTCACCAGCGAGCTATTCCAAGAATACTGCGAAGACATGGGCACCAAGGTCTGCTACGCCTCGGTGGGGCACCCCCAGAGCAACGGAGCGGTCGAACGCGCCAACAGACAGATCTTCCAGGGCATCAAAAGGCGAGTCTTCGATGAGCTCAAGCAGCACGGCCGGGCTTGGGTGGATGAGCTTTCCACCGTCCTATGGTCCGTTCGCGCCACATCCAGCCGAGCGACGGGGGCTACCCCTTTCCAGCTCGTGTTCGGTGCTGAAGCCGTCCTGCCCGCTGAGGTAACGTTGGGTTCCGCTAGGGTCAGCTTGGTCGACCAAGTTGACTTCGAGCAAGAGCGGTCCCTCGACCTTGCTCTAGCGGAAGAAGGAGCCGTGCACTGCTGCGATCGGCGCACTACCTGCAGGCGCTTCGCAGACATGCGACTCGATCGGTTCGACCTAGGGAGCTCCGAGTTGGGGATCTGGCCCTAAGACGAGTTCAGGGCTCGACCAACACCAACATCAGATCGCACGGGAGTTTACCGGCTGGTGATGCCCAACGGCAGAGAGCTTGCAAACTCGTGGAACATCGACCAGCTCCGAAAATTTTATGTGTAACACTCTTACCTTAATTCACAATAAAATGTTCTTTATTATCCATGGTTATGCCCCTTTACATTTCCTTACATCTCCTGTGCCTCAGACCTGAGCTTTGCGATCTTGTGGTTCACCTCCAGGGGTTACGCCAGCAGTAAGCCGATCCGTATCGCATCACGGCTTCCCCCTGTAGCAGGACTTGAACCAGAGACCACGCTCGAGTTCAGCGCGTGCTTTGTGCACAGGTCGGGCTTGAGTACTAACGAGCCCAACTTGTGCACGTTAAGATCCCTCGTGCGCTCGAGTTCGCCCTCGAGTGATTCCGAGCACAACCTCGCAAGAGGCGTGTCTTTAGTTACTAAATGACTTCGCCTTAAGTCTTTCACAGACCTCCCTACCAGGTCGGAGACGCTAACCAGCCCCGCAGGTCGAAGACTGAGATAAAGTGTTCGACGCTACGACCTATTTATCCCACAGACTGCGCCTAAGGCTGACGCTGCTTGACCTCGACCACAGCGAGGGCTGGATAAGGGAGTACTACATTACACCCCGAAAAACTTTTTCTCGACCAAAAACTTTTATTGATTACGTTATATTTACAAGAAGGCTTATATTTACAAAGAGACACAGGCATTTCTGTGTCTCGACCTATTTCTTGTCTACAGGCCCGCCATGTTGCGGGCGAGCTTCTCCTGCTCGAGCTCGGCAACCTTTGCCCTCAGCATGGAGAGCTCGCCTTGCAGACGGTGCGCCTCGGCTGCGGAGCTGGCGGCCCGGTTGCGCTCGTCTTGGAGTTGGGCCAAGGCGCTTTTTCTCGTCCTGGTCGCCCGCCCCAATTTCTCCTTGAGCTCGGCGACCTTCATCTCGAGCTCGGCGAAGGCCTTCGCTGGGGTAGCAGCTTGCTTCGCGACCTGCTTCCACACCTCCTCGCCTTCGCACGCGCAGCTTCAAGGGCCTTGGCCGCCTTCACGCGCTCGGCCTCGAGGGTCTTGGCCGCCTTCACGCGCTGGACTTCGATGCCGCCTCGGCAGCCTTCTCGCACTCGGTGGCAGTGGCTTGGGCAAGCTCAGCGGCGTGGGCCGTCGTCCTCTGCTCCGCCTCCTCCTGCTCGATCAGCAAGGTCTTCTCGAGGCGGGTGATGTAGGCCTCTCGCTTCGACACCACGTCAAGGACCGCCTTTAGCTCGGCGGTGTGCCCGTGAAGGCCTTAGAGCCCCTGGGCGATTAGGCTCACCGCCTGCGAAAATCAAGGGAAGTCATGCGATAATTAGGAAGACAGATGGGTACGAGCTTACTCACCTGACTGAGCCAGTCCTCGAACTCACGACAGTGAGGCTTGACGGCCCTGTCGCCCAGTTCAGCCGCCTCCAGCTCCCCGCGGCCCCCTGCTGAGGACGAGGCGGATACATTAGCTCCCTCCGGCGCGGACTCGATCCCGCCTGTCGAAGCTTCGACCCGGGCCTCCCCGACCGGCCTGGGCCTCAGCTCGATTGTGGAGACCAAGATCCTCTGAGGAAGGCAACGATTTGGGATTTAAAGGACCTGATCGTCGAAGCTAGCGCCGTGAGTTACTCCCCCAATTTGTGCCGTGAGTTACTCCCTCAATTTGTCCGCCCAAAGACCGCGGCGCCAAAGTCCGATCGTTTTCGGGCTTGACTGCACCATGGACCTCCGGGCGGTCTAGACCCGGGCTCGAGCTTGAGCATTTCCAAGCCCGGTCGGGGAGCTATCCCCTTCTCCAGGTCATCAGACTCAAGGTCATCCCGAGCTTCAGGATCACTGCTTGAGCCTCGGGGGCTAGCTATCGGGGACTGGTTACCTCGCACAGACAATGGCCCGCTGGGTTCGAGCTCACTCGACCAAGGACCCAGCTTGCCATTGAGGTCGGGCTCGGAGGACTTGATTGCATTGCAGAAACCGGCGGTTACTGAGTGAAGGAGGGGTCTTAAAAGGTTGAGTTAAGGCGAATGTGGGCGACGGTTTTCAGCACTGTTACCGCCATACTTCATTGCGCATCACGTCCGGATCTAGAGCCACGCACCCGAGAATCTCGCCCGGCCGTTTTCTGTAACGGACTAAACAGTAGAGGTATAAGGACCTTCCCCCTGCGCGGGAGAAGGCAGGACAGACATCACACTCAAGCTGGTGCTTGCTCGAGCTCGAGCGCCCCCTGTATTAAACAACAGTGCATCATCTTCCACCTTCCGCCTCCGGGTAAGACTGGAGTAGAGCTATTTACCCTTGCTAGGGGCTCGAACCAGTATAATCCATCCTGTCAGTCTCCCACTTTCTCTCTCTTCTCTCGAAGCGACGACCGTGAGAGCATCTAGGCTCCCTATTTGTATAAATTATGCTTATTATATAGGTTTTGGTGTTGATGACTAAAAAGGATACTCAGTGAAAACCAACAATAGTCATATTTGATGATCAAGGCTAAGGTGTTTTTCTAATTTTGGCTTGGGAGTTGATTCGAGTCATATAGTTAAAATCACCGTACTATTAAGAGGGATTATACATAAGAAATGATCTTGGTTCATATGCAAAATCACTAAGATTACTTGGAGAATAGGACTTTTCATATTTCTCACTCAAAAAACCAAAAGCTCTATCTTAGCCAAAACAATTCTCTCTCGACCAAACCTCTTTTACTCAGGCGCTCAAAGATCCTAAGTTCAAACTCTAACCGAGCGTATATCATGTACGCCGGACCAATATTTTCGGTTTGGCGCTAAGAACCTCCTTCACCGAGCGTATTCTATGTACGTCGGACCGATTTTTGATGGTCCAACGTTAAGAATTCTTCTTTGATTCTTTTCAACCAAGTATAACTGTCTTCGTCGGACCAATCTGAATTCTTTCTTTAATTTAGTCCGGCATAAGTTATATTTCCTCTACATAAAATTCTAAGTCTGTGTTAAAATTTATTTTGAACCAGAAATACAAAGTCTGATGCAGACCAGAATTCTATGTGTACGCCAGACCAACTTTTTCGGTCCGGCGCGAACATGTTTCACTCAGATAAAACCAGCCATTTTTCTATGTACGCCGGACCAACTTTTTCGGTCCGGCGCAAACTCTATTTACTGTAACTCAAAAGAAACATATCATGTGTACGCCAGACCAATTTTTTCGGTCCGGCGCGAACATGTTTCACTCAGATAAAACCAGCCATTTTCCTATGTACGCCGGACCAACTTTTTCGGTCCGGCGCAAACTCTAGTTGCTGGAACTCAAAATAAACATATCATGTGTACGTCGGACCAATTTTTCAGTCCGACGCAAGCATTTTCTTGCAGGTATCAAAGCTAAACAATGCATGTGTACGGCAGACCAATATTTTCGGTCCGACGTAAAAGGGTCTATCTGAGTTCAACAAAGCTTCTCTATCCTATGTACCCCGGACCAAAATTTTTGGTCTGGCGTGTGTGTAGTTTGACTTATGGTTCATACACCATAGAACTCTTGCAAAAGGGTAGCAGTTGACCTACCCCATCTAACCTACCAACCCCCAACGGGCAAATGGCAGGTGTAACAGTTATTTCTGTTCATGATCTATATATAGAATGCATGGGTTCACAAACAAGAAATATAGAGCTTTGCACATTCGCATCTTTGATATCCTGAACATCTTTGACATCATTCAAATCCTATACAACTCTTGATCTTCAGAATTCCTGAGTTTCATTTTCATCAAGAGTTTGAGCTTCAACTCAGAAATCACAAACATTCATTCTGAACATTTAGAGTACTTGCTCCAAGCTAAGTTTAGTTTGCATCTAGCTACTGAACCAATAGACAGGGCTTGTGGACAGTCTATTACTCTTGGAACTAGCTGTTCCTAGACGGTTGGAGAAGTTACTGGTGCGACCTATCCAACAGTGATTGTGGAAGGCCACCATTGCGTTGAAAGGTTGACTCACCTCATTGGAGTAGTGAAAGAGTCAAGATAGTGAAAAACCAAAAGCTATTGAGATTGGTTGTTTGGTGGAGCAATACTTCTGAGGAAGTGCTCTAACGGGGACGCAGGAGTGATCTCTGAACCTCGGTGGAAAATCTTAGATTTCTTTTGTTTTTGTTTATCATTGCTTATATTCTCTTATTGTTTCTCATTCGAAATTTCCTTCCATACAAAGTTTTCTTTAACAAGTGTTGTGCTGGACTTTTATACTAATTGCTTCTGTTTCTATTTTTTTATTGAGAAAAGTTTTTCATAATAATTAAAAAGTTTTA
Source organism: Otatea glauca (assembly GCA_036346275.1). Lineage (NCBI taxonomy): Eukaryota > Viridiplantae > Streptophyta > Magnoliopsida > Poales > Poaceae > Otatea > Otatea glauca. The sequence goes on along the minus strand of CM070712.1, from coordinate 19,111,348 downwards.
AAGTTGCCTATTCACCCCCTTCTAGGCCAACTTGCTCCTTACAAGTGGTATCAGAGCAAGGTTACCCTTTTAAAAGCTTAACAGCTTGGGTAAAATGGCCGAGGGTATAGGGTCAGCTACAGTAAGTGTAGGAAGGGTTCCTGTTTTTGATGGCACAAATTATGCTTATTGGAAAATTAGAATGAGGTGTTATCTTGAGGCCGTGAGTTATGATGTGTGAAGGGTTACAGAAAGACCTTTGCCTCCACGGGTCATACCAGAAGGGCAATCCTCATCATCAGAACCTACACCTGGAGAGATAAGGAATTTGCAATTTGATGCTCAGGCTAGAAATGCTATCTTTTCATGCCTTAGTGTTGAAGTTTTTGATAGAGTCAGTAATTTGTCAACTGCCTATGATATATGGACGACTCTTCAAGAAATTCATGAGGGTACCTCTGATGTAAAAGAGGAAAAATATTTTGTTGTCAGAGAAAAATTTGATCAGTTCAAAATGCTCCCTCATGAAAATGCTAATGATATGTTCTCTAGATTAAACCCCATTATAAATGAGCTTAAGGGTCTAGTAACTAAAATTGATGATGTTGAAGTATGCAGGAAAATGATCAGGGTTCTACCTCGAGCCTATCACAGTCTAATCACTTATCTATCAAATAGTGGTGATCTGAAGAAGCTCACACCCACTGAACTTTTGAGCAAAATATCAGCTCATGAGCTTACCTTGGGTGATGAAGTTGAGATCAAGAAGAAATCAATTGCACTCAAGGCCAAGGAAAAAGTTCAAGATTCTTCTGATGATGATGAAGAAGAAGATACATCCTATGAAGAGGATGAAGATGTAAGAAAATTGGTATTACTCATGAGGTCAGCAAACAAAATCATGAGAATGGTAAATGCCAAAGGTAAATCCTTTAATCACTTCTAAAAAAGAAACCCTTTCTCTAACATTGTCTGCTTTGAGTGCAATGAGAAAGGACACATAACTGCCCGATGCCCTAACAAAAGCAACAAAAAGGGCAAGAGCAAAAACAAAGATGACAATGATGAAGAAAAGGCTCAGGGAAGCTATAAGAGAAGTTATCACAAGAAGAGTTACTCCAAGAAACATTGGAGAAAAGGGAAGAAGGAGGCACACATTGGTGAATGGATCATTGATGAAGAAAATTCAAGCGAAGAATCCTCCTCCTCAGATGAAGAAGAGCCAAGGCCCAAGGGACTAGCAGGGCTTGCTTTGGATGAATCTACACCACCTTCACGTTCCTTACCTTTGTGCCTAATGGCCAAAAATGATGAAGAGAAGGTAAATGATTCACCTTCGTATGAAGAGCTTGTAGAGATTATTAAGGAACTTAATAATGCTTTATATGTTAAATCTGCTAAAGACAAAGCTCTTAAGAAAAATAATATCAGTTTGATAAATAAAGTTGATACTCTTGAATCTGACTTTAAGATCATGCATGAAAAATATGATGTGATGCAAATTAGTCAAAACGAGCTTTTAGATAAACATGAGAAACTTTCACATGCTCATTCTGTACTAAATTCCGATCATACTTTTCTTATTAATTCTCATGAATCTTTGAAAACCACTCATATACAACTTGTTAAAGATCATGATGAATTACTTAACAAATACGATGAGCTAGAAATTGATAATTAAATGCAAGGCAGCAAATCTGACAATATTTCTTCTCGCAATATTTCAATCAGTTGTGACTTGCTATCTAATAATATAATTACTCCTAGCTCACCTAGCATGTGCAATGAAAACTGCAAAAATGCCTTGTATGCTAAAGAGCTCATGACAGAAAACAATGAGCTAAAATCCAAGGTAGCAAAATTTGACAAAGGATTAAAAAAATGTTTTCTTGGTAGTGCTACTCTTGATAAGATTCTTGGAGAGCAAAAGGTTGTTCTGGGTAAAAAGGGATTAGGTTATAAAACCAAATCTGTGCTCAAAAGGAATGAACAGCCAAAACTGTCGGGACCCGAATCTGCAAATCCGGACCCTCTGTGTATTCTCATGCGATCCAGATCACGCTTAGCACACATCATACAGGGTTGCACATCACGCACATTCACAAGGATATAAGAATAAATAGTGCAAACATGTATATAAAACGAGTTGTACAACCTTATGGTCTCCTTACAGATAAATCGACCACGCAGGCTTACATTATTCAAAACAAAGAAATAGCAATGAACATAAAAAGTCGTGTAACCATCCATCTTGCCACAAGCAACCGATCGGCTTGCCCCTAGTTGCTCGTGTCCTCGACGTACTCCTCCTCCCATACTGGTGTAGTCTCCTCCACTGATGTTGGGGTTGATAAGCAAGGTGGGGTGAGCACACAAGGCACTCAACAAGTAATGCACAATGCAAAGACTATTACTATATGCAAAGCTTATTCCAATGGATTGGCTTAAATGATCCTTTTGCATCAAGCAGCATTTTTAAACTAGTACCTTGTTTAGACTAAAGCAGTGAAACAGATATAAGTAATACTAATTTCAAATGGTTTTTCTTCGAAGATTCTCGGCACACAGCCTTATTAGTTCATTTCCAACACTGGCACACAGCCATCCTTCCATGTTTTGTTTATGAAAACTACCCTTGATTGTAATCCCCGAGCAATGCTCAATACCGTGAGCACGGCTATTCAATAGTTTTGACACTCTGCGGAGGTTGTACACTTTACCCACAAGATCTGACCGCTCACCACACAGTGATTGTCCGCAACAAAGCTTTTCAGAACTTCTACCTTAACCAAAGAACCTCTCGGTGTGCCTTTACTATCACTTCCCTCACACAGAGCAAGTATAGGACCGGCCAATCACCGTTGGATGGGCACCAAGCCGTAGCACAGTACGCTCCCCATACTGATACACCCCCGTGTCTCGTCACCCCGAGGTATCGGAGGAAAGATATCGAACCCTAGTCAACTAGGTCTGTCCCATGTCGGACATGTGGTTGTACGGTGACTCGGATCAAAGGCTTGCAAGGTGAAGTCCTTAATCGACCAAGGCAAGACTTTCAACACTCAACATGGCACACACCCAATGTGGCACAGACTCACATCACTCAACAACCCAATGCCACACAGCCCACTGCACACACACCTCTTGCCACTTGCCCCAGCCTAAATCATTTTCCACCCAGCTTGATTATTGTGCAACACATGCCAAGAATAACTCAATATCGATGCGGAACCACACAGTTCTTTGTACCTCAATCTCAACATGTGGCATCATCACACCACTTTTCAAAATACATTCAATATGTCTTTAATCAATATTGTAGCATTTTTCCGAAAGATCATTCATGATTCGCAAGGCTAAGCATCTACTCACGGTCTAGCCTCCCGTGTTGGCACAATATTAACATCCAACTAATATAATCGAACTTAGGGTGACAATGATCTAGGCATACAATTAATAATTCAAGGTGGCATAACAAAATGGGTTGATTAACTACATTATCCCAAATTAATTTAAATTCATTTTAAATAATTAGCATGCATAGTTTCAAAGCATAAATTACATTTTAAAATCTGGGATCAAAATGATCAAAGCATCACTTGCCTTCAAAGAGTTGCTGGTCGTGTTCAAAGCTTGGTCTTGAGCGACGAATTCTTCCTCGAAACTTCGGCAAATTTACGTCTCACGCTGTATAAACAAAGCATACAATAAATAGCCAATACAGAAGACTATATGTCCTCAAGAATTCAAATAAAATTCACCAATAAATAGCTCACAATTTTATGAATTTTTAGAAATTTGAATCACCCAAATCCGAGTTAAAATGCAAAAGTTATAGTCATTTGAAGTTTGAATGAAATCAAAATACGTAAATTAAGAAAATCCGATTTTTCCAAATTATTGTTATACTTGAAATTCACATTTATGACGTCAGCATGCCTCATGATGACGTCAGCACCGAAATGAATTTCCGCCAAAATATTTTATATATGAAAATATTTATGGCGTCGGCGATAGCGTCGGCCACGACACGCGGCACGCCTGAGGTCGCCACGTCGCTCCGGGTCTATGGACCGAGTCTACGGGTTGGCTCGGTCTCACGTGGGCTTGGTTCACGTAAGCGGTCAGCCACGCGGCAAAATCCGCACCGTTCGCTAAAACCGACGGTCGATCCTCACGCGCGCCGCAAGACCGAGATGCGCGACACGCGTCGCGCATCCGGTGATCACCTAAATCCAACGGTTGGATTCCGCACCGACGCGGCGACGCCGATTCCCGCGCGCCACGCGCGTCGCGCATCGAGCGGTGCCCTCGGATCTAACGGCGGCACCACACCGCCATCTGCGGCGCCTCGGTTTACTCGTAGCCACGCGCACGATCGCGGCGGCGCGCCCAGCAACGGCGGATCGGTCTGCGCTCGGTCAAACGCCCACGCGTCGGACGCGATTTGGCGAGGGTACGGTGCCATCTCCGCCGCTCGTTCAAATCGAACAGCGCGGATCCTTAGGGCAAAACCAGATCCAATCTCTACCGCTCGATCTAATCCAACGGTCCACGGTACGAGCATTTCGCTCATGGTGCGGCGTGGTTCAATCCTACGCGTCCACTATCGATCCAGCGGTTAAGACAAAAACATATCGCAGACATTAGATCTAATCCAAGCCGTTCGTTCTAGATCTAACTTACGATTCAATCTAAACATCTACGAGATGGAGGCTCGTGGACTCACGAACCGAACGATGCAAATCGGACGGTCGGCGTGATCGACGAGGTTGACGGCGCGCGGAAGCGAAGGTTGCCGAGCTGGGAAGATGACCTCGGCGGCGGCTGCGGGCTTCTCGGCGAGAAGAAGTGGTCCACTCGATCGTCTTGCTTCGGTGAACTTCGAACGGGCCGAGCACGCGGAAAGCGACGGACGGCGGCGAGAGGAAGCAAAACAACGGCGGCACAAGGACGCAACTCTGGCGAGCTTCGTCTGGCGCTAGAGAGGGTCTCGGCGTGCGTGCGAGGAGACAAAAGACGCGCGAAAGGAGCTCTGCCGGACGCTACTCGGTGCACTTAAAGGGGCCTCGGCGTGCGCGCTCTGAGCGGCGAACGAGCGGGAACGGTCGGCGGCATTAGCTCCGTGATCTCGCGAAGACGACCGACGTGGCGCAATCCAGCGCGTCCGTCGGCGCGATCGATCCGGCTCACGCGTCGGGCGACGTGGCACACGCACAGCGTCGATCCGGATCGAACGGCTTGGTGGCGGCGCTAGGGTTTCGGCGCGGATGGGCCGGCGACGCGCACAGTAATGGGCTCGGCCCATTACTGTTCATAGCCACTTTTAAAACCTTTTTCAATAAAAATAATTCTAGAAATTCACTTAAATCATTTGGGGCTTTTAAAATAGCAGAAAAATTCTAGAAAAATTCGAAAAATACTTTGAGATATTTGGAACTCAAATAAAATATTTTCAATAAAACTTTGCTAGAACTTTTCCATTATTTAATTGTTTTCAAGGAAGGCTAGTTTTGAGTAATTCCAAATAAATTTCAATAAATTCCCAAAATTCACAAAATCAAAAATACTCTCAAAATTTAAATTAGAGCAAAAATTAGGGTGTTACAAACCTCCCCCCCTTAACAGAATCTCGTCCCCGAGATTCAGGGCTGTCTATAGAAACAGGTTAGGGAACTCCTTCTTCAGATCTTCTTCACGTTCCCACGTTGCTTCACTTTCCGAATGGTTGCTCCACTGAACTCTGCAGAAACGCGTTGACTTGTTCCTTGTCTCTCTGTCCATTACGTCCAGAATCTTCATTGGATGTTCTTTGTAAGTCAGATCTTCTTGCAGCTCAATTGCCTCCAAAGGTGTTTGCTCTTCCGGTACTCGAAGACACTTCTTCAGTTGAGACACATGGAATACGTCATGCACTCCTGCCAAAGACTGCGGTAACTCCAATTGATACGCAACTTCACCTCTACGGCTCAAGATTTTGAATGGTCCGACATATCTGGGTGCGAGCTTCCCTTTTGCATGGAACCTTCTGACTCCTTTGAGTGGTGTTACTCTAAGATACACAAAATCTTCGGGTTCAAAGCTTAGTTCCCTGCGACGGTTGTCAGCATAACTCTTTTGCCTGGATTGTGCAATCTTCAATCTTTCCCTGACCAGGGTGATCTGTGCTTCCGCTTCCTGAAGAATGTCTGGTCCGAAAACATGTCGTTCGCCTGTCTCATTCCAATTCAATGGTGTTCGACAGGACCTACCATACAGAGCTTCAAATGGAGACATTTGTAAGCTCGCTTGATAACTGTTATTATAGCTGAACTCAGCATAAGGCAAACACTTGTCCCATGAAGTGGAATATGCTAAGGCACATGCCCTCAACATATCTTCCAATATCTGATTGACTCTCTCAGTTTGTCCATCTGTCTGCGGATGGTATGCTGTACTGAAGTTCAAACGAGTCCCCATTGCTTCATGAAGCTTACCCTAACTGGAGGTAAATTGGGTACCTCATCCGACACTATCTTTTTCGGCACTCCATGTAAACAGACAATTCTGGACATATAAAGTTCTGCTAACCGGTCTCCGGAATAAGTGGTCTTTACTGGTATGAAATGTGCCACCTTAGTTAAACGATCTACTATGACCCATATGGAATCATATCCACTTTGCGTTCTGGGCAATCCGGTTATAAAATCCATACCAATTTCCTCCCATTTCCATTCAGGTATCTTTAAGGGTTGTAATAGCCTGCTTGTCTTTGGTGCATAGCTTTGACCCTTTGGCATATGTCACATAATGCAACGTATTCGCGACTTCGTTTCATGCTTGGCCACCAAAATTTTTCCTTCAAATCTTGATACATTTTCGCACTTCTGGATGAATTGAGTACTTGGAGTCATGGGCCTCTCCAAAATTAATCGCTTCAACTCCTTTTGTTCGGCACACAAATGCGCCCTTTGAACCACATAGTACCTTGTTCATCCAGTTTAAAATCTTTTGCTTTGCCTTCATCCATTTTGCCCTTAATTCTTTTGATCTTATCATCATCTTTCTGCCCTTCCCTGATCTGATCTTCCAGGGTAGGTCTTACTTCAAAGTTACTAGGAATCCTTTTGGTACCATTTCCAATTCTAGTTTCGAAATCCTACACACTCGCTCGACTTGTTTCCAACGACATATTTACATGTGGTTCTTTACTGCTCAAGGCGTCTGCCACCACGTTGGCTTTCCCCGGGTGGTAGTGAATTCCCACATTATAATCCTTGATTAACTCTAACCATCTTCTTTGCCTCATATTTAGGTCAGCTTGTGTGAAAATATACTTAAGGCTTTTATGATCAGTATATACTTCACATCTATTTCCGATGAGATTATGACGCCATATTTTTAGTGCATGCACTACTGGCAGCCTAATTCTAAATCATGAGTCGGATAGTTCTCCTCATGTGGTCTCAATTGCCTCGATGCATAGGCAATTACCTTCCTATTTTGCATCAACACGCATCCCAATCCCCGACGCGATGCATCACAATAAATGTCAAAGTCTTGGTGAGCGTCGGTAAAACTAATACAGTGCGATGTTAACCTCCTTTTCAATTCCCGAAAACTCTTCTCACACTCGGTGTCCATAAAATTTCTTTTCTTTTTCAACAATTGCGTGAGAGGTCTCGCAATCGTAGAGAATCCTTCAATGAATCGACGGTAATACCCGCCATTCCAAGGAAACTACGGATTTGGGTTACCGTCTTGGTGCTTCCCAATGTAAAACCGTTTCCACTTTCTTTGGATCTCTGACAACTCCTTCTGCTGTCATTATGTGTCCAAGAAATTCCACCTTATCTTTCCGTAAATCACATTTGCTAAATTTACAAACAAGCGTTGTTCCCTCAACTTTTCAAGGACTAGCCTCAAGTGCTCGGCGTGCTCTTCTCTCGTCTTGGAATAGATAAGGATGTCATCTATGAATACGACGACGAACTTATCCAAGTTTTCCATAAAACCTTATTCATTAAGTTCATGAAATATCTTTGGTGCATTTGTCGGACCAAAAGACATCACTTTGTAAACTCGTAGTGTCCATATCTTGACGAAAATGCATCTTGAATATCCTCGATCGGATCTTCACCGATGGTATCCTCGATCGAAGATCAATTTTGGAGAATACTCTGCTCCTCTCAAGCTCGTCAAACAAATCATCGATCCCGGTAGCGGATACTTATTCTTTATCGTCACATCATTGAGTGCACGATAGTCTATACACATCCCGAAACTTCCGTCCTTCTTCTTAACGAATAAGGCAGGTGCTCCCCATGGCGATGAACTAGGTCTTATAAATCCCTTTTCCAGCCAGTTCTTCAATTTGCTTCTTCATTTCCACCAATTCCTCTGTGGACATCCTGTAAGGTCTCTTAGCTATTGGGCTGTCCTCGAACTAGTTCTATCACGAACTCGATATCTCTATCTGGCGGCATTCGAGTAAATCTTACGGGAAAACATCCGGATATTCATTGACTATGGAGACTTCCTCTAAGTCGATAGCCTTCATCTTGTTGACCATCAATTGTCCATCTTGTCTCGGTTTCGCTTCAAACTCAATTTTCTTTCCATCCGGGCTCTCGACCGATATGACTCTTTTCCGCAGTCCAATCTCGCCTTGTGATCGATTAACCAATCCATTCCGTGATAACATCCAAGGTTTGGGTATTAAGGACGATTAAGTTCGCTAGGAACTCAACTCCATTAATTATTATTCCTACCCGAACATCCTACTTTAGATCGGAGTTCGATCCGAGATGGACTATGAGCACACATTTAAGATTCACTATTTCCATATCATTTTGAACAGCAAAATCTCGGAAATAAAAGAATGCGAAGCTCGGAATCAAATAAAGCGATGGTGATGCGAGTTTACTAGAACTTACCCGATTACAACGTCCGAGGCGTTCGGACTTCATCTGCTGTGATGTGGTTGACTCGCCTCGTGCGGTTCCTTGGGATGGAGTCGCTTCTTTGTTGATGCCCGCGGTTCATGATTAGTGCGGAGTCCTTGCGGTGTGTTCCCCAAGTTAAAGCGAACCGGTGACACCTCCTTCTTAGGGCGATTGTTGGCAAAATGCCCCATTTCATTGCAATGATAGCAACGTCTTCCCACGGCTGAGAGGTTCCTCCATCTGCGCCATAGTTCTGGTGAGTCTGAACATTTTGACCCATCGGCGATTTGCGGCGGTGGTGCTCATCATTGCCTCTAGGCCGGTACCAATGAGCTGTTGGGGTGCCGTCCTCTGCCTCTCGCCCCGACGACCTCCTTGTTGCGCCATTCTGCGCTTCTGTTGTCATCCAACTCTCGGCGCTTGTCCTCTAAGATCGGGGCTTTGTTAACTAACTCTTGAAAGTCGTGGAATGTGTGGGTGATCGGTCCCCACTGCAACCCTCGCATTCAATCCCTTCATGAAGCGGGATTATGCGGCCTTATCCGTAGCCACATCCTGCAGTGCGTAGCGTGCGGTTAGGTGAACTTGTTCGTGTCGGCCAGATCGGCCGCTTTGCTTGAGCTTGAACTCCTCCTTTTAAGATCCATGATACCCTCGGGTACATGGTGCTGACGGAAGGCCGAGGTGAACTCCTCCCATGTGATACTCGCGGGTCCTCATGAGTCGCGCGAAGTTTTCCCACCATTCTGCGCGGTCCCTTCGAGTTGATGAGAGGCATAGAGTACCCTCTCATGTCCTACACATTGGGTAATGTGCGGCTTCCTTTCAATTGTCCTTAGCCAATCGTCCGCCTCCGATGGATTGGCGTTGCACGAGAAGGTAGGTGGGCGGGTTCTCATAAACTCCGACAACCGTGAGTAGGGGTGTGGTCCATGGTTGCCCCTGGTTGAACATTCGCAGCAGCTTGATTGGATATCTGCCGCATGGTTTGAACCATCGTGGTCATGAGTTGAGTGCAGGCTGTCAAAAGGCTCCTGTGTTACGCATATCGACCTGCGGTGGTTGAGGAATCGGCTCTTCATTCTGGTTGTCCGTCTGGTTAGCTCCACTTCCACTGGCTCCAACATTTCCACGAGTCCTCACCATCTGTTGCAAGCTTCCATGGTTAAGAAAAGAAGAAAGCATAGACGAGTAAAAGAACTTATGTGGGGGAAACAGGTGTAACTTAAATTATTTAGCCACTTTATTGATATAATATAAAGCAGTATGGTTGCTCACAAGTGCCTAAGGGCAATGCAACACATACGTGACACTCATAACCAATAAGCAAACATAGGAATCCAAGACAACTCACACCTAAGGGTGACTCAAGCAAAGCAAAGCGACTCGGATATTCGAGTCTCGACACTACACTCTACTACACTCGATCACTCATCGAGCCAACCCGGCCGCGCTTCCCGGGCGTGCCGTGAGTCTTTGCGGCATTGAGGCGAATCGTCTGACTGACCTCTGCGGCGGGTGCAAAAGACCCCATCGACTCTGCTGGTCCCGGCCGCTGCTCCTGCTTCGGCGCCTCTGCTCCGGCTCCTCGGATCTGGATCATGTAACTCGGGGCTGGTTCGGGCTCGGGTCCATATAGAGCCATCTCCAACTCCTGGATCTTACGTATGGCATGAGCTAAGTTCTCCGGTGTTGGGTTCTTGCCTCTATAACCTCGTCGCGGGTCCTCTGCGGCTCTGGGTATCTCGTCCAAGGCGTCCTCTGGCGATGGCGTATCTCGCCAGTGGGTGATCGTGGCGTCCTCCTCCACGAGCTCCATCCTGTTGTATCGGTATCGCGACGGATGGTGGCGGAAGGCGGTGCCCTCTAACTCTGCGAGTAAGTGCGGGCAATTTGCCGCATCGCTCGACGCGACGTCTCACGAATCCGGCCTCGAAAGAAGACCTCTGGCGGTGATGTAGATAGGACGACTCGCCTCGTCCTCTCCCGAGCATACTGCGTGATCTTGGCGTCCCAGCGATGTCAAGTCTGCCGTCTCACCGAAGTCCCTCGATGCGATGGTCGGTCAAAACCTCCAAGCAAGCGCATCATACGCCATAACTCCGCGGCGTATCCTCCCGTCACGCGCTCTCCATAGGTATGGATCATCCTCATCGCCAAAACAAACCTTGTTTAAATTAAATAGAGAATAATAAAAATTCAAAGATAGGTATGAATAAGGGAGAAGAGATAAGTCGAGATTTCTTTGACATTCTTGCTCAAGTTGATTAGGTCTTTAGAAAATAGTTTTCACCCTCCTAGGCACAACCAAACTAAGGTCAAGGCCTACAATCGGCTGCTCGATACCACCTCTGTCGGGACCCGAATGCAAATCCGGACCCTCTGTGTATTACTGTGCGATCCAGATCACGCTAGCACACACAATCATCTGAGGTTGCACATCACAGGACATTCACAAGGATATAAGAATAAATAGTGCAAACATGTATATAAAGCGAGTTGTACAACCTTATGGTCTCCTTACAGATAAATCGACCATAGGCTTACATTATTCAAAACAAAGAAATAGCGGTGGAACATAAAAAGTCGTGTAAGCATCCATCTTGCCACAGCAACCGATCGGGCTTGCCCCTAGTTGCTCGTGTCCTCGGCGTACTCCTCCTCCCATACTGGTGTAGTCTCCTCCACTGATGTTGGGGTTGATAAGCAAGGTGGGGTGAGCACACAAGGCACTCAACAAGTAATGCACAGAATGCAGCACTATTACTATATGCAAAGCTTATTCCAATGGATTGGCTTAAATGATCCTTTTTGCATCAAGCAGCATTTTTAAACTAGTACCTTGTTTAGACTAAAGCAGTGAAACAGATATAAGTAATACTAATTTCAAATGGTTTTTCTTCGAAGATTCTCGGCACACCTTATTAGTTCATTTCCAACAACGGCACACACCATCCTTCCATGTTTTGTTTATGAAAACTACCCTTGATGTAATCCCGAGCAATGCTCAATACCGTGAAACACGGCTATTCGAATAGTTTTGACACTCTGCGGTTGTACACTTTACCCACAAGATCTGACCGCTCACCACACAGTGATTGTCCGCAACAAAGCTTTTCAGAACTTCTACCTTAACCAAAGAACCTCTCCAGATTGCCTTTACTATCACTTCCCTCACACAGAGCGAAGTATAGGACCGGCCAATCACCGATTGGATGGGCACCAAGCCGTATGCAGTGCGCTCCCCATACAGATACACCCACATGTCTTGTCACCCCGAGGTATCGGAGGAAAGATATCGAACCCTAGTCAACTAGGTCCATCCCATGTCGGACATGTGGTTGTACGGGTGACTCGGATCAAAGGCTTGCAAGGTGAAGTCCTTAGCGACCAAGGCAAGACTTTCAACACTCAACAATGGCACACGGCCCAATGTGGCACAGACTCACATCACTCAACAACCCAATGCCACACAGCCCACACGCACACTGACCTCTTGCCACTTGCCCCGTCTAAATCATTTTCCACCCGGTTGATTATTGTGCAACACATGCCAAGAATAACTCAATATCGATGCGGAACCACACAGTTCTTTGTACCTCAATCTCAACATGTGGCATCATCACACCACTTTTCAAAATACATTCAATATGTCTTTAATCAATATTGTAGCATTTTTCCAAAGATCATTCATGATTATTTGCAAGGCTAAGCATCTACTCACGGTCTAGCCTCCGTGTTGGCACAATATTAACATCCAACTAATATAATCGAACTTAGGGTGACAATGATCTAGGCATACAATTAATAATTCAAGGTGGCATAACAAAATGGGTTGATTAACTACATTATCCCAAATTAATTTAAATTCATTTTAAATAATTAGCATGCATAGTTTCAAAGCATAAATTACATTTTAAAATCTGGGATCAAAATGATCAAAGCATCACTTGCCTTCAAAGAGTTGCTGGTCGTGTTCAAGCTTGGTCTTGAGCGACGAATTCTTCCTCGAAACTTCCGGCAAATTTACGTCTCTGGCGTACAAACAAAGCATACAATAAATAGCCAATACAGAAGACTATATGTCCTCAAGAATTCAAATAAAATTCACCAATAAATAGCTCACAATTTTATGAATTTTTAGAAATTTGAATCACCCAAATCCGAGTTAAAATGCAAAAGTTATAGTCATTTGAAGTTTGAATGAAATCAAAATACGAAATTAAGAAAATCCGATTTTTCCAAATTATTGTTATCTTTGAAATTCACATTTATGACGTCAGCATGCCTCATGATGGCGTCAGCACCGAAATAATTTCCGGCCAAAATATTTTATATATGAAAATATTTATGGCGTCGGCGATAGCGTCGGCCGACGACACGTGTACGCCCGAGGCGCCACGTCGCTCTGTCTATGGTGAGTCTACGGGTTGGCTCGGTCTCACCGTGGGCTTGGTTCCGCGAGCGGCTGCACCACGCGGCAAAATCGCACCGTTCGCTAAAACCGACGGTCGATCCCCTCACGCCGCACCGCAATAAGACCGAGATGCGTCGCGACACGCGTCGCGCGCATCCGGTGATCGGCCTAAATCCAGCGGTTGGATTCCGCACCGACGCGGCGACGCCTCGATTCCCGCGACGGCCACGCTGTCGCGCATCGAGCGGTGCCCTCGGATCTAACGGCCAAGACCACACCGCCATCTGCGGCGCCTCGGTTTACTCGTAGCCACGCGCACGATCGCGCGCGCGCGCCGAAGCAACGGCCGGATCGGTCTGCTCGCTCGGTCAAACGCCCACGCGTCGGACGCGATTTGGCGAGGGCGGTGCCATCTCCGCCGCTCGTTCAAATCGAGCGGCGCGGATCCTTAGGGCAAAACCGGATCCAATCTCTACCGTTCGGATCTAATCCAGCGGTCCACGGTACGGAGCATTTCATCGCTCATGGTGCGGCGTGGTTCAATCCTCTACGCGTCCACTATCGATCCAACGGTTAAGACAAAAACATATCGCGAACATTAGATCTAATCCAAGCCGTTCGTTCTAGATCTAACGGTTACGATTCAATCTAAACATCTACGAGAGATGGAGGCTACGTGGACTCACGAACCGAACGATGCAAATCGGACGGTCGGCGCGTTCGACGAGGTTGACGGCGAAGAAGCGAAGGTTGCCGAGCCGGGAAGATGACCTCGGCGGCGGCGCTGCGAGGCTTCTCCGGAGAAGAAGTGGTCCACTCGATCGTCTTGCTTGGTGAACTTCGGGCAGGGCGAGCACGCGGAAAGCGACGGACGGCGACGAGAGGAAGCAAAAAAAACAGCGGCACAAGGACGCAACTTCTGGCGAGCTCGTCTGGCGCTAGAGAGGGTCTCGGCGTGCGTGCGAGGAGACAAAAGACGCAGCGAAGGAGCTCTGCGGACGCTACTCGGTGCACTAAAGGGGCCTCGGCGTCGCGCTTCTGGTAGGCGAACGAGCGGAACGGTCGGCGCATTAGCTCCGGTGATCTCGCGAAGACGACCGACGTGGCGCAATCCAGCAGCGTCCGTCGCGCGACGATCCGAAGGCTCACGCGTCGCGGCGACGTGGCACACGCACAGCGTCGCGATCCGGATCGAACGGCTTGGCCGGCGGCGCTAGGGTTTCGGCGCGGATGGGCGGCGCCAAGCCAAGAATGGGCTCGCCCCATTCGCTCATAGCCACTTTTAAAACCTTTTCAATAAAAATAATTCTAGAAATTCACTTAAATCATTTGGGGCTTTTAAAATAGCAGAAAAATTCTAGAAAAATTCCAGAAAATACTTTGAGATATTTGGAACTCAAATAAAATATTTTCAATAAAACTTTGCTAGAACTTTTCCATTATTTAATTGTTTTCAAGGAAGGCTAGTTTTGAGTAATTCCAAATAAATTTCAATAAATTCCCAAAAATTCACAAAAATCAAAAATACTCTCAAAATTTAAATTAGAGCAAAAATTAGGGTGTTACAAAAACCCAAGAAAATTTTTATGAAAAGTAGGACTCAATGTTGTTATTGTCACAACTACAATCATGCTTCTATAAATTGCAAGTTTACTTGTGCCTCATATGCTAAGATTAACAGAAGATGCATGGTTGATGCATTTTAGGGGTAAAATGAATGTCAAATATGTTGGCCCCTCTAATCTGGATAAGAATCTTAAAGCTATTTGGGTGCCTAAGTCCTTACTTACTAATCCATTTGGCCCCAAATTTGTTCAGACTAACACTAATGGACCCAAAAGTATTTGGGTACCTAAAATCAAGAAATGAACATTCTTTTAAGTAAATTACAAGAGTGGCGGCCAGCACTGGGTTATCGACAGCGGCTGCACACAACACATAACCGGCACCTCAAGAATGTTCAGTTCAGTTGAAAAGGAAAAAGATTCAAGTCACAAAATTACTTTTGGAGATAACAGTAAAAGAAAGGTAAAGGGAAATGGTAAAATAGCTATCTCAAATAATTACTCTATTGAAAATGTATTACTTGTTGATTCTTTAAATTTCAATCTTTTGTCTGTTGCTCAACTCTGTGATCTAGGCTTCCATTGTATTTTCTCCAGTGATGGAGTAACAGTTTTTGACAAAAATGAGAATCTTATTTTTAAGGGTTTTAGATTTCAAAATCTTCATCTTGTTGACTTTACCTCTAATTCCTCATGCATTTCAACTTGCCTGCTTGCTAAAGTTTCACATGGTTAGCTTTGGCACAGAAGACTTGGGCATGTAGGTGTGTCTAATCTCAAAAACCTCTTCAAAAATGAGCTAGTAGTGGGCCTAAAAGATGTTAAATTTGAAAAGGATAAACTATGCAGTGCTTGTCAAGCTGGCAAGCAAGTAGCTAACTCTCATCCTGCTAAAAATATTATGTCCACTACTAGGCCCCTAGAACTTTTGCATATAGATGTTTTTGGTCCTACCTCATATGCAAGTATAGGTGGTAACTCATACTGTCTTGTAATTGTGGATGATTTCTCTAGATTCACATTTTTTTTTCTAAATAAAAGTGAAGTTGGAAGAATATTTAAAACTTTTGCAAAAAGAGCTCAAAATGAATTTGACTGTCCTATTAAGAAGATCAGGAGTGACAATGGATCTGAATTTGTCAATACTAACATTATTGAATACTGTGATGAGTTAGGTATAAAGCATGAACTTTCAGCCACATACACTTCTCAATAGAATGGTGTGGTTGAAAGGAAAAATAGAACTCTCGTAGAGATGGCAAGGACAACATTGGATGAATATAATACTTCTGATGCTTTCTAGGCAGAAACTATCAATACTGCATGTCATGCTATCAACAGGCTCTATCTTCACCGACTTCTCAAGAAGACTTCATATGAGCTTCTTGTAGGAAGAAAACCTAATATCTCGTACTTTCGTGTGTTTAGATGCAAGGTATATATCTATAAAAAGAGAATACATTTAGGTAAATTCCAAAAGAGATGTGATACTGGTATTATGCTAGGTTATTCTTCTAAATCTAAAGCTTATAGAGTTTTCAATAATTCAACTGGGCTAGTAGAAGAAACCTATGATGTTAAATTTGATGAATCTAATGGCTCATAAGGTGAGCATGAGAACCTAGCTGATGTAGGTGAAGAAGCTCTAAAAGAATCCATGAAGAAAATGGAAATTGGAGATCAAGCCCAAAGAGGATAAAGATGATCTACCACAAATGTCCACAATACCTCAAGATGGATCACAACTTGAAGATGATGAAAAGAAGGACGAAGGACTGAACTTCATAAAGAGCCATCACACCATTACAAAGGATCATCCTGTAGATCAAATCATTGGTGAATTTAGTAAGGGTGTTCAAACTCGTTCTAAACAAGCATCTTTTTGTGAACATTATTCTTTTGTTTCATGTGTTGAGTCTAGAAATATAGATGAAGCTTTGAAGGATGCTGATTGGATTGTGGCAATGGAAGAAGAGCTCAACAATTTTGAAAGAAACAAAGTCTGGAACTTAGTGGAAATACCCATAGATCACAATGTCATTGGAACAAAGTGGGTTTTCAGAAATAAACAAGATGAAAATGGTGTGATCACACGAAATAAAGCAAGGCTAGTGGCTCAAGGATACTCTCAAGTTGAAGGTTTGGATTATGGAGAAACTTATGCACCTATAGCTCGACTTGAAGCCATACGATTCCTTCTAGCCTTTGCATGTCATTTCAATATTACCCTTTTTCAAATGGACATTAAAAGTGCCTTTCTTAATGGTATCATTGAAGAAACTGTCTATGTTGAACAACCTTCTGGTTTTGAACATATGAAATTTCCCAATCATGTATATAAGTTATCTAAGGCACTATATGGTTTGAAACAAGCCCCTAGGGCATGGTATGAGCGCCTTAGAGACTCTTTACTAGAAAAGAATTTCAAAATTGGGAAGGTTGATCCAACATTATTTCTAAAAGACTTCAATGGTACACTAATGATTTGCCAAATATATGTTGATGATATCATCTTTGGAAGTACTAATCTGTCTCTGTGCAAAGAATTCAGTAATCAAATGGCTAAAGAATTTGAAATGTCAATGATGGGAGAACTTACATTCTTTTTGGGATTTCAAGTCAAGCAATTGAAGGAAGGGACTTTCATATCACAAGAAAAGTATACTAAAAACCTTCTCAAGCGCTTTAATCTGGAAGAATGCAAACCTCTTAAAACTCCCATGGCAACCAATACACATCTTGATCAAGATGTGGGAGGTAAGTCTATTGATCAAAAGTTATATAGATCCATGATAGGTTCTTTACTTTATTTGACAGCATCTAGGTCAGATATCATGTTTAGTGTATGCATGTGTGCTAGATTTCAAGCTACACCTAAAGAAGTACATCTTAGTGCAGTAAAAAGGATTTTCAGATACTTAAAACATACTTCTTGTTTTGGCCTATGATACCCAAAAGGTGCTTCTTTTGAACTTCTTGGCTACTCAGATTCTGATTATGCCGGTTGCAAAGTTGATCGAAAAAGCACCTCTGGGGGTTGTCATTTACTTGGAAGATCTTTAGTGTCTTGGTGTTCAAAGAAACAAAATTCAGTAGCACTTTCAACTGCTGAAGCAGAATATGTCGCTGTAGGCAGTTGTTGTGCTCAAATTCCTTTTATTAAACAAACCTTTTTGGACTATGGTATTACGTTTGAAAATGTGCCTCTGTTATGTGATAATGAATGTGCAGTGAGAATAGCCAACAATCCGGTCCAGCACTCCAGAACTAAGCATATTGAAATAAGACATCACTTCATATGTGATCATGTTGCTAAAAGTGATATTATGCTTAGTCATGTAAGGACTGAGGATCAGTTGGCTGATATTTTCACTAAACCACTTGATGAGGCCAGATTTTCAAAATTAAGAAATGAACTAAATATTCTTGCTTCTTCAAACATTGTTTGATTCTTTCAAATATCACACTAAGGGAGAGTAAAGTTTGCCTATCATGCATATCTTGCTACCCTTGTATGATCAAAACAAATTACTGGTGCTGAATAATATTAAAGCTATATTCTAAAAATAAATAGGCTTACTTGAAAAACTAATAGTCATAAAATTGCTGCTGAAAGCCTTCTCTTTCTCTAAGTA
This sequence comes from Otatea glauca, assembly GCA_036346275.1. Lineage (NCBI taxonomy): Eukaryota > Viridiplantae > Streptophyta > Magnoliopsida > Poales > Poaceae > Otatea > Otatea glauca. The sequence continues at coordinate 19,092,828 of CM070712.1, read as the reverse complement.
CAATACTATACTTTCCTAAAAACACAATAATTAGGTTAGGTAAGTTTCAGAAGAAAAATACTAAATAAGAGCTTTTGAAAAACTAAATTACTCAGCACATGAGCTCTCTTCTCTTGAACTTGAGTTAATCATACTCATGCTCTTATGAAAATTAGGGCTCATACATTTCCATTTGAAATCCAACATCTCCTGAATTTATTGGTTGATTAATCTATATATTAATTAGTTATATCTGTATTTTCAAGTATCACGGACAGCTGGCCAAACCTAACTGAGAGTTTTCCAACTACGGCGGACCAAGTGTGTCTTATACGGACACGGTCTGGCGCGGATGGAAAACCATCAGGAATCGGTCCGGCGTAGATAAAGGGTTTCAGTCTTATCTGAGAAAGCTGTCCCATGCTTGTACGACAATAATTCTGTTATCTAAACGCTTATCTTTTTCAAACCGTGTTCATCTCAAAATCTTACCCATGCTATTCTCGTCAAAATATTTCCTATTCTTAGGACTTATTTTTGCTAAACCTATCCGAATTTGGTAACCTTGTTCCTTGGATTCTCTGTTTTTCTGACCCCACCATAAAGAGACTTCCTCCAAAACCGGACAGTTGCAGTCAGCTCTTTCCCCATATATTGTCCGTACTCAAAACTACTGCAATAACTTCCTTTATTTACTCCTTTCATTGAGCGCTACTTATAGCCTCATCTTCCTCAGAAGTTCCTCAAGCTCTTTGATCTCCAAAATTTTCTTGCAAACTTGTTCTTTAGCACAAAAACCCTCTCTCACCAAAGCTCATCCTGACAGGGTGATTGACAACGGTGTCTCTGCGTGCTCACGACAAGGCTTTGCTTCTAGGGTTCTGTAAGTTCTTCAATCTTTATATCTTATCCTTGCTTAGAAACCCTAAGCTAGAAATTTTTTCTTAAGGTCCTCTTTATGTTCTTTAGGGTGTTCTTCAGCTCTTGCGTTTTGCATTGTCAATAAAACAGCCTGCTTGTCTATCAACCAAATTAGCTCAGTTTTTCTGCTTGATAAAGAAGTCTTAGTCAAGATGAGTTCCCAAAATCCAGACAAAAGAGGCCTGTTTGGAAAAATTACTGATAAGGTCAAAGGGAAAAAGAAAGTCAAAACAGACAGATCCAGTCAAACCCAACAATCTGGTGGTGTAGTAAAGAAAGTAACTACTAAACCATCAAGAAAACAACTAGTGTAACATGATTCAACCTCTTCTTCAGATGATATTAACTATCAGCCTAGTGCAAATATATCTTCTTCTGATGAAGAAATAGTGCTCAGTGGTGAAATTGACATGATTTGTGGACATGAGCTAGCTGTTTTAGGTGGAAAGAAACTAAGAACTGCTAGATTGGTGCCTAAAAAGTCTGGTTCCCTTTTGACAGACCTTCCTTTAATGAGCAATTCATCACCACATTCCAGAGAAATATATATATGGGCTACAAAAATAGGAGAAATAAGAATGGTAAACTCCTGGCAGCATTATGCAAGCAGCAATATGTTGACTGGAACCAGATTAGCTCTGTTCTTGAATCAAATAGAATTCTAGATTGTGTAAGGTCAAATCCTGGGCTTGCAACTCTTATGTCTTCTATTCGGCCAGCTTGGAATGAAAACAGAATTATGGAATTCTATGCATCTCTATTAGTAAACAAGAATAGGCACTATATTTTGTTTACTATTGATGGAAATAAGAGAAAAGTGAGATCACCTCAGTTTGAAGCTGTTATTGGAGCCTCAAGTCCTTTACTAAACAAAACTAGGATTCATGATAAGATGTTTCCTGGAAATAGATGGAGGCAGATTGGTGACATGCCTGACTTGTAAGCATCTGCTCACATCTACAGAAATATCCATGAGGCTGGATTTAATGCTAATAGGGTTCATTGTTTAACTGCCGAGGCCAAGGCTCTACTCCTGATTCTCAGACACACAATTTACCCTAAAACTGGCTACAAAGAGGGAGTAACTCCATGTCTTGCTTGGTTGCTGCATCTAATTTTGTCAAGACAACCCATTGATCTGACAGACTATATTTTTGGAGAGATGGAAGAAGCTAGTTACAGAAAAATGGGCAGTCCTCTCCTTTTGCCATGCAAATCACTCAAATGTTATTGGCTCAAGAGATCATCTCCCAGCTTGAGAGGGACAGGGATTTCAATTCTGGACCAAAGCAATACAAAATGCCCAAGCTAGTTGCTCAAGATGAAAGGCCACCAAGAATTTCTACTCTACTACCAGTAATTCATGAGCCAAGTGCTCAAGAAGGCACTGAGGTGCATGGAAGTTCAGATGATGATGATAGAGCTCCAAGTCATAGCTATCATACTCAGAAAAATCTTTTTCCAGCTCTTGACTTTCCACATACTCCTACAGAAATAGTGGATTACAGCTCTGAACATCATAGTCCGCAAAGGTTTGGACAATCTGAACATACTGAAATCCATGTTAGCTCAGAGTCTCATCATGAAGATGAGGAAGTGCATAAATTACAAGAACTAGCAGCTGCAGCTAGGTTCATGGAGGGTCAAAGATTTCCATTAGCAGCCCATGAACATGAAGCAGATGGTTCTAGGCCACCTCAGGGTCATATGCCAACATTTTCTCAGCACTCAGATGAGGACTCTCATTATTCCCATTTTGCTGAACCTGAGTCCACTCATGATTTTGGTCAACAACCATCTTGGTGGGATTCTCAGTAAGGTTGGTTCACTACTTTTGAGCAACAATACAATTCAGACCTCAGACATGCCCAAGAAAACTTTGAAGAAGAAAGAAGGTTGGCAGCACAAAGACACAATGAACAAATGGCATCCAATCAACAGCAACAAGAAATGCTGCAAAAGATCTATCAAGACCAAGCAAAACTCAGAGATGAAACTTATAAAAGGTTTGATATGATCAGAGGAAATCAATGGGATATGAGGAAATGGTTAGGTGAGATCAAAACTGAACAACTGGTGATCAAGGATAGAATGTATGATCTAAATAAAAAGCAGAATGCTCAAGATGCAAAGATTGACCAGTTTGCTCAAAATGTGTACAAAAACTTTGAAAAGACTGGCATCTGTTTGGACTCGCAAACAGATCAATTGGATTATCTTCGGGACTACTCTGTAGATGCTCGAAATAACCTGGTGTCCAATCAGGAACAAATTGCACAGCTCTTGTTGGATAAGTCTGATGAAACTCAAGAGCTTGTCAGAGGTGTCCAACATGATTTCAGTGAACTCACATTCAATCCTCAGCCTGGTGATCCTGATTATCCTAGTTGGCATGATCAAGCAATGGCCACTCCTCATTCTGACAAAGACCAAGGGCAATCATCTCCTCCTCCAAGAAGAAGCACAAGTTCCAGGATGGCAAGCATGCTGAAAAGGTCTTTCTCAAAACGCAAGAAGTAACCTTTTTGGCTATTGATGCCAAAGGGGGAGAAGAATAGTATAGATTTAGTTTAAGAGGGAGAAACATAAATTGCTTAAAGGGGAGAAGAGGGTTAAGATTAGAAGTATTCTCTCTATAGAGCCCCGTATCTTAGTTATCTAAAGCTTGCTTCTAAAGCTTATTATCTAAAGAGTTTGTTATATAGAAACCCAAGTCTTTTATGGACTTTTCTTTATGCACTTGCTTTTCTTGAATTTATTGAAAAACCTATTCTGAATGTTTCTGATATTACTTCATATGTTCAATTAAATTTCATCTCATGCATTCATTCAGGGGGAGTATAAAACACTTGAGTTATTTGTTTTATCAGACTAACTTGTATCTGCAAGATAAGTATTCCTTTTATAGCTCTGAGCAGTATATCAAAGATATTGTCATCAATCACCAAAAAGGGGGAGATTGAGAGCATCTAGGCTCCCTATTTTGTATAAATTATGCTTATTATATAGGTTTTGGTATTGATGACTAAAAAAGGTACTCAGTGAAAACCAACAATAGTCAGATTTGATGATCAAAGCTAAGATGTTTTTCTAGTTTTGGCTTGGGAGTTGATTCAAGTCATATAGTTAAATCACCGTACTGTTAAGAGGTATTATACATAAGAAATGATCTTGGTTCATATGCAAAATCACTAAGATTACTTGGAGCATAGGACTTTTCATATTTCTCACTCAAAAATCCAAAAGCTCTATCTTCTTAGCCAAAACAATTCTCTCTGGACCAACCCTCTTTTACTCAGGTGCTCAAAGATCCTAAGTTCAAACTATAACCGAGCGTACATCATGTACGCCGGACCAATATTTTCGGTCCGGCGCTAAGAACCTCCTTCACCGAGCGTATTCCATGTATGCCGGACCGATTTTTGATGGTCCGGCGTTAAGAATTCTTCTTTGATTCTTTTCAACCAAATATAACTGTCTTCGTCGGACTAATCTAAATTCTTTCTTTAATTTAGTCCGACATAAGTTATATTTCCTCTACATAAAATTCTAAGTCTGCGTTAAAATTTATTTTGAACCAGAAATACAAAGTCTGATGCAGACCAGAATTCTATGTGTACGCCAGACCAACTTTTTTGGTCTGGCGCGAACATGTTTCACTCAGATAAAACCAGCCATTTTCCTATGTACGTCGGACCAACTTTTTCGGTCCGGCGCAAACTCTATTTGCTGGAACTCAAAAGAAACATATCATGTGTACGTCGGACCAATTTTTTCGGTCCAGCGTGAACATGTTTCACTCAGATAAAACCAACCATTTTCCTATGTATGCCGGACCAACTTTTTCGGTCCGGCGCAAACTATATTTGCTGAAACTCAAAAGAAACATATCATGTGTACGCCGGACCAATTTTTTCAGTACGGTGCAAGCATTGTCTTGCAGGTATCAAAGCTAAACAATGCATGTGTACGACGGACCAATATTTTCGATCCGACGTAAAAGGTTCTATCTGAGTTCAACAAAGCTTCTCTATCCTATGTACCCCGGACCAAAATTTTCGGTCTGACGTGTGTGTAGTTTGACTTATGGTTCATACACCATAGAACTCTTGCAAAAGGGTAGCAGTTGACCTACCCCATCTAACCTACCAACCCCAACGACAAATGGCGAGTGTAACGATTATTTCATTCGGGATCTATATATAGAATGCCTGGGTTCACAAACAAGAAATATAGAGCTTTCATATTCACATCTTTGATATCCTGAACATCTTTGACATCATTCAAATCCTATACAACTCTTGATCTTCAGAATTCCTGAGTTTCATTTTCATCAAGAGTTTGAGCTTCAACTCAGAAATCACAAATATTCATTCTGAACATTTAGAGTACTTGCTCCAAGCTAAGTTTAGTTTGCATGTAGCTACTGAACCAAGAGACAGGGCTTGTGGATAGTCTATTACTCTTGGAACTAGCTGTTTCTAGACGGTTAGAGAAGTTACTGGTGCGACCTATCCAACAGTGATTGTGGAAGGCCACCATTGCTGTGAAAGGTTGAGACTCACCTCACTGAAGTAGTGAAAGAATCAAAATAGTGGAAAACCAAAAGCTATTGAGATTGGCTGTTTGGTGGAGCAATACTTCTGAGGAAGTGCTCTAACGAGGACGTAGGAGTGATCTCTGAACCTCGGTGGAAAATCCTAGAGTTCTTTTGTTTTTGTTTATCATTGCTTATATTCTCTTATTGTTTCTCATTCGAAATTCCCTTCCATACAAAGTTTTCTTTAACAAGTGTTGTGCTGGATTTTTATACTAATTGCTTTCGTTTCTATTTTTTTATTGAGAAAAGTTTTTCATAATAATTAAAAAGTTTTAAAGTTGCATATTCACCCCCCCCGCTAGGCCAACTTGGTCCTACAGACCGCACCCCATCCTTTGGGCAGGCACTGTCTTGGGCCCTGCTCCCACATGACTCCTTCCCTCTTCTTGTGGTCAGACGATCCCGATCGTCGACAGTATGTTCTTCCCCTTAAACTATAAATTTCTAACTCAAAATATGAACATGTAGTCTGTTATGTATAGCACTTGTATTCAACATGAGGCCGATGAGCTAGTATATATACATGTACATGAGGGTATAGAAGAAAAGACTATATATGGCAATATCTATTCAAACCTAGCAATCTCTATACAAGGCAACTAGCAATCTCTTATATAAGGCAAGTATGATACTGTCTAACACTCCCCTCAAACTCATGGTGTATCAACAACACTGAGTTTGGAGAGATAAAAGCTGTGTTGAGCTCTAGTCTGTGTCTTCGTAAAGAAGTCTACCAACTGAAGCTCTGAAGGCACATACTGAAGAGCCACAACCTGATCTTGTACCTGTGACCGTATGTAGGAAGCATCAGCGCTAATATGCTTGGTGAGCTCATGTTTCACTGGATCTCGAGCAATGCTAATAGCACTTGTACTGTCAGATAAAAGAGGACTAGGTGTAGAATCAGAAACACCAAAATCATCAAGTAGCCACCGTAGCCAAGTAACCTCTGCTGTCAAAAGAGCCATAGCTCTCAAGCCTCAGCACTCGAACAAGAAATTGCTGTCTGCTTCTTAGTCTTCCAAGTAATGAGAGAACCATCAAGAAAAACACAGTAAGCAGAAAGAGACCAATGATCAGAGCAATCACTAGCCCAGGTAGCATCGGAGTATGCCTGGAGTTGGAAGGAGCTGGAGCGAGGAAAGAAAAGACGACGAGAGATAGTTCCACGTAGATATCGTAGAACACGAAGAAGATGACTATAGTGGAGCTGAGTGGGAGCAGAAACGAACTGGCTCAAGATATAAAATGGATATGAAATGTCAGGATGAGTGACACCAAGGTAAACAAGACTTTCAACAAGATGGCGATAGCAAGTAGGATCCTCAAGAGGTTCACCATCAGTAAGTCGAAGGAGAACATTGAGCTCCATAGGAGTCTTAGCTGTGCGCTGATCAGTGAAAGAAGCACGATCGAAAAGATCCTGAATATATTTCTCTTGGGATAGAAAGAAGCCCTCATGTATAGAAGAGACCTCAATCCCAAGAAAGTAGCAAAGAGGACCAGATCAGACATAAGAAACTGCTCGCTAAGACGTGCATTCACAAAGGCAATATAATGAGAATCATCTCCAGTAATGATCATGTCATCAACATAGAGAAGAAGAGTCCGTCCTCGAGGTGAAGTGTGAACAAAGAGTGCAGGATCATGAGCACTAGCAGAAAAGCCAACAGTAGTGACTATAGAAGAAAAACGCTCAAACCAAACACGAGGGGATTACTTGAGCCCATAAAGAGAGCGACAAAGCCGACAAACCATGCCGGAACAGAATAACCCGGTGGTGGCTGCATAAAGACCTTCTCACGTAGCTCACCATTAAGAAAGACGTTCTTAACATCAAGCTGAGAGATAGACCACTCACGACAGAAGCCACATCAAGAAGAGTGCGAACAGTGGTCATATGAGCCACATGAGCAAAAGTCTCATCATAATCACAACCATGCTCCTGCTGAAAACCACGTGCCATGAGACGAACCTTGTAGTTCTTAAGAGAACCATCAGAGCGAGTCTTAACCTTATAGGTGCACTTGCATGTAATGGGACGGACACGTGGAGGAAGGGGTACAAGATCCCACGTGCCAGTGCGCTCAAGGGCAGTAAGCTCCTCTACCATCGCATGCTGCCATTCCTGATGAATAACAGCATCACGGTAAGAAGTCGGCTCGGCAAGAACTGCACTAAAAAAACCAAGGCGCTCAGGAGGCCGAATAGACTGACAATCGCGAAGAGCGTAGCGAGGAGACACTGAAGAAGGTGACTCAACAGGAGAAGATGACACATCAAAAGAAGATAGTATACCAGAAGAGTCCTCAACTTGCGGACGACGAGTGTAGTGTAGAGGATAAAAAAGGAACAATATTAGAAGAAACATCTGCAGGAGGTACGAGAGGTGAAGACTTCTGTAGAGAGGCCGACGAAGAAGGAGACGCCAATCATGGAGAAGAAAAAATGACAACTAGAGTATCAGGAAAAGTTAGGAAAGAAAGTGGCTCAACAAGAGATGCGGAAGTGGACGAAGGATGAGGGTAGAAGGGACGAGACTCATCAAAAGTAACATCCCAAGAGATCCGCATCCGTCGGCCAACAGGATCCCAACAGCGATATCCCTTATGCTCAACACTATAGCCCAGAAAAACACTCTCAACAGATGAGCGGTCAGCTTGGTGCGTTCACAAGGTGCAAGGAGGACATAGCACACACCCAAAGAGGCGAAGACTAGAATAATCAGGAGGCATGCCACAAAGACGCTCCACTGGAATCCCACCCTGAAGAGCCAAAGGCTGAATATTAATCAAGTGGAAACAGCCTCAGCCCAGAAGTGAGGTGGGACAGTGGAAGCAAGTAATGGAGCAGAACTGTTTCAAGAAGATGACGACGCTTGCGCTCAGCTACACCATTCTAAGCATAAGCACCATGACAAGAAAACTGAGAAAGAGTGCCCTGGGTAGCAAGAAAAGCACGAAGGGCTCCTGACAGATACTCTCCTGCCGAGTCAACACGAATAACACGAATGGGAGAATCAAATTGAGTACGGATCATGCTGGCAAAATTCTTATAGATGGATAAAACCTCACTACGAGAAGACATAAAATATATCTAGGTGTGGCGAGAGATCATCTATAAAAAGAATATAATATTTATGACCCCTTTTTGAAACAAAAGGAGCTAGACCCTAAACATCATAAGGAACAAGATCAAAAGGACGCTAGGATACACTCACTAGAAGGATAGAGGAGTTGTAGCTGTTTACCAAGCTTACAACCCACACAATCTAAAGAGGTATCACCAAACAGATCCTAAAAGGCCACAACGAACTAAAGAAGATAGACATGACCCACAAAGATGTCCTAAACGGTGATGCCACTGAGCAAACGACCCGTTAGAAAATGAAATGGAGGCGGAAGTAGTGGAGACTGAGAGACTGGAGGGGGCAGCAGAAGGAAGACGAAGCAAGTCAAGCTCCTAGAGACGCTGAGAGTCACGGCGGCGAGGGCCAATACCAACTATAGACCCCGTGCGGCGATCCTAAACACAGCAAGAGTCAAAATCAAGGATAACACGATAGCCATGATTAGTGAGCTAGCCAGCAGATATGAACTGCATAGTCAGTTTGGGGACATGAGAAACAATAGAAACATGAAAAGATGAAGACAAATGAGTGCCTCGTCCTGCAATAGAAAGAGAAGTATCATCTGCGGTCTGCACAGTGATAGGAGCAGCAAGAGGACTAATGGAATGGAGACTCATAGGATCAGATGTCATATGAAAAGAAGCTCCAGAGTCAAGAATCCATGTTGTGATACCTGATGAGAAGGAAGGTGGTTTCTCACTGAAAGACTGAGTAGTAGAACCAGTAGAACCTAACGGTGTAGAGGTAGCCATGCGATGTAGCAGCGTAAGAATCTCTTGAGTAGAGTCAGAACCAACAGAGGTCTGCTGAGGGGAGGCGCCTAGGAGCCCAGTGCCCTTAGAAGGGCATCCACTTTGACGAGCAAGATCCTTTTTCTTCTAGTAGAAGAACTGCTCCACATGTCCGTTCTTGTTGCAGTAGATGCAGTGAAGCCCTCCCCTCTGGTAGCCGACACTGGAGTAGACGCCATTGGTGGAGAAGTAGCATGAGGCACCGCCAGGACTGAAGGAGATACTAGCAGGCCCACACCACGAAGATGAGTCTCCTTAGTACGAATAGCTGTAAGGGCCTCCAACAAGATCACACGAGGATGGCGAGCAAGTAGCTGGGTACGAATCTACTCAAATTCAGTCCGAAGATGTGTCAGGAAGTCGTAGATGCGACGAAGCTCCAAATAAGAGTGCTGACGCTAGCAACACTAACAAGTGCGGCACACTTCCGGTCCAAGAGAATCAAGCTAACGCCACACTGAGAACAGTTGTACATAGAACTCATCCATGGTAGAATCACCCTGCCGACTGCTCCTATCGCACAACAGCAAGGTACAAAGAATCGCCAGCAGGCTCATAGCGGCCGCGAAGATGCGCCCACATCAACTGTGCCGAAGACAAAGCGATAATATCACCAGTAAGATGCACCTCCATGCTAGCAACCAAAATAGCGGAGGCACGATCATCTTCATCAATCCATATCTTGTATGCAATAAATTGAGTCTGAAAAGACTCCAGAGCATTAGGAAAGTCATTGGAGGCCTTCTGTTGAGCAGCATCATCGGCATCCTTGAGAATAACAAGCGTGGCAGGGGGAGCAGGACGAGGCAGACATGATAGCTTGCCAGTAAGAAACTCACAAAGATGCTAACCACGCATGTGGAGACGCATATGAAGAACCCAGTCTTGATAATTGAGACCATCGAAGATAACCGGGCAGCGAGGAACTTAAACTGTCCTCGAAGAACCACTAGAAGATGACGACATTTTTTTTGGCCGAACCACTTAAGCCCGACTTAAATCGGTCAAGCCGCAAAGACCTCAGAAAAAGCTGAAGAAGATTCGATCTGGCTGGCCAGGCGGCGTGGGGCAAGGTGTCCGGCGTCTGGCGAGTCGAGGTCGCTGGCGAGGTGGTAGGCGCCGGCGTGGAGGCAGACGTCGGGCGAGTCGGCGTTTGGCAGCGAAGGTCGTCGGGCTTGGTCGGAGACAACAACCTCTTGGTGTAGAAGATCCTCTCGGTTAACGGGCTCGGTCGGAGGCAGATAGAGGTCGGTCGGTTGGAGCCGGTGAGACGGCGACGGCTGGAGTTGGTGAGACTGACCGAGGAAGAAGCGAAAGCAGAACGGCACAACCTATAGCGGCCGACGGGGAGGCGCGGCGGTCATCAGTAGGCGGCAAGGAAGCCAGGCTTGGCGGCTATGGAGCCGAGGCGCGGGAACATCAGCAAGTAGCAGACCGATGGATGGCGCTGGGTCGGAAGCCTAGATGTGCGCGGACGGGGCGTCGGGCAGTCGGAGGGAGGAACGGCCACCGAAGGGAGGAGCGGCGGCCACGAAGCCGACGAAGAAGAGGCATCGAGAAGAGCCACCAGGAAAAAGGTGCAAGTGCAACGCTGGTGAGGAATCTAACCATAAAACTTTGGCTCTGATACCATGTTATGAATAGCACTTGTATTCAACATGATGCCAATGGGCCGGTATGTATGTATTCAATCTCTATACAAGGCTAGCAATCTCTATACAAGTCAATTAACAATCTCTTATATAAGGCAAGTAGGATACTGTCTAACATAGTCAAAGTCCAACTTTAGAATACAAAAATAACAACATATCACACACTACTTTTCAATATTCTAAATAATGGTAAACGGTGAACGAATGGTTATATGGTAAGTGACCCTGTAAACAGTTTTACTATTTAAAATTCAGATAAATATATACATATGTTTGCAGTAACAAAATAAGCATCTAATTCATCTTATTTCATGCATATAGAATGAAACTATCAAACTATCAACAATTGTCTATATTGGTGATACAAAGAAAAAATATGACATGGTGTGAATGTAATTAAAGAATCATAATTGGATGGATGAACAACTCAAGTGGCAATAAAAAGTGAAGTAAGCATTGATCTCATGTATGTCATAATGTCCCATATCATATGGCAATGTTGCAAATTTACCCAAATAAACCGCTTGATTAAATGGGCCTATTAAACGTTAACGACCGTTAAACCCAATAAACGGCTCAATAAAATGGACAAACCTTGAAATGTCCATAAACGTAACAGGCAGGAGACCTTTACCATTTTAATGGCCGTTTACAAGGTCTTAACGGCCTTTATTTAGAACACTACTACTTTTACATTATTTCTATTGTAGTGACTATAGTACAAAACTACGAAGTTTGTTTTTTGTGCATTTTACAAACACCTCCTCTGTGGATTTTCCATACTTCAAGTGGGAGTGGTGAGAAGTGGAAAGTTGGAAAACATCCTATCGCTGAAAAGTATTTGCACTTCAGCATTCCCTACTTATTTATTTGTTTGAAACTTTGAATTTTTTTCTTAATTTATTAGATCCCTGCAGGCAACGTGTACAGTTTAGTTCCCTAGTCCCCACTCCCGTGTTAAGCCTTACCTGAAGTCAAGCTAAACCAACTAGGCAACTATAATGTTTTTTATTCCCTATTTGTTGAATTTATTTTGCAAAATATGCCTAATCCTGTTCTATCGATCTCACACCTGCAATAATGAAATTCTAAAGAACTATTTTGCATGAAGTTGTTTAGTTATAGTAAATATGATATGTGGTCATCAGGTTGGATACTGTCAGGTTGTAAGGTTGTTCATACCTTGACATAGTACCTTATGGAACACAATAAGCAACCTATAATATTTCCAAACTTTATATTTTTAATTTCTCTGCGCTACTTGACACAGTAGTAGGTATCAATGTCGAATCTACTGAAATTCGTTTTTGTGAAAGAAAATGTAATATCCATTCGATCGCTAAACAAATTGAACATGGGATGAGATGTCACAGATTTAATTTCATATATTTGGGTTGTGTGTTTTCTCTCACTTTTTTTTTGGTACGTAGTTGTTTCAGTATTTTCTGGATAGCTAGATCCAGTTGTTTAGCTGAAATTTCTCCAAAAACAATAATTTAGAGAGTTAACATGAATCATTCGTACAATGTTACCTACTTTTGTGGAGTTGTAAGTGCTTTAATGAACATGATAGGTTAGTGAGATTAAAATATCAGTTCACCTTGTTCTGTATATGATGGCACCTTCTATGGCCAGATTCCTATGGAGCTATGAGTGATTTGTTGTTCTACATATGGTAGGATGGGGCCTTTGAAATTAAAGAGGTTACATGGGATTGTGAAAGTTTCGGGCATAGTGCTTTGTGCTGTTGACGTTACCATAATAGCGTTGTACCAAGGACCTGAGCTGAAATCTTTCATCCATCATCGTCTTTTTCACCACGCTAGTAGAGTTGATACTCATCCCTCAAGGAACTGGATATTGGGAGGTTTTTTGCGGTCTTTTGCGACAGTAATGTTTGCTCTTTGGGCAGTACTTCAGGTATACATCTTGCTATGTGCGTGGGCACTTGTGCATTCAAACGTGTGTGCCTGTGCAGGTTGTGCTAATTTATTCATGCTAAAATTTAGCATACATGGTACTTCCAGGCCCCTTTGTTGGAGGAGTAGCCATCTAAGCTGCTCAACACAACTCTCCAATAGTCTGCGACTGTTCAGTCTTTTTTCATGGCTCTAGTGATGGAGAGATTTTTCAAGATGAAAGCTGGGTTTGGATGTAGGTCTTGTCGCCATAATCTATTGTGTAAGTATAATACCCCTCAGACTTTGTTGACCAATCTTTGGTTACCCTAAAGCTGGAATGTCTTGGACTTATTTTTTTTAAAGCATTTGATGTTTACATTACAGAAAGTGAAAAGATGTGTCTCCTTAGGATGTGTGTGATAACCCGGGGTTATCAGTTAATTAAAAGCAGTAAAATAGTAATTAAGCAATAAAAATATGATTAGGCAAGATAATTAAAATGCAAGGATTAGAGAGCGCCGTCAGTCCCGCAGTGAAAGGTATCGCTCATCGAGGTGTCTGACCTGTCTGAGACCCAGGCGGCCCCTCACTAGATTTCGGGGTTCATCATTCGGCACATTAGGCTTACCTGGTACGGTTGCGAGTACCGTTAGTGTTTTGAGCGAGATATGATCGTAATGCCCTTAGGATCAATAGCCAGTAGTAAAAGCCCAAGTGCAAAATGGTTATGTGCCATTTTCCCAATTCAATAAAGCCAGCCTCTTGCCAGCCGAGAGCCACCCAACCAGCTCATTTACCTCTATCCCCCATTCTCCACCAAGCACTAGAGCAAGCATTCCAACCGAAGGAAGCTAGAAGGGTGGCGATCTAGCAGTCTTCCAGAAGAGGAGAGGAGATCACCCAGAAGAGGTGGTTCGGAGGCTATCCAGAAGAGGAGGCAAGGAGGACGTTGCCTGAAGCAAGAAGAGCAGCTCGGCTTCCTCTTCCCCAACATCAACTCCTCTTCAGCTAGCTTCATCACCCAAACAAAACCCCAGGTGCTCTCTGCCTTCAAGCTAGTAGTGGCTACAGTGCAATGTAGCACATCCAAAGAGTAGATCGGGGTAGTATGCAGCCAATGGGGTATGATGAGGGTAGATCGGGTCGTTCCCCCGTGGTCTCTGATGGGTAAAGTGATACGAACTTGCTTAAGGTTAAAATCTTGAATTCAAACCTGTCTCCTAGATTGGAGGCTACGTGCTTTAGCTTTACTCACGTTAGCGGCATATTTTTATGCGGGTCCTAAAAAACCCCTCGATTTGGATCTGACTAAATCCGGGTATTGTGGACATTCCTAGTCTGCCTCATATACGAGTGCAATAGCTGTTTTCATATTTTAAAAATATCCTACCTTAAAGAAAACCAAAAAATCTATATTCTGTAAAATGGGATTTTGAGGGAAGGTAAGAAAATGGCTGGATTTGAGAGGAAAATTCATATCTGCTTTTGTTATTAATGCTTGCTGAGTACTTTTGTACTCACTCTTGCTAAATCCCTCTTTTCTAGAGTTTGGCTCCGGTGTTCAAGCAGATGATTGAGTGGACGATACAGCAGAGTTCTACCAGGAGGAATAGAGGGGAGGAGTAGCTGTTCAGGGGCTTCGTCAGTCTTTTGGTGCAATAGTATCTATATTATGTCCTTTTGTTGTACAGGGATCAGAAGTATAATTATGTAATGACATATAGCCCTGCGTGTCTTGGTTTGAATATATTTTCATTCAGTCTCTAATTATTGTTTTGTTGCAACACTCTGAACACGGTGTACTAACTGATAAAATATCGAGTGCTCTCGGTGTTTTGATTAATTAGTATGCCGAGATTTGTATAATTATCTCAGAGTGATGGCAGTGCGACTATCGTTACCCTGGGCTAATTATGCGGGTCGTCACAATGTGCCATTACAATCCTGTGCTATTGAGTTCACCATCACTCCCATTTATGTTGGAAACAGTAATAATTCCAACAAAATGTATATTAATTGATGAAACTTGAGAAAAATCACCACCCTCTTGTATATGTTAGTATGGTAATGATAAATTGCACCAATGGCTAAAATAGAACAAAACTGTTAGTTATGCCAAACTGCACAAGTTGTAGAGATCTATGGAGAATACAACAGAAGCTGCCTAAAATGGATGTCTCAACTCTCAACAGTAGGAAGTCTTTCTAGTCATTAGAATGCTATTACTGCCAAAAAAAAAATCTGACCTCTGCGTAATTACTGAACATTGCAGGGCATAGTTGTTTCCGCAATCTCATATTACCTGCAAATTTGGGTAATTGACAAGGGGGGTCCAGTATTCCTGTCCATGACAGTACCCCTAACTCTGGTTATCACAATCTTGCTGTCACTTCTCATAGGAGCAGTCACCCTTGATTCTCTGATGCGCAGCGTAATAAGTGGAGTGCTAATAGTTGGCGGCCTAGATAACTTTCTCTGGGGGGAAGAGAATAGAACAACTAGCTGTCAGCAAGCAAGGAGGTAGCGGAGAAAAGGCGCCGTGCTCGGATTTAGAGGGACAGGAAACGGCAGCTCCAGTTCAGGCAACACAAGATTATACCAAGCCAGGAGCGGATGTGGAAGAGACTTTTGCTTGGGGTTTGGACACCAGGAACTGTTCCAGATTTGTAGACTATTTACATGCATTTTGTTGTTTTGAGTTTTGAGAGTTTCTGTGGTGGATTTTGGTTGAGCATGCTTAGTGGTGGGCACATGGGCTGTGCCTCGGTGGGCCGGTCTGGGGCATGGAGGGCACGGCACGACATGTTAGTGGGCCGTGCCGGGCTGGCCCATTACTGTAGTTCGGACCGTGCCGGGCCCAAAAACTGAGCACGACGGGAGGCACGGCCCGGCACGGCCGTTTGGGCGTGCCGTCCGACTCGGACCGAGAGGCGGCACGTCGGCCGCGCCACGCCCACGGCGGGGCGGGGCACGCGGCGATCTTCGCCTCTGCAGCGCTGCGCCGTTGCGCCGCCGCGCCGCGCGCCGCGCGCCGCCAGCGCGCAGCGCACGCCGCCAGCCGCCCGCCGCGCCGCGCCAGCGCGCGCCATGGCCGCCAGCCAGAGAGAGAGCGGCGGCGAGTGAGGAGGAGAGGAGGGCTCTGCCGGCGGGGAGAGGGAGCGGGAGACCGCGGCGGCGGGGGCCAGCGAGGCAGCGGCGGGCGGGGAAGCGAGCCGTGGGGAAGAGGGAGCGGGAGGCCGGGCGGCCGAGGCGAGGCGGGGGCGGGGCGGGCGAGGAGGGCGGGCGGGAAGCTCGCCGGCGGGAAGAGGAGCGGAAGGGCGGCGGCAGCGGGCGAGGCGGGCGGGCGGGAAGCGAGCCATGAGGGGAGAGGGAGCGGGAGGCCGGGGGCGGGCGAGGCGGGCGGCGGGGGGGCGGGCGGCCGCAGGCCTCGGTGCTCGGGCGCGTCTGCGTGTGGGCGTGAGGGAATCCCGGAGACCCGGACTCGATCGTCCACTTGGAGAGAAAAAGTGAGGGAGAGAGAGAGGAAAAAAGGGAAAAGGTAGGATTTTTGTTTTTTTGTGTCATGCATGTCGGGAAATTTGGTTTTTATGTGTGCATGCATGTCAGTCGATACTCACACTTCAATTTGAAAGATGTAAAACATTCAACGAGCACGGCCGCGCCTCAATTGAAATGAGGTAAAGCATTGAAAGACATAAAGCAATCAACGACTGAATTTTCGTCATGCCCGGCACCCCGCCTCATTTGAATTTGCAACGACAGTGGAACAACAATGTGACGCGTGACATGATATAAAGTTGCTTTGTCATATTCGTACTGTACTCCCGTGCTTCATTTGAATTTACAATGACAGCAGAACAACGGTTATTTCGCTGGACATACTATAAAGACAGGGGATGGCTTGCATTTGTTCTGCACAACTCTATCGCGCTCTCCCTTCTTGTTCATTTTTGCTCAGGCGCTCAGCATAATCTGCACATCTCTCTTTATTTGTTTTTTTGCTCTCTCGTTGTGAAATACAATGTTTCGCAAGAGCAAGAGCAGGAGAGCACGCCCGCGCTCTCCAAGTCCCCCTCGTCAGGACCAAGAGATCGATCCACGCCAACTCTCCCCCGGTATGGGAGACTACGGCATGGATGACTGTCATCTGGACGGCACGCACGGCATCGAGGATGCTTCATGCACTCCGGATGCACCAAGCTCAGATGCCGCTACCTCGGTGTATCCGGGACGGGCGTCGGTATCCACACCAAACACGCACCGACATATCGATGCAGCCAGCACGGGCGTCCATATCCAGCACTCGACGCGCATGGTGCTGGCAACATATGGACAGAAACGTCGAGACTGTTGACGGACATGAGGTAGTGTATGCTGTTTGCAAATACTGTCAAGCTAAACTATCTGCACGTGCATGTGGTGGTACAGGTCATCTAAAGAGACGGGTGAGAGCTCTAATTTTGAGAGAATGGTGCAACGTGATTTTTGCCCGCAATACCAACATGTTAGTAGAAGAACTACACGTAATGTTTGTAAAATGTTTACAAATAAACTAGAAATGTTAAAACAGACCTTTATGATGCTAAGTTTTTCCTTCGCATTAACATATGATATATGGACTTCCTCTCACCAAAGAGCAGCATATATTAGTGTTGTTGCGTACTACCTAGATGACGAGTACGTACTAAATAAAAGGGTTAAAGGGTTTAGGCCAATCTCGGAGTCACACACCGGACATGCTATCGCTACCCGTATATTTGAGGTTGTTAATGACTTTAAAACAGAAAGTATAATTGTTTCCATTACTCTTGACAATGCATCAGCTAACACAATGGCTATGGAGCATCTCTCACCGCACCTGGAGACTTATATTGGAGGTTTTGTACTCCACCAGAGGTGCGTATGCCATATTATTAATCTCATTGTACAGGCAGGTTTGCATGTAATGAAACCTACTTCGGAGGGCATACGTAGTGCTATTGATTTTATTACTAATTCACCTATAAAGTTTGCCCAGTTCTCAGAGTACTGCAAGGCCAACAATATGAAACCAAGAAGATTCGACCTTGATATGAAGGTTAGATGGAACTCAATTTATACTATGCTGCATTGGTGCGAAGACTACGAGCACATTATCACTGTCTTCGTCAACTGCAATAATGGTGAGGTATTGGTTACTGACGTGGATTGGATAATTGCTAGTCATTTTCGTAATTTTTTTTTAAAAATTTACGATGAACTAAAAAATTATCCGGTGTGTACTACCCAACTTCTTGCTTAGTCATCGAGTGGCTTTGGCTTATTGCTAATGCTTTTAAAGAAAATAGAGATAATTATGTTTTACGTTCCATTATAGAACCAATGGAGAAAAAAAAATTAAAATATTTTCAAGCTATTCCACATTTGTACTGTTTTGCTGTCATTTTGGATCTTCGGAGAAAATTTTCTGACTTGCAAGGCGCCATCGAGGGAATAGGTGAGGCATTCAATCTTGATTTCTCTGATGCCTATACTCATGTTTATAACGAGTTTTTCAGAGTTTTCGACAAATACTACGAGAAATTTGGCACTAGAAGTGAAGCACGAAGATCTACCTCAACAACGCAACAAGCACGAGGCGGTTCGATCGCTTCAAACATGTGGAAGAAGCTGAAAGGCAAATCGTCTGGTTCATCTTCCGAAACGCCGAGCAGGCCGCAATGGAATCCACGGGTAGAGATCAACCACTATCTCGACACGCCTTTCATGGAGTCCGAGCTTGACATGGACGAGGAAAATCAACTTAACTTGCTTTTGTGGTGGAAGAATAACCAATGTATTTACCCCGTGCTATCCCATTTCGCACGGGATGTACTTACGGTTCCGGTGTCCACTGTCTCGTCGGAATCCACTTTCAGTTTGGTGGGGAGGATACTTGAGCCAAGGAGGTCGTCTCTCACACCTAAGATGGTTGAGGCAATTACATGCCTCAAAGACTGGGAGCGTGCAGATGAGAGGACACAACATCAGCCAGAGGATCAGGAGATCACGGACGCGGTAGCCGACTTTGACAATCTCAGCCTCGGGTAGTCTATGTATATAAACGTAGTTACTGTACTCTTTTCCTTACCGGGGGTACCTCACACCAGGGTGTAAGGTTTTTAACGAGGCAGTAACTCTGTACATGTTCAAGATTTAATAGAATTTACTTCTTTTTCCCCCAATATTTGTGTCCATTGCTAGTAATACTGATATCCACACATGATGTTTCTTTCGCATGCTTTCATTTAGTCATTGCTTTGCTTGCACATTTCTTCTTGTCATTTATTTACTTACTTTGCTAATTTCTCCAGAGATACACAAGAGAACGAATGCGTGTTTGCTAATAATGATTTAATTAATTGGCACAATGCATGACCCCACTTTTATTTTGGATGATCTAAGCGAATGCGTGGTGGGCAAGGGCCCTGAGCAGTTACTGTAGCAAAATACTGGCGAAGTTTAATGCAGCAAAAAATACTGTAGTAATTTACTGTAACAAAAAATTACTGTAGCAAAACCGTTTTATTAATCCGGACCGTCGATTCGCTCGATCCAACGGTTGGATGCCTAGCAACTGCAAACTTGGCAGTCATTATTGTGACTGCCAAGGATCTCTGTCCATGCGTGTTGCTCGATTGTAGATTTACATATTTCTTTAATCAAGGTGGCTATACATTCGCGGCACCGTAGCATCGCGTACGCACGCTACTACAAGCAAATTTGGGTCATTTCCTCTCGTCGCAATAGTGTAAATGGACCGAGCCTAAACCGGCACGGAACGAAGTAGGTACAAAGCGTAAATGGGCCATGTTTGGGCTCGCCGAAGGCGAGCCGGGCCGGCACAGCCCGGCACGGTTCTAGCCCAAAGCACGATGGGCCCGTGCCGGGCGGCCCGGCACGGGTCGAAGCCCACCTCTAAGCTGCATGCTATGCTTACATGTTATGAACTGGGCATGAATTGTGGCTGATGCGCAAGGAACTGTCAAAATACATGGACTGAAGCTTTAGATTTGTTAATTAAGGCATCGTTTCGCATTGTGGTAGCTTTTAAAAAACAACTATCTTATTCTAGTTTGGATATCATAGTTAATTGAAATCTTTTTTGGAGCCATAACAGGAAAAAAAAATCCTATTACAATTAGTAGCTAATTAGATTCAACAGCATGAAGCACAACATAACAACCTCAAACCGATTCATCACGACATGCTTAATGAACTCTGCATTTTATCATCGTCGATATTTGATCAAGTATTTCTGGCATGGTAGAAAATCAAGTTCATGAAATGTTTTTGGGGGTATAAGTTCAAGATCATGCGGTCGCGTTTGTATTGTATGATAGAAAATCAATTTCAAAATCAAGTTCCTAAGACCCTCGAAAAGAAAAGAAAAGAAAAAGCCCCTACGACAGCAACTGGTTTGCAAGTGCACCGCGAACCAGACATCGAGCACTCCGCCGTGCCCAACACCTCGACGGCCCCCGCAGCGCCGACGTCGATGGTGGGCTGGGCAGCGAATTCTGCTGCATCTTCCACCGAGCTCTTCCTCTCCTGACCATGATCAGCAAGAAGAAGATGTTGTCCATGGCGGGCGCCGATCGGAGCCCGGCCAATGAAGGCGGCTGCCGCCGCTTCTCCTCCCACGGCGACCACCATCAGCACGGCTACGGCGAGGTATGGCCGGCTTAGTGAACGCTCCTTATCATTTTTTTTGGTAATATATCAGCGCTCTTGATCTTCTGCAGTTTCTTGTTTTTTTTTTCCCGATTACAAGGAGACATGTGTGCGTGCCTTAGCATATGCCTAGAAGACAGAGATCAGAGATAAATCTATACGATCTTACAAAGTTCCTACGGAAAGCTCACTTATATGTACGTGAAGGTGTGTAGTATGTGTATGTACCCAAGAGTTGTTGTGCAACAGCTTATTTCCTGCTTCCAATTCAGGCCTGGATTATTCTCCCATTTATGTTCTAAATCCTAAAAATTTCTAGAGCAATCTCCTCTTCCAAATCAGGCCTTTAAATAAGGATTAAATAGCCTGCACTTTGTGCTTTCCTATAATAATGCACATGAATGGCACATTATTAGGGGAATCAGGGCCGGTCTTCCAAAGTGAAGTGCCAAGTGATATGGATAGAGTACTATACATACTTCTCTCACTATGGATGGTCGATATCAATGCCGTACACATATGTCAGAACAAATGCTGAATGTTTTCGCATCCATTCTTTCTGAGGTGCTGATGAGGCACGAATAGCATCAGGTATTTGTCTTTGAAACGCATGTTCTGTGGCAGCACGCATTAGATATCGACTACTCAGTTGCACAAAAACAATGTAGCAGGGTGTCAATAAAATTCTCATATTTCTCTCAATTTCTTCCCCCCCTACAAATGTTGATGAATATTTATTTTATTGTGCCTTGTTACGTTAGTACGAAAATATGTAGTCTCATTCTGATGAAGTAATGTAGTAGTATTTTCTTATTTATTTGTTGTTCTTTATTTTCTATATTTTCTCACCTGATATGTGCAAATAAATCCTACAAAGTAGCTGTGCTTGTAAAATATGTGTTCTTGCTCACTTAATCTCATGTTTGACCAACCATTTTTTTGCATAATATATATTCAATATGCAGAATTGCCGCAAGATAGTTGAGAATGTGGCAAGATGGTTGAGAATGTGGACTAGGTGTGATAATTAGTACTAGGACAACATGTTACAACTGAGCAAAGGTATAGTGTTTATCGCTTAATTGTATTTAGTCATGAGTACATGCTTCAAGTTAGTTATGTTTTCTTTCATGAATTATTCTATGTTGTCTGGTTAGTTTGTTGCCCGGTTTAACCTGTAAAAATGATCTAGTGTATGTGTATACTTTGGACTAATTTGCAAAAAACAGTACATCTTACTGAATTGCAGCAACACGTGGTCTGACTCTTCGTTTACCATAACCCTTATTTGTAACTCCGCAACTTAATCTACAAATCACCATTCTTATAAACTTAAAAGTTAAGAGTATCCAACTGTGAACAATTTACTGATTATGATTTACATTTCTAGACGGCCACTTTTGAGAGTGCTCGTTAATGGATGTTCCACTGAAAAAAAATACACTTTTTAAAAGTAGATGCTCAAGCTTTCAATTAACAATTGTGGCAACTGTGCTGCTATCTGTTGGAATCTAATGAAAACTTGTATATTTAATTATTTGCAACTACCAGCCATAGTTACAACCATGTGAATCATCAATCTGTACATTTTAAACTTTCTCCTGTTTAAGCCACAATTAAGTTGGGTAACCTGCGTGTTTGTACAAGGTTAAATATGCATTGCCTAGGTGGATCACCTCAGAAGGTCCTACTCCTATGTGAATCAACTCAATGCCAGTTTGACAGTGAAGTACGCTGACGCTAAAGTAAAGACATCTCATGTTTTGCCAGGATCATCCCTCCTATTTAAACAATCATCTATAGAAGTTCCAACAGACTTGTAATGGGCAATAGGGCAGCTTTCGTGGTTGCGTTCCTCATAAGGTCCATATATGGAGGCATGCAGATAGTAACCAAAGATGCTTTTAATGAAGGCATGAGCACGTCTGTTTTTGTATTCTACAGGCATGCAATTGCTATTCTGTTCTTAGTTCCCGTTGCTTGTGTGCTTGAAAGGTATGGAAGTTTACTTATTTGCCTGGATGTCACCATGGAAGCATGCATTGAGGTTTGTTTGTGCAGGAAAACTGCTCCACAACTGTCATACAAAGCCTCTCTGAAACTATTTGTGCATGCATTATACGGGTAAGTCAAAGTGTGATTTATATGCTTTACTTGTTATCATTCTTCTCTATCTGATTGGTATTGACCTGAAAAATCTTGGCTATCAAGACAAATAATTGCTTACAAAAAAGCAGTACTAATTTTCCTAATCTTCGTATTAAACTGGATGGGTTTAACAATCTTCATTTGGAAGTTCTTGTCCAATCACTCTATGTTTAAAACTTTTGAATGCATAGATACCTTTGCATTCCTGTGCAAAGCTCTTCAGTTTTCTCGTTCATTCATTTGTTCACTTCTCTTTTTTCTTGGGTTAATGTGCATCATATATTGTTCTTTTCTCTCTTTTCTTGGTCATAGTGCAGCACATATTGTTCTCTCTCTTTTCTAGGTTACATTTAAATATGTGCTTAATTGTCTGCAAAGAACTATATACTTAATTAGCTTCACAAATGAGAGTCCTGCGTTAAGCTGTTCCAAAGAACAGATTCAATTTATGTTAAATTTCATCCAAAGAACAGATTCAATTTATGTTAAATTTCATACAGATTTTCCAACTGACAGTGGTACATTTGTGCAGAAGTTGTAGAATATTTATTTAAGTAGCTCTATTGAATTGTTCTCTTCATACTCCCTCCAGTCACAAAAAGAATGTTATTTTGGGGTGCATGCAGTCAAACTTTCCAAACTTTGGCTATCTATATCTTTTTAAATATTTAGATTGAACACATGAAAATGGTATGTACAGCTTTTTATTGAAAAGAACTTTCATAAAAACATAATTTTTTAGGTTTTATAAATCTATTACAGCAGAAATTTGTGGTCAAAGTTGCATTTTTGGGGACCATGTTGATGTCCAAAATAACATTCTTTTGTGACTGGACAGAGTAATTGTTAATTTTTTGAATTAGTTATGTTGTCAATTTGTGCCATTTATTCTACTTGCAGCAGTAATCAATTATTTTATGTGTCTTTTCCTATTTTTTAGAATTTCTGGCTCGATAAACATATTTAGCCTTGGTCTCAGTTATACTTCAGCAACATCATCATCTGCAATATTTAACCTTCTACCAGTGGTGGCTTTCTTTTTGGCTGTTCTGTTGGGGTAAGGGTTTTCGTTTTATACTTGTATTCTTTCCTAGACAGGTAGGAATAATATATTCATAATTTTCTTCTTTTCCTAGGATGATAAATTTTGTACTAAACCAGATAAGTCATAAGCTGGTCCTTTTACAGTCTATTGAGCTAATTGTCCGTTGCTTTCCTTTTGCATAATATTCTGTAGGACATAGTCTTACAGGAGATCAAGTTAGACCCTTTCCAAATCATGACATGCGTCAACATGAATCGTAAAGCTGTCCACCTGCCACTGCTTCAAAATTCATGTTGCCACAGCTTCTATAGGATTTTTCCCACTCTTTAAATATGTACTATAAGTGAACACAATATGCAGGTCTTGTTTGGATTTGGAATGCAGAAATATCACAAGAAACAGTTACCTACAGAAATCAGGAAAAATTCCCCTGTTTCTAACGGGGATGCAATCTGTAGGGTGTCCAATGTATATCTGAACATATATGCATTGGACAGTTTATATACAGCTACATGAAAATGAATTTTATCATTACCACCTGACACAGTAACACAAAGCATAGATATCAATGCATGCTTAAATACATTTTTATAGAATATTGTAATATACAAATTAGAAAGTGATCATTAAACAAAAATCGATGAAAACAAATAATTTGGAAGAGTCTCAAAACAGTCATATCTAGAGCAAAATTTGTGAACCTGAGAGTCATTTGTATCAGAGAGATTAGTTATGGAGCATTGTGCAATTCTTCCACAAACTTGAGGATATTTGTTATATTAGAGTTCTCAACTTAATATTGCTGCCTATTTCTGGTAGGGCGGAGTCTTTGAACTTGAAGAGGTTCCATGGGATTGCAAAAATTTCCGGTGTAGTGTTTTGCATTTCTGGTGTTATTGTACTTGCATTTTACCAAGGACCTGAATTGAAATCTTTCAACCATCACCATCTTTTTCATCACATAAGTACCTCCCATGCTGGGGCTACTGCTCATCCTACAAAGACTTGGATATTGGGAATTTTCTTAACGACTTTTTCTACTACATGTTGGGCTGTTTGGACAGTACTTCAGGTAGAATCTTTTCAGAACCGCTTTGAAATGTTAACAATGGATCAAAGGGTACTCTGGGCTTATTCATGCTATTTACCTTTGATAGTACTTCTTCTCAGGGGCCTATGTTGGAGGCGTACCCCTCTAAGCTGCTCAACACAACTCTCCAGTTGATCTTTGCAACTATTCAGTGTTTCTTCATCGCTTTAGCGGTTGAGAGAGATTTTTCACGATGGAAGATGGGGGGACTAGATGGTCTTATTGCTGTGCTATACTCTGTAAGTCATTGATCTCAGATTGTTTGGTTACTTCAGGGCAACAACAAGTTTTGAACAACTTATTGTCATTAGACTGTAGGTAATAAACAAAAAAAGGTGTTTCTTATGATATGTCTGGCAGAATCCTGTGCCCTTGAGTAAAAACTAGCAGTGCAAGGTCAATAAAAATACGGGTAATACTATCAACTAAGAAAGTTTCAAGAGGAATTTTTCTGCTGGATGCATCCAATGGTAATGATCACTTGCACTGTTGATCCAAATGAAAGAAGAGTAATGTCAATTATGCCAAACTGCATTTCAGCAAAGGACATCTTAAAGTCTGATCAGTTCCCGTAAATCTTTTAGGGCATGTTCGGAACTGTACATTCCTCAAACCTCTTGTTTAATTTTAGGTTTCTAGCTACATAATTTGTTTCATAGCGTCCTACATTTTTTACACTTTCTTATCTATGATGCCCGGATATGCTGATACTGATACACGATACGCCGATACCGTGATACGCCATCTCTCCAAAAACACCGATACAGCGATACGTCTGTATATATATAATAAAAATAGAGAAACATACATGAGATATGATATGTTGTACACAAAATAGACATAAAAGAGACACAATAACAATGAAAATGCAGAATCAAATAGGCTAGATCATCCTGCAGGCCCGTCAGCCTATAGGAAGTGACTTACGGCATCTAGTCTATTGCTGCCCTAAATATCTCCACAATTGTGCATTTCTATTCCTGTGAGCTGCAGCCATATTTTGCCTCCTAGCCACTGCTGCCCTACCGACTCCTAGCTGCCTGAGAGTATACCACACTACTATAGTCAAGAGGGGAGAAGAGGACTAGTGGAAAAACTCACCTTGCGTGAGGACTAAGGGCACTGTTGTGCCGTTAAGTAGAGGGGTAATGTTGTCGTGGGAGCCTAAGGGAAGAGAGGACTTGGGGCGGTGGTGTGGGGAGTGATATGGGAGCAAAAAGAGACTACGGGATGGGAATAAACGATTCGAACGTCTCCTTCTAATTTGGTAGATGTATTATTGTTGAGAGGTATCGGGGAAGTATAAGGTAAGTATTGGGAATTATTTTCTTTTTTTGAAAAATAGAAAATTCACCAATACGGGCAGGATACGTATCAGGTTGTATTCGATACGGTATTTGATACCGATATGCTAGTTTTCTAAAGTATTTGAGTATCAGAGTTTCTTATTACTGCTTCCTTTGTTTTTCCTACCAATCAAAACACATTTTCCTGCATTTCCCTGTGTTTACGCTGCCAATGTAACTCTGAGATTACTGAACCCCGAGTGCAGGGCATACTTGTTTCTGGAGTTTCATATTACATGCAAGTATGGGTGATTGACAAGAGTGGACCGGTTTTCTTGGCCATGACGATGCCCATAACTCTACTTGTCACAATAATGCTGTCCTCATTTCTCTTAGGAGAAGCAGTTACCCTGGGAAGGTGTCTCTTTCTACTGAGCAGCTCACTGCCTTCAGGTTTTCTGTAACAATGAAAAAGCTTCATGATTTTTACCCTGAATTCGGTTTCTTACATGCAGTATAATAGGTGGAGTGATAATGATTGGAGGTCTGTACTGTGTTCTTTGGGCAAAGAGAACTGAACAAATTGCTGTCTGCAAGCAACAAATGGCAGTTCCTGTCCAGGCAACACAAGTTTAGATTAAGCTATCACGTTTGGTCGTGTCCCAAAAGTCAATAATAGTTCCAGCCTTTCGGTTTGGTTCTCATGCATGGTTAATGGTCAGATATGGTATTCAACTGTAATCTTCGATATTTTTGCAATTTACTATATTTTATGCTGTTTTCTGTTTTGTCAAAATCAAAAGCATTGTCATGTTTGTTATTCTTCTTTTTCCTTAAATTAGGTATATTAGGCTTTGATCTTGTACATGTTATTTTGACATCTCTTGTTCTCTTGTACTAGGTAATTTTCACACTCTTATTCCCTCCTCTGATTCCATCTGTCAACTTGTGCAAGAATTTTCATATCCAAATTCAACTGAACCACGATTATTTTCTATTTGTGTCGGCCACTGGGCACTCAAAATGATGTATCTGCATGTCCAGTTCAATCCCTCTTGTGTAAGAAATTTACATGTGCAGATCTATCTCTAACAAGCGATGCGTTTATGCTTCCATATACAAGATCGAGTTAAATTTACTTAGGAAGTACTTGCCTAAATTGGATCAAATGCTTGAATTAATGATAGAATGAAATATACTAATATATATTTTTATATTATCTGTACATCTAATGGATAACAAACTTTTAAAACAGCAGCAATATTCGGTAGATATTGATATCGATAAATCCAAATAAACTTTTTTTTTGAGGCAGAAATCGAACTTGTGTATACAAATCTACTTAGTGGAGTAAATCTACTAATAACCCGATTCACATTTTGACCCAAGTGCCAAACAAGTTCGATCTAGTTTATTCTAAAAGTACTAATTCAGATATTACATTTTGTTAGGAAGAATGTAGATCTTACGTTGTCAGATATCTCCTTTTGTCTTTATAATTGCTCAGATCTCAATTTTAAACATTTGGTCAAAATTTATTGTGACTGTCATCCAAAAACACAATCCAAGAAAACAACTAGGAATTGTACGGGTATTCCAATTTGTTACAGTAGGGACTTCATCTCTTACAGATTTGGAAAAAAGGGTTTTGCATTTGGGTCCAAGTTATAGAATAATATAATATCATTGTAAAAACGATGCTGGTCATGTGCTTGCTTCTAGAATCTAGGTGTGATATATTATTTCGTGTAGTGGAAGAGAAAAATATATATAATGCTCCATAATCATGATGATTAGCTTTTTTTTGTCCTAATCAGAATTCGCTTTAACAGGTCCGCTGGTATTTTGAAAGTGTTAATTAGCCAAAGCAAATCTTCTGCAGATCATTCGTACCCAACCAAAGGGACCATATTTCATGCCACTTTCAGCAAACACAATATATTAGTAGGAAGATCCAAACTAGTACAAATGGATGTACATATTAGATAGTATAGCTGTGTTAGTATTTCTCTTTTGTATAAGGTGCTCTTTGCATATTTTCATCTTACCTGTACATGTATAATTTTGGCCTTTGGCTCACTGTAATACACAAGGTTCATTTCAACATGGTAGTAGAGCAAAGTTAGGGTTATCTGCTTGTCGGCCACCGCCGCCTGGTCGATCTCTAGACCTTCCCTACTAGCTAGTAGCTACTCCCCTGGATCCAGCCGCCGCTATTGGATTCTTGTGCCGTTGCACGAGCCGCTATGGCCCTCCTAGCCATCGCCATCAACTCATCTCGCCGCCGAAACTCAGGGTACCGTTGATCTGGACAACGCTGCCATTCCTTCTGCCAGCACCTCCTCAGATTCGGCCTCTCTGGCCTCAAAATCCGGTGTCGTCGCTCAAAATGTCACCGTCGGCTCGTCCTCTGCTTTAGCTTCTACTGCCGCCGTCACTGCTTCCACAACGGCTACCGTAGATCCAGCCTATTCGGCCTCGGATCTTGCTGCCGCCTCCAGGAATGGCGCTGCTATCTTATCCATGCCCTTGCCGCCTGCAGCAGCCGCGAGTCCATCCCCCTTACCGCCTGACCTGGACGTTTGTACCTTAGTGAGCATCCTCTGAAGTCGGTGCTACCTCTGTTGGCACCAACACCGAACTCCAGATGACGCGCTGGTTCTGCTTCAGGAACTTCTGCAGAGATGAAACAGAGAAGAACCCTGGAACAATATGTTGGCAGAGAAGGTTAGAAAGAACAGAGACAAAACATCAATTTGCCACGCGCAACCTCCCCGCATCCTTTTTTCTGGTTTTTCCATTGTCAGCTTAAATAAGATTACAGATAAACTCTCAAAAACAAACTAACTACCTTACCGAATCAAACCTGCACAAAGATATAACCATATCGGATACTGCTCCTTGTTCGACAACGGTTAGCTTCAGGACTCTTTAACATCTAAACTGACACACCAAAAACTAAAGCACAAAAGCAAACAAAAAATTGTTGTCAAGATTAACCGGTAACAAATCACCCTCCTAATCTTGACACTTCTGAAGATCCACCAGACCCCGTCTTCCTCTGAGCATCATGAAACGTTGCTTGCTTAATGGCTTTGTCAGAGCTTCTGCAATTTGATCTTCAGTCCGCACATATATGATCTCGATGTCTTGCTTCTGAACACAGTCCCTTATAAAATGATGCTTAGTCTCAATGTGTTTACTTCTACCGTGGTGAACTGGATTCTTTGCCAGATCTATTGCCGACTTATTGTCAATCTTAAGAATCGGCTTCATTGGTTCAGACCCAATCAACTCACCAAGCAACCGACTCAACCAGATCCCCTGGCAGGCTCCTGCGGTTGCTGCAACATATTCTGCTTCACACGAAGACAGTGCAACAACCTTTGTTTTTGCGAAAACCAAGTCACTGGACTGTCTCCAAAGAAGAATATAGCACCCGAATTACTCTTTTGGTCATCAATATCTCCTGCCATATCACTATCTGTATAGCCGACCAATTCTTCAAATGCATGCTCACTTCTTTTGTAATAGCAACCGAAACTTGTAGTGCCTCGCACATACCTCAGAATCTGCTTCAAAGCTGCCATGTGTTCTGTTGTCGGAGTTTTCATATACCTACTCAGCACTCCTACTGAATAAGATATGTCTGGTCTTGAGTTTACTAGGTATCTCAAGCTTCCTATGATACTCCTGTATAGATGAGCATCTAAAGGTGGAGAAGTATCATATTTGCTCAACCTTAGTCTTGGCTCCATTGGAATCTGACATGTATTGCAACTTCCCAAGCCAAGTTTTTGAAGCACCTTCAAAGCATATGTTGATTGGCAAAGCTTAATGCCCTTCTCATTTTGATGTACTTCAATACCGACATAATATGAAAGCAAATCAAGATCACTCATTTCGAAGTTTTCTTTCATTTGCATCTTGGATTCCCTGATGTCCATCAAACTGGACCTGATATTGTCAAGTCATCAACATATACTCCTACCACCAGAACTGAGCTTCTTTTCTTCTGATGTAGAGTGCATGTTCCTGCTGTGACTTGACAAAACCCAAGGCTATCAAGCACTTGTCCAGTTTGAGATTCTAGGCTTCAAGCCATACAATGCTTTCTTTAGCCTCAACACTTTATTCTCATGACCTTTCACCTCAAAACCTTGAAGTGGCTCCACATACACCTCCTCCTCTAATTCACCATTCAAAAAAGTTGATTTAACATCTAGGTGATGTACTTCCCATCCTTTTTAGCCGCAAAAGCTAGAAGAAGCCTTATAGTCTCAAGCCTCGCCACAGGGGCAAATACTTCATTGTAATTTATGCCTTTTTGCTGAATGTAGCCCTTTGCCACCAATCAGCCTTGTGTTTAGAAATCTGACCATCGAGTGTATTCTTGAGTTTAAACACCCAATTCAATCCTATTGCTTTGAATCCTTCTGGAAGATCTGAAAACTCCCACGTATTATTTCTTTCAATAGCCCTTAACTCTTCAAACATTGCCTATTTCCAATTCTGGTTGACAACCGCTTCATCATAGCTACTAGGTTCTTCCACTGACAGAAGGTACAAGCCAGCTTCGTTTTCAACTTCAACTATCTCATTGTAAATATCCTGCAATGATCTATATTTTACAAGTTTCTCAGGGCTTTGAGAGTCTTCTTCTTCAATGTCATATGTATTTCCTTGCGATGAAGCACCATCATCAGCTGATCCCATTGGTTCTCCAGCCGAATCACCTCCCACCAGACTTCCTTGTGGCACAGCAACATTCTGACTGGTGTTATCACACCAAGGATCAGTTTCATTGCCATCAAACTCCACTGTGAAATAATCTGGTATCCTTTCAGCAGTCTTCATCCATGTTTCACCTGAGTCCCAATTCCACTTTCTATCTTCAAGAAAGATAACATCCCTGCTGATGGTAATCCTTTTGGTGAGAGGATCATATAGCCTGTAGGCTTTTGAACCAACCTCATACCCAACAAAAATCGTCGAAATGCTCCTGTCATCAAGCTTCTTAAGATTTTTTGGTAGGTACTTTTGCATATGCCAAGAAGCCAAAAACCCTCATGTGATGCACACTAGGTTGATGTCCATGCCAACATTCATATGGTATTGATTTCTTCACTGCTTTTGTGAATGACCTATTCAATATATATACTGCAGCAGTTACCGCTTCTCCCCAAAAAGCTCTTGGCAAGTGTTTAGTTTTCAACAGACTTCTCGCCATGGCAACTATAGTCCTATTTTTTCTTTCCACCACTCTATTTTGTTGTGGTGAATAGGGAGCTGTCGAATGCCTCTTAATTCCTGCCTCTTCATAGTAGTTAGCAAAATTACTGCTCAAGAATTCTCCACCTCTATCAGATCTCAAAGCCTAAATCTTGCATGCAGACTCCAACTTTACTCTGGCTTTGAACTTCTTAAAGGCAATAAAAGCTTCATCTTTAGAGGCAATTATCTCCACCCATGTATATCTTGACAGATCATCAATAAAGAGTACAAAATATTTCCTTCCTCCAATTGTTGGTGGAGAGATCGGTCCACAAATGTCACTGTGGTCTAACTCAAGTAATTTCTGAGCTCTGTAAGGTGTTGTCTGAGGGAAGGAAGCTCTGCTATGCTTGGCCATCATGCAACCATCACATATTTGTGTTTTATGCACAATCTGTGGCATCCCTTTCATAAGATGATTCCTGGACATCAAACTCAAAGCACCGAAATTCAGATGACCAAATCTAGCATGCCATTTCTAGGCATCTTCTTCCAAGATACTAAACAAACACACATGATTAGCTGAAAGCAAGTTCAGAGTAACATTATCAGTTTCATCTTTATTGCAGTTCTGGATTTCACAAACCTCCGCAGCAAGCAATGCCAGCTCTTCATCATGATCCTGGTTCTCCACTAAGTTCAACCTTTCAGTTTTCTTTTCCATTGTCAGCTTAAATAAGACTCCAGATTACAGATAAACTCTCAAAAACAAACTAACTACCTTACTGAGTCAAACCTAAACAAAAATATAACCATATCGGATACTGCTCCATGTTCGACAACGGTTAGCTTTAGGACTCTTTAACATCTAAACTGACACACCAAAAACTGACGCACAAAAGCAAACTAAAAAACTGTTGTCAAGATTAACTGGTAACAACCTCTACAGCAACTTTGGCACCATTGTGGTTATGTTTCCATCCTGTTGTTTTGCGCACAATGGCACCTCTTGGTTCTTCAGGGGTCATCTCGGTACAGATTCACATGAGGAGCCAATGCCTCTAGGGATACCTCACCAGCGAGTGGCCTTGCTCGTCTTGCCCCACCCTACTGTCCAAGCCCATTTTTCCTGAGGATGCCGATGAGGCCACTCAAAGAGCTTCAGTTACGGCCTTTCAGAGGCAGTAGAGGTTTATCAAATGTAGCTCCACACCTATGAGGTGTGGTGGGATGACGAGGCTTGTGCTTCCGCCATTATGGAGCTATGGACATGCTTGAGCTGCCGACGTCTTAGCTCATGTGGGAGCACCTCCATAGGTACCTGTCGGTTGTGCACTAGTTACAGTCCCTTTAGCTAATGGATGCCACCTGGATGAGTTTTACAAGCAGATGTCTACAGTGTGGAGCTAGCTTGAATCTTTGCACTGAACGTCTGTTGGACATGTTCCTACTGCGTGTGTCAACGGGCTTACCTAGAGACTCACTATCTCTGTGACTTCTTGACACACCTTTGCTCTAGTTCAAGCCCGCTCGTGCTCAGGTACTAACACGCCAACTTTGTCTGTCCTTATTGGAGGCCCTCTCTTTTGTCCATGCTGAAGAAATTCACCTTTGTGCAAAGGGCGGGAAGGGTCAACTGCAATCCCCCTCTGTCTTGGCTGTTCGCACCCCTACTCCACTAGGGGTTTCTTGTGCCCCTACTCCACCAGCTCCGTCTCCTGCACCTAATGAGGACATCCCTACATCAAGTACTTCACCAATTTCAAAAACTCCGAATCTAGAATCATTACAAGGACCAATGGCTCGTGCACGTGCACGACGGTTAGGCTAGCAGGTGACTTCTTTCTTTAGCCAAATTAACTATGTTATTAACAAGAATATAAGAGTTGTTCTTTGTTGATTATTACATGTATGAGCTTGGAAGAAAGTAGCTGCCGGACAGTGTCGATTTTAACGCCACAAAAGACACACCAAATGCTAGGATTAACATGGGAAGAAGGGAAGGCTTACAAGCAATTAAGGAAGGTCAATAAAGCATAATAGATTTCAAGAAGTTTGGGCCAATTTCGAACATAAAACAGAGGAAGGTTCGGAGCCAATTTCGGACATAAATCAAAGGAGGATTCGGATGGGATTTCCAGCCAAAACAGATGAGGACATGTCTCAGTAAAAAGGCCATAACTTTCACAAACTGAGTCCAAACGGAGCAAATAAGGACTTGTTTGAAAGGTTATTTTGTGCCCCATCCAATGGATGCACAGCCAGCCACATATTCTAAATATATCAGATGCAGCAAGGAAAATACTTTGAGTCCAGAACTGAGTCTTTTTCGAAGTCCACAATTGAGTCCTTTAGGGCCGCACCCCCACCCACTATATATTTTGTAGCTGGCCCTAGCTTTTAGTTTTAGACTTCAATTTTGGATTTAGCTATTGCTATTTTAAAGGCTCTTTGCCTCAAACTTGAAGTCTCAATTGAATCTTCATTGTTTAGCGAGTTCTTCCGCTGTTGCTCTTACTCTTTTTGTGGATTTGCTTGAGCCGTTCTTCATGAATAGATCAGTCATGTTTTGACACAGTTGATAACCAATTGAGGAGTGGTTTAGAGACTGCGAGGTTGATGATCATGTTCTTGGATCATGGTTAGCCTCCCCTTCATCAAGGTCACAATTCAAATTGTTGGATTTTTCTTACGACGGAAGATCGGGACGAAACTTGTGTTCACGCATCTTAAATCAAGGCATGTGCATATCGGGTGGTATCAAAGCCTATGTTGCTGGTAGGAATTCATCTATCCCTAGTTTACTAGATTGAATTTTCGTTTTACCTAAAGTCCAGAAAATTGCCTTATAAAAAATTCTAGTTTCCTAGCCCGTTGTAGCTTTTATCAGTTATTTTTGGTTTTCTTAATTGAGTTTGTGTATGTTCTAGTTGTTGTTCATAACCTTTCTCTCAGAAAAACCCTTAAAATTTTATTTCGAGTTCTTGAAGCCCTAGTTCTCAAATTTTAGCCACTAGTTGAAGCCCTAATTTCTGTTAAAAAAACCCCCTTTGTGCAACCGCCACCAAAATTTGCATATCATTCAATCTAGAGATCCAAATCAAGCCAAACCACTTTTTTTAGCTTCCTAACTCCAAAACCTACCTTTCTACAAATATTGGTAGTGATTGGATTAGTCGATTGAAATCTGCACGTGTTACAACCTTGCTTTAGCTGCTGTCTAGTTCTAAGATTTGCCCGTGTTTGGATGAACATTTAGATCATTTACAGCGAGTCTTTGGATGAACATTTAGATCATGTGCGCCAAGTTTTTTATACTTAGAGAGAGGCGTGCTTGTTTGCTAACCTCGAGAAGTGCACTTTTTGCACAGATCGAGAAGTGTTTCTTGGTTTTGTTGTGACTGCGTAGGGAATTGAGGTGGATGAACAAATGGTGGAAGCTATTCGAGCATGGACTAAACCTACAACAGTCGCACAAGTGTGGAGCTTCATGGGCTTGCTTGTTTTTACCTTTGGTTCGTGAAGGATTTTAGCACACTCGCTCAATGAGTTGACAAAGAAGAGCATACTTTTCAAGTGGGGGGAAGCACAAGAGGACTTGTTCAACAAGTTGAAAGGTAAGTTAACCAATGCACCACTTCTACAACTTCTTGATTTTAATAAAAATTTTGAGATAGAATGTGATGATAGTGGGTATTGGGATTGGAGGTGTTCTCATGCAGGATATGAAACCCATTGCTTATTTTAATGAAAAGCTTAGTGGTCCAACTTTGAACTACTCAACATATGACAAAGAATTATATGCATTGGTTAGAGTGTTAGAAACATGGCAACATTACCTATGGCAAAAGAATTTGTCATACATTCGGGTCATGAATCGTTAAAGTATATTCATAACCAAAGTAAGTTGAAACATAGACATCCAAATTGGGTGGAATTTATTGAAACTTTTCTGTATGTTGTGAAACATAAGAAAGGTAAAGATAATCTAGTTACTAATACGTTGTCTAGATGATACACCTTGCTGTCTCAACATGATTGTAAAATTCTTGGCTTGGAATGTTTAAAAGAATTATATGCTACTGATTTGGATTTCAAATATATTTATACTAATTGAAAAGAAGGGAGATGTTGCGATAAATATGTGATGAATGATGGCTATTTGTTTAGACCTAACAAGCTTTGTGTTTCTGCGAGTTTTGTTTGTCTTTTGTTGCTATAGGAGGTGCATGGAGGTGGATTAATAGGACATCTCAATGTTCAAAAGACTAAGGATGTTCTGTCCACACATTTTTATTGGCCAAAAATGAGGCACGATGTCGAGCGCTACGTGGGGAGATGCTCTACATGTCAAACAACTAAGTCTCTCTTAAACCCCCATGGATTATATATGCCTCTTCCTGTTCCTAGGGTACCTTGGGAGGATATTTCGATGGATTTTGTATTAGGGCTGCCTAGGACCAAGAAGGGAAGGGATAGTATATTTGTTGTAGTAGATAGGTTTTCAAAAATGGCACAGTTTATTCCTTGTCATAAGAGTGCTGATACTACTCATGTTGCTGATTTATTTTTCCGAGAGGTCGTTCGCTTGCATGGAGTACCAAGGACAATTATTTCAGATCATGATGCCAAGTTTTTGAGCCAATTTTGGAGAACACTTTGAGGGAAGCTTGGGACGAAACCGTTATTTTCAACTACATGTCATCCCCAAACTTATGGACAAACAGAGGTCGTTAACCACATACTTGGTACCATGCTACGAGCAGTATTAAAGAAGAACTTGAAGCTATGGGAGGAGTGCTTGCCACACATTGAGTTCGTCTACAACCGGGTTGTGCATTCCACAACAAATTTCTGTCCATTTGAAGTTGTTTATGGATTCAAGCCAACGGCACCAATTGATCTACTACCTTTGCCACCTTCGAAAAAGGTAAACTTGGATGCAAAAAGGAGTGTTGATTTGATTCACAAGATACATGAGACAACTAAGGCAAACATTGATAAGATGCAAGCCCAATAAAAGAAGCACGCAGATAAGGGCAAGAAAGAGATGGTACTTGAAGAAGGTGACTTGGTATGGTTAAATTTGTGAGGATCCGTTTCCTGAGCAACGCAAGTCTAAACTAATGAGCAGCGCAAGTCTAAACTAATGCCACGAGGTGATGGACCATTCAAAATTCTTGCAATGATCAACGATAATGCCAACAAGTTGGAGTTGCCTGAGGAATATGGAGTGAGTGATGCATTCAACATTTCTAATTTATCTCCATCCTTGGGAGACGAAGATGAGCTAGAGTCGAGGACAACTCCTTCTCAAAGGGGGATGTATGATGATATCCCTATATCAAGTACTTCACCAATTTCAAAAACTCCAAATCTAGAACCATTGCAAGGACCAATGACTCACACATGCCCCGACGACTTGTACTTTACTCCGTGGTCCGACGATTACGTTGATAGATGAACTTGGGCTTTTTCAAGTCGGTTGCCTGTGGGTTTACCGATGGGCATACCACTGTCCTTCTTTTGGTTTGTGTTTATATTTCACTGTAATTTACTTTGACATGTAATATTTGGCCGGTCGGCCTTGTACTTGTAATAACAAGTAGTTGTAATAGTTTCTAGTTTATGCTTATGCTATACCAACTGCTTAGACATGTGTTTATGTGTTATGAATCATCTTGAATGCGGGATATGTGGGTGCTAGGCATTGATCTTGGGAACTAGCACTAGACACATATCCGGATACCTAGAATTGCTTTCAACCATCTAATGCATAAACTCGAGCGATCGTCGTTCTTTGGCTATTGTTCGCGCTCCCCTCGGTGAGCGTGGGTGATACCAAGGTTCTAGGATGGATGTCGAGTCCTATGCTTGGATGAGTTGGTTTCAATCCTAATATAGTTGTTCGCAATAGAATCAAAACTCTCTTGGTTGTGTAAGTGTGTACGGTGCAACTAGGTGGCTCATATTTGTTTGGGTGAGGGCCATCTAGTTAATACTCCATGCACGGGACATTTGGGTGTAACGACCCCCATTTTTGCATAAATGCGAAAATGAGAATCTCATGTGCATACATTACTAGTCTCATGATCAGTGGCTAGTACGCACATTTACAACAATTGAAATCATAACCATACATCATATTAATAAAGTGGAAGCTATTTATATATTATATTTTATAACTCAGAGCAATATATATAGCGGCAGAAGAAGCAAAGTCTTATAGTGTGCCCATCCATCCCTCAGGCAACTGACAAGGCATAAATCCCTAGAAAGATTGCTTTATTGAAATTCCTGCAACCTGCGATGGAAAGATATTCTTTGCAGCTTCGTCGTCTTATCCACCTGAAACAACATAATAAGCAAGTTTGAGTACTTTCGTACTCAGCAAGACTTAAGATGGTATTTGAAAAATGCATAAATGCAGGCCATATCAAAGGAAGCTTCTACGGTTAATTTGCATAAACCAATTTGTAATTTAGAAACGAATTTGTAAAAGAATGTTTGGCTGATACAAAAGTAAATAAAGCATAAGTAATAACTCACAGTCCTTCATGATGTGATCATCGAATCATCCATTTCCAATACGAGGTACGAATCTGAAACAATCACCTTCCAACAAATGTCTCCAATCCAGACCATTTAGAAAATACTAAAACTTCTAACTATGTGATGACTTTACCAAGTGCCCATAACCGCGGGTGCGGCTAATCGATTAGATTTACACTCTGCAGAGGTGTACAGCTTTACCCACAAGTCATGACCTTTTCTTTGTGCCGCATGTTTCACGCACCTTTGGCGCGTGGCCAGAATGTTCATGATGAAAACCTTTACATTAACTAGGTTAAATTTGCACCACCCCGGTGATGATAACCCATGCTATAGTGGTAAAAGATATTTGTATAGTCACTGTACATGAAATAGTAAGGTGTTTGTACATTCGTTGTACGTGAAATGGTGATATACCCCATAGCATAGCGTACACCGTTGTATCGGTAAACGTTTGTTCCATAATCACCTCGGTGTGGACGTCCCTTCGAGCAATCAGTCACTGAAAGCCTGTACATCTCCAGCTATGCAAAGTTAAACTAGATAACTTAATTGGTTTAAGGCTGTCTCATACCAGCACTTATGGTTGTACGTATTTCTTAGTCTGAAAACAACCCATAGTTCGATCCTTAATCCGACACGGGCGATACTTCTCCCTACACTACGTGCAAGTCCCTTACACCTCCGGCTATTGCCAATAATCACCTACGCCAAAACCATAGTTTTATTTTGGGTTTTTATGAAATTAACATTGATCACATTAATCATCATCATGTCTTAATAATTCCAATGACCAGTTTATCCAATTTATTCATCCCAAATCTAAAGCATGGCTAAGCATGATTAGTAAATCGTATATATCCATGTTGACATTATGTATTGTCTAACCTTATTCTAGGGTTATCAAGGTTCACATATCAATACTTATCAAGGAAGTTTCATGAGACAACAGTTATATCTACCGGTACCACAATATAGCGAATTTACAGAAAATACGCGCATGCATAAATTGATTTAGTAAAACAAAGTAAAAATTAAACACTAGGATCAATATGACCAAATGGGGTGCTTGCCTTGCTTAATTGTTGTTTTTGCTGAAGTCATAGTCATTGCCGACGTTGTCGATGACGGAAGTAGTGACATCGAGTTCTACACGTCGTTCAACGGAAATATAGCAAATAACAAACTTTAATACGGGCAAAAAAAAGACAGACATAAAACCAAATAAAGACTTACTACAGAAAATAGGTGTGGTTTAGGGTTTGGGTTGAACGATTCCACTTTCTCATGTTTTAGTCGATTGAATATGTACATACATACATATCGTTAATAACTTTTAGGTTGAGCGTTGCATGGTTTCTTTATGTATTATCTATTCTTGTCTTACGAATTCAAGAAGCTAAAATTATGTATTCTTATTTTTATAATATCGAATTCAAGATGCAAAAATTATTTGGATTAATAGAAGTAAGACATTAGTTAAAGTGTTAAGTGTGAATAGTACTTATCCTTAAGCATTCTTGTATAAAAAGCGATTTATATAAGTTAGGTCTACAGGATTAGGCTACTGGTTGTAATTTCATGATTACACGATGATTCTTGCAACACAAGTATATTAACTAAAGGTTTCTTAAGCTCAACTATTCATATAATGTGTTTCTGCAACCATATCACTTAGGGTTATTTTGCTAGCTGGATTTAGTTGAAAATGAAGTTGAAGTAAGAATATTTTTTTGGATTATGGTAGACTTTACTTTGGAGAGAATTTCCAAACTGATTCTATAAATTTGAGCATTTAGACGAGGTATTTTATTTGCTGGTAAAATAGCATAAATAGTCATAAAATTGATGTTATAACAAGTCAGATTTCGTTTTAAGTTTGCGACTACACTATACATGATTACTTACTCATTTTTCTGGCATTATTAGGGTACGATCCTAGAAATGTTTTAGAACTGGTTTTACATTATTTTGATATTAGCTATGATAGTTTATAAGCATATGAAGATTAAAGTCTTTTATGGTCCTTATTCCAAATCAGGTCTTTTGCCTACTAACATGATCTTATCTTTAAGATTATGCTGAGATTAGCCCTATCTAATTTTATACTTAATTTGTGAGGTTATATATACATTTTAACTTCTCAAATATATATATGTATATATTCTTTTACATGGATAAAGCATATATTCTTTATTCATATTACATTTGCACACATGTAACATTTTATTGCTTTATTTAAAAACATTATGATAGCAATAAATTAGTTTCTGGAAATATATGCACATATACTACTGCTAGTTACTCTAGTTATGCATATACATACATCCTTTACACTAGGGTTACATTAAATTCATGAAACAATTCTAGTCAAGTTTACCTTTTAAACATTTTGAGATTCAAGTAACTCACTGACATACTAGTGTTTAGAAATTAATTCTACTCATTCTAGATTTCTTTTATACAAGTTATATCCTTTAACTCACTGACATACTAGTGTTTAGAAATTAATTCTACTCATTCTAGATTTCTTTTATACAAGTTATATCCTTTTGAATATTTAGTGCATTGAAACTAATCTTTAATAGAAAGTGATTCAAACATAGATGAAATTCAAATATTTTTATATATTTGGG
Source organism: Otatea glauca (assembly GCA_036346275.1). Classification (NCBI taxonomy): domain Eukaryota; kingdom Viridiplantae; phylum Streptophyta; class Magnoliopsida; order Poales; family Poaceae; genus Otatea; species Otatea glauca. Next base: position 19,052,191 of record CM070712.1, on the reverse strand, counting down.
TTGCTGAGAGTATCAGGATTTTATCAAAATTAGTTTCATTCAATTCTAAGTTTATTTGTACAAATTTTGTATACAGGACATTTCTTCCCTTCTTTTTGAATTTACATTTTAAAAACTTCACAGAGCTTCTTTTCAAAATGTTTTTGCATATTCTGAAGGTACTTAATTTTAGATGAATTTAGAATTTTGTTTTACTGGAATTGGTTTAAAGATGCGAAAGATAATGAAGTTTGAACTTTTAGCCGATTAGGAAATGCTATGGAAAAGAAATATGTTTCTATAACAGAGAAAGCACCTTTGGCGGTTGAACTGAGTTTTCATCTGTGCCAATGACAATTGGGGCCCACTGGTCATACAGATAAAACAGAGGAGGCTCTGGAGACCTTTAGGGCTCCTCGCCGGCGGCAAGAGGCTGCCGGAATCAGCCAGCCGACCGGCGAGGAAGCACCAGTGGGGTGCTCCGCACCCGATGGAGGCCCCGGTTTCGACCGATGGTGGCCAGAGCAGGGCTCCCGCCGAAGAGCCAGCGGCAACACTATGGGCGAGTAGAGGAGAGAATTCACAGGTTTTTGTTACTAATTAGCACCGCAATGAGCATCTACGAGTAGATAGGGTTCCATTTTACCATTTAGCTTAGCTGGAGGGTGGATATGTCGCGTGCCACCGTGCGCTGGAATACAGAGAGGAGGCTGGTGGTGATGGCTTAACTCAGCTGGTGAAATCTGTAATATGGTGAGGGATTTAGTTCATTAGATGCTTACGATACCAATTTCCAAAGGAATTTGAAGAATGATTAGTGTACCGCTCGAATTTTGCTTTGATCGGAGCTTTGAAGTTTTTCGGCAATGGCGGTTACATGAAGGGATTAGGACTACTGGGTGGAAGAACAGAGGGGAAATGAGGGAATGAGTGGCGTTGAGCTATGGCGAGCTGCGGGCGCGTTTTATAGCCAGTGAGACAGTGCAGATAAGCTCAGCTCTGGTTGCGATCTCCCCCGAGTTCTTGCGAAGTTCGCACAGAGAAGAGGATGGGCAGGGCAGTCGAATTCGCGGCCGGAGCAGCCGCGTGGCGATGGAACGATGGTGCAAGGACCTTAGGTGGCGCGAAATAGCAGGGAGTGACACGGATACAGGAAGCTAGAACTCGGCTTCGGGGCCTCAGCAATCGGAGGAAGAAGAAGAAGGGCAGTGTTGAGTCTGTCGGGTGGCTCCAAACAGTGTTTCGGCCCCACTGCCACAGAAAGAAATGGTGGACTCCAAGCTTTTCTGCGAACTAAGCTGAATTGGATTCATTGAATCAATTAGCCATCATGTTGGTAATTTAATGAGAATTTTACTGCGTGTTCTTTGAATAAGGAAAATTATCCTATCAAATTTTCAAGATGAGATGATATCTGTGGAATTTATAAAAATTCTAACAATGCACTGTGCTCCAATTTTAGTTTTCTGTTTTTAAATTTTCTAGAGATTTATATCTCATCAATAATTTCTGAAACTTTTTTAGGAGTTCCTTTTAGCTACATAGTATTTCAGTAAACATTTAAATTTGAGATATTTTGTGTTTTATTTATAAAAATTCTGACATCTCGATTCTTAGATTTCTAACTTTTCTATTTTTAAATTTTTAAATATATCAAATTTGATAATTTTTAAATATTTTTACTGTAGATCTATTTATCTATCCAGAAGATAATATTAAATTTTAAACTCGATATAAGGCAAGATTATTTTTATTTAAATCTGACAAATTTACTGTTGTTAGTCAAGAACCATTAATTGGCTTTCATTTCATGCTTAATTGCTTTGATATGACTTTTTAAATTTATAATTGAGTCACTGGAGGTTTTATAAGTTTAAATAATATTTTTATTTATTTTATTGTTGTAAGATTTTTACTCTTTTCTTTATCTATTACTTGAGTTTATATTAAAAGGATTTCTCTATTAGATCAAAAATCAAGAAAATCTAGGAAAAATCAATAAAATTCATAAAAATGCATAAAAATCGTCAATAAATATAATTAAATATTAAATTTTAATTTCTCATTGTGTGTTAAGTTTTGCATTGAAGAGAAGATGAAATCAAGAAAACAATTTCTTTAAGAACGAATATTCAGGAAAATTTTCAGAATAGATAGAAATTTAAAATAAGATTATATTTTAACTCATTTTTATTGTTTGTTTATTTTGGGAGAAATTTTTTGATATTGAATATTTACCTTACTTGAAACTAGAATTCAAGGTTTTAGGATAATATAACATTTCAACTGAAAATCTTGATTTAAAATGAAATTTTTATTTAATTCTATTTTCAAATTTTCATTTTTTTTATTTTTGAAATTTTCGGGATGTTACATTGGGTGACAGTGAGCATACACTTAAGTGGAGTATGGGTGTCACCTCTAAGTCCAACGCACGAGCCAAGATTGATTCACATTTCCAGGTGCCCTCACCTCACCCCTACCCTTCTACTCGAATCCTCCTCTCTGTCCTGGATACCCTCCCTTAAAAGGAGTTAATCATTACTGGTGGCCCAATTAAAATCAACAAAACAGTAAAGCTAAAACTACTACTATCATTTGGTAAGGCAAGAGTTACAATATACTTATTGCATATAGCTAGAGAATCTTTTCCTTAGGTTTTCCTAATAGTCTCTAATCATTTAATTGCGTGATTCTCGCAATCATTGCTCTGATACCAACTGTGGCAACCCACATAATTAGCCCAGGGTAATGACAGTAACACCGCCATTACTCTGGGATAACTACACGAATCTCGGCATACTAGCTAATCAAAACATCGAGCGCAATTGATATTTTATTAGTTAGTACACCGTATTCAGAGTGTTGTAGCAAAACAATAATTAGAGACTGAAATAAAAACTTTATTACAGCCCATTGCCACATAGGCTACATGTCCAGTGCCATAATTATACAAGGGTCCAAGTACAACAAAAATATAATACATAGATAATAATTACACAAAAGACTGGCAAGTCGATGCATGGCTACCCTTCCCTCTATCCCTCCTGGTAGTACTCAGCCACCTCGTATGCACCCTTAGGATCCAGGTCCAAACCAGCCGGTTGACCAACAGAGCAATTTTCTAAGCAAAGGGGGAGTTAAGAAAGAGTGAGTACAAAAGTACTCAGCAAGCATTAATAACAAAATATTATGAGTTGTCTCCAAAACCATCTCATGAATCCTTCCTCCAATCCTTCCTCTTTCAATTATCAAACATGCTACTACCATTCCGCATATATACAATACTAATTGTACCCTGACTTCAAGCACATCGGCAGTACACCCACTACCTATTGTACTCCGACTAACAATGTAGTATAGTAGTCTGACCTCAATGCATGCCGCGGTACTGTACTCCGACTAACAACAGTAGTACAATATCTCGACTTCAATGCACGCTGCGGTGCTGTACTATGACTAACAACGTAGTACAGTACCCTAACTTCAATGCTCGCCACGGTGCTGTACTCTGACTAACAACATAGTACAGTACCCCAATTTTAATGCTCGCTATGGTGTCGTACTTCGACTAACAACATAGTACAGTACCCCAACTTCAATGCTCGCTACGGTGTCGTACTTCGACTAACAACATAGTATAGTACCCCAACTTCAATGCTCGCCACGGTGCCGTACTCCGACTAACAATGTAGTACAATACTCCAACTTCAATGCTGGCCACGATGCTGTACTCCGACTAACAACGTAGTATAGTACCCCAACTCCAATGCACGCCACAGTGCTTGCTGTACTCCGACTAACAAAGGTAGTACAATACCCGAACTTCAATGCACTCCATGGTGCTGTACTCCAACTAACAACGGTAGTACAACACCCCAACTTCAATGCATGCTACGATGCTGTACTCCGACCAACAACGGTAGTACAGTACCCCAGACGACAACGATAATGCATCAACAGTTCCACTTATTCATAACCAATTTTCGCTACCACAGGTAAAATAATTTCTGCCACCATAGGTCACACCTATCCATTTTTCCAACATTCCATTCAATGTAGGGTTTTGATTTAGAAGATATTTTTCTATGCAAAGATAATATCCAAAAACAGTTGAAAATGATTTCATGAATATGACCAAAAAAATTTGCCTGATATAGAATTGAAATACCCGGCCTCACTCAAATCCTGAAAATGACCTTCTGCTGGGTTTGGTTCGATTCTTGAAAATCATAGCATATTAATCTACAGCAATTTATTTGAACATGATTTATGGCGTCCAACTATTCCAATAGTTGCAATTTCATTTATATGAAGGGTGTTAGTTTCCATTTTTAATTGTCATGCATTTTTAAAGTTATATGTAGCTGCTCATTTACTTAATGTATCCATTTACCATCCTTATGATTTTTATGCATATGACTAGCTAATTACTTAAATTAATCATAGACTGTGATGATAAATCCCTTTTCTTAGTTTTCCCCTCCTTTTTTCTTCTCTTCTTTCGTTTTCTCTCTTTTTCTTTCCTTCTCTTTTCTTCCTCTCTTTCTCTGTTTCTTTCCTCTGTTTTTTTCTTTCTCTGCCTCTTGCTTCTCTCGCCTGACTCTTTGCCTGCTCTTTTTCTCAATCAGCTCACCCGACTACCTCTCTGCCTTCTACTTAGCTGAATGCTATCCCCTCATTTTCTCTAGAATACTCCTCACTTCTCTGCTTCTCTCCCACCCGGTCGAATTCTCCTGGCTCTCTTTCCCTCTCTACTCTACCAAACTCTAGCACCTTCTACTGCCAGCCTTCCCCTGAGCTAGGCACTAGCTTAACCCTAGCTCCCTCTCAGCTACTGCTCTATTACCAGCTTCCCTCCTGGCCGACTGCAGCTCGATCTATGGCCGAACCTAGTTCCTCTATTGTTCTTTGCTAACTTGATTTTGTTTTTGGTTCTACTGCTTGCTAGTTGATTCTTGTTAGTTCTATTCCTATGTTGATACTACTGATACTCCTATGGATTAAAGCTTACCTGTGATTCCTTTGTTAGTGCTACTTTTAAGTTGCTATGGCCATGAGTATGGAGTTACCTGGAATATGAAGAATGAGAGGGAGTGTAGAAGGGTGGTGCTGTGGCAATGATCACTGGTGATGGGTTGAAGAAGTGGCTATTGTCCTCCTTTGCTCCTTGGTCTTCTCTTGGCCTCATGGCTTGCTCCTTGGTTGGCCTTACTCTTGCTTTGTGCTGGCTGCTCTCTGGTTGCTCTCTAGTGTGGGAATGTGGCAAGGGAATGGGCTGGCTGTGCTCTCTTGCAAGGGTGTGGTGATGGGGGATGAACTTGGCTGGCTGCCTCGCTGCTCTCAGCTGGAAGATGAGGAATGGGGAAATGCACTGGCAGCTTTCTCTTAGCTGGGAAATGAGGAATGGGGAATGAATCTGCTGGTTGCCTTGTTGTGTTTTGGTTGGGAAAAGGCAAGGGGAGTGAATGGTTGTTGTTGCTTTGCTTACTTTGGTTGGCAGTGGAGCAAGAGGGGATGAACTAGTTGTTGCTTCCTAGGCTCCAAACCATAGCTGCTTAAACAAAACAGGGCCAATCCATATAACACTAGGCGTCCTTAGGGCCAAGAAGAAGTGGGGGCATTCCGGCCCTAGCTCACAGTTAATCCCTATGGGGACAGCAGGCAAGGTATAGGGTCAACCTGAATCGGACCCCTTGCACCCCTAGATCGGGGCAACAACCCAGTCAGTTCTACCTATATTGTACCTAATGATAGGGAGTGCTACAACTGTAGAGTAAGAAAACACCTGACTTGTGCCTATCCTCGTTGATGATATGATGGAGCCCGAGGTGGAGATCGTGGCGGTCGTGCTAATCGTGAAGGCCGAGAAGGACGTCAAGGTCATCTTGGTCGAGGTGAATGTCGTGGAGTTAGAGGTAAGAGCAGGGGTGATCCCAGAGCCAATATGGCTATGGCAGAAGAAAGCATATCTGTTACTCTAATAGGTGAGCAGACTATACAGTGGGAGCAATGGTAGAAGGGCAAAGCATTAGAGTCTACTCAAGATTCTACAACAGCTCCTACCACCTCCTTTAATAACATTGCCAACTACGCCCACACGAGTGAAGGTACTCAGGCATAGGCACTTGTATCCACATATAAGTATCCTCATATTGATTGAATCATAAATTCAAGAGCATCTAAGCATGTCACATGCTCTCTTATGGCATTTGCATCCCACATTCCGTATACACATTCTGAAACCATTCAGATAGCGGATGGGACCTCTCAGCTTATTCAGGGAGTAGGATCTATAGAGTGCACACCATCTATTGCTTTTATCCTTGGTTTTGCATGTCCCATCCTTTCTAATTAATCTTCTTTCAGTTAGCTCCATCATTGACCAATTCAAATGCACTATCTTATTTGATGAGTACTCTTGTATATTCCAGCAGAAAAGAACTGGGAAGAGAATTGGGACTGGATTCATGCATAATGGACCGTGATTTATTCATTAGGTGGATATAGCATTGGCTGTGGCTGGAAGAGGAGTTGAGGAAGAGATTTTGTTGCATCATCATCATTTGGGGTATTCTTCGTTTGAGAGTTTGAGTCAGATATATGCTGAGTTGTTTAATAAAGTAGATAAGGATAAACTTGTGTGTGATGCTTGTGAATTTGGAAAGCATACACGGTCTACTTATAGTAGTATTGGTCTTCATAGTTGTGAACCATTTATATTAATACATTTTGTTGTTAGTTCATACTCAGTTACCTCTATGAGTGATTTTAAGTGGTTTGTCATATTCATTAATTGCTATACTCGTATGACGTGGATATATACGATAAAGCATAAGAGTGAGGTCCTTCGATGTTTTCAGGACTTCCATTGGTTGGTGGATACTTAGCTTGATACGAAGGTTCAAATTCTTTGAACAGACTACAGAACTGAGTATGTTAACAAGGAGTTTGCAGTATATCTCTCAGAGAATGAAATACTTTGTCAAACCCATTGTCCAGGAACCCGCCTCATAATGGAGTGGCTAAGAGAAAGAATTGACATTTGTTGGAGGTAGCACATTCACTCATGTTTCAGATGAATGTACCAAAGAGATTTTGTAGTGAGGCAGTGATGATGGCTGCATATCTGATCAATCGCATGCCATCTTGCATACATGGGATGAAGTCTCCTGCTTAACTTCTTTCGGGTCAACTGGAGTTCAAGATTCCCCTAAGGTATTTAGTTGTGTGTACTTTGTATGGAATCATCATCCAACAGTTGGCAAACTGGATCCTCAAGCTGTGAAGTATGTCTTCGTAAGATATTCATCTAGTCAAAAGGGATATAAGTGTTAGAACCTAATAGAAAGAAAATTATTCATGAGTATGAATATAACTTTTCAGGTTTTTCAGCCATACTACACGAGTAGCGATGATCTTGGTCAATTTTTAGAGGAGTTCTTTCCTGTCATCGAGGGTGACAGCTGAGAGGGGGAGTACAAGGAGAGGGGATGTGAGAGTGATAGCCAAGGGGAAGAAGTTGTTATTGTGAGAACAATTCCGTGTCCCTCTTCGAGTTCGGACCTAACAAAATGTGCAATAGTTGTGACAACCCCATAAGAACTAAAAGTGTATTAGAGAAGACGCTTTAGGACATAGGGGAGAAACAGTAGCTGTTGTCAGCACGTGAGCACGTTCTAACATAGGAATCAGGGAGATAGGGGGAGAAACAACAGCTACTGTCAACACTTGAGCACATTCTATTAGACGAACCACAACATGAATAACCAGTCACTCTAGTTGATTTAGTCTGAAATATCTCATCAAGTCTCTCCATCAAATTCCTTTCCTCCTCTTAGGGAAAGTGGTAATGTTCCTTTTAATTCCTCTCATTTAGAGTTATCTTTTGAATAACGTAGGGCAATTAGAGCTAATATTGGAAAGCCTCCATCGAGGTATGGTTTTGAGCATGCCATTACAAATTTCATCTCATATTCCAATATCTCTCCTACATACAAAGCTTTTATTGCATCTCTTTAGGATGCGCCTGTTCCAAAGGATTAATGAGTTTCTAAGTAGGATCTTAAATAGAAGGATGCCATGAAAGAGGAGCTTGATGCACTTCAAAAGAACAAAACATGGGATCTTGTTCCACTTCTAGCAAGAAAGAAAGCAACGGGATGCAAATGGGTCTTTACGGTGAAACAAACTATTGAAGGCAAGGTGGATAGATATAAGATGAGATTGGTTGCAAAAGGTTATAGTCAGATAGTCAGATATATGGGATAAATTATGATGAGACGTTTCCACCAGTAGTGAAAATGAGCACACTGAGGACATTGATTTCTTGTGTTGTTAATTTTGGGTGGCCTCTTCATCAGTTGGATGTGAAGAATGCATTTTTCCATGGTGATTTGCAAGTGGAGGTCCATATAGAGATACCTTCTAGCTTTGAGAATAAGCAGACTATTGGAAATGTTTGTAAGCTTAAAAATCACTGTATGGCCTAAAGCAATCTCCACAAGCATGGTTTGATAGTTTCAGAATAGTTTGTCATATGGGCTATTCTCAGTGCAATGTGGATCAGATGGTGTTTTACAAGCATAGAGGATCATATATCACCATACTAGTAGTCTATGTTGATGATATTGTGATAACCGAAGATGATAGTAAAGAAATCAAATACGTGAAGGAGAGACTAGGAGAAGTGTTTGATGTGAAGGATCTTGAATCTCTTCCATACTTCCTTGGAATTGAAATCGTTTGATCTCCAAAAGGGATAGTTCTCTCTCAAAGTAAGTACGTCCTTGATCTGTTAGTAGAAATAGGTATGCTTGAGTGTTGCCCTATTACTTCACCAATTGACAGGAATCACAAACTTTGTATTAATTATGGTGATCTAGTTGATAAGGAGGCTTATCAAAGACTAGTTAGGTATATCATCTATTTGTTTCGTACAAAATCTAATATTTCATATGTAGTGTGTAGTAAGTTGATATATGCATGATCTTAGAACAAGACACATGAAAGCTATCTTTCGGATACTACGATATTTGAAGAGTAGCCTTGGGAAAGGGCTTTGGTTCATGAAAAATCAATACCTAAATGTGGAAGTATATTGTGATGCTGATTTAGCAAGTAGCATAGATGATAGAAGGTCTACATCAGGATATTGCATCTTTGTAGGCAGTAACCTTGTGTCATGGAGGAGTAAGAAGTATGAAGCTGTGGCTCGATCTACCGTAGAGGCATAATATAGAGCAATAATGTTAATCTTAAGTGAGATGATCTAGATGAAGGGCCTATTATCTAAACTTCGAGTGTTAAGGAATGGTCCCTTAGTATTGCATTGTGACAATAAATCGGCGATCGATATTGCTAATAATTCGGTACAACATGATTGTACCAAGCATGTTGAAATCGATAGGCTCTTTATCAAGAAGAAGCCGGATGACAGAATAAAGAAGTTGGAGTACGTCAAGTCTAGTGAAAAGTTGGTGGATTGCTTCAATAAAGGGTTAGGTCCTAGTAAGGGTGTTACAATATGTAATAAGATGGGCATGATTGATATTTTTGGCCCATCTTGAGGGTGAGTGTTGGCACAGAATCTGGGATAGAGTCTGATTGGGATAAAATCCGGGATAGAGTCCAGTTGAATTAGAGATAAATTAAGAAGTTAGAGATAAGAGTTCAATTGCATTATGGCTATAATTCTCACTATAAATAAAGAGTGCGAGATCCAATATGATACACACAATTTTCCAATCTACAATTTTTAAATAGAAATGCATAGAAACACCTCCCAAAATAGTTAGTTGAAAAGTACCATGACTCTTTTGTTAGAAGATCCAACAACTCCCATCGGGATGAACAATAGCCACCCTGGCATAATAAAACAAGGATTTTTGATGCTCGAGTTCAAGATATCCTTTGAACTAGTCCTGAACAAACTAAATTGCAATGTTGCTTAGTGTATCTCCGTCCTCCACTAAGACAACACCCCCTCTGATGCTGTCGAGGAACATCCGCATGGCAGGTGAACCGTAATTGTCCCAGCTGCTTTCAATCCATCACCATCGCCAACATCCATCGCGAGGCCACTGAAATTCTTGCTATTGACATTGTTATGCGTGTGCCTAACTTCACTGCATACTAAGTGTCATGGAAGAGCAATCATGGTGTCATTGATCGCCTCGCACACGCACGGCACTCTCACCAGCAAGTCCTCCCCATTGAAAGCAGAGATTAGGTTGCGCCCTTCAGGAATGACGAGGTATGAGCCGCATGAAGGGTTGAGGGATAGCGTTGCATTGCATGGGTTGCCATGTTGCTACTGATGCTAAGCTTCTTTCTGGTGAATCAAGCAAAGAGATGCTTGTATGAAGGTACTGCAGAAAGAAGGTGAGGAAGAACAGGAAACCATGTTTGGCCACGGTGAGCAACAGGACAGACAATAGAAATTTGGTTGCAGAGGTAGTTTATCTAATACTCCAATTTTGGCTTCTAATGCTTCTATGGTAATTCCTGATATGTCAATTGCCTGGCAAGGCCCGCTGTCATATAACTTGGTACTGTTGTTCCTTGTTAAATCCGCTTCCCTGAAGCACTACATGGTTTGGAACATAGGAAAATGACATCATAGACTAAAAGATTCAGGTTAGGGTGCTTCTCGGTTCTCACAATGTCCACCAACTCCAGTCCAATACTAAACAAATTGGCCAGTTTGCTGCAAATCTCATGGACTATGAAGGAGTCAAGCTTGTCTTTGGCTTCCAACATGTGGCCTATTTTGCAAGGTTTAGAGATGCTTTATATTTCCAAACCTAAAAAATATAGCACCAAAACGGACAGCAAGACACAGACTACTTGCTAAGAGACATTGAAACAGAAATTTGGCTGTTATATTTAACTCTAGGCTTATGGGGACAGATAAAAAATGTGCTATCAGTATATTTGTCACCGACGCTGCAGAGAGTAAAAATACTAAAAAGACACCGGTAAACTGTAAGAATTTCTCATCGATGCTGCAACAAGCAATAATACAGAAAAGAGAGTTTGGAAGCACTGCTCGACAGGAAATTACATATTTGTCTCCTCCTATCATTGATTTAATAGACCTAGCTGGCTTGTTTTTTTTTTACATCTCAACCCCACTATTTTTGTCAACGATAATCAATATATCTATCTTTGTTGACTGCTAGTTCTAAATTGACAACTTTATGATAGTTATTTTGTCGGAACTGTATTTCCAAATCCGAACCCTCTGTGTATAACCACACTAGTCTAGGATCAAGCTAGTGCACACAGTGGAAACAATAATGATAACACATCCATATCACGAATCAAATTATTAGTAATTAAGCAAAAGGTACTAGCTTCATGGCCAACAATTACAAATAAACAGCCATATGGCTTAAATTCAACAAAGTAGTAGCGGAAACGAGATAAACAATAGCAGGAAAAGCCTATCCATTTGCCTAACAGGCAATCGACTTGAGTATATGTCTTAGTAATCCGGATCACCTTCATCATAACCACAAGCAAAGAACTCATAGTCATCTTCTGCTTCTGCGCACTCCTTTGTGGAAAGTTGGAATGTTGCAAGTGTGAGTACAAAATGTACTCCGCAAGTTTTGGAAACATAATGCATGATAACTATATGCAAGGCTAAACAATTGAAGACTTAGTATGGCTCATTTAGCGTAAAGCAATGTTTAACTTTAAATACAACCAGTAATGTCACAAAGCATCAATTGACCAAATATAGTAACAATAATTAAATTTAATAAGACAACTAAAACAGGTTCCAACTACCCGATTGGTTCCATCTGCCAAACTATAGCCCGAGAGCTCCAACTACTCATGGATTCCCAAACCACCATTTATATTTAAAACAAAACCAAAAAATCTAAAATGTGAAGGCGTACCTTGCCTGCCCTTGACCGTAGGCACGACTACTTAAGTAGTTTTAACTCTACAGAGTGTGTACAGCTTTACCCACATGACATGATGGTCTCTTGTTGCTATGCAATTAACACACTTCCTTTGTTGTGTCGGCAAAGAGATCATGACAAGACCTCTATAGTGTATAACCCCGCTATTAACCTCGTCCATTAAGGTTTCACCGTTGAAGGGTTCCATCTATCCGGTCAGAAGCCTCCTCTTGCGCATGTCTCCATCTGACACCCACCAACAGGCGAAGCTAATAACGAGACACACAAATTAATTAGCAAAGTCGTACCCATATAGACATGATCAATGCCAATGAGGTCATAATAATTATGGAATGTAACTATATGCTATGCCTGGATTTAAAATACCTTGCACAAAAGTAAGCATGCAATAATTTAAAACAACATAAGTATTTTAGAAATTTGGGATCAACATGGTCAAAGAAGACTTGCCTTCGCCGAATGCGACTGGTTCTACCTCTTGTTGGTTTCGCGGGAATTCTCCTACGACGTCGTCTACATGCGAAAAAAGAATACAAATAAATAAAATAAAATTAAAAAATATTGGTACTAGAAGGTAGAGTTTGATTTTAGATCAATTTAGAAACTTGAATCACTGAATTCTGAGTTCAAACGAAGGAGAATGAGTTCCCGGAAGATTAAAATCACATAAAAATAGAAAAGGATTTTTTTACTGTGTGGTACTGTTCACACTGTCCACGTGTGCAGGAATCGACAGAGAGCCTTGCTCGGGGTGGCCAGGGCACAGTGCCAGCCGGCGGCGGCGCGCACGGGGCGGCCGGTGACTCGTGGAGTCCGGCGGCGGCGGCGGGACTGGATACGGTCGACCGATAGGGAAGGGACGGCGGCCAGCGACGCAAATCAAGATATTTTCCGGTGTTGAGTGCATCAAAACCCAAATTGATTGAGGGGGAAGTTTCCTAGGGTCGAAGCACACCCGGTGACGCAGTTGGAAACGAGAAAGGAGCTCCAGTGTGACGGTGGGCTTGCACGATCAGAGTTCGTGAAGATGGCTTCGAAACCTTGCGAAATCCGGAGGCTAGGGCACGGGAGAAGCTTTGGGGAGTTGCGCAATATGTTGTGTGGGAGGAAGGGACCCCAAGGGTGGCTTTTATAGCCGAGAGGAGCAAGAGAATACATGGAAACTAATTTAGAATTGATTTCGGGAAGGAGGAAAGAACACAACATTTGGGTACTAAACTTGGAGTTGATGAGGGAATGGAAAGAGGAGAGTCTGGGAATCAATTTGGCACAATTTTGGAAAGTTGATGATTTGACATGATTCCAAAGCTTCAAAGCCAAGCAATGGAGGAGATAGAGGAGTAGGTGCCCACTGGTCTGTGTTCGTGGGAGAAGAAGCTCTTGACAGTGGGGTCCGGTACCACTGTCAGGAGGAGTTTTTCTTGTTTTTTTCGAATTAATTTTGATTGCTAAATAATAATGCTTTTATAAAATAGAAAATAGTGTTAAAAAATTCTGGAAGAATTCTCAAAAATACTATAGGATATTTGGGACTTAATAAAATTATTTTTCAAAATATGGGAGGTTTAATTTTTCTACAGTAATTATTTTATAAATCTGAAAATAGGAAAAGCATTTATAAAATCCAGAAAATTTAGGAGAAATCTCAGAAATTCAGATTTATATATTTTGAACAGAAATATGCAAGTTTTAGGATGTTACATATTTGTTATGTACTAGAACTACCGAAGTTATTTGTTTAGTACTAGAACTACCACACCATTCTTAAGATACAACAAAAATGGAATGACAATTGTTACGATTTTCCACTCCCTTTTAATCTGCAGTTGGACAGCATTTTGGATTTCTCTGTCTTATGTAACAATCAAGATTTTGGGTAAGTTGATCAATTTAGGAAAAATTACCAGTTGTTTTTTCTTTGGCTATGATACAGGAAATAACATCTCACCCACATCTTTACTATAGTTGACTAGTTTGCACTCTTCAACTTCATCAACTAAGCATTAAGAACAGATATGTGACCCCAAAACCTTAAAATGATGGGAGAGGCTGCGCTTTTAAGGATATCATTTGGCACGTAATATGTAGCTTTTCTTAAAAAAAAATGTAACAGCAGTATACCTTAAGTATTAGAATGATATGTTACAGTAATTCTTTTGTCCACTCTAGAAATACTTTGCATTAAACAGGGTAGCATTAACAAAAATACAGTAAAACTCGGGTTAGGGTGGTGTTGGCCTTTCCTTTTTTTAATGTCCTTTTCCTTGGATTAGAGTAGGTGCTTTGTGGTGTCTTCAGGTGCTTGTAGGTGTTGTCGCTTTTGTTGTTTCGGTGTTTATCTGGTGTCTTTACCCATTTCGGGTTGTGGTTGTATTCTCCTTTTCTATCAATGCAATGAGGCAGAGCTCCTGCCCTTGTTTTTTTAAACAAAAAGTAAACTGCTTGACTTAGACTAGCAGAAATGGTTTAATGGATTTAGTCGGTGAACTTCAAATAACAAACAAGGGGAGTTTTGGTAGAAGAAAGCAAATGAAGGTGATATAAGATTAGGCATACCAGTAACAGACTTATTGGCAAAGTAGTGATCTGTATATAGCGTTCTAGAGTAGCAGCAACAATGGGCAATAAGTTGTTTGCATGACAACTTTATAGAGGTACAAGGAGACGCAGCCACATGAACCAGGCAAGAAAAATGCAGGAGTCATATAAAGATCGCTTCAGATATTATTGTTCTGAACTTTAGATTAGTCCACAACATTAGCAAGACAACAATTAACAACACAACATTTCATAGGTGCATACTGAACTTTTATACACAGCAACAGCAGAAATAATGCCACACAAATAACAAAACAAGAAGAAAAGAATATATGCTGAAAGGTAAATTGAACAAATATAAAGATTCAAGGAATTTCCAAAGATTTCATTTCCATCAGACCCTAACAATACAGAGTTCATATGTACTTGATATCTGGCATGATGGATGCCCAACCATCATTTCCGTACTTCGCCAACGCAACTGATCCCTGTTTTCTTGTACATATATTCTTTCGACAACTCAGCCCTGACCTCCTCAGCATCCCACCACATCTCCTGTGATGCATATAGGTTCGAAAGCATGATCCTGTAGGCAGCCTTGTCTGGATAGAACTCAAATAGCTTTCCAGCGACTTCCCTACCAAGGCTGGAATCACGATGAACACAACAACCCCAAAGCAATGCACCCCACACACCACAATCTGGTGGTATTGACATTGTCTGTATAAGATCATACGCCTGCTTCAGCTGGCCAAATGTTGCAAGAAGCCTCACCATGTACACATAATGCTCCATTTTAACCATTATGCGGAACTCATCTCTCATTCTCCTAAACAACTTCCATCCCTCGTCTAAGAGTCCCACATGACAACAAGCAGCAAGTAAAGCAGAGAAGGTAGCACTGTCAGGGCTGAGCTTGTCATGAACCATCTCATCAAGGACTTCAATGGCCTTCATTGCAAACCCGTGAGAACCAAGGTTTGATATGATTGTATTATACATGACAGAGTTCTTATTAGGCATTTGGCAAAACACCCAATATCCGAGCTCAGCAAAACCACATTTTGCATAAGCATCCATTAGTGAAGACGAGACCCTGATGTCCTTATCAGCTCCAAGCCTGACTGCATAACAATGGATCTCCATGCTACAGCTGATAGTTGCGGTAGAAGCACATGCCGAGAGAACACTAGCAAGCAGGATGCTGTCCGGCTTCCTGCCAGAGTAGCACATTTTTCGAAACAAATCAAATGACTCCTCGTACTTGCCACTTTGCAATAGCCCTGTAATTAGTGAAGACCATGTAACCAAATCCGCATCCACCACATTACCAAACAGTGTTTGGCCAGATTCCATGCACCCGCATCTGAAATACATGCTAACAAGTGCACTTCTCACGTGGTGTCCGGAATCATAACCTCCCTTGATACAAACTCCATGAACAGCTTGACCGAAAGCAAGTGCTTCTGGATTCCAGAAGGACGAGACCAAGCCAACCATTGAGTACCCATCCAGCTGCTCCCCGGCTCTCCTCGTTGCAGAAAACAGCTCAAGCCCGTCGTTCCACATTCCCTGGTACCCATACCCAGACATCATGGAGTTCCGGAGAACCACGTCCGGTTCACGCACTCCATCGAACACGTGGCGGGCGTCGTCCACGAGCCCGAGCTTCGAGTACGCACTGACGAGCGCGCTCCCAACAATTGGATGGGAGGGCACGCCGGAAGACACCGCCACGCCATGTACAATCTTGGCTGCGTCGGGGCGCGAACAGTCGGCGCAGGAGCGGAGGACGCAGGCGAAGGTGTGTGCGTCGGGCGGCGTGGCGGAGCGGCGCATGCGGGCGAAGAGCGCGAGGGCGGATGGGAGGTCGAGTCGGCGGGCGTGCGCGCGGATGAGGGCGTTGTAGAGGAGCGGAGAGGCCGGGCGGGGCGTTCTGTCTAGCAGGCAGTGGGCGGAGGCGAGGTCGCCGCGCGAGGCGTAGGAGCGGAGGAGCAGGAGGAGGTGGTCGTCGGGGGCGGCGGGGGAGGCGACCAGGAGGCGCGCGTGGAGTTGCTTCGTGCTGGTGAGAGGGAGCGCGGCGCCATCGGTGGTGGCGGCGGTAGCGAGGAGCGGGAGATTCCCGCGCATACCATGGACGCAAAGGCTGAGGCCCTTTTCGGGTGGCTGCTCCTTCTCCGGAAGCAGGTTGTAGCTGGCTAGCTCGAGAAGTAGCTTCTCGGAGAAGCCAAGCAAGAAGCTTTCGCCTATTTGGCTCTGTGCACTTTTTTTCATACTTTTTTTTTGTCTTTTTTTTAATGAAATTGTAAATATAATGTCTTTCTTAGACTGCAGAAACACGACACGTACCATCTACCGCAACAGGTGACCAACACCACAGATGCTTTTCTACCGAGCTCGGGTACCACGGTAGGTATCTACAAAGCTCTAGAGAAGAAACTGTGCTACCCAAACTCGATAGGAGGTGGCACCGTGGTATTCAAACTTAGTAAAAGGGTATCTACAGTGCTCAATCACCCGCTACGGTAGTGAGACACGATATATATATATATATATCATCTATCGATGTTTCTACTGTCGTAAAGGTAGATGGATATACAATGTTTTTTGAAAAGGAGGGAAAAAAAACAGTACGCAAGGGGCTTCCTAAACGCAGGCTTCGCTGAGCAAAACCGGTTATGTCGACGATCGGGACCGTCGACCGCGAAGAAAGAGAGGGAAGGATCGTACGGAGGGCAAGGCCCAGAGCTTCGTTCGTCCGGGAGGCACCCTCGGCGGGCGCACTAAGCAGGGGAACCTGTGCAACCAAACAGGAGACACAAGGTTTATACTGGTTCGGGCCGAACCCCTACTCCAGTTCGTGTGGTGGGGTTGTATTCTCTTCAGTACAGGTGACTGCCCAAAGTTTACAAGCGAGGGTGTTAATGGCTTAGCGAGATGGCTTCCATCGCGATCCTTCTTCTACGAGGGCTCCTGCCTCCTTTTATACGAAAGGAAGGGGCAGGTTACATCGAGAATTGGGAGATGATGAGATGACCTACACTAGGAGCTTCGGTCCTTCGTTCTGCTGACTGATCATCGCCCGTCTTGCCCATGCTGGGTCGGTAGCTTTAGTTGGTCAAGACGGTTAGGTGTTTCCCCGGGAAACGGCGTACCTGCCCTTTGCGAACCTTACGAGTGTTGATGTTGCTGTGTCTGACGTGGGTGTTGCCTCGGGAGAGAGCGTGTCTTCGTACTGTATGTGACCGACTGATGGGACTGGGAGCATGACTTCGGCCAGTCATTAAACCTTCTAGGGAAGGAGCCACCTGCCCTTGTATAGTCATTTCGATTGACCCCGTTCGTGGGGTACGTGGCTGTTGGCTGGTGGAGGCTTCGACACGCGGTCCTTGGCAGGGGTTGTCTTGGAATGGTTGGAGTCGGGGGACCCCGTCCCGCTGCGGAGGTCGGGGGACCCCGTCCCGCTGCGGAGGTCGGGAGCCCGGCTCGGTCGGGGTCGGGGGACCCCGTCCCGCTGCAGAGGTCGGGAGCCCGGCCCGCCAGGTCGGGGAAGAGCTCGGAAGGGTCCCCGGTGGCCTCTTGAGATCTTTGGTCGGATCCGACCGTAACGATCCGCTCGGCGCCCGGGATGGTAGACCGAGGCGTCTCGCTTAGGCTTAGGAACAGTCCCTGCACGGAGGGGAACGGCCACGTGTCGGGGGCGCGCGCCAGTGTTCGATCCCGACAACCAGCCCCGAGGCTCAAGAAGCGATGCGAGACTCTAGCGCTCTTGAGTCTCAAGTCTTGTTTGAAGAGGATTCCCACCGACACATACTTGGACTTCGCCTTTTGTTTTCCCTGACGGGCCCGGGAAGCCCGGGGCCTCGCGGATGGGAAGTTGAAGGAATGGGGTGCAGAGGATGCGTGGAGGGACGCGCCCGTCGGGGTTTTGAAAGGCCCTCGGCGTTTGGCTCGCCCGCCCGCCTCTGGCGCGCTTTTGAGGTGATGGTGATGTCGGTAGATGAGGCGTCTTTTAAAATCAGGGTGGTTTCATCCTTTAGGATTTCACTTCCCGTTTCTCGTGCCCTTGCCTTCTTCCTCCTCGTCCCTCTGCGTCAACACCTTCTAGCCCTTGATTGCGACCCCGCTCTCTCCCTCCTTCTTGACCTTGATTCTATGGCGAAGTTTGGGAGGAGCACGCTCACCGCAGAACGGATGAGGGAGATGGAGTCTTTGGGGCTTCTGGACCCGTTCTCCTGGCGGCTTCCTTCCGGGAGAAAGTGCGCGACCTCGGGACGATGAGATCGTGAGCACGGAGCGAGACATGCTCTTTGGGCTGCGGACCCGGAAAGTGACTTCTTGGTCTGCGGTCCTTGCGCGAAGGCGAGATCGAGCTCGTGAATTTGGTGCGAACTCCTCCTTCTCCTTTCATTTCGCACATCTTTGCGAGGGTTCTTGGCGAGCTCCTACCCCTCGCTTTTCTTCGTTTTTACTCCTTGTCCCGCGACCGCGAAGACCCGTCGTCGGGTGCCTCTACTTTCAGTGCGGACGGACTCCTTTGCACCTTTCTCCAAATCCCGACCGGACTCGCTCGGGCCGTGGGCGGAGAAGTGGTTTTATTTAAAGAAGGGCGAGGAGGCGGGCTTGCTTATAATGGCGTCGCGGTCGAAGGAAGCGGAGACCCACGAGCTGAGGACTCGGTGGGCGACCGAAGTGGCCGCCTTCATCCACACATGCGCCACGCGGGCCCGAAGGCGCGACGGTTGTTTACGACTACTGCGAAATCGGTGCTCCTCTACGGAGGAGGTTGCACCCTTTCTTTGAAATCACCGGGAGGTACGACGCCACCCGGGAAAGTCACGAGGGTAAGTGTCGTCCGATCTCGGATCCTTTCGGACCTTGGTTGGGGCTTTCTTATCTCCTGACGTTTTATTCCTGATCTCGCAGCACCAAGGTCGGCGTGGGTCGCTTCGAGGATGCAGGAGATCTTCGGGAAGGCCGCCAACTCCTTCGACCTCGGCGGCAACGTCCCCAAGAACATCTTGGGGCGCAGCGGCGAGGTAAAAGCCTTTCACCTTGGTCCTTACTTTGGGCGCTTGGACTCGGATGCTTATTGTGGCGAGCTCGTGTAGGCAACCAAAGAGCTCTGGGGTACGGCCAAGCAGTTGCTACCGTTTCTTGGCCTGACCAAAGGCAAGAGGGGGGGCAAGAAGCTGGCCTTCGACGCCCCGAAGCAAATCGCCGAGAAGCCCCACGTCGAGTGGGACGACCGTGTCGTGGTGAGTTTAGACCCCCAAGCTCGGGGGTGCCCGGGCTCGAGCTTGACGCCGCCGGGCCCTTTTCTTTCTTTTTCTTCTTTTTTGGTTCACCCACTAACCCTCGCTTTTGCCAGCAACAAGAGGCGGCTTCGGCCGCGAGCCCCGCACGCAATGAGCAACAGCGAGTTCCGCAACGAGCTCCCGAGGGAAGCCCTCCGCCATTGTCGAGGAGCGGTCACGCCCGTGTCGGCCTCCGTACACTTTTTCGCATCCCACCCCATCGCGGCGTTCGGCGTCCGAGGGTACTAACCTTTCTGTGGTCGAGGCGAGGCGGGAGGAGGATTATGAGGCGATTACGCCTCGTGGCGCGACCCAAGACGCGGCAGATCTTGCTTGCCGCGTCCTCCGGAGAGCGAGGACGGCGCCGAGGAGGTTTGTTGATAGCGCCTCGACCAAGGACGTCGCGATCGGGGGTGCTGCTGCCAGGAGCACCGTAGCCGAAGGGGCCGCTGTCGAGGGTGGCATCGTCGTTGCGCCCTCGGTGGGGGCGTCCCCGGGGGCGGAGTCCTCAGGAAAACGGAGAGCCGAATCGCCCCCGCCGGGGGGGCTGGTAAAGAAGGCGAGGTTGCTGCGCGCGTCCGTTCGCGCATAAGTTCCCCGTTCTTAACTTCATGGTGGTGCGGCCGACCGAGCATCTTTTGATAATTTCCGCGTGCGGCTCATATCTTTGGGCGATCGTGGCTCGGTCCGCGCCCAACCCGATTCCTCCGTCCGGCGCTTTGGTTGTTGAGCCGTGATCGAGGCGGCGTTGTCGCCGTGCCGGGTGGGGCCGTCCACCACTGGCGAGTTGAGGACCTTTCCCGCAATCGAGGGCGGCCAGGGGGTCGTCGAGCCACTTGACGGCCCAGAAGGTCCGGCCGCCATTGCCGGCGGGCGGCGGATCCCCTGTCGCCGAGTGCGCTTGTTGCCATAAGCGGGCGAGGCCGCGGGGGCCGAATGCGGGTGTCTTGCCCGAGATTACGATGGTGTCGTCGCCTTGTCTTTGCTGGAAGACCGGATAGTGGAGGTAAGATCGGTCGTGGCGTCAGCTCCTTCTTGCCTCCCTTTTCTTAGTGGTCACGGCGGGTTTTCTCTTTGCCTTTGCAGGGTCTGCGGCTGGTTTCCCGGGGGTACAACATCGCGCGCGAACATGTGCTCGCCTTCCGGCCCTTATGCGGTGCCCTCGAGGCCAATCAGAGGGACATCGCCGAGCTAAAAGCCGCCGTGTCGCGCGGTCAAGAGGAAATCTCGCGCCTGAGGGAGGCCCAGGCCCTCGAGCTCGCGCGGGCTGTCGAGGCCGAGCGGGAGCGTGTGGCCCAGGAGATATACACCATAGCGCTCTCCGAAGCCATCAAGGGGCGGAGAGACCTTGCACGGGTCCGTCGAGGCGCGGGGCGTCTTTAACGAGGACGCCTTGCGCGCGTCGACGGAGATCCAGCGCCTCAAGCTCTAGATCTCCGCCTTCGCTTCGAGGCGGGTCGCCGCGAGGGGGCCCTCCTCCGAGCTCGAGGCCAAAGCGGCCGAGCTCGAGAAAACGGCCGCGGGGTTGGAGACGAGGGCCACCGGAGCAGAGACCAAGGTGGCTGAGGCCGAGGCCAGGAATGCTAGCCTTGGAGAGAAGCTGGTGCAGGTGGCTCGGGCTGGGAAAGACGCCTTGGCCCAGCTCCAAGGCGACCGCGACCGGATTGACAAGGCCGAATCCGAGGTCCTCGCATTGCGGCGGAGGGTTTTCGACTTTGAACGGGAAAAACTCGCCCGAGACATGTCTCTGTGAACTTTAGAGTTAGCAGATGGGTTCGGGGGTGAAAGATTCTCCCTTGTAAAGATAAAACAACTTTATGCTAAGCTTTATAGAGTTGTGTTTTTTCGGAGAACTTAGCTTATTTGTCGGTCTGTGCCGCCACTGCGTGTCTTGTGCGGGCTATTTCTTGGAAGGGTTGAACAATACTGGATACGTGGCGCGTGGCGAGCACGTTCCTGCGGACCTTCGCAACGAGGCCTACTGCCTTTTGCCCGAATTACCCAGTTTAGGCTGACAGAGCTGTCTGATGCCTGATGTTGATTCAACCGAGGCCTTGCCCGAAATCACTCGGGCCCAGGCACGACTCGGGTTGACATGTCTCGATAATTTGGCTGCGGGGAATAAGTCGACATTGCGGCAAGCGACTTATTGCGACCGAGATCATCCACGTGGTAATCTTAGGGTCGCGCCTCGGTGCGAAATGTTATCGGGCCGGCGCTTCTGAGGGCGCCCACCGTCGGTAACACGGGGAATAGCCGACTTACTCGATAAGGATCGTTTCTGCGGCCTCGAGCCCGGAACACGTCGGGCTCGGGACCGCATCCTTGAGACGAACCCGAGAACGTGGTCCCCACCGAGGCCTCGCTTTGCGATGCGTGTTTGGGCACAACTTCGACCGTTGCTGGGATGGCTCGGTCGGACCGATTTTTGGCCTTGGATCGACTCGGCGAGCTCGGGAATGCATCGAGCTCGGCAAGACCCCTCGGAGGCGGTTTAGAGATTCGAACTCGCCACCGGCCTCGGGGAAAGGTCGGCTTAGAACGACGAGTCATCCCGGTGGTGAATCCCAAATCGCGACCTCGAGCCCGAAAAGTCATCGGGCTCGGGCGCCCTCAAAACGTTCAATGGTTGGCGGCACGGGGATGGCGGCTTACCGATAACGATCGCCTTACCGCGGCCCCGATCCGGAATGCCTGGACCGGGTTGTTCATCCCGAGGCGAACCTAGAGAACGTGACCCCAGGCGCTGCAAGAAAGAACACGCATGGACGCCTCGAGGCCGAGCCCGCCGCGTGGCCTTATGGTTGTCCTTATAGCCACGCCGCGGGATCGGGCTGCCCGAGGCGTTCTAAGAAGAAATTACTTTGGTTAAAAAAAAAGGGCGGACGAGACACCGCTTCTGAGGGCCTTTAGGATGGCGCGACCTTCGACCGAAGGAACCTGCAACTTAGGGTCGTGACGGAACACCAACCCTTCTACAAATCGAAAGAGATTAGCACGGAAATCGGAAGAAAACTTTATTATGGCCATGAACCTGGGCCGGACCAGGGGATGGCAACACGAGAGCCTCGGGCACGCCTCGAGGCGCCAGAATTCAGAATACCGGAATGAACATAGCAACAAAGAAGGAGGCACCTTAACTTAATGAAGGGTGAAGGAGGAGCGCTAGACGTAGAACTTCCGGAGCTGGCCTACGTTCCACGAGCTCGCGAGCTCCCTGCCATCGGGGACCGCCAGGCGGTAAGCCCCCGCGCGGCTTGCTGAGACGACTCTGAAGGGGCCCTCCCACAGCGGGGACAGCTTGTTGGTGTGGGAGCGATCTTGGATCCGTCGTAGGACCAGGTCCCCGACGCGAAGCCCCCAGGTCGGACGGCTTGCGGCATGTCTGCGGAGATCTTGCGATAGTAGCGCGCGCGGCGCGGCGGTACCTTACTTCTTCCAGCCGCGCGCCCCCTCCCGTCGGGAGGCGGTGAAGATGGCGTTAAGTGCGAGCCCGAGGCGGGATCCCGCCGTGAAGCGGCCGGTGATCCGTGCGAGGCGGCGGCGTCGCCACGGGCGAGACTCGGAGCCCAGAGAGCTTGCTTGCCGCCGGGGTGTGACGCCGTCGGTCGCCTTGTTGAGCTCTTCGGCCAGGAACCGTCGGAAGAGGGCCGAGCCGGCCCGAGCGGGGTCAGCCATGACCCGGGCGATGGCCCGCAGGCGCTCTTGGGCAGGTTCGTGCGGACGGGGAGGGCCGAACCGGCCGGACCGAGCTGGTCGTACCACGCCTCTCGCCGAATGGCGGTGATGGCTTGGTCGATGGGGACACAGGCGAGCCGATCGCCTCGAGGGTTTCGAGCCACCGTCGTCCGCCCCAGGGGTTGCCTCACGTCCGTCGGCCGCGAAGGCATGGCGTTCGCGGGGCGGCAAGGATGGCGAGAGCATGGATGTGGAGCCTTGGCACTCGGGGGCAGCGTCCGAGCCCAAGCTCGCCGTTCGCGACATGCTGGTAGTGGAGCCGGAGGTGTTGAGCTGGCCAAGATGATGAACTTTGGACGAAAGAAACTTCGGGCCCCACGGTGGGCGCCAGCTGTCGACGATCGGGACCGTCGACCGCGAAGAAAGAGAGGGAAGGATCGTACGGAGGGCAAGGCCCAGAGCTTCGTTCGTCCGGGAGGCACCCTCGGCGAAGCGCACTAAGCGAGGAACTGTGCAACCAAGCAGAGACACAAGGTTTATCCTGGTTCGGGCCGAACCCCTACTCCAGTTCGTGTGGTGGGGTTGTATTCTCTTCAGTACAGGTGACTGCCCAAAGTTTACAAGCGAGGGTGTTAATGGCTTAGCGAGATGGCTTCCATCGCGATCCTTCTTCTACGGGGGCTCCTGCCTCCTTTTATACGAAAGGAAGGGGCAGGTTACATCGAGAATTGGGAGAGGATGAGATGACCTACACTAGGAGCTTCGGTCCTTCGTTCTGCTGACTGATCATCGCCCGTCTTGCCCATGCTGGGTCGGTAGTTTTAGTTGGTCAGGGCGGTTAGGTGTTTCCCCGGGAAACGGCGTACCTGCCCTCTGCGAACCTTACGAGTGTTGATGTTGCTGCGTCTGACGTGGGTGTTGCCTCGGGACAGAGCGTGTCTTCGTACTGTATGTGACCGGCTGATGGGACTGGGAGCATGACTTCGGTCAGTCATTAAACCTTCTAGGGAAGGAGCCACTTGCCCTTGTATAGTCATTTCGATTGACCCCGTTCGTGGGGTACGTGGCTGTTGGCTGGTGGAGGCTTCGACACGCGGCCCTTGGCAGGGATTGTCTTGGAATGGTTGGAGTTGGGGGACCCCGTCCCGCTGCGGAGGTCGGGAGCCCAACTCGGTCGGGATCGGGGGACCCCATCCCGCTGCGGAGGTCGGGAGTCCGGCTCGGTCGGGGTCGGGGAACCCCGTCCCGCTGCGGAGGTCGGGAGCCCGGCCCGCCAGGTCGGGGAAGAGCTCGAAAGGGTCCCCGGTGGCCTCTTGAGACCTTTGGTCGGATCCCGACTGGTAACAGTCCGCTCGGCGCCCCCGGGATGGTAGACCGGAGACGTCTCTGCCTGGGCTTAGGAATAGTCCCCCGGGTACGGAGGGGGAACGGCCACGTGTCAGGGGGACGCGCGCCAGGCTGTCCGATCCCCGACAGGTTAGCAGTACTATATTTTTTGAGCAGTGCTTCAATGCTTTCCCTCTCAATACAAGTTGCACAAATCTTGAAGTAAGCGAAAGGGTAAGTAATCACCATTTACCATTCATTAATGCTTTAATATTTGTGCAACTGTCAAAAAGAAAAGCATTGAAACACTTTTCATATTTTTTACTGTAGTATTTGCTACGTAGGAAAAGTGCATAGTTTTCATTTTCTGTATTTTTTTAAAAAAATTCTGCGTTCTATTTATGGGAGGTGGCTACAGAGGGAGAGCTGCCATGTCCGGACCGGGAGGAGAGGAAAGTTGACTTCATTCCATAAGTGGCCATCCTTATCACGCGCGTCAGCTACGCAGAGAGGAGCATGCGGTTGTTACACGTGAAGCGGCAGGCCGTCGGGGCTCGCGTCGACCTTGGGTCGCACGGCCTAGCGGAGAGGCGTCGTGCAGCTAGTGGCGCGGGCGGAGTGCGCGAGCGTGAGCGGGATCTCCCTGCAGACAGACGGCGTGGAGGCGAGGAAGAGGAAGGTGGCGCGGACCCCCTTCCCATCGGCCGCTGGCTGAGCGGCTCCGGTTGCGCCCTTTGAAGCTCTCGACTTGCTCGCGACTCGAAGCACGACCATCGAAGAGGCGATCCTTCAGAGGCCGGCGGTGCTGGTCGCGGCAGCGGTGGTCGTCATCATCAGCGTCATTGTCATCACGCCGGGGCCGAGACGACGGAACAGGTCACGGTATCTGCCTCGCAAGGCCGGGCCTCGGCGCGGCGGCTGTTGGGAGTGTCCAGGACGCTCGGACTAAGGCAGATGATCAACGGCAGGTTCTCCACCGTGGAGGTGAAGTCTTAAATGGTGTCGAGGTGGATCAGCACCCGTGTTCGGACGTAATTCAAACTATTTGGACTTCATTTGAATTTTTTTTGACATTTCTTCTTTTTAAGTAAAAATCATCCGTATAAAGCGAACTTTGAGATATCTTTTGAATGGAGACTTCTTTTTTGAAAATTATTTTTGAAAAAGCTTTTTAGGATC
Organism: Otatea glauca; assembly: GCA_036346275.1. Taxonomy (NCBI): domain Eukaryota; kingdom Viridiplantae; phylum Streptophyta; class Magnoliopsida; order Poales; family Poaceae; genus Otatea; species Otatea glauca. Next base: position 19,026,258 of record CM070712.1, on the reverse strand, counting down.
CCAAAGTGTGTTTCTCTGCATAATTTCAATTATATTTGAAAAAGTTATAGCCTTTTCTCACTTTGATCAAATGCTGAAAGTTCAGACTTTTGCATGATTTTGAGTTGATTTTTGTATCTCCCAATAGGATCATAATTTGAGGAGATCATTATTGTGATATTTTATCCTCATTAGTTGGTCCTTATGCCATAAATTTTTCAGATTTATTGGACCTCATTTAACCAATTTTTTAGCCCTCTTTTGAAGCTTAAATGGATTGTAAAAATCTGAAAACCTGAATTCTCATTTTCTGAAATCTTTGTGGTTTTCATATCTCCAAAATGGTTGTGAATTGGGAGTCTCCCAAAACAAAACTTATAGATGCTTAAATGTTTTAGCTCCTTGATTTATCTCAGAATATTTTTGAAGCTTGTTTAATCAAAGTTTTTTTCCGTTTGAAAGAGGCACCTTGGATTTGTCATGATTCTCAATTTGATCTCAAATTGACACATGTTTTTGGTCATTGAGAAAATAAAAGTGGTGTCCTCACGAAAAGGGTTAATAAATTCTTACAAGTGATTTCTACAAGTGGCATCAAGTTTTTTTTTCTATTGGTATCATTTTTTAAGTGGTATCAAATTTCGACAAGTAGAATCTTACAAGATCTCCTTCAAGTGGTGTTTCATGAAAATTGGTTCTTTCCATGATTTCTATCCAATTTGAATATTTCAAGTGGTTTCAAAAAAAATTGAAGCTTGAAGCTTGTTTTGGAAGAGTTTCTTGTTCAAACTCAATTAGGCTCTCAAAGAGTCTTTATGTGAGCTCTTTTGTAATTTGAGAAAGCCTAATAAATGAGGAGAGTATTTGAATGAGTTTCAAATACCTTTTTCGCGCGTAACACAAAATATGGCCTTATTTCAACTTGTTTTACTCTTTTGGGCCATAAAGGAGGAGTTTACGGATTTCTTTGTTTTTATTTAAAATCTTAAAACCAAATCCCCAGGTCATATGTATTTATTTCAAACTCTTTATGACCATAATTTTGATGAATTCCTTACCAAGCTCGTGATTTTGAAAAGACTCCTTTTTGGCTTAGTTTAGTTTCCATTTTTTTGTGTTTAATGCTAAAAGAGGGAGAATTATTGTGTGCTTAATCTCTCATTTGGATGATTGGTGCATGTCTTGAGGATAGGGATGGCAACTGGGAGAATCCCCGCAGGGAGAACCCTGTCATCCCCGATCCCTGATAACTAAAGCTTCCCCTGCCCCTATCCCCGTATGCGGGGCTCAATTCCCCCCCCCCCCCACCCACGGGTTCATGGGGCTCCAACGGGGACTAATCCCCGAAAATTGGAGCAAGCCAAAGTGCCAAACGTGAACCGAAAACAACAATTTCAACATCAGATAGTTTCTGAGACGAACTAACAGATGCTACTGGACTAGACTGAACAATTTTAGCCAAATCACGAACCTAACATCAAAAATGCAAATCTTGAGAGCAACCATAAACTGACAAAGGCGAACGCTATGAATCAGCCTTGGTCCAGACCACCACCACTAGTAAGGAGCAGTGGTGAGTATTATTCTCAACATCAGTAAGGAGCAATGCCGAGTATTATTCTGAACATTCTGTAGTATTATTCTCAATATAAACGCCTTCCCAGAAGCATATAAATCCAACCAAGCAATCAATTCAAACTAGATGTCTAAACATTTGGAAGTGCATGATAGTACAACACATTAATTGTTTGCAAATCACAAATAGTGCTTTGGCCTTAAGCCACAAATCCATAGCAAGAGTAAGTCGAACTCTACATTATAAAGTTTATAAATAAACCACACAAGTTCATAAATACTTGAGTAGTTGAGGAGTGTAGAAGTAGAAGTGTAGAACCATCTCTTCACAGTGCCATCCCCTATGTAAGATGAAAGCAAACATTTAGTAAAACAATTGATATGTAAAGACTGATATATGTAAACTTCATTTTCTAAACACTTAACATGGATCTCTTCTTGAATGTCTTGAAGACAAGTCCAGAAGCTAATAACATCGCCCTGTTCATTATCTGTGAGATCAAATTGTAAGCATCAATATCATTTTATTGTAGCTAATAACAAATATTAACTGTTTCATACCATACTTTTGTATTTGTTTCGAAGCCATTCATGTGAGCACATCAGTGCCTCCAACATCTCAGAAGTGAGACAACCGCGATGCTCGCTAAGAATTCTCCCACTTGTGCTAAAAGTAGACTATGAAGCAACTGTGCTTACTGGAATAGCAAAGATGTCCCGTGTTATCATTCTCAATGTAGGATAGCGTGTCCCAGCCAACTTCCACCAATTCAATACATTAAAATTTTCTTGTGTAGTTGGAACATGTCATCCTCCAAGTAGCGATCTAGTTCAGATTTTAGCCTTTGAGATGATGGCCTTTGTTAGCAACACGTGCATTAAAGATGGACATAACTTAATGGACATAACTTCTGGAGCTTCCACCTAAGAAATTGAGACCGATGATTCAGTATTATCATCATCATTAGTAACTTGGTACTAAGTCATCAATTCACATAATGATGTAGTGACTTTCTGTACTTGAGACTCACACTCTTCGCCACTAATACCAAGTAGCATTTGTATTATCATCATCATTAGTAACTTGGTACTAAGTCATCAATTCACATAATGATGTAGTGACTTTCTGTACTTGAGACTCACACTCTTCACCACTAATACCAAGTAGCATTTCAAAGCAAACCAACAAACATTTCAGTCTTAAATCGAGGATCAAGAAGCGTGGCAATGCCCATTAATCCTTGAATACCAGACCAATACTTATCAAACTTTTCATTCATGCCAGTGATATTGCTTGTACAATTGGATCCGTAAAAGTTGACCACTGCCTCATGTTCATTTTAATTTCACAAATTTTGGGAAAGTATACATTGGCAGTGATGTACTGAGTACCAGAAAAATATGTTGGTGATTTCATAAAATATCTTTAATCTCTCAACAACATCAACAGCAAATAACCATTCTTCTTCACTTGGATTACAATCATATAACTTCTCAGGCTTGAATTTAACCAGCATAAGATCGGTATTGCTATATAAGAACGCATGTCTGCATTCAAGCCATAAAGGTACATGAAATCACTACATAAAGAAAATCACCACTGGGCCATAGTCAGCTTTCAGACCTTTTTATTGCCAAGAAAAAACCATCAGACTTTCAGCAAATTAAACCATATGCAAGCAACTTACATCAAAACTAATTATGTCTGAAGTGAACAAGCAAGGGAGATTAACATAAAGAAATAGTTGGCTCTTTTATTTTCCACAAACAGAAACTACTTCTCTAGTGCATATAATACTCCAAATTTCTCCTTGACTGTACTCCAAGAGATTAAACTTCTTGCGACCTTGACAATTGCAAAATATACTTTACCGTTTCTATAGCGTGCCATCCAATCACACAACAAAACTCGACCTAACAAAGCTTAACTATTGCAGAACCACATAGTTTTTGAGAACCAACAATTTACAGACGTGTATTTAGTATGCTGAAAGGTTTTGACATTAGTCTTAGATGAAACTACGACATTTCATTACAAGTTAAATGATGATGTAAATCTAGAAGGCAAAAACTCATAGGTCTAAATGGCCTCCATCTGACAGTTCCTTCGATGATTATACCACTTGAGTTGCTACTGCAGACCTTGACAAAAGTATCATGCCTTGTAGTGGACCAATTGACACCATTAATCACCAACCAAGAACTATGGCACTATTTTCTGTAAACCTTGCTTGTAAGTTGAACAAGGTGTTCACAAGGGCACCCAGGAAGCAAATATATGAACCAAAACAAATGAAGAACGAGCATTGGAGTGAAAAATTATCACACTACCGCATCTGATCAAGTGAACAGCCACACAACCTCGTTCAGGGCTTGTCACTACAGGAACTTGCAAACCTCGTCCACTTCCAACTAAATCATGGCAGATCATCTTTCTAGATCATGGATGATAGCCATGTAAATATACTTTCTAGATCTGACCTTTGGTTTGTTGGTGTAGATACAGACCTTGGGTTTGTAGGCCGTGGACGAGGAGGGTCTGCTCGGCGACGACGTCTAGGCGTCGAGTGAATCCCAGATCTGCGGTGCGGGTGAGAGTCCCCATCTGGCTGTCCCTGACGAGTGACGACAGCGTTGGCCCCTGGCGGCTGGGAGCTCGAAGGTCGAAGCGACGGGCGCTAGGAGCGACCGGAGCGGCTGCTGCACGCTGGGAGAGGCGGAGGCCGGAGATACGGTGTGGGAACTGGGAAGCGCAAATGAGACTGGGAGAATCGGAGAAGTGCAGCCGCCAGCCAGGAGGAGTGGGAAATGGGGAACACTAAGAGGACTGGGAGAACTTTTGGATCTAGGGTTTTCTAAGTACAGGCCCACTTGTCAGAGCTAAACCGAGGACGAGGATGGGGAACAGGGACATGGGACTATGGAACGTCCCCAGCCCCGCCATCCCCGACGGGGCAATAATTTCCCCGATAAGCCCCCCGCGGGGAGGAGATTTCCCTGTCCCCGTCCCCTAATAGGGGAATTCCCCGTGGGGAAACGGGGATCGGGGCCCTATTGCCATCTCTACTTGAGGAGAAGCATATCATTCATATTGAAAACCTCTTATATAAATTCTTATTTGCTAATGCTTGCTTGAATTGCTTAAAGACAAGCATGTATATGGTCAAGTAGATTAATATGTTGATTTTTATTCAAATGTGGATATTAATATAGGCTTTGCCATCAACCACCAAAAAGGGGGAGATTGAAAGTTCAATCATCATTAGCTTGGTTTTGGTAGTTAATAACAGATGTATTTATGAGACAAACTTCTTTGTTAATCTTGATAGCGATTAGTCTCATATGGATGAAAAATAGAAAACTCCAAGGTATGTATCCAATATCACAATATTATCCTATATTGTTGCATTCCTTAGAAATAATATACATTGTTATTAATGACAAATCTTTATATGAGACTAACTCTTTTATTGAGTATGATTTTGATTAGTCTAATCTCGATGAAAAATGGAAATCTCAAATGTATGCATCCGATGCAACTTTATTATTTATAGATGTATACTTTGGATTCAAAATAAAGGGCAAACTCCACCATAGTCTCAACCTTAAGATGTGCATATTGTTTCCATTTTCATATATACATGAATGCACATATTTAGGGGGAGTTCATTCTTTATCTTGAAGTTTCAATAGCATTGATCCCTTTCCATCATTCCATATATCAAGTATCATTACTTTGAAACAAATACGTTGAGCATATAAAACTTGTGTAGTTGTAATATACTCATGATGATTTAAATATAGGATAAACTCCAAAATAATTTCAAGTTGGATATGTGCATATTGTTCCAAATTCATATATATACATATGCACAAGTGTAAATGGAGTTTACTCTATGTTTGATGGTTTCATTAGTATTGATCCCATTCCTCTTACCAAATATATTGAAGATCATTACTTTGGAACACATCAACTGAGCATATGAAACTTGTGTAGTTAAAATATACTCATAAGTAATTATCTTGCAAATTGAGTTGTCATCAATCATCAAAGAATAGATTAAAAGATCTAGACCATCTATTATGTGTTATTGGTATGCCTTAGTGATTAATGACAACTGGATGTGTTATATCAAGGATCTTCACCTTGAGACACATCCATTGAGTATATGAAGCTTTAGTAGTTGAAATATAATCAAATAAATTTAAATTCAATTAAGTGGTAATTGGGTTGTTGCTAATCATCAAAGAAGTAGATCAAAGGATCTAGGCTCTCTATTATATGTTAATGGTGTGCTTTGATGATTAGGGACAACCAAATATGTTGAACTAACATCTTCCATGAGTTGGTGAAATAGGTTAAGTCCAAGGATGATGAAGACTTTGGATGACGTCATGTGTTGATGGTCATCAATTCAAGGTTCGGGATGAAGGATATCATCGTGTGTTGATGAGCATCAAGATAAGATCCGGATGTAAAGAGAGTTCATCATGTATCTTGGAGAGAAGATCATTGCCATCAAGTGCAAGGCAAAGGTATAACTAGTTTAGAGGCCAAGGATGTGTTCCTAGTCTTTTACCGGTCTCAGTGTTTAGATGGGAGACCAGATTGCTAGTATAGTTTACCGTACTATTAAGAGGGGTCATGTTTTGGTGTTTGAGTCTCATCATGTGTTGATGTCTCAATTATGCTTGCTCTAGCTCAATTTTTAATTGGTTGTTTCTTGTGCATGGTGTCAATATTTGTGAATGTGTTTTGCAAATAGTCGAGGATCATGCATTTGCTTTTCTTGGTTGTTTGTTGCATGGAGCTAATATTTGTGAATGTGTTTTACAAATAAATTGAAGCTCATGCATTTCCCTTTGGAGCATGTGACTAAAATTTTAAAATGTGTTTTGAAAATTGTTTTGATCATGAGTTGATTATCACATCGCTCAATATTTGTTCTAGTTGGTTCCTTGTCGGATTGGAGAAAATTTCTTTGTGAAATCATCTAGTTTTCGTAGGAACCGGCACTACCGCCTTATAAGGGCGATACTCTATACCCTGATTTGGTAGTATTGCCCCTTGGGAGTGGTAGATATTTTCCAGAGAATTTGTTTGTTGGAAATTCCTTCAGGCCGATACTACCTTTGTGTTGAAGCCGGTACTACCACAAGTCGGTACTACTGCCCCTTGTGTGCGACAGTGATATTCTAGAACATGTGTTGCTTGGTTTTTTCCGAGTTCGGATTTTCGGCACTACCACCATGTAGTGGCCGGTACTACCGCCATGGTAGTACCGCCCTTTTGGGTCGGTAGCTTTGTTCCAGATAGTGTAATTGTTGAAGTTTTGGTGTTCTATGGAAATATCTATGGTTGCAAAGATCTTGAAAATGGGTGGAATTTGTAGCCCTCTTGATAAGCTTTCCATAGAGTCCAAGATCACCCAAATCGGACTTCGGAGTAAAAAGTTACAATCATTTTTGTATTGTAATGTGAGAATGTCCGAATTGGGTAAAACAGAATGTCTGAATTTGATTTTACAATATTTTGGCAGAACTTGTGTTTTGGAGCCAGAATTCAGAATGTCTGAATTTGGGTATTTGGAATGTCCGAATTTGGCATGTAACGGCTAGTGACCGTTGAGAATGTCCTAATTGGGTAAATCAGAATGTCCAAATTTGCTTTTTTAGTTGATTTTATTCCGACAACTAGTTTTCTTTGAGGGGTTTTATAAGAGACCGAATGAGAGAGGTTTTGCTGCTGCTCTTGCACCCATTTGAGACATACACTTGAGAGCAAAACCTCTTGAGTTCATAGTGCCATGTTTGAGTGTTTTGAGAAGCTTTTGAGCTAGAGTTTATTGTTTGATGACTCTTAGTGTTCCATTTGCTTTCTCTTGAGCTAGTGTAAGCCTCTCTTCTCAATTGTGCATGTGTTGCACCTTGTGAGCAAGGAAAGGTCTCTAGTTGCATGTGTTGCATCTAGAGAAGGATTAAACATCCTTGTGAATGTATTGCACTTGGTGAGGATCATGCAAGAGCCTTGAATTGTTACTCTTGGTGTTTGCCGACACCTAGATGGCGTGGAGGCGTAGTTCGTTCGGTGATCTTCTCAAAGAAGATTGTGAGAAGGCCTAACGAGTTGTGAAAGTTGGAGCTCACCTACCCAAAGGGGAAAGAGCTTCCGCTAGTGGATTCGAGGTGCTTGGCTTAATTCGTGGAGCTTGTTTAATTCGTTTAGGCTTACCTCAACGTGGATTAGGAGAGACCGGTAAGTCTCCGAACACCGTGATAAAAAGATTGTGTGTCAATCTTTGGTTTGCTTCTTATTACTTATTTACATTCTTGCAATTTACATTCCTAGAATTAAATTGCTTATTTGTCAACCTAAGATTGCAAACCTTGATCATAGACTTAGGTAGTTGATGCACTTGGTTGAGATTAGTCGATTTGGGATTTAATTGGACAAAACCATTTTGATTTACGCTTCCACATATAAATTAGGTTTTGGACAAAGTGATTTTAAGAGATAATTTTTAAAACCTCATATTCACCCCCCTCTAGTCGGTATCCTCGATCTTACACCACCGCTTGAGGACGATCAACCACTGTTCGAGAACGTACGCTACGTTGAATCAGGCTATATCAACTCTCCTTTCGCTGCATTGTGTGTCTAGTGGTAACGATCCATGATCTTTTATTTTCTAGGCATCCTGGTTTACGCGGTAGAATTTTTAATTCGTGCTAGTGTAGCCTACCTGTATTCCAACACAACATGCCTGTAATGTTATACTCTTATATCCCTTCTTACACGCAACAGCTCCCGGATCAAATCAGAGTTTTATGAGATAAGGCATAAGCGTGCATGGTCTCAAGAATGAAGTATATGAATCTCATAAAAAGAACCAAAATAATGACGTTGAAGCAACCATAACGAAAGAGAAAGATTTGACAAAGCCAACTGCAAATTCTTTAAGTACAACCTCAAAAGAGTACAAATTATTGTTGCTTTCTCACAGCCTCTCAAACCTTTTAGGACTCTCGGATCCTTACTCTATATAAGAATCTAGTGCTACAGAATAAACTAGCCTCTAATTCTCTCTCGTACACCATTTGCTCTGGATGAGTTGGCTTGTGGCTTCTTGGTTACTTGGGTTCTCCATGACCACCCCTTAGGTTTAAATAGCCTCGCTAGTTCTCCCCTAAAGCAAATAAGAATCCTAATCCTATTAGAATTTATCTAGCACACCTCTTCAAATTCTAAAAGGCTAAGATATGAGTCATTATATTTAACATGCAATACAATCAGTTTTAGTAACAACTCTGTGACATTTCAAAGCAGGAGACCTACAGAGCAGCTTCAGTAAAAGAACCAAAAATGCAAGGGCAATATAGAATCAAACAGAAATCAACAACTGACCTTTCCTCGAAGAACCATGCACTTGGCCATCCACTCCAAGGTGGATAAACAGGGTCCACCCTGGCTTAAGAAATTCTGAATTACTTAAGATCGGATTCAAGTTCATGATTACTTGCCGATTTGATCTAAACAAGGTTGCAATGTTGCTCAGGACATTCCCATCCTGCACTGCATAGGAAAGGACTCCCTCCGGTGCCGTTGAGGAACGCCCACATGGCAGGTGCACCGCAATTCTCTCCCCCATTATCAGTCAGTTACCATCACCAAAATTCCATGCAAGACCACTGAAGATCTTGTCTGATACAGAGCGAGGTGTGTCGCCTGGCTTCACCGTGTAATTCACATCATGGAAGAAGGCAGGGGTGGAGTCACTGTCATGTGCCTCGCACACGCATGGAACTTGCACGACCAAGTCCTGTGCACCATATTGACGATTGATAGGCTGCATGATAGTAGCATTCACTGAGAAGTCAGAGGCTACGCTGGCCAGTGTACACCCGTTGGGAATGACGTAGAGGTAGGAGTTGCAAGTAGGATTAAGGAACGTAGCATTGCATTGCATGGGTTGCCATTGTCCTCCTATAAGTCTTCTTTGTTCTAGTAAATTGCGTGCGCTGAAATCTGGTGCAAAGGAATGATACAGTGGCAATGGTGACGAACAGGAAAATACGTTTAACCATAGTGAGCAACAGGAGAAGCAATGTGCACTAAATTTGCTTGTGGTGGTAGGCTATCTGACAGTTCAATTTATGCTTGTAACAACTTTCGCTTTTCTGAAGGTGTCAAACTGTTAATTACCTGGCAAAAACAATAAACTGTCAATTACCTGCAAAGAACGGATGCTGCATTACCTAGTTGAGTATTCTTAGTCCTTGTTTAATCCGCTGGCCTGAAGTCCTACTTGGTTTGGACAGTAGGAAGATGGCATCGATAAACTAGTCCAATACTAAACAATCTGCTACCAACTTTGGTCCAAATCTAAACAACAGTCAACTAGACCTAGTTGCTTATCTCATTTGTTGAATACAAAGACTCAAGCTGTGGTTTGGCTTAAAATCTTTACTTCCACACTGATTTAAAAAAACATTCACAGTGCAAATAACAAATAATCAGCGGAACACATTCAAAATACAAACTGAAGAATAGCTTTTCAAATAAGTTTGAGAACTCACAGAATTTAGTGTTGCTCGTGAGATTCAACTTTTATAGGTCACACGGACAATGTTCCCACGTACTTTATTTGTCTCATGCTCTTCAATGACAGATGCACAATTATTGTGCAGTTACTTTGCCAACCGAATTAATCCCTTTGTTATTGTCCCTTGTCTGCAAACGACTTGACGAGTTTTTCAATGATAGTCCTGCCAAAATATGAATCCTGGTGGAAACAACATCCCCAAATCAATGCACCCAACATAACACCATCCAGTGATATTGGCGTTGTCTGCATAAGACCATACGCTTGTTTCAGGTTGCCAAGCATCGCAAGAAGCATCACCATGGCCCATGCACACCCAATACTCCATGTTACCCGCCATGCGGAACTCATCTGTTATTCATCAGAACAACATCCGTCCCCAATCCAAGCAAAGCCAGAGCAAAAACAACCAGCGCGCAAAGTTGGGAATTGACATGATACCCTGTCAGACAGGTATGGTATGAATAGCTCAACAAGGGAATCAATGTCGTATTGTTATGCTGCAAACCAGTGTGGCCCAAGGTTTGGCATGCTACGACTGAGCTTTCAATTAGGCATGTGAGGAAACGATGCAATATCCCAGCTATGGAAAGTCACCATTTTGCAACAAGTGCACAGTACAGACAACAATGTGATCTTCATCACCTCCCAGATTAAGGGCATGTTCCCCCAAGCTTAGCTTCTCCGAATGAATAAGCTAGCTTAAATGGAGGCTTCAGCTTTATCCGAAGCGCCAAGTCTGGATCACGCAATCCGTCAAACACACAGTGGGCACCAAACACAACCAAATCTTGCAGGGAGCACAGTCGCGCTCCCCCTCCCTACAGTTGGACCGAAGAGCCGGCCGGAAATCTTGACCGCATTGGGGCGCGGACAGTAGGCGACGGACGTGGGCGTTGCGGAGGAGTTCAGAGGCCGAGCACGGGCGGGGTGTTCGGACGAGCAGGTGGTGGGCGGAGGCAAAGTCGCCGCGAGCTGCTAGCGCGGTCGAAGGAGGAGGAAGTCTCTGGGGATGGTGACAAGGAGAGCGCGCGAAGCTGATTTTTGCGCCGAGAGGAAGGAAGGCGCCATTGGCGGTAGTGGTGACGAGGTTAGGTCCGTGAGGAGGGAGGTGCGCACCATGGATGTGAAGCGAAGGTTGAAATGAAGGGAACAGTGAGCAACTGAGCATTTTCTATGATTGCCGGGCCGGGCTGGGCTGGGCTGGGCTGAACTTTAGCACAGAAGTTGGTTTTTTCTTTTTTTCTTTCAAAATGGTAGTCAAGACTATTTTTTTTATCGGCAGCGGAGGGAGAGAAGAAAGAAGGAATGGGGGAGGAAAATAAACAGGGATACGCATTGGATCGAATCCTTTTTCTCTGAAGCCACCCTTTTTCTAGCCTCTGGTAAATTTTTTTTTGCAAGTCTAAACCTCTTTCAAACGTAATTGTAAAAATAGTCCCCTCTCTAACCGCGAAAGATGTGGTAGCATGGTCACCTGTCATGAACCTGTACCGCAGAAAGAAGCTGCTGCCGAGTTCCCCTTCCTCGGTAGCACTGAGCTGATCAAATTTTTTTTTTCTAGAACTACATTTTCCTCGGATAATATATGGAATGGTCGGTGGCAGATTTCGTTGACGATGTGTCAATTGCAGATCAATTCCATATTCCACTTTCTACTGAACCTTCTCAGGAATATCCTTTACTAATGCGAGACTGGGAGCACATCACTTAGTCGCAATCACAAGCTGATCATTGGAGCTATATTTGGGACAATAATAGATACTCTTCCCAAAAATTCTACAATATTCTATTTCAAGGTATACAGCCTCCCTTGACATTTCAATATATATGGAAGAGTAGATACACACCGAAGCTGAAGGTGTTTGTTTGGCTACTTATTGATCGGTTGGATACAAAAAGAATAATTTTTTATAAAACTATAAGTTTTTTGTTTACAAAATATCAGAAAACTACCGGTTTCATCTTCTTTTTCATAAAACTACAGATTTTAAAAGAATTTATTTCATAAAACTATATATTTTAAAATTAATCATTTCTTATAACAAATCTGATAGCATAAGTCCAGAAGACAGCTTCACGCGCACTAGTGATCCACTCATACAAAAACATGCTTCCAAAGAGGCATTAATTCTGGCAGCGATGTGCAATGTGTCTTTTGTTCCACACAAGCTGAAGGAACATGGAAGCATCTCTTTTTCTCTTGTCCATTCAGCATGGCTTGTTGGAATTCCATTGCCATAAACTGGAATCGGTCCAAAGACTTCCGTTTGATGATCCAGGAGGCTAAACAAACATTCCCCCAAAGTTTCTTCACGGAGTTCTTTATAATAGGAGCTTGGCACATTTGAAAAACAAAGGAATGGAAGAGTTTTAAAAAAACATTCAACCTTCTTTTGCCAACTGGAAAGTTCAGTTTAAGCAGGAGTTGGCTCCACATGTGTATAGAATCAAAGAGCAGATTAAACCTTTTTTTTTCCTGGCTAGAGTCTATTGCTTAAGTTTTGGCCCTCAGTGAGGGTTTGTAGATAACTTCTATCTATTAATTTGACTATACTGTAGAGGTCTCCCTTACAGTTTCAGGTAAACAAAAAGAATGACATGTTTTAGGCTAAATGGAAAATTTCATTAATCATGAATAGAGTTACACCCCTCCAAGCAGAGTAATAGGAACTCTGGTTCATAGTCAAAGCCACGTACACCCTTGCCAGCTAGAGAATGACTAAGGTGCGAACGGATGAGTGCTAAATTGCACTAGCATGTATGGCCAGTTTGCAGATGCAGGTGTTATGCTATACGTGGAATCTGGTTAGTTATGAGAATATTTACCAAATGCAGTAAGATTTTGTTTTTATACATCCAACAAAAATGCTTGGAACTAACTAACCGCTACCGCCTTGTTTCCAAATACTCCCTCCGGTCACAAATAGTTATCGTTTTGGATATTAATATGGTCCCCAAAACTCTACTTTGACCACTAATTTCTATTGTAATATATTTAAAAATATAATAAAATTGTAATATTATGAAAGTATGTTTTGAGACGAATCTACACATATAATTTTTATACATCCAATCTAAATATTTAAAAAGATATTGAGAGCTTAAATTTCAAAAGTTTGACTGCACGTATCTCAAACCGACAAATTTTTGTAAACCGGAAGAGGTAGATGTTGTTTAGGACATCAACACAACCTCCAATACACACATTTGATTATTATTTTTACTAATTTTATGTTAGAAAAGATCATAGAAAGTATAACCGGACGAAAGTATTTTTTTATGAAAATATATTAATATCGTTTCCATAGAGATCTTAAAAATTTTAACTCTAAGTTCTAAAATGACATTTACATGAAAACAGATGTCAAAAGTAGGGGAAAATGTGTTTTTCAAAAGAAACGGCAGTGCCAAACAAAACCTTTATGTTCAAATTGCAGAAAATAGAGTGGATAAGTAGAATAGTGTTATCCATTTTACTGTCATATTCTCCCCCATTTTACAACGTAAGACACCTTTGCTTTTCGTGCCTGATTGTTTTTTGTTGTGTATTTTGTATTCTGGTCCTAAAAGCTGAATAAAAAACAAACAACCTGATTCTAAGAATCGATTATCATAATCAGCCCACCCATATACATTAGAATCCATAATTCACGTCATATGTGCTTCTGTGGATTATGAGGAATACAAATATGATAATGCCATTGAAAGTGCCAAGTAATTACCCACCAAATGCTATCTCAGAATCCAAAATTCAGAAGAATCAACTTTTAAAGAATTCACAGAAAAACACAAACAAGCCCTTAGTCTTGAAATAAAACATGAGGCCCTCATGAATGAAGAGTGCACTATATATTGAATCAATGTTTTTCTACTTAAAGCAAGTACAATAGCAAAGCTTACTACTTACTCCATCTTTCATTCATAGCATCTGGAGTAAGCTAAAAGCTAGCTTGTGCAATAAATATCTCTAAAGGTTGTCTCTAGATGCTGTGTAATAATTATCTCTTCTCTCTTATACATAAATAATCTACCTATATTCCCGTGTAAATCTGGCTACTAAATAAGAGCCATCTTCTCTCTCCTATTTCTCACTCTTCCATATAGGACAAGCTGATGTGTACAGGTTAATAGTAAGCTGAGATAGTCTTATTATACTTGCTCTTATACGTGGCACTAGCATCGAGCAACTTATTAGTTACACCATGTAATATAACCCAATCGTTTCTCGTGTTAGTATGGCTTCACTTTTTAATTTGTGTAATTTAAAGCAGAAGTAGTAGTGACTTATTTTAACATCCTCAAAATAAAAAAATGAAAATTCTAAATTTCTAATGTCATTTATTTCTGAGTTTTATGGTATTTTCTGGATTTCTTGGATTTTTGGCCCTAAAGAAAAACAATTTCAACATATGATTCTTGAGTTATAAACTATGGGATTAAAAAAAATCACATGAGAGAAAAATCTGGAAAAATTATATTTAAAATTTAGGAAATCTCCATAACCTCCTAGATAAGTCTCAAAGCTATATGAACACATTTATTATGGATAAAGGATTAAAAATAGTGACTTTGGACTAGCAATAGTGGCATTGGCAGAATTAATTAAAAATGTATGAACATTATCTTATCCTTAAAATTTTACCACGTCACTTAAATTACCACAGTAACTTAAATTAAAAATTTATAAAATAATAAATCTTATTTGTTGATTTTACAAATTCCAATACATAAAACCTAGAAATCTCAAAATATCAATGACAGAATTTTCATAAAATAAATACAAGTTTTAATCATCTCAAAATTTGACACTAGCATTAAAAAGACATTTTCAACCCCAAAAAAAGTTTAAAAAAAATTAAAGCAAGTTTAATCCTCAAAAGATCAAAAATAAAAAAGGGAAATTCTGGACAGTAGGCTTGTCAGATTTTCTAAAAATTTTACATACAATATTTTGAATTGAAATATTTACATCATGATAAAAATTTCTGAAGTATTAAGCACAAAAATTTGAGAGATGATTTTATAGGTCAATTAATGCAAAAATTATCTGCGATCAGGGGGGATGAACTCACTTCCTCTCTCTGCCTTTCACTTACATGCGGGGCCCACCCACATAAGGGTCCTCCTGCTAGTCTCCCTGCCTCTCCTTTTTCTCCAACCGAACGCAGCAACCTCCCTCCTCCATTCTCAACCGCGACAGGAGAATGCCCAAGGAAATTCTGCCATGACACACCTCGCACGTCATTGCGGCACCGCAACCCACGTCATCCTGCTGCCACAACGCCTTACCCCGCAATTTGCACTGCCACGACCATGCTTTGCCCTGCTGTAGTGCCACAACCTTAGCCCAAGTTCACACCATTGTGCTGCCTATTTAAGCCAGCCAAACTCCCCACCTTGCTCATCACCATCCCTAGCTCCTCCACTCCTCATCCCAAGCACCAATTTGATGCACAATTGCTCCTTGCCCGACACATGCCATTGTTCCACGCCGCGGCCAAACACCTTGCTCAAGTTGCCATTCTTCAATGAATTGCACTCAGAGCATCACAAGTACTCCTAAACAATACCCCCAACTTAATTTGAACCTTCCCTGGCTGTAGAGCTCCACCACCGTGCTTCACAGTGCACTGCCACCTGGAGCCACTGTGTAGCCTCCACCGACCACCTCAGCCCTGGCCAAGACCTCCCACAACATCAATGAGCTCCCAGGGTTCCATTTTTTGTGTCACCCCCTACCCCCTGCAGCTACCTCGCTGCTGACCGAAGCAAGTCCGAGGCGACCACCATGGTTGTTCCGTGAAGAGCCTTGCTCTGTTCTTTGTTCTCCCCTATGACTTCCCCTAACCAGTGGGCCCAAGCTCAATAACATAAAAAGCTAAGTGATTGTAGTTAGCACTCCATGACCTTGAAGTAAACCAAGTTTATGGTCTGATTCAAGTCCAAAACCAGAAGGGAAAATTTGTTGGGATTTAATTTGGATAGCTATGATTAGTTACATTCAAGATCTAAAAACTAAATAATATATGATTAAAACTCAAATAACCCAAGTCATGAAAATACATACATGTCCTATGAAAACCCTAACTCCTAAAATTGTGAAATAAATCTCTAAAAATTGCTGGAAACTCAAGCATTCTAGATCTACAAAAATATTTGATATTTGACTTCCTTTACACATAAAGATTTGAATATAAACGACTTCCACAAATAAATATTAAAACATATGAGACCAGCTTCAAAGAACCCCAGAGGTCAGGATCCTCTAATGCTATAATGGTATAACAATTTTCCAGGGTCAAAACCCTCTGATGGTATGAAGGTAATTGCATTCGGACGTGTTTTGCACTTAATCTACGTTCTTATAATATGAATTTGAGAACTCATAACATGAACAACAAGTTTAAAAATTGAAAAATGAGCACCTAAAATCTTTTTATCACCAGAACCTTCTATTTTAATTCATATTTGAATTTGATGTTATTTGATTTCTTTTTGCCTCTTACTATTATTGCTATTGCTTTGCTTTGCGACGCACGACGTCTAGACTCCGACGTTCCAAACACCACCGTCAACGACCCCGACTTCGATCTTGACATCAACTAGCAAGGCAAGCACCCTTTGATCAAGTTGATCTCAGTATTTTTAAATTATTTTGTCAAAACATTTATGTATCCGTATATTTTCAGTAAATTCGCTATATTGTGGGTATTGGTAGATATTCCCTGAAAATTTATAGATTTCCCTTAATCAATATTGACATGTGAACTTTGATCACCCTAAGATAAGTTTGGACATTATAAGAAATGTCAATTATGTATAATCTAATATGTACATGCATATACTTAGTATGCTTTAGAAATGGGAAGACGAATGGTTGGTTATACTGTTTGTTATAAATAATGATTTTGGACATGATGGAAAATGTGGATAATGGTATTTTGGTAAAAATAAAAATAAAACTATAAATTTGACGCGGGCGAGCTATTGGCAAATAGCCGGATGTGAATGTGACTTGCATGTAGTGTAGGGGGAGATTTCTCGCCTGAGTTAGATTAAGGACCAAACTATTGTGTTATTTTCAGGCCAAGATAACCGTACAACTACAAGTGCTGGTATAGGACAGCTTTAACCTGTTAAGTTACTTAGAACTGGCTTTGCACATTGGAAGGCTGTAGTAGTACGGGCTTTTGGATAGAGGTTGCTCGAAGGGACGTCCACACCGAGGTGATTGTGGAACAAACGTTTACCGATATAACGGTGTACGCCTTACTATGGAGAGAAGGGGCTCCACATGAGTGAACTGTGTGAGAAGTACTGTGTGTACGAATATCTTCTGCCGCTATAGTAAGGGTTTGTCGTCACCGAGCTACTAGTGCAAAGTTAGGTCTAGATAATATAACGGTTATATTATGATCTCTCTACGACACACGAATAGAAGTGTGCTAATAGCTTGCACAAAGAGTTGATTATATCTTGTGGGTAAAGCAGTACACCTCTACAGAGTTAAAACTTTTCGAAAAATCGCGCCCGCGGTCAAGGGCACTTGGTAAAGTTATCACATAGTTAGATGATTTTCATATTTCCATAAAAATGAATTGTAATTGGAAACATGTGTTGGAAAGCTTACCCTTTAGATGATTCAATACTATGCCATGCGTTGGTAAGGATTGGTTTCAATTGTTATGACATGTGTTGGCAAAGACCGGTTCTATGACGTGTTGGCAGGGAATGATTCGAATTGTTGCTCATGTCATGGAGGATTGTCAGTATTTACAATTCAAATTCGCTTTATGCAAAATAATCGTAGAAGCCTTTCCTTTGATACAGTCTACATTTATTATAGGATTGCATACACCACAAGTCTTGCTGAGTACGCAATGTACTCAATCTTGTTATTGTCTTAGGTGAAGATTGAGAAAACCCCTTCAACATAACCTAAGACGTAGATAACGGGAAACATTACAACGAGCTTTTCTAGAGTTTATACCTTATTAATTGCCTAAGAGTTATGTGGCACACTATAAGACTTTTGGAATTTCCGCTGTAGTTGCTTTATCTTTTAAGACCATATTGTACAAATGCTTCCGCTATTATATGTAATATATTGTGTATGGATGTGATTTTAACTTTGTTAATGTGTGTACTAGTCACTAATCATGAGATTAGTACTGTATATACGTATAACTCATTATTGGTATCTAATAAAAAAATAGGGCCTTACACTTATAATATAAAACGGATGAAGTCATTAATTGGTTTTCACTACTGTATGAGATTAAGTGGTCATGCAATTCTATATATATTGGTGGTCCAAATCAAGCGACCATGCATGAATGATGCTACGTACGTACGTAACCGTAAGTTTTGTCCTGCAACGTAGGGTCGGGTACGCCATATATGGCCATGTGGTAATTTGTCACGTGGTGATTCTAGAACTACTCCATTGCTGCTAAGTTAGTACTCGTACGGTCGTACCACTCGGGTAGCTCGGGACCACGTGAACACCGTGCCTAGTTCCAAACAAGTAATTTTGTAAGAATTTTACACGAAACAGTATAATTTCTATAGAATAGTTCTGGGAAATAGAAGGATGAGTTAAAAAGTTTTAGAAAATTAAAAGTATCAAAAAAAAAAGTTTAACTTACATGACCAAGTATACCCTTAATTTTTCTTTTCAAATTCTTGCATTTACTTTCGTATTGTCACAGGAGGTTGATCTACAGTCATGGAGATTCAAATAATAGAAAATTTACAATGTATTATATTGCTAGTATATAATGACCAGTAGAAATCAGATCTAGCCGTTGATTTATTAAGCTTATTTTTACTACTCTGCTACCAGATGAAGTATAACTAAATTATATAGTTAATATAGTTAATATGATCTATTGGATCGAAAAGAATAAATGATTTATATTAAATTTAGTAAACAGTGTGGCCCTTAACTAATTTTTTCTCCCCCCGCTAACTTTTTGGGCAATTTCACAATCATTGCCCACGTATCTTTTTCTAACTATTGGTACCACGGCACTTTGGGAGTACCGTTTTAATGTCAACCAGCCAAGTTTCAACTTAGCTAAGATTGGTACAATCATGCATGTGCAGCAGTTCAGGTATCTGAGATCAGGGTAGGGTGTAAAATCCGCGTGCCCCAGTTCATTCTTTCTAAAGAGAAAATATAGAGTAAATTTTGTAAAACCACCCTACGATTGATAAAAGAAAAAATTCATATAGCACCCTAAACTTTGCCCGAAAATTTATCTAACACCTCGAACTTTTCAATCAGTTCAAATAACATACTTACCTGATTTCATACAGTGGTATTATTCATGTGACATAATAAGTGAGCAGTTTTGCTACGTAAGATGACATACCAGGTATGTTTAAGTGAATGACATGTGGGGCCCATAGGAGCTTCTTCCTCAAATCTAAATAGAGTGAGAGGGAGCTATAAAGGCTGATACCTATGGAAGCATGGCTAGGAGCTCAACGTGGGAGAAGTCTCTGTGGACCCTAGTTGTTATTAACCTAACTTGATTAGTATGTTATCCTAAATGATAAAATCAAATTGCAAAATTCGAGGATCAAATGTTTGGTTTCATAGTTCGGGGTGTCTGATGAACTTTCAACCAAAATTCAGGATGTTATATGGGATATTTTTATGACATACCAGAATTTTTCTGATAAAAATAAAAGATTTGTTATTAACATTTTAAAATATTATTATTTTAGATTCTATGAATTTCCAGAAAATAATTTGATTCTATGGAAATTTCTAATATTTATTTTGATTTTTATGGGATTTTCCGTTAATTTTCTTAATTTTTTTAAAGTCTTTTCCTATTTAAAAAAATAAAAGTAATTTTTAATGTACAAATAAAAACCAAATTTAAGTTGGAAATGATTTTATTAAGTACAAATTGTCTCTAGAAATTTATGTGAATTTTTTTCCAAAATTTTGAACTTTATTTGATATTTTTCAAAGCCAAAAATAATTTTAGCATTATAAAATTAATTACTGTATGGAAAATAATAATATAATATTATGCAAAAATATTTATTCGTGCTTTATTTGTTGAAAAGGTTGTCTATAAAAATTTCCAAATTTATTATAATTTAATTGCTATTTTCCTAAATTTAACTCGAATTTTCAGTGGAAAATTAATTGTTTTCGGAATTTATTATTTTTTGTTACTGTTCATACGATCCGATCCACTTGTCCTTCCCACCTGCAGCTACAGTACACCATCACTACCGTACCCGAACGGACCTGACCCATTGAATCCAGCCATTTCGGCTCAAGTAAATTCCATCAACTTGTTACTATTCTGACGAAAACTTCGGCAAGCATTTCCTGACATTCCGTTGGTCCGATTGCCCTATAAATTGAACCTCGGCTTCCATCGCTCATCCTTTACATTCTTAGCTTTGAGTTGGTCCAATCCATCCACCGGATCTTCCTGCGCAAGCCGTTCTTTCCGAATTCCAACGAACTTTCGGTGAGCTTTCTCGACCACTCCCGACCTCCATTTGGCCTCAAATTGTTACGGAAGCTTCCTCTTGGTGTTGTCTACTTCGTGTAAAATCAGATTTTGAAAATTCATACTGGAGCTCTATCGGAAGCCATTTCTTCTCCAACTCTAGCGAGAGGTCAATTTTTGGATTCAAAAGGTCTAATCTCTTTCATCTTAAGTCCGATTGACATCGTTTTTCTTCCTAAATTCATATAAAATTATACTCTATCTATTTGTACTAGTTTTTATTTTATTTTATTTGAATTTATTTGGATTTTATTTGAATTTAATTGATTTGTAACGTATAGTTTTCGAAGAGCCGAAAGGACTTGCTACCGATGATCTTGATCACCTACCCTTCGATCGAGGAAAGTTGCACACCTTGACCATATTTGAGCCTAGTTTTAAAATCATATTTTGTTTTAAATGTAATTGCATGCTTAAGTTGTACTAAAAATAGTTTAGTCCCAATTTAAAATTGATTAGTTATATCCTGTTCTGATTATGACCCGCATTTGAAATTTGATTCCATTATGCCATTGTAACCCTAAGATTATAATCTGGGTTTATGATGATAATTACACAGTTAGGGATGCTTAGACCTGCATAGAATCAAAACTACAATTTTGGGAATTTATGCCAAATAAAGATATGATTAAATAAAATTTTGCTATGGTAATCTAAGAGGTTGTTTGGAAACAAAAATATGTGTATATATACAAATGGATTAGATTGGGCAAGAATGGTTGACTGGTAGTCTTTGGGTTTGTTGAAAAGTTCGCCTAGTCAATTAAGAACAGGTCTGTGAGCTACTGAATGTAAAGCGTAACCGTGCTTCCACAAGTTTGGTATGGGACAGATCTGGCTGTCCGTTTAGCGACATCTCATGTTATTTGTGCAATTGGAGGAATGTGGGGATGGTTAGTCTGCCACATGGCGCAAGAGGGGGCTTCTAGACTGGGTGGTTTTAACCCTACCAGCGGTGAAACCTCAGCGGGTATAACTATATGAGATGGAGCTTTATAGAGGCCTTGTCATGATTTTTCTCTGTCAACACATCTAAGGAAGTGTGTATTTGGGCAAAAGGAGATAATCATGTCTTGTGGGTAAAGTTGTACAACCTCTGCAGAGTTAAAACTAATTGATTAGCCGCGCCCGCGGTCATGGGCATGCTGAGCAAGTCTTTCACATATTAGATTTTGATGTTTCAAAATATTTTCAGAAAAGTGATTTATAAGTGGAGAGAGTCCACATGGAAAAAATTTGGGATGAAACTCCGGGTTGAAGCCTGTGCTGAAAATTGGATTATAAATTAGTTTTTACTATACCAATTATGCTTTAAAATTTACTTATTGTATTCGAAAAAATTGCTTTATGCTCAAATTAATCATATTATGCCTTTGTGACCCTTCATAAATACTGCATTTTTCGTGTGACTTACGGAGTACTTTTGTACTCACCCTTGCTTCTCTAAATTTTTAGAGGAGTATCTCTACGATGGTGAGGACCAAGAGAACTAAGCCGTTGCCCCAGTTGATTGCCTGTGGCGAATCTATTGCGTTCTACTACTGATTTTATTCTGTTTCTGCTGTAATCTTTTATTTGGCTTACGTGCCATATTTATTGTAAATTATGATTATTAATAAAGTGCGTTGGATATGTTATGTTATCATCTTTGCTGTGTATGTACTAGCTTTTCTTAAACTAGTATAGAATACACAGAGGATTTCAGAACTGTTTTTCCGGGGTCCGACAATTTTCCTTGATAAAAATATCATATAACAACACTTTTAAGGATATGTATTCACAGGACAACACTTACCTCGTCAAAACATTTCACAAAATCGCACTCCCATCTTGTACAACGACACTGGCATCCTAGGCCCACTGGTTAGTGACACAGTCTTACAGTTATCCCGTTTGCTGGCATGAAACCGTTGACCTGCCGGGTGACACGTCATCATGCTTGAGTGGTTACTTATCGGTGATTTAAACACATGTACACTGAAATATCATGTAAGAAATGCATGTATACGTACTGAGTTATCATACAAACACTACTACACAAATATACATCACAATCGGTTTTTTATCATCACAGTCGGTTTTGATAGCGACACAAAGTCATTAGACAGAAATGAGACGGCATTATTACAGTCGGTTCTTGTCCGATAGAGGTTCTTTATAAGAAGCGATAGAGATGAGGGTATTATCTCAAAGAACCGATAGAGATAATACCCTCATCTCTATCACTTCTTATAAAGAACCGATAGAGATGACCACATCATCTCTATCGCTTTTTAAAAAGAACTGATAGAAATGAGTTGATCATCTCTATCGCTTCTTACAAAAAAACCGATAGAGATAATGCAATCATCTCTATCACTTCTTATAAAGAACCGACAGAGATGACCGCATCATCTCTATCGCTTCTTAAAAAGAAGCGATAGAGATAATATACTCATCTCTATCGCTTCCTAGAAAGAACCGATAGAGATGAGTTCATCATCCCTATCGCTTCTTACAAAGAACTGATAGAGATGACCGTTACATCTCTATCATTTTCTTGCGAGAACCGACAGAGATGAAGGGGTGTGGTGGTGCTATTTTCTTATTCACTCTCCAATCATCACACATTCTACACAATATGCACATATCACATTCACACATAAATTACAGACAACATATTACATTGAAAGAATATGAACACTTTGTTACAACAAACACATATCACATTTGTTAACAAAATAGAACGTAAACATGCTTAACCATAAGTACACATGCAATCGCATTTAGATATATAATCTTGTTCACATCTGGTCTAGTAGGAGCTTTCGGGATCTCTAAACCGTCCGTCCTCCGACAAGCATTCTATCCAGTACCACTGGCATAAGTGGTCTCGTATCTTGTTGAGTGCAGTGATGTCTACACTCTTTTGGGGATATTGGTATGCTGCAAAATAGAAACGAATGCTCTAATTTAAGTTTTCAAATTTCTATGTGAAAGACTAATTGTATAATAATGCATGTACTACCTTAGGAAAACGGTCTGAGCCGGCAATCAAGATCACCATATGTTGCATGACATACAAACCACAGCGGTCGTCGCTGCCTTGTTGATGACACTGTGAAGAAAGAAAAATAAATTAAGAGACGAAGAAAATATGTCAAAAATCTAAATCTTATATATGATAGCCACTTGTACCCTGAAGCGGACATACTCCACTTGGAGCCCTTTTTGTCGTTGTGTGTCCCTCTTGCTTCGATGTATTTCTTGAAACCCTTATATACATTGGAGAGATGCCATCGAGTAAAACAATAATGAACGTAGTTAAATACAGAAAATGTTAGATAAGAGTGGCGCACTTACTACTCCAAAGGAGGCTTGATCGCGTAGGCATCGGTCTCTTATCAATCGAATTAAAAGTGTACACTTTGTTGTCACTCGGAAGGAGCACGAGTAGAACCCAATGGTTGCTTATTAAATGGTATGCAGCGAAGAAAATAAGTTCACACACGGTTTCAGTGCGTAGAAGTAATTGAACGGTGAAGTAGCACTTACTCCTCATGGTACGGGAGTAGAATGAAGTCCTTCTTCAACTCAGCTTGCAATGCCCTCTTGATGTATGAGGCAATCCATTCCGGTTGAAGCCTAGCCATCGTCGCGGACACAAGCTCAGGGTCGACGAACCCAACTAGTTGTCGATTCGTTACGACCCGCTGCCTCATCGCCCTGCAACTCACATTGAATGTTAAAAATCGTAATGCAAAATCCTATGGAAGTCATAAGGTCGTGCAACGTGGTGCGATACTCACAGCGTCCAGGATAGTACAGTAGAAATATCGATGGCAATCAGTTGGTACAGATGGATTAGATCCTCAAAACTAACTGGGAATGTCCCATCCTCCTCGCGGTGGAAATATCCCTTTCTGTATCTAAAATTGAAGTCGACACGCTCGCTCTCTTTCACTTTGTCAACGTACCATCTATGGAGCTGTCAAGTCCATATGCCTAGAGCATTCAATTTGCTAGGAGGCAGAAGGGACTTTCCATATACGTAGGCCTTAAATTCATAAGGCTTCTCTATGGTCTGTGCCGGCTCTCCTTTCTGGGCCGAAGGAGTCTCCGAGGCCGGGGCAGTGGGCTTTTCATGTACTTAAGGGGGCGCTGTGGCCGTTGTGAGCCTTGCCTTTTTAGCAGAGGCCTCCAGTGGTTCTGTGGTTGTTGTGCTAGTTCTTTTATGCACCAGCTCTATACTTTGTGCAGGACTCGTCACGGTCGTGGGAGTAGGCGCAGGTGCGGTAGGAACCTACAAAGCACGCGCATAATTAAGTAACTTGTTGCAATACTACTGGAATGGTACAAGAAAGCGAGGTTTTTACCTTGACCAAGATCGATGCCCGCGTGGGCCACTTGATGAACGACATCAACGCTTGCCCGAGAGTGGTGATGTCTTCGTTGGGGGGAACTCGAGCACATGTGATAAGAAGGCTTCGTGGACGTAGTCCACCTGGACCCTCATGTAGCCATTCCCCAAAGGCTGACCATGTACCATGTTGGTCTCCTTACATGGAAATGCAATCCCGCGTGCAGTCTCAATAGGAAATCCGTCTTCCGTTAGGGTGAGCTGGTACTTGGTAGGCGCCTGCAAAAAGTGCATAACTTGAGAGAAAACATATGAAGTTACCCTCGCACCATTAAGTTAAGCAAAATTAATTATTACCTTCAGCTGGGGACCGAACTTATCATTTTTGCAACCACGGCTACTTGGTGGGGGCACAGGTTTCTCTACGGTAGGCGGGGGCATCTGGCTCTGACTCTGGGAGATCAGCGCCATCATCTCGGCCCTCAGGCGCTCTCACGTGCCATCATGTCCACCCTCATCTCCTCCTCACGTGCCATCATCTCCCCCCTCATCTCCTCCTTGATCTCCTCCCTCAGCTGCTCCCTGAGCGTGTCCTTCAGGCACTCCGCGCGTGCCTCCCACGATCTTGATCTGCTACTCCCAGCGTCATCTTGGAAGTAGGACTTCTTCGTGTGCCCCGCCACTGCGGCAAGTACCCGGCCCTTATGGTCGGGCTTCCCGATCGCAGAGGACAGTATGTCATTCGACCCTTGGCTAAGAAAGGTCCCCTGCTCTTTCCTCTGCGATACCTCCTCCTGCAAGAAGCGAGTACGGATTAGATCTGAAATACGACAAGAATGGTTGACTGCAATGTACTAAGTTTGATATCTTACGATGGTGGAGACGACTTGCGCGGTAATGGGGTTTGCAACTACCAGTTGCCCATCCGTGGTTTTCTTTGTCCTCGATAATACCTAGTCACGTGCCCGCTCCTCACATATGTGCGAGTAAGGCATCGCTGTCCCAGAGTTCGCGCACTCCTCGGCTAGTCGCGCCCATTCTGCTTTCTTCCCTTCGTAGCCGCCTGAATCGAGGTGGTGCGCGTGCGTGTTCTGCCTCTGGGTAGCAACGTTCTTCTACCTCAGCTCCTCCGCCTCGGGCGTCCTCTTGATCCTCTTGAACTCCTCCCAAACATCGGGAGTCACGAACGGATACCTCTCGAACGGTGTACGGCCTTTCAGCACGTACTCATTGTGCATGTAGACCCTGAAGTGCCTCAGAGCCACACCCATCCTCTTCAAGGCGTACCGCCTGGCATTGTTTTCATCTTCCTCTTCTATAATCCATTTGCCCTTAACCTCGTCCCACAGCCGGTTCTTCTGCTCGGCGCTGACCTCCTTTCTCCAATCCTTAACCGTTATGGGTAGTCTCTCCCTCGCCAATTGGCCGAGGAATGAGCGGTATCGCCCCTTGTACTTGGGAGGACCCGTGCAAACCCCCGTGGCACTGAAGTGGAGAATCTGCGGCGTTCTCCCTGTGGCCCCTTTGTTCGGTCCTCGGGCCTTCCTCACCTTACTCGGCCCCTCGACAGTTGGAACTTGGCTCGGCTCCACACATGGAAGTTGGCTCGGCTCGACACTTGGAAGTTGACTCGGCTCCACAGGAGCACCATCTACTCTGTCTGGCGATGAGCCAATGCTCTCTAATTGCGACATTTTGAGTTTTCTTATCTGACATGGTCATATATTTGACATGAGAGAAAGCGATTCGTAGCTATTATGTGAACTTGACAATATATCAAGTAAAGCAACAACTGAATATTGCAGTAGAGTAACAGATGAATGAATGATCTTTAAGAAAAGTCTGTCTGTTGACTTTTACTCCGTACGTACGAACGGTTACTCCTAATCTCTAAATAGGTTTGGTCCTAATCCCATTCGAGGATATGTGGTTCGGGCAAGTTCCTAAGCTGTTGTACAACTCCAGAGAAAATTTCGGCAGCATCTTCCCGCTGTTCTTCAGATACACGTCTCGACAACTAGTCAAGAGGAGTGTGTATCCGGAGAACACCAGGGAGACGCTACCGAAATCTACTCTGTGAGTTGTACAACAGCTCAGGAACTTGCAAGAACCACATATCCTCGAACTGTCCAAAAAATGTGGACAATTTGAGACTGCTTGCTTATAAATATGTCATTCCGGCATATTTATAAATAAGCACTCTCGAACGGGAGACATAGGTTACGCAACCTAAACTGTGATATATCTTTGAGATGAAAAGAAAATAATATGCAATTATAATTGAAATAACTATCTCAACTAACAGAGTCTAAAGTTGCATAATAATATGACGAGTACAGAAGCACATATGACAAAATAATAAAAAAGGCATCGTAACATACATGGAAACAGGATGATTTTCATGCTAGGACAAGTGTTAGGACTACTAATGTATAAATTTGGTACTAGCAAATCCAAATATGCCATGTACTTTCATGCTAGAACAAGAGTTAGACTGATCGATGCAAATGAAGTTAATATCAAAAACCTATAAATAATCAACATGGCTACAAGTACCCTTGGTTAGATTAACATACTGAGTTTGAAGTTCAAGTTTTAAAGGTAGATATATACACTATAGGCTACATTTAGACTACATTGAAACAACAATTCCAAGAGAAGTAAATTAATTCAGGATCAATATATAAAAAGAGTTAATTAAACACACAAGTGCCCAAAAACTCAATGATTAATAAATCTAGAACAAAATTCAAACTACAGGATTGGGTTTACAGAACAATCGAAGCATATATGGTGCTCATAAATTTTAAAAGATTTTCTGATCCAATCAAACCAACACATTAACTGCCTACATGGTGCTCGAGGCATAGAGGGGCTACATGGTAGGATGTAACTAAGCCAAAAGCACAGACATATTAAGGACATCAAGCCCTGCAGATTTGTAAAAGGAAAATTATGTACTCTCACCAACCAGTAACCAACATCTATCAATAACATAACTTTGAATTATGTGCTTTATACCAGGAAGATTTAAAATAAGCCTTTAGGTTTCCATTTCCGACTGTTATATGCGTTAGTGTCACCAAAATTAACATCATCAGCCTGACTTCAACAAATATAAGCAGGAAAAAGCAAAGAGAAAATACTAATTGGAAGCTATAGAAAAAGCTTTCAAAAAGCTTTTGTATCACAGAAATCAGTTGTCAAAAAAAAAGGAGTCTATGAATTAACAGAAGATATTTCACAAAACATTCATTTCTATTTCCTTGCTTTCGAGCATGTTGTTTTGTTACAAACAGAATATTTGAGAAGGATACTAGTTATCAAGATTGAGCATTGAATTTCTAGGCTAATTAAAATGCTTCATACTTCACCGTAGAAGAAGTCTAAATCACTAAGATGGCATGTCAAGTGTCCAAAGATTGTTCATATCCCATAACCAGTGGTGGTTCAAGTAGTTTTGTGCAAATTCCAACTAAATCTGGTACTTGTTTTCACAGTATGGTTTGATGATATATAGCATGTCAAGGAGCAGGTACTGTGAGCATATTGGAAGGGAGCGGGTACTGGTTTTCACAATGGCTATGTGTTTCTTCAAAAATAATTCCTTGTCTTTTTAAGCATGTTTGCTAAGCAAGACAATCATCTCTGTTTCATTTCTCACTAGTTCACATGTGGAAAGTTGATGCACTACATTGTAATGTAACATTAGGGTTTACCTCGAGTGTCGAAGTCTGTGGAGATGGCAGCGTTGACGTTCGGCGGCGTCGGGCGGAGGGGTGGCGTCGGGCCGGAGGGGTGGCGTCGTGCCGGAGGGGTCGTCGTTGGAGGGTGGGCGGAGGGGTGGCGTCGGCGAACGGGTGGTCGTCGGGAGGAGGCGGCATCGGGGCGGCGTGGGGCGGAGGGTGGCGTCGGGGCGGCGTGGGGTGGATGGGCGGCGGCGGCGTGGGGCGGATGGGCGGGGGGGCGTGGGGCGGAGGGTGGCGTCGGGGCGTGGGCGGAGGCGCGGGGTGAAGCGAGCGGGCGAGGGGGGGGGGTAGGTGAGGCGGTTTGGAAGAGGTGCGTGGGGGAAAAGTGCGGACAGACATTAATTGGGGAATGAGCAGGGTATTAATTCTATTCGAAGGCAATGCTGTCGGTTCTTACTAAAAGACCGACACTAATGACATACGACATCTCAATCAGTTTTATAAAAAAAACCGACACACATAAAAAACATCTCAATCGGGTTTTTGGGAAAACCGACACAAATAATGAAATGGACTTTTTATTTCCAGAACTTTATCTCAATCGGTTTTTTTTTTAAAACTGACACAAATGAAAAAATATCTCAATCGGGTTTTAGGGAAAACCGACACAAATAATGAAATGTACTATTTCTGTTTTATTTCAAAACCTTATCTCAGTCGGTTTTTTTGGAAACCGACACAAATAATGGAGTCCTAATATGTGTCGGTTATTTGCAAAAACCGACACAAATAATGAAATGAACTATTTCTGTTTTATTTCCTTGGTGTCCTTATCTCAATCGGTTTTGCTAAAAAACCGACACAAATAGTACGAAGCTCTATTTCGGTTTTATTTCGAGAAATGAAGACGATATCTCAATCGGTTTTCTAAAACAAACCGACACAAATGAAAACACTTCTCAATCGGGTTTTTGAAAATACCGACACAAATAATAGAGTGCACTTTTTATTTCCAAAACTTTATCTCAATCGATTTTTTTAAAAACTGATACAAATAATGGAGTCTACATCTATGTCGGTTGTTTTCCAAAACCGACACAAATAATGAAATCATCTCAATCGGTTTTGCTAAAAAACCGACACAAATAGTATGAAGCTCTATTTCGGTTATATATCGAGAAATGAAGATGACATCTCAATCGGTTTTCTAAAAAAAACGACACAAATGAAACAAAACCTTATCTCAATGGGTTTTATTTGAAAACCGACACAAATAATGGAGTCTACCATATCTCTATCGATTTCAATTCAAAAACCGACACAAATAGTACAATGCACTATTTATTTTGCAGACAAACCGTGAAGTCTGAATTTGCAGAACTATCTAATCAAAGAGTGAAAAGGCCATAACTTTTGCAAACATAGTTAGAATTATTTGAAAATTTGCAGGAACATACTTTGAGATACTACAAATCTTTTACAAAAACCGATTTTGGCAAGAAGAGTTAGCATTGAAAAAAGAAGCCCAAATTCACTTTTTACTCATGATTTAACATCAAAGAGTAGAAAAGTCAAATCTTTCTCAACTAAAGTCCAAGTATTTTCAAAATTTCTGGAAATGGTTCGATGTGGAGTGACTTCTTTTTCTTGCATTAAGTAGCTAATGTACCTCAATCCATTGACAGGAATTGGGAAAATTTGAAACGTACACATAACCTTTGCAAACAAGAAACTACAATTATGTACAATACAAATATGTGAAACACATAGCAGCTGATACAATGACGTACTCCTTTTATTTACAATACAATCCTTCTTGATGATCTATACGCATGTAATTTCTTCCATGTGTGTCGTCGTCGCCGCTAAGACAGGCCCCATTTGCAAACAGAGGTATTTCATCGA
Organism: Otatea glauca; assembly: GCA_036346275.1. Taxonomy (NCBI): domain Eukaryota; kingdom Viridiplantae; phylum Streptophyta; class Magnoliopsida; order Poales; family Poaceae; genus Otatea; species Otatea glauca. The sequence continues at coordinate 18,995,621 of CM070712.1, read as the reverse complement.
ATTGGTCGTATTCTTCTTAATCTATCACATTTTCGACACCAACAATCCGCCGCTTGCCATAAAAGACGACATGCAACCTCGAATTGGCCGGATCACACACATAAAAGACTTGATTTGCTTGCTTCGCAAGTATGAATGGGTGATCTTTATAGGAAAGTCTGTTGAGATCCACAAGAGTAAAACCTCTCTTGTCGACCTTCACTACATGTGGAAGTCCCACCCACTTACATCGGAACAATGGAATTTGGTATATTCCGTAATCGAGCTCCCAAATTTCTTCGATCACCCTGTAGTAAGAGTTCATTGCCATTGAGGATCCTCCTATCGAGTGATGTTCATCGGACAAAGCATTTATGCTTACACCACTGTTTTGAACAGTACTCTTCGCATCGACTTTCAGTGTAAAAGGTGTACCCATTAATATCGTACCCGCCATATACGTACATTAAATCTAGGTCCGTCGACCAACCATTTGATAGTCTCACTAACAGAGACCTCCGCCCTTTGTTTGAACCATGTGAGAAATCTGTCGTTGTGTTCTCGCATGATGGAAAGCTCATCCATATGTGGATTCTCTTCTCGTAATATCGACTTGTGTTGCTCGATGTACCCTGCAACTTCTGCGCTATGCTGCAAGACTGTCAGATGCGCTTTGCAATACATATCAAACCGTGGCCTCGTTAGTTTCGACCCAACGGTTCCTTCGCCAACTAGTCTGCCCTCATGGTGAGATAGAGGAACACCGATTGCTTGTCTTTTTCCGAGATAGTCCACGCAGAACTCAATAACCTCTTCAGTGCCATAACCTTCGATAATACTACCCTCAGGCTTCGACCGATTCCTCACGTAGGATTTTAATATACCCATGTACCTCTCGAACGGATAAATGTAACGTAGAAATGCCGGTTCACATATCTTAATCTCTTTGACGAGGTGAACAACAAGGTGGACTATGACGTCGAAGAACGATGGTGGGAAATGCATCTCAAGTTGACATAGAGTCTGCACCACCTCACTCTGTAAGTTGTCTAGCATATCATGGTCAATAACTTTGCAGGAGATCGCATTGAAGAAATAACAGAGTTTCGTGATTGCAAATCTGACATCCTCTGGCAGAATATTTCTGATTGCAACTGGGAGCATTTGGGTCATCAAGACATGGTAGTCATGGGACTTCATGCCCACCAACTTCAAATCATCCATGGACACAAGTTTCTTATTGTTTGCAGAGTAGCCCGATGGAACTTTAATACCTTCAAGACACTTGCAGAGGTCTTCTTTCTCCTTCTTGGATAGTGTGTAGCATGCAGCGGGGATGTACGGACTTTTTCCATCCTCTTCGATCACTGCAAGCCTGGGCCTGATTCCCATGTAAGCCATGTCGTGACGAGCATTCACACCATCCTTGGTCTTCCCAGGTATGTTCAGCAGGATACCAACCAAATTATCGCAGACATTCTTCTCAACATGCATGACATCAATACAATGTCGGACATCTAACTCCTTCCAATACGGTAAGTCCCAAAATATGGATCTCTTCTTCCAAATGCTCCTAGGATGAACATATTTACGGCTCTTTCCATACTGAAGTTCGATATCCTCCACACGTGAATATGCTTGCCTTCCACTCATAGGCTGTGGGGCCAAACGGACTTCCCTCTTCCCATCAAATTTGTCATCCAACTTACGGTATCGATGACTTCGAGGTAGAAACCTACGGTGACCCATATACAGTTTTTTGGAATTCATCAACCATAGGCTCTCAGTCTCCTCTTCACAAATAGGACACGCTTTGGCTCCTTTCGTACTGTAGCCCGCCAAATTACCAAGGGCCGGGAAATCATTTATGGTGAAAAATACCATAGCCCGTAGGGTGAAATGCTCTCTTTTGTACGCATCCCACACCACAACCCCCTCATTCCACAATTTGACCAAATCCTCGATTAGTGGTGCAAGGTAGGCATCAATATCATTTCCCGGCTGTTTGGGTCCCGAGATTAGCAACGACATCATGATATACTTCCGCTTCATGCACAACCAAGGAGGAGGTTGTAGATACACAATGAAGCGCCACGTCTTTGTGTGTCGCTCATGTTACCAAACGGATTCATGCCATCGGTACTCAACCCAAATCTTATGTTCCTCATTTCGGCACCAAACTCCTCATGTTTCCAATAGATGTTTCTCCATTGAGCCGAATCAGCAGGGTGTCTCAGCTTACCATCTTCCTTTTGAGACTCATAATGCCAACGCAACAATTTTGTCTCTCTGGGATTTGCAAACAACCGCTTCAGACGGGGGATGACGGGCAAGTACCACAATACCTTGGCCGGTGCACCTTTAGTGATCTCTTTACCGTCGTTGCCCTGGCTCTTACGCTTCTTGTCGTTACGCTTCTCCTTTTGTTTGTACCGAGGCACACCGCAAACTGGACAAACGTGCAGCTCCTGATGTGCGTTACGGTACAAGATGCAATCGTTCGGGTATGCATGTATCCTTTCTATTTCCATTCCCATGGGACATAGTAGCTTCTTCACTTTATAAATGCTTGTTGGCAACTCGTTTCCCTCCGGAAGCAGATCCGATAGAAGAACTAGAAGTGCATTGAAACTTGTATTTGTCCAACGGTGTTTTGCCTTCAGTTCAAACAATGCAAGGACCGAACCCAACTTAGTATATTTTGCTTTGCAACCTGCGAACAGTGGTTTCGCATCGTCTTCCATCAAGCTTTTAAACTTTTCAAACTCTCTTTCCGTAAAATTACCCTCCACATCCCGCAACATTTGCTTCAAATTCTCCTCCTCAAACATATCAGGCTGCAACTCATCATCCAGTTCCACCGTGTCTTCATTGCATACCGGCAGGGTACTACTTGTCTCCCCGTGATGGATCCAGCACGTGTAATTCCTCACGAAGCCACGTCGAATCAGGTGATCCTCGATTTGAGCTGAGTTGTTAAATCTTCTCAGATTAGTGCAATCAATGCAAGGACAATATATGAAGTTTATACCCCTCCTCACCATGTCCTGTTCGGCAATTTTTTGAACTCCTTAACACCCCTCTGAAATTCAGCACTCACACGACTTTTGTCATACATCCATTCCTTACGGTTCATCCGCAATTAAAATTCACACAATAAATTAAGGAAAAAGCTGAGCGACAAAGACTAGCTATTTGAAATATTGAGACATCATTTGATTAATATTACCTTTGCAAAATAGAGGACAAGTTCTGCGAGATATATAAAATGTGTTCTCCGATCGATACCTAGATTCTTCCACTGGTTTAGAGTTTCCAATTCCCTAGATAGGAGACATACATTTTTAACATCAACAATGATATCAAACAATCTAATTATATAGTGCAAGAGCTTACAAATCTTTTGACTACAACGAAACAAATTAAACAAGGGTACCAACGATGACTCTAACCTCTAAATAGGTTTGGTCCTAATCCCATTCGAGGATATGTGGTTCGGACGGTTCTAAGCCGTTGTACAACTCGGAGAAAATTTGGCATCATCTCGCTATTCTCCATATACGTCTAGACAACAAGTCAAGAGGGTGTGTATCCGGAGAATACCGAGGAGACGCTACGAAATCTACTCTGCGATTGTACAACACACTCGAGACCTTGCGACGACATATCCTCGAACTGTCCAAAACGTGGACAATTCGAGATCTGCCGCTTATAAATATGCCATTTTGTTCAACATATTTATAAACAAGCATCCTCGAGCAGGAGGCGTAGGTTCATGACCTAAACTCTAACATTCATCAGGTGACAGCAATAATAATTCCATATTAACATCAAAGCACTACAAATTAAGATAATTAAATACATGTGTGCTTGTCAAATAAAGGGTGTCAAATCTGATAGGACATAGGCAATACCAGTGCAATCTAAACTTTCTTCGCGACATATCAAAATTACATAGTGCAAAATTAAAGGGGTTTGAAGGAATGCTCACATTTTGAAGAAAACCATAAATTATGCAAAATGAGGGGAAATCTCCTCAAGTTAGGGCTTCAAATTTACCCTCTTAACACCCTCCTTTGAGGATTTCAAATTTTCTCACCCAAGTATTGCTTTCAACCACAGAATATAAGCTATCTTTTCATGTGGCGGCGGGAAAATCTCCTCTGGAACAATAACAGAGAAGAGTTCAGCTCGAGTGGTATAAATAACCTAACGAGGCACATCACAGTCGGTTCTTATAAGAGAAACGATAGTGATGATCGTTGTCATCACAATCGGTTCCCACATAAGAAGCGATAGTGATGAGCACGTTAACATCACTATCGGTTCTTATGTGAGAAGCGATAGTGATGAGCATCATCACTATCGCTTCTTTGTGAGAAGCGATAGTGATGTTCATTCTTATCACTATCGCTTCTCACATAAGAACCGATAGTGATGTCAACGTGATCATCACTATCGCTTCTTATGTGGGAACCGATAGTGCTGATAATGCACGTCACTATCACTTCTCGCATAAGAACCGATTGTGATGTTTCCAGTGCACATCACAATCACTTCTAACTTGAGAACCGACGGTGATTATTACTAATGCCTCCCCTAAGTCATCTATCACAATCGTTTTTTCCTAAAAACTTAAGAACCGACACAGATGAAGCGATAGTGATGTACCATTCTGTAGTAGTGAAAGCCACCCCGAGTGTACACTGAGTTATCAAGCATGTGATTGACCAATGGGCCTGCGATGTAAATGTTGTTGCATATGACGGGAATACGGTTTTGTGAAACGTTTTGCGGAAGTAATTACGGTTTTGTGATACATGCCGTTAAAAGTACGGTCTCGCGATAGATTTGCCAATCCCATGGTTCTACGAAATTTACTTGGTAATATATAATCCATCCGACTCTATATCTCACTACTACATAATGATACAACACTATCTCTTCATCTGGATCCGTTTATAACTTTTCAGGAAAAAATCGATAATGATAGATGATTCGATGTGAGTGAGAAATATAATGTGAGACAACACTATCGGTCTGACCTCATAATTGACAGTAACGAGCCGATAGTGATGACTATTGTCGTTACTATCGGTTCATTGACACGATAGTGATATATAGAATATCACTATCGGTTCTGACTTGAGAACCGATAGTTATAACGATAGTCATCAAGATCGGTTTATGAAGCTAGAACCGATCGTGATAGTACATATCTCACTGTCAGTTCTGATCTTGGAACCGACCGTGATGTGCAAGGTTATAACCTTCGAGCTAGACCCTCCATTGTTGTTGGTCTACAGGTCCAAAATATTGCCACCGCCCCAAAAAACATAACATACTCTACGGTTGGAAACAATAATTCGGGTGAGAATTTATGATATCCTTGGGGATGGGTGTTAAGGGGTAAAGTTGAAACTTTAGCTTCAGAAGATTTTCTCTCAATTTGCCCTCATTTGTGGTTTTCTTCAAAAGGTGAGAATTCCTTCAAATCCCTTTAATTTTGCACTAGGTAATTTGATATCATTGTTGAAGTTGTAAATGTATGTATGCTAACTAGGGAATTGAAAGCTCATAACTAGGGAAGAAAGTATAGGGAGTAAATTATATATATTGGAACCTGTCCTCTAGTTTGTAAAGGTAATTAAATAATATCTCAATTTTAGCTAGCTGTAGCTACAGTTTTTTTTTCCGAATTTAGTGTGCGTAGTTAATTGTAGATGGACTGTGAAGAATGGATCTATACAACAAAGGCATATTAGAACCCGATCACGATTTACAGTATGATATATTTGATGAGGACAATTTAGATCAAATGTTGCGGGATGTGGAGGGACATTACATAAAAAAAGAGTTTGAAATCTTTAAGAGTTTAATGGAAGTCGATGCCAAACCATTGTTATTGGGTTGCAAAGCGAAATATACTAAGTTGGGTTCGGTCCTTACATTGTTCGAACTGAAGGCAAAACACCGTTGGATAGATAGAAGTTTCAGTGCACTTTTAGTTCTTCTATTGGATGTGCTTCCAGAGGAAAACGAGTTACCAACAAGTATTTAGGAAACGAAGAAGCCACTATGTCTATGGTAATGGAAATAGAATTGTGTTTTACCCTTGGACAAACAAAAAGAGAAGTGTAATGACAAGAAACGTAAGAGCCGAGCTGACCACAGTGAAAGGTAAACAAAAGGGCACCGGCCAAGGTATTGTAGTATTTGCCCATCGTTCCCCATTTGGAGCAGTTGTTTGCAAATTCTAAAATGGCAAAATTGTTGCGTTGGCATTATGAATCTCGAAAGGAAGATGGCAAGCTAAGACACCCTGCTGATTCGGCTCAATGGAGAAACATTGATTAGAAACATGAGGAGTTTGCTACTGAGATGAGGAAGATAAGATTTGAATTGAGTACTGATGGAATGAATCTGTTTGGTAATATAGGTAGTCATCACAGCACTTGATCAGTTTTGTTGTGTATCTACAATCTCCCTCCTTTATTGTGCATGAAGTGGAAGAATGTCATGATGTTGTTACTAATCTCGGGACCTAAACAGCCAAAAAATGATATTGATATGTACCTAGAACCATCGATTGAGGATTTGGGAAAATTATGGAACGAGAGGGTCGCGATGTGGAATGCATACAAAAGAGAGAACTTCACCCTACGGGCTATGATATTTTGCACCATAAATGATTTTTCAGCCCTTGGTAATTTGGTGGGCTACAGTACGAAGAGAGCCAAAGGGTGTCCATTTGTAAAGAAGAGACTAAGAACTTGTGGCTAATAAATTCCAAGAAAATTGTGTACATGGGTCATCGTAGGCTTCTACCTAGAAGTCATCGATACCATACGATAGATGACAAATTTGGTAGAAGAGGAAAGTTATTTCGGCCCCATAGCCTATGAGTGGAAAGCAAGTATATTCACGTATAAAGGATATCGATGTTCAGTATGGAAAAAGGCTTAAATCTACTTGTCCTATGACCATTTAGATGAAATGGTTGATATTTTAGAATTTACCATACTAGAAGGAGTTAGATGTATGTCATTGTATTGATGTCATTCATACTGAGAAAAATGTTTCAATAATTTGGTTAGCATCCTGCTGAACATACTTGAAAAGTCCATTGATGATGTGAATGCTCACACGACATGGCCTACATGGGAATCAGGCCGAAGCTTGCAGTGATAGAGGAGGATGGAAAAGGTCTGTACATCACTGCTGCATGCTACACCTTGTCTAAGAAGGAGAAAGAATACCTCTGCAAGTGTCTTCAAGGTATTAAAGTTTCATCGGGCTACTCCGCAAATATTAAGAAGCTTGTCTCCATAGATGATTTGAAGTTGCCTAGTATGAAGTTATATGATTGTCTTGTCTTGATGACCCAAATGCTCACTGTTGCAATCAGAAATATTCTACCATAGGATGTCAGGTTGGCAATTGTGAAGCTATATTATTTCTTCAATGCGATTTCTCACAAGGTTATTGATCCCGATATACTAGACAACTTGTAGAGTGAGGAGGTGCAGACTGTATGTCAGTTTGAGATGCATTTCCTCCCGCATTTTTCGACGTCATGGTCCACCTTGTTGTTCACTTTGTTAGAGAGATTAAGATATGTGGACCCGCATTCCTTTATATGTATCCATTCGAGAGATACACGGATGAACAATGTTGGGCCAAAACCCACCTGGTTCAGCCCATTTCTTCGCGCAGCCCAGCCCGCCCCGCCAAACCCTAGCCACACGACCGTTGGATTTTGATCCAACGACTGTGATCGTGCCGTGACGCCGTTTGCTGCCAGCCATTCGATCGGATCCGCGTAGACGTCTGTGATTGCACCACATCGGCTCATCCGAATCCGCCGCGCCGTCGTATCCCGTGAGACTCAAAATTCATTTCCGCACCCTACATGGAAGCCGAGGGTCCTATTTAATGCACCGCCACCACCCCTATGTCGCGCACGTTGAGACACATCCATAGCCCTAGCGCGCGCATCTCGAGCCATCGCCGTTCACCCGCAAAAGCTCACCATAGTTGTTCTTGGTGCGGCCATGAGTTTTTCCCTCGTTCCGCCACCATCGGTCCGCTTCCGCCGTTGCCAAGGTCACCGGAGTATCGCCCTCACCGAGCTGCTTTGAACGCGCTAGAAGACATTGCCGAAGACCCTTGGAAACGTTGTCGGTCGTATCGTCGTCCTCATCTCCGGCAAGCCTTCACCGCCGCACGCCATTGCTGAGCACAGAAGCTTGAGGACCGTTTGATCTGCAACATGCGGTAAGGATCAAGCCACGTCGCCTCATCTACAGTGAACAACTCCATCAACCTTAGCCAATAGATTTTAATAGTGCGGTTCAGATCTCGCTGCATCGTCGTCTGTTGCTTCGCCCGTCATCACCGTTGGATCCACCCCGATTGGTGCAGATTGTGCCGCGTGTCCCCGTGTGTGCCGCTGTGTCGTTAGATCTGAGCCGTTGGTTTCACTGACATCATCGCCTCTGACCTCCACCGTCTGATCTGAAATGAACGGTCTAGATCATCACCGCTGTGTGTTTAATCGCGTCCGTTAAATCTGTCCCACGTGTCATTCATCCAAGGGTGCCACGTGTGTCCTTGCATCAGCCGGTGCACGGGCACAATGCCGTCGGTGTAAGTTCAAGCTCCATTGGTTTTGATGATTGGTTTAATATTAATGTTTAATCATTGTTTAATGACAAATCTAATCATTATGAGACTAACATGTTCTATTGAGCCTTATTCTTATTAGTCTCATATTTGGATGGAAAATGGAAAACCTAAGGTATGCACTTGTATTCAATTCAATTATCTATATGCATACTTAGAATTCAAGTTAAAGTATGAACTCTTCCGTTGCTTTAGTCCAAATATGTGCATTATGTTCCTAATTCATATATTACATGAATGCACACATCTAGGGGGAGTTTATAATTTAACTTGTTGTTTCAAAAGTATTGATCCATGTCTTATTGCTAAATAACATATAAAGGATCAAGACTTTGAAACAATCATTTGAGTATATGAAACTTGTGTAGTTATATATATACTCATATCAATTTAAATGAAATTTAAATTGAGTTCGATTGTCTTTCAATCAATAAAAGGACATTTCATCATGTGTTGATGGTGTTCCTTGTTGATTAAAGACAAGCGAAAAGTTCTTGAGTATAATGAAGCATTAGTTGCATCAAAGTACTCAAGACAACAATTAATCATTCAACTTAATTGGGGTTGTGCTCAATCGATCTTAGAGGCATCCATTATGTGTTAATGGAGTGCGGTGATGATGAGACAACCGTGTTTGTTGGACTAACATCTTCCATGAGTTGTGAAGTAGGTTGAGTCCAAGAAAATGAAGAATCAGGAAGAAGAAGAAATCATGTGTTGATGAGCTTTAAGAGGTGATCCCGAAGTAAAGAGAAGAGCTAGAAGGTTCATCATGTGTTGATGACCAAGAAGAAGAAGATGTGATCCTGGAGAGAAGATGATTGGAAATCATAAAAGCTTCAAGTGGATCGCTAGAGGCAAAGGTATAACTAGTTAGGGCTAAGAATGTGTTCCTAGTCTTTTACCGGTCTCGGTGTTTGGTTGGGAGACCGGGTTGCTAGTTAGGTTGCCGTACTATTAAGAGGGGTTGAGTCTTTTAGCTTGTGCTTCATCATGTGTTGATGAACTCGATCCGGTTCACTCTAGCTCACTCTCTGGTTTAAAGTGTTTGCATGAAGCTAACCATTTGGCATGTGTTGCAAATAGGTGAAGCTCGTGTGTTGGATTTTGTATGAGCTAAGTATTTGCATGTGTTGCAAATAAGGGTGCTCATGCTTGCATCTTAATTGAATCTTATTTGATTTGGTTATTGCTTGGAGCTAAGTTTTGCATATGTTGCAAAAAGGAGAGAGCTCAAGCAATTTGGTTTAAAGTGGTTGCATGGAGCTAGAGATTTGCATGTGTTGCAAATAGAGAGCTCATGCACTTGAGTTTGATTGGTTGTTTGCATGGTGCTAGAGATTTGCATGTGTTGCAAATAGAGAGCTCATGCTTTGGTGTTTTAGCTTGTGATTGGATCATGTGTTGATCATCACAAGGCTAAGCTTGGTTTGGTTGCAAAATGTGTTTTCGCAAAGTGTTGGCTTGTTATTTGCAAATGAGTTTTGCAAATAAGCTGGAAGTTATGAGGTTCGATCCTAGAGCATGTGTTGGCATTTGCAAATGTGTTTTGCAAAGTGTCGGGATCATGTGTTGATCCTTACATGGCTAAGAGGATTGATCTTATAGGTTAAGTGGTTTATTTGCGAATGTGTTTTGCAAATAAGTTGGAGTTATTATTTGCAAATGTGTTTTGCAAATGAACTTGAATTATGGGTTTCGATCCTAGAGCATGTGAATAGGGTTTGCAAATGTGTTTTGCAAATTGACTTGATCATGTGTTGATCATCACATGGCTAAGAGGATTGATCTCATAAGTTCTTGGTTTATTGGCAAATATGTTTTGCAAATAAGTCATGTTAATGAGATTCTTTGGAGTATGTGATTAACATGTGCAAATGTGTTTTGCATAGTGTTGTGATCATGTGTTGATCCTCACATAGCTCAAAGAATAAATCTTTAATGGTTTGGAGAAAAGTTTTTGTGAAAAACCATATTTTCTCCTTATGGCGGTCAGACGCTATGTAGCACCACACCGGTGGTAGTACCGCTTATGGGAGCATGTCTTGCAGGCGGTCGGTGCTACCGCCCATGGTAGCTTCGGTAGCACCGAGGTCCGGTGCTACCGCCTCCGGCGGTGTGGAAATTCCAGAGAGGATGTTTTTGGGCGGATTGGCGGTCGGTGCTACCGCCCATGGTAGGCGGTAGCACCGAGGTCCGTTGCTACCGCTCCTCGGCGGTGTGAAAAATCCGGAGAGGTGTTTTTGTGTTCGGCTTGGGTCCGGTGCTACGGGGTGAAGGCCGGTGCTACCGCGGCGGTAGCACCGCTCCCGGCTGGGCGGTGCTACGGATATCCTGCAACGGCTAGTTTTGTAGCCGTTGGCGAGGCCGGTGCTACGGTCCCGATGGGGCGGTAGCACCGGGTTTGCTGAGTTTTTCCAGATTTCGCCCCCAACGGCTAGTTTTGGCTTAGAGGCTATAAAAGGAAGCCTTGGGGGGCATTTGCTTGTTGCTGAAATCAAGTGTGAGTTCTTGGGGGTGAAGTGCATGTGTTGCCTTCTCCCATTTGCTTCTTGAGCTAGTGTGAGCCTCTAATTGCATGTGTTGTAATTAGGAGAGGATTGAGAGCCTCTTGTGCATGTGTTGCACTTGAGGAGGATCCTAGTGCATGTGTTGCATGTAGGAGGTCACCGGAGTGCACATGTGTTGCACTAGGTGAAGTTCAAGCGGAAGGGCTTGGCTTGTTACTCTTGGTGTTTGCCGACACCTAGACGGCGTAGCGACGTCGTGCGCGGGAGCTCTCAACGGAGGTTGTGAGAAGCCCCGATAAAGTTTGTGAAGGTTGGAGCTCGCCTACCCGGGAGGGAAAAGGAGCTACCACTAGTGCATTCGAGGTGGGTGCTCAATTCGTGGAGGCGGTCCAATTCGTTTGGGCTAACCTCAACGTGAACTAGGGGAGACCGGCAAGTCTCCGAACACCACGGTAAAAAGTATCGTATCTCTTGTGCTTGCATTGTATTCGTTATTTATGTTCAAGCAATTTATATTCATAGAATTAAATTTATTGATTGCTTGTTTTTGGATTGCAATATTTGTTAGAGACATAATTAGTTAGTGTACATAGTGAGCCTAGTTGATTTAGGCTTTATTTGTCAAAACCTTAGTTTATCGCTTCCGCATTTTTATTGATGAGGTTTTGGTATAAGGGTAATTAGGGGTGAATTGCTTTGTAGAAATTAGTTTTCGAAATATTTTTAAAAGCCGCCTATTCACCCCCCTTTAGTCGGCATCCTCGACCTTACAGTCGGTCCACCGTGGACTAGCGCCAGCCATGGACCGAGTTCACACGCCGGTGACACGTGTCGCACCGTGGTTGTGCCGCGTGTCAGCACCCGATTGGGCCACGTGTCCGCTGACGTCACCGTGACGTCATATATAGTTTTTCTTTAAAAAATAATCAGCCAAAAATCATATTCGGTGCTGACGTCAGCATGACGTCATAAATGCTATTTTCCAGTGTAAAAGTAATTTGGTTAATTCAGGTTTTCTATTTTTCAGAATTATCTTTTATTCCAAACTTTCAATAACTAAATCTTTTGCATTTGAACTCCGAGTGAGGTGATTCTAGTTTCTAAAAATTTGTAAAATCATGCTCCGTTTAATGGTGAATTTTATTTAATTTTTGGAGTTGATCTTTCTCTCTGTATTTTCTATTTATTACTTTCTCGCTTGTTACGCGTAGACGTTGAGTTGCCTAGTGAGTTTGTGATTGAGGAGGCAGCACCCGAGCAAGGTCCAGAGCAGGAGTCAGAGCTGTTTGAAGGCAAGTTGTGCTTTGATCATGTTGAACCTATGCTTTAAATATTATTTTGTTTCAATGTATTGCATATTGATTCAAGTATCATTGGTTCAAATATGTTGGGATTAGTTATTGTCCACTTTGAATTACATCCACCTTGTCATGTCGTATGTCGTATGTCATTTATCACCCTAGAATGGTTTAATACTAATTGGTAGCTATAATTGCCAATGTGGTTAGTTAGATCGCAAGTAGAATGCTTAGCCGTGCAACGAGTCATAATTTTATGTAAAAGTGGTTAATCCTCCTTAATGTTTATGGAACTTGTTTATTAAATCATGTGTCGGTGTTGTCACACAATATTGTTGTTGTTGATGGCACGTGGTGCATAGTAATAAACTGGAGTGGTAAAATGATTTAAACTGAGGCAAGTGGCATGTATCTATGGTGGGCCAATGCGGCACTTGGGCGGTCTCATTGCTTTTTATGATAATGGTTGGTTCGTGGTTATGATGATTTTTAGTTAGTCTTGCCTTAGTAAATTAAGGACTTAACCTTGTAAGAATTTGAACTGAGTCATTCATACAACTACATGTCTGTTATGGGACAGGCCTAACTGATTAAATTGTTATGTCTAAACTTTGGTACTGTCTTGGCAATGTGGGTTCCGGGTGTACGGGTAGACTCACATGGCGCAAGACGGGGGCCCTGGATATGGTAACCGGTCCCACCAGTGTTGAAACCTTAGCGGATAGTACTGGGTTTCGATAGGCATTGGAAAGGCTTTGTTATAATCACTCGCCTTTGTTGTGTATGGTTGTATCTTGTGGGTAAAGTGTATAACCTCTGCAGAGTGTAAAACCTATTTGAATAGCCGTGCTCGAGGTATTGAGCACTGCTCGGTGATTACAGTTAAGGGTTAGATTTTATTAAAAATAGATGGGGTATGGATGTGAAATGTGGAATTTGGTTATTGGAAAATAAATGGAAAAATGTATTATTGATATTATTTGTTTTATTGTCTTTCAATCTATTAATGCTATTATTTTACGAACGTTGTTTATGAAAATTAACCATGTCAGCTTATCCTTTGTATTAAGCCATGCATATAGAATATTAGACTTGCATTCTGTGCGCAACTTGTTGAGTGCTTTATGTACTCACCCCTTTGCAACAAAACATCACCAGTTGGAGAAGAAGCAACACCTGCATTTGAGGAAGAGTATCAGGAAGAGGCGAATAACTAGGGTACGAACCTTGTTAGTTGCCTGTGGGAGATTGAAGGGTTTCTACGCTTGTGTTTATTTTCGCTGCAATTTATTTACTTTCAATCTTAGCCCTGTGAGGCATATTCATGTAAGGTTGACCATAAGGTCGTTCAACAGTTATATTTAATATTGATGAAGTCTTTATTATGTTACCGTTAAGTATGATTGTGATATTCATCAATGTTGAGCCTGTGTGCAATAGCGTGATCTGGACTTGTGCAGAATACACAGAGGTTTCGGATTTGCATATTCAGGTCCCGACAGAGGTGGTATCAGAGCCATACTAACTGTAGATCAAGCCCTAGCTAGTTTGTCGTCTTAGGAGTGTCCAAAACTATTTTCTAAAGGCAAGATTAACTTGAAAGATTAAAAGGATCTTGACTTATCCCTTCTTTCTTGCTTTCCACCTTTGCTGAATTTTTTCTGTCTTTTCTCTAGTTTTGAGTTGAGGTTTTTACGAGAGCCACTTTCTACAGGTTGAGATGGAGTGTCTTTATGGAGAGCGTAAGAGAGGATTTTCCGCTGAGCTTTGGAGGATGCTGCAGCTGTTGGGAGGCTTTGATCGTCCTATCTATCGTGGTACCAACTGGATCGTGAACGGAAAAATAAGAGGGACAATCTGCAAGATCACGATCTACACCAGGGAGAAAACCATCAGGAGCCACCCTGTTCACATCTCAGTGAGGAGATCCATGTTTGAGTCTGGGATCCAGGAGACTGCCCGTCTTGCACTTCATCGCCTTGCCCGTGACTATGCTTCAGAGTTGGAGTCCACCGTATTCAAGTATCATCCCAATGGAAGCACCATCACTTAGGGCAGGATCAAGGGGGAGGAAGATGCCACCGTCGTCCACCTAGCATGTTTTGCTTCAGTACAGGAGACCCTCACGAAGACTACAAACCAGGAGCTTACAGCGGTATATGAAGCATTGGATAAGGCCGAAAAGGATCTTCAGGAGTCTAGGAGGATGGCTTCTGAGAGGATAGCCGAGCTAGAGGAGGCTCTTTACCTCAAGGAGGAGGCAGTGAGATGGAGGAGTCCGAGGAGGATCTAGAGGAGCTTGTGCCAAAGCCGGAGAGTCAGGGATCAGTGTCATCCAACGAGACCCCCGGTCATCGAACAAGTTTGCCCCGATGCCGCGTCATCCACCGCAATGTCCACCTGGAGACCTGCATCCAGGATGGCTTAGTGACTAGGTAGAGTCTTGAGTTTAGTAGTAGTGACTCAAGTGTTTGAGTCGCATAAGTTTAAGTTTAGAGTGTTACCATTAGTCGATTAGAGATGCTTGATTGGCTTAATGAGAGTTTTATGGTCTTTTTGAGTGTGCAGTATGCGTTAAATTGCCCTTAGGCACTTGTGAGAAGCCATACCAAGTATTAAATAAAGTTTAATATATTTAGAGTTTGAGTTAAAGCTTTTCTCCCGCATAAGATCTTATATTACTTGTCTATGCTATTTCCCTCTTTTCTCTAAACCTTGGAGTAATCAGCAGATGGTTCAGACTTGCGAAAACATTGGAGCTAGTGGAAGTGGAAGCCGTTAGAATGAGTCGCCAATTCCTCAAGCAGCGTCACCAGTTGACATGAGTAACTTTGGGGCCTTTCTTGCTGCACAAACTTAGCTTATGCAAACCATGGTGCAGCAAATGCAGCATTTCACCAATCAATCAGTGGCCAACAATGCAAATCAAGTTGCTAATAATGGGAATCCATCCATACTCGAAGCTGTCAGACTTTATGAGGACCCGTCCGCCAACTTTTTCATGGAATGCTAACCCAATTAAGGCTGACGATTGGCTAAGGACAATTGAGAGAAAGTTGCATATCACCCAGTGTGAGGGAAATGAGAAGGTGCTCTATGCTTCTCATCAACTAGAAGGCACAGCTGCCGAATGGTGGGAGAATTACTACGCATCACAGGAGAACCCACAAGCAATCACTTGGGAAGAATTTTCTGCCGCTTTTCGTCAGTATCATGTTCCTGAAGGTGTCATGGACTTAAAGAAGGAAGAATTTAGAGCCATCAAGCAGGGAGGCCAGTCTGTGGCAAACTACCTGAACCGATTCACTCAGCTTGCTCGCTATGCACCTGAAGATATAGCAACTGATAAGGCAAGACAGTCCCGCTTCATGAAAGGACTGAATTTAGGATTGCAGGTTGGGTTAATCACCCACAGTTTTCTAGATTTTCTAGAACGGTGAACAAGGCCCTTATTCTGGAAGACAAGCGCAAAGAGTTAGATGACAACTGCAAGCGCAGGATAGCACAACAAGGAGCTCGCCGAGGCCAGCAAAAATTGAGGGTTGCACCGCAGCAGTTTGTCAGGTTTTAGCCCAAGGAAATTTTCAAGATGCCTTCTTCTGCACCTCGCCCTAGTGGCCAGAATTTTCAGACACCTGTTCAGATCAATAACTCCTCGGGAGGAAATCAACAGTCAGCAGTCAGGCATTGTTTTAGCTGCAATGAGTCAGAACATTTCGCCAATAACTATCCCATGAGATATGTGTTACGCCTGTTCGCTTTAACCTTAGAGAAACCTTTGTTCCCAGGCTGCAAGTCAAAATACACAAGGTTGTCATCCGTGCTTGAACTGCTGAAATTGAAAGCAAGCAACAGTTGGTCCGACAAGAGTTTCACAGCGCTGTTACGTCTATTGGTGGATAAGCTTCCCGAGGGAAACGAGTTGCCGACAACCACCTACAAAGCTAAGAAGGTTCTTTGTCCCTTGGGAATGGAAGTAGAAAGAATACATGCATGTTCGAACGACTGTATCCTGTGCCATCAAGAGTATGCAAACTTGCACATATGTCCTGTGTGCAACGCATCCCGGTACAAGCGTAAGAGTCATTCAGATGATGACAGCGAGGGCATCCAGGTGATGAAAGGATCTCCTGCTATGGTGGCATGGTATCTGCCTGTAATTCCTCGTTTGAAACGTTTGTTTGTGAACCCAAATGAGGCAAAACTGTTACGTTGTCACTCGGAGGAGCATAAGAACGATGGAATGCTAAGGCACCCTGCTGATTCCATCCAGTGGAGAAACATCGATAGGAGGTTTCAAGATTTCGGTGCGGATCCGAGGAATATAAGTTTTGGATTGAGTACAGATGGAATGAATCATTTCGGTAACATGAGCTGTCGGCATAGCACTTAGCTAGTGAATCTCTGTATCTACAACCTTCTCCTTGGTTGTCTATGAAGCAGAAGTACATTTTATTGTCTGTACTTATCCAAGGATCGAAACAATCTGGGAACGATATTTATGTGTACCTAGAACCATTGGTGGAAGATCTGAAAACACTATGGGTTCCCGGGGTACAGGTATGGGATATGTACAAACGAGAGAACTTCACTTTGCACTGCCTTTTGTTCTGCGCCATAAATGATTACCCTACCCTTGGTAACCTATCAGGCCAAAGTACAAAAGGAACCAAAGCCAGCACTCACTACTTAGACAATACCGAGAGTGTGTAGCTGAATCACTCACGCAAAACCGTTTACACGCATCACCGTAGGTTCCTTCAGAGGAATCACCCATACCGCAAGATGAAAAAACAATTCGATGGAACGAACGAAGACGGTTCAGCTCCAAAGCCTTTAAGTGGGATAGATGTTCATGATATGGTTAAGGACTTGGATGTTGTGTTCAGAAAGGGGCGTAAATCGAAGTCCTTGAGAAGTGTAGAAGAGATCAATATTTTGGGACCTACCTTATTGGGAGCACCTAGAAGTTTGGCACTACATCGACGTGATATACGTAGAGAAGAATGTCTGTGATAGTTTGATTGGTCTCTTATTGAATATTAAAGGCAAAACAAAGGACAATATCAATGCATGGTTTGACTTGGTCGATATGGGCATAAGACCTGAGTTAGCACCGAAAGAGACTGATACAAGCCGAACATACTGTGAACCTACTTGTTACAATTTGTCTAAGGACGAGAGAACTGAACTGTGCTAGTGCTTGCATGGTGTGAAAGTTCCGTTCGGTTACTCCTCTAACATGAAGAGACTTGTTTCGATGCAAGATTTGAAATTAATTGACACGAAGTCTCATGATTGTCATGTGCTAATGATACAAATGCTCCCTGTGGCAATTAGAAATATTTTGCCAGTCAAGGTCCAGGAGACAATCATGAGGCTGTGTTATTTCTTTAACACAATTGCTCAGAAGGTCATCGATCCCGAAGCACTAGATGCACTGCAGGATGATGTGGTGATGACTCTATGTAATCTTGAGATGTATTTCCCTCTATCGTTTTTCGATATCATGGTCCATCTCGTTGTTCACCTTGTGATAAAGATAAAGATATGCGGGCCCGTTTCTGCATCGATTACATGGATCAGGTCGAACTAACAGGTGTGCCTCGATCTCGCCATGAGGAGAGACTCCAAGGCATCGGGACCATCAGAAGGAAAGCAATCACGCCTGATCCGGCTGCCTATGTTCAAGCTCATTTCACAGTTTTACAACACACGACTGTAGTGTCCCCATACATCGATGAGCATAAGCACTAGCTAAGGCAAGAGAATCTGACACGGCAAGAGTCTTGGATCACGAGATAGCATAACCTTTAGTTTAACAAATGGCTGAAGGAGCGACCCATCACTAGAACCTCGTCAGGTGATACGCTCATGTGGTTGCCAAAAGGGCCAACATTTACAGTTGTAACATGGATAGGGTACGATTTAAATGGGTACACATTTTACACGAGAGATCAGGATATGAAGAGCACAAACCAGAACAACGGTGTCCGTATAGATGCGTTCAACACCGTTGGGTCAACGAGGAGCTCCTACTATGGGTTCATAGAGGAGATTTGGGAGCTCGACTACGTACTATTCAAGATCCCCTTATTTCGGTGTCGTTGGGTCCACCTACAGCACGTAAAGGTTGACAAGTACGGTGTCACTACTGTTGACCTCGCACGCATCGGATACCAAGATGAACCATTCATAATCGCTAACCAAGCTGTTCAAGTATTCTATGTAATCGATCCGTCCAACAAGAAGAGACATGTAGTTCTTCAGGAAAAAAGGAGGATTGTCGGAGTAGAGAATGTAGATGAGGAAGAATATAATCAATTTGACGAGTTTCCTCCTATTGAAAAGAGCATAACAGCCCAGGAAGAACAACTCGAGGAAGCTAGCTACACACGCGTCGATCATCGTGAAGGGCTAATTTTTATAGAAAAGAATAAGCAAGTGGAGTTATGATTTTAAGTGTACTCTCGAAGATAATAGAGTTGTTTGTAATAAAATGCTCAAAATTTGAAACAACTTTGTGTATATATGCATTTGATTTATTTAATAAAGTTTCCTTTACTTTACTGATGTATATATGTTGCTTCATCTACAATTCCATACACATTATACATTATCCACAATCGATTGTAGGCCAAGAAGGCCAAACTCTGGTTTTGCCTCAGCAATGAAGGTCTATGAGAAGCTTCATCACAGACGGTTCTATAATTGAATCGTCTGTGATGTTATCTTTCACAGACGGTTTTAATACATAATCGTCTGCGATAAAACACTATCGTGGATGGTTCTAATATAGAATCGTCTGCGCTAAAATTTTATCACAGACGGTTATATTGAAGAACCGTCTGTGATGTTATTATAACAGACGGTTCTATATTAGAACCGTCTGTGATAGGGGAGCCCTATAAAAGGACCACTCTTGCAGATCATTCATTCTCCACTCCAGCGCTCAAAACCCTAGCTAGCTTTGTCTCACAAGCCCCGACGCCACCACCTCGCAGAGGCCGCCTCCCCCGACGCCGCCTCATCTCCCATTCTGGTGCCTCCTCCCGACCTCGACGCTGCCCCCTCCCCGACGCCGCCTCATCTCCCATTCCGATGCCTCCCCTCGACCTTGATGCCGCTCCCTAGCTGAGGCCGCGCCCTCCCGACGCTGCCTCGTCTCGCATTCCGGTGCTTCCCCCCAACCTCGACGATGCCCCCTCGTCGAGGCCGCCCCCTCCCCGACGCTGCCTCATCTCCCATTCTGGCAGCATCACATGGGCCCCCTCACCAACGCCGCCTCGACGCCGCTTTGAACGGCTTTGAGTGTTGTTCCAATTGTGAGCATACTACCTCTTTGTGTTGTATGATCTACTGCCTGTGGGATAGCTCAGTCTGTATTCGCACTCCTCTGTGATGTTATTATGTGGGTATATTGCAAAGAGGCTAGTCTTTTAGGCTTGGGGACCTTGCAAGTATATTGCAAAGGGGCTAGTCTTTTAGGCTTGGGGACCTTGTAAGTGGGAGATACTGTGTTTAGTGAGGATTTGGGACTGAAATAGACTATTTGTGACAACAAATTTGACAAACCTTTACATATATACATGCATGATTAGATCAATTATTTTCTGTTCTATATGCTTAGTCAGTGATATAATAATTGCTTACTGATCCTGTCATGAAGTATGTGCTCTTGTTGACTGTTATTATCATTCTGCTCTGTCCAGATTGTATAGCTTTGTTTACTTATCTATGCTCTATCGGCAGTGAGGAGTTGTAATGTTATCTTCTTTTCATTCTATTCCTGTAAGCTTGTCGGGACCCGGATTTGCAAATCCAAAACCCTCTGTGTATACTGCACTAGTCCAGGAATACGCTAGTGCACACAGTGGAAACATAGATGAAATATCATTCCATACAACGAATTAACTAAGGAGAAGCAAATTATTATTGAATAAAGCAAACGACCTTATGGTCAATGTTTACACCATTATGCCTTAAGGGCTTAAGAAACAAATACTATTGCAGCGGAAAAGATAACTTGAACCATTCGACATGCCACAGGCAATCGTCTGGGGAACGCCTTCCTAATCCACGTAGTCTTCATAGAATTCCTCCTCATGACATTCATTATCTCCTTCAGCAACTGATCAACAAGGGCATAAAGCCATGAGTACAAAAAGTACTCAGCAAGCCGTAGGGAAATGATGCAATATATTCATGCACGGCTTGACAAGGATGGCTATATATTTCATTTGCAGAAAGCAATAACTTGAATTGAAATACAATAAATAGATTGAAAGCATATTTATGAAAAGATAAATAAATGATTGATAGATCAATGATAGACAACAAAACAACAGTGAACAACCCGTTCACATCCTAACAATTCCACATTCCACATTTTATGAAACACTCTATACCTCGTGTGAAATTCCCGGGCTTTGTCCATGATCGCGGACGTGGCTATTCGAATAGTTTTACACTCTGCAGAGGTTGTACAACTTTACCCACAAGACATGAACATCTCTTTGTGCAAACGTTACTAACACACTTCCTTTGGTGTGTCGCAGAGATATCATGACAAAGCTTTTACAATGCACTATCTAAACTCGGTACTGCCCGCTAAGGTTTCGCCCCTTAGGGCCCCCTCTTGCGCAATGCGAATCTACCTGTCCATCTCGGAACCCACACCACCAACTGGCAGTATTCAAGGCTAGACATTGCAAATTAATCAGCTAGGTCTGTCCCATTCCAGATATGTGGTAGTATGATTAGGCCCAATTCAATGACGCACAAGATTAAGTCCTTACGTTGTCTCAGGCAAGACATCCACATCCCAATGTGCTAGAAAGCACCCCCTTTACTGCATGATCACTTGCCCGAGGGAAAACAATTCGTTCAACCAAGACCAATGGCAAACCCCGCCATGGTACAACAAATTTTACAACAGTGGCTAACGGCCATGATTCAATATCTCATTAAGTCAAGATTAACATTATTCAATATGTGACATGAATCCCAACATATATCTAAGCATGTCTAAGCATAGCTACGATAACCCGATGTTGGTATAACGATTATGTCCAACTAGTAATGTACCAACCTAGGGTTAACAATGGATACACGGCATACAACTAATCAAGGTGGCATAATGTCAACTAGGTATACATCTACTCCCATTAAATAAGCATTGATACACAAAATAGCATGCAATTGTATAAAAGTAAATTACTTTTGCAAACATAGGATCAATATGATCAAAGGTTACGACTTGCCTTGCTAATCTAATGCTAAGTCTTGGTCTTCGAAGTCTTCGTTTGCTCCCTCGGAATTAGCGTCTACCGGAAAAGAAGCAACGAAACCAAATAAATACAAAACAGAGACTCAAACAAGCTCAAAACTAAAAATAAATGGCTCTGGAAGATAGATCTTGATTTTAGAAAAAAATTAGAAACTTGAATCGCCTCAATCGGAGTTCGTATGAGGGAGAACGAGCTTCTGGAAAATTAAATCAGAGAAAAAGGCAAAAAATCAGAAATTCGGAATTTCTGGATTTATTTTTGTACTGGAAAATCGGTTTATTGCGCAACGCTGACATCATCCGGTTCATGGTGGACTGGGTTCATGGCACTGCGTCGGTTCACCGTGCACCCGGCGCACGACCAACGTCAGCGCTGACGCAGGCGCCACCGTCGCTCATCTGGCGAGAGGGCCAGATCAGACGGCCAAGAAGCGGGGCTACGGCGGAGGCGACGCGGCGCAATCTGGAGCGGGCGCCACAGATCGGACGGCTGGGGTTCTCAGCGAGCAAACGGCAACGGCGGAGCGGCGGCGCGGGGCTCACCGGCAACGGAGAAGAAGCCACGGCCGACGGCGAAGACGCGACGGATCGGGCCCGGGACAAGGCGGATCGGGGAGGGCACGACGCGGGGAACTCAGGCGAGCAAACAACAACAGTGGAGGAGGACGGATGGCGGAGATCCGGCGGCGGAAGGCGTCGAGCACGGCGGAAGCAGCAGCGAGCTCGCGCGAGCGACGCGGCGCGCTCGGCGGCGAGATAGGGCAAGCGAGGCAGCGAGAGTGAACCTCGGGAGGCGTCTTTGGCTTATATAGGGTCTCGGGAGGCGTCTTGCCGCAGACTTCGAGACGGCGGCGACGCGGTTTCCACGCGGCGGCGCTAGGGTTTCAGCGCGGCGCGCGCGGATCGGGCACTGGCCTTGCGAGGCCCAGGTGAGGCAAGGCGGGCTGGAGATGGGCCGCGCGGGGAGAAACGGAGCGGGCCGAGAAGATTCGGCCCCAGAGGGATTTTGGAAATAAAATGATTTTTCCGAATTAAGAAAAATTCCAGAAATTCAATTAAATGCAAATAAATAGCAAACAAATTCAGAAAAATCCCCAAAAATACAGAAAAATTCCTTGAAGCACAATGAACCCAACTAAAACTAAAAATCTTTAGTTTGATGAATAGTTTAGTCAAATTAAATCCTTAGATTAATAGAAAATTCAAATTAAGCTGGGATGAATTCAAGAAAAATGCAAATGGTTTATTTTTGAATTCAAACATTTCAAAACTCAAATTTTGGGATGTTACAAACCTCCCCCCTTAAATGGAATCTCGACCCCGAGATTCTGGCTGGCTAGGGAATAGGTGGGGAAACTCGGTCTTTAGATCCTCTTCGCGCTCCCAAGTTGCTTCCTCTTCTGAATGATTGCTCCATTGGACCTTGCAAAAACGGATGATCTTGCTCCTCGTGATACGCTCTGCTATATCCAAAATTTTAACTGGTTGCTCCTTGTAGGTAAGATCCTCTTGCTAATCAATGGCTTCCAACGACATCTGTTCCTCTGGCACACGCAGGCATTTGTTTAACTGCGATACATGGAACACATCATGGATTCCGGCAAAAGACTGAGGCAATTCTATCTTGTAGGCAACCTCACCTCTTCGTTTCAAGATTATAGAACTAACTAATTCTATATTTGTAGTGCCACCAGCAGGGAAAGGGAAATAACCGTTGTGGATTTTACGTTTGCCAGAACATGGAACTCCTTGTCACTAAGAAAACGCCCAATCAGGTAACAATTGCGTTTAAAGAGGCCAATCTGGAGCGAATTCGAGGACAGCTTTGTGCCTTCTTGCTCAATCAAGTCTTAAATGAAAAGGGCAAGTTCCACGCTGCCTTATAACTTCAGGAGTTGTATTTTTTTCTGAATTACCTTTTGGGTTAATTGTCAAACTTGTGCTGTAGATTTGTGAATTGTAGTTGTGCATTCAATTAATTAGTTAATAGTATTTGGTTAATATATGTGAGTTCATTTTTGAAGGAGATGTGCCGCGCAATATAAATCTATACGTAATCTGCTTCGCACAGTGATGTAATTTGAGTTGATTGATGAAATGGATGTAATGCCTGTAATTTAAAATGGTTGCAATGTTTGTAATGTGAGTTTAGTTATTCTGTAATCTGCTTTTTCCAGAGAGCATGGCTAGCATTTTCTGAGGCTAGCCAATAAATAGAAAAATAGTTGTCTATGAAAAGTCTTATCACAGACGGTTTTTAATTAAAAATGGTCTGTGATGTAATGATGTAACAGACGGTTTCAAACTAAAACCGACTGTGATATCATAACATCACAGACGGTTTTGAATTAAAAACCGTCTGTATCACAGATGGTTTTAGCTTAAAACCATCTATGATATGCTATAACATCACTGACATATGGTTTCAGACGGTTCGAGAAACCGTCTGTGATGACGGTTCTGAACCGTTGTAATAAGTCTTTCTATAGTAATGTCCAGTGTTGGCACCGGACGGCCAGAGCGGAGGATTGGATGGGCAAGACCGCAAGAGTCAACACGATTTATGATGCGAGTCCATCACTGGTCAACCTCACCCATAGCGCCTCATTAAAGCCACTTCAAAGTGCATGAGATTTCACTAGAATATGTATTGTTAAGAATGATCGACATATTTAGAACTATATCAGCCATAAATACTATATCATTAGATTTATCTCTAAGATACTTTTATAATATTATAATATTAACGGTATATCTTAATATAATTAAAGTTAGAAAAAGTAACGGTTCAATTCACGTCTCGTACTGTGAAAAGTCACAAACATCAATCCATATATATAAAACCACCTGACGATATTTAAGGCACCTACTTTATTTAAGGGTAAGAAAATCCTACAATAATACTAAAAAAATCCTAAAAATTCTCACGTTAACCGAAAGAAAAGAGAATGATCTTAACCAACTATTTTAGTGTGGCCACTGGCCAGATCATAACAGTGTGTATTATATCATATATAGATATTACAGTTATATAATAAATATAATTATATTTCAATTATAGAAACTAGAATTACATGTCAAAGATAATTATATCATAATAATTTGCCGTACAGTTTGCACGGATAAATTTGGTAGTTAAAAAAAGAATAGAGCTGGTAATTTATATTTACACTAACAATAGATGCGCGGGGTTGAGGTCCGCCCCAACTCCTGATAGTAATGCTAACAATGATATTAGACGTTATAGTAATCACACACATGCGTATATATACATCTACAATAATTATGTCTATCCCAACTAACCAACCCGGGGGATTGAATGGAAAGGACAGAAAAAATAAGGGAGGCCAATAACAACGATGATAAAGGCTAAACGCCTTTATGTTGTACCACATCACATACAGAGGATGATGACGACGGCGACGATGATAATACATGGCCGGGGTTCCTTTGCCCCCATATGCAGCTAGCTAAGCTAAGCGTTTGTTGTCGATGGGATTATTGTACTTGATCGCCTCTTCCCCGCACCTCAAGCTACCTTACCTTAAATCCCACCCCACACCCCATCCATTAGGCCACGGGGATCTCGCCTTCCCTTCGCCTTGCTTCATGCCCACTTTATTATTGCCCCCCCTCTCTCTCTCTTGTTAGTTTCTCTCTCATGCACAGTGCCTTTCTTTTCCCTTTCTTGAGCTAGCTCCAGTACTTTAATTTGCTGTTATCTCTAGCTTAAGGCTCAAGCATCGAACTGCTGCCTGTCTGCCTAAGGCAACCGTCGCTTTTATATCGACTGCCCTGCCGTTTCATCACCATTGTTGCCATCACCAGCTGCTAGGTACCGCCTGTAGCCCTCGGCAAGAATTAATTAAGCACGCCCGGTCGGGGGGCATCGAGGCAGCTAGCTAGCGACCACGGTGCTGGCCTGGCCGGCCGACGCGATGGGACGCGAGGCGGCTGCGTGCTCGCCGAAGCCGAAGCTGCGGAGGGGGCTGTGGTCGCCGGAGGAGGACGAGAAGCTCTACAACCACATCGTCCGCTACGGCGTCGGCTGCTGGAGCTCAGTCCCCAAGCTCGCCGGTAACTGATTCCTTTCGTTGGCAGTCAGCTGGCCTGCTTAATTACATCTTGCTTGCCGCGAAGTAAAATGTGTTGGTGATGTACGTAGGGTTGGAGAGATGTGGCAAGAGCTGCAGGCTGAGATGGATCAACTACCTGAGGCCTGACCTCAAGAGGGGCAGCTTCTCCCAGCAGGAGGAGGAGCTCATCATCAGCCTCCACGAGATCCTCGGCAACAGGTAATTAATTAACTAACTAACCACCCATTGGATGCTACATGTAAAATTTCAATTCCTAGTTAACAACAACACTTGGCAACTGAACATTTCCCAACTTGCCACGTACATATAACTCCTTAATTCCTAAACAACTGTGTGATCGAGATGCTGGTTTCAAAACTTCGAGCTGGCGCCTTGATTTGACACCATGTTGAGTTTTAGGTCTTCTCCGATTCTGAGGAGCGTCTGGCTCTCGCAAGTCGACATGACTCGATTGTATGTCGTATGCACATGTGATCAGGTGGTCCCAGATTGCGTCGCAGTTGCCGGGCCGGACGGACAACGAGATCAAGAACTTCTGGAACTCGTGCCTCAAGAAGAAGCTCCGGCAGCAGGGCATCGACCCCACCACCCACAAGCCGCTCAGCGACGACGACGTCATCGTCGCCGGCGCCGGCGCCGAGCCGCACGACGACTGCAAGCAGCTCCCCGCGGATGACCACTGCTTCCCCATGGCCGGCGCCGCCGGCTTCGACCATCTCACGCCGCACTCCCCGGTGAGCAGCTTCGACCCGCTGTCCGTGACCAACGTCCCGACAATGCAGGGCTCCTACGGCGCCGCCCAGTCCTTCCGGTCCGACAACCTCTGCGAGTACGGCGGCGGTGTGGACGTCGTCTCCGACGCCGCCACGTACAGCGCCTACACCGGCGGCGGCGACAGCTCCAGCAACAGCAACAGCACCTGGACCTGCGGCAATGTGGTCGGCGGCGGCGAGCCGCTGCCGCACATGGACATGTTCCGCGACGCCGAGCCGTATCCGTTCGACCCGGCCAAGTTCAGCCCCTGGCACCACCAGCACGAGCCCCTTCAGCAGCAGCAGCAAGCGGCGGTAAGGCTCCACGATGACGACGACGACGTCGGCGGTGGTGGCACGGCCAGCTTCCCGATCCGGTCGCTGTCCCGGGACCTACCGGAGTCGTGCTTTGACCTCGCCCGCGGCGCGCTGGAGGACGAGTTCAGCGTCGACTTCCTCTGAGTCCGACCGAGAGGTTTATGTCATCATTCGACACACACACGCATACACACTTCACTACTACCTCAGAAGATCACCGTTCAAAGGACAGTATTACTGAAGCTTCGCGTCTTGCAGCGTTCGTTATTTTTGTTCTTCTTCTCCCCCTACTTATTGGATTAAGTTGTTTAATTAACACGACGGTATAGTGTGCTCGTAATAAGATCATATATACCTCGATTCATGGAGATCATGTTTTGTATGGAAACAGCTACACCAATGAAACTCCGAAAATTTAAAGGATTTTTTTCCCTGATCCGGTGCGACCCTGCGAGGATGCATGCACGTACGCAGGGTAAGGTAGGGCGGTTTCCCCTCTCTTCTTTGAGAATTGGCCGTTATTAGTTACAAGATATTTAACATTTTGAGTAAGACATGATTGTCACTTAGGCGAGTGATAAACTGCGTTGTGCTAATCAAAATAAGTTTTTCCTGAATGCATATTGCAACGCTAAACAAAGCTGTAGTACGGGCTAGTATCGACAGTGTACATGCATGTTGCTCGCGACACATGCACTGGCCATGAGAAACGGTCCTAGGCAGCCACTAGCTTGCAAGGCGGCCTCAATAATAGGTGGTTGGCGTGCAACGATCCAGTACGACGTACATGTAATACCCTGGTATGTTAACATAAGATCCTGTTGTGGTCTATATAGAGCGGTAGTGGGATTAATCTTATGTTACTTATGTAAAATGAGTTATAGTAGTATATAATATATGTGAGGTCTAAACATAGCACCTCTAAATTAACCCTTTTATAAAAAGGGAGGACGACAATATAAATGAGATGCTATGTATGTGTGTACCTATGATGGGCTAATATTTAACCAAATTTTGAATCAGGGTGTTACAGTATAGGAGGGCGAGTGCCACACAATGCAAAGTCCTTTCCCTTCATTTGGCAATGATATTGCGAGGAGAGCCCACTACTACAGAATAGCATATATATTAAACGCCTCTTCACTGATGGTTCTATAGTGCAACCATCAGTAATATCATCACAGACAGTACTATTTATAAACCGTCAGTGATATAGAGCAATATCACACACGGTTTTATTACCAACCCGTCAGTGATATTACCACAGACAGTTTTAAAGTAAAACCGTCTGTGATAACAGTTATTATCTCAAAACCGTCTGTGATATATCACTGACGGTTTTATTCTAAAACCGTTTGGGATTTTATGTAAATCACTGACGGTTTATGAATAAAACCGTCTGTGATATCCCCTAGCGATATATAATACAGAGGCCTGAGCACTTAGTGCTTTTTAGTGTTTCGGGAACTACCTTTGAGGTGGTTGCGGCTGTGAGGCAATATGATCAAAGGAGATAATTGATTTTTGAAGGGTGATCGTAGATCCATTTGATTTTGGTGATCTAAGGTTAGTAATGGGTTCTAATTGAATTGTATTCAAGATCTAGCTTGGTAAGGAGAGAATTTGAAGATTGTTTAGATCTAGCTTGTAGATCCATGTGTGCTTTTTGATCTAAGGTTAGTAATGGTTCTAATTGAATTGTATTCAAGATCTAGCTTGGTAAGGAGAGAATTTGAAGATTGTTTAGATCTAGCTTGTAGATCCATGTGTGCTTTTTTATCTAAGGTTAGTAATGGGTTCTAATTGAATTGTATTCAAGATCTAGCTTGGTAAGGAGAGAATTTGAAGATTGTTTAGATCTAGCTTGTAGATCATGTGTTTTTGGTGATTTAAGGTTAGTAATAGGTTTCAATTAATTGCATTATATTCAAGATATAGCTTCGTAAGGAGAGAATTTGAAGATTTTTAGATCTAACTTGTAGATCATGTGTTTTTGATGATTTAAGGTTAGTAATAGGTTCTAATTAATTGCATTATATTCAAGATATAGCTTTGTTAGGAGAGAATTTGAAGATTGTTTAGATCTAGCTTGTAGATCATGTGTTCTTGTTGATCTAAATTTTAGTAATGGGTAATTGTATTATATTCAAGATCTAGCTTGGTAAGGAGAGAATTTGAAGATTGTTTTCCACGTGTTCTCGGTGATCTAAGGTTCGTAATTGGTTTTAACTGCATTATTATATTTAAGATTTAGGTAGAAAGTTTGGTGAAGAGAGAATTTGAAGATTGTGTTTAGATCTAGGTTGTAGTCAATTTGTTCTTTGTGTTCTAAGGTAGTAAGCGTATCACCTTGAGTGCGGGTCGCCTGGTTATATAATTGCATTATATTCAAGAAGTATCTAGCAGTGCATAATTAAAATGTGTGCATGCACACACCTAGTGTACTTCAATCAATACCACACAAAAGCTCATCACAGACGGTTTGGAAACCTCATCACTGATGGTTTTGTGAACCGTCTGTAAACCTGTGTCAGTGATAAGAAAGTACATCACAGACGGTTTCTGAATCGTCAATAAAAAATAATATCAGAGATGGTTCTAACTACTAACCGTCTGTGATGAGGTAATATCTTAGACAGTTCTATGATAGAACCGTATCTGATGACAAGTAATCACAGGCGGTTTTTAATTAAAACCGTCTGTGATATGAGATTATCACATATTGTTTTTAAATAAAACCGTATGTGATATGTTTTTTTCTCTAAAATCTCTTGGCAGAACTTCCATGATTAGTATATGTTGTTCGAAATTTTATTCTCCTTAGATATTTCTACAACGATATTTACAAGACACAACCAGTTATAGATTTTGCAATTGAATATCAAAACATCATAGATGAATGGTGGCAACAGCTTGCCTGATGAGGAGGGTATTAAAATATGAATATTTGTAGCATTTTCATCACCTTTCTTATTCTAATGTTGATGGATTCTAACGTAAAATCTAATTTCATGAACAGTTCGTCCTGAAAGTTCATGCTCTGATTTATTTTCCATTTCATCCTCATCCCCGAATGAAAGAACTTTAAGAGCACGCTTGTCAAGGAATATGTCAATAAGAACAAGACTCCCTTCTCTATGTATGGGTTCATTGCTGAGAACCTATGGCAAAGTTTTATTGAGGCGAAGATGACTGATGAATTCGTGCGTCAGGGTGAAGCCCACAAGGCTCTACAGGCAAGGAACACCCACCCCCACAGACTCGGCACCGCTGGGTACGCAGGGAGGAGGGCGCAATGGGAGAGGGAGGGTGAGGAGGCCCCGCGCCATTTGCATCCATCGTTGACCAGCGCACTAGATACTGGCAGAGAGCGAGGTCAAGTTCCACGTCTTCTAGCACCATCTCCTTTACAAACCCCATAGACAAGGAAGTCTGCTAACGCCTGGTAAGATATCCGACTACCAATTTTGTACACAATTAGTCCATAACTTCATAAGTGAAATAACTTATTGGGATCTTGTAGGTAGCGTTGAGTACAAAATATTCCGAAGGCACTTTTTTGCCAGATAGAGAGAAAGATTTACTCTCCACGGCCTTGGAAAACAAGGAACACCCTGGTCGCACACGAGGCAAAGGGATTTTTGTTCACTGAAAAATGGGATTCCCAGACGACTCCGATAAATACCAGAGTAGGAAGAGAACCAAAGCCGAGCGAGAGGAACGGCTGGTACAAAAGATTGAGAAAAGACTAAGAGAAGAATTCAACAATAAAATAAGAAGTCTTGATGAAAGGCTCAATAATCAGGACTACAAACAGCTTACGTAAGTCCTAGATGTATGTGCGCAAATCAACCCCACTACCAAAAAGAGTAGCTGTGGGTCTGCCACTCCCACAGATGAACACGAAAAATTTCCTGCCTGTGACATCAAAGTGCTAGTATAAATCTTTTGAATGCTCCATAGATATAGCTGTTGGATGCATTAGCTAATTGTATACCGTTACGTAGGTGGCCACACGGTGCACTCTCCATGTGAGACTTGCTCATGTCTCCCTTCCTCTTCTGGCTGCTTGGGGGCTCGCGTATCCATCCATTGAAGGGGTGCTGGTGCACGGTACCCTAGTGGCACCAGGTTTCACGAAAGGTTAATGTGAATAATGTACATGATAGTTTCAAGGCCATCCTACTACCGATGCCCCCAAACGACGAGATCGTGACACTAGGAGATGCCATTCGCACTTTCATCTAGTGGCCCAGTAGCGAAATCTCCCTAGATGCCCATCCTCCATCATCAGAGCTACCCCAACTGCCTGAGTCATCTGCTGAACCTCAGTATGCCACCAAATCGGTTCTCATACCCCCTTCATCAAAGGACTTTCAGTGGGATGGTGCCCACTCGTCTCCCATGAAAACTCTCTATAGCAGAAAGTAAGGAAAAGGCAATTCAATGCAGATCACGAAAGCATTGGACTATCCGATTGCCCCGTTGGCCCGATTATACCAGCTAGAAGAGCCTTTAGTAACGGGAGATTGCTTGAAGAACCTTTCTATGGCTTGTATAAGATTGCATAATTGGTACATATATGGAACAAGCTAAAAAGCCAGTGTAAGACCGTATAACGAGTATCTTGGTTAGCTTCATACCTAAGCATCTGTTCAATGAGTCATCGGGTACTTCTTCGTAGTCGACTTCAAGGACCTGTTCGACGTCTTCAACCTCGATGTCCTCGATGCCGCGCTCTTGAGATGCTGAACATTGTAAGTTTGTACAATCACAATATATATTTATGTAATACCGATAAATGTCATATATATGTATAACTCCTTTCTTTCATATATATATATATATATATATATATATATATATATATATATATATATATATATATATATATATATATATATATATACATGATCTGTGAAGCGAGAGAGAACAAACAATCGATGGGTTTCCTGGACCCACACATAGTCTCCAAGAAAACAATGCACAAAGATTTACAATTTGTCGATAAATATGTCGAATAGGCATTGGTGGCTCAAAAAGATAAAGAGTTCATACTTTTACCCTACAACCTAGGGGTAAAGTACTGCACTACTTGCTATACTTTGATTTGTACTGTACACGCAACTCTGTTTTCTTAATTGACTATTCCGACATACCTTTGTAGGTTTCACTGGATTCTAATTGTAATTCATCTAACCACGAATCGGGTTATTTACCTTGATTCCTTACAGAGTGGCAACTACAATTTAAATCCTATCGCAAAATTACTCAACATGTAATCACGTTTCCTGCATAGATAATATGATCATGTAGGTTGTTCGAGGTATACGTTGATTCTAGAATGGCTGAGGCTAACCTTTTACAATCACGTAGGACGTTCAGAGTGTACAAATTTTATGGAGGGCATTGTGGCAAGGACAGGCCGAAGGTGAAGAACGATTTTAAGTTTCTGGTATCCGCTATACACAATAATCCTATATAAACTATGTAATAATGACTCTAGAACTAGCCAATTCTATATTTGCAGTGCCACCAGCAGGGAAAGGGAAATAACTGATGTGGATTTTACGTTTGCCGCAACATGCAACTCCTCGTCAATAATAAAAAGACAAGTCAGGTAATAATTGTGTTGGAAGATATCGATCTGACGCGAATTCGATGACAGCTTTGTTCCTTCTTGCTTAGTCAAGTCTTAAATCCAGAAAGCGAGTTCCATCTGCCTAACTTTAGGAGTTATTTTTTTTCTTAATTACCTTTTTGGTTAATTTGTCAAACTTGTGATGTGGATTTGTGAATTATAGTTGTGCATTCAATTAATTGGTTAATAATATTGATTTTCATTGATTAATATATCTGAGTTCATTTCTGAAATGGATATGCCGTGCAATAATCTATACGTAATTTGCTTGTGCTGTGATGTAATCTGAGTTGATTGCTGAAATGGATGTAATGTTTGTAATCTGAAATGGGTATAATGCTTGTAATCTGAGTTGAGTTAATCTGTAATTTGGTTTTTTTTAGAAGGCATGGCTAGTATTTTCTGAGGCTAGCCAATAAACAGAAAAAGATTTGTCTACAGAAAGACTTATCACAAACGTTTTTAATTAGAAACCATCTGTGATGTTACTATGTAACAGACAATCCTAAATAAAAACCGTCTATCTATAACATCACTGATATATGATTACATATGGTTCAAAAATATTTGTGATAACGGTTATGAACCTTCTATAATAGCTTTTTTTTTTTTTAATAGAAGTGGCCATACGTGCATGCAACTCGCAAAGCGGAACAACTCAGCGCGAGAACCGTCCACATGAGGTCGCCTTGTCCCCTTGCTATGTCCGTATATGGATGAGTCCTTCGTGCAGGTACAGATGCAGTGGCATTTGCATTACGGAACGCGAGTGATAAGGAGGGTGAAGGGTCGTTGCTTTGGTACAGTAAGCCGTCAAGAGGTTTGCTAAGCATGTTGATTTAGGCTTAGGTTTTTTTAGTTTGCAGTTGAAAGCTAGCTTTTGGGTTTAAACAATTTTTACAAAATCGGTTTTTATATGTAGTAGAAATGGGTAATTTTACCATATCTTCAATGTCATTAGTTCAAAATCAACCCTTAATAAGAAAAAAAAACACCTCTCCAATGCCTAGCTTTTGGCTTTTAGTTATATAGAGGCTTGTGGCTTTTGAAAAAATCCAGATAAAAATCACCTATTTATTTACACTTTAGCTTTTTTGGCTTTTAAACAGGTGAAAAAGCCCAAACAAACAAGGTGAAGGACCGAGATGGCGAACAGAGGGGAGGGTGAATGGTCGCAAATAAAAATTCCCCCAAATTACTCCAACAAAAACCTCGATAAGATCGCTCAAAGGAAATTGTGAAAAACCCGAAAAACTAGACAACTATGTGTACCCCAAGCTTGCATGGATAAGTACCATAAAATATATGGGGATTTTTGAGTCACAATCCTGGTTGTCTAGTGTCCAACATAAAGAGGAATCAATTCAAACTCTTGCTTTTAGAAAAGACATCAATTCAAATCACAAAAGTCACTTTCAGAAAAGCAAAAGCAGAATTTTCAGAACTTGTCCTCAATTTGCACAGGAGGTTGGTGGGTTTCTGCAGCTCACAAAATTCTGAGAATTTTTCTCCCTATGAGCATCAGAGTCATGAAGAACTCCACCAAATTTCTGCTCAAAAAGCCTTACATAAAAAACAGGAAAAACCTAAGAACACAGTATGCTCAAGAACTTCGAGCAGAAAATTTGGGGCTCGGTTTTCACCTCATGGCGCCCAAACGGTGCAACAAGTGAACTCCAAAATTTTTCTGCAGGTGTATAACAGAGTCCCGCACCTCCTACAACAAGAATCACTCAAAAATATTTTTCTATATTTTTACAAAAATCAAACACTGACTGCTGCGCGAAGAACAAGTTCTGAATAAAGTTGGAACATGAAAAAAAAGATGTTCTCTACTCAATCCAAGAGTGCAAAAGAGATGTAAAACCATATGAACACACTCAAAACATCCAAGATCAGCAGCATTTAGAAAGAGGGGAGGCAAATCCAAATTACTTAAAAGTAAATTGCGGGAAAGTAAATGCTGAATTTAAATTGCGTAAAGTAAAGACATAATGTAAATGTGCAAAATAAATTCAGAGGTAGATGGATAAAACTTTTATTTCTGGAAGGGGAGGTTACAAAGCCTCACATTCATGTGGGTAAAGCTCAAATGAGCATAAAAAACCTCAATATCTTCAAGGGAAGGAGGCTACCCCTCCACCCCTATTTATACTACTCTTAGGCCACCTACCACCCTTGGATGAGTCCCTCAACCCTAGAGCACTCATCTAAGGGCTAGGATTAACCCACACACACAGCCATGCAAAGGCTAACCCAAAACCCACACTCATACCGGGTTTTCTTGCACGGTTTTCAAAGCATACTACCTAGACCCGCTAACCTATCAACTAGACCTCAATCCGACGGCCCTCATTGATCCACGCGGCATCTAGCTAGCATCAACTCCTTTCCTTGTCTTCTTGACTTGCCCGGACTCCGTCTCCGATCATCTTCCGGCGATCTCCCAACCTCTGGACCTCCGACGCTCCTCGCCTAGTCCCGGTCATCCTTCGCCTCACCATGACCTAGCACCGTCGCCCTGCAACCATCAAAGACAAGGAAACACCTCACATAGCAATGCCCACAAAGATGTGCAATAAACCATCCAACTCATCACTACCGCATCCATACGACCGGTACTGCCACTCCTAGCAGAGACAACTCAAATTGCTTCATTTTGAAAATCAATCCAAATCAAACTCAAACTTGAGCACACCTTGCTCAAATAAAGTCAAATACTCATCACAAACATGGATGGACCTCCACATGGTCCTTCACAAGATCTAAGTATGCTAAGTGTAAACACTCAAGTTTTCGATTGATGCTTAATTAGGGAGGTGAATAGGAAAACAAAACTGTTTTTTTAGTTTTGCTAACTTTCACATGGCTGAAATTATTTTATCTCTTAGTCACCTAAAATTATACGGCGCTAAGCCTAAAATTGTACGTGCAGTTTTAGTACAACTTCACTGTAGTTT
Source organism: Otatea glauca (assembly GCA_036346275.1). Lineage (NCBI taxonomy): Eukaryota > Viridiplantae > Streptophyta > Magnoliopsida > Poales > Poaceae > Otatea > Otatea glauca. The sequence continues at coordinate 18,960,092 of CM070712.1, read as the reverse complement.
TTAATTATATTCGATTTTGTATTTGTAGGGTTTACCTAGATTTACTTTAATTTTTTTTAGGTTAAAATTCATTTGTCTCTGTATCTTTTGGGAGTTTACCAAACTTAAATTATTATTTTGTGTAGGCTAGAATAATTGTTTGTTTTATTCTTTTCCAGGGGTGAGGGGTTGTGTTATATTACCTATATTAAACCAGAAGGAATCGGCGGCCTCCTAGTGCAAACGTCCTCGAACTTGTGAAAAGGCCCTCTGAGAAATCAGAAATTACGGCAAGATCCGAGCGAAAGGGCCAGCGATGGCTATTGCGTTCGAAACCTTTGCAGGAAAGCCCTTGTGGCTCTTCGGAATTGTGTTTATATATATATACGAAGTGAGGGGGAGTGATGAGAGCGATCAAGTCTCCAACCAAGGGCTGGTAAAAGTGATTGAAATTTAGCAAATTTTCAGTCACTTATGAATAAACAACCCAAAGACTATGTAGGACAGATAGAGAGCTAGCTATGTAAGCGTGGATGCTTGAGTAGGCAATGTTGCATAACAGGTACGGTGCTTGTAGACATAGCTACCTCTAATTAATACTCCATTCATTTCCGAATACATGTCATTCTAGCTTTCAAATTTTGTTTCTAAATACATGTCATTCTACAATTTTGAAGTAACTTTTTATCTTTTTTTCCTTCTATACCCTTCTCTTTAGCTATTTCTAATATCATTTACTATAGACTAGAGTAAGACACACCATCTAAAGATATAGTGATGAAGGATAATACAGTCTTTCGCAGACGTGCCTTGGTGGAAGTACAAGAAAACCTAGAATGACATCTATTCATGAAACGAAGAGAGCATATAATAAAACCATCCACCTACAAGGAGGTACTTGCATTAGAAAAGATTATTCTTGTATGGGTACTTCATGTCATGGCTATATTCTCTTCCTTTTAAGTACCTGTGTAAAAGCATCTTGCATTGTGACGAGATTAATTGGATAAATAATCTATGGGCTGAATATAAAGACACACAATTTTCAATACCACTTAAATTATGTAACATCCCAAATTTTTGCCTCTTTGAAATTGTTTTAATGCAATTGAGCCCTTCAAAAAATTTCATGATTTTTATTGCTAATTAAAGCTTAATTCGGAGTTTACTTAATTCTAAAAGAATTTAATATGATTAATGCCAAAGTGAACAATTGTCAAAATTATTTTATGCTATAAAGTATTTCATAAAATTTTCGGGAATGTTCTGAGTATATTTTCTATTTATTTAGAGTTCATTTGTATTTTTTGCATTTTCTAAAAAGAGAAACCAAATAAAAAGTCTAGAATAGTGTCTCCATAGAAGTTCGTTTCATCGCCACATTTTTGGTTGCCGCCATCACTAAAGGTCACCATTGGCCACAACACTCACGTCAGTAGGATCGCTGTGCGAAGCTCTTGCCGGTGGTATGACCCGGAGTTTGCCAGAGCCACACCACCGCTCACCACCATAGACCCTAGGTCCTACCACGTCGTCACCGACATGGCAGCCACGTGGTGCCAGGTCAACAACCACGCAAGCCAATCAAATCTATATAGACCTAGTTCTCTGTGAATCGTGTCTCTGACATGTGGGGTATGTATGTTAGTGAGTTAAGCTTTGAGCCGAGTCCACCATGGACCAGGCTTAGTGTTCGTGGACTTGGTCCGCAGAACAGTGGCCATATGCTAGTCTCTCTTAATTTCTAGAATTTAGGAAATTAATGAGAAAATAGAAAATTAGCCCAAGCCCACTTTTTAGTCTCTTAGAGAGGAATATTCTCCTTTCTCTCTCTTTTTCCAGGATTTATTGTCCAGTGAATCATTCGAGAGTCCGTTCTCTTTCATACGAACTCCGATTGAGCCCATTCATGCTTCTAAATTCATCTAAAATAAAAACCTACACTTTATTATATTTTTTTATTTTTGGAGTTGGTTTTGTTTCTATTTTGTATTTCATTCTTTCGTCATTCGTTACTTTTAGACATTGAAGTGCCAGGAGCATTCGAAGGTGAAGAGTTGATTCAAGTTCAAGGTCTAGATCAAGATCAGGATCTGTTTCAAGGTAAGTTGTGCTTTGATCATTTTGAATCCAGTTTTACAAATTCTATTTTGTTTTAACCTGTTGCATGTTATTTCAAATTATGTATATTTCAAAATAATTTGTGAATTAGATAATCAACCTAGTTATATCTACCTTGTTATTTTACTATGCCATGATTATTTGTCATCATATGATGGATAATTATTAGTTGATTGCTGACGAATACTCATACCAGGGGTACCCCAACGGCCCAGGGTGACGAGCGGGCTGCCTCAAGCATAGCTCAAGCCTAACAGGCCGCTCTAGGCCCGCTACCGACCAAAGCACCTGCAGGGCCGCACAGGACGCCCATTCTCGACCGATCGGGGTAGGCATCCCCGACTAAGCAGGGCTCCCGACCTCCGCAGCGGGTCGGATCCCCCGACTCCGATCGAACCAAGGCAACCTCCGCCAAGGGCCGCGTGTCGAAGTCTCCACCGGCCCACAGCCACGTGCCCCACTGGACGGGTCAATCGAAGTATTTATCACGAGCGGTGGCCCTTCCCAAGACGGTTTAATGGTCTGAAGTCAAGCTTCCATCCCATCGACCCGATCCACGACGACACGAAAGCACGCCCTCCCGAGGCAAGCACCAACGTTATACACAAAGAACGCTAACACTCGTCGGAGTTCACAAAAGGCAGGTGCGCCATTTCCCAACGAAGCAGCTAATCTCTCTGCCCAACAAGACTACCAACCCAGCGTGGGCAAGACGAGCGGTGATCAGTCGACAAAACGAAGGACCGAAGCTCTTAGCATAGGTCACCTCGCCCTTCCCCTACTCTCGATGTAACCTGCCCCTTCCTACTGTATAAAGGGAGGCAGGAACCCCCGGGGGAAGGGGGAACACACACGCACAAGCAACCAGCATTCTCGCGCTAAGGCTCTTAGCTCGCTCTTGTAAACACTGTGTAACCATCCGCCCTAAAGGCAATACAATACCACCACACGAACTGGAGTAGGGACATTCGGCCCGAACCAGTATACATCTTGGGCTTCCGAGTCTAACCATTCAGGGAGTGGGAACGCGCGGCCCCTTAGACTTACAAATTTACTTGCCGGTGCTCGAAACGCCAGCAGTTGGTGCGCCAGGTAGGGGCCTTTGCGCGTCTTCATCGACATCTTCGGATTCCCGTTTGCCTCCCTGATGGCATCTTTCACCCACGATGGCACGACTGCGTCGGAAAGCCGGATCGCTTCGGCTCCCTCGACTTCGCCGCCACTTCGGCAGGAGGGCTCGTGCTTATCCCGGCTGTCTCCGGAGACCGGGCGCCCGTCGGGAGCCTGAGCGCCGTCTCCCACGACCTCGCCAAACTCCAGCTTGGGGCACCCCAACAGGCCCCGAAGCCGGAACCCGAGGAGCACCTCGCCACTTCTGGCAATAGCTCCCGTGGGCTCGGGCAGGTGACCATGTCACCCCCCGCAGGCTCACAACTTGTGGCGATGGCCGGCTACATGCCGCCTCGTCCACGAAAGTTCTTGGAAGATTTTTCCACCACGACTCCACTCCGACGCGAGCACCGCGCAGCAGCGGCACTCGCGAGTGCAACATGGCGGGCACGGTCGACTTGACCGTAACCCCCGCGGCTACGGGGGTCCCCATCCGGCGCACTAAGGCGCAGGAGGAGGAATACCAACGCGAGCGCGCCGAACGCGCTCAAGCTCGCCGCATCGAGCTTCAGCGGCAGCGCGAAGAGCTGGAGGAGCGAAGGGCTGAGCTCGACCAGCTCCAGGCCAACCTGGAGCAGGATGAGCCCGGCCCCGCGATATGCTTAGCGGCAATGGCGCGCGCGCGTCGTCAGTACACCACAAGCCGGGAGGAATCGATGGCCTTGATTCTTCCCACGCAAGCGAACGTGGTGCGGTGCGATCTTTGCTCGAAACCTGCCCGAGCCGGCTGACCCGGAGGCCAAAGCCACGCACTGCGGAACCTCCGGGGCTGGTGGAGCGTCGGCGCCGTCAAAGACATGCAGCCTCGCTCCTACCACTCGGGCGCCACCTCTGGTCACCGGGCCCGCACCGCCGTGCGAAGCCGGTTGGGTCCGGCGAAGGCAGCGGCACGCCACGAACAACCCCAGGTCTCGCGCACCTCGGTGCGCCAGCGCCTCGACGACGCCTATGACATTCGCGCCACCCTCGAGGCGCGGAGAAAGGCGGTGAATGAGGCCGCCCACTCGCGTGTTGTGGACAACGGACGCCACCACCGCCGAAGCCCAAGCCCCGATGGTCCGGGACCACGGGCCTTCTGCCAGGGGATTCACCATGCGGATTCTCCTGCCAGATTCAGGGCACCGACCAACATTACCAAATACACCGGGGCCACAAACCCCGGCGTATGGCTTGAGGACTACCGGCTCGCGTGCCGGGCAGGGGGAGCAACGGATGACCTCTTTATCATCCAATACCTCCCTATCTACCTTGCGAACTCGGCTCGAGCCTGGCTCGAGTACTTGCCCGCGAAAACCATCAGAAACTGGGTTGACTTGAAGACCCTCTTCGTCGGCAACTTCCAGGGCACTTACAAGCGCCCTGGGAACTCCTGGGACCTGAAGGGCTGCAAGCAGCAGCCAGGGGAAACTCTCCAGGATTACATCCGGCGATTCTCCCGCCAATGCAACGAGCTCCCCGACATCTCCGACGCCGATGTCGTGGGGGCATTCATCTACGACACCTCCTGCAAGGCCTTGGTGCACAAACTGGGCTGCGTCAAGCCCAGGACCACCAAGGAGCTTCTGGATATCGCCACCAACCACGCCTCCGGTGAGGAGGCTGTGGGGGCCATCTTCGAAGGAGGAAAGGCCCAGCAAGAACCCGGCGCCCAAGCCGAGTCCCCTTCCGACCGCTCCGACAAGCGAAAGCGGCATGGAAAGCAGGTTCGCGAGACCCAAGTGGTCGCAGCTGTCGACTGCCCTGCCAAGCAGCAGGTGCGACCGACCGTCGCGCCCGACCACTTCGAAAAATTGATGGACAGCCCGTGCCCAAACCACGGGTTCCCCGTCAAACATAAGTACCGGGACTGCGAGGTCCTGAGGCATTTCCTCTCCGGCGCCCCCACGATGCCGCGGGGCAAAGGAAAGAAGCCAGCCCCGGCCCCACGGGCCGTGGAGAAGAAGGCGGACAACGAGTTCCCCGAACCCGACGGCTGGCTCATGATCTTTGGTGGACCGGCATGCTATGCCGACAAGCGTCGGCTCAAGCTCGCCTACCGCGAGGTCCACACCGTCACGCCAGCCGTCCCTCGATATCTTCGGTGGTCGGAATCCCCGATCACCTTCGATCGGACCGATCATCCCGATCACGTCCCACAACCGGGAAGATACCCACTCGTGGTAGATCCCATTGTGGGGAAGAAGCGCCTCACGAAGGTGCTAATGGACGGTGGCAGCGGCCTCAACATTCTCTATGTTGAGACGCTTGACGCCATGGGGGTCCTCCGCTCGAGTCTTCGACCGAGCAAGGCGCCTTTCCACGGCGTCATCCCTGGCCAGCAGGCCCACCCGCTCGGGCAGGTCGACCTGCCCGTCACCTTTGGAGGACCGGAGAATTTCCGCACCGAGACCCTCACTTTTGAGGTCGTGGATTTCCCCGGCTCCTACCACGCTATCCTGGGGAGGCCATGCTACGCCAAGTTCATGGCGGTCCCCAGCTACGCCTATCTGAATCTCAAGATGCCCGGGCCGCGGGGAGTCATCATCGTGGCTTCGTCCTTTTAGCTCACTTACAACTGCGAGCAAAGCAGTTGCGAGCTAGCGTCGGCGGTCATCGCGTCCGTCGAGCTCGTCAACCTCTGGAGGGAGGCCTCCGAGTCCGCCCCTGAGTCTAGCAAGTCGGGGGCGGGATCCTTCAAGTCCGCCGAGGACACGAAGAAAGTTGCGGTCGATCCCGGGGATCAGACCAAGACCGCGCGGGTCAGAGCCACGCTCCCCGCTAAATAGGAAAGCGCGCTCATCGACTTCCTCCGTGCCAACAACGATGTCTTTGCATGGAAGTCCTCCGATGTAACGACCTGAAAGTTTGGAACAGTGAAAAACAAATAGTTTAAATTTTAATATAAATGGTCCTGAAATTCTAGGTGATATTTGCTACAATTTGAATTTCTTAGACTTTTGTGTTATGTGAAAAGATTTAATAAAAAGGGGAAAACAAAGAAAAAGGTAAAAAGATGAAAATAAAATTTAGAAAATTTTACCATGAGTCCTATTTGATCTGGTTATAATTTTTGACCAGTAAGTAGAATTTTTATAAACTTAGGGGCAAGTTAAATAGAGTATGTATCTACTTTTTGACTAAAAACAGTGAATCAAAAAGTAGAAAGAAAAATAATTAATGTCAAGAAAATCCAATAAAATTTATACAAATCCTTGGAGAAATGATACATGACTGATAAAATTTTTATAATTAAATGATTTGAAATAAGCCTCTTAAAAATTCAAATACAGTGGGTCCAAAATGTAAGGAAAATGATTGTCAGAATTTTTATAAAATAATGGCTCGTGTTTTTGATTTGAAAATTTTACAGTGGTCCAAATATAAGGATTGGAACCTCTCCAAAAAGTTTCAAAAATAAATATTAGAAAAGGAACCTGTAATTAAATCAAAAAACGAAATCAAAGTTTAGAACCAGGGTACAGTGTCAGAATTTTAACAAATTGCCCAAAATGAGTTTTTGTCTCAAGATTTTCCAGTAGACGTGTGACTCCCATTAGGACTTAGTCAAAAAGTTTGGAAAAATATGGAATTTTTTTAGGGCTTAAACAAATCCGAGTTCTAGAGAAATCTCGTTCAGTCAAATCACATTAAAATCGATTATCTCACTGACAAGTGGGCCCGGCCCTGTTGAAGCGTTGATGCGCTGGTCAGCTGAGGCGAGGCTGTCTCGCTGCCAGTGGGCCCCGGTCCCACATGTCGACCTCGGTTCGCGATTTCTTTCCCTTTCTTCTCCCGAGTCGAGCCGAGTCGCAGACGCCGCCGCCTCGCGTCCGGTCTTCACTGCTCCGTCCGGCGCAAGCTCGACCCTCCACGTCGCGAGTAGAGCCCCTCCTCCTCGCTGTGCCCACTTGGTCCCGGCCGAGCCGTTTTGGAGGCGAGGCTAGCTTGCGCTGCTGCATGTAAGAAGCCGACGGTGCGATTCGCCAAAATCGCGAAATCGATCGGTTTCTTCACTTTAAGCCTTGCAATTGCGTCGCCGTGCCCTCACACACCTCACCTTACCATTTTGCCGAGCCGAGCCTCAAGGGGCGCATCTTCCTCGTTGAGCGGAGGAACCCGAAAGGGGAAACGTTGAATCGGGTGAGTTCCTCCTCAATCCTCCGAATTGATTGCTTCTCGAGCTTCTCTAGCACCCAAGGGTTGTTGATCATCCGCTATTTTGGCCTCTTTTTGCTCGTAGCGCCGCCGCATCGCCGCTCTTCTTCCTCACGGCTGGCGCACGGTGGCAGGCCGCTTCGGCTCATCTCCGACCCAGCTATCCGGTGAGTCTGCGTCCCATAGTGTCACTGTAGCTAGAAAAACCCTAGGTCACTGGAACCGTAGCCTCTAGCTGAGCTTTCGCCATCCCGGTCATGGCGCCGCCGCACCTTCACGGTGGTGGCCACCTTCCCGGCCACCTCCCGGCGAATGGATACCACCCATGGGTGCGCACGGGTGTGCTGGTGCCCATGGTGCTGGCCATTTCGCCGCGGCGGAGCTAGTTCGCCGGCGGCGAGCAAGAGACCGTAGTGCCCTGCTCCGGGTCGCTGACCGGTGGGACCCAGGTGTCAGCGAGCCTGCGGGTTTGAACGTGTTTTTGGCGCGCGCAGAGGAAACCGTTTTCTCCGATCGAAAGCGCATTTTGCGATTTTAATTGATTTTCAGAAACCGGTTGGAATTCAAATGCTCATAACTTTTGAATCATCTGGCCAAATTGAGTGAAACTAATTTCTAAATTCGTATAAAATTCTGTAGTTTCTAAATATACAAAAATTTCTATAGATGAGTAAAATGTGATTTTAGGAAAAATTAAAGAGAAGCTTAAGTGTAAATAGGGTAATATGAATAAAATATTTTTGGGAGGATCCAATTAAGGAAAAGTAAGTTTTTGTTGAGTCTCTGAGTTATGAGTATTTCAAATAGACCAGATGTTTCTTTGATACCTTATTATATATCATGTTGCTTAAAAATGAATATTAAGCATGAAAAATGAAATTGAGTAAATGAAAGAAAAGATTAAAGTTTGAATGTTTAAAAGTTCATTCTATTGAGGTATGTATCATGGGGAGTTGCTCATATGAAAACACTTAGGGAAAAGTATTTGTGATAGTTGTTCAATTAAGAAAAACAATACTAGTTATAACCAAAATAGATGTAATTTGCTATGAACAAGTTCAAAATAACTCAAATTCACTTTTAAAATGTTTTTAAGATCATGCCCTGATTTCAGGAAGAAAATGGATATAAGATGTTGAATAGTTTAGTAATAAATGAAAATGAAAAATTGAAAGGTTATAAGTTAGTTTTTATGTTCATATAGCCCTTTTCAACATATGATAAAATGGATTATATGAATGAGAAGAAATGTAAAAATGGTATAGAAGTACTTCACAAAGTATATTCTAGTAGATTCTGGGAAAAATAATGATATTTTGTTAAGGTTGGTATGCAAAACAGGTTAAGGGAATGAGTCTACTTTTTATGTTTTGCTGAATGATTGAAGCAATCAAGCTTTTTCAACCATGTGTAAAATAACTCATCCAAGTAAGCAATTTTGTAAGAATAGTGTAGAAATGATAACCAAAGTTTGTTCTACGAGATTCCAGAAAAATATTCTGTTTTAGAGCTTTGTTTCACTTAGTTTCCATAAGTGCAATAACCTTAAGTAATATGGTTTAGTCCTTTTTCCTTAGCCAGTTTTGTAGCTAAGTCCAGAGTTCAACCAAGCCTTTTCAACAATAGTTTTCAAGTTTCATCCAAACCCTAAAAGTTAAAAGAAGTTGTTAGACTTGATAATTAAGGTATGCTCTAGCTAATTCAAGACTTAAACTCTAATTTCTGTAGTTAATGCACATCAATCTTGTTAGGTTTATAACCCTAGATGATATAGTTTTTCAAAGTGCTCTCTTCTTGGTTCTTTTGAGAAAAACAGAGAGGGCTCTGTTTCTTTGAGTGTTGCATCCTCCAAAGTAGCTAATGAACAATCATTTTATTTCAAATAATTTTAGCATCTATAATTCGATGTTTAAATTCAAATATTTCACGAATAGCAGTTGCCTGTTTGATTCGAATTGTGTTTACTGCTTATCATCTGCTTTTCTTTTGCCATTTGGAGTTTGTTGATATTCTCTTTTTCTTCTTGTTCGCAATGAGTAGAGACCGACATCATCATCGAAGAAGAAGACTGTTCTGCAGATCCGGATTTTATTCCTGACAGTGATTTGCAAGCCAAGCAACTCCTTGATCACGTTGAGCCTGATAATTCACCTACTATATGTTGTTTTTGCTTATGTACAGTGCATCCGGATAGTTCCCCATAAAAGTGCTATTTTGGGTTAGAACTGTAGTTAATCCTGTAAATTATGGTTTGTCTCAATCTGTATGGACTTGTGAACCTTGTAAACCTTAGATTGAGCTAGACATACTTAATGTCATGTTTGGGTATAACCGCTAGCATAATAATATTTCCTGCTTAAGCCTCTCGTTGGTGTTTTCAGTCTTTTCAACCGTCATATAATCTTTTGGGAATTGGTTGATGATAATTTACTAAAACCCTTAAACAAAATTATTGTTTGACGGGTGATTATTTGGCGCTAGCCGTTGTACAAAAAGGATATGCACGTAGCTAGGTGGAGTATCGCCCATGTCGATTAAGGACCGAGCAAATGGGATGTTGTAGAACCATGTTTCCGTGCAACCACAAGGGCTTGTATGGGCGGGTCTTAGCTTAATAAGTTGTTTAGATTTGGCTTTGCATCTATGGAAGGCGGGAGATTGCACAGGCAGTCCGGTCAGGTCTGTCTGTAGGGGTTTCTACATACCAATGCAACGGTGTACGCCTTGCCCTGGACAGAGACGTGGTGTGTGTGTGATAAATGTGGATCCACGGCTTGGGTGAGTGTCTCTGTCTTCAGGGCGAGGGTTAACGTCCCGGGCTGGTGTAAAGCCATATCTAAATAATGTAACAGCTTTGTATGATCTCCTTGCCGACACACCGAAGGAAGTGTGTTAACTGGCCTGGCAAAAGAGGTTGATCATTCCTTGTGGGTAAAGTGTACACCTCTGCAGAGTGAAAAATCTGATCGATTAGCCGCGCCCGCGGTAATGGGCACTTGGGGAAAATCCTCCCAATGCTAGAGTTTTGGTGATTTCCAAAATGGGTTGAGCTTTTGGAAACTATTTTTCAACCATCTTTTGTGTCAAAGGATCGACACCGGGGTTGTATACAGTCGGGTAGACTGGGTTGAAAATCTGGAATATTTGCTTATCATTCTGTCTTTCAATTGCTTTTATTAAAATGCGATGTTGCAATCTATTATGCTTACTCTTTTTAATGTTTAATGCAATTGCAAAATAACCATAGCCTGTCCATTGCTCAGCCTGCATAATTATTTATTTGCATCTGTGAACCAATATAAGTCTTGCTGAGTACCAATGTACTCAATCTTGCATCTCATTGCCTCGGAGGAAGAAGATTGCGATCTACCGGACGACGCGTTCTTTCGAGCAGTCTCGGGGTTTTGACGATAGCCTCTTCTAGGTTGCCTAGTCGATGCCTCGAGGGTTTAGTGGGCATCCGCAAGGCTGTTTAGAATTTCGATTTCCTTTTGGTTTTCCGCTTAATTTTATTTGTTAAAATGGTTTAAATTTGTACGAACTCGTATAATTATTTCAGTTATGTAAGATCTTCTATGTGTTTGCGTGTATGATTTTGATACTGAATGTTGTAAACATGTGAGTGCTAGCTATCGATCCAGGAATAGCACAAGAATCACATGGAGTTTCTGCTCATCGAACGGGTCTCACAAAGAAGGGTATCGAGCCATACCTTGTCGTAGGAACCTTGGGGAGAAATGGTCGCTAGTTAGAAGTGTGAAAACTTAATTTGGAAGTAAACAAAACTCTGTCCACTACTAATAATGGAATTTAGCTTAATGCTAATTTTTTGTTCGTAGTTTCTTCGCTCTTCCTAATTATGTTTATAAGCTTATCTTGCTTTGTATTTTGTAGATGGCCCGGTTTGTTCCTTGCCACGAGTCGAGAGTCCCCGAGCACTCAGGTATGATGGGAGTGCTGCAGTCCTTACTCGAGAGCTGTCATTTTGAGGGGTGCCCGAGATACGTGGTTTTTCAGGCGTACTTGAGCCCAATAACCAAGGAGTACGCTGCTCGTGTGTTTATTCCTCCTAGGCCGGCCCACAGTGAGGGAGAGAGGAGCTATATGGGTAGTGGGTCGTCGATAGACGCTTCTATGAATGAAGCGGCATACCTAGCCATAGTACGACTCCGGCACGTGCTACCTGACTTGAGTCCTCACCATTACTACCTACCCGGGAGACCGTTGGTAGGGAGTAATGTGTATAGGGATCACGTTGGAGTGGGGAATGGCAACTTAAAGGTCATGGTGGAGTTTACTAATAGGTTAGATAGCCACTACGTGAGATTGGCGCAAGAGTTGCTTGAGACTCGGCGTCGTGTGGCATTCTTGGAGTCCCGAGTGACATTGTGTGTGGCAAGGCGTGCCTTACCACGCACGGTGTTAACTAGTGAGGCTCCGAGGATTCCGGCGGCGCAACGCCCTCCACCTATGTCTTATGTGCCTACGCCGGGAGTGGGTGCAAATGCCATGATGTCAACTATTGGGAGTTGCCCTAGGCTCATTAATGACAAGGGCATCAATCCATATAGTATTTGCACCTACCGCCCTAGCACTCCACGGGTATATCGCCGAAGGAGATGTGTGGTTAGGAATGTGGGAATATGAAGTAGTGGAATGGAATGTAGAAAAATCTAGTAGTATGTGGTAATGTAGTTGTTAAGATGTGATTTTGATGTAATATAAGTGTTGCAAGAACCTTGTAAATAATGAAGGTTGTGCTGAATTTACTAGTTAAAGTAGTCTCATTTTGTAACAGGGAGTAAGATTTGTAAAAATGTAAGTGTGAAATTAAGCTTTATGTGTTCAAATTGGGGTGTATGCTTCTAAACAAAGTGTCAAATTGCTGGAAATGGTGGCATGAAGCTCCCTGTTAAGTGTAGATACCAAGTGATGTTTAAAGCTTCTTTTGTTAGACTAGTAAATTGTATGTGTGCTTGTGAGAAGAATAGTTGATAGTCTCGCTATATTGTGTTTGTGATGAATTGGCTATGGTTCAGGGAAGGTGCTGCCGAAATGCTAAAGGAAAGGAGTTTAATTTTGGGTTGTGCTGGTAGTAAGTTTTAAATGGTACATAAGTATATGTTTGATTTATGTGAGAATCCAAGTTTCTGGAAAGACTAGCTAATGGGTGAATTAGTCCAAGTGGAACCATGTGTTCTGGAAGTAGGATCAAAGACAGGAAAAGTATACTAGTGGCTGTTATGTTGAAACAATTTGCATGCACATGTTTAGTGGTAGTTAAGATATGAGCTAACCTGTATGTATATGCATATGTGCTGGAGAAATGAACCCAAATGACAGGGAGGTTGAGTTGGTGTTGTGTGAAAATAAATTGTATGTACATGTTTTAGTGGTAATTAAGATATGAATTTACTTATGTGTATGTGTGTAGCATGTTTTGTAGTATAAAGTTTTGTAGTTAAGATATGAGCTAACCTGTATGTATATGCATATGTGCTTCGAAGACCCCGAGTACTGGACGATGTACTTCGACGGGTCCTACACCAAGAGCGGCGCGGGTGCGGGAGTCGTCATCGTTTCCCCGCTCGGGAACAGACTCCAATACGCCATCAGGTTGCTCTTCGACGCGACCAACAACGTCGCCGAGTACGAGGCTCTCGTCAACGGTCTCCGGATCGCTGCCGACCTCGGCGCTCGCCGACTCTACGTCCACGGGGACTCCAAGCTTGTCGTCGACCAGGTCATGAAGGCTGCGGAGCCCCGAGATGCCCGCATGGCCGCGTACTGTCGAGAAGTGCGCAGGCTCGAAGAGCGGTTCAAGGGTTTCGAGCTCCACCATAGCTCTGACGCTTTAGCGGTGAGGTCGATTACCTAGCCAATCTTGCCTCCAGCAGAGGGCCATCCCACCTGGGATCTTCGTCTGCGACCTTCTGCGACCTTAGTCGATTGGACTCGGTGGCCGAGCGGTCTCCCGACCTGCCAAGCGCGGTTGCTCCGACCGCCGCGCGGGCGAGCGTAAATCCGGCCGGGTCGGGCCGCAATGTACTAACGACTGAGTCCGACTGGAGGAAGCCCTTCGTCGATCGTTTGACAGACGAATCGCTTCCCATCGACCCGACCGAGGCTCGGCGCCTCGCTCGACGGGCGAAATCTTTCGTCTTGGTCGGGCCAGACCTTTACAAAAGGAGTCCCTCCGGAGTCGTCCAGAAGTGTATCCTGGCCGACCAAGGAAAACAACTGCTGGTCGATATCCATGGCGGGGTCTGTGGTCACCATGCCGCGCCCCGGTCCCTGATAGGAAAAGCCTTTCGACAAGGTTTCTACTGCCGACCGCCATGGCCGACGTCGAACAGATTGTACGCACTTGTGAAGGATGCCAATTCTTCGCCCGGCAGACGCATATGCCAGCCAGGCCTTGCAGACGATCCCCACCACATGGCCGTTTGCAGTGTGGGGACTCGATCTGGTCGGGCCCTTCAAGAAAGCGCCCGGGGGCTTTACTCATCTCCTCATCACGGTAGACAAGTTCACCAAGTGGATAGAGGCCAAGCCGGTCGTGAGCGCCACGTCGGTGCAAGCGGCCACCTTCTTCCGCGACATCGTCTTTCGGTTTGGAGCCCCGAACTCTATCATCACCGACAACGGGACGCAGTTCACGGGGAAGGAGTTCCTCGAGTTCTGCGACGACTTCAACATCCGCGTCGATTGGGCAGCCGTGGCCCATCCGCGGACTAACGGTTAGGTCGAACGCACAAACGGCATGATCCTCCAAGGACTCAAGCCACGGATCTTCAGTCGACTGAAGCATTTCGCGGGGCGATGGGTGGCCGAGCTACCCTCCGTCCTCTGGAGCTTGCGGACCACACCGACTCGGGCGACCGGGTTCACACCGTTCTTCATGGTGTTCGGTGCTAAAGTTGTCCTGCCAACCGACCTGGAATACGGCGCCCCAAGACTACAAGCCTTCGACGAGGCTCGGGGCTCGCCTCATAACAAGACGCCATCGACCCGGCTTGGCGAGCGTGCGGCGTAACCATTCTGCGATCGGCCAAGTATCTACAAGCTCTGCGGCGTTACCACGGCCGCCAGTTCGAGGGCGATCCTTGGTATTTGGCGACTGTCTGCGTCGGGTCGGACCGGCAAAGATAAGCACAAGCTCTCGCCACTCGGAAGGCCCCTTCACGCGCGCAAGTTCTTGACCTAGCACCTTCGACTCGGGGACACGGATGGCGCGTCCTCCCAGCGCTTGGAACATAGAAAAGTTAAGGCGTTTCTATCCTAAGTCCTTTCCTTATTCCTTGCGTCGTCTTTACTTCTCCTTCCGAGCACACGTCGCGTGCGGCGCTCGGGTCTGCCATGGCGCCCCATTCAGTATACGGTGGCGTCTATGCGGGTCGGTGACCGACCGGTCACGAGTCTTTCCCAGCGGTAACCTCTCGACCCGAGTGCTCGGCCTCGCCCGGCGCTACGGTTGCTAAGTAGCGCCGGCGGAAGAAGGAAGTACCCGAGCGGAGTGACCTTTGGCCGGTCGGGAGCACTCATCTCCCGCGCAAACTAGGCTAACTCACGCGCTCATGCGGGTCGGTGACCCGACCGGTCACGAGGTCCATCCCGAGCGGTAACCCTCTCGACCGAGTGCTACGGCCTCGCCCGGCTCTCGGTTGCAAGTAGCACTTAGCGGAAGAAGGAAGTGCCCGAGTGGAACGATCTTTGGCCGGTTGGGAACATTCCTATCCCTCACAAGTGCGTGTAACTGCTGCATAGCCAAAAGTTCCTATCCTCTCCGCCCCTCCAGAAGCGACCCGACCTACGCATAAGTGACCCCGGTGGTCCTTACAGCTATGGCCGGTCGAGCGCCCACCATGACATAAAAGAGGGCGGAGGCATCTTGGAACTTGCTAAGTTTAAGATTATTCTGAACAATAGTCTTTACAATAAAGGGTATGAATCTAACTTCTACTTATTCTTCTTGGAGGGCACTCTGCGGCGAGATGTGGCTGGCGATCTCCCGAGCGTGCGGCTCAACTTGGAGCTCGAACCTGTCGATCTCGTCGTCAGTTCGGTTCTCAACGACGCCGCTGCTCACCACCGCAAGGTCGATACCGTCGTAGTGGGAGACGGTATTGACCAGGCAGAAGGAAGCTCAAGTCGCGGCACCTCGGTCGGCGCTCTCTCAACGCGCCCGCTTTCTCGGGCATGATGGGGCGAGCGCTCGGGCCCGCCACGGTTCCAAGGACCTGGTCGCAGACATGCTGGCCGGCCTTGCGAAGGGCCTCCAGTTTCGCGGCCAGCTCGGCCCGACCACCTTCGGCTACCTTCAGCGCCGCCTGCGCCACGTCCCGCGCTGTGACCGCCTCGTCACGAGCTTCCAGGGCATCCTTCCGCGCCTCTATAGCGACGTTCAGATTCTTCTGCAGCTCTGCGGATCACAACATCTCCAGATGAGCACGCCTTATGAGTCGCGCTGGCAGAATTGACCAAGGAGTTGAGACACTTACCAGCTGCAGAGCTCGCCAAGCTGCTGGTTTCTTCCCTTACTGCCTCGTATGAGGTCCTCAAGGAAGTCGGCTCCTTCCGAGCGGTCTCCCGCTCAGAACGTACTCGGTCGGCATCTTTTCGCGCCCGGTCCCGCTCGTCTCGCAGACGGGTCGCCTGCGCTAGCGCGGCCCCCTCTGCAGTGACGGTGGCATCCTTGGCGCTGGCAGCCTCCGCCAGGAGGGACTCGAGCTCCGCCACCCTCGCCCTCAGAGACTTGGCCCCTAGGCGCTCTTCCAAGAGGGCCTTCGAGACCTGGTCCAGCTCTTGGCGGGTCTCCGTCGCTTCCGCCCGCCTGATGGCCAAAGCATCTTGAGCCATGCGTAGCTCAGGGCGCAGCCGATTGCATTCCTCGGCGAGCCACCCGGCCGGTCAGTCCGAAGCCAGAGGAGCTCGGCCTTGCCCTCTGAGCGAGCCCGCAGATGCTGCAAAATGCAGACACTCCCTCGGTCTCGTCGCAAATTCGCCGGAGGTACGAGGGCGGGCTTCCCGATCAACTTACCATGCAACCGGCCGGACTCCCCTGACCATCGCGTCCAACGCCCTGTCGGAGGATTCGAGAGCGAGAACTAGACCCTTTCGGATCTGGTCCACCTCGGCCGGCGTCTGGCGCCTTCTTGGGCGCCCCACTCGCTCTCCTCCGCCGTCCAAGGTCACGACCTACGGGCCATACCGACAGCGAGCCCTCGGTCGCCCGTTCGGATGGGACGCCGCCCGACCGAGCCCCACGGGCAAGGCGGTGGAATTAACCCCGGGAATCCCCTCGGCGACCGGCGCTTGTGGGGCCTCGACCGATACCTCCCCTTGAGGCATGAGTCGGACGTCTCCAAAGACGGCATCGTCTCGCCAATGAGCTCGCGGGTAGCGTCGTCGGTTCCCCCTCGTAACGACGATCGTGCCACCGTGGCGTCCCAGCGGGGCGGCGGAGCTCCTCACCGACCTCGGGCTCGAGCGAGGCCCCGTCCCTCCGATGGCAAGCGCCTCGGCGGCGCTCAGCTTCGGCGCTGCGCCCGACCATCGCCAACCAGTTGGCGTCTCGGCACCAACTGCGGCGCCCGCGTGTGACTCTTCCGTGGCGAGCGGCACCGTCCCTCGCGAGCAACCACGAAGCGGCGCGCGCGTTGCGTCCACGGTCACACCCGTATAAGCGCTGCACACCGCAAGCAATTAGGAGCTGTTCGGGCAGCTTTGTGGCAACAATGTTCAAACGAGGAAAATGAGTACTTCGAGGCGGCGGAGTGCGCGGCAGCGCGCCTTCTTTGCGGTCCCCTCCAGAGGCGAGATCCACCGCCGCTTCCCGAAACCGCCTCCACAAGGGGCGCCTCCACTGGAGGCACGACGACGACGTCGACCGCACGGTCGCCCTCGGCCCGGGGCCCCCCGGCCGCGGTGCCTACGCAGTCGCCCTCCGTTGGGCCCCCGCTCGGGCCACCTCCGGTCGGCAGTGGGAGAAGAACCCGGTATGGGTAGCAGGGCTGCCCCGCTGGCTGTCGGTGGAGGTCGCCCCCGGCGGTGGTCTCGAATCGTCCTCACCACGCGGCCCTCGCCGTGCGCTCCTTCTTCTTCTTCCTCTCCTCCTTCTTCCGCTTCTTGCGGGAGGAGTCAAGCTATGCGGCCTCCGCACGGGCCGCTGCCCTCGACGCCTTCTCCCCCGGGAGCAACGCCCGGGAGACCTTTCCGAGCCCCTAGAAGATCTGAAAACAGCGGTCGGGCCGGCGCCAAAGGCAAAGGGAAGAGAGGCGAGAGAAGTCCGCCCAACCTACGGTTGGGGTGGGCGTCGAGAATGGCTCGGGTGGCGCGCCTCAGCCTCGATGGCGCTTTCGCGTGCGCGCCACGGGCCGACCTCGGTCGCGGCGAGCTCGTGCTCCGCCATCCTCATGTTGTCGAACGCCCCCTCATACCGGAACAAGGGGAGCGGCCTGTGCATGAGGGGTTGCACGCGCATCCCCATGAAGGCACGCACGACGACATCCCCGGTGAGCCTCTGCTCCCTTAGAGCCCTGACCTGCTCCATGATCAGGGCCACCTTCTTCTTCTCCTTCTTGTCAGCACCCCAGTTCCATTCTTCCCCCGCCACAGGAAGCTTGCCGGTGAACGGCGGGGCGCTGTCTCCGACTTTCCGAACGTAAAACCACTCAGAACGCCATCCCTTGTTGGACGACAGTAGCTTGACGTCGAGGTACTCCGAGCTCCGACCGGCCCAAAGCTGGAGGGCCAGGCCACCGATGGGCGTCGTAGCATCCGCTGGCTTGACCTTACAGAGCCTTGCTTGGAAAAAATACCTCCAAAGCGCCCAATGCGGCTCGATCCCCAAGAAGACCTCACAAAGCGTGATGAAAATGGCGATGTGGAGGACCCCGTTGGGGTTGAGATGGTGTACCTCTGCCTTGTAGTGGAAGAGCAGCCCTCGGACGAATGGGTGCAGCGGCAGGCCGAAGCCGCGCTCGAAGAACAAGGCAGGCACTACGACCTCGTCGTCCCCCGGTGAAGGGGCGGCGGCCCCCGTCGGCACCCTCCAGTGAGAGAGATCCTGCGTAAGGAGGAAGCCTTTCTTCACCAACCCGAGCGCACGGCTAGCCTGGGCAGAGCACTCCGGCCACGACATCCTCGCGAAAAGAAGGCGGAAAGGTGAGGAAGGGAGAAGGCTCTTTTTTGCTTTTTCTTATCTTAGGCAAAGGGCTGGAAGATGAGGAAGGCAAGAGCGCGTGACTGCCCGAGAACGTCCCAGCGACGTATTTATAGAAGACGAGCGGGCACCGACCGAACAAGCACCCCCTCGAGCGAAGGTCGCCTACACCCTCGTCTGCCGCGCCGGGCGCCTGGTAACTCCCGATTTCCAATTTCTCCCTGCGTTTTAATCCTGACAGGCTGCGAAAGCCGTAAAGACACCGCCTCGGCGGTCGTCTGTGACCTCGGTCTCGCCTTTAGGCGGGGCGGTTGCCGAAGCGCGTCGAGAGGGCCACTGGCTCTTTGTGTCCCAGAGCAGCGAGCTCGGTAGCTCGCGCCAGGGGCCCAGCCGAGAGCTGTGGGTTCTAAAGGCCTATTCCACTAGATGGACATAAGGCCGCCCCAGCAAAAAACCGAGCAAAGGACGGGTATGAGGCGAGTACCCAGTGATCCCCACGTTGGGTCGGCTGACGACCCAATCGCCTCTACTCGTGTCCGAGACCATACTTCACACTCTCCCAGGAGCTCATCGATGGGCGACAGCCAGCTGTGCCCTGGGTCGGCGGACGACCTAGGGTCCGATACGGGATCGAGTAAAGAAAGGTTTCTTATGGGTCGCCCCACAGCAGGGCCAGGACACCCTACTCTGGGACCGTCCGCTCGGAAGGGTCCCCCTTGGGCGGGACCTCCCAGGACCCACTCAGACTACCTGTTATTAGCTCCACGAGCACGGTGTTCGAACCAACGGGGGTAAACGCGTGTCGCTCACCCCCTCCAGGTCCCACACCTGCGGACGGGGTACACGTGTGGGATAGACGGCGGCCACTCCTCTCGCAGCTACCCTCGCCGGACGAGGACTCGGGATGGATGCCCCACGTCCAGCTACGATGTGAAATGAGCCACGTCCAGCTACGATGTGAAACGAGCACTCAGACACCCGAACCTCACGAAGAGGCATCCGGTCATCCCTGCCGACCAAGGCACGGTCTAGCTGAGGCATCCGGTCGTCCCTGCCGACCAAGGCACGGTATAGCTACAACGTTAAACGAGCACTCGGACACCCGAACCTCACGAAGAGGCATCCGGTCGTCCACATGCGACCAAGACCGCGGTCTAGCTACGACGTTAAGCGAGCACTCGGACACGAACCTCACAAAGAGGCATCCGGTCGTCCTGCCGAGGCAAGGCGCGGTCTAGCTACGACGCTAAGCGAGCACTCGGACACCGAACCTCACAAAGAGTTCGCCGCCTGCATCGCTCGCACCGAAAAAAGCAATCACCGGTGATTACCGATTCTCGAGGGCCAAGTTGGGAAATAATCGAAACAAGCTCATTGCAAAGACAGTCATAAGGAAAAAGGAGATTTCACTATAGGCCAACAGGCTCAAACTTTACACCATGTTACATGAGGTGCCCGGCAGGCTCAAACACTACGCAAGGCTACAAGATATGGCGGAGCTATTTTTGCACCAAGTATCATATCTTGAGCATCAATCTTGCATCGAGGCGATCCTACGACGGCCTACAAATTGGGTCCGTCGCGCCGCCACCCAAGCCAACACGACCGGTAGCGTAAATCCCGCCGGTGCCACCGCACTGACGGCTACCCGCGGCGCACCTACGCCATCGCCTCCAGGAGGGCCGCCCTCACCTTGAAGAGCTTTGGGACGACCCCAAGCAACGCGTCGACGGCGGCAGTGTCGCGGGCCACGGCCTCCTCTTCCTCCGTGAGCTCGGCCATCGCCTGGTCATGCTCAGCCCAGAGCTCGGCTAGAGGATCTTCTTCCTCTACCTCGTCGTCATCACCAAAGCTGAAGATCAGTGGTTGCCTCGAAGCCATTTAGAAGATTCCAAAGGAGGACTCTGGTTTGGGGGGCGATCATTCAAACAAGCGGCGGCGCCATTATATACCCAAACGGAGGGAGATCGAACGTCTCCAGAATAAATGCAAGCAACGGAAAATGAAGCGCCCTTCACCAGAACCCGAAGCAGTCAAGAAAACGAGCGGGCAAGGTGCACCAAGCCATGCGCGACGCCACGCGAACGGCGATTAAAGCCCCCGGTTCGAATGCCCCCGGCCGAGTTCCAGGGCAGCCGTCGAATGTGTCGAGGTACATCTGGCGGAAACCTGCTGACCTAGTCGGACGGACCGACCAAGCGGGACCAGTCGCCATTCACATTCAAGCTCAATCCCCAACCGAATCTGCCGAACTCGCTCGGGGGTTTGGGGGCTACTGACGAATACTCATACCAGGGGTACCCCAACGGCCCAGGGTGACGAGCGGGCTGCCTCAAGCATAGCTCAAGCCTAACAGGCCGCTCTAGGCCCACTACCGACCAAAGCACCTGCAAGGCCGCACAGGACGCCCATTCCGGACCGATCGGGGTAGGCATACCCGACCAAGCAGGGCTCCCGACCTCTCGCGTGGTCGGATCCCCGACTCCGTCGAACCAAGGCAACCTCGCCAAGGGCAGCGTGTCGAAGTCTCTACCGGCCCACAGCCACATGCCCCACGGACGGGGTCAATCAAAGTATTATGCACGAGCGGTGGCCCCTTCCCAAGACGGTTTAATGGCTGCTGAAGTCAAGCTTCGATCCCATCGACCGATCCACGTCGACGACAGCACGCTCTCCCGAGGCGGCACCAGCGTTATACATAGCGCGTCAACATTCGTCGAGCTCACGGGAAAGCGGTCGCCATTTCCCAACGAAGCGACTAACGCTACGCCCAACAAGACTACCAACCCAGCGTGGGCAAGGCGGCGGTGACCGATCGACAAAGCGAAGGACCGAAGCTCTTAGCATAGGTCACCTCGCCCTTCCCTACTCTCGATGTAACTTTGCCCCTTCCTCTTGTATAAAGGAGGCGGTACCCCGAGGAAGGGGACACACACGCACAAGCAACAGCATTCTTCTCGCTAAGGCTCTTAGCTCGCTCTTGTAAACTCTTGTGTAACCATCCGCCTAAAGGCAATACAATACCACCACCTGGCTGGGTAGGGACATTCGCCCGAACGTTATACATCTTGGGCTTCCGAGTCTAACCATTCAGGGAGTGGGAACGCGCGGCCCCTTAGACTTACAAATTTACTTGCCGGTGCTCGAAACGCCGACAGTTGCTAATATATACCAACATGAATTGGTTAGAACGTACTTAGTATGCTTAGCCATTCCACGAATAACTGGTATCTTTTGAATACGCAAATTCAAAATTGACTAATGGTATATGGAACATATTTATGAAAAGGGTGTCATTTGTTGTCCGAAAATGATGTTGAGTTTTTGATAGCATGTGTTGCACGATAATCAACTAGTGTGGTAAATAATTTAGATTGAGGAAAGTGGCAAGAGACTGTGTGCTATGGTGAGTCTGTGTGACATTAGGTTGGAGATTCTTCGTGAATAGTTTGATTTTGGTTACTAAGAACAATTAGAAGTCTTATCTCGGTCATTTAAGGACTTAGCCTTGTAAACCATTGAACTAGAATAATGTGATGACCTGCATAATTAGCCCCTTGTAACAAAAGTAACACCGCCATTACTCTGAGATAATTACAATAATCTTCGCATATTAGCTAACAAAATTTTTGGTGCACCCGACACTTTATCAGTTAATACACCGTGTTCAGAGCCATTGCAGCATAACAATAATTAGAGAATGAAATGGAAACTTATTACAATTCATTACCACGTAGGCTACAAGTCCAGAGATACAAAATCTTACACAATATACAGTACAGCAAAAGTCAATATAAATAGACGCTAGAATACAAAATAGATCGATGGTCGTTGCCATATGGTCCACTACTCCACTCAGTCCTCCTGGTAGTTCTCTACCTCCTCGTCACCCCGACCCTACAACTGATCCTCAACCCACACCTCATAGGCATAACCGTTGGGATCCATATCCAAACCGGACACCTCATCGCTAGTGTGATTTTCTAAGCAAAGGGGAGTTAAGCAAGACTGAGTACAAAATACTCAGTAAGCATTAATAGCAAAATGCATTATATAAATTTTTCCATCATCCATCTCATATCCATTTCTCTCAAATCCACTTATAGGAAAATAGGGTTTTATTATGAGAACTTTTGATTCATGTTTTAATTTTTGAAATTGCTACACTCGTATATGAGGCAGACTTAGCTTCGTAGCCTCCAATCCAGGAGACAGGCACAAATTCATAATTTTACCCTGCGCGGTTTGTACCACTTTACCCATAGTGAACCCAGAACGTTTATCACTACTTAGGTATTATATCTCCAACCCTGATAGCTAACGAGTCATGGTGTCCTCGACTGTTGCCCACCCACTCGCAGTGTACGAGTTGTACCCCAACTTCAATGCACATCGGTGGTACTCATCTCCCGGCGTTTAAATATAGCACCCCTGGCTTTAACAGTTTTTCCCGATGGGCCTTACTGCTGTTGCCAGCCTCCTTGGTCTTACCAGTCTTGCCCCACAAGCCTTTTTAGTCTTACTAGTTTGATCTTACCAATATGTCTCACTAGGCCCATACTAGTCTTGCCAACTTAGTTATCTAATACATACCTGTTGTGGAGATCATACACCTTCATAGGAAAACCTTTTTTGATCGTTTCCCACACACTATAGTTGATATGAAGTTATACAGCTCATTGCCCGAGTGTAGTTTGTTCAACCTTACATTCTAGCATATGTAGAGGGCCCCATTAGCAACACAAATATCTACAACTCCGGGCACCCTTTACCCACCTCATATATATATACGTCATCGGCTCCATTCATTGGACGAGCCATTTCACCACATCCATAATCAATCACTGCCGCAGCAGTTCATCAACAATTCAATATATCCATAATCAATTACTGCCTTAGTAGTTTATCAACAAACCATCTTTTCATCCTCATCCGATTTATGGTTTTTTAAAAAGGGATTTTCCAATGCATGGGTGATATCACATATAAGAAAATATATTTGACTGAAATTAATCAAATATGATCAAAAGATTACTTGCCTGAAATTGGTTGAAAATAAACGTCCTCACACGGTTGATGAAGAAGATCACCTGTCGGATTGGATTTACTTCCTAAAATTATAAAATGCTATTTTTAGTTCTGGGTTATTTTTAATTTTGACATCTTTTATTTAAATGCCTGATAGCTTGGAATGATTAATTTATCGAATTTTAATTGAGTATATTTAATTTGGATGATGCATTGATTTAGATAAAAAAGATTATACCCTTTTTAAATATTTTTATTTTAATTTTTGTTATTATTTTTTCTCTTTCTTTTCTTCTCTTTTTTTCTCTCTCTCTTTTCTTTTCTTCCCCTCCCCTCTAGCCTTGTTCATTCCCCATTTTCTTGCTTCTCTCCCCAAATGCATACCGATCCGGTCTCCCCCACACCATCCTCATTGTCCTTTGGCCTGGCCACGTATGGGACCCCAGATTTACCATCCGGAATCTCCTGTGTATTTCTGTACTAGTCCCAGATCAGTTGCTAGTACACACAAAGAAGCGTGATTATCATAACGAGCAGAACGAAGAGAAACAAAATATAGCATAATCATAAATTACCACCACATGGCTATTTATTACATCTCCGGTCACATGACCAAAGTTCTCAGCAATGAAACACAAAAAAACAACAAGATAAAACCCAAAAGACACCACAAAGCGATTTACTAGGAGCGCACGCTTAGTTATCTTGGCGATCGCCACAAGCTCCTCATCATAGAACTCATTGTCTTCAATCGCATCTTGGTAATTCTCGATGACAAAATTTTGTGTAGCATGTGAGTACAAACGTACTCGCAAGTCCAGGAAAATGCATCATGAAGGGCTTTCAAGGAAGGCTTAATAGGTTCTTTTGCACAAAGCCGATTTAACAAACATTATTAATAATAATTTTCACAAAGCGCTTTAACAATTATTTGTACAATTGAAATTATTACTAACTCTAGTGAAGGTTCCAACTACCAACACTAGTATACGACTCTAACCGCCCATTTTGAAAGATCTTGTTTAACCATCACATGACTCCATCTGTCATGATTCAAAACAGTTCCATCTACGATTGGCTCAATCCGCAAATAAACATTCAAGAGTTCTAACCACTCCCGAATTCCCAAAGCATCAGTTATTTTGAAAACCAAAACCAAGTCTACCAGTATGAAAGCATTCTTCGCTTTGCCTTTGACCGTAGGCACGGCTATTCGAATAGATTTACTCTCTGCAGAGGTGTACAGCTTTACCCACAAGACATGATCATCTCTTTAATGCCAAGCGCTACGAACACACTTCCTTTGGTGTGCCGGCAGAGAGATCATGACAAGGCCTTTACAATGTATACGCCTAACCCGACCCACCCGCTAAGGTTTCACCGCTGTTAGGGTTCTATCCACCCAGTACAGAAGCCCCCTCTTGCGCCGTGTGAGAAATACGACATGCCTCCATCCGGCACTCACATTCCACCAACCAAGTAGTCTAAGTTAGGTTTCTACAAATTATTCAGCCAGGTCGTACCCATTATAGACTTGTGGTTGCACGGTAATGCTTAGAATGGACAGTCATAAGCGTCAGTCCTTAAATTGATTAGGGCGGCTTTCACAAACCAAAACCAGTGCTCCATCCGCACCCGCCCGACAAACCATTCCGCCCCAACCTGAACCATTTTAATTTTATTTTTATTTTACAATCACAGCAGCAATCACCTTGCTACGATTTGATAAAACACATTTCAACAACATTTTAGAATTTATCCCACCATAGGCATTTTGATCAACGTCAATCCTAAGCACAGTCTACCGTACTAAACAAGGTTAATCACATAATACATGATTTCATGATTAAATCTTAGGGTTACAAAGGCATGGTAATCAAACAGCAAGGATGTTATTTCGAAATGGGCATAACTAACATTCTATATTTTAACATCATCGGTTTATGTAAATAGCCATGCAAGTTGCAAACTTTTATAAAACAGTTATAAACAATGGGATCAACGTCGTCAAGGAGACTTGCCTTCGTCAGCGAAGTGCGCTGCGCTGTTCGAGGTCTTCTCCTTCGTCGGCGATTTACGACCGCTTCTTCGACTACACGCAAAACGGTGCATGAAATGAATAAAATAAAATAAATAGAAACTAAAAATTATAATAAAAATACTGGCAGATAGAGGATGAATTTAGATGAATTTAGAAATTTGAATCACTCGATTCGAGTTACGACGGAGGAGAAACAATTGTTTGAAGTTGAATCGAAAAGAAAAACAGAAAAACACAGTAGCGGCAATCTGTTCATTCGCGAAAGCAGAGCGAAACCATGGCGCATGGGGATAGGGCCAGGGGCGGCGGCCAGCGAAATGGAAGATAGGGTGAGCATCATGAAGAGCTCGACGCCGCGAATCCAAAGGTGAGACCGGATTTCAAGAGGCTTACTGGAGACGCGAATCGACGCCGCAAAGATGGTTAGGCCGACGATGTTCAAACGTCAAATTCGTCGCCGTCCGTAATGAAACCCAAATTTTCTTGAGGGCTTTTGATCTTTGCGACAAGATGCACAAAATGACGCGAACGGAATTTGATTTGGCTCACCGGATCAAAAGTTGGCTCGCCGGTGTCTTTCGTCGACGTTGGGCTGCGGTTTTCGCGAGTTTTGGAAAAGAAAACGATGCTGAATCAAAGGGCAAAGTGAGCATGGGGTAGAGCACAGCAAGACGAAGCTTTTGAGTACCCGCACGCCCGGTGAGGTGAAGAAACGCCGAGATAATGACCGAGCAATAAATTGTCATTAACGCTTAATTGCGTCGCTTCGCTCGGATTAAGGATGGGTAACGGCAGGAATTGAATCCTTGCATCAATACGGTCGCAACGCTTCAACTCTCCCTTGATTTGATGCGAAAATGAAGAAGTTATAAACATTTTTCTCTTTTGGACATTGGAGAGGAGTGCTACGGAGAACACAGCGCCGGAGGTTGAAGACGCCATCGTAGCTCGACATGTGGGTCCAAATGAATAGTCTTTGAGAATAAAGCGCGAAGGATAAAATAGATAGAAGCCTCTAGAAATCTTGGAAAAATTCTCAAAAATACTATGGAATATTTGGAACCTAACAAAATTGGTTTCGGAATTGTTTTAGAGAATTTTGAAATTTAGATAATTTCGGGACGAATATAATGGATTTGATGAAAGCGCGAGAGATAAAATAGCAAAGAGACTCTATAAATCTTGGAAAATTTTCCAAAATCATTATAGAATATTTGAAACCTAATTCAATGTATTTTGAGATTTTGGAGCATTTTGGAACTCGGGTGAAATTTTGTATAAGGACCTAATATGAAATTTTAACTGCGGATAATAAAGAATTGAACTCCAGTTTCGGGAGGATATGGATGCCAGGTTAATTAGAACACCGAGGAAGATCCAAATTTTGAATTTAATAAATTTTAAAATAATTTTTGGAACAACAGAAAATCTGGGATGTTACAAACCTACCCCCTTAGAGAGAATCTCGACCCCGAGATTCGGACGGAGAAAGAAAGAGATCGGGAAACTCGGCTCTGAGGTCCTCTTCTCGCTCCCAAGTTGCTTCTTTCTCGGAATGGTTGCTCCACTGAACTTTGCAAAACTTGATCACACGGCTTCGGGTTCTACGCTCCGCTTCATCCAAGATTCTGATCGGATACTCGGGATAAGAGAGATCTTCTTTTAGTTCCATCTCTTCAAATGGCAACTGTTCTTCAGGCACTCGAAGACATTTCTTTAGCTGAGAAACATGGAAGACATCATGCACATTTGACAACTGGAGAGGAAGTTTCAACTTATAAGCAACTTCTCCTCTTCTGGCAACCACTGGAAATGGACCGATATAGCGAGGTGCAAGTTTCCCGCTAACTCTGAAACGACGCATTCCCTTTAGGGGTGAAACTTTCAGATACACATGATCACCAGGTGCAAAGCTTAAATCCCGACGACGGTTATCGCGATAACTTTTCTCGCTTTGATCGAGCTATTTTTAAATTCTGACGAATCACTCTCACTTGCTCTTCTGCTTCTTTCAAAATATCAGGCCCGATTACTTGTCCCCCCTCTGTCTCTTTCCAATACAACGGTGTTCGGCATTTTCTTCCGTAAAGAGCTTCAAAAGGTGCCATCTTTAAACTTGACTGTAACTGTTATTGTACGAGAATTCTGCATACGACAAATTCTGATCCCAAGATGAACTGTATGTCAAAGCACAAGCTCTCAAAGATATCTTCTAGTATTTGATTTATCCTTTCCGTCGACCATCCGTGCGAGGATGGTATGCAAGATCTTGAAGTTTAGGTTTGTGCCCGTAACCTCATGCAACTTCGCCAAAACCTCGAGGTAAATCGGGAACCTCGATCGACACGATCTTCTTTGGCACACCATGCAAACATACAATTTTGTCCATGTATAGCTCTGCGAGTTTATCACGTAATATGTTGTCTTCACAGGAATAAAGTGTGCAACCTTAGTCAATCTATCCACAATAACCCATATTGAATCATATCCGGACTTAGTTCTGGGAAGTCCGGTGATAAAATCCATTCCTATTTCTTCCCATTTCCAAACAGGAATCTGCAAGGGTTGTAACAATCCTGCCGGGTCTTTGATGCTCTGCTTTAACTAACTGACAAATATCACAACGAGCCACGAAATCACCAACTTCTCTTTTCATATTCGACCACCAATATTTTTCTTTCAAATCCGAGTACATTTTCGTACTTCCCGGATGAATAGAATAAATAGAATCATGAGCCTCTTTTAAAATCACATCTTTGATTTCTTTCTGACTAGGAACTACAATTCTTTTTCCAAACCAAATGGTACCTTTCTCATCCTCAGAAAATTCAGGAAATTTTCCTTTCTTCATACCATCTTTTAGGTCTATGATACCACTATCATTCTTTTGAGCCTCTCTGATCTGATCTTCCAGGGTTGAGTGCACTTCGACATTGAAAACGCAACCTTCATTTACCAATTCCAAGTTGAGGCGTCTGAACTCTTCATGAAGTGTTGGCTGACTTTCCTGAACCATAACATTGTTGCAATAGCTTTTCCTACTTAAAGCATCCGCAACAACATTAGCTTTTCCGGGATGATAATGGATGCCAATATCATAATCTTTAACTAATTCCAACCATCTTCTCTGCCTCAGATTGAGATCCGGCTGAGTAAAAATGTATTTCAAACTCTTATGATCCGTATAAATCTCACATCGATTCCCAATCAAATAATGCCTCCAAATTTTGAGTGCGTGCACAACTGCTGCTAACTCCAAATCATGAGTTGGGTAATTTTCTTCATGGGGTCGCAGTTGTCTTGAGGCATAAGCTATGACTTTGCCTTCTTGCATCAATACACATCCGAGACCTTGCTTTGAGGCATCAAGATAAACTTCAAAATCCTTGTGAATATCCGTGAGAACAAGTAATCTTGCCAAGTTAACCTCTTCTTCAATTCCTGAAAACTTTGTTCACGAGATTTAGTCCATTCAAACTTCTTCTCCTTCTTCAAGAGTTGAGTGAGAGGTCTCGCTATCTTGGAAAAACCTTCAATAAAACGCCGATAATAGCCTGCTAATCCAAGAAAACTTTGATATCCTAATGACTTGGGTTGCTTCCAATCCAAAACGTCCTTCACCTTCGTAGGGTCTCTCGCTACTCCTCCAGTGAAATAACATGACCTAAGAAAGCAACTTCCTTCAACCAAAAATCACATTTATCAACTTAGCATACAAATTGATGCTCTCTCGAGCTTTTCCAAAATTATCCTCAAATGATCCTCATGCTCTTTCTCATTCTTGGAATAGATAAGAATGTCATCAATAAAAACAACAACAAACTTATCCAAAACTCCATAAACACCTTATTCATCAAATTCATGAAATATGACGGTGCATTTGTTAAACCAAAGGACATCATCAGTAAACTCGCACAATCCATAGCGGGTAGTAAAGGCCGTCTTGAATATCTTCTTTTCTTATCTTGAGTGATGATATCCCGATCTTAAGTCTATTTTTGAGAAAACTGAGCTCCTTTCAACCGATCAAATAGATCATCTATCCTTGGCAAAGGATACTTATTCTTTATTGTGACCTCATTCGGTGATCTCGTAGTCTATGCACATTCTCGATCGCCATCCTTCTTCTTAACGAAGATTACCGGTGAACCCCAAGGTGATGAACTTGGTCTTATAAATCCTTTCTCCTGCAGTTCTTCAATCTGCTTCTTCATCTCGCTAATTCATTAGCGGGTAACCGATAAGGCCTCTTCGAGATAGGAGATGTACCAGGTACAAGCTCAATCATAAACTCAATATCACGGTCTGGTGGCATACCAGGCAAATCTTCTGGGAATACATCTAGGTATTCATTCACTATGGGCACATTTTCCAAAGATGTACCTTTTAGTCGGTTCAGGGTACTACCCCCCTTAGAGGAGAGATTGGACAGGAACTCCACTCGAATTCCCTCAGGACTAGTAAGGGAGATAGCTCTACTAGCACAGTCTATCTGACCTTTGTACTTGGTTAACCAGTCCATTCCAAGGATTACTTCTATACCCTTAGTATCCAATAATATTAAGTTCGCTAGGAACTTTGCCCCTTTTATAATTATGTCTATTTTTGGACAAATAGCAGTTGTTCTTAGTTCTTTACCAGGGGATTGAACTAGCAAGGGATTTCTAAGCTGAACTGTATCCCATCCATGCTTTCTAACCAAATACTCTGATATGAATGAATGCGAAGCACCAGAATCAAACAATACTGAAGCAGGAACTGAATTAACGAAGAACTTACCATACACCACATCAAAAGGCGTCACGAACTTCTTCAAGAAGGACGTGATTAACACGTCCTCTTCCGATGGTGCGAGAAGTACGCGGAGTCTGCGGCGTTCCTCTTCCCGTGGTCTTTGCCGGGCACGAGCCGAGTAGATCCTGTGTTGAACCGAATCGGGGTCAAAGCTCGACGCTTCGAGGGCGAGCACTAGCGTAATGTCCCATCTCCTGCAGATTAAAGCATTGGACTCTGCGATTCTTTGCGTTGCTCTTCCGAACTTGATTTCTGTATTGCGGCAGGCTTGAGTGAATCGACGAGGAGTGGACATTGGGGTCTGGAAGTATTGGTGGCTACCGCTCGCTGGATCGAGGCCGAAGAAACGGGTTTGGAGCTACGGCACCACGCTGCGTTTGAAACATCAACTTCCTCTTTCTTGATTCAAATAGCCGACGAGCATCCTCTTGGATCAAAGCCTTGTTCACCATGTCTTTGGAATGAAGGGAAGTCATTTGATACCAGCTGAACTTTGATATTGGGGTCAAGGCCCTCCATGAAGTGCCAAATCTTAGCCTCATCCGAGGAAACATCTTCGGTAGCATAACGAGAAAGTCTGCGTGAACCGATTCGGATATTACGAGACCGAAGGTTTCCTTGTTGCGACTTGTGAAACTCACGCCTCTTCATTTCCATAATCCCTTGGGAATATGAGTAGCCAAAAGCTTCCACAAATTCATTCCAAGTGATACTTTGGGCTTCCTCGTAGGCGGCGTGGTAATTTTCCCACCAACTTGCAATGGTTCCTTTCACCGATGAGAGGCATATAAGACACTCTCAAATTCATCACACCGGGCTAAGAAAAGCTTCTTTTCTACATCTTTTAACCAATCGTCACCTCCAAAGGGTCCACCGATCCTGCGAAAGTTGGGGTCCGTCCTCATGAATTCCCGAACTTAGACCGAGGTGGTGAGCTACGACTGAGCTGGGATTGCTTGCGGATTCAAAGCATTTTGCGCCAAAGCTTGCAATTTGCATTTGCATGGCCATCATCCGCTCCATGCTTGGCGGTGGTTCGGGGTGGGGTGGCACTTGGTTCTCACTGCTACTGGAGAAGGTGGCACTTGGTTCTGCGCTCCACAGAACTTCCTCTTGAATCGCACTCTTCCACGACCACGATCGCGGCCTCCTCTTCTTCCTCTCGCCACGACCTCCGCGGGGTTCTCCATCCAAACCAAGGACAGGAAAAAGCACGAGGAAAGAGGGAAAAGCAAAGATAAGAAAACAGGGGATTAAACAACATCCACCGAAACAAAACACAACAAAAGAAAGGAACCTCCAACTAAAATCTTTATTTAAACCAAAATAGCTTTTAAAGAGAAAATGGCTGTATCACAAATGCATAAAAGCATGATACAGTCCATCGCACAACTTATTCATCGTTCTAAACGTGAACAAAAGGAAGGGTGCTAAGCTAGACTAACTACTCCCCCCACTCTCCTCAAAAACACGAGGGGAGGGATCCTCCTCGCTCCTGCTGCAGGAAGGATCAGCAGCACAAGAAGGTCCTGGCTCTCCAGGAGCAGCCAAAAATCCCAGGGAAATCCCCAAGGACGGCTCGCGACGCACGGACTTCCGTGCGGTCACACGGAGCAGCGGACCTCTGCGACGTTTGACTCGCGGGGCGTCGGGAGTTAAACCCCGAGGCGGAAGCTCCTCACCAACAGGGGCTGGAGGCGGTGCTACCGGCTGTGCCTCCTGCACAGGGGCCAGTAGTGGAGGTGGAACTGCTGCCCGCTGAGTCTCCTTAAGCTGACGGTTTTCCTCCCTTGCAGCAGCTAGCTCCTTGCGCACGTCTTGGAGCTCATAAGAGATGTGAACATAGGCGTCATCCTGCGCCCGGATGAGCGAACCCATGTGCACTATCGTCGGGTCAGACTCCAACTCCAAGCTCTGGAACTGGCTGTGACTCCTCCCCACCTGGTGTCGGGGAAAGAACCGGAACGGGCTGTCGTCCAGCTGAACACGATAGCTCTCACCCAAGCAGATGAGAGCCTCTCTAGCAGCATCCTGAAGCGCATCTCCAAGGATCAGTCGTTCCGAGGTGAAGTAGTGAGGACGATCTTCTGCCTGTCGTCGACTCCTGGCGTAGACAAGCAACCTGACTTTCCATGAATTATAACCAAGGTCGGGCACGTAGTGCAACGATACTCGACGATGAGGAAATCCCAACTCTGAAGCATCAAAGATAACTCCTCACGAAACCTCCTACTGCGGCAAAGGTGGTGTAAACGGACATCTACAAATTTTGAAACGGACAAGGTCGATGCGAATTTCAAATGAAGGATGAGGTAAAGACCAGACGCTAAGACAGAAAAGGTAGAAGCAAAGGAACCTAAAAAAAATTATAAGTATATTTTTATAAAAATATTAATCCTTAAGGCTTTGCCATTCTAACTAAATTGCATCCTACAGTCGTCCAGGCTCTGATACCACCTCTGTGGGACCCCAGATTTACCATCCGGAATCTCCTGTATTTACAGACTAGTCCCGATCGGTTGCTAGTACACACAAGGAAGCAAAGGATTATCATAACTGAATGAACGAAGAGAAAACAAAATATAGCATAATCATAAATTACCAGCCACATGGCTATTTATTACATCTCCTGGTCACATGACCAAAGTTCTCAGCAGCGGAAACACAAAAAAACAACAAGATAAAACCCAAAAGACACCACAGGCGACGACTAGGAGCGCACGCTTAGTTATCTTGGCGATCGCCCACAAGCTCCTCATCATAGAACTCATTGTCTTCAATCGCATCTTGGTAATTCTCATGACAAAATTTTGTGTAGCATGTGAGTACAAGCGTACTCGCAAGTCCGGGAAAATGCATCATGAAGGGCTTTCAAGGAAGGCTTAATAGGGTTCTTTTGCACAAAGCCGGATTTAACAAACATTATTAATAATAATTTTCACAAAGCAGTTTTAACAATTATTTGTACAATTGAAATTATTACTAACTCTAGTGAAGGTTCCAACTACCAACACTAGTATACAGGCTCTAACCGCCCATTTTGAAAGATCTTGTTTAACCATCACATGACTCCATCTGTCATGATTCAAAACAGTTCCATCTACGATTGGCTCAATCCGCCAAATAAACATTCAAGAGTTCTAACCACTCCCGAATTCCCAAAGCATCAGTTATTTTGAAAACCAAAACCAAGTCTACCAGTATGAAAGCATTCTTCGCTTTGCCTTTGACCGTAGGCACGGCTATTCGAATAGATTTACTCTCTGCAGAGGTGTACAGCTTTACCCACAAGACATGATCATCTCTTTAATGCCAAGCGCTACTTAACACACTTCCTTTGGTGTGCCGGCAGAGAGATCATGACAAGGCCTTTACAATGTATACGCCTAACCCGACCCACCCGCTAAGGTTTCACCGCTGTTAGGGTTCTATCCACCCAGTACAGAAGCCCCCTCTTGCGCCGTGTGAGAAATACGACATGCCTCCATCCAAGACTCACATTCCACCAACTCAAGAGTCTAAGTTAGGTTTCTACAAATTACTCAGCCAGGTCGTACCCATTATAGACTTGTGGTTGCACGGTAATGCTTAGAATGGACAGTCATAAGCGTCGGTCCTTAAATTGATTAGGGCGGCTTTCACAAACCAAAACCAGTGCTCCATCCGCACCAGCCCGACAAACCATTCCGCCCCAACCTGAACCATTTTAATTTTATTTTTATTTTACAATCACAGCAGCAATCACCTTGCTACGCTTTCGATAAAACACATTTCAACAACATTTTAGAATTTATCCCACCATAGGCATTTTGATCAACGTCAATCCTAAGCACAGTCTACCGTACTAAACAAGGTTAATCACATAATACATGATTTCATGATTAAATCTTAGGGTTACAAAGGCATGGTAATCAAACAGCAAGGATGTTATTTCGAAATGGGCATAACTAACATTCTATATTTTAACATCATCGGTTTATGTAAATAGCCATGCAAGTTGCAAACTTTTATAAAACAGTTATAAACAATGGGATCAACGTCGTCAAGGAGACTTGCCTTCGTCAACGAAGTGCGCTGCGCTGTTCTGGAGGTCTTCTCCTTCGTCGGCGACGACGACCGCTTCTTCGACTACACGCAAAACGGTGCATGAAATGAATAAGATAAAATAAATAGAAACTAAAAATTATAATAAAAATACTGGCAGATAGAGGATGAATTTAGAAATTTGAATCACTCGATTCGGAGTTACGACGGAGGAGAAACAATTGTTTGAAGTTGAATCAGAAAGAAAAAACAGAAAAACAACAGCGGCCTTTGTTCATTCGCGAAACAGAGCGAAACCATGGCGCATGGGGATAGGGCCAGGCGGCGGCCAGCGAAATGGAAGATAGGGTGAGCATCATGAAGAGCTCGGCGCGCGAATCCAAAGGTGAGACCGGATTTGAAGAGGCTTACGGAGACGACGAATCGACGCCGCAAAGATGGTTAGGCCGACGATGTTCAAGCGTCAAATTCGTCGCCGTCCGTAATGAAACCCAAATTTTCTTGAGGGCTTTTGATCTTTGCGACAAGATGCACAAAATGACGCGAACGGAATTTGATTTGGCTCACGGATCAAAAGTTGGCTCGCGGTGTCTTTCGTCGACGTTGGGCTGCGGTTTTCGTGAGTTTTGGAAAAGAAAACGGATCTTGAATCAAAGGGCAAAGTGAGCATGGGGTAGAGCACAGCAAGACGAAGCTTTTGAGTACTCGCACGCCCGGTGAGGTGAAGAAACGCCCGAGATAATGACCGAGCAATAAATTGTCATTAACGCTTAATTGCGTCCGTTTCGCTCGGATTAAGGATGGGTAACGGCAGGGAATTGAATCCTTGCATCAATACGGTCGCAACGCTTCAACTCTCCCTTGATTTGATGCGAAAATGAAGAAGTTATAAACATTTTTCTCTTTTGGACATTGGAGAGGAGTGCTACGGGAGAACACAGGCGCCGGAGGTTGAAGACGCCATTGTAGCTCTGACATGTGGGTCCAAATGAATAGTGCTAAGAATAAAGCGCGAAGGATAAAATAGATAGAAGCCTCTAGAAATCTTGGAAAAATTCTCAAAAATACTATGGAATATTTGGAACCTAACAAAATTGGTTTCGGAATTGTTTTAGAGAATTTTGAAATTTAGATAATTTCGGGATGAATATAATGGATTTGATGAAAGCGCGAGAGATAAAATAGCAAAGAGACTCTATAAATCTTGGAAAATTTTCCAAAATCATTATAGAATATTTGAAACCTAATTCAATGTATTTTGAGATTTTTGGAGCATTTTGGAACTCGGCTGAAATTTTGGATAAGGACCGGAATATGAAATTTTAACTTTGCGGACAATAAAGAATTGAACTCCAGTTTCGGGAGGATATGGATGCCAGGTTAATTAGAACACCGAGGAAGATCCAAATTTTGAATTTAATAAATTTTAAAATAATTTTTGGAACAACAGAAAATCTGGGATGTTACACCACGCCACCAGTGGCCTCTCCTCCCCCAGCCTAGCCGCCTCCAAGCTATCCTCCCCTGGCCTCGCAGCCTCGCTAGCCTCTAACCTATCCTTCCTTAGCCCCACTGGCCTCTTTTCGAACTCTCGGCCCCACCTCCAGCCTTGCTCTCGGCCTTGGCCCCCTGTCCTTTTGGGCCACCGACTCGTGGTTCGTCCAGCTCTCCACCAGCCACTGGCGTCTGTGGCCTTCCCCCACCAAGGCCCCCCTCCCCTACGCGCCTGGTTCTCTGCTCTCCCCGTGCCTCCTTGTTGCCCTCGGCTCAGCCCTTACACCGGCCATCACACCCTCCTATTCTCTGGGCCGCCACCCCTGTCTCCACCTCCATGTGATGGTTCACTACTTTGCATTTTATTTTACAATAGCAATTGTTTTCATGGATTTTAGCAATTTCTAAAGGTTGATGACGATATTGATTGGGTTGCTATGGAATGGCAGTGTCGTTATGACACTCGAGGGTTCCCATACGACGGGGAGTGTGCGAGAATCATCAGGCACATGCGACGCCACCTCTAGAGCATTCTTTCTGCAACCCTAGTTGCTTCTATAGCTATATCCACTAGTTTCTAGTTCATATTTAGGCTATGCTGTCATTTTGGTTCCTGGAGATTAGATGATGTGTAGGATGATTATTACTTGGCAATGTAGAAGGGTTGGGAGGAAGGTTTTGGGGGATGTGAGGTTGTGGGAGAGGTTGCTGGAGTGCTGCTCTTGCTCCTTGGCCTACTGTTGGCTTGCATGCTTGCCTTCTTGCTCTCTGGTGGCTTGAGCCTTGGCTTGCTTTACTTCCTGGCAGTGATTTTGACCTTGGCTTGTGACTTTGGTTGGATGTTGGAATGACCTAAGTGCGTGTGAGGGTGCTCGGTTGGGGTTACCCTTTTAACTAAGGCTTTTTCACTTTTTACTATGGAAGCTTTTAATTTTTACCATGTGATATTTTTGGGTACTATTTAGGTCTGGCTATGGTTACCCGACAATTATAGGTTTGTTTTCGCCGGATGATGAACCCAAATTTTTGTGAGTGGTGCCGACTGACCCCAGACAATCTGGTATCTCGATGAGCGATACCAACTCATTCGGGTCTTACGACAACTCCTTTTAATCTTTTATGTTTTACTTTATTTGCAATTCAATTATATATATGGATGACTAACAATGTTCAGGGATTTGAAACCGAAGATCAATAGAAACTTAGTTTGTTAGGGCAATTTGAACATTCTTGTAATTTTTCTTTTTAATGTAATTTGATATTCATATACATTGTAATTTATAAAATTGTATGACATTTGTTAATGAATGAAAATGATAATCAATCTTTGTTGCATGTTTTAGTTATACGCGATATTAATTTCGTTGGTGGTCTCTTTTGCACGGTTAAACATCTGGGGTGTTTCAACTAAATCATACAACTACATGTCTGTTATTTGGCAGACCTGGCTTTGTGAGTTACCAAGTCTTGACATATGATATCTCAGGTGGTAGACTAAGCTGTATGTGAATTCCAGGGAAGGTGTGTGTTGCAGTGGCTTCAATTCTTAAATAGTGATTATTCCTAGTCCAACGATAAGTCCCTCTTATTCTTCTACTCTGTGTGAGGAAGGAATAGTGAGACCGGGCTTATCGGAAGTGTCCATGTTTGGATAGAGCTTCTAAAAGGTTTTGTTGTGATCTTCTTGTCGCACCTCGAAAGAAGCGGGTCATGGCATAACAATAAGAGATTGATCATATCTTGTAGATAAAGTGTATAACCTCTGCAAAGTGCACAACCAATTCGAATATTTGTATCTTAGGGTTTAGATAATGCTCGCAAATTTCACATAAAGGTTAGATTTTGTTAAAAACTAAACTTAGAAGGGAGACTGTATGCCAATAGAAGTAATGGAATTGGTTTAGGTTGTGTGCTAGTTTAACCTAGAAAATATTAGAGTTTGTTGTTATTATTGTTATTTATTTTACTCTTTATTTTAATCTATTTATTGTATTCAAATAAAAATAATGCTTTACTGCAAAATAGACATAATAGTCATTATTTTAGAATAAGCCTTGCATGTAGTTATAATGGACTTATATTCTGTGCACAAATTGTTGAGTACTTTATGTACTCACCCTTGCAACAATAAATCAATCAGTTGAAGTGGAGTTCTACGAGGAGGCGTGTTACTAGGAGTCGAACATTGTCAATTGCCTATGTCATGTCGATGGGTTATTCGCTGAAGTTTTTCGTTCTGTTATAGTTTTCTTAGAATAAGCCTTTGCTACTGTATGCACCAGCGTGATCCTAGATTAGTGCAGTATACACAGAGGATTCACGTCTGTATATTCGAGGTCCGACAAATTATATAAACCTTTTCCCCTAATATCCAATTTGTGGGGCTTAGTATTGAAGCTAATTAACTTGATCCCTTGTGGCCGTTTGGCACGGGGGAATTGATAGCAACTGCATTGATTCGTGATAAATTCCTGTGTTCTAAACTAGACCTAGATCAGAGCATGTCTTGGTTACTGGTCACGTCGGACTACAACCGACGAGCTTTTAGAAAATGGTTTACATGTTGAAGAAAATAACGCATATACGTTGAAGTGATCTGCATGCCCATAAAAGAAAAAGAAAAAGAAAAAGAAAACTAACACGATTCTTGATTGTTCTCGTATTTCTCTAGTGAATGTTTTCAAAAAGTCTAAAATAAGTTTGAAAGCATTTAATAGTAATATAAAATCAAAAACAGTAACCAATAACAATGAACATAAACATTTTCGGAATTATTTAAAAATGTATGAGCATGATCATCCTTTGAAAATTTTATGGTATCATCTACAGTACTAAAGGACCTCACGGAAAAAGTTCAAAAATATTGAACCTTATCTAATGCTTCTAGAAAATCAAAAACATTAACTTTAAATAAACAATAATAACATTATCAGAATTTTATAAAATGCACAGATTTGATCATCATCTGAAAAATCCTAACAATGTTATTGTTGTTTATTTAAAGTTGCTTGGCCTTCCTTAGTTCCACTGACTGGTGGGCCTTCCTGTTGCTTGGCCCCAGCTGGCAGTGGCCATCCAGCCCAAGGTTCCAAAATTCGGCGAATTTCGCCGAGATTTCGGATTTTGGACCACCCCGAATTCTAAAGTACCGGCCGGGAAATTTTTATTTAAAAAAATTGAATTTGCTACAGTTACCCGAAATTTCGCCGAAGTTTCGTGTTTTCTGACCGGTTTTGAAACTTTTAGGGGCATATTTGACCGGATTTGGTCCAATAACCCTCAGGAAAGTCATCTCATATGAAAATTTGTTGAAAAACCGAATTTTTAAAATATTTTAAAATTTTGTTAGAAACATTGTCAGATTTTTATAATATTTTACAAGCTTGATAATAATCGGAAAATTTTATGATACTATCCTTAGTAGATTAGGATCATACATAGAAAATGTAAAAATAATTTAAATTTATTTGTTATCTTTAAAAAATGAAAAACAGAATGAACATAATTGGGACAGTTATATTGTCAGAATTTTATAAATTTTCTTGAGTGTGATTATGATCTATATTTTTTTTGAGAGATTAATACTTGACTCAGTACCATTATGTAAATTTTTTAAAAAAATTCAAATTTGTTTGTTTAGTCAATAAAATCTATGTAAGCATTAAACTTCGTTTGTTATATTATATTTCAAAAATCAAAAAGAAAAGAACATAAATGGTACTGTGCCTTGTAAGAATTTTATAAATTAACTGGAGTGTGATCATGAATCACAATTTTTATGGGACATTAATAACTTCCTTAACACCAGTCTGTAAAATTTTCAAAAAAATTTATGGTTTACATAATTTTTCATTTTGTTCAAGTTTGCCGGTAAGCCTTTTAACAGGGCAGTAGTACTGTTCGAATTTTAAAAGATTCATACAGTTTGATCATCATTTGAAAATTTTATGAAAGCATTATAGATACATCATAACCATGCACAAAAAATCTCAACAGTTTCTAACTTCATTTGTACTATTTTCCATTCGGATCAAACTTGTTGTTCAGTGTTCTATCAGGACAATGCCACTCTCCGAATTTTTAAAAATTCCTCACATTTGATAATCAGCTGAAAGTTTTTTGAGAAAATTAGTTATGGATCATAACCATGCACAAAAAATTTCAACAGTTTATAACTTGATTTGTACCATTTTCCATTTGGATAAACTTGTCGGTCAGTGTTTTATCAGGACAGTACCACTCTCCGAAGTTTTAAAAATTCCTCAGATGTGGTAACAGCTGAAATGTTTTTAAGAACATCAGAAATGTGTCAGAAACCTCCAAAAAAAATTCAAAATTTTTCGATAACGTTTAGACCACTTTTCAGCCAGTGCAAAAAACCCAAAATTTCGGGAATTTCGCCCGGATTTTCGGGTTTTTTTCGCCGAATTCGGATTTTTATCTCCGGAATGGACCGGATTTGAATTTTCAAATTCAAATTTCGTCCGAAATATTTCCGAAAATTCAAATTTTCGTTAAAACTTCGTTAAAACTTCGTTATCCAACCAGAGACGAGATTTATTCCGAAACCGAAATTTGAAACCTTGATTCAGCCCTGGTTGACTGCCCCTGGACCTAGTGCCCTTGCCTGCTCCATCTCCACAGCATAAGCTCGGCCTCCATCTCTGCGGCCCGATCAATCTCGAGTCTTTCCACACCGCACTGACCACAACCGACCATTGCTTAAGCGCCATATACGGCCAAGCATTGCCCATGCCCTGCCACAGA
The DNA here is from genome assembly GCA_036346275.1 of Otatea glauca. Lineage (NCBI taxonomy): Eukaryota > Viridiplantae > Streptophyta > Magnoliopsida > Poales > Poaceae > Otatea > Otatea glauca. The sequence continues at coordinate 18,919,356 of CM070712.1, read as the reverse complement.
CAGGCTTCGCCATACCTTGCACCCGCCACGACCCCAAAATTTCTGCGCCACCATCGCCGGTCTCTGTTGAAAATGTGGCGCTATGTTGGTTGTCGAATTTTTATTTTAAATAATACAATTTTTTATTCAAATTGCAAAAATATACGTCCATCTCAAAAAATTACAAAAATATACTTTTGTCGTCCGTACATGGGGCGATCGCCCCAAACACGGGCGATCGGTGTGGCTTTCAACGCGCGGTATTTCCGCTGTCTGCAGTCAGTTCCTAAAGAAAATCATAACTTTTTCATATGATGTCGGATGGAGATGAACTTTATATGAAAATTGTATCTCCCGACGGGATCTACAACTTTTGTATACAAATTTTTTCAATTTGAATCCATTTAGACAGCCAAAAACAGGATAGAAGTTTCAAATCTAAAAACAGATCTGTTTTTAGATCTGAACATTCTATCCCATGTTTGACCATCTAAATGGATTCAAATTGAAAAAGTTTGTATACAAAAGTTGTAGATCCCGTCGAGAGCTACAACTTGCATATAAAGTTCATCTCCCTCCGACATCATATGAAAAAGTTATGATTTTCTTTAGGAACTGACCGCAAACAGAGGAAATATTGCGCGTTTAGAGCGGCACCGATCGCCCGTATATGGGGCGATCACCCCATATACGGGAGACAAAAGAATATTTTTGTAATTTTTTGAGATGAACGTATATTTTTGCAATTTGAATAAAAAATTATATTACTTAAAATAAAAATTCGTTGGTTGTCCTCGCCTATTTAAGCTGCCGAGCTCCTCCGTTACTCCCCACACCCCCTGGAACTACCACAACCACAAGCCCGACGCCTGGCACCTCCCCCCAGCCACCATTACCGACGAGCTCCGCAAAAAGGGCCAAACTCAATTGAGCCTTTACGGAGAACGGTCTTCCAATTCAAACTAGCTAAAACATCATAGGCAGCAACTAATTTCCCTCAAATGTTTATTTCAGCTCAGGAGACCCTAGGACGCGCCACCATCTTGCCCTTCTTTTCCAAGTCCAGCCACACGGTTGCAGAGCACTCCGGCGATCCTCCGACCGAGGCAAGTAACAAAATGGAATCCCCTGAACCCACTCATACTTCTCCCCATGTTAGCCCGGGCTCATCTGCCTTCTCCTTCCTTCCCGCCCACGTGCGCCACCATCACCTCCGCCAGCTTGCTCAGGCCTCAGTTCTCACACCGTCGAGCCCTTCCCTGGATCCCTCTTGGTCCCCTGGTGCTCGCTGAGCCCACAGCCAGCCGGTGTCGCAACTCTCTCACTGCCGGCGAGCTCACCTGCCAGGTCCCCTCCTCTGAGTCTCTGAGCCGTGGGCCTCGCTGTTAGCCTCCTCTCTCTCTCTCTCTCTCTCGAGCCGTGTCACTCACTGTAACATTCTCAAAAATTAGAAAATAAATAAAATTTGAAATTGAGTTGAATTATAATTTTATTATGAATTTCCATCCTTTCTATGATTTTCTTGAATTTTGTCCTTTAAAGAAAATCATTTATATTAGTTGATTTCCTATCTTCCAAATTATGAAACTCAAAATCATATAAATATAGAATCTTAATAAAATTTATTTAAATTCTAGGACACCTCCTGGGCGTCCCCAAATAGTTTTAATGGAATGTGAAAGCATTAACGCTGAAAATAAATTAAAATAGTATTTAAAAACAATGAACAGAGACATATTCACAATTGTTTAAAAATACATAAGCATGATTGTCCTTTGATATTTTTATGGTTTTAGAAAGAAATAAAATTAATTGTTGCTTTTGGAAAATCAAAAACAGAAAGATTAAATAACCTAACAAAGCATTGTCAGGATTTTATAAAAATACACAAGTTTGATCATCATTTGAAAATTTTATGATGACCACTATTAGGCCTTTGGATCATACAGAAAAAGTTTTAAATAAATTGAACATTATTTGAAAAATAAAAATCAGAAAATAAATAATCGAAACAGTGACCTTGACAGAATTTTATAAAATGATACTGATAAGATCTTGATCTGAATTTTTATGGTAAGATAATATTTTCCTCGGGATCGTACAAAAAATGTCTAAAAATTTTATACCATGTATGATAGCTCAATTAAATGTGAGAGCCTTATCTGTCCATAAAAAGAGAAATGCAGTGACATCTCTGACGAGGATTAAAACCTTGTCATTTGTTTGACCCTTAGTTTATTCATGGCTATGCTCTGTTAACGGGCCTACAATACGTAAAACCCATAATGTGTTTAACAAAGCGCATCCCTATCCGAATGGTTAGGTCTCCAACCAGTTCAATCAAAGATGGTCAAAACCTTGCTTCACATTGGTCGTCACCAACCAACGAAAAGGTCACCCCGACCAGTGAATTGGTCGGGGACAAGCGGTTATCCCCGCACATGTCACTGTGCGGACAGTTATCTGACAGGTATATATAACCACCCAGAAGTTATCTCTAAAAAAAGCACCCTTTGGCGAGAAGATATCGTTTGACGGGAAGACACCACTTTGCTACGTGATGCCCTTTTGGAGAACAACTGCCGCCTCTTCAACTAGGATAAATAGGGGGGCCAATCCACGCTATTGAAGTAATCTGATCGACGATCGACAAATCTGAAACCAATCTAGCATCTGACGATTGAATCTGTAATCTGATTTGTGATTAGCATCTACGATCATTCACATGACCTTGTAACCTATATACTCTGTTAAAGCCGCTTGGCTAATAAAGAAGCAATACCCATCCACTCCGTTTTGTTCTCTAGGAGCCTATAATTTATATTTTCGAAAGTTCGATTAAGAGACCCAAGGTCTTGAACATCGACAATCTCCTCATCTCACTGTCGAGTGGGACCCATTACTCACCCTAGCCCACTTGGCAGCGTCACAGCTCAGAACATCCTGTCTTCTTTTCGGTGAAACACTGCGTAACTCATGCCGTGGCAAGCGAATTCTAGCAAGTTCGCTGCCACTACAGAGAAACGACGCCGTTCTCATTTGTGCATAAGGCTGAGCACCGACCTCACCCATGCCACACCTACTGACTCGCTGCTCTAGACCCAGTGCCCTGCTTCTTCCTCCAGCCAACGCTTCCACCCAGTCAAGCCATCGAAGCCTTCCCGAGCCACGCCGATCGAGGCCACCACCGTATAAGATGATCTTGCACCATACCCTACCACGACACAACCCATCCATGCCCTGCACTGCCCTGTCACTGGAAAATCCGCACAACCAAGCCACCGTTCATACCTTCGTCTCACTACCCAAATTGCGGTGCCGCACCTCGACGCCTATATAAGGCTAGCCAATACCTCCCTTAGCACCCACACTTCCTCCTAATTCGTCCCCAACCCCGAGCCAAGCACCTTGCACTGTCGTCTTACCCATTGCCAATGAAAACTAGAGGAAAGGGCAAAACCCAATTACAGCTTCTCGGTGATATTTTCTCTGATTCCTTGAGCATAGAGCACCTCTTTGCATCCCTAATCTTAGTACGCTTCTTGTTTTTGGCTCAGGAAGACCGCAACACCCCTGCATCACTGCTCTTCTTCCACGCGGCCGACGATCGGTGGTAAAGTCATCCAGTGCATCTCAGCCATTGCAGGTACTAAAATACAACCATGGTAGTTCGATGATGCTATTCCCCCTCTTTCCCATGCATGAACACCTCTCAGTTTGCCTCAGGGCCGTTCGGCCATCGCCAGTCATTGCCGGCACATCCAAGCCTACCCATAGATCCGTCTTGATGCCCTGAACCTCACCATGCCTTCGCCCAGCCACGATCAACCCTGTAGCACCACCGGCGAGCACCACCGTGTCCTCCCCTATCACTGTGAGACTGACCCGTGGGCCCAGGTTGTCAGTTGCACGTGCCTCACACCCACATAGTCGCTGCCAACTGGTCCCACCAGTCAGATCGACTGTCAAAGACTAATTAAAAATGAGTTTAAACATTGTGTCAATGACATGTGGACCCGCCGGATTAAGTTAACGATTAAACCATTATTATATAGTTGAGTCACTGACAGGTGGGTCCATGTTGTCAGCAACTGTAATAAATTGGAAAATCTGGAAAAAAAAATGAGAAATGCATTTCCTTTGATTAGAGAGCGTATTTTTTAATTTTCTGGGATTTTCCAAAACCTAATGCATTCAAACTTTAATAACTTTTGCATCTTAAATCCAAATGGAGTCAAATAAATTTCCAAATTCAAGAGCTTCTAGAATATAAAAAATATTTAATTTTGAATCTAGGTTCAGAGTTTTTGAATTTAAAATTTCAATAAACCTAATATGGTCACTATTTGAAATATGAAAACCCTAACTCTTAAAATGATAAAATAAATTTCATAAAATTTCTAAGACCATAAGTAGCTCATATCTATAAAATACTGAAATTTGAGCCTAGTTTGAAATGAATTAACAAAAAAGATTAGTTCCAATGTATAAAAAATATATAAATGATTGTAACTATTGTAAACAAGCTCCTAAAACTAAGAAATGAATTCATAAAAGCTGCTCGAATCATGAGCAACTCAGATCTGCAAAAAGATTTAATGTTTGATTTAGTTTGACAAAGATCTCATTTTCTATGTACATAAAAACTACAACATTAATAACTTTCACAAATAAAAACTAAAATATACAAAAACCAGTTTCAAGACACTCCTAAGGTTAAAACCTTCTAATGCTACAAAAATGGTTGCATTTATACATGAGTTGTACTTAAAACTCTAAAAAGAAACCTAACTGCTTAGAATGTAAACTTTAGAAAATCATAATACGAGAAAACAAATTTAAATAATAAGAAACCAGAGATAAATAATTTCTTGAGGATGTTGTAGTAAAGTTTTAAGCTGAAGATAATGTTTGAACATTTTATATTAATTCTGACTATGCACTGTTTTCGGTCAAAAGAGATGTCTTTTCAATTATCTTCTGACATTTTGTGCATTAAAATTTATTTATCAGAGGAAATGATTTAACTGAGTGCTAAGGATTTTTAATATCAATTTTTGAAGATTTTACTTTTACCTTTTTATCTTTTTACCATTATCCATTCATTAATTCCTTTTATTTGATTTTTCTCACAATACACAAATCCACGAAAATTCCAAATAAAACCAATGATGTTAAGAAAACTCAAAAATAATCATATTCAAATTTAAAATATACATTTTTATTTTATTGCATTTTTTGGGATGTTACAAATCTATCCCCCTTACAGAAATCTCGTCCTCGAGATTTGCAAGGACTAAATAGGTTTAGGGAATTCTTTGTTGGAGGTGATTAGTCGTTTACTTGTCTTCTTGTTCCGGTGTAGTTGTTTTGCAAAACCTCTTTATTGCGATTCCGAAGTGATGTGTCAAGAATAGAGAAGACTTCTATTTAGGTTTTGCGTAAGCAGATGAGGGATATCATTACTTTCTACATATCTGTTTCGATTGAATATCTAGGATCGTTATTAAGGATAATCTAATTTAAAGAGTGGCATTTGGTATGTTTAGAATATTTGAGGTGAAAGAAAAGATGCATTGTCATTAGATTCAATTTGGAAGAACTAAATGTTAACATTAAGAAGGATATTTGAATACAACGACTGATCGGTATAGTTCAACAATAGTTGATGAGATTAGTTGAGAGTAAATGTCATTCTAGGTTGACTTTAGATTGAAAACAAGGTAGAGATAATTCAAGGGTTGTGTTGAGGTAGGAGGATTATAATATGATCCTGATGATTTGATTCGTTTGATTACCTTGGTAGACAGAGGGTTTTGATTTTCTTTGAATTTGACAACTATGAAGGAATGAAATGTACAGAATAAAAAAGATTGATTGTAGGGATTGAATACAAAAGGGACGTACTCAATATTACATTAAGTGTCGGATGCAATCACATGAGAAAGATCTTTACATTCAAAGCCTGACATCGAGGCAGGGGTTGTTCTGGGTACTTGATGTTTCCTAAGTCTTTGAGATAGCTTAGAAATTACTGATGTCATCCTTGACTAGGTGAAGTAGAACTCTTCTTTGGCAGATGTAAACTACTGATGTCTTCCTTGACTAGGTGAAGTAGAACTCTTCTTCGGCAGATGTTGGCAAAGTGTCTAAGTTCTCGGTTAAATGCATGTGACGTTGTCCGTTTTACTCGAAACAATAGAAAGGTTGTTTGCTGATGTTATAAAATAGATGATCAAAAAGTGACTAGGATCGAGGAGTAGACCATGGAATTAAATTTGAATTCTGGTAAGGTTCAAATACATAAGTGTCGTATTTTATACTGTATCTCATAGGTCATAAGTTTCTTTCGTGAATAAGTGCTGCGGATAACTGGGATTTATACTTTGAGTTGGATTGGATGTATGTCTAAGGAATTGTTGATCTTCAGATTCTTGAGGTCGCCCTTGAGGTTGTTACATAGTTTACGGGTGTTGAGAATGAAATAGAGTTTTCTTCTTCTTTGGGCAATTGTAGGCGTAATGTCCTTATTTACGGCAGTAGAACCAGATAACATTGGTTTACCGGTTTTAAGTACCAAATAATCGTTCATTGGTGCTGTTGGAGGGATGAACAGATGGTGTTTGAGATTGAGAAATGAGTTGTGCAGAATTCTTTTTGGGATAAGCGCTCTTGTTCAAGCATCACTTCTTTAACTGATTCTTTGGGCAAACAGCTTCAGATTTTATTCTTCTTACTCTTGGGGTTATAAACTTGACTAATGTGACTTCTGGTATGACTATGGTGTTAGGAGATGTTTGTTCTCTTTGGGGACACTGTTTAGTAATATGACCCCTCTTGTGAGAGACGTAGCAATTTTGTTTCTTTCAAGGTGATTTGTTGGGTTTAATTGTATGTTTAGTGCTATCTTCCTTGTGAATCTCAACTTGTTATTTCTTAAGATATTCTCTAGCCTAATAACCTTCCTTTTCACACAATAAACACATTGTTGTCGATGGCCGTTTACTACTTTATGGATGAAGGCAGTCAAGGTCAAAGTGTTGTTTCTTTAACTCCTTAAGCAATACTTTCTGTGTAGCCAATTTTTCTCTTCTGATTGCCAAATCTTGAGCAACTAAGGTTCAAAATTTCTCTCGTCGATGTTGAATCGCATTGGCAACTATCGGATCTAGGGGACATTGAGCTGGACAATGATCTTGGCCTTCACAAAGGTAACAAGTGATGTTACTCATAGGATATTTTCTAGGAGAATGATTTCCTTCATAGCTGGAACAATTAATTGCATGTTCATCAGCAGTATGTTCTATTTCTCCACAGCGAATGCAAGCACGATCTTCGGATTGGTTGGTTTGACAATACTTCAAAGAACAATGCTTAGGTATCAAATAAGATGTAGGAGCAGATTTTTTATTTGAACCATTTTCTCTACTAGCGAGATTTGAGTCAAGGTTAGATATTGTTCTGCGCTAGTTGCTGGAGGAGAAAGGTGTGTGTGGGGCGATTTTGCTCCATTATGACGGGCACTTGCGCCATGATTGGAGGTACTAGCAGTATTTCTTCTTGGTTGGATTTTTGCGAAACAGATGAGGAATGTTAGCAATTTATACCGAGAATCGTTAGCAAGAATAAGCTAATTTAAGGAGAAGTACATAGTATGTTAAAATGTTTGAGATGAATGAAATGATACATCTCCACTAGAGTTATTTGGGGAGAGCCGGTTAGATAGGGTTTAAGTAGGTCACAAGGCTACATTCCGTTCACTAAAATATTATTTTAGAATGGTCTCTACATGTATTAGGTAATTGCTGATTAGATTATAAGGCAAGTTTCATTCATTAAAATATTGTTTCAAGGTTGATTATTAGGTAGTTATTAGTTCATAAGGCAACATTTTGTTCCTTCAAATTTTCTTAATTAGATTTTCTTATTAAATAAGGGTTGGCACATCGTAAATTTTAACCTAATGGTTTATCATTTACGAGAGTAACCCAGAAGCAATAAAAAATATGTACAACAAAATTTCAATAGCACAGTAAAGCTATATATTCAACTTAGTACGTGGAAAGGGTATCTAATGTTTTGCTTTTACTAGCCTATCCATACGTATTTCTGCACAAGAGGTTTACTATAGCTAGAATAATGTGTAATTTGGATTTCAAAGTAGACTATTTGACGATGAGTTTCTTTTTAACCCTTGCACTACTTGCTGTGTCAGTCTTCCAAGGCTTCTATGAAGTCGGAGAGGTTGTGGTGCTTTGCTACCACCATCTTCTTCAAGTTGTTGACGTAGATGTCATGATGTTGTTGACTTGTTATCGGATTTATTTTCAAAAAGATTTGCTGGTGGTTTTTATTAAGCAAAAGGATATGGAGAAATACTTATAGAAAGAATAACTTAGGAGCAGAGAAAGAAAGTTCTACAGAGAGAAAACGAGTATATGAGGTATCCAATAAGAGGACAGAGTATACATATAAGTAAACTAAATCTTACAAATGGAAAAAGAGTATATATACAACTAATTCTACTCTTTTTATATTTCTATTAGAAAATAGGATTTTCGATTTTTCTAGTTTCCAATTTGACGACCATTCTAAGGTTTCCATTAGAAGTATAGAATTTCTCGGGTTCTAGTTCATTTTCATGGTATATAATCTAGACAAGGTAATGAGGTTAATTTTGAGGCACGGTCAAGAGTTATTATTGGGAACAATTAGGTTTTAGCTAGCCTAAAGCGGCTTAAGTAAGTTTAGTGGTTACTAGTATCTTGGCCTTGTTTTATAGATGGATAGTGTAGTCTCAAGTAAAACTAGAAGTGGAAATGGAGACTATACTATTAATCTTGGTGAGGCTTGATTTTGACAGGTTAATAACCAAAAAGGTTACACAGGTAAGAAGTTCTACGGAAGGAAAGGATAGGTTTGTAATAAGCTTTATAGAAAGGAGAGATAAGCTATTTTATGATTTCCTATTTATCCTATGGGTTAAGTTTTCCATATTCATACATAAGGACAATTTATTGTGAAACTTTAACCTAGAGGTTAAGTTTAGAGATAAATTAGTCCAGACAAACAAAATAAAAACCAATTTTCAAGTAGCAAGTTATAAACACCACATAAAAATGCTTTATATAACTAGAGCGGAATAATATGCTATATGTAAGGGTTCTCATCTTAATGTGGGTCCTAATATATTCTAATCTTCGGTATTTTACTGTCGGGTGATGTTGTCTCTTCGTGAAATAGAATCTTCAAGTTTTACTTCTGCTTTGTCGAGGTTAGTGAAGCATTGTCTGTTTCCTTGAGATTGTTGGCGTAGACATTGTAGTCCTCATTGGCTGGCATGAAGGTGGTAGCGACATGTCTTGGACGTCTCTAGAAACAAATCATGAAGATGAGCCATGGCAAGGACTACATATAAGGAGAGAGTAATTTGTTTACAAACCACAATGAAAGTGCGGGTAAGAGTAGGATCTTAAGGAGGAGGTAAGAATAGCAAAGACTACATTTTGCAAATATAGTAACTTCTGAAAATAAGGTTTTTAATTTGATTTTTTTTCTAATACTAACAACCATTCTATTTAGGGTTTATCATGCAACCATCATAACTCTGATACCAACTGTAACGACCCCCATTTTTGCATAAATGCAAAAATGGAAATCTAATGTGCAAGCAGTACTAGTCCCATGATCAGTAGCTAGTACGCACATATTCAACAATTGGAACCACAATCATACAACATTATTAAAGCGGAAGCTATTATACAAAGCAATCTTACAACTCAGAGCATTTATATATAGCGGCAGAAGAAGCAAAGTCTTGTAGTGTGCCCATCCAACCCGCAGGCAACTGACAAGGCATAATCCCTAGAAAGATCACATCATCGAAATTCCCGCAACCTGCGACGGAAAGATATCTTCGAAGTTTCGCTAACTTTTCTACCTAAAACAACATATTAAGCAAGGGTGAGTACTTTACGTACTCCGCAAGACTTTAGCAAAACCTATAGTATATGTAAGCCATTTCAAAGGAAAGGCTTCTACGGTTAATTTGCATAAAGCGAAATTGAATTTGTAAATCAAGTTATCATTTACAAACGGAATTTATAAGAGCAAGTTTGACTGATAAGAAATAAGTAAAGCATAAGTAATACTAACAGCCCTTCGTGAGCAACGAATAATCCAGATAATGAAATCCAATAATGTCGGCCCTTTGACATAAAATGACAGCTGCTAAACAGGTTAACACCAAAACCCATTTTTAGAAAATACCAAAAGCTAACATTGGAATGACTTCACCAAGTGTCCTTGACCGTGGACGCGGCTAATCGATTAGATTTACACTCTGCAGAGGTGTACAACTTTACACACAAGGAATGATCAGCTCTTTGTGCAGCGCAATTGAGACACTTCCTTTGGTGTGCCGCAGAGAGATCATACATAACCGTTACATTACCTAGATATGACTTTGAACCAGCCCGGAACGTTAAGCCCTCGCCATAGAAACAGAAACACACACCCACGACGTGGTTCCTTTCACGTAACCTCCAACACACCGTTTCTGTTCATGGCCAGGCGTACACCGTTGCACGGGTATGCATTTACCCACACCGAGGTGTGGAAGCCCCTCACAAGCAAACCTGACTGGTGTGCTCCTGCAAGCTCCCGCCCACCAAAGTGCAAAGCCATATCTAAAGAACTTAATAGGTTAAGGCTGCCCCATCCCAACACCTGTGGTTGCACGGAAATCTTGGATCAATAGCGTCCCATTGCTCAGTCCTTAATCCGATATGGGCGATACTTCACCTTACACTACGTGCAAATCCCTCTACACATTCGGCTTTTTCCAATAATCGCTAACATCATAACCATAGTTTTATTTTTGGTTTTTAATCAAAATACCAGTAACCAACAGTGTCATAACCAACATTTTCCATTTCTCAAGAAACAATTTTGATCTGATCAATACATCGCTGGTACTGAAGCATGGCTAAGAATGGTTAATAGGTAATCGCATATACCCACGATAACATTAAGCAATGTCTATCCTTAATCTATGGCTATCAAGGTTCACATGTTAGTATTTATCAAGGAGGTTTCATGAGACAACAGGTATATCTACCAGTACCACAAAAATAGCAAGTTTAAAGTAAATAAGCGCATGTATGGAACATTTTAATAAACACAATGAATATTAAATACTGGGATCAATATGATCAAAGAGGGTGCTTGCCTTGCTTATTTATTGCTTACGATGAAGTCGAGGTCGCAGCTGACGGAGTCGACGACGAAGGTAATGACGTCGGATTCTACACGTCGTTCAATTAGAAATATAGCAAATAACAAACTTCAATAAGGGCGAAAAGAAAATAGACAGAAAACCAAATAAAGACTCACTAAAGAAACCAGGAATATTTTAGGGTTTAAGTTGCCTGATTCCACATTCTTGTGTTCCAGATGATTAAGCATTCATATCGATAACAACTTTTAGGTTGAGCGATACACGGTTTCTTTTGTAGATTATCTATTCTTGTTTTATGAATTCAAGAGGCTAAAATTATGTATTATTGTATTTATAACTACGAATTCTACATGCTAAAATTATTTGGATTAATAGAATTAAAACATTAGTTAAAGTATTGTGTAAATAGCACTTAGCCTTAAGCATTTTTGTATAAAAATGATTTATATGGGTTAGATTTACAGGATTAGGCTACTGGCCTTATTTCCAAGGTCTTGGAGAAGGTTCTGGCAATACAAATATCCTAATTATGGGTTTCTTCATTATTACCAAGTTTGTTTATACACAATATGAAGCTAGTAATCATAATACTTAAGGTTATTCTGCTAACATGATTTATGTGCAAAGCATGAAGAAAAGAGATTATTTATTTAGAATAGGATAGGATATACTTTTGAGAGCAATGCTAAGCTGATTTTATAAATTTTAGAATTTGGATGAGACATTTCATTCTTTGCTGAAATAGGTTAAATGGTATTAAATGGTATTGAGCTAGCAAGATTTTGTTGAAAAGTAAGTTGTAATAAGAATATTTTTCTAGATTATGGTAGTCAATATCCTAAATATCATTTCTAAAATGATCTTCATAATATTTACATTTATACGAGATGTTTTATGAGTTGCCGAAAAGGCTTAAGTTTTCTAAATTCTATACGGTAAAGGTTCGGTTTCTGATTATAGTTTGCGACTACACTATACATGATTATTTATCTATTTTTTAGGCATTAGCAGGGGATGACTCTAAGAGTGTTTTAAAACTTGTTTCGCATTATTTTGCTTTCAGCCGCGATAGTTTATAAGTATATGAAGATTAAAGTCTTTTATAAACTGAATTCGCATTAGTTCTTCTTGCCGATTATCATGATCTTATCTTTAAGAATATGCTTAGATTAGCCCTACTTAATCTGATATTTTTTTATGAGGTTTTATAAATATATTTTAACTTCTCAAATATATATATATTTATATATATTCTTTTACATGGATAAAGCGTATATTCTTTATATAGATTAGATTTGCACACATGTAACATTTTAGTAGTAATAATTCAGTTTCATAACTCATTCTGAAATTTATATATGTATGTATATACTACTGCTAGCTAATATATGTATATATATATATATATATATATTTATACATACATCTTTTACATTTGGGTTATACTCTATTTATAAGACTTATTCAACTCAAGTTTATTAAACATTTTGTTGCTATAAAGTAACTCAGTTTCATGGTCCATTCTGAGACACATGCATTTACACATATGTGTACTACTGCTAGTCACTTTACAGTCTGTATATGCTTATACATATATATTCACCTTGTACATTAGGATCACATTTTATTCATGAAACAATTCAAATCAAAATCATTATTTAAATATTTTTGACCTATTTAGTAGCTCTACTGGCATACTAGTATATAGAAATCATTTTTACTCATTTTAGGTTTCTTTTGCACAAAATATTCATTCTTGAATATTTAAGGTACTGAAATTAATCTTTAATAGGGAATGATTCAAACAAAGATGAAATTAAGATATTTTTATATATTTCGGTTCCTGGAATTATAAGAATTTCATTAAAATTGGTTTCATTCAATTCTAAGTCTGTTTGCAAAAGTTTTATATGTAGCATATCTTTAGGGCTTTTATTAAATTTGAATTTCAAATTTACCTAGTTGGTGTTTCCAAAATATTTTCGCATATTTGGAAAGTAATTTATTTTAGATGATTTTAGAAATTGGTTTCATTTGATTTGGGATAATAATGTGAAAGTTATACCAATTTGAAAAGCTTCGGCCCTAGAAAAACATAAGAAATCACAGAATACGTTTTCTCAATTGGGAAAGCATCTTTACCCCATTCGGCATGGCTACCGATTCACGGCTGACCAGTGGGTCCCACTGCGCAGCTATAGAAAGTAGGCTATGAGCTTTCCCGGCTCGTCGGAGGCGAACCACCGCAGCTGATGTTGAATTGGTTCCACCATGAGTACCAGCGCAAGGTTGCGCATTGCCGGCGACAGAGAAAAGCAATGCGCCATCGGAGCCCTACGGCGGAGGAAAGGGAGGCTCACCGGGGAAGAAAATGAGTTAGTCTCGGCTCGAATGGGTAACGAAGTGAGCATCAGGGGACGCTAGGGGTTCTATTTTTGTGATTTACCAAAAGAGAGGAGCTTTGAGGAGTGGCATCACCTGTAGTCGACCATGGAGAAGAAAGCGGTAGTGGCGACGGTGATTCGAGTAATAGGAGCTGTGATCGACAGGTGAGGAGTGATCAGGGTGTCCTAATGGTGCTTTAGGTCTGAGGAATTGGAAAATGGTTTACTAATTTGGTTGATTGGGTTTCGATTTCTATGGGAGGAGCTTGCGGTTTCTGGCAATGGCGCTCCCAGAGGAAACGAAGGCTTTGTCTTAAAAGAGGTTCAAAGGGGTCTCAATGGCAACGCAATGGCAGTATTTATAAGCGGCACAACTGGCCACATAGGGTTTGAATGAGTGATCAGAGTTGTGGCTGCTCTGTGCGCAGAGGCGTGGTGTCGCGTGGGGTCTACTCAGTCCAGGATGACTCAAACTGGCCAGACTATGGCGCGGGAAGGTCGAGAACAAGCGTGGCTTTGGTCGAGCGTGGGCGGCTAAGCCTGCACGGAGGTGCGGTGAATCGGGCGAGAGGAGCGCACGCGCGAGACTGAGAGAAGGATCGGGAGCACGCGAGAAAGAAAGGAAGGAGGAGAGAAGAGAATGCCAGGTGAGGTCAGGGACCACCAGTCAGTGACTGAACGGGACTCCCTTCATTTGCCAGCAAATGGGGTAGAACAGTGGACGGACCCACTTGTCAGCGAGAGGAGACGAGATAAACGCAAGGATGACTCTGGACAGATCAGGACCCGAATTTATCTGGCTGCCAAAACTAGGAGAAAATTTTCCAAACTTTTTTACCTGAGTGCCCAGCTCAGGATTGTCATCTCGTAAAAATCCCGGGTTAAAATATTTTACTGAAAAATTATAAATATTCTAACAACAGTGACTGGTCCAAAATTCTCTTTAAGAATTTATTTTATTTGAGGATATAACCTATATTAATTATTTTTCATACTTTTTATTAGATTTATATTTTATCTTATAATTCTTCCATAAAAATTTCAAGTCGAAATATTGTATATTTAGTTTATAAAAATTTTGAAATTACAATTTTCAGATTTTTAGATTTTCTGTTTTAGAATTTTAAAAAGTCTTAAATTACATTATTAATTTTTGGTATTTTTATCAGAGGTAAATAATATCTTGAGTATGTTTTAGTAAAGTTTTCAGCTGAAGATAATGTTTGAACATTTTATATTAATTCTGATTATGCACTATTTCCAGTCAAAAGAGATGTCTTTTCAATTATCTTCTTACATTTTGTGCATTAAAATTTATTTATTAGAGGAAATGATTTACCCGAGTGATAAGGATTTTAATATCAATTTTTGAAGATTTTACTTTTACCTTTTATCTTTTTACCATTATCCATTCATTAATTCCTTTTATTTGATTTTTCTCACAATACACAAATCTAAGGAAATTCTGAATAAAAACCAATGATGTTAAGAAAACTCAGAAATAATCATATGCAAATTTAAAATATATATTTTTATTTTATTGTATTTTTCGGGTTGTTACAAATCTATCCCCCTTACAGAAATCTCATCCTCGAGATTTGCAAGGACTAGATAGGATTAGGGAATTCTTTCTCAGAGGTGATTTGTCATTTCCTTGTCTTCTTGTTTCTGGTGTAGTTGCTTTGCAAAACCTCTTTCTTGCGATTCCAAAGTGATTTGTCAAGAATAGAGAAGACTTCTATTTAGGTTTTGCGTAAGCAGATGAGGGATATCAGTACTTTCTACATATCTCTTTCGATTGAATATCTAGGATCGTTATTAAGGATAATCTAATTTAGAGAGTGGCATTTGGTATGTTTAGAATATTTGAGGTGAAAGAAAAGATGCATTGTCATTAGATTCATTTGGGAAGAACTGAATGTTAACATTAAGAAGGATATTTGAATACAACGGCTGATCTGTGGCTAACGCAAGTGGCTAGCGTGAAAATTAGCAAGCGCTGGTCCATCAAGGCCACAAGTGTGGCAACCATCTAACGCCCAACAACCTGCACCACAACCTCAGAGGTACCTTGGTCAAGCTCCATGCCCTCAGCCACCTCCTGTTAGCCCGATTAGCAACATCAGCGGATGGCCTTCTTGTATTCAAAACCAGGAGGCCAATGTTACCTGCTACAACTGTAGTGAACGTGGGCATTTCGCCAATGTTTTCCCCAAGAAGAGCAAGGCTCCACTTCGTCCCCAACCTTAGGGAGCACTGCAACGACCCCCAGATCGTCCACAAATGTCTAGAGGCCAACAGGCCCCTCGACCATCATCTGCTCCAAACCAAGGGGTTCGTCATTGACGTCTACATCACGTGGTATTATTTGATTATGGATCATCACATTCTTTCATCTCCAAAAAGTTTACCGAACAACACAACATAAAGCCTAACACCCTCTCCACTAAAATGATAATCTATTCCACCGGAGCAATGGACCTCATTGAAATAAATGGAGTGTCATTTCATGCAGAACTTATTGACATAGAAACTCAAACGACCCCCATTTTTACATAAATGCAAAAATGGAAATCAAATGTGCATTCCGTACTAGTCCCAAGATCAGCAGCTAGTACGCACATACACAACAATTGGAATCACAACCATACCTCACATTATTAAAGTAGCTGCTATTATCAAAGAAAAATCTTACAAATCAGATAATATAGCAGCAAATGAAGCAAAGTTTTGTAGTGTGCCCGTCTGACCTACATGCAACTGACAAGGCATAAATCCTAGAAAGAGCACATAGAAGAAGATCCCGCAACTTGCAACGAAAAGAACCTTTGAACCTTGCTAACTTACCACCTAAAAATAACATATAAGCAAGGGTGAGTACTATCGTACTCAACAAGACTTAAGGTGGTATGTGCAAATGCAATAATTGCAGGCCAAGCCAAAGGGGACTACTACAATTAATTTGCATAAAGCGAAATTAAATTGTAAAACAAGTTATCATTTGCAAACGGAATTTATAAGAGAAAGTTTGATTGATAAGAAATAAATACAGCATAAGCAATACTCACAGCCCTTCGCGAGTAACGAATAACCCAATCATGAGATCCAACAATGTCGGCCCTTTGACATAAAGCAGCAATTGCTAAAATAAGTTTCAAACCAAACCCATTTTAGCAAATACCAAAGTCTAACATTGAAATGACTTCACCAAGTGCCCTTGACCGCGGGCGCGGCTAATCGACTAGATTTTCACTCTGCAGAGGTGTACAGCTTTACCCACAAGACATGACTTATGCTTTGTGCAGATCATTAGCACACTTCCTTTGGTGTGCCGCAGAGAGTCATGACGTAACTGTTACATTACCCACACTTAACTTTGCACCAGCACAGGGACGTTAAACCCATACAATGATAGAAGAACTCAGAGCATAGAAATGTTGGAACTTCCCAAGTATGTCGTACACCGTTGTATTAGCAAGCGTTGTTCCCAACACCTCGATGTGGGCACCCCGTCGAGCAAACCTCGAAAGGAGAGCCCGTACTACTTCGGCCTTCCAATGTGCAAAGTTAAATCTACGTGACTTAATAAGTTAAGGCTGCCCCATCCCAGCACTTGTGGTTGCACAGATTTCTTTGATCAATGGCGTCCCATTATTCAGTCCTTAAGATGACACGGGCGATACTTCACCCTACACTACGTGCAAACCCATCTGCACATCCGGCTATTGCCAATAATCGCCCACGTCAAAATCATAGTTTTATTTTGGGTTTTTATCTAAAGTACCAGAAATCAACAGTGTCATATAAAACTTTTTTACATTTCTCAAGAGACAATTTTAATCATGATCATCTACCTCGATGATTCTAAAGCATGACTAAGCATGATTAATATGATCGTTTATACCCAAGAAAACAGTAAGTAACGTCTAGGCCTATTCTATGGTTATCAAGGTTCACATGTCCATATTTATCAAGGAGTTTCATGAGACAACAGCTATATCTACCATTACCACAAAATAGCGAATTTACAAAAAAATAAACGCATGCTTGAAACAATTTGATAAATAAAGGGAATATTAAATTATGTGATCAATATGATCAAAGGGGTGCTTGCCTTGCTTATTCGTTGTTCACAATGAAATCGAGATCGTGGCCGACGAAGACGACGACAGAATCAGCAACATCGAGTTCTACACGTCCATACCGACTAAAAGCTATAAGAAGCAAATAACTACCTCAATAAAGGCAAAAAGAAGACAAACAGAGAACCAAATGAAGAATCACTGCAGAAAATAGGAATATAAGGGTTTGGATTAGATGATTTCAAGATCTCATGTTCTTATTTGACTAAGCATCCATGTTGTTATTAGCTTTTAGAAAGAGCAAAGCATGGTTTCCTTTATAGAATAACCATCCTTGCTTTACGAACTAAAGAAGCTAAAATTATGAACTCTTATATTTATAATATAGAATTCAAGATTCAAAAAATTATTTGGATTAATCGAAGTTAAATCATTAATCACTTGATGAGAATTATGAATGAATAGCACTTAATCCTTATTGATTTTGCATAAAAAGCGGTTTCAAATATGTTAGATTTGCTAAGATAGGTTACTGAGTATATTTTGGCAGTTTTGAGAAGATTTTGGTGATCCAAATACCTTAACTATAGATTTCTTCATCAATACCAATTCATATTATAAGGTTCAGAATTTATAGTACTTAAGGTTATTTAGCTATCAAGATTTATATGCAAAACATAACGAAATGAGATCACTTCTTTAGAATAGGGTAGTATATACTTTGGATAACATTCCTAAGCTGATTTCATAAATTCTAGGGTTTGGATGAGACATTGTATTCATTGTTGAAAGAGCTAATATGGTATTAAGGTTTACACTACTAAAGAATCGGATTGAAAATGCGTAGTGAACGATTATCATTTAGGGTTATTGCACTAACAGATTTTAGATGAAAAGCAAGTTACAAATGAAATATTTTTCCTAAATATGGAAGTACATATCATAAATATCATTTCTAAGATAGTCTACACAATAATTGCATTTAGACGAGCTATTTTATAAGCCACTGAAAAGGCTTAAGTGGTCACAAAACTGACGCAACAAAAGTACAGTTTCCGATTTAAGTTTGCGACTACACCTTATAGGATAATTTATCCATTTTTCAGGCATAAGAAAGGAAGGACTCTAAGAGTATTTTAAAGCTAATTCCGCGATATTTGACTTCTATCTGAGATGTTTTCCATATAAGTGATCATTAGAGCCTAATATGGACTTAGCTCAAATTAGCACAATCATAAGACATCTTTGCGTAATCAGCAAGGGTACTATTTTTCAAGGTTCTAGGATATAGTTTTATCAAACTTGAAGTTAGTTTATGACAGCTACGACTATTCGGATTATGCAAGTATTGATACTTCGACTACTAACCATTCACTGTTTTCTATAGCAACCTTAAATATTTTTGCACATCTGGGATCCTTGTGATGTTAGGAGTATAACCAAAACTGGTTTGGTGATTATTTGAATTCATTTGATCCATATTTTAACTATTAAATTTTCAATGCAAGGAAAGCCTTTTATCCTTTTCTTTTCAATTCAAACTGAGTTCAATCCTAAATTTTTTTGCAGAAATGGGACATTTACAACCTCAGGGACATGTGAGAGCAATTTCATGACTATAGGAGTTATGGTTTTCATCTAAGTACATAAAAGGGACTTTAAGCAAACTTGATAGAAATAATTTGAATTGCAGTGATCATCTAAGTTCTGTCACATATTCTGAATCCTTATGACCTAATTCAAATTTAGAAACTTATTTCACCTTATTTGGATCTTCCTAGCAAAAGATATAAAGAGATGAATAAGATGAAGCAAAAAGAGAAATTAAATGGATGAACGGGATTTCAAGACAGGACCTGAGGTTTGAAGAGACAGTGCATATCCACCGAGCTACAAGGCTTCTTTGTGATTATAGGGCTAACAAATTTATTTGAGGTACTCCGCAGGGTAACCAAAAATGGAGGAAAAATGATCACGCGGTGCTGGCCTGAGATTCGAACACTTGATCTCCTGATCCAAGAATAGCACACAAACAACTGAGCAATATGCTTACTTGTGACATAAAGACATGCCAAAACATTTGAGGTTTACCTGCACACTCTCTACAGAGCTGAAACAGGGGAGGACTAGGGCTCACCAGCGTCGCTACTCCGGTGGGTCTCCGACCGAAGCAATGGCACGGTGAGAACCAGAACACCATTGCACACCTGATGGTGGGGTCAATCACCTCCGGCGATGGCCGGAGCAGGCTGCCACCATGGGCTCAGGGCAGTGCTAATGGCGGCTTAGCTGGGAGCAGAAGCCGAGGGGAGGGGCCTCGAATCAGTAGCGAAATTAGCAACAAGGAGTAACAAGGGTTCTATTTTTATGGTTTACCGGGTGAGAGAAGCTCCGAGGAGTCACGCCACCGGTGGTCGGCCGTGGAGAAGAAGGCGCATGCGGCGGCGGTGCTACGGGTGTTGCAAGCTGAAATTGACAGGCTGGATGAGCTCAGGAGGTCACAGTGAAGCTCTAAGTCGAAGGAATTGAAGAAACCTTTATCGAGAGCTCAATCCTTGTTGTTTTCTCCTTTCTCACTTTGCTGCGGTAATGGCGGAGGAACGAGAGCTCCTGGCCTTTGAGCTCAATTCAGAGAGTGGCTAAGGGAAGAGTGGCTCAACTGATAGCTTTGTGTGTTAGGGAGTTAGCTGCATGTTGTTCTTGGGAGACTTGGTCCTGGTGCTTCAGCTCAGTTCGGTGCGACTTGGTGAATTGGCGCGAGTTGAGTTCGGCACAGGGCGATGCGAACCGACCAGCAGATTTTTACTTTTACCATTTTACCTTTTTCCTTTTTTATTCTCTTTTGTTTGATTTTTCTTCAAAGCCAAAATCCAGGAAATTCCAATAAAAATAAATAATGCCAAGAAAATTCAGAACAATCACACTAAATTCAAAATATTCATTTTTATTTTATTGCATTTTTCGGGATGTTACAAATCTACCCCCCTTACAAAAATCTCGACCCCGAGATTTGGCGAGGCTGGAAGAAGTCCGGGAATTCCTTCTGCAGATGATCTTCACGTTCCCATGTTGCTTCATCTTCTGTATGGTTGCTCCATTGGACTTTTAGCATTTTGTGTGACTTGTTTCTCGTGTGGCGCTTCGCTTCTTCGAGGATGCGTATTGGATGCTCTCGATAAGACAAATCTGGTTGGAGGTCGATGTTCTCCAAATTGGTGAACTCAGTGGGAGCGCGGAGATGCTTCTTGAGCTGTGATACATGGAAGACATTGTGAACTTAAGATAATTGAGGTGGCAATTCCAGTTTGTATGCCATCTCACCCATCTTCTCGAGAATACGATATGTTCCAATGTATCGGGGAGCTAGCTTTCCACGGATCTGGAAACGACGAACTCCACGAAGTGGAGCTACTTTTAGGTAGACATGATCACCAACTTCGAAGCTGAGTTCACGCCGACGATTATCAGCGTAACTCTTTTGACGAGATTGGGCTTCTTTCAATCAGCTTCTGATTACATCTACTTGCTCTTGGGCTTCTTGGATAAGATCTAGGCTGAAAAATTTTCTTTCGCCAACCTCAGACCAGAAAAGAGGAGTTCTGCATTTTCTCCCATATAATGCTTCAAATGGTGACATTTGAAGACTAGCTTGGAAGCTGTTGTTATAGGAGAATTCAGCGAATGCAAGACTCTTCTCCCAATTAGTGCTAGATGAAAGCACACATGCTCTAAGCATGTATTCTAGGATTTGATTTACTCTTTTAGTTTGCCCATCTGTCTAAGGATGATAAGCTGTACTGAAGTTTAACCTTGTTCCTAACAGACTGTGCAAACTTTTCCAAAAATGAGATGTGAATTGTGATCCACGATCTGATACAATTGTTTTTGGGACTCCGTGCAACCGCACAGTGTTACTGATATCCAGCTCAGCAAGCTTATCTCCTGAATATGTAGTCCTGACTGGAATAAAATGTGCTACCTTTGTTAACCGGTCAACAATCACCTAGATAGAATCATTTCCTTTTTGGGTTCTAGGAAGACCGGTAATGAAATCCATACTAATATCTTCCCATTTTCATTCAAGAATTTGTAGGGGCTGAAGGAGACCAGCAGGACATTGATGCTCAGCTTTAACTCACTGACATACATCACACTCGGCAACATAGGCAGCAATTTTCATTTTCATGCTGGGCCACCAATATTCCTGTTTTAGGTCTCGATACATTTTTGTGCTCCCATGGTGAATAGAAAGAGGAGATTCATGAGCTTCCTTCAAAATCAGCCTCTTGAGTTCAGAATCATGTGGGATATATACACGATTTCCTCGCATAATTACTTCATCCAAGTTTTCAGAGAATTCAGATTCAACACCTTCTCTTAACTATTTTCTAATTTTGGCAATGGCTTCATCCTTGAGTTGAGCGGCTTCTATATGAACTCTGAGAGTTGGTTGCAATTCAAGAGCAGCAACATAGCCTTCCTCAACTAAACCCAAATTGAGTTTCTGGAATTCTTTTTGCAACTCGAACTGGTCGGAGGCGAAAAGACAATGGAGCTTTCGACTAAGAGCATCGGCTACAACATTAGCCTTACCAGGATGGTAATGAATGACAAAGTTATAGTCTTTGATTAACTCCAGCCATCTCATTTGCCTGAGATTTAATTCTGGTTGTGTGAAGAAATATTTCAGACTTTTGTGATCTATATAGACCTCACAACGATTGCCAATAAGATAATGTCTCCAAATCTTCAGAGCGTGAACAACGACTGCTAACTCCAAATCATGGGTAGGATAATTTTGCTCATGCGACTGAAGTTGACGTGAAGCATATGCGATAACCTTCCCTTCTTGCATCAAAACACATCCAAGGACGTGTCGTGATGCGTCGCAATATACCTCAAAGCTCTTATGAATATCAGGTATAACAAGAATTGGAGTTGTGGTTAACCTTTTCTTAAGCTCTTGGAAACTTGCTTCACATTCTGGAGTCCACTCAAACTTCTTTTCCTTTTTCAGCAGTTGAATCATGGGTCGAGCAATTTTGGAGAAGTTTTCGATAAAGCGACGATAGTATCCCGCTAAACCAAGAAATTCCACCTTCAGAAAGAATATGCCCAAGAAATGCGACTTCCTTTAACCAGAATTCACACTTCTCGAATTTGGCATAGAGTTTATGCTCACGGAGCTTTCCAAGCACTATATGCAAGTGCTGCACATGGTCTTCTTCAGTTTTGGAATAGATGAGGATGTCATCAATTAATACCACTATGAACTTATCAAAATACTCCATAAAGACCTTATTCATAAGGCACATGAAACTGGCAGGAGCATTTGTAAGTCCGAATGACATTACGATGTATTCATATAATCTGTAATGAGTGGTAAAAGCAGTTCTTGGAATATCCTCGGGTTTCATTTTCAATTGATAATACCCATGTCTCAGATCAATCTTTGAAAATACCTGAGCACCATTCAATTTGTCAAAAAGATCATCAATACGAGGAAGTGGATACTTGTTCTTGATAGTGACTTCATTTAAAGCACGATAATCTATGCACATGTGTAGACCACCGTCCTTCTTAGGAACAAATAACACAGGACTGCCCCATGGAGATAACTAGGACGAATAAATCGTTTATTCAATTGATCATTGAGTTGTTTCTTCAATTCAGCCAACTCATCTGGAGGAAAGCGATAAGGTAGCTTAGAGATAGGTGTTGTTCCAGGAACAAGATTAATAACAAATTCCATGTCCCGGTCTGGAGGCATTCCTGGTGGTTCATCTGGAAACACATCAGAATACTCACATACCACTGGTATTTGACTCAATTCTGTGACCAAAGCAGAACATGATAAAGGTTGTTGAGTTGGAGTGTTACTGATGGAAGAAAACTGCACTTGAATCCCACTTGGACTAAGAAGGAATATAGACTGGTTAGCACAATCTATACAACCTTTATGCTTGGATAACCAATCCATACCGAGGATCACATCTAATCCTGAGGTCTCAATAACAATGAGATCAGCATGAAAAGATACTCCATTAATTTCAATGCATACATCAGAACAGAGTTTCGAGGTTTTCATAGTTGCTCCAGGAGAATAGATTATCATTTTTGTGGGAAGCAGATCAGCTTGAAGTTCATGTTGGTTGATAAATTTCTTCAATATGAAAGAATGTGATGCACCGGAATCAAATAATACCAACATAGGTACGGAGTGAACAAGGAATGTACCTAGTACCACATCAGGTGCATCATGAGCTTCTTCTTCTGTCACATGGTGCAGACGGCCATGATTAATACCTTGTTTTGAAGTAGAAGGTGGCTTAGAGACCTGCGATTTTCCAATCACTCGATATCTATTTGAGGATTGCTGCTGAGAACAAGGTTGTTCAGAATTCTTCTTGGGACAAGCATAGGTTGCCTAGTACTGAGTGCCAAAGGATGATCTTACTTGTTGTGGTGGACAAACTGAGAGCTGTTGAGGGCGAGAAGCTTGCTTTGAGGGATGATCATTTACTGATTGTCATGCTATCCATTTGTGCTTTCGGTTTTCTATTACTGCTCTCATGTCGTACTCCACCCGGATAGCCTTATCAACTAAGGATTGGAAATCATGAATATCATGGGCGACTAGCTTCCATTTGATTTCTTCATTCAATTGTTCTCTAAAATGCTCAATTATTCGAGCATCATCTAATACCTCTGAAATAGCATAGCGAGATAAATGATTGAAGCGGCGTAGATACTCCATCACTGATAAGTTTTCTTGCTTCAATTCCATAAATTCTCGCTTCTTCATTTCAATGATGCTTGCAGGAATGTGAGTCCTACGAAATGCTTCTTTAAATGTTGCCCAAGATATAATTTGACCTTCAGGGAGCATTGCCTGATGGTTTTCCCACCAGATTGCTACAGCTCCTTGTAGCTGATAAGAAGCATAGAGAACCTTCTCATGGTCACTGCACTGCGCAATGGCCAGCTTGCTCTCGATGGAATGGAGCCAATCTGTAACATCTCGAAGAATTCAAAAATATGAAAAATAAAAAGGTCGAAACTTAAAAATGGAATTGAATAAATATTTCAATTGGAATCAAGATTTTGACTTTAAACAATATCTTTTCCTCTTTTCTTGCATTCTAGTCTTAAGAAAAGAAAGATTTCATTTATTGAAACTATTTCTTCAAAAATAAACAAAATATAAAAATGAATTTATGTTGTGACCTTTAATTTCCTAAGTTTCCAGAATTATTGGTTCTTCTTGAGTGTTGCATTAAAAGAAAAGTCAATCTATTGAAAATGGTAAAAGTAAAAAGATAAAAACATAATGGCAATAAAAATCTTCAAAAATAATAATAAAATATTATAAACCATCATAGCCCTTGGTATGCTGTCAAAGGTAATCTGAAGGCATTAAAATAAAGAAAAGATATTGTAATCATGAGAAGATAATCAAAATCTGAACCTACAAGATTTCTTCAGAAGCTATCTGAACTTAACTTGGGTTAAAATTTTAACCATGCCGACATCTTAATCTTGGCCATGCCTGGTAAAATTATCAAGAATTAAATCCTAAATTTAGTATTTTTAGATATTCAAAAACAGTCAATCAGAAAAGCTAAAAATTGCAATATCAGAATTATTAAAATTAAAATATAAAATATAAAAATCTGAAAATTTATATCAGGTAAATAATTCCATTTCAGATCTTCATAAAAAGTTTTATAAAATAATAATCAGATAATGAACCCCAATTCAATAAAAATCAGATTCAGCAGAAAATGAAAATCATGCATTGTCAGATTTTTATAAATATTTTTATCAATAGTTTTTAGATAAAAATTTTACTAGACCTTTATCTCTTACTTGCCAACCTATGGAAAATGTTTCGAAAAATCCTGAATCGTTTTGACAGCCTGATTCAATGAATCATCCCGTTCTGACCAGAATCTGCAGCTGAGTTGTCCTCTTACCTTTCGCTGACAAGTGGGCCCGCCAATCCCAGCTGGTCCCTTGCCGACTTCTTCTGCCAGCTGTGACCCACTCGTCAGCCACTTTCTTATCTCTTCCCGTTTCTTCTTCATTTCTCCTCTGCCTTCTCTCGCGCAGACGCAGCAAAGCCAGCACTGCCTTCAACTCTTTTGTCTCCATCTCGCCGCAATTCGCAGCCCAAGGCGCCGACCTACTATTCCTGTCTCCCCACTGCTACCACTGCCGACTCGCCTGTACCTTGTGCCGAAGAAATCCCGAAGCCGCAACTCGATTCACCGCCCCTCTTGCTCTCCGCGTTCAAACTCTGGCTCAACCGACTTCATTGTCTATTTAAGCATCACAAAGTCTCGGCTGGCACCTCATACTTCTCCTGCTTGCCCCACAGCCAGAACACCACTCGATTTCTTTTCGTCCCTTCCGACTCCGGTGAAACCAGCGCAAAGAGGGAAAGTCCCCAATAGCCAAATCCAGTGAATCGTACACCAATTTTCATGGCCATCACCTCCTACTAGACACCTAGAACTCGTTCATACCCCTCTTGGAGCACCTCTTCTCCGGCCAGCCGCTCCATCGTGCATCTTCTTTCGCAATCACCAGCGCACGGTGGTAGAGTCTTCCGACCAACCTCCGACCAAGGTAAATGCTAAAATGGATTCTCCATTGTTCCCTGTTGCTAAGACTCTTACCTATTCGAGCCAAAACTTACTTTTTCTTATCCTCCGGTGAGCTCCTGCCATTGCTGCCGCTAGCTCACGGTGGTGCGCCAACTCCGGCCACCTCCGGTTGAACCAGTTCCACCCCTGAATGCTCACGAACTCCCTGGTGCTAACGGTGCTACCGATTCGTCGGCTTCGGTACTCCTTCACCGCCGGCGAGCCTCGGTTGTGCCTCCTCAGCCTTGTGACGTTGACAGGCGGGCCACCCTTGTCATCCGCTTGCATCGCCTGAGCCACTGCCTTGCGGATCCCGCACGTCAGCCGCACATCGCGCGAGCATCTCACTGCGCCTGGGCCTAGCTCGTCAGTACCTCAATCCAGCCGATTCCGAAAGAGGAAAGCGCATTTCCATGGCGAAAGCGTACTTGCCGTTTTTGGTATATTTCCAATTTTCAGCATTTTACTAAACCTAGCACATTCAATTGCTTATATCTTTTGCATTTCAGATCCAAATGAAATGAAGTAAATTTATAAATTCATGATAAATCATGTAGATCCATAATATACAAAAATATTTTGAAAATGAACTCTGTTTAAATTTTAAACTTAATTTAAAGAAATGGGTCTAAAATATGCTCTATATAGAATTTTTGTAAATTTACTTCAATTTGAATGAAATCAATTTTGTTAAAAACCTCAAATCCTCAGGAACCCAAATATGCAAAATTATTTAGATTATTGACTTGATTTACATCATTTTCTAAAGAAAGTTGTTTCCAATGCATTGAATATTCAAATATGAATATCATTTGCAAAAATAATTCAGATCATGTCAAACCAGTTTTTATGTGTTTAAAAATAATTAATCTACCTATATATGCAAAAACATTCATAATTGAATTTAGTTTGAATTAAATTTGAAAATAGATTATTTTCCAACACATAGAAGTTAAAGTAAATATAACTTAAAAACATACAAGTTCAAATAATGGTAAAATGATTCCTAGATCTTTAATAAAAACCATAATACCCCTGTTATGCAAGAATACCACATGTTTGTGCATATTTGAACTAAGTACATATTAAATCTTAATGTTTACTTATATGAAAAACATCTCGGATAAAAGAAAAATACTGTGAAACCAACTTTAAAACACTCTTAATGATATCTCATGCTAATGCCAGAAAAATGACTAACTAATCATGTAAGGGTCAGTCGCAAACGAAGAAGTAAAATTGAATCTTTATCGTGTA
Organism: Otatea glauca; assembly: GCA_036346275.1. Taxonomy (NCBI): domain Eukaryota; kingdom Viridiplantae; phylum Streptophyta; class Magnoliopsida; order Poales; family Poaceae; genus Otatea; species Otatea glauca. Next base: position 18,891,767 of record CM070712.1, on the reverse strand, counting down.
AACTATAAAACTAATTAAGCAGTTTCAGTAGTCTGTAAAACATCTCGTCTTAATGCAAATTTTATGAAAGATCAGTTTAGAAATAATATTTACGGTATGTATTACCACAATCTAGAAAAATATTTTATTACTACTTGCTTTGCATCTGAATCCGGCTACTCCAATACCCTTAAAAAGAATATGATCGTCGTAACCCTTAATATCATATAAACTTTTTCAGCAATGAATATGACATCTCATCTAAACACTAAAATGTATGAAATTAGCTTAGAAATGTTCTTCAAAGTATAGACTATAATATTCTGAAGAAATAATCTTATTTCATCATGTTTTGCATATAAATCCTAATAGCCAAATAACCTTAAGTATTATGTTTTATGGACTCAATTATATGAATAAGCAAACTTTGAAATAATAAACAAATATGTAATTTATATCACCAGAACCTTCTTAAAACCATAAATAAATCCAATAACTTAGTTCAATCGATCTAACAAATTCAAAGTTACTTCTTATGCAAAATCACTTAAAGAATTAAGTGCTATTCGCATAACCCTTTAATTTGTGTTTTAATTCTATTAATCCAAATAATTTTGGCATCTATAATTCGAAGTTATAAATACAAAAATTCATAATTTTAGCCCATTGAATTCGTAAATCAAGAATAGATAATCTATAAAAGAAATCATACTCTGTTATCATAAAAACCTTAACTTTTGAATACTTATCTAAAAAACAATATGTGGAATCATGCAACCTAAACCCTAAAACATTCCTGTTTTCTGCAGTGAATCTTTTTTTTATTTTTTGTCTGTTTTCTTTTTGCCCTTATTAAAGTTGAATATTTGCTATACTTTCGATTGAACGACGTGTAGAGTCCGACGTCACATTTCCGCATTGCCTCCACACCGTGGCTTCGCCGTCGTAAGCAATAAATAAGCAAGGCAAGCACCCCCCCTTGATCATATTGATCCCAGTTTTATAAATGTTTTCATTAAATGTTTTACTGCATACTTTATTTCATTAAAGTCTGCTATATTACGGGTAATGGTAGTTGTACCAGTAGTCTTATAGAACCTCCTTGATAAGTAGGAAATTGTGAACCTTGATATACCTAGAATGATGTAGGCAATATGTGATATCAATTTGGGTTACTCACATCTAGTGTCATGCTTAGCCATGCTTAAAGGAACATAAAAGCTTGACATGATTAAAAATGATGGATATGACATTTAATGGGTATGACCTTTCTTATGGTTGGTATTTTGGTTGGAAAATGAAAATAAAACTATGGTTTAGATGCGGGCAATTATTGGCAATAGCCGGGAGTGCATATCTTTGCACGTAGTGTAGGGGGAGTCTATTGCCCGTGTCGGATTAAGGACTGAACTATGGGTTGTTTTCAGGCCAAGAATTACCGTACAACCACAAGTGCTGGTATGGGATAGCCTTAAACCAATTAAGTTATCTAGTTTAACTTTGAACATTGGAAGGCAGGAGCAGTACGAGCTGTTTCTTAATGAATTGCTCGACGGGACATCCACACCGAGGTGATCATGGATCAAACGTTTACCGATACACCGGTGTACGCCGTACTCTGGGGAAGTTCCATCAATTCTATGCTCTGAGTTCTTCTTCCATAGTATGGGTTTAACGTCCCGGAGCTGGTGCAAAGTTAACCTAGGTAATGTAAAGGTTTCCGTCATAAACATTCTGGCCACTACGCCAAAGGTGCGTGAACTATGCGGCAAAAGGAAAAGGTCATGACTTGTGGGTAAAGATGTACACCTCTGCGGAGTGTAAAACTAATCGATTAGCCGCACTCGCGTTATGGGAACTTGTAAAGTCATCACATAGTTAGCTGATTTTATTTTCATAAACCGATTCTACTGCAGGTCGGTAATTCCTACCGTGTGTCGTGGGAATGGTTTGTGGATATGGTCGATACCTGTGTTTGTGATTTCACTTACTCGTACTTTACATACTGTTATTTCTGTATTAAATTGCTTTTATTTAAATCCCATTTTACAATCTACTATTCTGTATTTACATTTCAAACTAGCTTTCTGCAAATTAACCTTAATAGCCTTCCATTGAAATGACTTGCATATATCATAGGTATTGCAAAAGTCTTGCGGAGTACGAAAGTACTCACCCTTGCTTAATTGTTGTTTTTAGGTGAAGAATAAGATTAGCTCGATGAAACATAATTGTCGCAGGATTCGAAATGTTAACGATGAAGTTTTTCTAGGGATTATGCCTTGTCAGTTGCCTAAGGGTTGGATGGGCACACTACAAGAAACTTAATCCTTTCCGCTGCATTTCACTCTAAATTGTAAGAGCTTATTGTATAAAATTACCATTATCATTTGTAATAAAGACTATGGATGTGATATCAATTGTTGTAAATTTGCGTGCTAGCCACTAATCATAGGACTAGTACTGTATGCACATGAGATTTCTATTTTTGCATTTATGTGAAAATGGGGGTCATTACACAATCATCAGCGTCGAGAGGTTCTGCTGATGAGGAGAAAGTCGTGGGTTGAGTTTTTAGAAACTCTCCCAACTTAGAATAATGCGGCGCACCGCCATTTCCATCCCCAGCTTCGCTAAGGTGGGCAGTATTTTGCACCACTTGCTGGAGTAGGAGTGTATCAACCTGATGCCCTTGATCAATCATTGCCAGGACTTGAGCCACAGTTGGGGGTTCAAGCGATTGTTCTTTTGGGGTAGCTTCACTTGGATTCCAAGGAGGATGTGGAGGTGATTCATGACGAACATTACGTCGAGATGCTCTGGTAGCTGGATGTTGCAGACTTGGTGGGACTGGAGTTGGAATGTTGCCCCTTTCAGGTCGGGGACTTTGAGCGGCCTCATACTCCAACAATTGTCTTATGGACCTTGTTTTAGGCATCCTAAAGTCAAGAGGAGAAAGATATTTAAGTGAGATTCAGTTAGGTTGCTAGGCAACGTTTCATTCTTTAAAATCTTTTTAATTAAATTTTCTTATTGATGAAGGGTTGTCACGTCGTGAAGTATGTAACCTAGTGTCAAGTATTCACGAGTGCATCCTGGAAAGCAATACAGAAAGTTTTCAAGCAAAGCATACAGAACAACCATGGACTAATACACAGGGGTTCTAAATAGCTTAGCCTATGATGCTCTTATTCGACCTATCAACACAAGTCTTGACAAGTGGAATTCCTACTCCTTAAGATTGTTGACGTAGAACGAAGTCCCCATTAGTTAAGGATTGTTTTAAGGAAAGAGGAGTTTGTTTACAAAACAAAATGAATGTAGGAGTAAGGGGAGAATCTTAAGAAATAGGGAAGAATAGCAAAATCTATGTTTTGCAAATATAGTAACTTTTGGAAATAAGATTTTGAATTTATTTATTATAGCACTAACGACCATTCTATCTAGGGTTTATCCTACGGTTAGTACAACTCTGATACCAACTGAAACGAGCCCCATTTTTACATAAATGCAAAAAATGGAAATCTAATGTGCATTTCGTACTAGTCCCAAGATCAGTAGCTAGTACGCACATACACAACAATTGGAATCACAACCATACCTCACATTATTAAAGCAACTACAATTATACAAAGAAAAATCTAATAAATCAGAGATTATAGCAGCAAATGGAGCAAAGTCTTGTAGTGTGCCCATCTGACCCGCAGACAACTGACAAGGCATAAATCCAAGAAAGAGCATGTAGAAGAAGATCCCGCAACCTGCGACGAAAAGAACCTTTGAACCTTACTAACTTACCACCTAAAAACAACATATAAGCAAGGGTGAGTACTTTCGTACTCAGCAAGACATAAGGTAGTATTTGCAAATGCAATAATTGCAAGCCAAGCCAAAGGGGGCTACTACAGTTAATTTGCATAAAGTGAAATTGAATTGTAAAACAAGTTATCATTTGTAAACGGAATTTATAAGAGAAAGTTTGATTGATAAGAAATAAATACAGCATAAGCAGTACTCACAGCCCTTCGTGAGCAACGAATAACCCAATCATGAGATCCAACAATGTCGGCCCTTTGACATAAAGCACCAATTGCTAAAACAAGTTTCAAACCAAACCCATTTTAGCAAATACCAAAGTCTAACATTGAAATGACTTCACCAAGTGCCCTTGACCGCGGGCGCGGCTAATCGACTAGATTTTCACTTTGCAGAGGTGTACAGCTTTACCCATAAGACATGACTTACTCTTTGTGCAGATCATTAGCACACTTCCTTTGGTGTGCCGCAGAGAGTCATGACATAATCGTTACATTACCCAGACTTAACTTTGCACAAGCACCGGGACGTTAAACCCATACTATGATAGAAGAACTCAGAGCATAGAAATGTTGGAACTTCCCAAGTATGGCGTACACCGTTGTATTAGCAAGCGTTGTTCCCAACACCTCGGTGTGGGCACCCCATCGAGCAAACCTCGAAAGGAGAGCCCGTACTACTTCGGCCTTCAAATGTGCAAAGTTAAATCTACGTAACTTAATAAGTCAAGGCTGCCCCATCCCAGCACTTGTGGTTGCACAGATTTCTTGAATCAATAGCGTCCCATTGTTCGGTCCTTAAGATGACACGGGCGATACTTCACCCTACACTACAAGCAAACCCATCTGCACATCCGGCTATTGCCAATAATCGCTCACGTCAAAATCATTGTTTTATTTTGGGTTTTTATCTAAAGTACCAAAAATCAATAGTGTCGTATAAAACATTTTTCCATTACTCAAGAGACAATTTTAATCATGATCATCTACCTTGATGATTCTAAAGCATGAAATTGACAGGCTAGATGAACTCAGGAGGTCATAGTGAAGCTCTAAGTCGAAGGAATTGAAGAAACCTTTACCGAGAGCTCAATCCTTGATGTTTTCCCCTTTCTCGCTTTGCTGCGGTAATGGCGGAGGAACGAGAGCTCCTGGCCTTTGAGATCAATTCAAAGAGTGACTAAGGGAAGAGTGGCTCAACTGATAGCTTTGTGTGTTAGGGAGTTAGCTGCATGTTGCTCTTGGGAGACTTGGTCCTGGTGCTTGAGCTCAGTTTGGTGCGACTCGGTGAATTGGCGCGACTTGAGTTCTAAGATCAAGGCGCAAACCGACTCAAAGCGATTACATGAGACAGGCGTGGCAAGAGGATCCGAGGACCGTCGTGGCAATGATTGATCACTCGGGCAGTGGAGTTGGTGCTGAGACCAGGGACGGCGACAACTCGGGAGCGAGCTAGCTGGGCGAGACACTGAAGAAAGGAAGAAAGGAGAGGGAGGGGAGACTGGCGGGTGTGGTCGGGTCCATCGGTCGGTGACTGAGCGAGTTCTCCGCTGCTTCCAGCGAACGGCTGCACTAGAGAAGGTGGGCCCACATGGCAGCGACAGATAACAAAATCAGGTGACGAGGCTGGCCAGGACAGCTAGTACTCGCATTAAAATGCCCATCAATTCAAGTTGAAAAATTGTGAACCTTTTTTACCATGGTCTACTGGGAGTTTTTAGATTCCATTAAAATTTTGGGGCCAAAATATCCTATAGTAAATTTATAACAATTCTGACACTATGCACTGCTCAGAATTTTCATTTCGGGTTTTGATTTATTTAAGGGTGTAAATTATATTATTTATTTTTTAAAACTTTTTATATGAGTTCTATTTATGGTATTTATACTCCCATAAAAACTTGAAATTAAAATATTGTATATTTATTTAACAAAAATTCTGACATGCTGATTTACATATTTTCAAAGCCTCTGATTTTGAATTTTTAAAAGGCCTAGATGACATGATAAATTTCTAACCTTTTTTCCAGTAGTAGATTCTGCTCTAAGGATGTTATGGTAATTTGTATGACTCCAGAAAAGTTCCTAATATTTTCTAGTAATCTTGACTTCTACTGTTTTTAGTCAAAAGTGTTGTCATTCCATTCCATTTATTTACATTTCTATGCACAAAATCTCACTTGGCACCTGGATGATTTACCAGCATAGCTAGGCTTCCATGGTAATTTTTCCAACTTTTTACTTTTACCATTTTACCTTTTTTATTCTCTTTTGTTTGATTTTTCTTCAAAGCCAAAATCCAGGAAATTCCAATAAAAATAAATAATTCCAAGAAAATTCAGAACAATCACACTAAATTTCAAAATATTCATTTTCATTTTTTTTTACATTTCTTGGGATGTTACAGAAACTCCAGGCTTAGATGTAATCTTTGGAATGGATTGGTTATCCAAGAAAATCATTTATATTGGTTGAATTCCTCTCTTCCAAATTATGAAACTCAAAATAACATAAATATAAAATTTTAATAAAATCTATTTAAATCCATGGCATCTCCTGGGTGTCCCCAAAAAGTTTTCAAGGAATGTCAAAGCATTTATCACTGATAAGAAAATAAAAACTGTAATTGCAGACTATGAATAGAGACATTGTCAAAATTGTTTAAAAATATATAAGCATGATCATCCTATGAGATTTTTATGGTGTCATATAAATAATCAATAAAATCGACATAAAAAGTTTCATGAAATATAATCTTAATTGATGCTTCTGGAAAATCCAAAACAGAAAGATTAAATAATCTAACAAAATATTGTTAGGATTTTATAAAAGTACACAAGTTTTATAATCATATGAAAATTGTATGGTAACCATTGTTTATCCTTAGGAACATACAAAAAAGTTTCAAATAAATTGAACCTGATTTGGAACCTCAAAAAAATAAAAATCAGAAAATAAATAATCAAAATAGTGACTTTGTCAGAATTTTACAAAACTGAACATATAAGATCTTGATATGAAATTTTTATGGTAAGATAAAATGTATCTCATATCATACAAAAAATGTTCAAAAATTTTAGAGCAACAATGATAGCTCAATTAAATGCGAGAACCTTATCTGTCCATAAAAGAGAAATCCAGTGACATCTCCTCATCTCACTGCCGAGTGGGACCCATTCCTCACCCTAGCCCACTTGGCAGTGTCATGGCTCAGAACGCCCTGTCCTCTGTTTGGTGAAACACTGCCCAACTCATGCTGTGGCAAGCGAATTCCAGCAAGTTCACTGCCACGGTAGAGAAACGACGCCATTCTCATACGTGAACAGGCTGAGCACCGACCCCACCCATGCCATACCTACTGCCTCGCTGCTCTTGACCCGGTGCCTTGCATCTTCCTCCAGCCAGCGCCGCCATTGCTCCCTCTGTTCACCCAGTCAAACCGCCCGAGCCTTCTCGAGCCACGTCGATCGAGGCCACTGTCGTATAAGATAGTCTTGTGCCATACCCTACCACGGCAGGACCCCTCCATGCCCTACACCACCTTGTCATTGGAAAATCCGCACAACTGAGCCACCGTTCATACCTTCGTCTCACTGCCCAAATTGTGGCGCCGTACCTCCCTTAGCACCCACAATTCCTCTTGAGTCTTCCCTAGCCCCGAACCAAGCACCTTGCACCGTCAACTTCCCCATTGCCGACGAAAACTAGAGAAAAGGGCAAAACCCAATTACAGCTTCTCAATGAGATTTTCTCCGATTCCTTGGGCAAAACCCAATTACACAGGTTACGGGGAGTAGAGTCATGAATTTTTTTAAGGTTTTACCTTGTCAGTTGGATGTGGTATTTTGGGTAAAAGCATACTACAAGACTTTGGACTTCCGCTACAGTTTATTTTTTGTTTGTAAGACATTTGTATAATTAATCTTTTATTATAATATGTAATATAAATATGCATACAGTACTAGTCCTATGATCAGTGGCTAGTAAGCACATTTTCAACATTGGTAGCACATCTATACACAATATTATACATACGATAATGGTAGTTAATCATACAATAAAGTCTTACAAGACGGAATATATTGCAACGGAAATTCAAAAGCCTTATGTTATCCCATACAACCCTCAGGCAACTGACAAGGTATATAAACCCTAGAAAAACTCATCAATATATTCTCCGTAACCTGCATCAAAGTATTCATCTTCTGAGAATTAGCTTTCTTCATTCTCTGAACCAACAAATTAAGCAAGGTTGAGTATTTGTGTACTTAGCAAGAATTGTAGTGCATCGCAAATATATAATAGATGCAGGCTATGCCAATGGAAAGGCTATGTAGGTTGTTTTGCATAAAGCGAAGTTGAACAAGAATATTAGTTAGTAATTTGCAAACGGAATTTGTAAGAGCAAGTTTGACTGATATGTAAATAACAAGTAATCATAACATAATTGTAATAACTCACAGTCCTCCATGATTGTGAGAATCGAATCACTACTACAGGAATGTACATCGCAATCGGTTCTTTTTCACCATCACAATCGGTTCTGGTGGTGACACAAAGTCATTAGACAGTGATGAGGATGCGCTGTCATAGTCGGTTTTGGCCCGATTGTGATATAGGAATCATCACAATCGATTCTTTCTCAGAACCGATTGTAATGAGGCCATCATCACAATCGGTTCTGAGAAGGAACCGATTGTGATGAGGGGATGTGCTATTTCTCAATTTTGCATCCTCCCAAAAATAGCATATATTAATAGTATGCACATATATATCACATTCATACAGCACAGATTACACACATTATGCACATATCACATTCACAGAACGCAAACACTTTATTACAACACACAGATCACATTCATTCATAATATAGAAGACAAACATACTTAATAGTCAGTACACATATCGCATTCACATATATAATATCGTTTACATATGGACTAGTAGGAGCCTTCAGGATCTCTAAACCTACCGCCCTCCGATATAACTTCTACCTAGTACCAATGGCATAATTGGTCTCATAGTTTATTGAGCTCTTTGCTTTGTAAGCTCTAGAGGGGAATATCAATCTTTTTCAAAATAGAAATGAGTGCAATAATTTAAGTTTTAAAATTTGTAGGTAAAAGGATAAGTGTATTATTATGCATGTACATATACCTTAGGGAAAAGGTATGCGCCAACGACCACGGCCAGCATATGATGCATGACGTACAAGCCGCATAGTCGTCGCTGCCCTGTTGATGACACTGTGAGGAAGAAAATGAAATTAAGAGACGAAGAATAGATGTCAAAAAAATTAATCATATATATACTAGGCACTTGTACCTTAAAGTGCTTCCACTCTAGCTTGTCGCCCTATTTGTCATCGTGTTGCCCTCCTTCAGCGACGTAGGACGAGAAACTCCTACATACATTGGAGAGATGCCATTGAGTCAAAAAAATGAACATAGTTAAATACAAAAAGTGTTAGGTTAGAGTAATGTACATACTTTTCCAAAGCAGGCTTGATCGTGTAGGTCATCGGTCTCTTTCGAGCGAGCTAAAAGTGTAGACTTTGTTTTCACTCAGAGCGAGCACGAGTAGAACCCAATGGTTGCTTATTAAATGGTATGTAGTGCAATAAAATAAGTTCATATACGGTTTAACTGCGTACAACTAATTGAAGGATAAAGTACTGCTTACTCCTCGTGGTACGGGAATAGAACGAAGTCCTTCTTCGACTCATCATGCAATGTCCGCTTGATGTAACCGGCAACGAACTCCGATTGAAGCCTAGCCATGGTCACAGACACAAGCACAGGGTCGATAAACCCAACTAGGTGTTGACCCATCACGGCTCACTGCGTCATTGCCCTGCAACTCGTGTTGAATGTTAAAAAACATAATACGAAATCCTATAAAAGTCATACTAATGTTGTATGGTGCGATACTCATAGTGTCCAGGATCGTATAGTAGAAATATTGATGGCTATTAGTTGGTACAAAAGGAACAGATCCTCAAAACTGACTGAGAATGTCCTATGGTCGTCGCGGTGGAAATGTCCCCTTCTATACCTCACATTGAAATTGAAATGGCGCTTGACCTCATTCACTTTGTCAATGTACCATCCATGAAGCATACGAGTCCACTTGCCTAGAGCATTCAATTGGCTGGTAGCCAAAAGGGGCTTTCCATGTACGTAGCCCTTAAAATCTTGAGGGGGCTCTGTGGCTTGTGCCGACTTTTCTTTTTGAGCAAAAGGAGTCTCCGAGGCCAGGATAGCAGGCTTTCCTTGTATTTGAGGGGGCGTTGTGGCCTCTGTCAGCTTTGCCTTCTTTACAAAAGGAGTCTCTGAGGCCTCATGTGGTTCTTTTGCTGTCGTGCTACTCCTTTTGCGTGCCAGCTCTGCACTCTGCGTAGGACTTGTCATGGTGGTGGGAGCTGGAGCAGGAGTAGGCGCAGGATCAGGAACCTTATGAAGCACATGCATATGTAACGTGTTGCAGTACTAGAATGATCGAGAATATGCGGGGGATTTTTACTTTGACTAGTACGACACCCGTTGTGGGCCACTTGATGAACGACATCTGTGCTTTCCCGAGAGTGGTGATATCTTTGTTGAGGGGGAACTCCAGGATATGAGATACGAAGTCTTCATGGACATAGTCGACCTGCACCCTCATGTAGCCCTTCTCCAAAGGCTGACCATGCACCGTGTCAGTCTCCTTGCATGGAAATCTGTCTTCCGTCAAGGTGAGCTGGCACTTGGCAGGTGCCTATAAGAAGTGCGTAACTTGATCAAAAACATTGCAGGTGTTATTCTCGTACCTTTAAGTTAGGAAAAATTAATTGTTACCTTCAGCTGGGGACCGGACTGATCTTTTTTGGAACCGCAGCTGCTGAGGTGGGGCATAGGCTTCTCTACGAGAGGCGAGGCCATCTGACTCTGATTCTAGGAGATCATCGCCATCATCTCGGCCCTTAGGCGGTCCTCACGTGCCAACATCTCCTCCCTCATCTCCTCCTTGATCTCCTCCCTCAGCTGCTCCCTCAGCGTGTCCTTGAGATGCTTCGCACATGCCTCCTATGATCTTGATCTGGCGCTGGCAGCGTCCTCTTGGAAGAAGGTGCTCTTTGTATGCCCCGCTCCTGTGGCAAGGACCCGGCCCTTATGGTCGGGCTTCTCGATCACCGAAGATAGGATGTCCTTCGACCCTTGGCTCGGTAATGTCCCCTGGTCTTTCTGTTGGCTTACCTCCTACTACAAGAAGTGAGTATAAATTAGTTCTTACATACAACGGGAAGGATCAACTGCAATGTACTCTGACTCTTAGAACTGATTGTGATGCATGCATCCACATCACAATCGGTTCTTATGTTAGAACCGATTGTGATGTGCCAAGTGCTACATCAAAATCGCTTGTAACGTGAGAACTGATTGTGATTATTACTAACATCCTCTCCTAAGTCATCTATCACTATCGATTTTTCCTAAAAACTTAAGAACCAGCCTAGATGAAGTGATAGTGATGTACCATTCTGTAGTAGTGAATCAACCTTTGCCAATCCCTGGCATAAAATCTAAAATAGAACTTTCCAACAAATATATTTCCAATTCCATCCATTTTTGAAAATACCAAAACTTCTAACTAGTGTTAGTGCACCAAGTTTCCCATAACCATAGGAATGACTTTTCGAAAAGATTTAAACTCTGCAGAGTTGTACAGCTTTACCCACAAGACATGACCGACTCTTTTTGAAAAGCTATTAGCACACTTCCTTTGGTATGCCGCAGAGAGTCATGACATAACCGTTACATTACATAGACCTAACTTTGCACCAGCCCGGTGACGACAAACCCGTACTATAGCTTAAGAAGATATTTGTACAATCACTGTACGACCAAAGGTTAAACACCATATTGTCCCTCTTCTCCCCATAGTATGGCGTACGCCGTTGTATCGACAGGCGTTACTCCCAACACCTCGGTGAGGGCACCTCTTCGAGTAATCCATCCCAGAAAGCCCGTACTACTATAGCCTTCCAATGTGCAAAATTAAATCTAAGCAACTTAATTGGTTAAGGCCATCCTATACTAGCACTTGTGGTTGTACTGATAAATCTTGGATTATACAACACGTAGTTCGTTCCTTAATCCGGCCCGGGTGATAAATCTCCTATCTACGTGCAAGTCACATGCACATCAGGCTATTGTCAATACTCTCCCATGTCAAATCATAGTTTTATTTTTATTTTTACCAAAATATTAGCAACCTTTAATCATATCCAACCTTTTTAAATTATAAAGAACAGCATGTCTCTTTATCCATTATTCTATTGCTAAAGCATGGCTAAGCAAGAAGATTAAGTAATCGCATATACCCATATTGACATTATTTATTGTCTAATCTTATCTTAGTATCAAGGTTGATAATTCAATATTTATTAAGGAAGTTCCATAAAATAAGGTTATAGCTACCAATACCGTAATATAGCCAATTTACTGAAAATACGTGCATGCATAATAAATTTGGCAAAACAACATAAATTAATTTAAATAATGGGATCAACATGGTCAAAGTGGTACTTGCCTTGCTCAGTGAATACTTGTACTGACTCAGGGTCGAAGTCGACAGTAGTAATGTCGAGAACGTCGATATCTACACGTGATTAGCGTAAGACAGTAACAATAAGAGGCAAAAAGAAGTCAAAAAATACCAAATTCAAAAATAAATCAAAATAGAAGGTTCTGGTGATAAAAAATTTTCTAGGGCTGGTTTCTTATCATTTAAATTTTGTTCATTTATGTTATGAATTCTAAATTTGTATTATAAGAAATTATGTTCCTAATAGGACTTAGTGAAAGTCATGTATAAATGCAACCATTTTTGTAGCATCAAAAGGTCTTGACCTTAGGAGTGTCTTGAAACTGGTATTGCCTGTTTTAGCATTTATTTATGAAAGTTATTCATATTCCAATTTTATGTATATAGGAAATGGAATCCTTTATAAACTTTAATTCAAACCGAGTAAAATATTAAATATTTTTGCAAATGTGAGGTTCTTGTGTTTCAAGTAATTTTTATAAATTTATTTCATTATTTTTGTTGTTTAAATGTTATAATTACTATTGTATGAATTTTTAATGGATTAACAAATAACTTAAAAGGAATTTAATTCAAACTAAGTTCAATTTCAAATTGTTTTCCAAAATGGAATTCTATGATCTTAGTAACATGTAAAAATTAGTTTCATCAAATTTTAAGATAATTTTCACAAATTCTATATAGAGCATATCCTAGGTATTGATTCAAATTTTGAATTTAAATGTCAAACATAGATCAAGTTTTATTTTTTTGCATATTATGATTTTATATGAATTTATAAATTAATTTGACTCAATTTGGAGCTAAATTGCAAAAGTTATTTAATTTGAACCTTGTCGGTTTGAAAATTCTTCAAAACATAGGAAAATACGTCTTCTAAATGGGGAAAGCGCATTTCATCTTTTGAATCGTCTCTAGGATTACACGCCGGCTGATAGCATGGGCCCGCAAGTCAGCGACTGCGTGAGGGCAAGACTTGGGGCGACTGACAAGGCTGACCCACATATCGTCGACGGTGGAGGAGGACCGGAAGCGGCCGACCATCGGTTCGGTGTGGTATAGGGGAGTATCATATGACTAGGACATGGCTTGATTGAGCTCAGGGGTCATTGGAGACAGCTGGCGATGAGCTCGTGCGTAGGCAGTAATGGTGGAACGAAGAAAGGGTACTTCTAGTCGTGCTTAAGCTTTAGATTTCATGGGGGAAAGCATTAGCGGGGTTGGTGGATTCCATTTCATTGCCTACCTCGGTCGGAGGTCGGTCGGAGATCTCTTCCACCATGCGACCAGAGTGGAGGAAGACGGTGTAGCCGCGGCATATCTACGGGCTATCTGGATTTCATGGGGGATTGTTGTAGTAACCCTTTAAGGTAGTCCATACGCAATGAATTGACTTATTACTCACCATAGCGCCGTAATTGGCTTGCAGACTTGAGCTTAGTTTTTGCTGGCAATGGCGATTATGGTGGCACAATGTGGGTGAGGCTCAGGCCATGGAGCTCCAGGGAAGTGTGGGGAGCTACAAGATTGCCTTAGGTGACTTAAATAGGCGGAATGGGTAGTAGGGTGGTATGGCACCGTAATTTTGACAAAAGACAGTGATAAAGTCGGTGGTGTGGGATTTCTGGTGTAGGGCATGGTGACTCGCTATCGCAGGGTATGGGTTATAATTGGCGTATACGGTGGCTTTTAATCGGTTGGCATAGTTTGGGAGATCATTCAGGAGTTTGCAGCTTGACTGAGCACAGGGAGGCGGTGAGGCGGTGCTGACCTGAGAGAGAGCTGTCATTTCTGGGCTAAGGATGGTGATGAAGGCACAAGAACTTGAACTGGTTTCACACGGCGCGGGTGAGTTTGATGCTGCAGCATGCGCAACGCTACCGGTGTGATCCTTACTGTGGCAGCGAATCTGGTGAGGTTTGCTTGCCGTGGTGTAGGTTGGGCAGAGGTGAGGTAGAGCTTGACCGTGAAGGAGACAGGCAGTGAGAGGCTGGTGACAATGTCAAGTGGGCCACATCAAAGGTGGACCCCAAATGGCAGTGAAACTAATGGATGACTCTCGAATTCTCCAATTTGGACAGTACATAGTTTTAGATTTAATTGAGCTGCCCTTCACAGTCAAATATTTTTGAAAATCTTTGTGTATTCTCCCAAGGTAATTCTTATCTTACCATACAAATTTCAAATCATGATCTTATCTATACAATTTTATAAAATCAAAAGCTATTATTGTTTTGACTACAATAAGTTTGAACAGCATGCTGGTAAGACCCTTCATGAGTGTTTTGGTCAGTTCACAAGGATCTTGAGCGATCTCCGTGAAGTTGGTTGCACATACCTTGACTCGGAGAACGCTTGACACTTCTTGACCACACTTGATCTTCGAGTTTAGGAGATGAAGGTGACCATCATCAAGGGCACCATAGACTTATCGACCTTGACTCTTGATAGGCTCTATTCCCGACTCAAGACTCATGAGATCGACGTTGTCTCTCGTAAGACAAAGTCACAGTCGATGGCTTTGGTCACCGATCCCATTTTATCCTCTTTTGAGACTTCAGTTGGTTCTCTCTTTCTGCCCTTTGTGAACTAAGCGATGAACAGCTGAAAATTTTTCCAAAAAGTGAGCATGCTCTTCTAGCTCGCAAATTTCTCATGCCTACAAAAGGTTGAGGGAGAGGAAGAGAAGTGGCATCATCACCTGCTTCGAGTGTGGTGGCCCCAACCACATTCGAGCAAACTGCCCCAAGCTGGGGAAAGCAAGAACGTCTCCGACGGTTCGGGAAAGATCGACTACACCGACAAGAACCGCAATAACAAGAAGCCCCCAGCTTGCGATTCGGTGCGTGAGAAGAAGTACAACAACTTCTCGAAAAATAAGAAGCTCTTCCACTGCGTCCTCGTCGCACTCGATGACATCAACCTCTCCGACACAGAGAACTAAAATGACGAGGGCAAGGATGATCCACAAGAGAAGAACAAAGGCGGCGGCGACTTCACTAGGATGTGCTTCATAGCAGACATCAACGGCATCAACGATTCCGAGCTCTACATCGACTCCGACGAGGTATCATCCTATGACCAGCTCAATGAAGCTTTCTGCAAGCTCGAAAAAATTTATGTTAGAGCTAGAGATAGGTGTATGGAGCTAGAGAAGGAAGAAGGTACCTTGACTCGGGAGTTAGCTTCTCTTAGATCTTCTCCCTCCCAAGTCTCTGATGACTGTTCTCTATCTGATGACTTGCTTGTGGAGCTTGAGAACCTAAGGACTATGCATGATAGTGTGTTGTCTGAGCTAGATAGTCTTAGGTTGAAGAATGCTAGCATTGATTCTGTTGATGCTATTTCTATAGATGCTAGTTTTCTTCATGATCACACTAGTGCATCGTGTGAAAAATGCCCTAAATTGCTTGCTGAAATTGATGCCATGAGCACTCACCTTAGAAAGCTATCTACTAGAAATAATGAACTTGAATTGCATGCTTCTAAGGACTTAGCCAGCTCATGTAAGGGCTATAGGCAACTAAAACTTAACAATGAATCCTTAAATATCAAGTGTTCTGAACTAACTAAGGACTTACTAGTTAAGTCACAAGAAAGTTGCTTGCGATGTGCTGAGATTGAGGGGGACTTGGATGAAATCCAAGTCAAACTTAAGAAAGAAGCTTGAGACCCAGACTCTTAGGATTTGAAATGCCCCTTGCATTTTTTGTGAGGCCCTCAAGGTTGAGACAGCCATGCTGAGGGAGAAAAATGCATGTGATGGTAGTTCTTCCTTATATGGTTCTTCTTCTTCCTCTTCTCTTTGTTCTTCCTATGCCTCTCTCTTCTAGGAGTGTGAGTATCTCATGAGCACTCTTGAGAAGTTTGTAGGAGGCAAGAAGAAGCTCAATCTCATCCTAGACCAGTCTAAGATTAGTCGATTTAATTAAGATCTATGATATGACTACTTGGAGCATGCTAGGGCTCATCCTCCTACCATTGTGTGTGGTTCCAAGAGTGGAGAGATTGTGGTTGCTCCCAGGGTGAGCACTACTGTGTTTAGGTCTGCTGGGGTTGTCCATGGGATTTCTAACCAGAAGGTTGCACCACCTGCTGCTTCTGCCTCTAGCAAGGCGAAGTACTCTTGCACTTTCTGTCAAAAGGATGGTCACCTAGTAGATTTCTGCTTCTGGCGTGCCAAGATCACTAGGCACGAGCGTGTTCGTGCCCTTAGGGGTCTTCAGGGTCATCCCCAGACTCTGAGTGCTCCTAAGGCACACACTACTGCTAGATAGGTTAGAGAGTCGCCTATTTTTGGGCAAAGATTCGTGACTCGGTTTTATGTCGCTCACTGAAGCTTTCGATCCGAGCTGCTCGTGGTCATTCTTTCTGCTGTTCTTTTGATATTCCTCGCGTTTCTCATCGAGGTAGATATCAGCGGCGTGAGGTGTTTCCTAGTAGGAGATTTGGGCAGCCTCACTAGGATGGTCTGGCCTTTGCACGACAGCAGGCCAACCCAGTTTTAGCTCCCATATTTTATGCTAGTGCTGCTTCGGTCTTGTGAGAGTAGAGTATCAGAGAGACTCTAAAGTCTAGTCTTTTGCTCCAATGGCTGGTACTTCGAGACGCTCTATGATTCAGTATTGGGTGCCTAGATCTGCTCTTATTTGTCCTAGTACTGAGTCGTCTCTCACTCTTTTTCGTTGACACGGGTCCATAGGATGGGGAAGGGAAAGGTTTGGATTGTTGACTCCAGTTGTTTTCGTCATATGACTAGAGATTCAAGATGGTTCTCTTCCCTAGTCCGAGCTTTCGGTGATGAGTTGATCATTTTTGGGGATGCTTCATCAGGTAGAGTCATTGCAAAAGGTACCGTCTGCATTAATGATAATTTCTTTCTAAAGGATGTTGCCTTAGTGAGTTAGCTGCAATACAATTTACTTTCTATCTCTCAGCTTATCGATGACTCTTTCGAGGTAAGATTTAAGAGTAGTGCCTGTAGAATCCTTGATTCATCAGGAGAGTTAGTTTGCAGGATTTCTAGATTTGGGAGTCTTTTATGCTGATTTTTCTACTTCTTTGGAGACTCTCTTTGTTGTTTGATTGCTTCAGAGTCCCGTGATCTCTCCTTCTGGCATAGGAGATTAGGTCACATTGGCTTCAACCATTTGACCCGGGTTAGCAACCACAATCTCATTCGTGGTCTGCCTAAACTCAAGATGGTCCAAGACTTAGTTTGCTCTCCTTGTCGACATGGCAAGATGGTTGCTGCTTCTCATCCTCTAGTCACTGTTGTGTGACTGATGCACCAGGACAGCTTTTACATATGAACACTGTTGGTCAAGCTAGAGTGCAGTCAGTGGATGGGAAGTGGTATGTTCTTGTCATTGTCGATGATTTTTTGAGGTATTATTGGGTGTTTTTCATGGCCTCGAAGGCTGAGTCTTTTACCCATTTCAGGGATCTGGTCAGTAGGTTGTCTGTTGAACTTCCTGGTGCCTTATGAGCTATACTCAGTGACAATGGAACGGAGTTCAAGAACTACTACTTTGAGAGTTTCTGTGAGGAGATAGGCTTAGAGCATCAATTTCCTCTCCATACATCCCTCAACAAAATGGCGTAGTGGAAAGGAAGAATAGACCTTGGTCGAAATGGCTAGGACGATGCTAGACTAGTATAGTACTCCTAGTAAGTTTTGGGCTGAGGCTATAGCTACTGCTTGTCATATTTCTAATCGAGTATTCTTGAGAGCACTTTTGCATCGCACTTCTTATGAGTTGAGATATGGGCGAAAGCCCAATGTTTCTCATTTTCGTGTGTTTGGTTACAAATGCTTTGTTTTGAAGTCTGAGAACCTAGATAAGTTTGAGTATCGTTCTTCTGATGGTATTTTTCTAGGTTACACAACTTCTTCTCATAGCTATAGGGTCTGGAGTTGTGATACGAATAGCATCATAGAGACCTGTGAAGTGACCTTTGTTGAGGCTAGAATAGGAGCTAGACTTGACATTTCAGGTTCCTCTTCCCTCTCTGAGACCATCTTTGTAGAAGATGAGGATGATGGAGATGATGGTGTTCCACCTAATCCAGTCTCCTCTACACCTGAGGTGCCTCCTATTTCTATTTCTGCACCTTAGGGAGACCAGCCCTTTCCTTCAGACTCTCCTACAGCAAGTGGCTCTAATCATGCCTCTTCTATTCATGAGGTAGAGGCCACTTCTGCTTCTGAACCTCCCCGCCATATTCAAAGTCGTCATCCACCTGATCAGATCATTGGCGATCTATTTGAGCGAGTCACTCGTTTGAAATCAGGTTTGTCCAGTTTCTACCTTCACTATACCTTTGTTGCCTCTTTTGAGCCAAAAGATGTTTCTCATGCATTATCCGATGAGTCATGGATTAATGCTATGCATGAGGAACTTGAGAACTTCGAGAGGAATAAGGTATGGCTACTTGTCAAGCCTCCATCTGGTCATAATGTCATTGGGACCAAGTGGGTGTTCAAGAACAAGCAGAGTGAGGATGGGGTTGTCATTAGAAACAAGGCTAGGCTAGTTACACAAGGCTTTTCTCAGGTTGAGGTTCTTGACTTTAAGGAGACCTTTGCCCTTGTAGCTAGACTAGATGCTATTTGGATTCTGTTTGCAATGTCGGCATCCAATGGCTTCAAGCTTTATCAAATGGATGTCAAGAGTGCATTACTCAATGGGTAAATTGAGGAAGGGGTATATGTCAGACAGCCTTCAGGATTCGAGAACCCCAAATACCCAAACCACGTCTTCAAGCTTTCCAAAGATTTATATGGACTTAAGCAGGCCCCTAGAGCTTGGTATGAGAGGCTTAAGTCATGTCTTCTTAGTCATGGTTTTAAGATTGGTATAGTATACAAGACTTTGTTCATCAGACACTAGGATTCTCATTTTCTTCTCATCCAGATTTATGTGGACAATATTATCTTTGGTGTCTCTTTGCACTCTCTTGTCTCTCATTTTTCAGATGTGATGAGCATAGCATTCGAGATGAGCACGATGGGCGAGTTAAGCTACTTCCTCGGATTCCAAATCAATTTCTTGCATCAAGGAAGTACACTTGAGACCTCCTGAGGCGCTTCGACATGTCTAACGGGAAGCCGGTGATGACTCCTATGGCCACCACTGCTATCCTTGAGACTAATGAGGATGGTGAGCTTGTTGATCAAAAGGAGTTTCGGAGCATGATAGGCTCCCTCCTGTACCTCACTGCTTCGAGGCTGGACATACACTTTGCTGTGTGTTTGTACGCTCGATTTCTGGCTTCTCCTCATACCTCTCACCGCCAAGCGGTGAAGTGCATCTTCAGGTACCTTCGAGCTACCCTTGATTATGGTATTTGGTACTCTTCTTCTTCTTGTCTGCCCCTTAGAGCCTTTTCCGATGCAGACTTTGCAGGCTATAAGATAGAGAGGAAGAGCAATTTTGGCACTTCTCTTGTTTCTTTGTCTTCTAGGAAGCAGTCCGGAGTTGCACAGTCCATCGCTTAGGCCGAGTATGTCGCTATAGCTAGTTGCTATAGTCAAGTGCTCTGGATGAGATCGACCTTGCGAGACTTTGGGTTAGAGATAGAGAGTTTTCCATTTTTTGTGACAACACTTCTACTATTTGCATTGCTAAGAACCCAGTGCAGCACTCCAGGACAAAGCATATAGATATTAGATATCAATTCCTTAGGGACCACGTGAAGAAGGGTGATATAGTACTTCAGTTTGTGGAGAATGACCTCCAGATTGCCGATATCCTTACCAACCCTTTGGATAGCTCTAGGTTTGTGGCCTTGAGAGGAGAGCTTGGAGTTGTGTGCCCATACGGTATCTCTTGAGGGGGAGCTGGTTCTATATATTTTGTATTATATATGTTTTCTTTCAGCATTTCCTTTTGTTTGCATCTTCTAGGTGTTATTGAGCTTATTTCTAGAGTCCTAAGTTCATTTCACTTAGACTTCTAGCATGCTTTGCATGGACCTCTCATCTTATGCTATAGGTTGCTATCATGCACAATTAGTTGTTCTCTCTTCTCTCTAGGTTGAGTTCCCTCAGTCTTATAAGTCTAGCAGGTGTTGAGCCCCCTGGGTGAACAGGGTCTGTGTGCACTCCTTAGCTTGTGATCTAGAGTCAGCTTCCCTATGTCAGTCATTGGGGAAGATGAGAGCGAGTCTAAGCTATAGTGTTCTCTACTATCTTTTCTATACTCTATAGCCACCCAGTTTGCAGTTTCTCGACTTCTTCTCCTCATTATGTGTTTCTAGTTTCGATTAAGTTTATTTGGATCTTCCTTGAGCTTAATTCTGCTAATAACTTAACTTGAACAAGATTTGTGCTTAAAATTGATTCACTTGTTGAGGGGGAGTTTGAGAATTTGCTTCATGCATTGCATATAGATGTCATTTTATGTTTAATGAGCATTATCTATTATGCAAATGAACTATTATTCATGCTATGCACCATGCTCTTTTATGAAGAAAAATGCTAGCTTAGATATGTCCAAGTTCATTTTGTCTTGCTAAGCTTGTTAAAATTTAAAAATTAAAGCTTTAAATAAAAACTTGATGAAACTTGTTGCTTTTACTTGCTTGTTTCTTCCCTAGGTGCATATACCACTATTTGAAAATTTTGGATTTCTAATAGAGTCCCTATAGCAACTTGGGTGAAATTAGATAGATCCATACTCGAGTCCTTCACTTGCTCATAAATCTATGTGCTAAAATGGAAATAAGAAATTGGCTCTTTTTGCAAATTAATCTCAACACTTTGCATTCACAAGACAGCCTCCCATTGCACTTGAGATGAACTTGGAATGTATCGCGTATGACCAAGACCATCCTCTTAAGAGTTCTTCTTGAGATGGTCGATTATGGCTTGAGTCTATTACATGTGAAAAATGCAAATAAAAAAAACATAAGTGGGTAAAGAATGCAAATAAAGTTATACATTTGCACCCCACTATGTCATTTGAAGTCTTAAAGAAAAAATTTGCATTAAAGATGTTTGAACTCGAAGGACCTTGTATGCACATCTAGTTTTTTCCCAAAGTGTTGAGTAGGTTGAACTCTAGGTTTCCATTTGCTCCATTGTATGGCTTTGTCCCCAGTTTAGAAACTATGCTAAGTGTTGCAATTGTTAAATCATGTAAAAATGACATTGTCTTACTTGTACTTGCTAGCAAACTTGACATTTGCACTTGGACATGTCTTAGTTTAGCATAATCTAAACTTGAGTAGCTTGGTGCCATGCTTTGTATATGTGGTCACTTGGATAATTCTCAAAGGTCATTTAGGATGCATTTCATTCATGCATATTGCAAAAATGGGAGAAAACAATGAAAATGCCATCTTGATGTCTATATTGCCAAAAGGGGGAGAAAACATTGTAAAGGCATCATCAATAGGTAAAAAATGTGATTGCATCTTGATTCTTATGATCATTTGTGAAGTCTTGCTAATTTTTAAGAATCATAAGCATCTTGAGCTTTTTGTGAGTTTTTATTGAAAACTTGCTTTTTCCTTGGCTTTGAATAAAATCCCTCTCGCCAACTTGGTCATGATCTCATTTCCTCTTTTCCTGGACCAAGTTTGGCTTTGCATCCAAATTGCTTCTCCTTTTCAAACTCAAATTCTATGCCTTTCGTGTGTTTATCAATATACTCATCAAGGAGGAGATTGAAAGGCCATATGGAGGTCTATCCATGGTAGTGATGAGTCATTGACTATGTTTAAGCATGAGGTGCTTAAGTTTGAGTTTGTTTTGAGCGTTATTCTAAATTTGAAGTAATTTGAGCTCTGTCTGGAATTTGCGGTACTACCGGCCATGTGAGAGCGGTAGCACCGGGGTGTCGGTACTACCGGCCCAAGGGGCGGTGTGAAATTTCGAAAGAGTGCATTCGCTGAGGTTTTTAGAGCGTGCGGTTTTAGAAATTTCCAAAATTCTAGAAAAATTCGCTGAAATTTCCAAAATTCTAGAAAAATTCAAAAAATATGGAAATTCAAAATAATATTATATTTCAAAATCATTTTCATAGTTTGTTCATTTTGGAAGAAAATATTTTAATATTGCAGTTGTTCTTTTCCTTAAAGTTAAAATTTCATGAAAATGAGAAAAAAAGATAATATTTTAAATTAAAATCTTGATTCAAATAAATTTTTATTCAATTCCATTTTTAAATTTCAAATTTTTATCTTTCCCATTTTTAAATTATCTGAGATGTTACACCATATTATTAATCTTATACTTAAATCTTGTTTGAAGAGGTTAAACCAGTACATTGAACCTTTTCACTCTGCAATATCTTTATTAAATTATTCTAATCAATGAGTAGCAGCATTTAAGAACTATTGTATTGCAATGGACGTATGTCCATGTAAGTTTGGTTCGGATATGTAAGGCCCCCATTTTTTATAGTAATTACCAATAATGGGTACCATATGCATACAGTACTAGTCCCATGATCAGTAGCTAGTACGCACAATTACAAATTGACATCACAGTCATACATATGTTTTATTACACAACGAAAGCAAAGTTACAGAATATTCTTACAATACCAAAAGTAAAAACTGCAGTGGAGACAACTTGTAGTATGCCTTTTTAACCCAATGTCCCCACAGGCAACTGACAAGGTAAAACCCTAGAAAAGTTCATCGTTAAATTCCCCGTATCCTGCATCAACGTAAGAGTCGCCGGGACAGTCTGATTCTTCACCTAAAAATATCAACATAGGCAAGTTGAGTACTTACGTACTCGCAAGACTTTTAGAAATCCTATAATACATGCAGGTCATTTCAATGGAAAGGCTATTATGGTTAATTTGAATAAAGCCAGTTTGAAATGTAAATACAGAATAATAGATTGCAAATAGAATTTTAAGTAAAAGCAATTTTATACGTAGAATGACAGTATGTAAATACGAATAAGTGAAATCACGAACCTGGGTAACATGACCACATCGATGAACCAATTTCTACCAACACCCGGTAGAATCCAGTTTTAGGAAAATAAAAACTGCTAACAATGTCATTACTTTACCAAGTGCCCATTACCACAGGCGCGGCTAATCGATTAGTTTTACCCTCTGCAGAGGTATACAGCTTTTCCCACAAGTCATGACTGACTCTTGGTGCAATCGACATTAGGACACTTCCTTTGGTGTGCCACAGAGAGTCATGATATAACCGTTACATTATTAAACCCTGACTTTGCACCAGCTTGGAGACGATAAGCCCATTCTGTGGTGGAAGAACTCAGAGCATATAAATGATGGAACTCCCCACAGAATGGCGTACACCGCTATATTGGTAAACGTTTATTCCATAATCACCTCATTGTGGACGTCCCTTCGAGCATTCCATTAAGAAACAGCTCGTACTACTTCGGCCTTCCAAGTGCAAAGCCAGTTTTAAATAACTTAATAAGCTAGAGCAGTCCCATACAAGCACTTGTGGTTGTATGATAATTCTTAGCCTGAAAACAACCCATAGTTCGGTCCTTAATCCGACACGGGCAATAATCTCCCCCTACACTACGTGCAACACCAGCACCTTCGGCTATTGCCAATAATTTCCCACATCTAAACCATAATTTTATTTTCATTTTAATCAAAATACCAACCATAGAGAAAGGTCATACCCATTAAATGTCATATCCAATATATTTAATCATATCAAAGTTGTGTTTCTTTAAGCATGGCTAAGCATGATACTAAGTATGAGTAACCCAAATTGCCATCAAGTACTGTCTAGGTTATTCTAGGGTTATCAAGGTTCACAAATCCATACTTATCAAGGAAGTTCTATGAAACTACATGTACAACTACCAATACCCATAAAATAGCAGATTTTAATAAAAGTAACGCTTGCAGTAAAACATTTAATGAAAATATTTATAAAACTGGGATCAATATGATCAAAGGGGGAGCTTGCCTTGTTGATTATCATCGACGTCGAACTACTGGTCGTCGACTATATCAGATTCGTCGGGTTCTACACATCGTTTGGCAAAACATAGCAAATAACAAAATTTAATAGGGCAAAAGAAATCAGATGGAAGGATTCAAATAAAACAATTTCATAATTCAGGAATAGTTGCATGGATTATTTATTCTTATTATATGATTCAAAGGATTTAATTTATTTGGATCATTATTGCATCAATTTACTATATATTTAACAACTCAATTTTTTCTTATAACAAACCCAAAGTATTTTTACATATTCAAGTTCCTGAGATTACAAGGAGTCTAATAAAATTTATTTTACAAAATGTGGTGGTCATTTGCGAAAATTCTATATATGACATATTTATAGCTCTTTCTTTAATTTAAAATTTAAATTTTAAAAAAAGTACACTTTTAAAAATGTTTTTGCATATTTATAGCTCTTTCTTTAATTTTAAATTTAAAAATTTTAAAAAAAGTACACTTTTAAAACGGAAAGTGCGCTTTCGCGAATAAAAGGCGCTTTCCATTTTCGGGTTGCGGCGGGCTGAGGCGCTGACAGACGGGCCCTAGATGGTAGCGGCACTCTGCACGCCTCTCGATCGACGCTACGGGCCCGCATAAAATCGCGGCGATGCGGTGGTCGACAACGGGACCCGCTCGGCAAAGAACGCATACATCGCCACGCAATCGACCGATCGGGCCCGCAAGTCGCTGATGCGACGGCGCTCGCTTGAGGTATCGATAATCTCGCCCACTGGCGAGAGCCATAACAGGGGAGGCTTTGCCGAAGCTCGCCGACGGCGAACTAGCACCTAGGCGGTGGAATGGGTTCCACGGTGAGCTTTAGGAGGTCCGTGCGCACACGTGGGTGGTTACGCGGTGGCCGGAGATGGTCGGGAAGGGAGTTGCCACCGTGCGGGTGCGGCGGAAGGCATGGCCGATCGATGGCGAAACAAGAACAAAGGCTCTCGCTGCTCATTTTCACCACTAACAGCATCTGCAAGACACAATGACTCCAATTTTGGGGCCAGACAAGAAAGCGAAGCATCAAGCGAGGTTCTCACCGTGCGCGGCCACGACGGAAGAAACTGGGTGGTGAGAGAGCTCGTCAGAGAAGATGTGCTCGAATCGAAGGTAGAGAAGTATCCCTAGCGTTGTGAGGGAGCTTCGGCTCGGTTGGTACGAGCTGAGATTGGTTCTGGGGGTGAAATACGGCTTTTCCCCTTTTTTCTGGTTTTGCCGGAGTTGGAGGGGACAGGGCGATTTCAGGCGGAACGACGACTGGGAGAGCAATGTGCAGCGGAATGGATAACCAAGGGTACTTATAGATGACTAAGGCGGACAGCAAATGAGCAATGAGGCGGTTCGGCGGTCAAAGGTGCAGGAGAGATCGGGTCGGTCGGCTGAGCGGGCGCGCGAGAGAGCAGAGAGGAGAGGAAAAGGGGGGAAGAATCGGGAGCGATGGTTGATGTGTGGGGCATCACTGGCAGAGAGAGGTCGGCGAATTGGCTGGCTGCCAAGTCGGGCCCACATGTCAGCGAGAAGAACGGCAGCTCGGATGAAAGCTCTGGACAAACCGCGATTATTCTACCGGTTCAAACCGTCATTTGGACTCAATTATTTTTAAAAAAATTTACCTAATTCAGCAAGGAAAAGATAAGCATCCTGTAAAATTTTCAAGTAAAAAATTTCAGTAGAAATTTTATTAAAATTCTGACAATAGAGCTTTTCCATTTGTGCTGATTCTATTTTATATTTAATTGATGACCGAAATAAGGTTAAGATTTGATAAAAAAAATTATGAAAGTCTAAAATAGTATTATCCCCCTTCTATAACATTTTCAGATTTTTATACTTATTATTTAATTTTTAATAATTCTAACAATGGTATTTTCCACTTTATTTCTTCTCTGTTTTTTAATTTTTAAAATTAAAAATTTAATATTTAATTTTTTATATTTTTACCAGAGGTAGTTACTGTTATGATGTCCGCAAGGTAAAAATTCCAACCCAGGGTAGCTTCTTGAGAATTCTACAAAAATCTATTACCTTCTGCACTGATTTTCCTTTCACATGCTTTTGCTTTGATTTTATTATATTTTAATCATTCCAGGTCTCCAACTGCCATAAGCTGGCTCTTGAGAGCCCTAATATTTTACTAAAATTTTTGCAGATTTTTGTTATCTTGGTGTTTTTATCTTTTTACTTTTACCATTTTACTATATCCTTAATTTACTTTCTTCTATTAGAGAAATGCCAAAAGAATTTACAATAATTCGGGAAAAGCCTGAAAATTACAAGAATAATGCACACAAATATTTTGGATATTATATTTCTTATTTTATTAATTTTGGGCTGTTACAAATCTACCCCCCCCCCTACAAAAATCTCGTCCCCGAGATTTGGCGACGATTAAAAGAAATCAGGGAACTCTTGCCGGAGATGATCTTCTCTTTCCCATGTGGCTTAGTCTTCTGTATGATTACTCCATTGGACCTTCAACATCTTGCTGGTTTTGTTCCTTGTCTGACGTTCTGCTTCTTCCAAAATGCGAATTGGATGCTCCCGATATGATAGATCTGGTTGAAGATCAATGTTTTCCAAATTGGCGAGGTCGGAGGGAACACGAAGACATTTCTTGAGTTGAGATACATGGAAAATGTTATGAACATCGGATAGCTGAGTGGCAGTTCCAGCTTATATGCCATCTCACCCATTTTATCGAGAATCAGATATGGTCCAATGAATCGAGGGGCTAACTTTCCACAAATTTGGAATCGACGAACTCCACACAGTGGAGAGACTTTTAGATAGACATGATTGCCAACTTCAAAACTGAGTTCACGTCGATGATTGTCGGCATAACTCTTTTGACGAGATTGAGCTTCTTTAAGTCGGCTTCTGATCACATCTACTTGCTCTTGAGCTTCTTGAATGAGATCGGGGCCAAAGAATTTTCTTTCCCCAACTTCAGACCAGGAAAGAGGGGTTCTGCATTTCCTTGCATAAAGCGCTTCAAAAGGCGATATTTGAAGGCTGGACTGAAAACTGTTATTATAAGAGAATTCAGCAAATGCTAAACTTTTCTCCCAATTAGAGCCATAGGACAACACACAGGCTCTTAACATGTCTTCCGAAATTTGATCTGTTCTTTCAGTTTGTCCGTCTGTCTGAGGATGATAAGCCGTACTGAAGTTTAGCTTAGTCCCTAGAAGACTGTGCAAACTTTCCCAGAAGCGAGAAGTAAATTGGGAACCTCGATCATAAACAATGGTTTTCAGAACACCATGAAGACGAACAATATTTTCCAGATATAACTCGGCGAGTTTATCTCCAGAATGAGTATTCTTGACCGGTATAAAGTGAGCTACTTTTGTTAAGCGGTCAACGATTACCCATATGGAATCATGTCCCTTCCTGGTTCTTGGCAAACCAGTAATAAAGTCCATGCTAACGTCTTCCCACTTCCACTCAGGGATTTTCAAAGGTTGGAGAAGTCCAACGGGCCGTTGATGCTCGGCTTTGACTCGCTGACATATATCACAGATTGCAACATATGCAACTATATCCCTGTTCAAGCTGGGCCACCAATATTCCCGTTAGAGGTCTTGATACATCTTTGTACTCCCAGGGTGAATTGAGAGGGGAGAATCATGGGATTCTTTGAGGATCAATTTTTTTAATTCAGGATCATTAGGAACATAGATTTGATTCTTGAACATAAGCACTTCATCTGGACTTTTATAAAATTTGGATTCGATTCTTTTCTTCAACTCTCCACGAATTTTGATGATGGCTTCATCTTTGAGCTGAGCAGCTTTAATTTGGGACTTAAGGGTTGGTTGCACCTCTAGTGCGGCCAAATAACCTTTTTCGACGATTCCCAAATTAAGCTTTTGGAATTCTTTTATGAGATCCGATTGATTGGTATGAGATGAAACAGAAAGACAATAAAGTTTTCGACTCAGAGCATCAGCTACGACATTAGCTTTACCAGGATGGTATTGAATACTAAGGTCATAATCTTTTATCAACTCTAGCCATCTTCATTATCTTAGATTTAGATCGGGTTGAGTAAAGAAATATGTTAGACTCTTATGATCTGTGAAGATACTGCATTTGTTACCAATAAGGTAATGACGCCAAATTTTCAGAGCGTGCACGACAGCAGCTAATTCCAGATCATGAGTAGGATAATTGAGTTCATGGGGTCATAACTGACGGGAGGCGTAAGCTACAACTTTTCTTTCTTGCATAATAACACATCCAAGCCCGCTTTGGGATGCATCACAATAGACATCGAAGCTTTTATGGACATCCGGCAACACCAGCATGGGTGCTGTTGTTAATCTTTTCTTTAATTCCTGAAAGCTTCCTTCGCATTCAGGTGTCCATTCAAACTTCTTTTCTTTCTTTAGAAGTTGAGTCAAAGGTCGGGCGATTTTAGAGAAATTTTCGATAAAGCGGCGATAATATCCCGCTAGACCAAGAAAACTTCAAATTTTGGGGACAGATTGAGGGGCTTCCCAATCTAGAATAGCCTTGATTTTACTGGGGTCGACTGAGATACCACCCTTGGAAAGAACATGTCCAAGGAAAGCAACTTCTTTCAACTCAAATTCACATTTTTCGAATTTGGCGAAAAGCTTATGATCTCGAAGCTTCTCGAGAACCATACGCAAATGTTGCGCATGCTCTTCATCGGATTTAGAATAGATAAGAATATCATTGATGAATACCACTACGAACTTATCTAAATACTCCACAAAGACTTTATTCATGAGACACATGAAATTGGCAGGAGCATTCGTAACTCCGAAGGACATTACGGTATATTCATATAACCCGTAACGAGTGGTAAAAGCAGTTTTTGGAATATATTCCGGTCTGATCTTCAATTGATAGTACCCATGTCTTAAATCAATCTTGGAAAAGATTTGAGCACCAGTCAATTGATCGAACAGATCATCGATACTAGGAAGAGGATATTTATTCTTGATTGTGACATCATTTAAGGCACGATAGTCTATGCACATGCGTATACCACCATCCTTTTTAGGCACAAGGAGAACTGGACTACCCCAGGGAGAAGAGCTAGGTCGAATAAATCCTTTTCTTAATTGCTCTTGAATTTGCTTCTTTAATTCTATTAACTCATCCGAGGGCATACGATAAGGACGCTTAGATATAGGCGCTGTTCCACGAACTAGGTTTATAACAAACTCCATGTCTCTATCTGGAGGAAGGCCTAGCAATTCATCTGGGAAAACATCGGGATATTCCTAGACAATAGGGATTTGGCTAAGCTCTTTTGCTATAGCTGAACATAGAGAAGATTGAGGATTTGAGGAATTTTGAATGGAGGAGAAATGAACTGGGACTCCTTCAGGGCTAACCAAAGAGATGGATCGATTGGCACAGTCTATGTATCCTTTGTACTTAAACAACCAATCATTGCCAAGAATTACTTCTAACCCTGAAGTTTCTATGAGGATAAGGTCCACATGAAATATTACTCCATTTATTTCAATGATAACCCTAGGACACAACTTAATTGAGTTCATGATTGATCCAGGAGAATAGATTGTCATTTTTGAGGAAAGAAGATCAATTTCAATGCCCCATTTTGATTAGCAAATTTCTTGGAAATAAATGAGTGCGATGCCCTAGAATCAAACAATACCAAAGTAGGTACTGAGTGCATAGGAAATATACCCAATACCATATCAAGTGCTTCACTAGCTTCTTCTGCGGTCACATGATGTAGACGACCGCTGCTTGCACTTTGATTTGGAGCTGCAGATGGCTTGGGAGCTTGAGAATTTCCACCTCCTTGAGGTTGACCCGGGGGTCACTGAAGAACTCCTTGCGTCGACTGATGGCTCGAAGCTTGTAAGGACCCGAATCCACCGATTCGAACCCACTGTGTTTACCGCATTAGTCCCAGGATCAACGCTAGTGCACACAGCTCAACATCGGTACATATCACATCATACTCAATGATAATAGAATAATACTCCATTTATTGATATAGCTAAGTGTATGATCTTATGACCTACTTACATTATTAAGCAACGCAGGGCAAGACTGGAAATATAAGCTAAGAATTAAGCAGCGGAAAATAGAAAACGTAGATAGCTCATCAGTTCACCACAGGCAACCGACAAGGCTCGGACCCTAATGACTCGTGTCCTCTTGGAACTCCTCCTCCAACACAGGTGTAGATTCTTCGACTGTAGATTATTGTTGTTGGCAAGGGTGAGTACTTAAAGTATCAACAAGTTGTGCATGTAATGCAATTCTATGTAACTATATGTAAGGCTTATTCAATGGATAGGCTATCATGGCTATTTTGCAATAAGCGATTTATGAATAGATACAATAAATAGATTGTAAAGATCAGAAACAAATAACCACTACAAGAATCGGGGAAAAATTAGTGGGTTTTTAAATTCAATGGGCCCAAAAAAACTCACGAAATTATTTATTTAAATTAAATTGGTTTGAATAAAACCCACATTTTTAATTAAATTGTGGGCCAAAATAAAACCCACGAATTTAAATATCTAAATTGTGGGCCAAAATGAAACCCACAATTTAAATATTTAAATTGTGGGCCAAAATTACCCACAATTTAAATATTTAAATTGTGGGCCAATCAATACCCACAATTTAAATATTTAAATTCGTGGCCAAAAATTACCCACGAATTTAAATATTTAAATTGTGGGCCAATCAATACCCACAATTTAAGCCAAAAAAATTTTCCCAACATACCCACACGCCGCCCAAAAAAGCCTCTGCCATGTGATCTTCCGTGAGCCAAAATTTTTCCCATCTGCACGCCTTGCTTGCTCCGCCCCTCCTCATGCTGTCTTTCGTGTTGCCCGCCCCGCCCTCGCGTCGGCCCTTCCCGCCGCTCGCGCCGTCGGCCCGCCCTGCCGCTGCGCTCGCTTGCCCGCCCGCTTTCGACCGCTTGCCCATTCGCGCCCCCGCTCGCGCCGCTGACCGCCCGCCCGCCGCCGCCCGCCGCCCCCGCCGCCCCAGCCCGCCGCGCCTCGCCCGCCGCCCGCTCGCGCCTGCCCCGCCCGCGCCGCCCGCCGCCCACCCCGCCCGCGCCACCCGCCGCCCCCGGCCGCCCGGCCGGCCCGCCGCCGCCGCCGCCCGGACCGCCCGCCTTGCCGCCCGGCCGCCCGCCGCCCGACCACCTTTGCCCGCCGCGCGCTGCCCGGCAAGCCACCCGCCCGTCTTGCGCCCGCCGCCTGCCCCTCGCCCGTGACCTCCCGCCGCCGCCCAACCCGTGACCGCCCGGCCACCCCCCCCCCCGGCCGGCCGCCCGGCCACGCGCCCCGCTGCGCTGCCGCGTGATCCCGCCCGTCTTGCGCCCGCCCGCTGCCACCCGCCCCTCCCCCCTCGCCCGCCGCCCGCCACCGCCGCCCTTTGCTTCGCCGCCGCCCGCCGCCGGCCGGCCGCCCCTGCCGCCGCCCGCCCGCGCCGGCCGCCGCCCTCCCGCGTGCCGCCGCCCGCCCGGCCGCCCGGCGCGTTGCCCCGCCCGCGACGCCGCCCGGCCGCCTCCGCCACGCTACCCCCATGGCCGCCGGCGCCGCCCGGCCATGTGCGCCCTTCTTGCTGCCCCTACGCTGTGCCACCGCCCGCTCGGCCGCGAGGCGCCGCCCGCTTTGCCGGCAATGGCGCCCCCCCGCCACTTTGTCATGCCCACGGCGCGCCACCGCGCCATCGCCGCGCCGCCGCCCGCCAGTGCCGCCTCGCCGTCGCCGGCGCCACCCGCCCTCCCGGACCCTCGCGGCGCCCGCACGGCGTTGGAGAAGGTATATTCGTCTATTTTATATTTGTTTAAAGTTATTTCATCTCATTTTATATTATTTGCATATGATATATATTTTTTATTTTCATTTGCCGTTGTATGTAACGTTAGAGTTTAGGGTTTGTGTCGAGCGAAGAGAGAGCATAGGCGTCACCCGTTAGGAGCAGCGCATCTCACATTTGCTTGTGAGGTGCGCGATTCGGAATATCCAACGTATTTTGGACGGCCGAGAATGTTGGTTGTTGCATAGGGCTGTGGCGTGCGGCGATCGAGCGTGATTTCGCCACATAACCTGTTGTTCTCCGGCGCACCAACGATCAGCGTGCGTTTGGAGAACAATGGGTTATCTTGCCGAATTTCGTTCGGTTCAGAGCGCACGTCACAGGTCGCATGCAATAGCCTCCATTCTTGGGTGGGTTTAGGACAAATCTTTCCTAATAGGTTGTCTTTGTCACCTAAGCCACGGTCGTACGTTGACATTGTTTCATTTGTTTAGCTTTGCTAATGGGTGACGATCGAATGGCGATGTATGACGGATGGAGGAGTGATGGGGGGCACTCAAGGGAATGGGGGCAGATCACGGATGCTTTCTTGAAGCAAGCATTATTGGAGGAGTCGAATATGTGTATTGCCGTGTACCCTCTGCGAGAATAACGGCTACTACTACAGCAAGGATATAGTGCAATATCACATTTGCAAAAGCGGGTTCATGCCTAACTATTTGGTGTGGCACCGTCATGGAGAGGCCGCGAGGCGAGCTATCGAGACGAAGAGATCTTTGGACCATGTGGAGGATCACGACCGGATGGAAGACATCTTTGGATGATCTTGGCGGGGGATCAATTTAACTCGGGGAGGGTCACAAATGAGGAGGTTAAAGAATTCTATAGGCTACTTGGCGCCTCGGACGAGAAGTCGCATGACTTCACCAATGTGACCGTCTCGCGGCGGTTACACGGCTTATGTCGATGAAGTCGAAGTTCAACTTTTCGAACAAATGCTTCAACGCTTTGCTTGAACTAATGAATGATGTCCTTCCGCCTAACCACAAGATGCCAAAGGATTTGTACCAATCGAAAAAGTTGATGGCGGCCTCGGGATGAATTACGGAAGATTGATGTGTGCGAGAATAATTGCATCTTTGCTCGGAAGGATCATGACAACGATACCCATTGTATGCATTGCGGTAAGTGCAGATTCGTTGAGGTGGTAGATGAGGAAGGGTATCGGTGACTACAAAGGTCGCGACTAAACGACTTGGTACATGCCGATCACGGATAGGCTTAAGCGGTGTACATGTCAAAAGAAACAATGAAACATATGCGGTGGCACAAAGAAGGTAAGCGTGAGGACCAAGACCGGATATGATGGTCCATCCGTCGATGGCGAGGCATGGCGGGCATTGGACCGATTCGATCCTGCATTTGCAAGCGACCCTAGGAGTGTCCGTCTTGGTTTGTCCACGGACGGTTTCACACCTTCGGACTGGCGCTAGCCCCTACTCTTGTTGGCGGTCTTCATCATGCCATACAATCTTCCACCCGAGATTTGCTTGAAAGAGGGTTCATATTCCTTGCTCTTGTCATTCCAGTCCTAAGCATCCAGGAAGGATCTCAATGTGTTCATCGGCCCTTAATTGATGAGTTGAAGAAGTTGTGGCGAGGAAAAGGCATACGACAGCGTTGGTGGCGAGAGTTTACCTTACGAGCCGCATACCGTGGTCGGTCCATGATTTGTTGGCATATGGCATTTGGGCGGTGGTGTGTTCATGGTCTTTGTGTTGTCCAATTTGTATGGTGACTGATGCATTGAGCTCACGCATCTAAAAGATCACATTCTTGATTGCCATCGACGCTGCTTCCGTGAGGCACCCTTTAGGAACGACGCCAAAGCATTTCAAAAGGACAGAAAGTTAAAAAGGGCCCCGGCGACTCACGGGAGAGGAGATAGCCGAGTGGCATAGTCGGCTTGTACGATCTACTAAGTGGGTTTCATCGCTATGGAAAGGAGCACAACCGACTCATATTTCTTTTCTTTGGGAGCTGCCTTACGCGAAAGCTTTGATTCTGCCGCATAACATAGATTTAATGCACCAAGAGCGCAATGTGGCAGAAAGCATCATAAGCATGGTGTTTGATGTAACCGACAAAACAAAGGATAACGTGAGTGCTAGGAAAGACATGGGTGATCATTGTGCTAGGCCGTGGCTCGAGGTTAAAGTTGGTTTAAATGGGAATGAGAGCCGGCCACGAGCTCCATACTGTGTGAAGCCAGAAGACCGTAAACAGATTTTGAGGTGGTTGAAAACTCTAAAGTTTCTGACCGCTATGCATCTAACATAAAGCGGTTTGTGAATGTCGGACCGTAAGCTAAGCGGGCTAAAGAGTCATGATTACCATATTATCATGGAAAGACTTGTTCGGTAATGTTTCGTGGCTATTTTGATAATGAGTTGTGGAGGATGTTGGCGAGCTCGATTACTTCTATAGGCGGATATGCGGTAAGGAAATCTCTAAGGCGTTGATGCGGTTAGTTAGAAGGGAATTCCATTGCTTGTATGCAAGTTGGAAAAACTTTCCCACCTGGTTTTATGAATGTGATGCAACACCGCTGGTGCATCTACCTTGGGAAGCGAAGGTTGGAGGTCTGCGCAGATTCGGATGGATGTATAGTCGGAAAGGGAGTTGAAAAAGCTTAGAGCTACAGATGCGCAACAAGGCAAGGGTAGAGGGTGTATCGCGAGGCTTATGCAAGTAAAGAGATCACAAACTTCTCAACAAAGTATTTATGCGCAAGCACAACGTGAACGTCCGTAAGAATCGATGCCGTGCCGCGGAAGAAGAACCGTTGAGCGAACTTAAGCTTTTTCAATGCAAGGGTCAACTTTGTTGGGTCGTACTGCGCACACCATGTTGAGTATGAGGAGGAACATGGCCATGCTTTACATGTTCACTAACATGGTAGAAGTTGAAAAATATTTTGAGTAAGTGACTTTCTGAATTATGTTTTGAACATTTCGATGTAGTGTCCTTTTAACCCGAGAATAAATGGCGCAGAGTATTTGACAAAGAAAATTGGAAGTCACCTCGACAACCCACAACTAAGCAATTGGATAACCTACGTCGTGATGGGTTGAAAGGCGGCCCAAGCTTCGTGCAATGGTTCCACGACATGTAATTTGACTATTTATTCATTTTCTAAAATGAATTGTTGTAATAACTTAATATTAGACTAACGATGATGAATGTTGCTATATAGTGTATGCGTGATGCCTCCGTCCATGAGGATCTCCGGCGGCTCTCACATGGTGATGTGACGGCAAGGAGCTATAGTCATTGTGATGTGAGCGGGTTCCATTTTGAACAGTGAAATTAGAAGCTAGCCGTCCACTTGCGGCCACTTCAAACAGCGGAGTAGTCACAACGTCATCCGATTCGGTGGCGATATATTAGACTACTACGGTGTTGTACAAAACATAATTGAGTATACCTTTGGGGTGGCAAAGATCCAAGGTCGTGTTTTTGATTGCCATTGGTTCGATCCACACAACGGCACACGTGTCAATGACTTTGGGATGGTGGAGGTGAAGCACGATTCGCTTCGGGGCCATATCAATAACATCGTGCTTGCACATCGGGTTGAGCAGTGTACTACGAGCTATCCTCACCGTAGCTTGAAGGCTTGGTGGGTTGTATTTAAAGTTAACCTCAAGTATACCCTCCGGGATGTTTCGTATGTGGCAAGTAACGTAGAGGATGATGTGGGTGATGTATATCAAGAAGAAGCTATAGGATTCTTTCCTTGTCTCCGACGGGCGGGACTCGATCAATTACCTACCGATGCCACGCACGTAATAACGAGATGAACCCGCCCGTCACGGAAACGCCCTCGAAGTCGATAAGGATTGCGTCTTCAAGCACGTCTCAATGAAATCTGAGTCACGAAGCGATTCGAGCCGACGACTTTTGATATGTATATTTTGTAAGATTATTGTTGCCTCGTTCATTTTACAAGTCATTGTTGTCTCCTTCATTTTTACATGTTATAGTTGTCTCATTCTTTTTGCAAGTTATTGAAAATTATTTGTAAACTCAGATACTAACTCTTGTCAAATTTGAGCAGATGAGTATGTTCAGGCATCAGTTGACAAGCTTAAAGGCAAGTTCAATGGTCGTCCTCCGGAAGGTCGAGGAGCAAGGGTTACGATGGTCGACTCTCGGCGTGGCAGCGCCATATTTGTTGGGCGGCGCAGATTAGGCAATGGCGGAGCAGCTCGAGAGGTGCTTCGATGGCGAGCACGAGAACAGCGCGAGAGCGACCACCGGAGGACGAGAGGCGGTAGGGGTTGCGGAGGAGGGCATTTGGGATGTGAGCATGGCGACATGGCGAGGCGACGACGAGGAGGTCGTTGGGGTGGTGGCGATGGGACAACAGATCTGATCTGACGCCGAGGCCGAGGCGTGGCAGATCAGAGTTGGAGGCGACCTTAGAGCCGATTGAAGAGGCGGGTCTTCTTGGTACCATCGGTATATGTGTAGTATTGGATTATCTTTTAATCTCCATATTTACATTGTAATGTCTATGAACTAATTATTTGCATTTCAGGTTTAGAAAACCGTCTCGATTCGTCCGAGATGCAACCCGCCGATAGGAGGTTGATAGAGTACACGGAGCAGTATGATTATATCTTCTCTTTTAGCATTAGCTAGGTGACAACTTATTGTTTTGATGCATCTTTGTCTTGTATTTTGTTGTAGGCCTTTGGAAAGAGCCGGGTTGGACTGGACGGGCCACATTACAAAGGTTAACGCCGTCTTTGGGAGCCCTTGGCGGTACTACTACCCCGCATGGTTGAGTCGGTGGGAAAGATTCGCGACCCTGGCCGGAAGCACTGGGCATTGAAGGAGAGCGTGGAAGGAGGCGAAGACAACCAAACATGTCGGTAGCAGATGTGGGCTGGCTTCGGGTGAGTTTGCGTTATGTATTACTCTATTTGAGTATTGCTTTAAATGTAAGTACAATTTGTGATGTGTGATTATATGCGAGAGGTTCCGCCTTGAGAACGAAGACGATTACAACGCTTTGAAGAAGGCCAAAAGCGTCTTCAACAGTGGCACAAAAGGTTGTCGGAGATTCATTCAAAGAATGCACGCATTCAAGCTGTCATCAATTTTACAAGAGGGTGAAGAAGGTGAACATGAGAAGAGGACCGAGGCGAGGAGGATACACTGATAGAACAAGAGTATCTCGAGCTCGGTCGATTGGATAATGAAGGACATGGAGGCTTGGAGGTGGATGTGCTGTGATGGGGTGGAGGATTTTCAAGAAAAATCAAATAGAAATCGAGGGAACGTAAGAAGTAGATTGGGAAGCACAAATACAGTGCAGACGGACACATTGGCCTAGAGCAACGCATGTTAAATATCGATATTATAATTGTTAGTAAATTTGTCACTATGTTTACAACTTTGCATCGTAGGAGGTGAAAGTGGGAGTACTCCCACTTTTGTGGAAGTTACATCCGGGGCACCAAGGCGAGGATCCACAGAACCGGATGTGTTGTGCGACAGCGGGGCTAGTGAGAGGATGGTAAGTATAAATGACACAATATGTTTTGTGCAAATTTACATCCAGGAGCACCAAAATCTTTGTTTTGTAGGCGTCATATGCGGAACAAATGACACAACGTCATGGGCGGAGGTTGATTGGAGGGCCGCACCGGTCGATGTGGAGCGTTGTACCACGCCGAGGAGGGCCTAAAGCATGGGAGGTTCGTTAATAAAACTGATTTTATTTGTTTCGCTCTACTAAGGAAAAAAATTGCATGGTCACATTTCAAGATATATCGTTTGTAGGTGGGCCATGGGGATGGAGTTGTGGAATGCGATCGTCCTCCACGAGGCTCGGTTTCCTCACGCAGTGCTCGCTCGTCGAGGTCCGCGCGGGAAGCACAAGCGCACGAGGAGGCTCGTGAAGCGCGAGAGGAGGCTCGTCAAGCACGAGAAGAGTCTCGTCAAGCACGAGAGGAAGCTCGCGAAGCCGAGAAGACTCGAGAATACATGAAAATGTATCTGCGGTACAATCTCAACTTTGAACAAAGCGCTCAAGTTTACATTTGTGATTAAAATCTAACAAACAATCTATATCAACAATCTGTCACAATCTCTTGGACCTAACGTGCGGTGTTTAGCCCTCTGTTCATGAGTAAAGATACTTGAGTTCATTACTATTTAATTCACTTAGCTCGTAAAATCACGAATTCTCAAAGCTGGACTATTATGTCATAGGGCTCCCGACCACCTCCCTTCTACATGTTTTCTCCGCACATGCAGCCACCACCACAAGGAGAAGCATCACAGGTGCTCGGCCTCCCGGCGTCCTTCATAAACCCTCTTGGGATCGAGGCACCACCCTAGGAGATGCACCTCGGGTTATATGATATTCTCATGCATTCTTTATTTTGAAAAACTCTATTATGTGTACTTCATATCACAAACTATGATCCACAGAGCTCCCAGCCTCCTCCTCCTTTCTACATGTTCAATCCACAGATCGACCACCTTCTACAGGAGAGGCACCACGGTAAAGACGGATCGGTTCAATTCGTTATGTAAAATTTGATGAATGATTTATATGTGGCATGATGTGCTGTCTATGCCTTACAGGGCTCCCACCTCCAAACCCGTTCTACATGTACCCACCACCTATGCCAAGCCAAGGAATGCCTATGTACTTCAACCCGTGGGCCTGCAGCCACCTCGAGGCGACACCACATGTATGGATGTCGAAAATATTATAAGTTTGCGACACGAGCTAAGTTTGTCAATTCTTGTACAAATTGCCGTTTTGGATGTGTGATTGATTATCTAAGGATCTGCTAGAATGTCTCCTACGGTTTGAGAGATTGGTATATATATTATAATCGCAAATGTTTCTTTGTCTGTTTGAGTGGATGTCCTATTTACTAGAGAGGTCATGCTTAAATTTTGTACATTTCAATGACTTAGTTTTAAGCCGGTTTGAAAGAGTTGAAAGGTTGGTTTCAGTCTTTTAGTAGAGGTAGTAGGTTTGGTGTCTCATTTGTTAATTTTTCGTTAGCTTGAACTTTGTTGTGGAGTTTGATTACTTGGTGAGCTACCTGCCCCATCCCTTCCTTTCTCTTGCTCAAATTTAGAAACATATGCTTCCGTAGGAACTTTAGTTCATTCTTTGAATATGAGATTACATATGCTTCATTGAATATGAGATTACGTGTGCGTGGATGGACATATACTTCGTAGGAAATCTAGTTCATTCTTTTAGTATATATCAATCTTAGTAATCTGTTGCAAAGTGATAATTTTGTTGAAATGCACAACCTGAGTCGATTTTAGGATATTTAGGCAACTCTTTCTTAAACCTTGCACAAATCATCTCAATGTTCATACTTGGAAAGGTTAACTTGTGTGCTTATGAAAGTTCATTCTTGTGCTCATGTAGATAAGTGATGGTTTACCAAATTATGAACCCATATCTTTGTGCTCATGTAGATAACTTTTGATTTGAACCTTATATTGTCTTGACTTCTTGGAATTGAAAAGTTATCTTAAGACAACTTGTTCAATTGTGAACTTATATTTTAAATGCTTCATATGGTATCCTTGTAGAATGTTGTTTGCCCATGTACAATCGATTGTTTATCCTTGTAGAATGCTTTATATTTCTACTTCGTATATTGAACTCTTAAAATGACTACCAAAACGCTTATTGCTTCTTTGAACTATTTTCACTGTTTGTTATCTTTTGAATACTCAGTGATGCAATTGGGGTCTTTGGAAGTTGAATTAAATAATTGTAGTTGTAATCTTGGCCTTATGTTAATACTAGAGAGTATTACTTTGATACTTCATTGAATATGAGATTGATGTTCATATGATTATTGCAAAGCATATCTTGACTAGCTCGATGCGTGTAGTTCTTATATATAATACCTATTCTTGTTTAGCTTGACCTGTCATATTGATATTCTCATATTGTGTCTTGGTTGAATAGTACTATTGATATTCTCATATTGACATTCATGTGAATCAGCATAATGTTACTTGTAGCACAACCTAAGTTAATCTTGAACTTGCAGGTTTCTAGGTCACGCCCTCCAAAGCCGCGTTCTAACGATTTACATCATAGAAGACATCTTCAACAAATACGACGGTGGTGGTAGCGCCACAACTCCAACAACCCCGAGGCATGAATTCCATTGTGAGCTCGATTGGTGTATAACTGTTGTATTTTATAACTTGTTGTGATGGATACGTTGTGATCGACTTATTGTGATGGACTTATTTTAATGGACTATGGATTGTATCTATTGTGGTTGTAATGTGTTGTACGTCATTGCGTAGTTTACAAATTGCCGTTGGATGTGTGATTGGATTATCTAAGGATCTGCTAGAATGTCTCCTACGATTTGAGAGATTGATATATATATATTATAACGCAAATGTTTTTTTGTCTGAGTGGATGTCCTATTTACAAGAGAGGTCATGCGAAATTTTGTACATTCGGAGACTTAGTTTTAAGCGGTTTTGAAGTGTTAAAAGGTTGGTTTGATATTTTAGTCTTGGTAATAGGTTTTGTGTCTCGTTTGTTAATTATTCGTTCGATTCAACTTCATTGTGGAGTTTGTCTTTTGTGTTCTGATTTACGATCGATTTGAACAAAATAGATGATCTTATTTATTCTTAAACTTAGCAATTTTTAGTTTCAATGTTCTTTTGCCTTTTCTTTTCTTCTTTAGTTGTTATATGTATTGAGTGCGATACATATATATATAAAAATACATACATTTGGATATATATACATATATGTATTGAGTGCGATACATATATATATATAAATCATTTGGATATATACACATTTTTTTGTAAAAATGATAAGTTAAATTAGTAATGAAAAAACCCACGAATTTAATCGAAATCGTGTTTGAAAAAACCCGAAAAAACCCACGAATTTATCAGATTAAATTCGTGGGTTTTTTAGCCCACGAATTTAACTGATTAAATTCGTGGGTTTTTTCAGCCCACGAATTTAACTGATTAAATTCGTGGGTTTTTTCAGCCCACGAATTTAACTGATTAAATTCGTGGGTTTTTTAAACCCACGAATTTAACTCGAAAACAATTAAATTCGTGGGCTTAGTAGAAACCCACGAATTTAACTTAAATTCGTGGGTACCCACGAATTTAATTAATTAATTTCGTCGAGTTAAATTCGTGAACTAAATTCGACGGTTTGCTCACGAATTTAAGTTAAATTCGTGGGTTTTAGCTTAAATTCGTGGGTTTTTGGCCCACGAATTTTTCCCTGATTCTTGTAGTGAACAATAAATAGATTCAGCATTTTTGAAGTAAACCAAGTTTCCAATTCTAAGTCAAATTCCATCTTCCACATGGCATTCCGCCATCCCAACCAAGTTGTCCATTTAATTAAGCTAACCCTTAACTGTAATTCCCAAGCGTTGCTCATTACCGTGAGCACGGCTATCCGAATAGTTTCACATTCTGCAGAGGTTATGCACTTTACCCACGCGATACAACCAAACACCACCAAGGCGAGTGATTATAACAAAGCCTTTACAATGCGTTAAGCAACCGGTACCACCCGCTAAGGTTTCAACAACGGTGGGATGGTTACCACATCCAGGGCCCCCCTCTTGCGCCATGTGAATTACTCCATAACTCGGGAACTCACACCAACCACGATAGTACCAAAATTAGGACATTGCAAATTAATCAGCTAGGCTGGCCCACACCAGACATGTGGTTGCATGATTGACTCAGGTCAAAGGCTTGCAAGGTTAAGTCCTTAGAGTGATCAAGGCAAGACTTCCACATACCCTATGCCCATCAGGCCCACCTTGGCATATTCGCCCCTTGTCACTTGCCCCAATCTAAGTGAATATCACCCAAGTTGATTACCAAGCACCACGTGCCATCAACAATTCAACATCGTTGCGTGACATGACTCGCCACAACAACTCAATCTCATCGTGTGATCCCTCATGACACACAAGTTCATAACATCGTTCCATATTCCATTAGTCAAGATTAATTATCAATGATTCAATCACATGTGATGACGTGGCATGGCTAAGCAACTAATACGGTCTAATCATCCTGTGTTGATTATTATTACTAACCAACTATAATGAACCAATCTAGGGTGACAATAGATCATGGCATACAATGACAAGGTAAGGTGTAGATCAAATTGGTATAATAGCTAAGTCCCAATTTAATTTGAAACAATTGTATACTTGAAATAATATGCAATAGGGTAAAACAAATATATCAATTTTATAAACATGGGTTCAACATGATCAAAGCACAACTTGCCTTGGAATAGGTCCTGATCTTGATCCGAGCTTGCTCTTGAGTTCTTTGGATCTTCCTCCAGCGTCGCACAATTCAACGTCTCGCAGCGTCAAGAAGAAAAGTAAATAAATACCAAAACAGAGAGAAAATGAACTCCAAAAATCAATTAAAATTCACCATTAAATATATCTCAATTTTACAAATTTTTCTAAATTTGAATCACTCAAATCCGAGTTAAGATGCAAAAGATATAGCCATTGGAAGTTTTGAATAAATACTGAAATTACAGAAATTAGAAAACAGAATTTAACAGAATTATTTTTAAAATGAAAAACCGATTTATGATGTCAGCGTGACCTCATGATGACGTCATCATCACAGAATTTCCAATCGGATTATTTTCCAATTGAAAAATGCAATTATGACGCAAGCATGACGTCAGCCCTAATCTGGAACCAATCTGACGCTGACACGTGTTGCGGTGCATGAACTCGGTCAACAGCGTCAGATCGGTTCACCGCAGACGCGGTCCACGACGCCTCGGCACCCGTTCTCGACACGCGGCGGTGTCCGATTGGCCCATCCCTGCGGCGGAAAACCCACCGTATAGATCGCATCTAACGGCTACTGATCTCAACTTACGTGGCACGATCCTGATCCTTCGCTGGAGATCCGACGGTCGTTACCTCTCGAGTCTAGCGATGGCGGCACGGCAGCGCTTCTTCGCCGGACTTGGAGACGAAGACCACAGCGACGGCGGAAGGAGGGCTCTCCGGTGACACT
This sequence comes from Otatea glauca, assembly GCA_036346275.1. Taxonomy (NCBI): domain Eukaryota; kingdom Viridiplantae; phylum Streptophyta; class Magnoliopsida; order Poales; family Poaceae; genus Otatea; species Otatea glauca. Next base: position 18,848,479 of record CM070712.1, on the reverse strand, counting down.
TCTACCCCTCACGGATGCGACTCGTCACGGCGAACAAGTTGGCGGCCTCGGCGACGGCGGAGACTCCACGGACGGCGAACTCCAAGTGAAAAACCACGGCGAAGACTTCGGCTTGCTCCGACGAGCTCCTGGGCGCGCTCTATGGCTGCTCTCGCGAAAAGGCTCCGACCAAAAGCTGCGGCGCACACCTGCGAACCTCGGAACGCTACCCCCTCCTCTTATAGCCTAAGCGTTCGAGCCCTACACGACGGAGAAGACCGGGGCGTTACGGCCACGGACTCGAGTCTGAGCGAGCGACGACGCCCACCAGACACGCGACGCAATCCAACGGCCACGACCCGGCTCCTACGCGGCGCGATCTGATCCGGAGAGATGCGGTCGGACGGCTGTGAGGATTAGGGTTTCGCAGAGAAACTGGACCGCGCGGGCTGACTTGGGCCACACAGCTAGCGGGCCGGTCCGACACTGTTCACTCGTTTTTTAAAAGATTTCTCATTTAAAATAATTACAGAAATTCATTTTATTTGTTTTAGGCAATAAAACTATTAGGAAAAATCCAAGAAAAATCTCAAAAATACTTTGAGACATTCTGGACTCAAATAAAATATTTTTAGCAAAACTTTATATTAACTTTGCAATAATTTAAATAGATTTGAACAAAAGGTTAATATTTTTAATTTAAAATTAATTCAAAAAAATCCAAATAAATCCAAATAAATTCCAGAAAAATCATAAAATGCACAAATGTCAATAAAATACTATTTAGGCAAATTTTGGGATGTTACAAACCTCCCCCCTTAACAGAATCTCGACCCCGAGATTCAGGGCTAACTAGAGAATAGGGTTGGGAATTCTGACTTCAAATCTTCTTTGCGCTCCCAAGTTGCTTCACTTTCAGAATGATTGCTCCACTGAACTCTGCAAAAGCGAATAGACTTGCTGCTGGTTCTGCGCTCCATAACATCCAAAATTCTGACAGGCTGCTCCTTGTAAGTCAAATCTTCCTGCAGCTCTATTGTATCCAACGGGGTTTGTTCTGCTGGCACTTTGAGACACTTCTTAAGTTGTGACACATGAAACACGTCGTGCACTCCTGCCAAAGACTGAGGCAATTCCAACTGATAAGCTACTTCTCCTCGACGGCTTAAAATTTTGAACGGACCAACATATCTTAGTGCAAGCTTCCCTTTCACGTGAAACCTTTTAACACCCTTAAGAGGGGTAACCCTGAGATACACATAATCCTCTGGCTCGAAACTCAAATCTCGGCGTCGGTTATCGGCGTAGCTCTTTTGCCTTGGTGTGCTATCTTCAACCTCTCTCGATCATTGCAACTTGATTTTACGCTTCCTTGAGAATATCTGGTCCAAACACCAAGCGCTCTCCGTCTCATTCCAATTTAACGGTCGACAAAACACGTCCGTACAATGCCTAAAGCGGTGACATCGCAAGCTAGCTTGATAGCTATTATTGTAACTAAATTCGCATCGGCAAACATTTATCCCAAGGCGTAGCATAAGCTAAAGCACAAGCTCTCAATATATCTTCTAAAATCGATTTACCCTCTCGGTCGACCATCCAGTCTCACGGTGATCTGTTATCTTGAAATTGAAAGAGTTCCCATTGCTTCATGCAACTTGTTTGAAATCTTGAGGTGAATTGGGTACCTCATGCGACACAATCTTTTGGGAACCCCATGCAAACATACAATCCTTGACATATACAACTCTACTAAGCGATCTCACGAGTAAGTGGTCTTCAGGAATGAAATGGCGACCTTAGTCAAGCGATCCACAATAACCCAAATAGAATCGTAACCTCTCTCGAGTCTTGGGTAAACCGGTGATAAAATCCATACCAATTTCCTCCCACTTCCATTCAGGAATTTTCAACGGCTGTAACAAACCAGCTGGTCTTTGATGCATAGCTTTTACTCTCTGACATACATCGCATAGAGCAACATGCTCAGCCACCTCACGCTTCATATTAGGCCACCAAAATCTCTCTCTCAAATCTTGATACATTTGGCACTTCCGGATGAATTAAGTACTTAGAATCGTGAGCTTCCTCAAGAATCGATTGCTTGACTCCTTTTTATCCGGTACACAAATTCGGCCTTTGAAGAACATAGTTCCTGCTCATCTAGAGTGAAATCCTTTGCTAGGCCTTCGTCCTTCTGGACTTGATCTTAGTGATTTTCTCATCATCTTTACGGCCTTCTACGATCGATCCTCGGTGTTGGTTTTACTTCGGTCGGCTACAATTCCTTGCGAGCGACCTCGGCTTTAACCACGAAATTCCTGCATAGCTCTGGTGATCCTCCATTGACAGTGTATTTGCACTATGACTCTTTCGACTTAGAGCGTCGGCTACCACATTAGCTTTTCCAGGGTGGTAATGAATTCGCACATTATAATCCTTAATTAACTCTAGCCACCTTCGTTGTCTCATATTAAGATCAGCTTGAGTGAAAATGTATTTTAGGCTCTTATGGTCAGTATATATCTCACATCTATTTCCTATGAGATAGTGATGCCATATCTTCAAAGCATGCACTACGGCAGCTAATTCCAAATCATGCGTCGGATAATTCGCCTCATGCGGTCTCAACTGCCTTGAAGCATAAGCAACAACTTTACCATTCTGCATTAAAACGCACCCCAAGCCTTGCTTTGAGGCATCGCAATAAATATCAAATCCATTCTGCACGTCCGGCAACACTAAAACGGGGGCTGTCGTCAAACGCTTCTTCAATTCCATAAAACTTTTCTCGCACTCTGGCGTCCATGCAAACTTCTTCTCTTTCTTCAACAACTGCGTCAGGGGTTTAGCAATCGTCGAGAATCCTCTATGAACCGGCGGTAGTATCCGCCATTCCCGAAAACTACGGATCGAGTAATGACTTGGTTGCTCCCAATGCAATCTGCGTCCACTTTGCTTGGGTCAACGCAACTCCTTTAGTAGTCATTACATGACCAAGAAATTCAACTTTCTCCTTCCAAAAATCACACTTGCTGAACTTAGCATACGGTGATGTTCTCATGACCTCTCTAAAACCATCTTCAAATGTTCGCATGCTCTTCTGTCTTGAAAACTAAGATATAGTCTATAAAGACTACAACAAACTTATCCAAATACTCCATGAAAACCTTATTCATCATGTTCATGAAATATGCGAGGGCATTCGTCAATCAAATGACATTCTTGTGAACTCATAGTGTCCATATCGCGTGAACAACGCAGTCTTAGGCACATCCTCCGCTCGGATCTTCAGCGATGGTATCTTGAGCGAAGATCTATTTTGGAGAAAACTCGGCACCTCTTAACGATCAAATAAATCGTCGATCTGGGCAATGGATACTTATTCTTGATCGTTACCTCATTAAGTGCACGATAATCAATGCACATCCTAAGACTTCCATCCTTCTTACGAACAAACAAAACCGGTGCTCCCACGGTGATGAACTTGGTCTAATGAAACCTTTCTCTTGCGGTTCCTCAATGCTTTTTCATTTCCACTAACTCATCTGTAGGCATCCGATAAGGTCTCTTTGATATCGGTCTTTGTCCTGGTGCCAACTCGATAACAAACTCGATATCGCGATGCAGTGGCAACCACGGTAAATCTTCGGAAACACATCCGGGTATTCTCGACTCTTGGCACATCCTCTATGCTGATGGCTTGTACGCTGTTGACCACTAACTGCCCATCACGAACTGCGGTCGCTTGAAATTCCACCTTCTTGCTACTAGGGCCTTCCAGAGATACAATCCTTCGGCCACAATCCAAAACGGCCTTATGCTTAGACAACCAATCCATTCCAAGGATAACATCTAGGGATTGTGCATCTAACAAGATAAGATTAAGCTAGAAATTCTATCCCATCCATGAGCAACAACTCCCAAACACGGGGCTAGATCTAAGCTCAGATCCTGGGGCTTGGACTAAGAGCACACACTTAAGATTCACCACTTTAAATCCATTCTTGGTTGCAAAACTTTGAGAAACAAACGAATGTGAAGCTCCAGAATCAAATAAAGCGTGGCGGTCTTGAGTTAACGAAACTTACCCGATCGGCGTTTGTAGCCTCTTGAGCTCCATCTGCGATGATGTGGTTGATCCTACCACCGCTTGTTGATTGAGGTTGCTCGGCTTGACCGGCGCACGATTTCCTCTGAAGCGGTGCCTTGGCGGTGTTGTTCCCAAATTAAAGCGAATCGGCGTGATGCCTCCCTTACGTGGACACCTATTAGAAAAGTGCCTGGCTCATTGCATGTATAGCATCTCTTGATTGCGATTCTTGATTCCCTCTGGTGCATTCTTGCCCAAGATCTTTGGCGTCTGAAAGTTACGATTAGCGAGGCGAGTGCGGGGTTCTTTGTCTTATTCTGGTGGCGGTTGGAATCGCAAAGCTAACGTGGTGATATCCTCGGCGTAGGTGGTTTGGGCGTCCACCACGATTAGTCATCAAGCGCTTACGGTTTCACCTAACTCCTTGCGCTTATCCTCCAAAATCAAAGCCTTATTAACTAGCTCCTAAAAATCTAGAAAATTGTGGGTGATCGGTCCCCACTGCAATCTGAATTGATCCCTTCATGAAACAGAGGCGCCTAGCTTTATCTGTCGCTACATCTTGAGGGCATAGCGAGCAAAGCTGGGTAAACTTATTCGGATACTCGGCCCTTTGCTGGCCTCCTTGTTTGAGCCCTTAATTCTTCCTTTTTAAGGTCCATCATTCATACAGGACATGATATTGGCGGAAGCGGTAGTAAACTCATCGGGTAATCTCTTGCGGGGCTCCATGTGTGGCATAATTCTCCCACCATTCTCGGCGGTTCCTTCCGGTTGATGAGAGCGTAGAGCACCTTCTCATTGCCCTCGCATTGAGTAATATGCGACTTCTTCTCAATAGTCCTTAGCGATCCTTCGGCTTCAAAGGATTAACATTCCCGAAAGGTTGGCGGCCGAGTCCTCATGAAATCGGCGGCTTGGAGTAAGGTCGAGGCCCACCATTGTTGTTCGAGTTGCATGGTTGTTGTTGGTTCTTTGCTACATTGGTCATCTGTTGCATCTGCTGCATCATAGTCTGCATTAGTTAGTCTGCTTGCGGCAAGAAACGCTCCCAGTTTCTCGCATGTCCACTGGCGGTGGTGGTTGAGGATGGCCTCCATCATTGGGGTTGTCATTCTGGCGCAGTCCACTTCCCGAAGCACCGTTGGTTCCACGAGTATTCACCATTTGATGATTGCCTCTTGGGTTAGGAAAGGTAGATGTAGCATAGATAAGAAGCAAGAATTTCTAAAGCGGGGAAGATAAGTTTAACTCAACTAAAATAATTCTTTATTTATTCTTGGTATGGCTGCTTATAAGAGCCTACAAGCTTTGCAACACATACTGCACACTCAGCATTACAAAGAAGCAAACTAAACATGAACCTTAACATCTACAAAAAGGTAGAGACTATCTTAAGGACGCGACTCAACACTCGAGTCTCGACACAACTCTAAGACTGACTCTCACTCATCCAGCCACCCTGGCTGAGGCTGATCCGGCGCATTCACCGGCGAGTGAGCTGGCATAAAAGCAAACCCATCCTGATGACCTACTGCTGGCTCCTCCACAACAACAGGGTCTTCACCCTCCTCTGGCTCCCACTCTCGCTCCTCTGGATCTTCTTCTTCGGAGACCTCGTCCGGCTCCTGAACGACCTGGTCTGCTAGCTCCTCAGCTACCTGCAAGGCCTCCTCTATCTCGCTGATGACTCTAGCTGCGGTGTCACGAGTCTCCTCAAGCTCCTGCTCCGTCACTCTGAGTGCCTCGTACCTTGTCTCCGGCTCTGAGTGGTCTCTCTCATATGCTCCTCCCGGGCAGGCGAACTCCATAAGGTGTCTGCCGTGGTAGCACACTCGTCCTCCACGATCCGTCGGCGTCAGCATGCTTGCACATCAGGATGAAGTCGAAACACTAAGTCGTGAAGCTCATCGGCGTAGTCGCGGCAGACACGGCGAAGAGCAAGTCGGGCAACCTCCTGGATCGCAACCTCGTACGAGAATCTTACGGCGGAGATCTTTGATCGGCCTACTAGCTTCATCATTCTCCCGGGCGTAGATGATCAGCTTGCAAACAAATCCTCGGTGAACACCATTAACGGTCCAGCTGCCTCCTCGGTAAAGCGGACGATAAAAACCTCCAAGCGTCTGAAGAACTCTCCACAGCTCCATGGCGTAGCCACCTGCTGACTCCTCAAAGATCGGAACGATTGGCATCTGCTTCATAAGAACTTTGAATAAGTTCTCCACCCGAAACGGCAAGTAAACGGTAAATTCAGCAAAGGCGAGAAGTAGAGAATGAGATGAGTCGAGAGTGTTTTGTTAGTCAAATTTAAATTTTCCTTTAGAAAATAGTTTTGGACACAACCTGAAAACCTTCATACTATCTAGGGCCAAGACCTACAGTCAGTATGCTCTGATACCACCTCTGTAAGGACCCGAATCCACCGATTCAAACCCACTGTGTTTACCGCACTAGTCCCAGGATCAACGCTAGTGCATACATCTCAACATCGGTACATATCACATCATACTCAATGATAATAGAATAATACTCCATTTATTGATATAGCTAAGTGTATGATCTTATGACCGACTTACATTATTAAGCCACCTTGGCAAGGCGGAAATATAAGCTAAGAATTAAGCAGTGGAAAATAAACGTAGATAGCTCATCAGTTCACCACAGGCAACCGACAAGGCTCGGACCCTAATGACTCGTGTCCTCTTGGAACACCTCCTCCAACACAGGTGTAGATTCTTCGACTGTTGATTATTGTTGTTGGCAAGGGTGAGTACTTAAAGCACTCAACAAGTTGTGCACAAAATGCAATTCTATGTAACTATATGTAAGGCTTATTCCAATGGATAGGCTATCATGGCTATTTTGCAATAAGCAGCATTTATGAATAGATACAATAAATAGATTGTAAAGACTGTAAAACAAATAACAACAAATAGATTGACATTTACAAGTAAACCAAGTTTCAATTCTAAGTCAAATTCCATCTTCCACATGGCATTCCGCCATCCCAACCAAGTTGTCCATTTAATTAAGCTAACCCTTAACTGTAATTCCCGAGCATTACTCAATACGGCGAGCACGGCTATCCGAATAGTTTCACACTCTACAGAGGTTATGCACTTTACCCACGCGATACAACCAAACACCACCAAGGCGAGTGATTATAACAAAGCCTTTACAATGCGTTAGCTTAACCGGTACCACCGCTAAGGTTTCAACAACGGTGGGACTGGTTACCACATCCAGGGCCCCCCTCTTGCGCCATGTGAATTACACCATAACTCGGGAACTCACACCAACCACGATAGTACCAAAATTAGGACATTGCAAATTAATCAGCTAGGCTGGCCCACACCAGACATGTGGTTGCATGATTGACTCAAGTCAAAGGCTTGCAAGGTTAAGTCCTTAGAGTGATCAAGGCAAGACTCCCACGTATCCTATGCCCATCAGGCCCACCTTGGCATATTCGCCCCTTGTCACTTGCCCCAATCTAAGTGAATATCACCCAAGTTGATTACCAAGCACCACGTGCCATCAACAATTCAACATCGTTGCGTGACATGACTCGCTACAACAACTCAATCTCATCGTGTGATCCCTCATGACACACAAGTTCATAACATCGTTCCATATTCCATTAGTCAAGATCAATTATCAATGATTCAATCACATGTGATGACGTGGCATGGCTAAGCAACTAATACGGTCTAATCATCCTGTGTTGATTATTATTACTAACCAACTATAATGAACCAATCTAGGGTGACAATAGATCATGGCATACAATGACAAGGTAAGGTGTAGATCAAATTGGTATAATAGCTAAGTCCCAATTTAATTTGGAACAATTGTATACTTGAAATAATATGCAATAGGGCAAAACAAATATAGTAATTTTATAAACATGGGTTCAACATGATCAAAGCACAACTTGCCTTGGAATAGGTCCTGATCTTGATCTGGAGCTTGCTCTTGAGTTGTTGGATCTTCCTCCGAAGCGTCGCACAATTCAACGTCTACGCGTACCAAGAAGAAAAGCAAATAAATACCAAAACAGAGAGCAAATGAACTCCAAAAATCAATTAAAATTCACCATTAAATATATCTCAATTTTATAAATTTTTAGAAATTTGAATCACTCAAATCCGAGTTAAGATGCAAAAGATATAGCCTTTGGAAGTTTTGAATAAATACTGAAATTACAGAAATTAGAAAACCGAATTTAACAGAATTATTTTTAAACTGAAAAACCGATTTATGACATCAACGTGACCTCATGATGATGTCATCATCACAGAATTTCCAATCGGATTATTTTCCAATTGAAAAATGCAATTATGACGCAAGGATGACGTCAGCCCTAATCTGGAACCAATCCGACGCTGACATGTGTTGCGGTGCATGAACTCGGTCCACGGCGTCAGATCGGTTCACCGCAGACGCGGTCCACGATGCCTCGGCACCCGTTCCCGACACGCGGCGGCGTCCGATTGGCCCATCCCTGCGGCGGAAAACCCACCGCACAGATCGCATCTAACGGCTACTGATCTCAACCTTATGTGGCACGATCCTCGATCCTTCATTGGGAGATCCGGCGGTCGTTACCTCTCGAGTCTAGCGATGGCGGCGGCGGTGCTTCTTCGCCGGACTTGAGGCGAAGACCACGGCGGCGGCGGAAGGAGGGCTCTCGGTGACACTTCTACCCTCACGGATGCGACTCGTCACGGCGAACAAGTTGGCGGCCTCGGCGCGGCGGAGACTCCACGGACGGTGAACTCCAGCGAAAAACCACGGCGAAGACTTGACTTGATCCGACGAGCTCTCTGGCGCGCTCTGTTGCTCTCGCGAAAAGGCTCGACCAAAGGCTGCGGCGCACACTGCGAACCTCGGGCGCTATCCCTCCTCTTATAGCCTAAGCGTTCGAGCCCTACACGGCGGAGAAGGCCGGAGGCGTTCGACGGCGGACTCAGAGTCTGAGCGAGCGATGGCCTTGGCCGTACGTGTCGCAATCCAGCGGCCACGACCCGGCTCCCTCGCGCGATCGATTCGGAGAGATCGATCGGACGGTGCGAGGATTAGGGTTTCGCAGAGCCCAGGCAGCGGGCTGACTTGGGCCGCATAGCTCGCGGGCCGGCCCGACACTGTTCACTCATTTTTTAAAAGATTTATCATTTAAAATAATTACAGAAATTCAATTTATTTGTTTTAGGCAATAAAACTGTTAGGAAAAATCCAAGAAAAATCTCAAAAATACTTTGAAACATTCTGGACTCAAATAAAATATTTTTAGCAAAACTTTATATCAACTTTGCAATAATTTAAATATATTTGAAAAAAAGGTTAATATTTTTAATTTTAAATTAATTCAAATAAATCCAGAAAAATCCAAATAAATTCCAGAAAAATCATAAAATGCACAAATGTCAATAAAATACTATTTAGGCAAATTTTGGGATGTTACAAAGCTTGACTCCTTTTTGGGCAGGCATTAGCATAATGTCCACGCTCCTTGCAGTGATAACATGTGACATTGGCTGCCTGATTCTGAACTCCTGTAGTCCTTCCTTCATTATTGCCAGATGGACGAACAAAAGGCTGCTGGTTTTGAATTTTCCGCCTGTGCTGCTGCTGACGAGGCGGAGGAGGTCGTACATTGGTTGGCTGACCAATGCGTGGCCTTGACAAATTAGGGTTGGCGGCTTTTCGTGCTAATCCATTTTCTTTTACGACTTTCCATAACATCCCGTGTACTATGCTCAGCTATAATAGCCTTGTCCACGAGTGTTTGGAAATCATAAAAGTCATGAATAGCAAGAAGATGCTTGACCTCATTATTTAAATCATCTCAGAAGTGCTCAATCCTTCTTGCTTCTGAAGTAACCTCTGATGATGCATAGCGAGCGAGATAATTAAAGCGATGGAGGTATTCCATCACTGTCATATTTCCTTGACGTAAATCAAGGAATTCCCACCTCTTTAGGTTCACCAGACTAGATGGGATATGAGTCTTTCGAAAAACCTCCTTGAAGGTCTCCCAAGTGATTTCCTGATCTTGGGGCCTGATTGCTTGAAAATTCTCCCACCAGACTGCGGCTGCTCCTTGAAGCTGGTACGATGCATAAAGAACTTTTTTGTGATCATTGCACTGGGCAATGGTCAATTTACTTCCGATTGATCGCAACCAATCGTCAGCATCAAGAGGGTCCATCGATGAAGAAAAAGTCAGGGGTCGAGTTTTCAAGAACTCTCCCAATTTAGATTGGTGGGATGCTTCTCCTATCCCGGCCCTGGCATTTGCTGCGCCAAGGTTGGTCGTATTTTGGACCAATTTTTGCAGCAATAGGGTATTTGCTTGGCGACCTTGCTCGATCATTGCCAAAACTTGGGCCATAGTTGGCGGTCCTGGCAATTGCTCTTCTGGAATAGATTATTGATCTTGCGGAGGTGGAGAATCTCGACGGCTGGGGCGTCGCTTAGAGGAAACTCTAGCTGCAGTTGGATGGATAGGATTGGGCTGGGCCGGAGTGGCTAAAGTTACTCTTTGGGGTTGAGTTTCTGGGGTTTCTTCGCTCCCCAAAATCTCATTTAAGGACCTAGTGGTAGGCATCTGAAACAAGATTGACAAGGGATTAATAGGTAAGACCTGATCTAGCTTTAATCCTGAATGTTACTATTTGTTTTAAGAGCATGCCTCAATATTATTATTCATGAAGTGATTATTATTATTAAGGATCACAACATCGTAAAAATATTAACCCAATGTTAAATATTTACGAGTAGGAACCAAAAGCACACAATACAATATTAAACTAAAAAGCTTTATTTCAACTCATAATATTCACAATCAAAACATGAACATAACATTTATTCTTGACAACTACTACATAAAGGAAGGCAACAAAAGTTATTTTTTAACCCTACTCATCTCCTGTCTATCCTCTATTCTACTAACATGTCATTACTATCTTTTGCAGACCTACAACTGCTACTCTCCACGTCAGAGGGAGGAAAAGTCTCCGTCGGCGGTACACCTGCGGCCTCTGAGGACGCCGCGAGGTAAAACTATTAGGGTCCACATGAGTACTAGGTAACCGGGGGTGACTCCCTATGACAGACATCCTTGCCTGGCGATGCCTCGAGGGTACTCGAGTGTCGTCGAACGCGGGCACCTGCGGTGCTTGCCCCAAAACTGAAGGGGGTACTAGGCCTCTAGCAACATAGGGAGCAATAGCATTTTCTAGAAATGCTATACGATGGCGAGCCTCCCTGTATTCAGCAATTGCCTGTCGGCAATACTGATCAAATGCATTAATGAATCCCACTAGATTACATAGTGTTGGATTTAGTAATCCAGTGGAATCCATATAGCAGTTCTCCCCATTAGGCGGCCGGGAAGGAATCCTCCTATATGCAACTGTCAGTTCTGGTAGAGAGTGATGTAACCTGACAATTGCAATATAGGCCGCTTCATTCATGGCCATCGTCATGGAGGAACCGGGGCCCTCGAAGAATGAGTCTCCTTCGCTATCTTCAGCTCTAGCAGGGATATCCACCCTAGCTATGTATTCCACAGATACAGCACTAACCACTGTATGGAATACAATATATCGAGGGTTCTCAGAAAAATGGGCAAATTCCAGCAGACGGGCAAGAAATCCCATCATACCGGAATCCTCCCTATGAGTGGATGTATAACACAGAGTGTATCCGCCCATCTGCACATTTAATAAGGAATTAGCACTCCTGATTAAATGTAAGACAGTAAAGCAATTTTTGGAAGAAAAGATTCTAGCAAAAATTTAAAAACAGAAAAGAGTTATTAACAAGTATACAACATAACCAAAAGAAAAGTTTCATGCATATAAGGAATGGATAGGTAAGATGTCCTAACTCAATATTTTAATCTTTTTGGATCCTAGTTTCAAATTTTAAATTTTAATTGCTCCCATATCACCTAGGATTTTCCTACAGTCAACATGGCTCTGATACCAACTTGTAAGGCCCCCATTTTTTATAGTAATTACCAATAATTGGTACCATGTGCATACAATACTAGTCCCATATCAGTAGCTAGTATGCACAATTACAAATTGACATCATAGTCATACATAAGTTTTATTACACAGCGAAAGCAAAGTTACATAATATTCTTATAATACCAAAAGTAAAAACTGCAGTGGAGACAACTTCTTGTAGTATGCCTTTTTAACCCAATGTCCCCACAGGCAACTCACAAGGTTAAAACCCTAGAAAAATTCATCATTAAATTCCCTGTATCCTGCATCAACGTAAGAGTCATTGGGACAGTCTAATTCTTCACCTAAAAATATCAACATAGGCAAGTTGAGTACTTACGTACTCGCAAGACTTTTAGAAATCCTATAATACATGTAGGTCATTTCAATGGAAAGGCTATTATGGTTAATTTGCATAAAGCCAAGTTGAAATGTAAATACAGAATAATAGATTGCAAATAGAATTTTAAATAAAAGCAATTTTATACGTAGAATGACAGTATGTAAATACGAATAAGTGAAATCATGAACCTGGGTAACATGACCACATCGATGAACCAATTTCTACCAACACCCAGTAGAATCCAATTTTATGAAAATAAAAACTGCTAACTATGTGATAACTTTACCAAGTGCCCATTACCGCGGGCGCGGCTAATCGATTAGTTTTACACTCTGCAGAGGTATACAGCTTTCCCCACAAGTAATGACTGACTAGCTCTTGGTGCAATCTACATTAGCACACTTCCTTTGGTGTGCCGCAGAGAGTCATGATATAACCATTACATTATTTAACTCTGAGTTTACACCAGCACAATGACGATAAACCCATTTTGTGGTGGAAGAACTCAGAGCATATAAATGATGGAACTACCCACAGTATGGCGTACACCGTTATATTGGTAAACGTTTATTACATAATCACCTCGGTGTGGACATCCCTTCGAGCAATCCATTAACAAACAGCTCGTAGTACTCTAGCCTTCCAAGTGCAAAGCCAGTTTTAAATAACTTAATAAGCTAGAACTGTCCCATACCAGCACTTGTGGTTGTATGATAATTCTTGGCCAGAAAACAACCCATAGTTCGGTCCTTAATCCGACACAGGCAATAATCTCCCCCTACACTACGTGTAACACCAGCACCTTCGGCTATTGCCAATAATTGCCCGCATCTAAACCGTAGTTTTATTGTCATTTTAATCAAAATACCAACCATAGAGAAAGGTCATACCCATTAAATGTCATATCCAATATATTTAATCATGTCAAAGTTGTGTTTCTTTAAGCATGGCTAAGCATGATACTAAGTATGAGTAACCCAAATTGCCATCAAGTATTGTCTAGGTTATTCTAGGGTTATCAAGGTTCACAAATCCATACTTATCAAAGAAGTTCTATGAAACTACAGGTACAACTACCAATACCCATAAAATATCAAATTTTAATAAAACTAACGCATACAGTAAAACATTTATAAAACTGGGATCAATATGATCAAAGGGGGTGCTTGCCTTGTTGATTATCTTCGGCGTCGAACTCCTGGTCGCGACTATATCAGATTCGTCGGGTTCTACACGTCGTTCGGCAAAACGTAGCAAATAACAAATTTTAATAGGTCAAAAAAATTGGATGGAAGGATTCAAATAAAACAATTTCATAATTCAGGAATAGTTGCGTTGATTATTTATTCTTATTCTATGATTTGAAGGATTTAATTTACTTGGATCATTATTGCATCACTTTACTATATATTTAACAACTCAAATTTTTCTTATAACAAACCCTAAGTATTTTTACATATTCAGGTTCTTGAGGTTACAAGGAGTCTAACAAAATTTATTTTACTAAATGTGGTGCTCATTTCCAAAAATTCTATATATGACATATTTATAGCTCTTTCTTTAATTTTTGAATTTAAAATTTAAACAAAGTTCACTTTTAAAAATGTTTTTGCATATTCTGAATCTACATGATTTATTATGAATTTATAAATTTATTTCATCAAATTTGGATTTGAAATACGCAAGATATGAACTATTGAATATTCTAGGTTTTGAAAAATACTAAAAATCAGGAAATTGCCGAACACGGAAAGTGCGCTTTCGCGAAGAAAAGGCACTTTCCATTTTTGAATGCGTCGTCTTGAGGCACGGCGGTACCGACCCAGGATGGCGCAACACTTAGCGCACCATGTGACTAACGCTGGCGGGCCAGCATAAAACCGTGCGACAGCGTGTGGTGACAACGAGGACCCGCTCGACAGCAGCGCACACCTGCGCAAGCATCGACCGGCCGGGCCCGCAAATCAGTGATGCGGGACAGCGCTCTGGCTTGAGGGACTGATAACCCTGGCCCACTTGGTAGAGAGCCAGAGCAGGGGAGGCTTTGCGAAGCTCGCCGGCGGCGAATTAGCACCGGGGCGGTGGAATGGGTTCCACGGTGAGCTTCAGGAGGTCCGTGCGCACACGTGGGTGGTTTCGCGGTGGCCGAAGATGGCCGGGAAGGGGGTTGCCACCGTGCGGGTGCGGCGGAAGCCATGGCCGACCGGCGGCAAAGCAAGAACAAATGCTCTCGCTGCTCATTTTCATCACTAAAAGCATCTGCAAGACACAAGGACTCCAATTTTGGGGTTAGACAAGAAAGTGAAGCATCGGGCGAGGTTCTCACCGTGCGCGGCGATGGCGGAAGAAACTGAGCGGTGAGAGAGCTCGTCGGAGAAGATGAGCTCGAACCAAAGGTAGAGAAGTGTCCCTAGCATTGTGAGGGAGCTTTGGCTCGGTTGGTTCGATCTGAGATTGGTTGTGGGGGTGAAATATGGCTTTTCCCCTTTTTTCTGGTTTTGTCGGAGTTGAAGGGGACGGGGTGATTTCAGGCGGAACGGAGACCGGGAGAGCAATGCGCAGCAGAATGGATAACCAAGGGTACTTATAGATGGCTAAGGCCGTCGGCAAATGAGCAATGAGGCGGTTCGGTAGTCAAAGGCGCGGAAGAGATCAAGGCCGGTCGGTTGAGCGGGCGCTCGAGAGAGTAGAGAGGAGAGGAAAAGGGGAGAAGAATTAGGAGCGGTGGCTGATGTGTGGGGCATCGCTGGCAGAGAGAGGTCGGCGAATTGGCTGGCTGCCACGTCGGGCCCACATGTCAGCGAGAAGAATGGCAGCTCGGATGATGGCTCTGGACAGACCGCGATTATTCTACCAGTTCAAACCGTCATTTGGACTCAATTATTTATGAAAATTTTTATCTAAGTCGTAAAGGCAAAGATAAGCATCTTATAAAATTTCCAGGTAAAAACTTAGGGTAGAAATTTTATTAAAATTCTGACAATGGAGCTTTTCCATTTCTACCGATTCAGTTTTATATTTAATTGATGACCGAAATTAGGTTAAGATTTTATAAAAAAAAATAGAGTCTGAAATAGTATTATCCACCTTATGTAAAATTTTCAAATTTTTATACTTATTTTTTAATGTTTAATAATTCAGACATTGTTATTTTCCACTTTATTTCTTCTCTATTTTTGAATTTTTAAAATTATAAAATTTAATATTTAATTTTTTATATTTTTAACAGAGGTAGGTACTTTTCTGATGTCAGCAAGGTAAAAATTACAACCCAGGGTAGCTTCTTGAGAATTCTACAAAAATCTATTACCTTCTGCACTGATTTTCCTTTCACATGCTTTTGCTTTGATTTTATTATATTTTAATCATTCAAGGTCTCCAACCGCCATAAGCTGGCTCTAGAGAGCCCTAATGTTTTACTAAAATTTTTGCAGATTTTTGTTAGCTTGGTGTTTTTATCTTTTTACTTTTACCATTTTACTATATCCTTAATTTATTTTCTTCTATTAGAGAAATGCCAAAAGAATTTACAATAATTTGGAAAAAGCCAGAAAATTACAAGAATAATGCACACAAATATTTTGGATATTATATTTCTCATTTTATTAATTTTGGGCTGTTATATGATATGACTGTTAGATGGAACTCTACTTTCTTGATGCTTAAGTCACTCCTACCCTATAAGAGCACATTTTTTATTTTTATTAATATGCACTATCGTACTCAGGATGGTCAAGCACTACTCACAGAGCAACAATGTAATGTTGCTCAATACTTGCTGTCATTTTTGGAACTTTTTTATGATTCCACTGTTGCTTTATCTGGAGTTTATTACTCAACCTGTCCTTTAATTGTGTATCATATTCTAGAAATTACTACTCACTTAAGGAACCAAGAAAATGATCATATTTTGCGTGAATCTATTTATGTTATGAAAACTAAAGTTCGAGGATTTAGTAATGTTCTCTCACTTCTAAGTTATGCGGTAAGCACTAATTATTCTAGCTATTTTTCAAATATTCGAGCTAACTTATCTGAAGTTTATGCTAAGTACGAGCAGAAGTTTGCTAGAGTTTGCCTGTAGCGACCTCCACCAGCACCTACAACAGGCAAGAAGAAAACTGCGTGGGAAAAATATGGAGTGCAGGTGGCTCTACCTCAAGGAGTTTGAGTACAACTACGTCAAGTGCGAACACAACAAGTGGTGGGGCACTAGCTACCTATCTCAACAGCGAAACTTTCAACTACCAAGAGCAGCAAGAGGAGGACTTCAACAGTTTGCAGTGGTGGCATGAGCACAAAATAACATATCTGGTGCTTTCCATATTAGCACGGAATGTGTTAACAGTTCCTATCTCTACAGTTTCTAAGGAGTCTGTTTTCAATCTATCTGGAAGAATAATCGACGAGAGAAGAACAATACAGTTTCTTCGGAGTCTGCTTTCAATCTATCTAGAAGAATAATCGAGGAGAGAAGAACAAATGTAACAAGTGAGATGGTAGAAATACTTCTCACTGTGAAAGATTGGGAACAAGCTGATCAACGAGCTCAACATATTACAGAAAATGTTGAGCTGGCGGCGACGTTTGAAAATCTTTATCTAGATACTCAAGAAGAATAATTGTAATCTTCACTTTTTCCTTGTATCACTGAGGATGTACTCTTTTTTCTTTACTTTTCTCATGTTGAGTTTTTATTTGGCAAAGTTTTTAACGAGGCAGCCAAACATTCATAAAATTCATTATTTAGTTCCAATTATTTGTCTTGTTTTAGAATTTTGTTTTATATTTTTAGCTTTTCCTAATTTACATAGATTTTAAAAAAGTTTTTCTACATTCCTTTCAGTAATTCTAATTATTCTAGATTTTTTTTCTACATTTTTTCCAAATTTTTACGATTTTCTAATCTTTTCTATATTTTAAAAAAATAAAATTATTGTTAAATTTAGGAGGCTAAACAGACCGATATTATCCCTTCGGCCCATTTGCACCCGTGCCGATACGGCCAGGCCATCCTAGCGGTGCTTAGGCTGTGACCTGGACCGCCCATTTGGCGTCGTTCTATACGAAAAAAGAAAATTCGCCCAATGAACTCCTGCTGGAGCACTAATTAAAACACACTGACACGTTAAAAGGCAGCGCAAAGTACATAGATATATGTACTCGTGGCCGTGGGAGAATTTGCTGGAGATGGGAACTGTTAAGGAACCTCGCTATCGAATAGTCCGGGGTTCCCGAACAGATCTGAATTGGAGAACAGAAAGAGAAAGAGAGACGTATTTAGGGAGAGCAACAGCGGAAGTTCTTTATTGCTAATGATTTCTTGTACATAGGGGGGACCCCCTCCTCCTTTTATAGCGCTCTCCTAGGGTTTAGGCTTAAGGGACCAGCATGGGCCTTCATGGGCCTTTAGGGTTTCCCAACACTCCCCCTTGGGCCCTTTGCTGCGAGATGCATATGCCTCATTAAAACTCCAGAAAAACCCAGTGGGAAAAATACTTGGAGAAAGAGTACATATCATACGCTTTACTATGTTGCACGAATTGCCTCGTTAAAAACCTTATGCAAGAAAACTTCATGAAAAACTTGCTAAGGAAAAAAAGTACAATTCTCCCAACTTCAATTGCTAATCTTCGAGATTCATGTTGGGTATTCATAATTCATCTTTGAGATTTATGTGGGAGTATGTGAAATATCTCCCCCTGAAATCTGCACTTCTCTAAGTCTCATCATCCCAATTCCTTTCACGCACCTTTCAAAGGTAGATCTTTGGGAGTGATTTGGTGAACAAATCTGCAAGATTTTCACATGACTTAGTATGCAATATGTTGATCTCGTTCATCTTATGCAATTCGTGAGCATAGAAGAACTTGGGGTTGATATGCTTCGTGAGATTGCTCTTCACATAACCCATCGTGCTTGGGCAACACAAGCCGCATTATCTTCATAAATTATTGTGGGAGTTTGCTCAATGTTCAAACCACATGACTTACGGATGTGGTGAACCATTCTTCCGAGCCATGCACATTCACGAGATGCTTCATACAAGGCAATGATTTCCGAGTGGTTTGTCGGCGTCGAGACAAGAGTGCGCTAGACGACTTCCAAGAAATTGTTGTTCCTCCACATAGGAAAACATAGCCGGTTTGGGACTTGCGGTTATGCGGGTCGATAAGTACCCGACATCGCATAGCCAACCAAATTCAATTCATTATTTCTTCGAAGAAACGACCGAGGTCTTTGCTTCCTTGGAGGTAACGAAGATGTCCTTGATCCCTTTCCAATGCCTTTTGGTGGGTTACGCCTTTGTCATCGAGCTAGCAAATTCACAGTGAACGCAATGTCCGGTCTAGTGCTATTCGCAAGGTACATGGCGCTCCAATTGCACTCGGATATGGGAATTCTGCTCCCGGGACTTCCTCCCCTCTTCTCTAGGTGCAGTATGGGTCTAGGTGCGCTTGGAGTGATCTTGAGCCATTGGAGTCTTCGCGGGATATGCTTTTTCAAATCCAAACCTTTCCAACACTTTACGTGTATAGGTTGATTGATGTACCAAGATTCCTCCTTGGACATGTTCAAGCTACAAGCCTAAACAAAACTTGGTTTTACCCAAATCCTTCATTTCAAACTCGGACTTCAAGTATGAGCATGCCTCTTCAATTTCTTCATCCGTCCCAATGATGTTCAAGTCATCTACATAGGCGGAGATTATCTGAGAATCCATTCGGGATCATTGTATAAACACACATGGACAATCTTCGTTGTTTGTGTAGCCTTTCTTGCAGAGAAAGTCACTCAAGCGATTGTACCACATTCTTCTGATTGCCATTATACAGATGATTTCTCCAATTTCACACTATACGAGTTTCTATTTGCTCCGTCTTGGTTCGGATAGGAATTCCTTCCGGTACTTTCATGTACATCTCCGAATCAAGTTTCCATACAAATATCTTTGTGACAACATCCATTAGCTTCATTCTCAACTTCAAGTTGAGCGCCATTGAGATCAAATATCTAAAGGTAATTCCTCCCATGACCGGAGAATAGGTTTCTTCATAATCAACTCCGGGGCGTTGAGTGAAACCTTGAGCTACAAGCCTTGCTTTGTACCTTACAACCGTTGTTTTCATTTCTCTTAGAACAAAGACCCATTTGTGACCTACGGGGTTTATATGGGGAGGTGTGCGGCATCTGAACAAACACCTCTCTCTTGTTCAGAGAGACTAACTCTCTGATGATTGCCTTTTCCATCCTTCCCAATCTAGCCTTTTCTTGCACTCTGCGAAGATGCGGGCTCGGGATCATGATCAATGATCGAGGCAATCTTCTTTGCAAAGTATGCATCAATGTTGGTTGTTGCTCTATTGAGGATTCTCTGTTATTACAAAGTTTATGGCCATTTCTTCATGGGGTGCTTCATGCACTTCTATTTGCTCTTCATTGCTATTCCCTATCGCAGAGCAAGTTCCTTTAGCTTTTCATCGCCTATGTGTGCGCACATTATTTCCGTGCTTCCTTGATGGAAGATTCAAGTGCAGAATTGCCTTTTCCGTTGGCTTCTTTCGGTGCAGTCTCAACTGCTCCCTTCTTTCCTTGGGGCATTTTCGTGATTGGTTGTGGTAAGTCCTCTCTTGATTTTCTCGAGCGTCTCGGGTACTTTGGGTTTGAGGAGCAGATTTCTGCTCTTTTTCTTTGAGGCCTCTGAGCAGGTTGAGGATACCTTCTATTTTCTTTGGTATTTCCACCCTCTCGGTGCATTCCTTGCGGGTACATGCGACTTAACCACGCCTTGGATCACAAAAATGATCAGGCGGTTCATTTGCTAAATTCGCAAATCAATTATCTTACGGACTTCTTGATTTGCTTCATTAGTGCGGGGTCATGTGCGGGATCGGTGGAATGCCATATGATTTCCGGTATTTTTCATCCAAAGGTTGATTTCCTCCCTAATGACGGAAGCGATCCTCGTCAAAGATGCAATCAATGAATCGGGTCAGTATGCAAGTCTCCGATCATGGGTTCCAAATACGATTATGGATGCACTCTCATAACCAACGTATATCCTGGACTTGCGGAGAGGGCCCATTGCGATCCATGAGGGGTGGTATAGGTACATATACCATACACCCAAATTTTCTAAGATGGGAGATCTTGGGATGATCCGTGCACAAGCCGCATAGGAGAATGGATGTTGTAGGCCAGCGGTGCGAAATTGATAAGAGTTGCTTGCGTGCGAGATCTGCGTGTCCCCAACAAGTGTTGGGCAAGTTACAACTCTGCAAAAGCGGTGCGGCAATGAACTTAATCCTCTTTATTAGTGCTTACGCTAGTCCATTCTGCGTATGGGCGTGCGATGCAGAGTGCTCAATCGCTATCCTGTTGTTGTGCAATAATCATCAAATGCCTTTGAAGTAAATTCTCGGCATTGTCCATTCTAATGGACTTCACGCGATGATCGGGAAAGCATTCTTAATTCTTATTATCTGCGAGATCGGCTTTGCAAAAGCATAGTTTCTTGTTGACAACAAGCATACATGCGACCATTTCGAGGAAGCATCTATGAGCACCATAAAGTATCGAAGCGGCCACGACAGGCTGAATCGGACATAAATATCCCCTGGATGCGTTCGAGGAATGCAGGGATTTCACTTTGCACTTTCATGACAGAGGGTCTAGTTATTAATTTCCCGGTGGCACATGCAGGGCACACAAAATCTTCATGATTCGGGAAATTTTTAACATTAATGCCATGACCTTGTGAGTTGTTCACTATATTTCTCATCATTCTAAGACCAGGATGACCTAATCTACCATGCCATAAAGAAAATAACTCAGAGCTTCTAAAAACAGTCTTCAAGGAAGTATACACTTCGGGTGCATGAATATTCGTGTAGTACAACCCAGATTCATATGAGGGGCATTTTTCTAATACCATTTTTCCACATACCGCGTGCTTCACAATGCACAAGTATTCTTTGCCATTTTCTTCATTGGTTTCTACGTGAAAACCATTGGCGCGGATGTCTTTAAAGCTTAAGAGAGTGCGCGTTGATTCAGGATACAAAAGGGCTTCTTCAATTACCAAAGTTGTACCCATAGGCAAAATAATTGTGGCTCTTCCTGAGCCGATTACATATGAGTCGCTTCCTGCGATCGTAGTAATCTTTCAGCGTTCTTCGTGATCGACTGGAAATACTTAGACTCTCTTAAGATGGTATTTGTTGTGCCACTATCAACAATGCATATCTCTTCCATTTGGGCGCTACACGATTTCTAGATAAAAGAAATATAATTCTAATCAGATAGAGGCAAAAATAATCCAAATATTGCTTGCAAATTTGAAGAATACTGGAATAAAGAATAAATTGCGTATTTATTCATGAAAGAAGTATGCTTTTCGAGAGCTTACAATTCATTATTAAAAAAATGCTAACAACCATAATCTAAAAGAAATGCATTAAACAGAATCTGTAAAATATGCATTAATTTCTGCTTCTATGTCATCTGCAGAAGTTTTCTCTTCATTTGCCATAATAATGGCTGCAGCATTGATGTCCAGGCTATTTTGTGAGGATGAGGTAAGAGGGGTATCTACATCCATGGCATCTTCATCACCGATGTTGGCGAAGTGCGCCTCTGCGGGGGCGTTTTCCTTTGCTTCTTCTTAGCCTGATATGCGTTGATCGCTTCTTTGGATTCTCGACATATCTTCGACCAATGTCCCCAAGTACCACACTTGAAGCACGTCTGGTTCTGCTGTCCATATGGCTTGGCGTGCGTCTTTTCTTTGTCATCCCTCTTCACAGGGGCTTTGGACTTTCCTTTGGCCTGGGGCCTCTCTTTTCCTCCCTGCTTGCCCTTCTTTCTATGAGTGGGCTTTCTCACCTTGTAGCTATTGGCATTGACTTCTGTGCCAGTGCCTCGTCCAGGTGGCTGCGAGACATAGTTCTTGCGTAGAACATCGTCTTGCGATTCCGCAACTTGCATTACATCAATTAGTTCGCTATACTCCTTGTATGCGTCCTGACGATAGCTGCGTGCACTCTGGATAGCATTAGGGTGGAAGGTAGAGAGAGTTTTCTCAATCTTCTCTTCATCAGTGATCTTCTTGCCCATAGAGAGAGATTGGTACAAATTCTGTGCAAGGCAGAATTGTACTCGGCCACTGTTCTAAAGTCTGCAAACCTCAGACGTACCCAATCTTGCTGTGCTTGTGGCAAGATGGTGTACTTGAGCTTTTCGAACCGCTTCTGAAGTGCAGTCCAAAGCTCAAGTGCACTCTCCTCACCATATATTCATTCTTTAGAGTGGTGAGAGGTGGTGCTCGAGGAAATGCGAGAGCTTGATCGTTACGCTCGGTGAGGTTTTGCGTCCTGCGAGGACCCTAGACCAATCGCGAATGAGAGCTTCTGCCCCAAGAACGATCTTCACGTCCGATGCCCAAGTGAGGTAGTTCTGACCGTGCGGGGCCAGTTCTTCAAACTCACGATTCACAATGCCAGACATCTGCATGATTTCACAATTTTGGTTTAGATTACTGCGTGTAATCTGATAGAAAATGGTTGCAAAAAGCATAAAGTGCAGAAAGAAATAAATTGCTATGCATTGCAATATTTTAAATAAAGCAACGGATTCAAAATTCATAAAGAAAATTCATAAAACAGAGAAATAAAGCAAGAAAATTAAAAATAGAGCCAAATAAATCTTCTTGATTTTCTGGCAATTTTTTTTCAAAATTTTCCGAAATTTATTTTCTTTTCTTTCTTCTTTTTCTTTTCTTCTCTTTCCTTTTTTTTCTTTCCAGCCGAACCAGCCGAGTGGGCCTTCCTTTTCTTGGCCCAAGTCCACGCGCAGCTAGGGTTTCCCCTAGCCGCCCCCCAGCCGCCTCTGCTTTCTATTTTTTCCTTCTTCATGCCTTTCTTCATCCCTCGACGCATTGCTTCATTTCTCTTTCTTGTGACGGGCGGGCGCCGGGCAGAGCCAAGGCGGCCGAAGGCGAGAGCAAAGCGCGCCGGCGGAGCCAAGCGGGCGGAAAAAAGCGAGCCAAAGCGGCCGGGCGGGCCGAGGCCGAGCAAAGCGGCTGCGTCTTAGGCGCTTCGGCGCGCGTTGGCGGAGCCGTCACCGGAGGCGGCGGCGCAAGCACGGCCGAGGCGCCAGGCGGTTGGCCGAGTCGGCCGTCCGCCGAGGCCAGGCGAGCGGCGAGGCGGCGGCAGCCGCGCGCGGCGGCGCGCCACGCAAACGGCATCGCGGTGCCAGGCGGCGGCCGGCGGTGTGGTCGGCGCCGGAGGCCGAGCCGCGTCGCGGTGGTAAGCGCGAGGCCGGCGGTCATGATGGCGCGGCGCGCTTCGTCTGCGGCCGAGGCGATCGGCGGCGACACGGCGCGCCGGGCCGGGCGAGCGCGGCGGCCGGTAGCGGCTTCTACGAGGCCGAGTGTTGCAACCGGGCGCTCGCGCTGCGCGGTCGAACCATGCGCCGGCGGCGAGGGCGCGACGGCAGCGGCTTTGTCTGCGTGGCGTCGCGGCTGCGTCTTGGATGGCGAGACGGCAGCCGCGGCGGCTAGCCGGATTCAAGTCGGCGGCGCGGGCGGCAATATTGCGTGACACGGCGGTCGGGCCGTCTGCCGTGATCGGCGTGCCTTCGGCGGTGTCCATGCGGCGCGGCGGCGTGCTTCAAGTGCACGACGGCGGCGGCGGTGGCGGCCGGCGCGGGCTGCGTCGCGCGGTGGCGCCCGCCGAGGCGGCGATCTTGGCCGTCGACTACGCGCTGCGTCTTGCGCCAAGACCGATCGGCGCCGATTTCCTTTTACGTGATGAGCGATGAACCGCGTCTTGTAGTTTCATGTCGGCTAGCTTGAGCGATCGCCGTGTAACCGTGCCACGTAAGATAGATGCATGCATAGAAAAGTATCGATTAGATTCAAGCGCTAATCCCACCTTTTCTCACCTTTTCAATCGATCTCGGTGAGATCTTCGTCGCGATAACGTGTTAAGGAATCTCGCTATCGAATAGTCCGGGGTTCCCGAACAGATCTGAATTGGAGAACAGAAAGAGAAAGAGAGACGTATTTAGGGAGAGCAACAGCGGAAATTCTTTATTGCTAATGATTTCTTGTATATAGGAGGACCCCCTCCTCCTTTTATAGCGCTCTCCTAAGGTTTAGGTTTAAGGGACCAGCATGGGCCTTTAGGTTTCCCAAGAGGAACTTCAAATGTACTTCGCCGCTGCACGCATTAAGTTCCATATCCACGAAAAGACACTTTTTTTTGGCCCCAAATCCCACTGCGCGCGGCAGCTTTTTTGGGTGTTGTCATGGGCATGGCGTTGTCCATTTTGGAACAGACCAACCAGCACTCCCTAGTGCATGATAGGCTCCACGACCATGGGGAAAGCAGCAAGCAAGCACACACAAAATCACAAAACACAAGCAGCTAACTACAAGTCACAAGGGAAAAAAAGATGCAAAATTATTAGTTGAGCTCTTGTTCTCTTTTTCCGCACAGATTTCCTTTTGGCTTATAAATTGTCAGGAATTCCCCTCTCTCTCTCCCCAAACACAGCAAATTGATCTTGAACTCCAAATTGCAAAACCGTTAACTACCAAGAAGACAACAAAATTTAACTAGATGCGCAATTTGGGGGGCTTTAAGCTAACTTTAGCTTTCAAAAAACCAATAAGCCCCTCTAAACAGCTCAGTTTTTAAGCGGTTTTTGACAAAAACTAAAAGCTATATATAACTAGCAAAAGCTAGGATATGATAGACCTGCTTCTGCGTTTATTGCTGAAGAAAATTAGCTATTTATTAAATAGTATCTTATAAAAATTAAGCTACAGTCACTTTTCAACTTAAAAAGTTAAAAAATAGTTTTCTTAGAAAAGCTATAGCTTCTTTAAATAGGCCCTTAAAACACCTGACCATTGTGATCTTCGACCTTCAGCTTCATCTCCAGGCTAACATAAGGGGCTTTATTCGTCCCCTGAATACAAGTGTTCAATATAACGATCCATCTCTAGCCCTTGCGAATCCTGACAGAGTTATATATCCTCCATCTCCTCAAGGTCGTTGGGATCTCCTCCAGAAAACATGCACACCATTCCAACAATTTGTTTTTGAAAGCACATATTATTTCTCTCTTCCCAAACACTCCAAACAGAAGTTGTTCTAACCATGTTTAAAACCACATGATTGCTGTTACTAATCCACCATTTAGCAACTGACTCAAAATTCTCACCGATAGATTTACTCACTCACTATATAGATCAGAAACACTTCCCCAAAATAACTCTAGCAAACACAGCAATCAAAGAAACAAATGTATATACAACAGTTTCTTCCTCCTAGCTCATCGCAGAGCAGGCAAGAAGTACCATTAAGATGTTGTCTTGTACTCAGATTGCATCTAGTCAAAACTTTATATATTGTTAGTTAAAAGCCACAGAAAATTACTCAAAACTAAGCTAAGTTAATTACCATAGTACTGCATGCAGCTCGTGTGTCGTGTAATCAATCCCTGCAGCTGGGAAATTTCGACTAGCTTAGGGCGTGTACAATAAAGTCACGTCAGCTGGCTCTTAGCTTGTATACATCAGCTTTGGTCTACATAGAGGAGTGAGAAAAGAGGAGAGAGAAGGCAATAGCTCTTATTTAATAGAACAACTTTGCGGGAGCGTAGGTAGATCGTTTATGTCTGAGAGAAAAGATAGTTATTGCACAACATCTAGAGACAACCTTTAGAAATAGTTATTGTATAAACTGGCTTTTAGCTTACTGTTAATCAGTAGTTGATTTTGCTATTGTATTGCCCTAAGAGTTTGATTGGTCACTCGCTTGTCGATCTGCATGCCCCCTCCAATGTATAACATGTACGTCTCCATTGATTCTTGTCGTCGATCGACCGTGCGTACGTGCTGTCACAATCGCTAGCTAGCTCTTGTCGATCGAACACAGGCGCCTGTATGCCAATGTGTGCGGTGCACGGCACAGCTAGCTAGCCGTCCTCTATCGATCGCCTCATGTCGAGCTGTTACGAAAGCTTTTGGCACAGTCGATCGTGTGGGCCCCACTTACGTACGGAATCCTATCTCTCCTCTGTGTTTGTCGTTGTGTCCTGTTTGCCTGTGCATGTGTGTCAACGCTGATGGTGGACCCAACAGGCCTTAGTCTTATCCTCTGGCTTCCCCTCGGACCTAGGGTTTCAAATTTTGTTTTCGGATCACACTCGAAATCCGAGATTTTAGCAAGATTTTGGAATTTTGGTCGGATGAAATTCAAAATGCAAATTTAAAACCAAAATTTTCAAAATTTTGCTGAAATTTCGGTGATTTTAACCTCATGTGAAATAGTCTCCCGAGCTAAAAAAATTTGTGAGAAAATATCAGCATGCACTACGCGGCTAGCTTAGTCATGAGAAAAATAGTATTGCAGGATTCATGATTCAAACCAGCGACCTGGACTAACAACTTCAGCCCTTTGTCCACTAACCAACTGAGCTAAAGTTGGCTTATGAATCCATTGCAAAAATTTTACATATATTCCTCACAAATAGCATTATAATTCTCCACACAAAAATTGGCGCCAAATCCGGTCAAAAAAAATTACGAAATTTCGGGAAATACTGTAGTAATTTTATTTTTTTCTCAAATTTTTTCGGCCAGGATTTGGAATCTCGTCCCTAACCGAAATTTCGTTGGGATTTTGAACCTTGATTGCACCGTGGCATCTCATAGCATCATCTCCTATCTTTGGATGATTTGATTTATATTTCGTTGGTTTACTTTATATTTACATTATCTCATTAATATCTTCTAAATTTTTAGTCATCGGTGCGTCGCTATGTTGTTAGCTTGCTAAGCCGTACGGGTCGTTGGCACAGTCCCACCGACTGATCGGTTTGCGTATGAATCAGCGGATGGCCACGCATCGAACGGTGGGGGCGCGCACATGCATGCACACTGTTCGCGCGTTCGTACGTGTAGCTAGCGATCGACTTACGTACATTGTGTACGGACGCCGCCATTAATTAAAGGGACGCTAGCTAGCTATCTCCCGCTTTAATCAGCTGCTTCAGCACGCAACAACTTTCCTTTTTTTCCGAGACGACACTATAAGTACGTGTCTGCGTGTGTGTCCTGTCTCTCACACTCATGTGTGCGTGATGAGAGCGAGAGATCTTAGAGAGAGAGATTTTGATTAATGGCGGGTGTTGGGTGCAACAGGGGCGATCGGCTCGGATGATTACCCGACATGCGCCTTTGGAACAGCATGATGATCAGTAGTTTGGGCATGCCGCGAAACACAAGTCTAACCAACGGCCGGCGATTAGCATGTCCTTCTCATGGGAGTTGGCATGCATGCATGCAAAGCTAGCTAAGCCCTGCATCCCATTTAGTTTGGCAAAGCCCTGCCCTGCCATGGGACTATGCAGTTGATATATGCGCTACCTGCAGGGTTCACAAAATCAAAACCGTGAAAAACCGTAAAAATCGCAACCGTGAAAATCGCTCGAAAACCCGCCCAAAAACTGTCAGAAACTGAAGGATTAAGAAATAAAAAAAAATGAAAAAAAATCGAAAACCACGGTTTTTCGCGAAAAACCAGCTGACGAATACTAATAAAAAGGATACCCCAACAGCCCGAAGCGACGAGCCAGCGGCCTCAAGCATATCTCGACCCAACAAGCGCGCGCGCGCCGCCGACCGATCGCTGCGAGACGCGCCAAGACATCCGCTCCCGGCCGGCGGAAGCGAATCCGACAGACGGCGCTCCCGACCCCTCTTGGCGGGCGGGATCTCCCGACTCAACCGAACCAAGGTGACGGACGCCGAGTGCCGCGTGTCGGTCCTCATCGACCTACCGCCACGTACCCCGAATGAGGTCAATCGAGGCGACTATACAAGGCGGTGGCTCCTTCCCAAGAAGATCCGTGATTGCGAAGACAAAGCTTCGGCCATCAACCTATCCACGTCTGATCTGAGCGCCGCTCCTCGGCGGCACCAACGTCACGCACCTCGACGTCAGCATTCGCAAGGGTCACAGAGGGCAAGTACGCTATTTCCCGGGGAATACCTAACCTCCCTGACCACCAAGGCTACCAACCCAGCATGGGCAAGACGGGTGGTGACCAGTCCACAGGACGAAGGACCGGAGCTCCTAGCATAGGTCACCTCGCTCTTCCTCCCAACTCTCGATGTAACCTGCCCCTTCCTTCTGTATAAAAGGAGGCAGGGCTAAACGATTCAAGGAGGCGAGAGGAGAGGGAGACATAAGAACACGAGGAGACTAAGTCATTTAGGGGCCTCGTGCAGAAAAACTATAGTGCAAAAAGCAATACAATCGGCCATCTGAATCTGGGTAGGGACTTTCGGCCCGAACGGTATACATCTTGGACTCACGAGTCTAACCATTCAGGAGTGGAGCGCGACCCCTAGACTTACATATTTACTTGCCGCTCAGCGCGGCGGTTGGCGCGCCGCGGTGGGGACTTCGCGTCTTCATCACAATCTCCGATTCCGTTTATCTCCTGATGGCATCCACCGGCTGCGACGGCATGGCGCACCGGGAACGGATCCGCCGGCTCCTCGACCGCCCGTCACCCCGACGGGAGGGCTCGCGCTTCGTCCCGCCGCCTCCGGAGGACAGCGCCGCGAGAGCTTGGGCGTCCTCTCCGGCGACCGCTAAGCTCGGCAGGCGCCCTGCGGTCGGCCGGAACCGAAGTGCTCCGCCACGGTCGGCGAAAACTCCGTAGGCGGGCGGTGACCATGTCACCCCGTAGGCTCGGCCCGGTGGCGATGGTGGCTACTGCGGCCTCCATCCACGAGCTCTTTGAAGACTCTTCCCGCCATGACTCCGGCTCGACACGGAGTACCACGCCGCGGCGGCACTCGCGAGTGCAACATGGCGGCACCGTCGATTGCCCGTGGCCCTCGCGGCGCGGGCCTCTGTCCGCCGCGCTCAGTGCGGAGGAGGAGTACCAGCACGAGCGTACTGAACGCGCGACCCCCTAGACTTACAAATTTACTTGCTGGCGCTCGAAAACGCCGACACCAGCCAACAAATTGAATGTTCCTAAAAAACGGTTTTCGAGCGGTTTTTTGAGAAAACCGCGGTTTTTCGAGAAAACCGCGGTTTTTCGAGAAAACCGCGGTTTTTCGAGAAAACCGCGGTTTTTCAACGGTTTTCAACGCATAAATTTTTTTGAATTTTTTGAAAAAATTTAATTAGACTGGTTTATCGAGCTATTTTGGATCTCGAAACGGAGCGGTTTGATCAAAAACCGAGCGATTTACCGCGGTTTTGTGAACCCTGACTACCTGTGCGGTCATTCGTCGTAAATTAGGTTAGCACATGTAAGTCGAAAAAGTTCAATTAAAAACTTAAATTAATCCTTATATGCCATGAGAGTTACTAAGATTTTTTAAATAAGAAAACATAAATTTTTTCAGTGTCATATTGAAAAACCGAATAACTCTCAGTGGTATATAAGGAACTTTTTTTTTTGTAGAAATAAGAGTTATAAATGGGTACTCTTCATGTTGATTTTTACAAGATGTCCATGTATTTCACACTCAAAATCTGTAAATTTTGATCGATTATTAGTTCAACAATATAAAAATTATTTGGCACAAAAATGATATCATATGGATTCATATTTGAAAGTGTATTCAATTTTAGAGTCGACACAAGTTCAACCACGCCTCATACAAATCAATAGGGAGTTCTATAACATTATCAATTCTGGAATCTTTTTTTTTCTTAAGGATGCATGCATCGATCAGAGGCATCATTTTTTCGTACTCACTTATATTCTTATGTCAGTGAAGTTAGAGAGCACGCTTTGGTTGGGAGCCACCTTTTGTTGTAGACTTGTAGTGGTGGAGCTGTGGGTCTACAACTCTACTCATCACTGTTTAAATTCTAGATGCAGCTAGTTAGTGTTGTCACATCCATGGTTGGACTTCCTTGAAGCAGTCCAAACGGAATGTATACTTACTATTATGCCGGAGAGATTTTGCGGCCAACCAAGCTTGCCACATCATCGTCTTCGAAAAATTCAAATTTACGTTTAGGACCTCCAGTCGGTTTTTAACCGAGAGGACTCGAAAAAACTGAAATTACGTTTAGGTCTCTCCACGGTTTACGTGCAGGTCATCTCGTCGGTTTTTAGCAGAATAAAGCCCGAAAAACAAAATACTTACTATTATACCGGAGAGATTTTGCGGCCAACCAAGCCTGCCACGTCATCGTCTTCGCGAAAAGGTCCTCCGGAAAATTCAAATTTACATTTAGGTCCTCCGATCGGTTTTCAACCAGGAGGACCCGAAAAAACCAAAATTTCGTTGAGGTCCCTCCACGGTTTACGTTTAGGTCCCAAGAGATTGGTTTTTAGCAGATTAGACCCGAAGAAAAATAAAATTACATTTAAGTCCCTCCACAGTTTTCTCGAAAAAAAACACAAATTCGCTGACGGTTTATAGCAGTCCACAGATTCGCTGACAGGTCCTAGCGACCCATTTTTTAAAAAAAACAAGGAAATCAGAATTACCCAAAAAAACGACAATACGTTTGTTTTCTCCCAAATACAAAAAACCATATATTCGCCAACGGTTTATAGCAGTCTACAGATTCGTCGACGGGTCCTAGCAACCCATTTTAAAAAAACAGAATTACGCAAAAAAACAACAATACGTGTCTTTTCTCCCCAAAACAAAAAAACACAGATTCGCCGACGGTTTATAGCAGTCCACAGATTCGCAAACGGGTCCTAGCGACCCATTTTTTTAAAAAAACCAGAAAAACCGAAATTACACAAAAAAACAAAAATACATTTAGGTCCCTCCGCGTTTTTCTCCCAAAAAATAGATTCACTGACGGCTCCTAGCAATCCGCAGATTCGCCGACGACTTTTACCAGTCCGTTTTAAAAAAAACCAAGAAAACCAAAATTACGCAAAAAAAAAATTCTGAAATATCCGTCAGACCAAATTTCGCGCGGTGCAACATTTCGCGACCAAATTTTTCAAATTTCACACGGCGTAGCGTCGCGCGACGTAGCGTAGCGCATGGCCCTAGCTGGTCAAATTGAACGAACAAACAGCATGGAAAACCACTGATTTTGAGCAAAACTAACCAACAGGAAAAGCACGATGCAGGAGATGTGTCATGCGTGGTTGGAGGTGAGCATTGGGTCGGCCTTTTTGTAACATCCCATTTTCGATTTTTTTGTTAAAAATTAATTTAAATTAATTAATTCAAGGATTTGGATTTTCTTTGGAGTTTTAGTTAACCTGGCATTCCTTTCCATCCAAAAATGGAATTTATAACATTCGCGTCTGGAAATTCCATTTTCATCCGGATATCCAAAATTCAAATCCAATTCTAAAATTCTATAAAAATTCCAAAACCAATTTTATTAGGATAAAAATATTCTAAAGTATTTTTTGAGATTTTCCCCAGAATTTTTAGAACGTTTTTACTATTTTTCCCAAGCTTATTTAATATTCAACTTTTAAAATTAATTATTGTGCTATAAATAGTAATTTTATATTATTTAAAAATATTTATTTATGCTTTTATTGCTGAAACCGGTATCTCTTCAAATCCCCATATTTAATAAAGTTTATTTGCTAATTTTCGGATTTAATATGAATTTTCAGTGGAGAATTAATTATTTTGAATTAACAATTTCGATTCTTGCTCATCCGATCCGTTTCTCTTCCGTCCATAGCTACGATGGACCATTCGCTCTGATGCCGAAGCAACCCGACCGCATTTATTCATTGTTTCAACTCTTCAAATTCCGCGATCAGGTTACTATTACGCGAAAACTCATGGCGTTGTCCGACGATCCGCTGGTCCGATTGTCCTATAAATTTAATCCCTAGTTCCCCTTCTCATTCCTCACATCCTCAACTTTGAGTTGTTCCAATCCATCCACCAGATCTCCCTGTACAAGCCATTTTTTCCGAACTCTGGCGAACTTTCGGTGAGCTCTCCCGGTTGCTCCTGACCTCCATTTATCCTCAAATTTTTACTGGAGCTTCCTCTGAGTGTCCTTTACATCTGGTAAAATCATATTTTCAAAATTCTCATAGGAGATCTATCGGCAACCATTTCTTCTCTAAGCCAGGCGAAAGGTCAAATTTTGAATTCAAAATATCCGATCTATGTCATCTTAAGTCCGATTGACCTCATTATTCTTCCTAAATTCATCTAAATTCAATATATTTCTGTCAGTACTAATTTTATAATTTTTTAGATTTTATTTATTTTTTTTATTTATTGGTCGCTCCGTTTTGCGCGTAGTCGAAGAAGCTGTTGCCATCGCCGAAGTAAGTGCCGGTCTGCCGAGCGACCCTTCCCTCCTCATCAACGAAGGCAAGTCTCCTTGACGCATGTTGATCCCATGTTTTATAAATGCTTTACAATGTTTTATAACTTGCATCGCTATTATTTAAAAGATGATGTTAAAATTTAGGTTGGTAGTTAATCCCAATTGTTATTAACACCTTGATATTGAAATCCTTGATTGTTGTAACCCTAGGTTGCTGTGATATGTCATAATAATAATATGTTATGATATATTTTGTTTAGTGCGCTAGATGTGCTTAAATGCAAAGTTGATCAAATACCTATGGATGGGTTACTTTGAAACTGTGAAAAATTATGAATTTGAAAAGTTGTGGCAACATGTATGCCGCTGTATTTGTAAAATAAAAATGAAAATAATTTAGATTTGGGCAGATTGGTTTGTCTGGCGGGTGCAGATGGAGCACTGGTTTTTGTTGTGTTTGTGCCGCCCAAGTCAATTAAGGATCGACGCTTGTGATTGTCCATTCTAAGCACAACCGTACAACCACATGTCTAAATGGGTATGACTGGTGAATAATTTGTAATAATTTAACTTAGACTCGCCAGATAGTGGAATGTGGGTGCGGATGGAGGCAAGTTTGTTTTTCCCACACGGCGCAAGAGGGGGCTTCTGTACTGGGTAGATGGAACCCTAACAGCGGTGAAACCTCAGCGGGTGGAGTCGGGTTAGATTATTGCATTGTAAAAGCCTTGTCATGATCTCTCTGCCAACACACCAAAGGAAGTGTGCTTATTGCGCATGGCAACAAGAGACGATCATGTCTTGTGGGTAAAGCTGTACACCTCTGCAGAGTGTAAAACTATTCGAATAGCCGTGCCTACGGTCAAGGGCAAGCAAAGAATGCTTTCATATTGGTAGACTTTGTTTTTGGTTTTAAAAACTGATGTTTTGGGATCTGGGAGTGGTTAGAACTTTCGAATGTATTCCTGGCAGCTGGAGCCAGTCAGGTGGTTGGAACCTGTTTTGAATCATGACGGACGGAGTCATATAATGGTTAAACAAGATCTTTTAAATTGGGCGGATAGAGCCTGTATACTGGTGGTTGGAACCTTCACTAGATTATAAATAATTTCAATTGTACAAATAATTGTTAAAACTGCTTTGTGAAAATTATTATTAATAATGTTTGTTAAATCTGGCTTTGTGCAAAAGAACCATATTAAGCCATCTTTGGAAGGCCTTGCATCCTGCATATTTCCTAGACTTGCTGAGTACGTTTGTACTCACATGCTACAATAAATTCTTTTGTCAGAAGTTTTCCAAGATGCCACGAACGATGGTGAGTTCTACGATGTGGAGTACGATGAAGACAATCCAGAGAGGTAGGCGCACGTTTCTTTCAGTCGACTGCCTGTGGTGTTTATTGGCTTTACCATTTTGCTTCTTATTTCCGCTGTTGTAAACTTAAAGGTCATGTGACCTGGTTTTGTAATAATGGCTTTTCGACCTGTACTCAGTATTTATCTTTTCAATTCGTGCTTTTCAGTTATGATTCATCACTGTGAACTATGTGTACTAGCATTGATCTGGGACTAGTACAGAAATACACAAGGGATTCTGGATAGTAAATCCGGGGTCCCACAATTTTTTAGGTTGGCACGTGGCACAGTGGGCTCGGCTCCTATTGGAGTGGGCCATGCCAACATAACACGGTTGTTCAGGTTGTGCTGGGCCTGCCAACTAGGCACGGCATGGCACGGTGGAATGGGACATGCTCAGGCTGACATGGCACGCCACAGTGACGACCGTGCCGCAACACAGCTCGCCCTACACACGGCACGTGCACGGCATGACCACATGGCTAGCGGCAAGGCCAACGACAGGGCACATGGTTGGCGCGCTTGCCACGCCCGTGCCCATGACGGTGTGCAATCGCTGTGGCCGCGCCCGCCACACGCTTGCGCGTGCTCGTGTCACCACGCTGATCTTGCCTACCACGCTGCCCGCGCATTGACACTACCGGAGGGAGGGGCAGAGGGAGGCGTTGGAGGGAGTGGCAGGGTGTAACAGCCCAAAATTCAATAAAATAATAAATATAATATAAAAAATATTCATATGATTTATTGTTATGTTTTCTGATTTTTCTGAATTAAAGAAATTCTTTTTGGCTTTTTCCTATTAAAAGAATTCCAAATGAGCTATATAGTAAAAATGGTAAAAGGTAAAAGGTAAAAATAGAAAAATAGAAAAATATGTAAAAATCTCAGATAATCCTAGATCCATCCAAGATCCTGTTTGTGCCACTTGCACTGAACTGGATCAATAAAATAAATTAAAAGATAAAAGTAATCATGAGGAGATAAATAAAGATCTGAAACCATAAGATTTCTTCAGAATTCGTCTTACCTTAAATAGGGTTAACATTTTAACCATGCCGACATAGAAACGTTACCCATATCTGGTAAAAATATCAGAAATTTATCTCTATATTTGGTAATTTTAGAAATTCGAAAACTGACTATCAGAAAAGCTAGAAATTAAAATGTCAGAATTATTAGAAATAAAATATCAAATATAAAAATCTTAAAATTTTACCCAAGGTGAATAATAGTCACAAAATACTCTAAAAAAGTTTAATAAAATAATAAACTGATCTGGACCCTCAATTAAATAAAACTCAGAATCAGGCAAAATCTATAACAGTGAATTGTCAGATTTTTAATAATATTTTTACTCATCACTTTTGTCCGAAAATTTTATCAGACCCTTTTATTTTCCTTGCCGACCTCTGAAAAATATTTCATAAAATTTTGAGTTAATCTGTTAACCTCAACTCCGGTTTTACCTCAAGCTGTCGAGAGTATTCCTGAGTTTTACCCTAACCTCTCACTGACTTGTGGGCCTGGATCGCCAGCTGTCTTCTTTGCCGACTTCTCCTTCTCTCACTGACAGCCTTGCCCCACCTGTTAGCTCTATCTTCTCTGTTTTCTCCCGTTCTCTCGCGCCTCTCTCCGTTCTCTCACCGAGCCAGCGCCGCCTCTCCGTTTGTCGTCATCCCGCCGCAATCCCGCAAACCGAGGCCGCCTGCATGTTGTCTCTGCCACGCCGCACCTGCCTTGGCCTCTGTGCTCACTCTCCCGTGCCAGAACACGGCCGAGAACACCCGCGCGAGCCGCCGCATTTCCTCCGTTCAAATCCTGTACCTCGCCGCCTCTTTCGTCTATTTAAAGTGTTGCGAAGCCTCTTCTAGCACTTGTGCTCTCCTCTAGAACCCTCAGAACTGAGCCAAACCGCCTCATCGCCGCTAGCCTCCACCTTCTTCCCCAACTCCGGCCAAACACCCAAAAAGGGGGAAAACGCCCAAACTCACTCTCCTCCGCACCATTCCTCGAACCACTTCGCCCGAAGCACCCTCTTAGCATCCTGAAGCTTCCCGCAACCCCAATTTTTGGTCTTCTTCCATGACGAGCCCTCACGTCGAGCTCCTTCCGTCGCCGCCGCAGTCGCACGGTGAGAACACCTGCTCGATGCCCATTCCTTTGAATGAAAGCTAAAAATAGAATCCTAGCAACTCACTGATGCTCACCTTGGTGATCTTCCACCTCGGGAAGCCATAGTTTCGCCGTTGCACCGCCCGGTCGTGTCCACTGCCGCCTCTCCCACGGTGACACGCCGTCTCCGGCCACCTCCGGCCAAAGTGACACCGCCCCTAGGTTCGCGCAAGCACACTAAGTGTGAAAGTGGAACCCATTCCACTTCTCCGGCAGTGCTTCGCCGCCGGCGAGCGTCGCAACCGCGCTCTCTGCTCGGTGTCACTGACAATCGGGTCCACAGGCCATGCGGGTCCCAATCGTCAGTCTCGCGCGTCGTTCGGTTAGCGTGGTCCCGCACGTCAGCCGCACCGCGCGCATGTCTCGCTGCCACTGGGCCCGGCCCGTCAGTGCCTCGGTCTAGCACAGCGCAAAAAGGGAAAGCGGGTTTTCAATGCGAAAGCGCACTTTCCGTTTTTAGCAAATTTTCTAATTTTCAGAATTATCAAAATCGAACACATTCAAACTTGAATATCTTTTGAACTATCCAACCAAATGAAGTGAAATAAATTTCTAAATTCATCTAAAATCATGTAGATTCAGAATATGCAAAAATATTATGGAATGAACTCTGTTTGAATTTCAGATTCTAGTTTAAAAAATAATTTGAAATATGCCATGTATAGAATTTTTGCAATTCAGTTCTAAATTAAATGAAACAAATTTTGTTACACTCCATGCTCTGCTAGGAACCTGATTATGCAAAAATATTTAGGGTGTACCATGGAAAATATTTAAAGTATTACATAGGGTGACAAAGTAGTCCAATAATAATAATAATCCAGATAATTTCAGAATTTAAAATCTGAAAATCCAAAATGATAAAACATATAGAGTAGTATCTGGAAATGGTAAATAAAGGTGAATAATTCAAGAAAGAAAGATTCATTATTACTGGAATCTAATCGGAAAATATTCATGTAACCTATAAATAAATAATCAACAATCATGTTTGAATTATGCAGTTGCTTTTATTTGGCTCTTACATCTGATTCTTTCATTTTATTGGAATTGCTATGTTATTATTATACGACGTGTAGAACCCGACGAATCCGGAGTAGTCGACGACGAACAAGAATTCGACTACGCAGATAATCAACAAGGCAAGCACCCTCTTTGATCATATTGATCCCAGTTTTATAAATGTTTTCATTAAATATTTTACTGCATACTTAATTTTTATTAAAGTCTGCTATATTATGGGTATTGGTAGTTGTACCTGTTGTTACATAGAACTTCCTTGATAAGTATGGATTTGTGAGCCTTGTTAACCCTAGAATAACTTAGACAATAATTGATGTCAATTTGGGTTATTCACATTTAGTGATATGCTTAGCCGTGCTTAAATGAGCATAAAACCTTGACATGATTAAAAATGTTGAATATGACAATCAATGGGTATGACCTTTCTTTATGAATGGTATTTTGATCAAAAATAAAAATAAAACTATGGTTTTGATGCGGGCAATTATTGGCAGTAGCTGGGTGTACAAGGGACTTGTACGTAGTGTAGGGGAGATTATTGCCCGTGTCAGATTAAGGACCGAACTACGTGTTCGTTAAACCCAAGAATTACCGTACAACCACAAGTGCTTGTATGGGACAGTCTTAACCTATTAAGTTGCTTAAAACTAGCTTTGCACATTGGTAGGCTAGGGTAGTACGAGCTTCTTCAGTGATTGATTGCTCAAAGGGGCACCCACACCAAGGTGTTGGGAGTCACATTTGCTGATACAACGGTGAATGCCATACTACGGATAAGCTTAATCATTATTAATTGTGCAGTGACTGTACAAACACTTACACCATAGTACGGGTTTAACATCACTGGACTGGTGCAAAGTTAGGATTAAATAATGTAACGGTTATGTTATGATCTCCTTGCCGACACACCAAAGGAAGTGTGTTACTGGCCTGGCAAAAGGGTTGATCATTACTTGTGGGCAAAGCTGTACAACTCTGCAGAGTGTAAAACTTTTCGAAATGCCGTTCCCGCAGTTATGGGAATCTTGGTGCATCGCACTAGTTAGATTGTTTTTATTTTCATAAAAACTGGATTCTACCGGGTGTTGGTAGAAGTTGATTCATGGATATGGTCATGATACCCAGGTACATGAGATTTATTTATGCTTATATCCTGTTACTTTCAGTATTAAGATGCTTTTACTTAAATTCCATTTTGCAATCTATTATTCTGTATTTACATTCCAAATTAGCTTTGTGCAAAGTAACCATAAGCCTTTCCTTTGAATTGTCCTGCATGTATAATAGGTTTTGCAAAAGTCTTGCGAGTACGTATGTACTCAACTTGCCTATGTTGATGTTTTTAGGTGAAGAAACAGAATACCCCGACGATACATATTATGACGCAGGATTTGGGGATATGAATGATGAATTTTTCTAGGGTCTTCCTTGTCAGTTGCCTGTGGGGATATTGGGTTAAAGACATATGTAACACCCTAATTTTTTTTGCTCTAATTTAAATTTTGGAGTATTTTTGGTTTTTGTGAATTTTTGGGAATTTATTTAAATTTATTTGGATTTATTCAAATAGGATTTTTCTTGAAAACAATTGAATAATGGAAAAGTTTTTGCAAAGTTTTATTGCAAATATTTTAATTGAGTTCCAAATATCTCAAAGTAATTTCTGGAATTTTTCTGAAATTTTTCTGCTATTTTAAAAGCTCCAAATGATTTAATTGAATTTCTAGAATTATTTTTAATGTGAAATGTTTTAAAAATCAGTTGAACAGTAATGGGCCGAGCCCAGCGCTGTGCTTAGCCCGGCCCAGTTCGCCGCGCAAACCCTAGCGCCGCCCAGCCCAAGCCGTCCGATTCGGATCGAACGCCTGTGAATGTGCCACGTCGCCCGCACGCGTGAGCCTTCGGATCGTCGCCGCACGGACGCGTGGGATTGCGCCACGTCACTTCGTCCCCGCGAAATCGCCG
Source organism: Otatea glauca (assembly GCA_036346275.1). Lineage (NCBI taxonomy): Eukaryota > Viridiplantae > Streptophyta > Magnoliopsida > Poales > Poaceae > Otatea > Otatea glauca. Next base: position 18,809,198 of record CM070712.1, on the reverse strand, counting down.
GAGAGACGTGGGCTTTGATGGCGTGCATTCGCCGCGATTCAGCGCCGCGTCGAGGCGCCCTTAAGTCCCGTTGAGGCGTCGTGCGAGACCTTCGCGCGCGTCTTTTGACTCCTCGCCGCACGCCGAGACCCCTCTAGCGCCCGTCTGAGCTCGCCGTGAAGTTGCATCTTTGTGCCGCCGCTGTTTTCGCCGTTTGCTTCGCGCGGTTTCTCTCGCCGTCGCCAAGGTCACCGGAGTAACCCTTCCGCCAAGCCGCGTCGAATGAGCCACTTCTTCTCGCCGGAGAAGCCCGCATCGCCGTCGCCGAGTCGTCTTCCCAGCTCGGCAACATTCGCTTCTTCGCGCCGTCAACCTCGTCGAATCGCGCCCGATCGTCCGATTTGCATCGTTCGGTTACGGTGAGTCCACGTAGCCTCCATCTCTAGATGTTTAGATTGAATCGTGATCGTTGGATCTTGATGTGTACGGTAGGGATTAGATCTAGATTCTGCGGCTAGATTTAATGCGAACCCTTGGATCTTTTTGGGCGCCGTAGGATTGAGCCACGTCGCGCCATGAGCGATGAAACCGCTCGGTGCCGTGGGCGTTAGATTAGATCTAAACGGTAGAGATTGGATCTGGTTTTGCCTAAGGATCCGCCGTTCGATTTGAGCGTCGGCGGAGATGGCACCGTACCCTCGCCAAATCGCGTCTTGGCGTGTGGGCGTTTTGACGGCGGAGACCGGATCCACCATCGATTTGGTGCACCGTCGCGATTGCGCCGCGTGTCGTCGCATGATCCGAGCGTCGCGATGTGGCGCGCCGTTGGCCGTTGGATCTGAGCGCACCGTTGGATGTGCGACGCGTGGAGGCGTGGAGCCGAGGCGCCGCGCGTTGGATGCGTGGTCGATCACCGGATCGCGGCGCGCGTCGCGCACGCATCTCGGCGCCGCGGTGCGCGTGAGAGATCGGCCGTTGATTCAGCGAGCGGCTCGGATCTTGCAGCGTTCGATCGCTCAGTGAACCGAGTCCACGGTAGACCGAGCCGAGCCGTGAACCCATCCATAGACCAGAGCGGCGTGGCGGCCTGCGGGCGTGCACGTGTCGGTGACGTCGTGATGACGTCATATATATTTTTTATATATATAAAATATTTCGATCGAATTTCTTTTCTATGCTGGCGTCATCATGACGCGATCTTGACGTCATAAATGCGAATTTCCAGTATAAAAATAATTCGAAAAATCGGATTTTCTTAATTTACGTATTTTGATTTTATTCAAACTTCAAATGACTATAACTTTGGCATTTTAACTCGGATTTGGGTGATTCAAATTTCTAAAAATTCATAAAATTGTGAGCTATTTAATGGTGAATTTTTGAGATCATTTAGTCTTCTGTATTAGCTATTTATTGTATATTTTGTTTGTACGCGTAGACGCAAATTTGCCGGAAAGTTTCGAGGAAGAATTCGTCGCTCAAGACCAAGCTTCGGAACACGACCAGCAACTCTTTGAAGGCAAGTGATGCTTTGATCATTTTGATCCCATGTTTTTAAAATGTAGTTTATGCTTTGAAACTATGCATGCTTATTTATTTAAAATGAATTTAAATTGATTCGGGATAATGTAGTTAATAAACCCATTTTGTTATGCCACCTTGAATTATTAATTGTATGCCCTAAATCATTGTCACCCTAAGTTGATTATATTAGTTGGATGTTAATATTGTGCCAACACGGGAGGCTAGATCGTGAGTAGATGCCTAGCCTTACAATGAATCATGAGTGATCTTTCGGAAAAATGCTACAATAGTGATTAAAGACTTTGAATGTATTTTGAAAAGTGGTGTGACGATGCCACATGATGAGATTGAGGTACAACGACCTGTGTGGTTCCGTACCGATGTTGAGTTATTGCTGGCATGTGTTGCACAATAATCAACTAGGTGGGAAATGATTTAGACTGGGGCAAGTGGCAAGAGGTCAGTGTGCACGTGAGCCTGTGTGGCGATGGGTTGATGAGTGATGTGAGTCTGTATGCCACATTGGGTCGTGTGTGCTCTTGTTGAGTGTTGGAAGTCTTGCCTTGGTCGATTAAGGACTTCACCTTGCAAGCCTTTGATCTGAGTCACCGTACAACCACATGTCCGATATGGGGGCATGACTTAGTTGACTAGGGTTACGATATCTTTCCTCCGATACCTCGGGGTGACGATACAGGGTGTATCTGTATGGGGCGTGCACTGTGCTACGACTTGGTGCCCATCCAACGGTGATTGGTCGGTCCTATACTTGGCTCTGTGTGAGGAAGTGATAGTGAAGGAAATACTGGAGAGGTTCTTTGGTTAAGGTAGAAGTTCTGAAAAGCTTTGTTGCGGACAATCACACGTGGTGGTGAGCGGTCAGATCTTGTGGGTAAAGTGTACAACCTCTGCAGAGTGTCAAAACTATTCGAATAGCCGTGCTCACGGTATTGAGCATTGCTCGGGATTCTGATCGAGGATAGATTTTCATAAACAAAACATGGAAGGGGCATGTGCGTTGTTAAAAATGAACTATTAAAGGTGTGTCTTTGAGAATCCTCAAGGAAAAACCATTTGGAATTATTATTACTTATAATCGTCCCCTTTGCTTTAATCTAATTAAGATATTGGTTAAAAAAATAAAATGTTGCTTGATGCAAAAGAACCATTTAAGCCAATCCTTTGGAATAAGCTCTGCATATAGTAATAGCGCTGCATTCTGTGCATTACTTGTTGAGTGCCTTGTGTACTCACCCCACCTTGCTTATCAACCCCAACATCAGTGGAGGAGACTACACCAGCTTGGGAGGAGGAGTACATCGAGGATACAAACAACTAGGGGGCAAGCCCAGTCGGTTGCCTGTGGCAAGATGAAGGCTTCCACGACCTTTATTTATGTTCATTGCTATTTCTTTACTTTGAATAATGTAAGCCCTGTGTGGCTGACTTATCTGTAAGGAGACCATAAGGTCGTACAACTCGGTTTATATACATGTTTGCACTATTTATTCTTATATCCTTGTGATGTCTGTGATGTGCAACCCTGTATGACTGTGTGTGCTAGCGTGATCTGGAGCCTCGCATGAATACACAGAGGGTCCGGATTTACAGATTCGGGGCCCGACAGCATACTACAAGAAAAATGTCTCCACTGATATGTTTTTACTTTTGGTATTGTAAGAATATTATGTACTTTGCTTCCGCTGTAATAATAAAGTTTGTGTATGACTGTGATATCAATTTGTAATTGTGCGTGCTAGCCACTGATCATGGGACTAGTACAGAAAGCACATGGTACCCATTATTGATATTTATTTATCAAAAATAGGGGCCTTACACAGGGGAGGGGGCAGAGGGAGGTGCTAGAGAGGCCGATATGGGAGGTGGCTAGAGGGCGGAGGGAGGCTAAGCGAGGAGATTGAAAAGGGGAAGGAAGGAAAAGGGAAAAGAAAGGGAAAAGAAAGGGAAGGAAAAGAAAGAAAGAAGGAAAAAGGGAAAGAAAATGAAAGAAAGGAAGAGAAAAGAAAAAGGGGTGGAGCCAGATTTTCGATGATGAACCTGATTTCTGTTCGCATACGGTCAATGAGTTGCCTACGGTGGATTTATGTATTCTCGACGCTCATGGTTGAGAGAGAGAGAGAGTGACGGGCGAGAAAGAGATTGAGAGAGGGTGTAATAGGCGAGAGAGAGAGGGTGCAACGGGAGAGAGAGAGAGACGAGGAGAGAGCTGATAGAAATTGAGAGAGACATCGAGAAAGAGAGAGAGCAGCTTCTTGTAAGGTACATATTTTTATACTAAGAAGTATCGTGTACTTACGTAAGCACTACAATGTCACTCTATACCTGTTCAAGAATGAATAAAATTTAATTCTTTTTTCCCATTGTGTCCACTGCTTCAACTCCGTGTGTCTCTAGCTCATTTTCTCTCATAGCAATAGTGCAAATGGGCCAAACTTAGGTTAGTACGACATGAAACCGGTACGAATTGCAAATAGGCTATGCTTGGGCTCACAAAAGGTGAGTCGAGCCAGCACAGCACTGCACGGTGGGCCGACCAGGCCATAGCGGCATGGCACGGTTTAGGCACGCTGCCCAACAAACCGTGTCGTGTTGGCCCGGGCCGACATGTATGCATGCATGCATGCATGTATGCAGCACAAGTAGGGCTAGCATTATTTGGGCTTAATTAACATGCATTGCAATGTAAAAAATGATGTAATACACGTACCACGTCGTCGTATAGCCAAGAAATTTTGGGAGCTGAGCAAGCTATCAACAAGGCAACAGCTTACAATAGCTACTTGACGGCCCAAGACTAAAATTTGATAGTGAAAGCTCCCACTTTTATGGCGTCTGCTGTGACAAAGCTATACTGCATCTCCATATGGCTCATTGCTGAGGAGCCTAGGTAGTCGTCCGCCCTATCCGTCCGAGAGGTAATCTGTCCTGTATAGTAGCTGTAGCAATCACTGAGCTAACTTCAGTTTTTCGACCAGAGAAGATAGGTCTCTGTCACACCGCAAACAGGCCATCGGTGCAAAATTCTTGCATGACTTTTGCGATGTTTAGTTTCTCTTTTTCTTTGCGTTGCTTAGGAAAATTACCAGATAGTGACTGAAAGGAACTCTTATAGGACACATAATGCACTTATGTACATGTTTGTCAACTGTCACGAAAGCTATGGTTTCGACATGATCGACACATCTGCACATTGTTGGGGATGAGCTCGATCGGATAGAACTGACTTGCAACGGTTTGTGTAGGGGCATGCACAATCCGATGCGTGGAAACTATCTTAATCCTGCTAGTGCCGTCTGGCTAAATTAATTTGGCTTCAGTACGTAGAAGCTATATTTGGTTTTAGATGGATTTCAGTTCAGTTACGATTATTGATGAACTGTGTTATGAATTTATTTATATAGTTAATAATACAAATTCAAATATAATTCCATTTAATTCAGAACGGACTGGAACAAATGTCTAGATATATAGACGAATACTTGCAAGACTACCACCATGACGAATTAATTTTACATTATTTTGATCCGAGGTATACGTATACCGGTAGCATTTAGATTGAAGTGCAATTAAATTAAATTTAGCCTACTGTCTATGAGGCTCTTGGATGTTATTGACAAAAATAATGGAAAAAATAATGGAAATATTTGTAAAAAAGAATGGCAACTTCCGAAATTATGATCAGATAACAAAAGTATTTATCTTGGTTCAAATTGAAAAATGTGGGCTCTACTTCATCAACAACCGGTGTATTTTCTTTTAATATTACAGACTTTTTAGACTGAATTCCTAATATCTTATAATTTTGGAAGGGTTTGGAATACTATTATATTTTCTATTCAGTATTTTTCCATTTTTCATATCTATATTTTTTAATTCTTCGAAATTAATTTAATCAAAATCCATATAAATCTAGAATTTGTTGTAGTCATTATAACCTTTGGGAATAATAATTGGGGTTTTGAATTTTCTAAAGTGCTTATAACAATCGGGGAACACCGCACATGCATGGACAATCCATCCTAAGTCCCAACATGATTACACAAATGGAATATCATCTCATAAAGTAGTTCAGAAACAAACACTAGTTCAATTATTATACAACATTTCGTAGTATAACTAAATGTTCATATCCGTAAAATTCACACAAGAATATAGTTCAAATCTATTACCAATATCCTTCATTGTTATTTTATAGCAGTTCTCACCATAAAAGAATGATTTGACAAGAAACCATACAAGAATGATTCGACGTTAACATGCACATGAGGTTAAGCCAAATATTTGCCAGCCACATACTATCGTAATTTTGAACTTGAATGACTAAGGGCATATTTAGGGAGCTGTGGTTGGGCTGAAAAGCTGCTTTTGGTTTGCTAGGCTGTAAAGCAGTTGTAGCTGGTGGCTGTAGCTTTTCTTGTTATGTTGTTTGGCAAACTGTCTGCTGCAGTTGTAGCTTTTGAGGGCTAACCGAAATGGAAGGTACCAACATAGTGAAGTACAGCAGCATCCGAGTGGGGAGGTGACGTGGAAGCGACGAGGCGGGGTGGCAAAGGTTGGGAAGGCGAGCGAGCGAGTTAGGAGGAGTTCAAGCGAAACCACAGCTGAAAAGCTCCTCCTCAGCAGCTGCAGCTTTTGAGGTGCTTCTGTTGTGGTTTAGTTTCCCAGCTGCTTTGTAGACATGCTGTTTGGGGGAGCTTTTAGCCTAAAGCTGAAGCACAGCTCCCCCGAACAGCCCCAAATTGTAAGCTGCAGCATGCTTAGGATATAATTTGGCCTAACACATACATAAAACTCTCCTCTTCAATTTAATTCAGAAACTAATTAAGCTTAACCTTATACAGTTTCCTTCGAATAGTAAATATCTGACAGACCAATTGGGTAAAGAAAACGAAAGTTTAATCGATTCGAAAATATTGTTTCGGATTAGCCTTTCTTCAATAAACTAGACGAGACGAGTAGCGTTTGCATCTCCTCGATCTCATCTTTAACAAGCTATATAGGAGCGCTAACAAAACCTAACTCGATCGGTCGATCCCTACATATGTACTTCTGCATCTTGCATGCGATCGACCTAGTGATCAAGGAGTACTAGTGCAATGTTCCGATCGATTTGAGTGCGAAATTACACACGTAAACATCAGTGTGGCTAGAGGACTGAGGCTTTAGCTCAGTGGCGGGGGAGGCAGTTGGGCGTCCAGCCGATCCGGGTTCGAGTTTTGAATATGGCGTTTCTCGCAGAGACGAGTGCAAGCGCGTGTGTGCGTGTGTGTGTGGAGGGGATGTGCGTTTGTAGCTCGTCTATTGTTCTTTCTTCTATAATAAATATTAGTGCTCTGACCAAATGTTTTTAAAAAAACATCAGTGTGGCTCCGTTAGCTAGCTTCTGCTGCACTAACTAACTAGCTAGCGTTCGTCCTGTCCCTCCGAGGTGTCATTGGATGATGGACAAATGCATGTGCTTAGAAAGTTGATGCTAGGAAAGGTTCTCTCCTCTTTTAACTTTTCTTCTTCTTTTCCAACCACTCTTCTATTGCAGATGCTTGCAGCTAATGTCGTCGTGTGCATTGCCTCTAGAAGTCGAAGCTATAGCTAGCTAGCACATGTATGGCGTCGTAGACTAGCTACCTGGCAAGAAATAAAGAGAGGATTTTAGCTAGGCCCTTTTTTTTTGAAATTTCTAGTTAATTAGACTACCCGGCAAGAAATTAATATTAATTGATGCATTCTTCTGTTGTAAAGAAATTCCTGCGGAATTAATATCCCAGGTATACATTTCTTTTCCAAGATAGGATCTAATTAAGATCGAAGGTTTAAATGGGTTTTATTCCTAATTAACCTACCTTAACTTATCTAGAATAAAAAGACTTGGTTATTGCCACCGCTGCTTTTGTTAAAGGTAGGACTTCCCAATTTCCAGCCCAACTAATCCATATCGTTGCCACTGATCTACTACGAGAACAAAAACTGTTACGAAATTAAATCATGTCATCAATTGTCAAAAGGTATCTATTGTCAAAAGGTATCTAATGCTAAAAGATGTCTATTCGAAGAGATGTCTTTTTCCAAAAGACACCCCAATCTTGTATATATATGTGTGTGATCAAACACTAATGAGTATGATGAATCATTAGCAATCTCTCTCAATTCTTTCTCTCTTAATTCTCTACATTTAACACGTTATCAGCGACGTTCGTTCTTCCCTGGGCAAGGCCACACGGTAAGATCCATGGCACAGAATAATGACGATGTCTCCAATATACTCACTTGCATCATGAACTAGGAGATGGCAATTCTTTGCATTCTTCCTCCTCTACTTCTACCAACTCGCCGAACAAGAATCGCCGTTGGCGCTCACGCTTGGCTCGAAGTTGACGACGTCGTGCTTGGCATTATCATCTCCTGATCAACGAATCGCCAATGGCTGTGGAGACCGGGGCCATGGTGCCACTCGGTGCAGCGCTAACCGTTGGGGACGAGGTCCCCCACGGATTGGCTGAGGCGACGGCGGTGGTCGATGTGGTCATGGGGGATGTGATACCCCCTAGTGCAAACAGCGCACAGACCGGCAGAGCACAGGTAACCGACAATGCCATGGGGGCCAGGGTAACCCTAGGCGAAGTCGGCGTGCAGGCGACGCGCGGGGCAAGGTTGTGGCAGACTTCTACCATTCGGCGTTGGCCACCTGGCTGCGGCCGTACCTCTGCAACCACACCACCCGCGAAAGCGGTGGTGCCCGAGGCCGTGACGGCGGTGGCGCATAAGCCCGCAAAGGCGACGACGCCCGAGGACGCAAAGGCGGAGGCGAATGGTCGTTAGTTAGTGATATGAAGATTTAATTTGAAAAATAAACAAAATACTATCCTCTACTGATAATGAAATTTAGCTTATTTGCTAATTTTCTTATTTGTGGCTTCTTAACTATCCATAATAACTATTATTAATCTTCTCTTCTCTTTCTATTTTGTATATGACGCGTTATGTACCCTATCACGAGTCGACCGTTCCAGAGTTGGGTGGAATGATGGGAGTGTTACATCACCTGTTGAAGGATTGTCATTTTAAAAGCTCCCCATGATATGTAGTATTTCAGGCGTTCCTGAGCTCGGTGACTAAGGAGTATGCCACTAGAGTTTTCATACCCTCTAGACTGGTTTTCAATGAGGGGGAAAGGTGTTTTGATGGATATGGATCATCTATGGATGCTTCGATGAATGAGGCTGCATATAAAGCTGTGATCCATCTTCGCCATGTGATTCCAGATTTGAACCTTGCCTACTACTATTTTTATGGAAGACCCCTGGTTGGAGACAATGTATATAGAGATCATATTGGGGTTAGAAGTGATGGTCTTAGAGTCATGGTAAATCTTGTAAATTGTCTAGATAAGCACTATGTTCAGTTGGCACAAGAGTTGTTGGAAACCCGTTATCGTATGGCATTTTTGGAGGCCCACTTGGCAACGTGCGTAGCAAGAGGCACTATACCACACACAATGCTAATTGATGGAACTTCTCAAATCCCATCCGCGCGGCATCCTCCACTTGCCTCTTATGTGCCTACACCTGGTGTGCCAAAAGGGGCTAGAATGTCTTGCATAGGTAGTCGCCCACGTCTTGTCAATGATAAGGGTATAGATCCCCGTAGTACTTGTGTGTATCATCCTGAAGTTCCTCGGGTATATCGGCGTAGAGCCTATGCCACTAGGGCTTTGGATAAGGTAGGGTAAGTAGGAGTATGTGGATAAGATGTAACAACTTTTGTAGCTATGGGTAGTATGAAATAATAAAGTGGTGTGTCTTTTGTTGAAAATTGGTATGGCATCAATTTGATTGTGGTCTGTAAATCTCGTAATAAAGGTTGGCAAAGAAATAGCTTAGCTCATGTAGACTATAAAAGTTATAGGTATAAGGTTGTGAGGTGATTCCAGGTTGTGCAGGAAGTAGTGCAGTTGTTCTTCCTGTGTTGCCGCTAGCATTGTATTAGAACTGATTTTGTTTTTGTCTTAAAATTTCAGATGGCAAATCCCGCCAGTTGGGCAGCTATAGTTAGGGAATCAGCAGAAAGTCTTGGGCAAGAAAAGAATTGCCTTATGCTTACCATTAGGCAAGAAACCGATGGATTTAAGGTTTATGCGCACGCAGTTACTATAAGGAGAGAGCGTCGCATGCACCATCGTGTTAAGCATCATGATTCGAATAGGGTCCAAGCTATACAAGAAACAAGTCACAAGTTGATGAGAAAGATTTGTCAAGTACATCATGTTAATATGAGTACGTATGTGCACTTGTATGAAGCACGTATAAGTCGCCAAGGGCCCGAGTTAGAACCAAGGAGGCGAAGGACAGGGAATAGACAAGAATATTTGCGCCAGTTTCGCCCAGCAGGAGTTCAAGAGCCACTTCTCGAGCCTTCTAGTTCGGGGAGTAGTTATGATGCTGAATCGCCGTCGTGTTATCTGGGGATTGGTAGTGAATAGGCCCTCCCTAGTGACTGTGTGTGGTAGTAACAGATATGTAAAATAGTTGGTATGCATATGTATAGTTAATATCTAGGTGGGGTACTTTTGGTATTGTAAGTTCTTGAGTTGTATCTTTTTATGTGAATTATAACAATGGATTTCCCTCGCGAATTGTAACTGTGAAGTGAAGATTTTCGATGAGATGATCCTTCATAGAAAAAAAACATATAGAATGATTATGTGATGAATAAATTCGAAATCATATCCTTGTCTTTACAACATACTAAGAGGTGGTGATTGCAGGATGAGGCCAACAAGGTTGCTCAGTTAGATTCTGGAGACCGATGCGGCTCAGGATGCTCGCGACCCTTGATCAAGCATCTCGACGCCAGCACAGCCAAATCCGCAGCATCCAGCGACGAGAGCCTCGACATCTCGAGCGGCTCGTCGAGATGCCCCCATTCCATCTCCCGTCGAGGATAATGTCCCTAATGAGCAGTTGCCTCCACCGCCCACCATGGCTCAAGTATTGGCCCTAATTGAGTAAGGAAGGCAGGCAAATACCTTGCTGCTGCAACAAATAGCTCAAAACACATCGGCACAAGGTGTTGCTCGTGGAGGGAACGGTGGACCGCCACAAGTGTCCAGGCTGAGTGAGTTCTTGAGAACTCAGCCACCGGTTTTCTCTGCTTCAGCCGAGCCCCTTGAGGCGGATGATTGGCTGCGTGCCATGGAGAGCAAGCTGAATATTGCCCAGTGTGATGACCGAGAGAAGGTTCTTTATGCCTCCTATCAGCTCCAAGGAACCGCAGCTATTTGGTGGGAAAATTATCAAGAAGTTTTGCCAGAAGGGCGAGAAGTGCTTTGGCCAGAGTTCAAAGCCGCTTTTCGCCGCACTCATATTCCCGCCAGTGTAATTGAGGTGAAGAAGCGGGAGTTTCTAGATTTGAAGCAAGGCTCAATGTCAGTGATGGAATATTTGCATCGCTTCAATCAGTTGTCGAGGTATGCTACATATGAGGTAGCTCATGAGGCAAGGAGGATTGAGCGGTTTCGAGAGAATCTGAATGAGGAAATCAAGTGGGCTTTGATAGCCCAAGATATTGATGATTTTCAGACTCTTTGTTGATAAAGTTGTGAGAGTGGAGCATGGTAGTCGCAGTGTGTTGGAGAGTCAGAAGCGCAAGTGGCTTGCGCGCAGCTCAGCTGGGGCTGGGTCATCTAGGTCGCAAGGGTAGCAGTCGACCAATTTTTGTCGACCACCACCACTTCAAGCACCAAGGGCTCAGCGGCAGACTCCCCAGACTCAGCGATCTCAGAGTCAGGCTCCCTGCTTCATACAACGGCAATCACAACAGCCTGTTCGCCAAGTGCAACAGCCTAGATCGGCTGCTGTTGTCCAGAAGTAGGCACCTAATGTCACTTGTTTTCATTGCAACGAGCGTGTCCATTATGCCAATGCATGCCCCAAGAAGAAGGCAAGCCAATCTCGTGCTCAAGCGCCGGTGGGGTCTCAAGGAGCTGGGAATCGGCAAGCTCCAGGATCAGCTCCATCGCCGGTTCAAAGTAGTAGCCGTGCTCGTCTTCATCATGTGACGGCGGAAGAGGCTCAAGATGCGCCTGACGTTGTTCTGGGTATGTTTCCTGTGCACTCGATACCCAGCCAGTACTGTTTGATTCGGGTGCTTCTCATTCCTTTATATCCAGAAACTTTGCTAAGGAAAACAAGTTGGAGATTACTCTTTTATCTACTCCCATGATAGTTAAATCGCCTGGAGCCTCCATTAAAACTGAAAGCCTATGTGCTGAGGTTAGCATAGAGATTAATGGGGTAATGTTTTATGCTGATCTTATTGGGATAGAAACATCTGGACTAAGTGTGATCCTAGGTATGGATTGGTTAACGAAGCATAAGGGTTGTATAAACTGTGCTGAATGGACCATATCTCTAGTAAATCAAGATGGAGTACATGTAAAGTTTGCCTCGAGTACCAAAATTTTAGCACCTCAACCAGTTTGGTATTCTGCATCTACTTCTGATTTAGATGAGGTGTCAGTCGTTAATGAGTTTCCAGATGTTTTTCCTGCTGAATTGCCGGGAGTACCCCGGATCGTGTATGGAGTTTATTATTGATTTGGTGCCAGGAACTGCACCAATATCAAAGCGTCCATATAGAATGCCTCCAAATGAGTTGGTGGAACTAAAAAAGCAACTCAATGAGCAGCTAGATAAAGGATTCATACGTCCCAGCACATCGCCCTGGGGAAGTCCTGTTCTTTTTGTCAAGAAAAAGGACGATAGCCTGCGTATGTGTGTAGACTACCGTGCCTTAAATGAAGTAACCATCAAAAATAAATATCCGCTTCCCCGGATTGATGATCTATTTGATCAGCTGAATGGGGCGCAAATCTTTTCCAAGATAGACTTGAAGCTGGGATATTTTCATTTGAAGGTCAGACCATCAGATATCCCAAAGACCGCTTTCACTACACGTTACGGTTTATATGAATATACTGTAATGTCCTTTGGGATTACTAATGCTCCGGCAAGCTTCATGAATTTAATGAATAAAATTTTTATGGAGTATTTGGACAAGTTTGTAGTGGTCTTTATTGATGATATCCTTGTTTACTCCAAGAGTGAAGAGGAACATAAGCAACATTTGCATATGATTCTCAGCAAACTCCAGGAAAATAAGTTATATGTCAAGTAAGAGAAATGCGAGTTTTGGTTGAAGGAAGTGGCATTCCTCGGGCATGTTTTGTCTAGAGGCGGAGTTGTTGTTGACTCAAATAAAGTATAAGCAATGTTAGCTTGGGAAAGGCCGCAGTCAGTTCCAAAAATTCAAACTTTTCTAGGCTTTGCCGGTTATTACCACTGGTTCATTGAAAACTTCTCCAAAATTGCTAAGCCACTAACACAACTCCTAAAGAAGGAAAGGAAGTTTGAATGGACTTTTGATTGTGAAGAGAGTTTTCAAAAGTTAAAAGAAAAGTTAACATCTGCCCCAGTGCTTATATTGCTAGATATTCACAAGAATTTTAAAGTATATTGTGATGCATCGCTTCATGGGTTGGGTTGTGTGTTGATGCAAGAAGGCAGAGTTGTCACGTATGCCTCTCGACAACTTCGCCCTCATGAGCAGAATTATCCTACACATGACCTTGAGCTAGCCGCTGTCGTTCATGCCCTTAAAATCTGGCAGCACTATCTTATTGGAAATAGGACAGAAATCTACACTGACCATAAGAGCCTCAAGTATTACTTTACGCAGCCAGAATTGAACCTGAGGCAAAGAAGATGGCTAGAGCTGATTAAAGACTATGACCTTGGTCTTCACTACCATGCTGGTAAGGCCAATGTTGTAGCTGACGCTCTTAGTCGGAAACTTTATTGCATGTTGGGTTCAAGTCAATCTGACTTAATCGATGACTTCCAGAAGCTCAATTTGAACTTAGTGGAAAATGGTTATGTGGCAGCCCTTCAGTTGTAGCCAACTCTTAAAAGTCAGATTAAAGCTGCACAACTCAAGGATGAAGCCATTATAGAGATCCGGAATCATTTGGATGGAAGCATAAGTTCCGAGTTCATGGAAGGATCAAACGGGATAATCATGAAAGGGACTCGTATTTATGTGCCCAATGATTCTGAGATCAAAAAACTGATTTTATCTGAAGCTCATGAGTCACCACTATCTATTCATCCCAGTAGTACCAAGATATATCAGGATCTTAAGAGAGAATATTGGTGGCCCGGTATGAAGAGGGATATCGCCGAATATATTGCGAAATGCGATGTATATCAGCGAGTCAAAGCTGAACATCAACGTCCAGCTGGGCTTCTTCAGCCATTGCAGATTCCGGAATGGAAATGGGATGGTGTTGGTATGGACTTCATTACTGGTCTTCCCCAAACTCAAAAAGGGAACGACTCTATTTGAGTTATTGTTGACCGACTGACCAAAGTAGCCCATTTCATCCCTGTTAGAACTACCTACTCTGGAGACAAATTGGCAGAGCTTTATATTAGCAACATCGTGCGCTTGCACGGGGTCCCAGAGACAATTGTTTCAGATCGTGGATCACAATTCACATCCCGTTTTTGGGAAAAGCTGCATAATCTTCTAGGGACTAAATTGAATTTCAGTACTGCTTACCATCCTCAGACCGATGGACAGACCGAAAGGACAAATCAGATTCTGGATGATATGTTGAGGGCTTGTGTGCTAACTTATAGCACTAATTGGGAAAAGTGCTTGGCATTTGCAGAGTTCTCATATAACAGTGGTTTTCAAGCTAGTTTGCAAATGTCGCCATTTGAAGCACTTTATGGAAGGAAATGTAGGACTCCCCTTTTCTGGTCTGAAGTGGGTGAAAGACAGTTCTTTGGTCCAGATTTGATAAATGAAGCCCAAGAACATGTGGACTTAATCCGAAGCCGGTTGAGGGAAGCTCAATCTCGTCAAAAAAGTTATGCCGACACTCATCGACGTGACTTGAGTTTTGAGATTGATGACTATGTATATCTTAAGGTTTCACCTCTTCACGGAATCCGTCGGTTCCATGTTCGAGGCAAGTTAGCCCCTCGATATATTGGACCTTATCGTATAATGGAAAAGATGGGAGAAAAAGCATACAAGTTGGAGCTGTCATCCCAATTGTCCAGTGTGCACAATGTCTTCCATGTATCACAACTTAAGAAGTGTCTTCACATTCCTACTGAGCTTACTCAATTGGAGGAAATTGATCTCCAGCCTGACTTAACTTATCGAGAGCACCTAATTAAAATTCTTGAGGAAGCGGAGTGGCATACCGAAATAAAACTCATAAGATGGTAAAGGCCCAATGGAGTAATCATATGGAAGAAGAAGCAACATGGGAGCAAGAAGATAGACTCAAGGAAGAGTTTCCTGATTTCTTTTAGACCCTATTCTACCTTCGACCCGCCAAATCTCGAGGGCGAGATTTCTGTAAGGGGGGTAGATTTGTAACATCCCAAAAAATATAATAAAAATGAAAATGAATATTTTGAATTTGAATATATTTATTTCTGAGTTTTCTTAGTATTATTGGTTTTTATTTGGACTTTCCTTGGAATTATGCTGCGTATGAAAAATCCAATAAATAGAATTAATGAATGGAAAATGGTAAGAAGATAAAGAGGTAAAAGTAAAATTTGGGAAAAATTACCATGAGACCTTATTCATGCTGGTAAATCAGCATAACCATCTAGTAAAAATTCTATGTACTGGAATGTAAATAAATAAAATATTTAACCATCTCTTTTGACTAGAAACAGTAGAAGTCGGAATTACCAGAAGATATTAGAAACTTATATTGAGCCATAAATTTACCATGACACCCTCATATCAGGATATACATCTGGTAAAAATCTTAGAAATTTATCATGTCATATAAGCCTTTCAAAATTCAAGAACAGAGGCATTAAAAACTGAAAATCATCATGTCAGAATTTTTATAAAATATTTACTAAATATTTTGACTTGAAATTGTTATTAAGATATATATAACCCAAAATAAACTCATATAAAAAGTTTGGAAAATAATTGATATGATTTACACCCTTAAATAAATAGAATACCGAAACACAAATTCTGGACAGTGCACAGTGTCAGACTTTATATAAAATCTACATAAGATATTTTGAGCTAATATTTTTACAGCGTGGTGAAAACTTCCATTAGACACCAGTCAAAAAGTTTCAGAAAAATTGACAGCGATTTGATAGCAGTTTTAATGCCCATCTTGAGCTGTCTGGAGACGAGTCTATCTCGGAGTTTAGAGTCGCTCGCTGACATATGGGCCCCACGGTGTGTTGGCCCCATTTCCTGGCACGAGGCGGTGCCGAAGCGACTCTCACTGCCGAGTGGACCCCGAGCCCACCTGTCAGGCACTTCTTCCTCACTATCCCCTTCTTTTGACCGAAGCATCGCGCGTGCACTCGCCCGGTTCCGTCGGTCGCACGCCGGGTTCACCGCCCCTCGCTGCAAGCTGAGTCGCCTCCGCTTGACCATGGACATGCCCGATCTTGGGAGCCTCGCTGTGACCTCGACCTTCCCCAACGCCATACCGCCTCAATCAGAATCGCGCCACCTCGCTGTTTCCGTGCCAAGCTGAGCCGAGCCTCGCGCGTGTGGTCAAGCACTGGTGAGACCGCCTCAACTCGGCTATAAATACGTCCCTGTATCACCATTGAGACCCCATCTTCTTCTTCCTTGAGAGTCATCAAGTCTCGAGCCAATCGAAGTTTTCATCTCCGTTCTGCCACAAGAGCCCGAAAGGGGAAAATCGGTGAAGCAACCAAATAGGCATCAATCCTTGAAATTTCTTCCTCCTATAGTCTCGCCAAGTCTTATTGAGTGCTGACCACTCCTCATTTTCACTAGTTCTCAACTGCAGCACACCCCCATTGCCACCTTTCTTCTTCTCGGTCGGCGACCGTTGGCAGCCGATTCTGGTGAACCTTCAACCGCTTTAGTAGGTGAGGTGAGACCCCTAGTGCCCACTGATGCTCTAGGAGTCCTTGCCCAACGGAGAAGTGGCCGCGGTTGAGCTTTCGCTCGCATGGCCATGGCGGCCGCCGCACCCCCGCAGTGGCAGCCTACTTCCCGGTCACCTCCCGACGAATGGGTACCGTCTCTGGGTGCGCACGGGCATGCTGATACTCAAGACGCTACCCATTCCATCGCGCCGGTGATAGTTCGCCGGCGGCGAGCCGAAGACCGAAGCTCTCTGCTTCGTATCGCTGGACAACGGGACCCGTTGTCAGTTGCCCTACGCAAGGCGTCGCTGACCTCTGGGCCGGCTCGATAGCCTTGGGTAGCAGGCCCACGCGTCAGCCGCTCTTTTGCGTGCGTGAGCGTGCGTGCTGACAAGCGGGCCGTTGCTGTCAGCCGCTTGCTGCACCGCGCTGTCGCTGACTCGTGGTCCCGAGTTGTTAGGGACTGCAGCCCGATTCAAATGCGACGGCGCGCCCAACCGTCGGGGCGCTTTCCAGCCCGGAAAGCGTATATCCGATTTTTGCATATTTTTCAAAAAAAACCGACCCAATGCAAATGGCCATAACTTCCAATCTGTATCTCAAAAATTTTTAAAATCTTCTAAAATCTAGTAGATTTATAATATGCAAAAATGTTTTAAAAATGATCACTGGGTGAATTTGAAATTCAAATTTGAATAAAAGGGCAAAAGATATGCTTTATACAAAAATTTTGCAAACAAACTTATAATTTAATGAAACTAATTTTTATAGGATCTTTATGTTTCCAGGAGTTTAAATATATAAAAATATTAAATTTTCATGTATGTTTGAACTACTTTCCATTTAAGTTTGGCATTCAATACACTAAAAATTTAGATATGTTTAATTGTATGGAAGAATTATGAAATGAGTAAGAATTGATTTTCTGAATTTTAGGGAGGCAGTAGAATGCTTGAACTTGCTAAAATAATTAAGGGGTAAGCTTGATTTGAACTACCATTAAAAATATGTAGTAACCCTAGTGCCAAATCTTGTACACACACACACACACACACACACACACACACACACATATATATATATATATATATATATATATATATATATATATATATATATATATATATATATATATATATATATATATATATATATATATATATATATATATATAGCATAGAAATTAAATAATTAGAATTTAGATTAAATTAACTCAACCCATGAACAAATCTAGTAACCCAGTTAATAGATTTTAGCTTAATCAACCCTTTTTCTTTATGCGTCGCTTAAGGCTAAGTGCTATTCGCGCATAACCCTTTATTTTATGTTTTAAATTTTATTAGTCTGGATAATTTTAGAATCTATAATTCGAAGTTAAAAATGTAAGAATTTATAATTTTAGCCTCTTGAATTCGCAATTCAAGAATAAATAATCTATGAGAGAACCCATATTTGTTCATCATAAAAGTCTTTAGCGATGTGTTTGTGAAATTACCTAGATCATGAAGTCTTGAGATCCTATAGTTCAAACCCTAAAATATATTCTTGCTTTCTGCAGTTAATCTTTATTTGGTTTACTGCCTGTTTTCTTTTTGCCCTTATTGAAATTTGATATTTGCTATGTTCCCGTTTGATCGACGTGTAGAATCCGACGTGCTCGACGAGGAAGACGACTCTATCGCAGATCCAGATTTCGTACCAGACAGTGAGCTGCAAGGCAAGCAACCCCTTGAGCATATTGAGCCTGATAATTTACCTACCTTATGTTGTTTTTGTCTATGTACGATGCATCCGGATAATTCCCCATAGAAGTGCTAATTTGGGTTGGAACTGTAGTTAATCCTGTACATTATGGTTTACCTTAATCTGTATGGACATGTGAACCTTGCAAACCTTAGTTTGAACTAGACATACTTAATGTCATTTTGGGTACAACTGCTAGCATAATATTCCTGCTTAAGCTAACCGTTATGTGTTTCAGTCTTTTCAACAAATGTATGGTCCTCTTTGGGAGAAAGTTGCTAGTACTTTGATTAAAAACCCAAAATAAAACTATGGTTTGATGCGGGCGATTATTAGCAATAGCCGGTGGTGTAAGGGAGTTGCACGTAGTACAGGGTGGAGCATCGCCCGTGTCGGATTAAGGACCGAGCAATGGGACGCTATAGATCCATGTTTTCGTACAACCACGGGGCCTGGTGTGGGATAGTCTGATCCTATTAAGTTATTTGGATGTGGCTTTGCACCTAAGGAAGACGAGAGTATAGCGGGAGCTTTCCGGTCAGGACTACTTGTGAGGGGCTTCCACATCGAACTTTTCTAACCCTCGGTGTGGGTAAATGCATACCCGCGCAACAGTGTACGCCTCATCATAAAACAGAAATGGGTGTTGTGTTACGTGAAAGAAACCACGTCTCGTGTGTGTGTTTCTATTTTATGATGGGGGTTAACGTCCCGGGCTGGTTCAAAGCCATGTCTAAGTAATGTAACGGTTCTGTATGATCTCCTTGCCGACACACCAAAGGATGTGTGTTAATATAGCCTGGTAAAAGAGGTTGATCATTCCCTGTGGGTAAAGTTGTACACCTCTGCAGAGTGAAAAATCTAATCGATTAGCCGTGTCCACGGTCAAGGACACTTAGTGAAGTCATTCCAATGTTAGTCTTTTGGTATTTTTCTGAAAAATGGGTTTGGTTTGGAAACCATCTTGCAACTAGCTTCTTGTGTCAAAGGATAGACACCGGGGACCTTTGCAGTCGGGTAGACTGGGTTGCAGGGCTTGGATATTTATTTTGCTTTATGTCTCTCAGATACTTTACTCAAAATGCGTTGTTTCAATCTATTATATTCATACTTTGAAATGTTTGTGCAACCGCAAAATAACCAGTAACCTACCTTTGCTTAGCCTGCATGATTATTTATTTGCATTTGTCAAACACTATAAGTCTTGCTGAGTACCAATGTACTCAATCTTGCATCTGCTGTCTCAGAGGACGAAGCCTGCGAAGTGCCAGATGATTCGTATTTCCAAGTAGGGCACGAGGTTTTCGACAATGATTTCCCCTAGGTTTTGCCTAGTTAGTTGCCTGGGGGTTAGTGGGCAAACCGCGAGGCTTTTGGAGTTCTTTTGACTCTTTATTTTCTGCTGCTCAGTCTTTGTAAATATTAAGCGTTGTATAATTATTCCGCCTATAATATATGTATCAGTTTGTTTCTCGTGTGGTTGTGATATGAATGTTGTAAACATGTGAGTGCTAGCCACTAGTACAGTGATCACATGGAGGTTCCTGTTTGCAAGAACGGGGCCTCACATGAGTGGAATAACATTCCGATATCTAATATCTTTGCCAGTGAATATGAAAGCATCAATGCAGTTAATGGATGTAGTGACCGCATATTTGTATGGGTCATTGGATTCGGATATTTACATGAAAGTACCTGAAGGGGTTAAAATTCCGAATCCTAATGCAAATCGCAACATGTATAGCGTCAAGTTGAAAAAGTCATTATATGGATTAAAACAGTCGGGAAAGATGTGGTATAACCGACTAAGTGAGTTTCTTTTGAAGAAAGGATACTCCAATAATGATGATTGTCCATGTGTGTTCATAAAGAAATCCCAAAGTGGATTTTATATCATCTCAGTATATGTTGATGATTTGAATATCATCGGAACCACAAGTGACATAGATGAAGCAAGTAATCATCTTGTGATAGAATTTGAGATGATGAAGGATTTGGGCAAGACCAAATTTTGCTTAGGCTTACAACTAGAGCATGTTCCTGAAGGAACATTTGTGCACCAGTCTGCATATATCCAGAAGATATTGAAGAAATTCAATATAGATAAATCATATCTAACGAAAACACCTATGGTCGTGAGATCCCTTAATGTGGATAAAGACCCATTCAGAACTAGGGAAGAGGATGAAGAGATATTGGGATTGGAAGTTTCATATCTTAGTGTCATAGGAGCACTAATGTATCTTGCAAATTGCATCAGGCCTGACATTGCATTTGCAGTCAATCTATTGGCTAGATACAATGCATCACCAACAAAAAGACATTTGGTTGGTGTTAAATAAGTCCTCAGGTATCTTAATGGTACAAAACATCTTGGTTTGATGTTTCAAAGAAATCAAGATATGACTTTAATTGAATATACAGATGTTGGTTATCTGTCTGATCCCCACAGTGCCAAATCTTAGACTGAATTTATCTTATGGTGGTACGGCTATTTCATGGAAGTCTTGTAAACAGACTTTATTAGCCACTTCCACTATCTTTCTGAAATAATAGTTTTGTAAGAAGCATCACGTGTTTATGTATGCCTTCACATAATGATTAACCACATACAAAGGTCATGTGGCATTAGTTTATCGGAAACTCCCACCATTATCTATAAAGACAATACTACCTGTGTTGCTAAAATGCAAACATGCTATATGAAGAGTAATATAACAAAACATATTGCTCCTAAGCTATTTTATACTCACAAACTTCAAAAGGGTGGTAAGATAAATATTTTACAAATGAAGTCATGTGAAAATTTGACTGATTTGTTCACCAAATCTTTACCGACATCCTCGTTCCAAAAATATGTTAACGGGATTGGTATGAAACGGCTTCGAGAGTTGCAAGGTTCAGGGGAGCTAAACATTGAACTAACACATTTTGTACTCTTTTTCCTTTATGAGTTTTACTTAAATGGTTTCTCGTAGAAGGTTTTTAATGAGACAACATTAGATGTAAACTTATGCCATAAGTTTCTCCTTATTTTTTCCCATTGGGTTTTAAAGGAGTTTTAGATGGCATATAGTTATAAGAACGAATTTCTCCTCATATTTTTCCACAGGGTTTTTAGAGGAGCTTACAAGATATATACAAGTGAAGGAATTGATCAAGGGGGAGTGTTACGAAATTAAATCATGTGATCAATTGTCAAAAGGTGTCTATTGTCAAAAGGTGTCTATTCGAAGAGATGTTTTTTTCCAAAAGACACCCCAATCTTTTATATATATGTGTGATCAAACACTAATGAGTATGATGAATCATTAGCAATCTCTCTCAATTCTTCCTCTCTTAATTCTCTACATTTAACAAAAACAAAATAGTTTCGCGTGCCGTACGTTGTGAACAAGAGCACTGCCATGCATGTACGTACGGCTGATGTTACCTGCTTGCTCGATGTGTTTGCGTCGTTGGCCTTTGCATGCCTGTCATTCTTCACGACGCAAACGGACGCATGACGTGTCATGACCCACGACGCACATCCTTTCATGTTTTGGCCATTATAAGGTTCTAACAGTTTGGCACTGTGAAGTGCTTAATTCAAGTATAAAATGATAGATCGGAGGGCCATGATTGTCACTATCTTCGCTGTTACGTTTCGTCTGTCAGCTAGTTCGTTCAAAAGGTTAACCTGTTCAGGTTAAGTGAGTAGTTTACTCATACTTCATCGCCCCCTTTAACGTCTAGATTCTATCGGACATATATATGACGTGAACTTGAAGTAGGTCAGAATTACTTTAAAAAAAATTTGTGCAAGTCAGTTCTCAAGGTTAGGACTTTTGCTCTGATATATACCACCATGTTTACTGATACTTCAAGATTTATATCCGAAAGGCATTTTACGTTTTCACGGACCATCTCTACGATTGAAATGAAGATGACCCTCTCCATGGAGAGGCACACGCATCTTCTCTATTGTTGTATCTCTCTTGATACTCGTTTACTGATGCCACCGATTTACATGTACTTGATACTGCCACCATCATGCCACTACTTTGGACAGTTCACGCCTTTTTTTTTCATGCATACCACACATTTAGTCCAGTCCAATCCAACTAAACCATTGCTTCAGTTGGATATCAAGACGGATTTAATGCTGTCATCCTTGATCTAGCCTCCAGAAATTAACACTTCACCTGTCTAAAGTACTAGACATGTTCTAAGCAGCTCTAGCCAACCACTCAAGTCCAAGGTCTAAAAATAAGAACCTGATTGCCTTTGTTCCGTGGATACATGCATGTGAGCAGGAGCCGACCGGACAACAGGAAAAAGGATCTATGAAGCAGGGTTCCTGCTGGCAGCAGTAATTGGAAATTTAAGGAGCAACATTGGGGGAAACAACTCCGCTATCTGCAGGGCGTCAGATGACTGCACATACATACCATTGGATACAGTTCAGTAAGGGTGCGTTTGATTGGGTGAACGAGGATGAACGAAATGGAATAATACAAGATAGATGGGATAATCCTAGATAAGATAGTACGGAGAAAGTGTTTGGTTGTCTAAATGGAATGATACATGATTTTGTTTGATTGCTTAGAATGGTACGAGATGATACGAGATAATGTTTAATTGGATAGATGAGGTTAGTATAGTAAACTTTATGATTCAAACAATTTAGAGGTACGAAATAGTACAACATATTTGAGAAATATTCTAGATTTTGTACACTCCGTCCCGTACAAGATAGTTCCATACACTCAACAAAACGCATATATCAAAATCTATCCTGTATCATCCCATCCGTTCATCCTCGTTTACCCAACCAAACGCACCCTAAAAGAAAACTGACGCGTTACCTCGTTTACCCAACCAAACGCACCCTGAAAGAAAACTGACGCGTTACGTTGCCCCTCGGATTAAAATCATCTTGCTAATGTAGAAAAAAAAACCATAGTAAGAGCAAAGTGTTTAAATAATCTACAGCACAGGACACCCCCAGATCTAGGGAATTATACAATCAGGACCATTAGAATCCACCAACAGGTTAGCCCTCCACTGGATCAAATCTTCGCCATCCTTGCAGGGAGAGGTCAGCTCAAGGACATGGCAATGCCGCAGATCATGCATAATAAAACATCAAATCCTCTTGACACTATCTCCATGGATAACTACTGCACCCTCAGTCATCAGAGTGCCAAGAGCACTGCGGAGCTGTGAAGATTTGCAGGCATGCATTATCAAATGTCAGGCCACCAAATCAAGACAAGTAGTGCAAAAACTACGGTTTTAACTTACATCATGCAGATGAACTTCCATGGAGCTCTGTTTCCTCAGTTCTTCCAGCAGCTGCACAACGAATCAGAAAGAATACTTAACTCACTTATCAGGGAAATAATGATGATAACAGAGAATGAAACAGGAACGAAAAGATAGTTTTTTTACCTCAATCATACGCATTGAGGGCCCTCCAAGCTGCATTTTCTCCATTACAAGGTTTCGGGTTGCTGCAACAAGATTATCACGTCTCTGCCTTTCGCTTGCAGATATTCCCGTCATGATTAGATCCATATCAATCGTCCCTTTTGTGATTAATGAAAATAACATTAGCACTAGCCTTTTGTGATTAATAAAAATAACATTAGCAATAAAGTGATGGTTAAAACAAAAAGCTGCATGAAGAATGGGTCAAGTTTAACTGACCAGTTGCGTGATCCGTTGCCGATTGCTGCATGGCAACTTCAAGAAGCCTAAAGGCCTCTACGACATCTCGCACTTCTACCTGTAGGCAGCCAGAGTGAAATTATCAGTCCTGAGAACCAAATGATACGCGTTGAAAATGCTATGAAGCTAAACAATACTCGGTAACCAAGAATCAGGAACAATCATTACCACTTCCGAGAACCGCATTCGAGCCAGTGCTTCACTGAGACGAATCAAGCTCTCTATTTGTCTAGCCGTTGCAGTTATGACCTATCCACCAGGCAGAAAAGCATTAGTAGCTTATTATCATTCAAAGGCATAAGAGCATGGTAACACATCTACATTACCTTCTTCCTGCTCCCAGGGTTGTTCCCTCTTTTCCTCATCTCAACATAGCCACGAGTCAATTCTTCTGCAGCTTCATCACATAACTGTGGCTGAATAAACTTCCTTGCATAGCTTATGTAAGCAACTAATGTGGGCAAATCTAAGACCTCGAGCTCCTCTAACTGCATAGCAGCATGAATGCATAACTAGTAAGAAACAGGTAAGCTAAGAACAGTGTAATGATTTGTAGAAGTCTTGCACTGTAATCAACTCTATCAAACAAGGAAAAGTGATTAAAGCTGACGGTATAAAATCTGAGATGAGGTGTTTTACGTTTGGATTATGAAAATGCAATGAAACAATATGCTTAGCCAGGCGTCTATCAGTTTGCTCATCTGCCTTGTCCAAGATTAGATATATCAGGTCAAACCTGCATATTAAAAAATATGTTCGAAGTTACAAACACTTCTAAATTGTTTGTTCACTTTGCATTGCATGCAGCCATGAATTTACCTTGAAAGCAGTGTTGGAGGAAGGTGGATATTGTCAATCACAGAAAGCCTTGGATTGTAACGAGATTCAGTGGGATTTGCACATGCTAGGACAGATGTTCTAGCATTTAGAGATGCAATTATTCCGGCCTTTGCAATGGATACCGTCTGCTGCTCCATCACCTGTATATTTGATAAAGGAGATTTGAGCGTTACACGGATTATCATATCTTGATATGCAAATTGTAGTGGAACATTTCAATGACAGACCTCATGTAACATGCTTCGGGCATTATCAGACATCTTATCGAACTCATCGATACAGCAAACACCTTTATCACTCAAAACAAGAGCTCCACTCTCAAGAACCTAAAAGGTACCATGTCATGGTTAAAGCCATCAGAGCAATTAAGTTACATACGAGTAGGCACCAAAGAACTTTTGTGAAAAGGAAGGCATCAAGGTAAACTTACAGTTTCACCAGTTTCAGGATCCTTGGTAACGTAAGCAGTAAGGCCAACTGCTGAACTGCCTCTACCACTTGTGTAAATACCACGGGGAGACAGTTTATGTATGTACTGGAGAAGCTGGGATTTACTTGTTCCAGGATCACCAACAAGCAAAATGTTGATGTCACCTCGGAAGCTAGCTCCAGATGGAAGCCTCAAAGGATTGCCACCAAAAAGCTGGACACATGACAGTTTACAGTACGTAATGTTTAGCTATTACACCAACTTTCAAAAGGGCAGCTAAATATTGCACAAACTTACCTGGCAAAGGAGGCCCCTCTTAACATCATCCAGCTCCCATATGTTTGGAGCCAATGATCTAGTTAATCTGTCGTAGATATCAGGCGACTTTGAAAGCTCTTTTAATTTCTCAACCTGCAGCTCAGAAAAGAAGAGAGTATTAACAAGATTTCCACATAGTGCCATCCCAGAGAGGTCAGGAGAATGAAATAGACCTTATGTCTGAGAAAGTCATCTTCAGATGACTTGCTAGCATTGGTGTTATCAGTATCCATGGAGTCCTCAACATGAAGCCTAGACTTGTCTGTCTTCTTTATGTGAAGGCAATCAATGTATGTCTGATTGAAGAAGGAAATTGCTGACAATACATCAGTACAACATTAAAGCATTTTTGCTGATAAAGAAATCATAGCTAACAAATAGGATAACATTCTATATCCTCTACCTTGAATATCGACTTCACAGTCCTTTGAGTAGGTCCAATTCTAATACTCATGGCCCTGTATATCCCAGTGATCTATAATAGAAGCAAAGGGAAAAATTGACAATTTCAACAAAACCACATAACAAGATATTTTACAATTTTACAGGACTGATCACTAAACAAAGTTCCGCTCTTACCTCAACCCTGTCTCCCGGTTTTCCAGCATCGACAAGCTTATCATGCATCAAGACACTAACTGTATGAGGAGTGCCACCTTCTGGTATCTCATCTGGTGTTTCCTGCAATTTTATGATCTGCTTGTCTGCAAATCTAGTCGCGAACAAAAAGTTCCATCCAAAAGTCAGGTCCATGAATCTGTTAAGCATGATGTCGAGACAAAAGGGACTGCAAGAGAGCATAGCTACCTGCATCGGTTATGCACTAGTGTCATAGAATTTGTGGCTTTACATTGTTCTTTCTGACAGATGTGCGGCTCAGTTACTCTCCCTAAGAAAGTAATACAGTGACATTAGTTTTATGATAAAAGAATATGAATAGATGGACCTTTAGACATTGTGATTTATCAGTAAAATGATGATAATAAAGCATCCCTATACATTCTCTCACAGCAGCTAGCCAGCTGCCATGGCATGGGCAAAATACTTTATAAAATGCGGTATTTCATTACGTATTTCCAGTGAGAAGGAAAACTAGCAGAGAATGTTAAACTTAAGCATCATCTTTAATTCAATGTGGTCTATTTAGTGACTAGGTTTATCCTAAATTTTGGTAGCAGAATTCAAAAAGTACCAAAGAGAACAGACATTTATAATCACAACAAGTAGCATAGGAGGACGATAAGTGAATTGTACACTTTTATAAAGTTCACAACAATTTGTCAACATCTAAGGAACAATTATTAAACTGACTACAAACTTGGCCACAAATCAGCACTGCATCAAAAAAAAATATCCATACTAGTACTGTACCTCTATCAACCATGACAGGCTCTGAGTAGAAGCCACAAACAAGGCAGCGGAACACAGCCTCCTTCAGCTCCGGTATGACTGAGCTACACCGAATTACCATACCCTTGATTGACACCATCTTCTCAATATCTAGAACAAAAGACAAATCACACATCAGACAATGTGCAACAGCAAGAAGTTGAACCAGAAACAGTCTCGGCGCAAGTAATCACCCGTAGGATTCAGGTTCCTCAAGCAAATCGACGACTTGAGGTTGTAGATCCTGGTCTGGATGTGCTTCTCGAACAGCGGCTCGATGCGCGCCACGAGGTCCATGAGCACGATGTCGAAGATGGCGAGCACCTCGAGCGGGTACCGGACCATCTTGCCGTAGAGGTCCGGGTCGTGGTCGAAGACATCGTGCGCGTCGACGTCGAGCGACTCCCCTCCCTCAAGCTCGAGGATGCGGTGGATGGCGCGCATGTACTTGCCCTCGTCCATGACCGGGTCGACGCGGCCGGCGTCGCGCGGGTCCCGGAAGTGGCGCAGGAACCGCAGGATGGCGGCGTTAACGTCCTGCACGCTGATGTTGGTGCCCCAGACGAAGACCGGGGTGGCGTCTGCGCCGGTGCCGCCGCCGTCGGTCTCCGGGGTGTCCTCGTCCCCGGCCTCGGAGGACGGCGGGATGTCGTCGGTGGACAAGGGGGTGGAGGGAGTGGGAGGGAACCGACCGCCGGTCCAGTTCTGGCGGTGCCGGGCAGCGCCGGAGCCGGACGGCGTGCGGCGGCCGGGGGCTGGCGGCGTCTCAAAGCCCCCGAGGGACGGGGACGAGGCGTAGGGGCTGGCGGAGCCGCGGCGGCCGGCGCGGCGCGCGGACTGGGGAGGGGAGGAGTTGGTGGCGGGGAGCGGGCTCGACGGGCGCACATCCGGCGACGACACGACTGCAAAATCGACATGAAAGATGAGACGAGAATCGAAATCTTAACTGCGAGAAAAGAAAATAATTCGATCTTGAGAAGAGCTGGCGATTGAATCTTACAGTTGGGGGAGTTGGCGTTGCCATTGCCGTCGCCGCCGCGAGATGCCATGGCTTGCGCGCAGAGAGAGAGAGAGGAGGAGGAGGAGGAGGTGGGAGATGAGAGGGGAAGGGAAGGGAAGGCGAACCTGGGGTAAAATGGCGGGAGGCGGCGGCGGGAAGACAGAAATGGCGGGAACGAGGGCAGCGTTTCCCGCCAAGTGATGGGACAAGGCCAACGAGGGCAGTTCACCGATTGGCCGCACTAGGGAATCATTTAGCTGACGGCGGTGGGCTTCTTTCCGCTAGAGTACGAAATGGGCCTACTATTCGGCCCATCTTCATCCAGACTGCTGGGCCATTAAATACTTCTGCAATCACTTCAGTTCTACGCAACACAAACTTCTAGGAAAAATTCGGTTTATGTCACTGATGTTCTACATTTTAAGTTTGAACGGTGCTTCCATGTTTTTTATTCAACTATAAGTTATATAAATCCTAAAGTAAGTAATCATTATTTATCATCTATTTATATTTTAATGTTTATGTAACTTTTAAAAGAAAAAAATTTAGAAGCATCTCTCGTTAGGTTTTGCCGTTGCTTTTTGTGTAATTGAGACGACACCACTGTATTTCCAAACTTCTTCGGATTTTGTCACTAATGGCTTACTTTTTATCACAATTCTAGAATTGCCCGTCCACTTTCTTCTCTCCCTTTCTTCCTAAAATTCTCTCTTCGTCTTACGATCCAACAAGGCATCAGCCCCTAATCCTATCCACGACGATGGTGATGTGACCTGATCTCGCCATTGCAGAGGCTATCCGTGCCGAGCTCACACAGCCAGGACTGCGCTTCGAAGGCGGATGCAGTGTGACTTGTGGTGGAGACGATGCCAGAGGTGGCAGAGGCGGCGAGGTAACAAAGCTTGCCTGATTTGGTGGCGTAGCTCGAGCCCTCCCTCGACGGCGGCGCAGTGATTTCGCCTGCAGCGGCAGCGCGACCAGAGCTCCCCTACTATAGCGCCAGTCGCACGACTGTGTGACATCCTGATCACTGAAGAAGAATCCCAACGATCTGAGAAGCACAAAGTTGGCCTGAATCGCATGGATTAAGAAGGAATTTGAAGAATGAGAAGAGAATTGAGGATGAGATTGAGATGAACTGAGATGAAGAAGTTAGGTTCATTCATTTCAACAACTCCTTCGATGAAGCTCGTCCTCGGCAACAACGAGCTCATGCCGCTGCACCGCAGGGACGTAGCCTGAGTTTGTCCCTCCACTATGGTGCTGCAAGCTCGTTCATGGCAGTCTTGTGGCTGGAGCTTGCCCTGAGTGGCTACGGCACTACTTTTAGCATGGCGTTGACCGTGCCACCAAAAATCGTCATTGGTCTCCACGCACACCTTGAGTGTGCATTGAGGAGCAGTGAATACAACTACGGCACTTGAGTTCACGTCGAGGGAGAAGTGAATCCAACTAAGATTATGTTTGTTTGAACTTTTCCTTTGGCATAAAAGCAAAAAAACTAAACCCAAATAAAGGGATGACTTTTCAATTGGTCTTTTAGAAAATCGTAAGCCTCTCATATAACTATAAGCTATAAGCCAGTCAATCATTGCTTTTTGGCTTTTTATGGGTTGATTTGGGATATTTACAGTGAAGTTCATCGAAATTACCCAACAAATACTATCGTTTATGTGCTCCCAACTCTTCTCTTTTCTCCTTATTTTCCCTCCTGATCCAAACCAACGCCGACACATCTCTCCATCGTCTCCCGATCATGGCGCCACCTCTAGTCCCATCCCGCCAACCCGGCCTCCCGGCCTCTCTTAACACCTCTCCCGTTGCCTCATGGTCATGACGTGGCCCCTTCTCCCACGCTGCTGACCCAGCTTCCTTCCTCCACCGTTGGCTCGTCGCCTTGCTCCCTCGAGCCTCTGCTTCCCTAACCTCCTTCGACCTCCTTAGCCGATGACCCCATTTGCGGGCCGTGGATATGCTCCCCACGTCTAGATCTGGAGGACGGAGTCTGGCAGTGTATTATCTCTAGATTGGAGATGGTGAGGCTAACGACGGCTCGGTGACAGGGGCAGCCCAACAATGAGGGCGACCTCCCCCCTCTGTTCGTGGCCTTCGTCCGCTAGCCCACGACCTCCTCTCCGTATGGCGCTAGCAACCCTGTCTCCCTATGCTACCATCCTTCTCCCTATCCTCGATGGCGTCAACCTCTTCTCTTGATCTCTGCTGTTGTTGCTAATTGGTTCTTGGTGTTGGGGAATATATGGTGAAATTGTTTGTAGTTGGTTGTTGCTGCGATGCATGAGGTCAAAGTTCTCAAAATTGTTGAATTGTTCAAATGTGGATTGATGTAAAGTTGTGCATGATGGATGCTGGTAAAAATTATTCTTAAACTTGATACTACATGGAAAAATTTTAAATCAGTGATGATGTAATTCTTAATAGTGTGCAAACAACCTCCTACTAGCATGACTAATATGTTTGGGAGTTGGTTAATGGGCCTGGGAAAGGATTTAAGGCTCATATTTTAGTCGAGACTGCAGCTTTGTGTTGGTCTATTTTGGCTATGTCGAAATGATGTGGTTTTTGATAAGAAAAAATCTTAAATCCGATGCAGGTTATATATATTTGCACCAACTGGTTTTGCTCATAGTCTGTGCTGCAGCGTTATGAGGCTTAGGAGGTGATGTTAGCGGCATGTAGATCACTGGAGATTGTGCTCAGAGAGCTCTACAGCAAGCACAGGTGGAGACTCAGTATCAGGCTATGTTCAGCTTGAAACTTTTTATGTCATGTCTTATTACTTTTAGCTTGTTGTATTTTCTTGCGGTATTTGGTATTGACAGCATTTTACTGTAACATTGTAATAAATAATTGGTTGTGTGCATCTTATGACGCAGAGACCGAGAGTTAAACTTCCATTATCTATAAAAAAACAAGTCATAGAACTATGGGTATTTTAGACATTTCAATAGTAAGCTATAACTCAAAAGCCAAAGAAAAAAGTCAGATTTCCAAAGAGCCTAGCTTACCTTAACAGCATACTATTTTTAAACTGCTTGAGCTAAAAAACTATCTTTAAGCTGTAAACTAAAAAGCCTAAACAAATTGTGCCTAAAACAAAAAAAGAGTAATGCAGCTAATGTCATCTGATTGAAATTTCTACATGTTTGCAAGGGCAAAAGAGTCCTTTCCACTCGGTCAAGGGAAGTTGGCCCTATCAAAATGGTATTTTTCAAAGAAACTTTGAATTCAGTGGTAAAATAACAATTAGACAAATAGAAACGACAAAACCGAAAACTACAAAACAAGCAGCGGAACAAACCGAATTTTTGACTGTTTGGTACAATCCTAGCTGTCACGTTATACTGCATCAAGTTAATATTGACTATTTGGTTAAGCTCAATACCAGATCGGCCCTGGGTTAGGTTTGGGTATGGGCAGAGCTTAGGTAGGACATGGGCTGGATTGGGCTTGGCTACGACCGATTTATTATGGTCTTAAGTCGGACAAGAAGCTTACCTTTTCAGAAAAAATGTTTTTTTAGCTTTACATGCATAAAAGCAGCTGTAACTTGTTATGAGATACTGTTTGTCAAACAGCTAATCCCTATTTGCAATAAGCTGCAAAAGCACGTCCTGCACTGCTTTTGGCTCTTACTAGTTATACATGGCTTCTGGCTTATGCCATAAGCCGCTTAAAAGCTGACCCGTCTAGGGGTCTTACTGACTTTTCAGAAGTTAAAAGCTAGTTTAAGCCCTTCAAACAGGGCCATAGACTATAATATTTTCTAGAAATACATACAATCTATTTTTTTGTTTTCTTATTTAAACAAATATAGTTTTATGCACTATTTACTATAATTTATAGCTGTACGAATTGGAAATCTATGTATTATATTATTAAAACATAAAAAAGAAGACATTGTATACATTCTCAAGAGCTAGAAATTACAATATTTAGAAAATCAAAAAGATCTACACTATCCAGATTATAACGGTGTGGATTAATGACACATCAATACAAGAGCTGTTACAAAATACAAATATATTTCTATCCTATCATAAGCATAAGGGTTGACATTTAATATAAACATATGCATTATAGTATCTAGTCATATAATTATGCAGAAAATTTGATTAGTTCTATCTACTGTTGTTGCAAATTCTAATACATCCCAATCCCCCTCTTATTCAGACTAGAATCGAACTACAACCCACCACCACCGCCTTTAGGTATCCATCCCATCACCTAATGTCTCCTTCCCTATACCTTAGACCTAGCCTAAATCCCAAAATTGCTTTCTTACCATCATCTTCACTAAAGGTGTGTTTGGTTGTCTGCACCATCTTAATTTGTCCCGTATAAGCCATCCAAGCTAGCATTGGTCTGCATGAGTGTGTGCAATTGCATCCACCTAACTTGGATGAACAGAAAACCAAACACGTATCTAAAATATACAATTGTATCCACTCATACGATTCAGGCACCATACAGACAACCAAACACACTATAAACTGATCTCGTAGACACAACCCGAGTGTACGCCACGTATAAACGATGACCCTCTCGTATGCAACACGTGGCATCGTCCCCTTTACCTTCTCCTCCCGTATGCTCTCACACGACTAATCTCGATGTCTCGTTTGTTCATCTCTCTCTTATTCCTCCCCTTGCTGCCTCGCTAGAGCCATCATTGTGCCTCATCTTCCTCTAGATTGACGCTGTTGCACGCGCCTCTACTCATCGCGACCTGTGGGAGCCCCATGCCACCGACGGAAACCCTAACCCTACGCTGTCACGTGTCATGTTTTCGCGGTGGGAGGTGGGTGCATCCGTAAGGTCCTTGCGGCCGGCAGTTTGACAAAAGCCCTCCCTAAATCATCTATTTATAGGATGAATGTATGAATAAGAATAGCTCACGACTAGACTCTAAAACTAACCCACTTTTCTGTGTACTGATGTGTTGCCTCAATAATCTCTTTAGCCATGGAAATACGTACACCTCGTATATATATATGCAAAATACATTTCGTCCCTCCCAAATCACAGTTTTGGCTTAATTAGGTCTACTTACTATATATGAACTAGATCTTTCTCTAGGAATGATTGATGTACTCGACCTCATTGGTGCTCTCCTTAATTCTTGCTGGATCGAGAGTCACTTTATGTGCAACATACATGGCATAGCAAACCCACTCTGTACTGTATTTCTCAATCTACTCCGCGGCGACGCTGCCAACTCCAAACAAATGCAATCTGGATGAGAATATCTGAGGCATTGAGAGAACCATTGGCATTCGCTAGACCAAGTTGTACGATGACATTGAGTACAGACAAATAGCACTATTCTAGGCTAGCTTGCATCATGGAATTACTTTCGGCCTTACCTTGCTGAGCTGCGGATTCTTCTTGTACATCTCATCTAAACGATATCCTCTGTGATCTTTTCAGACTCAGATTCAGCTTTGCTTCTGGATGTGCTAGCCCTCGAGGACTATTTCCAGTCCATGGGGATAACACGCGGCAGCGCCACAGTTACCTTCTTGCTATCCTCCAGGTTTACCAAAAGCACACAGGATAACAACAGTAGGCGGTTTATTACGGACGGATGCAATGCGATAATGTAGGGCCGAGTTAGGCGTTCAGACAGGGGCTAATGATTTAACAATATATTTTTAAAAAATATCCAACTGAGAGAAAGATTTGTGCAGAAGAAATCATCAAATAAATGTTGAAAATCAAAATTTCAGAAAGTCTCAGCAAGGCTGGCACTACCGCAAGCAGAAGTCCGGCCCTACCGCGGTCTGGCACTACCATAGGCAAAAATCTAGTACTACCAAATGAACAGTAAAACCGGCACTACAGCAGTTAAAAATCCGGTACTACCGGATAATCAGTAAAATCAGGATAAATAGAAAAATCAATACAATTTCAAAACCAAGAATTAATGTAACTTTTGATCTGTTGATCTAAATCCCATGAAACTTCGCATGCACCTTTCTATTGATGTCAGGAACATATGAACTTGATGATCTTGAATGATATCTCACAAGTCATAGCTAGCTAAACCAATAAAGAAACAACCCTCGAATTTTTAAGAACAAGATATATTAAAAAGCTTCCTCCTCAATCCAAATTCGGGTTTCTTGAGAAAACTTCAGAGAGGAAGTGAGATGGTGTTTAAATGATTGGAACAAGATCTTTTCAAGGTATTTTCATCAATTATGAAGCCAAACCACCACTCAAAAACATAGGAGAGGAGGAAACTCGAAAATCTCAAGAACACGATGTTACAAGAACAACTTGAACAAAAATAAGTTCTAATGGATCTTACTGAGTTGGGACATATTCTAAACGAATTCCTCAACTTCTTATACGTCCTAGATCCAATAGAAACACCGCAAGTATAAGAAGGGAAAGCAAAGCTCAAGTTGCACGAAAAAACCAAGCAAAAATACAAGAAATAAAATGAATTTTAGAACATAGATGAACTTATATCTTGCATTACTTAAAGAGGAATGGTTATAAAACCACGCTTCATGGTGGGCAAAACTCAAAGGAGTATAAGTAAACAAAAAAATCCTTCTCTAAGATTTAGCATGGAAGCATCCATCTACCCCTCTATTTATACCACACTAGGAGTAACCTCCACCCGTAGATGACCTTCTTGTCCCTCAAGAAACCTCATCTAGGGTTAATAATCACTCCCTCACACATACATAGGCTAACCCGCAACCCAACAACACAACGGGTTTTAACCATACATTCTGCACGCTTCTCGAAGCACCACTTAAGTACAAGATCCAATAACCCTTTAACACTAACTTGACCTCTACTCCACCCGCGAACTTTTGATCTAACGATCCTCCTTCGCTTGAGTATGGCTCAAATTAGCATCTCATCTATCCACTTGTCATCTCGGCTTACAACAACTTTTCGGTCTTAGTCATATTTCGGCATCACCTTTATCGTCTAAACCTTAGCTCTCCTATCTTAGTCTTGGTCTCCTTCTCCTCACCATGACCTAGCTTCGAAGTCTTGCAACCATCTCAGACAAGCAAAATATCACAAAGCTTTACTCAATATAATATGCAACATGTAATCAACATAGGCATACTTCTCAATTAAGTGCATCGCTCAAGATCACTGGGAAGGCCGGCCAGACCGACAACACACCGATAGCAGCCCAAAATTGCAAATTCAATTTTTCAAGCCCAAAACAAGCTTACATAAATCGATGCAAGCCTAGCAAATGTGTAATACTCATCACACATTAATGGGTTACCTCCACACGGTCTTACAATCTCTCTCTTGTTGAGTATATTGATAAACACCGAAAAGGCATTAAATTTAGTTTGTTTTGAAGTAAATACAATTTTAGTTACAAGAGACTCAGTCCAAATCAAAGACAAATTTGTGAACAAAACCAAATTAGCAAGATAAGATTTAAAGCAAACAATAGGAAAGAACAAGTTATCCACAAATGCTCTAAAAACCAAGAAAAATCTCACAAAAGCTCAACTTTGCTCATGATCCAAAGAAAAGAACGATTTTTTACTATTTTCATAGCAAGATGAGAAGCAAGATGTCTTTCCATATTTCTCCCCCTTTTGGCAATATAGACGTAAAAAAAGGAAAACATGTATACATGAGATGAATCCTAGGAGTGCTTTAAACATATCCAAATGAACATAAAGAGCAAAGTCTGACACCAAGTTACTCAAGTTCAGATTATGCTAAACTAAGTTATATCCAATTGCATATTTCAATATCCTTGCTAGCAAGCAAAAATAAGGTTATGTTGTTTTTACATGATTTCAACAAGAGCAACACCTAGCATAATCTTCAGACTAGAAGCAAAGCCATGTTATGGATCAAATGGACAACCTAGAGTTCAACCTAGTCAACAATTTGAGGAGCTACAAGTGCATAACAGAACCTTCATGCTCAATCATCTTTTGTGAATGCAAATTTTAGATTTTAACGCACACAATGAGGTTTGGAGAGCTTATCCTAGCAAAGCACATCCTCGACTAGGAGCCATCGACAAAGGACTCATGGACTTCACTCTCTTCCTCATTTTTGTTTTTATTTGCATTTCTCAATTCTTGGTTGACTTATTCCATAGTCGACCATCTCAAGTATGACACTTAAAAAAAATGGTCTTGTGAATGTATAGTGTTAAGATCAATCTTAGCAGACACAAGCCAATACTTGATCATTTTTAGTACTTAAATTCATGAGCAAATGGAGGATTCTAATATGAAACAAATTAGCTTCACCCAAGTTGATCTAGGGACTCTAAAAGAAATCCGAGATTTCACAAAAGCATAGCACATGCACTGTAAAACCCACTCAAAATCTCGAATTCCTAAGCCGACCAGTTTTACACCTTCTCTCAGTGGCATCTCAGTATAAGTAAATCAACTTACACAAGAAACAACATCATCCAATAAACTTCAGATTTATGCGCATTAGATCCTCTTGAGGACTCTTGATCATGGCAGTCATATTCATATATGCATATACATCTTAGCTCATGCACATCAACTCAAATATGTCTCATCTTCATTTAAGAAGTATATTAGATCAGCCATTAGTGCAAGTCATTCGTTGCAATATCAGGTCAAAAGCAAGAAAATGTATATATATGTATAAATACCCAAACCAGACTTATCACATTAAAGACTTACAATACAGACTCCAGTTCCTGTCACGTAAGCATCTTTAGTTCTCAAATCCTAGCAACAACATAAGTATTACAATCAATCTGTTCGCGGATTCGAGAAAACAATTTTCAGATCACCAAAGCAAAAGAAAGATCTCTTCTTGCTAAGCTGAACCGACTAGCCAGCCAACCACCCCGTTCCTTCTCTCTGCCCATGCTTGTAGCTGGCTGCCAATTGCATCCTTGCCCATTCTGCCAGCTTGAGTCTCGTGGTTTTTGCCCATTTTAATTGGCCAAGTGGTGGAGCCAAACTCTGCATGCATACCACCTTTCGAAGCCAACCCATGGTTTCTACGCAGTGCTTGGTTTCACCCTGCTCAAGAAGGGAAAGTAACACTATATAAGGGGGCAAAGTAGTACAGCCCGAAAAAAATTTACTGCTTTCACCTACACTCACCTACTAAAAGCAGTCGTCCTTGCCTAGCTTTTATTGCCAAGTGAAGTCCAAGCCAGCCAGGGAAGAAAGGAAGGTAGGAGGCAAGCACCTGTTCCCCTTCCCTTTTGCCCCATCGTCACCACAATCCTTTCCTCTGCAAAGAAAATCAAGTGCCCACCTTTAGTGTGAATGTTCTATCCACCGATAGCAGTAAGCATTTAAGAGCAGTAGTGACTAATCCTTGTTTTGTTACATGCATCTATCTTAAGGTAGTTGCAAGATCTAAAAAGATTATAGGCTAAAAACTTAAAGACATGAGTGCATGCTCTGACTTGTACACTTTAATCACTTTGAACATACATAACATTCCTTGTGGGTCAATTGCGTTGCACAAAGAGATAATCATTTCTTGTGGGTAAAGCTATACACCTCTGCAGAGTGTAAATCTAATCGATTAGCCGTACCCGTGGTTATGGAAAACTTGGTGAACTGGCACAAGTTAAATGTTTTGTTATTTCAAAAGGGCTTGGTTTCATTTGTTTTGCCACGTGTTGGCAAGGAATGGTTATGGCATTATTGGATCATTGAATTATTCAATACTCGCGAAGGGCTGTGAGTATTACTTATGCTTTAATTATTTCTTATCAGTCAAATTTGCTCTTACAAATTCCGTTTACAAATGACAACTTGATTTACAAATTCAATATCGCTTTATGCAAATTAACTGTAGTAGCCTCCTTTGATATAACCTGCATTATTGCATTTGCAAATACCACTTAAGTCTTGCGGAGTACGAAAGTACTCAACCTTGCTTAATCTATTATTTTAGGTTGGTAAGAAAGTGAAGCACCGAAGATTACCTTTCATCGCAGGATACGGGAATTCCAATGATGCGATCTTTCTAGGGATTTATGCCTTGTCAGTTGCCTAAGGGTTGGATGGGCACACTACAAGATCTTGCTTCCTCTGTGATTTATATATATACTCTGAGTTGTAAGAATACCATGTACAAATAGCTTTCGCTTTAATATAATGATGTATGCTTGTGATTCCAATTGTTGAAAATGTGCGTACTAGCCACTGATCATGGGACTAGTACGGTATGCGCATTAGATTTTCATTTTTGCATTTATGTGAAAATGGGGGTCATTACATCCTAGCTGTATGCAACAACTTGTTTCATTTGCAGCAGCATCAAAATTTTCTGATAAGTGTGATGCCCATAGCTTGCTACCTCATTGTTTGAATTTTAGAACATTGACTTGTATTACAAATCAGCATGTTGTACTTGATGAGTGGAAGCCCATTAAAATTGTGTCACTTTTGTTGGAATGGTTTGATATTGCTTGTTTATAATCTGATGATATGAATGAGCTATGCTTGTTGTCAAAACTTGAAGTTTTGCCCCTCTATGTTATTGAACTTGGCTTACAAAACAATAGTATTCTTTATCCAAAGACAGAGATAGATATGTGCTTTACTTATATTTGCAAATTAAGTTGCAAATTGAATCATGTCAATATTTATGTCGTATGCTTCACTTATAATCACATATTGAGTTGCAAAATTTTGAGGAAAGGTGCTTTGCTTAAATCTGATTTCCTCATTTGCTATTATGTAAATAGCATTACGCGAAACCAAATAAACAATGAAATACGGGATATATACATATATTCTGCGTACACGTTCTTTTTGTTGCTTGTTTCTTCTCCAGCCTGTCCAAAATCGAGGATGGTTGTCCTTCAAGGATTGGAGGAAGCATCTAAGAGTGCTAGCATTCATCAAGCCTTTATATGCTGGAAAGAAGTGTTGAGCTATGTGGATGATTATCAGGATGAGCTAAAAGGTGAGCTTGAGTCGAGGACAACTCAAATTCAAGAAGGGGAGGATGATGAGGACATCACTCCTACGATACATCCACACCTGGTTAGACTAACTCCAATACATCAACCTTGGGCCAAGAAGAGAGAGATACCAAATCCATCACATTCTGGAATCCAATTCGGCCTTCCTGGGACAGCACCGAAATAAAATGACAATAGATTTTGATCCACAATGGTGTTCGGGGCACATGAGTACATGATTGAAAGCTTTCTTCGCACTCTTTCCAATGGATCTGGTTTCACCTCCAAATTCCAACTGAATTATCCGAAATCTGTAAAACAAATCACGTCACTTTTCTAGTCCGAGTCAAAGTGGGCATTGGGCCTTGTAATCAAGTTGTATTCGGTCTCCCTAGGTTTTGGACGACCTCCTCATCCTCTTATCTCATAAATAGGAAGCCACACCCTCATCTAGGGTTTGGGGGGTTTTGTTTGATTAGTTTAGCCAAGTGCAAACTTTGAGTCTTCGAGTTGTGCTGGACAGCCACCTTGTCAAAATCTTCAATAGAACCCTACCCTGTTTTGCCTTCATTCATATTCGCAATTTCAGATTGCTTTTACTATTGTTCTTGCTTGTTCTTCGATTGCTTGCAGGAATTGAACCTCATGTTTAGGTTGATCGTGCCAACGGCAAGATCAATAATCCTCCAGAGTTGGTTTAGCGATTGCTAAGGCGCATCGTCGTCGTACGTCGTAGTCGGATCATCAAAGTCAGTTCTACCAAATCGAAGTTATCGCTCTCATCGAAGGATCGTGACCAATCTTACATCAAATCTCTTGCACCAAAATAGCTCCAATAGTCTCCTCCTCAGCCGATATATACAACTTGAATGGTATACCTTTCTGAGGTGCGGCTAAAACTAGAGGATTGGTCAAATATTCCTTAATGTTTTCAAAAGTTTTCTGTTGATCGGCTCCCCATATGAACTCTTGGTTATCTTTTAACTTCAACAGTGGGGTGAACGAACAAATACGGCTAGATAAATTTGAAATAAACCACCATAAATAGTTAATCTTGCCGATCAATTTCTGCAAATCCTTTTTGCATGCCGATGGCTTGATTTTGGCTATGACTTTGACTCTTTCTTAATTAACCTCAATTCCTCTTTCATGAACCACGAAGACCAAAAACTGTCCAGCCGACACACCAAAGGCACACTTGTATAGATTAATTTTTAGGATGCTGAGTTTAACCAATTTACTAACTAGTTCAAACAAGTTTGAATTGAAATTCAAACTAGAGTTTCCCTTTTTTATGATAGTTTGGTTGTTGTAGGTATGTGCTGATTTTATATATAAATCAGCAAAGTATGTGATCCAAACTAGTTCAAAATCTTTGAATTCGAGTATATTTTTTCAAATGTATGTGTTTCATTTGAATTGTAATAGATGGGTATATACCCTAAAAATGAATTTTTTGAAAAATATACTCGAATATGGCTTGAATTCGTGTATTTGAAATCATGATGCCCTATTTCGAATATATATATATGAAAATGAAAGCATACCACCGGAAGTATGTACTCCCCCTGACTCCACGGCTCCATTCCGGTTCCATCCACTTATCCTAATCTAGCGATATCGGGTTGGATAATTGGAACCCGTATTTACCAAATCAAAATTATCGGGATAGATATCGTGTATTGTTGTTATCTTCGTAGGTGCTACATAAGAAACCTACATCCGCCGTGTGTGTATATATGTATGTATGTATATGAGTAGTAACATTTTAGTTCTCCGAAGATAAAAAGGAATCCTAAGCTGGAAAACGAACACTCATGAGGGTAACACACCGTTGGGCGTGCAAAAATATAATGACTGCTCAATCATGAACAACGCTCTGGCTATGCAGTACACTCGCTCGTGACACTTCATCGATACATGTAGCGTCCACTTGAGACATGTCCATAGCACTATGGCCATTTTATATTTGACCTTATCATATGGAATTTTTTTTTTCTTTAATATTTTTTTTAATCTTTTTTTCAAAACTAGGCGTCGGAGCAAAAAAATTACAAAATTGGCGCCGATCGCCAGATGCGCGATCGCCCCATATATCGCGCCCACATACGGAGAGATTAATCTTTGCTTTAACGCGCGATTTTTACTTATCTGCATTAATTTCTAAAAAATCATAACTTTTTCATATGATGTCGGATGGAGATAAACTTTATATGAAAATTGTAGCTCTCGACAGGATCTACAACTTTTGTATACAAACTTTTTCAATTTGAGTCCATTTAGATAGCCAAAACGGATAGAATGTTCAGATCCAAAAATAGATCGCTTTTAGATCTGAACATTCTATCCCGTTTTGGCTATCTAAATGGACTCAAATTGAAAAGTTTGTATACAAAAGTTGTAGATCCCGTCGAGAGCTACAATTTTTATATAAAGTTTATCTCCATCCGACATCATATGAAAAAGTTATGATTTTTTTAGAAATTAACCGCAAATGATGAAAATCGCGTTTAAAGTAGTAGATTAATCGCCAGATGTGGGCGATCGTCCAGATATGGGGCGATCGCCTATATACGGGCGATCGCGCTAATTTTGTAATTTTTTTATACCGACGCTTAGTTTTGAAAAAAAGATTAAAAAAAAATATTAAAGGGAAAAAAATTCTATCATATGTACTCTGCTAGTGTTTGCATGTCCATACGACAGTAAGCCATCAAGAGGCTCGCATATCTTGCACGTTGCTGCAATGTCCTCTGCTAGTGTTTGCTCGTACAGATAATGGAAATGAAACGCAGTAAGCGTTTTTTTCTCTCTGTCTTTCCAGCAGCCCAGGGCCCTTTCAACCAAAGAGCCGACTCTTCAGGCCCAAAACGGTACGGCTGATCATGCAGTGCCGACTCAGCCTGAAAAGCATCCGTGTCGTGTCGTGCCGTGCCGGCCGTGTGGTTAGCTTAGATAAGCACAGCCCAACACCCAGGTCTATTCCATGGCAGGCAAGCTGACGCTGCATAACTGATAAATTTACTGTGTTCTCTGCTTGCGGTAAAAGGTGAAAGGGCTTGCATGCCGCCCTAGTTCGAAAAATGTGATGCTCTGATAATACGAATGAAACAGAGGAGAAGGTCCTTTCCTGACGAAAGGCACCAGTGAGTTCCGTGAAAATGCTAGTCCGTACGCCTCAGTGTGTATGTAATCTGTGTTATGCCCTTCTGATGACTGCCAACTTGAACGATTTTTCCTCGCAAAACAAATAAACAATCTTAAGCTTAAGCAACAAAACTTGCAGACACTTCAAACTACATAACTGAAATTTTCATTTATTAACCGAGGTTTTCTTGGCTGGAAACTGACAAGAACCAACAATTAATGTACTTCCATCCTACCAACAGCAAATGGATAATCGATTCCTCAAAAAACAACAACAATTCATGGGAAACAACACATGGACGAAGCATACAATTAAACATAACCAAGAAATCTCAACAAAACACACACACTTGAATCGATAAACCAACCAACCAACCTGCAGAAACAATCAAATTTAAGTCCTGAAACAAGCATTCCACTACCACACGACCAGACAGGGTGAATCCTCACCAACTGATCGATCAGTTGTGGTTGACCCTCCTGCAGTTGTTCCTGATCTCGCCGTTGGCGCCGGTGAGCGGCGAGATGTTGCCCATCTTCACTATGGACTGCGCGAAGTGCTGGAAGAAGATGTCCTGGTTGGCGGCGTAGAGCTTCACGAGCTCGGCGGTGGCGGGGCTGTCGGTGAAGAGCACCTCGTCGGAGTTGAGCAGGCCGCGGTACGCCAGAAGGTTCTTGTAGTACTGGTTGTCGAACTTGAAGGGCGTCACCGGGTCCAGGAAGAAGAGGTTCTGGTCGCCGCCGGAGCGCGGGCACCGCGGGCGCAGCGCGGCCGCGTAGGACACGTCCAGCTTGAAGTCCGGGATGCCGTTGCCCGTCTGGTTGTACAGCCGCTGCCGGAAGCTCGTGCACCGGGAGTCGCCGATGGTGTGGCTACCTGCGGAGTTTCCACCCGAGGTATACGCACTGTTATTACAGACTCATGTCTTCGCTATTTAGTCCCTCCCGTCACAAAATAGTTATCATTTTATATATAAGTACATTTAAATTTTAGAAACTTTTGAGTGTTGAATTTTTTTAAAATATTTAAATTATATAAATGAAAATGATACGTAGAATTATCTCGAAAAGTATTTTATAATATTATAATTTATTAGGTTTTATAAATATTTTATAATATAAATTAGTAGTCAAAGTTATGTCTAGAGATCTTATTAATGTCAAAAACGATAACTACGTG
Source organism: Otatea glauca (assembly GCA_036346275.1). Taxonomy (NCBI): domain Eukaryota; kingdom Viridiplantae; phylum Streptophyta; class Magnoliopsida; order Poales; family Poaceae; genus Otatea; species Otatea glauca. The sequence goes on along the minus strand of CM070712.1, from coordinate 18,766,010 downwards.
TAAACAAGGAGGGAGCATTATATACGTTTTCTAGTGACTTAATTAGGAATTATTGCAAGACTAATGTGTTGTCTGTCAGTGATTTGTCTTAGGTATTTCATATGGGTCAAGTATAGTGTACTACTGTGTAAGCATAGCAATTGTGAATGGGCAAGCTATTTTTTTCTCTACGTAAATGCGTAGGATTTGAATGTGTTGCTGTTACCATGTGGCATGTGAGCTCCTCTTTCCACGGAGACTCTATACGTAGGCAAGATATGACATGCTACAGTGAGATAGATGCATGAATCGTGCTACGACTCGCTGGACAACAATGTAGGTTTCGTACCAATCAGCGGTGACCTACCTAGCTTACAATCAATGAGGAATCACCTGTCGGCAAAACGTGGATAGCTAGCTACATGTTTCGGCACAAATTTAACAATCGACCGAGTTGTCACGTGCTACATCTGCATGGATTGATATTGTCGGTAGATAGGTTAAGAGTTGCACTGTTTTCAGGTGAAGTAGAGGTGAAAACGGATCGGATACGGACAGATAATAATTTTATCATATTGGTTTTCATGTTTTTTCTCGGATGCGGATACGGACACAAATAGTCCGAATATGAATACGAATACGGGTAATGTCGAATACAGATACGAATCTAATCGTATACTGTTTCGAATATTTTATCGGAACATGATAACCCTTTCGATTGTACATAAAGAATCAACGAATACACATGACTAGTTGATTTGATCAAAACCTTATTGAAAATTGAACAAATATAGACATTTTCATTCACTTTGACAATATTTAGATAACATGTCGCAAACAAAATTATATAAAACTTAGTTTATCACACACATACGATTAGTTCATCATACACGTAGATCAAAACATAAAATAAAAGTAAACCTTGCTCAGAGATACAAATGGAAGCAAACACAAAACACACTAAAAGTTTGACAATATTTAGATACTATGTCTCCAGAAAAAGTATATAACACTTATATGTAATGATTCAATATTTATATTCTTTGTTGAATTATGTTTAAAATAATAAATTATGTATTGATGAGTTTTTATGCATTTTTAGCTAGTTATTTAAAATATTCTCCTATTAAGAACAGCAGTGTTTGAATTTTTGAGAAAAATTTAAAATCTGATAAAATCTTGAAAATATTTTTTAAAAATGTTAGATTGTGTTTGGAACTTTCTCAAAAAAATTTGTGATTTTTGGAGTTGGTTTGCCCATTTTAATAATCGAAATTTGCTTTATGGATTAATTAAATTAGAAAACGATTTTGAAATTAAGAAACCTTTTTGGGCCAAAAGAGTAGCCTTTGCCTAGCCCACATGCATATCCAAATATCCTATCCATCAATATCCGGATTATCCGAACCCGTATCCGTATCCGATCCAATACTATCCGAAAAATATCCGATCCAATAGAATCCGTATCCGAAAATTATCCAGATCGGTCGGAAACTATGCAATCCGTTTTCATTCCTAGGTAGAGTGCTCCATCTAATGCTTTGTTCGGGAAGTCATCAGGGATCCATATGGGTGGGTTAGAACTTAGGATTCTGATCGTCCAAACAAAGGCTAAGGGTTTCATATAAAATCTTCTTTGAGAGGCTCATTTCCGATCAGGTCCACGTGGATAGATCAGGATCGTGGGCCAACATAACATAGCCTAAGCGTAAGAGTTGTTCATTTCACGAAAATGTTCCAAACAGTCACCCAAAAACAACAAAAATATACGACGATGTCGTTTGATATGGTTCCTATATATGCACACGAAACCTACACCATGGTAATACATACCGAGGAGGGCGACGAGGTCGACAATGTCGAGGCCCTGGAGCTTGAACTTGGTGATAATGGTGGGGAGGGTGTTGTTGGGAGCAGGGATGTCGTTGTTGGAGCCCTGCACGCTCGCCCCCCGTGAGTCCCTCCTGCCCAGCGGCACGATCCACCCTGGTCCACCGGTCTGCAATATTTTTTCCTCTCGTCATGCAAAAGATTTGCAGAATAAAGCAGAACAAACAATCGGATTGGATGGCTGCTGAATGGATAGCAACAGAAATTGCCGAGCAGCAAACAATCAGATTAGATGGTGATTTGATCGGTGCACCACTGAGTGTGATGACTCTCGGCTCCGCTTGGCTCGGTGAAAAAATGTGACCCAAATTATCGTGTGATGTTCGGAACAAATGGCTTGTCTTTTTATAAGTAGTACTATGTCGTTAACAAGAAGCAATAGAGTTGAAAGATACGTCCTCATGTCCACACGAAAACTAGTTTGATGTTTTCTTTGATATTCTCTGCATCATGTATTAAATATAGTGTTCGAAGATAATAATTATATATGGTCTATTATTTTTAATATCTTATTTATCTATCTACCACAGAAAACACACTCTATAAGATCTACATACACAGAAAATGCACAATCAACTTAGACGGAGAGAGCACGTTACTAGTATTTATTACGTAACTCCGGTTATCTTACTGCCAACCGTTCACCGTTTTTATATGCTTAAGATATGTTACTGTGCTTAGTCTGAAAAACAGTAAAACACAGGGTGATAGAGGCCCTTTTACCCTGTCCTTATCCAGTGACATGAGATGTCATTCCTTCGCACCGACAGCTTTGGCGCTGCTTTACCGAGCAATGTGCCCCCATTTTGTGTCTTCTTTTATTCTTTTCGGTGTTCACTACACATGGATCATTGGTGATCTTATCGTACTTTGTCGCGGACGGTGAGACTGAAGACTGAAGAGAACAGTAGCTCTCAAGGGGATTTGCTGCCATGTGAGTCGTGCGGCGTGCCGTAGAAATTAATCATGGCTACAAAACTCGCGGTGAGTTCGGCCCGTATAAATACTCACCGACACTACAGCTCTAGGCAGGTAAACTTATAAAGAACACGGATGGATCATGGATAAAAAGGACAACATGGGCATTTGACCTTTGTAGACCAGCAAGTTTGTTCATGAAAATCCAAGGGGCCGGTCGATAATTTGACATACATGTATAGAAATCCTCGAAAATGTATGTCGAAACCAGCTTAAACTGATTATCGTTTCGTTTCGTTTCGATCCAATGAATCAAATTAGCTTGAATTTATTTATACTTCCTCGGATGGTAAAGTAATAAAAATATCTTTAACAAATCAATAGCTAGATGTGATTTCTACAACTCACTATATACTATCAAATAATGCACCATAAAATTTCTCCATTGAAAAGCTTGCATTAGGTAATCTGTGTAAAGTGTGCACCCAAGAATGATTATTTGCTCTGAAAGCGTATAAAGACGTACTAGTCATTTTAGCGTCATATATTATATAATATGATGCGTTGTAAACTGTTGTGAACGCTGCTGCATTCACTTCGCTGGTGCTTAACGACTCGGATCTTGGCAGCGGTACCTGCGACATATATTACGTGCGTACCATGACGGTGGAGTCGCGCGCGACGAGGGCGAGGATGTCGGCGCAGGAGACGGTGTGCGGGCACGCGGCCTCCAGCGCGGCCTTGATCTCGTCGATCACCTCGAACCCCCTCGCCGAGTCCCGGTTCGGATTCGACCGCTTCTCGCTCACGATCGCCGCGCTGCTGTCCAGCAGGATCGACGCGTCGCATCCCTGCAGACACATATCCATCCATGATCCATGCATTCAGTCAGCCAGCCAGTGCACATGCACGTACGGTGGTGCGTCAGGCGATGCACACAACGACACTCGATCGGCGGCGCGAGTGATATAATGTACCTTGACGAAGCAGTCGTGGAAGTGGAGGCGGAGGAGGGAGGCAGCCATGCGGGGGTCCTGATAGTGCGCCTTCCCGACGATGGACGCCACGATCTGCTGCGCCTGCGGGCACGAGTGGTCGTAGAAGTGCGGGTCCAGCTGCTGGGCGCCCCACGGAGCGGAAGGGAACGCCGACGAGGGGAAGGAGAAGCAGAGGGCGACGAGAGGGACCAGGGCGGCGGCAACCATTGCACCCTTCATGGCTCACAAAAGCTAATTAAGCAAAAGCTCTAGGCACTTGAGAGAGACTAACTGGCCTTTGTGTTGTGCTCCTTGCAATGATGATGATGGTGAGAGGTAGGGCAGCAGGGGGTGGGTTTATATAAGCGAGGGGAAGCTATGCTTGCTACTTGTTGCCTTGCCTTGAACAACATCTCTTTGGAAATATGTTTTGTGGGGTAGTAAGCAGGGTTTCGAATTTCGTTTTGAATTTTTTTAGCACCCACTGAAATTCGGTTATTTCAGAAATTTCTGGACAAAACGGTTGAAAACATTTGGAATTTTTGATCAAAATTTGAATTTTTGGATAAAATTCAAACAAACCCGTCTAAAATATAACTAGGATAAGTGTATTTCAAACCCACCGAAAGAACCGATATTATTAATTTTGGTAAAATTCGAAGCCCTGGTAGTAAGTAGCTAGGGTGGCTCATGGCAGCTTGTTCCCCTTTTTCAACTTTTGTTCATCAAGAGGCCATTACCATTGGTTGATCAGGTGTAGACACACAATTGGCCTAGCTTGCTAGATAGGTGCATGTAGTTTTAGCCACCATTTTAATTTGCCGTAGAGCAGCATCGTGTGTATCGTATGGGCTTTCAAGGGGGACCAATTACCTTTGTTTCCCGGTGGCCAAGTTATTCCATAGGCATCTGCTTTTGTACATTACATATGGGGTTTTGATATGCCTGGATGTAAAGGGAAAGAGCCATCCAAAGGCAAAAAGGAAAAAAAAAAAAGAAAGGGCTTGTCGTAAACTAGCTAGCAGTGCCCTGTCAGCCCGGTAGAATCAAATATTTGAACGCAGCAATCATGCAACTCTGGTGGTACTTATCTTCTTTTCTCGTGTTCTTTGAGGAAAGCAACACAGGGAAGAATGGTGACAATATATTCAAGAACGATGATAATGCAAAACAGGTTAAGCAGCTGCAAATAGTTTCCCATATACAATATCCACAGACCCCTGATTTTTCGTGTCCAATGGCCAATGCTTGGAGATGCTGAAGGCACCATTTTACATTAAAATGAGCTCTGGTTTGGTCTACTGTCTGTTTATTATCAGCAGGAGCAAGAGCTTATCAGCAGGAGCAAGAGGTGCTGCACCTCATCAGGTCTAATCTAATCCTTAGTTTGTTAGGGACAACACTGCACGTACATTAACTTTGGAGCAAAGTTTTTGATGTCCTACTCATTGGCTCCTCTCTAGATCATCAGATTTCACACCCCCCTGGTAACCAGCTGACTGCATTGACTTTGAGCTAGTGAAATGTCCGGCTTTTTTCACTTCCTGACTAGAAATTGGTCTGGAAGCCAAACCAGCCAGGGTACCTGACATTTTCCAAGACCGGTTTTTACAACCTTCAAAAAGTGTGGTTGACAACGGGTCCTGTTAGAGTGAGTTCAGGAGGCCCACATGTCAGATAGTTTTTTACATTGCCTGTATGGATTCCGTCGTTTGCACTTTGCATGACTTGCAGAGTCTCTTTCACTCTTTGCAACGGCACTCTATTAGGCTATTTTCCAAATCAGCATATTTGTAAGTTGTAACCTTGATAATGCCCAACAGTAAGGTTCTGTTAAAGTGGAGTTCGAGAAGGAAAAAAATATGGATTTAATTATGTTGGTATCTACCATGTGGCTCATGAAGTATATATAGAACCTTCCCATATTTTATATGCATGGTATGAAGCAAAAAAAAAATCTCTTGGGTTATATTGAACATTAAAGAGAAAAGGCATGTCCACTTGTTTCATGCACTTTCTCATCTTTGCAGATAATCCTAAAGGTAACCTTTAATGTGCTAAATGGTGTTCTATAAAATTGCATTTCCCATGTTTCTCGTTAGTTGCTCTCCACGTGGAAATAAATTGGCCCTAAATCCAACTTAGTTTGCCACCAAGTGTCTAACTTTTAAAATTCATGTGCTCCTTGCTGGAATTCTTTTGTAATTATATCTTGGAAAGATCAAAGCTGAAGTTGTTGGACCGACATTGCACATCAAACATACTTATGGACCTGTGATATGATTTTATTTATTTCAAGAAGCGTAGTAAAATAGATCCAGATCATATCAATAACCCAAATGAGAAATTTCTATAAGCACAATAATATGTACTATATCGCCATATATATATATATATATATATATATATATATATATATATATATATATATATATATATATATATATATATATATATATATATATATATATATATAGAGAGAGAGAGAGAGAGAGAGTACGGTGCATTATATTGGTAGTATATAGTAATAGCAGAAATTAGATCTAGCTGTTGATTTGTTAAGGTATTTCTATTACTCTACTACTAGAGAAAGTAGAAATAAATTCTAGCTAATCTGATCTATTGGACCGAAAAGAATAAACTATGATATTAAATTTAGTGTATCGTAAAAAAAACTCTATATATAATGCGCGTGAATTATGTTAGTTTTGTTACTCATCCAAAGTATATCTACCATCAAGCTATACTTTGCTTGATTATGTTGATGCTAATACTTTTCAAACAAATTACTTAACCTTACCAACCCCATGCTGATGTAGTCTACCACAAGAATAACTTAGAACGGAGGAAACGCGCCTAGTCTAGCTAGGCGCAGCTCAGACTAGTATGCAATAGTAGGCAAGGATTCTAACAGCAGCAAATCATTCAACTCTCATGTTTCCGTGGTATGAAGCAATGCTCTCACGTCCTCATCACACTCCTTTTATTACGGAGAGAAGATTCTCTTAAGTTCTGACATAGATATTTGGTGAACTATTGTAGCATTCGTGGATTGATGATTTATCGATTCAAAGAGCATAGAAGCACTACTCATATTACAACAAATTAATCTCTGATTATAATCCGTTTCAATCTTTTCACCACGAGTTGAATGGAAAATTTCATGGATACTTCTTGTTGAATGACAATGCATGTAGGATGCTTAAGGATTCAATCCAATTTATGCTTCCCAAGCTCTGCCTTCCATTCATAAACTTCTCTTACCTTGGTGACTGGGTGTTCATCTAGAAGAATCATCAGTCAGAGAGGATTCTATACACTAGTCATACAAAGACCATTTGAGTCATCATAAAAACACATGAAAGTAGTTTTTTAAAAAAAGAACACATGACAATACTAACTAGTACAATCAGACAAATGCATGGGATGGAAGTAAGTTGGTAAAAGAACTGTCCAGAGCAATGCCTGTTCATACCCTGAAACGTGGTTTAGGTAGCACGAAGGATGCTTCGAAGAAGGACGTCTCAAGTCTTCTCTTATGCCAAAATTTAAGTGTACATGTGAGGTAGATACATGCACGTCACCTGCCAAATCGATGGTTGCTAAACTGAAAGACAAACTAGACGAAGTGACAGGAATGTTTGCGCTACCGAGTTTTCATTTGCTCTCGCGTGTAAGATCTGAACACTCGTGCAGAGATTCAGGTGTGTGGTGGTTTAGTGCAGATAAGCTCATCGAGTTCTTCTGGAGTGCAGCTTTTAAATTTTGGGACAGGACATGCTTCTGTTGCTCTCTTTTTTTTCAATAGTTCAATGATATCCTGGATGCTTTTACACCGTCACTTTCGAGTAGATGCTTTGTTATTCCTTTGAAAGAATAGATGCTTCTTTTTGTCAATTATTATTAATGCATAGTTCTCAAGAAACGGACAATTAATTATGGCAAGCTCATTGTGTCGTTCAGTCAAGAAATTATATTAGTTATGGACCAACATATCTGATGGAAAAATGAGTAAATTAACAAGACCTTTCCCTCGTGTCTATCAGGACCTTTTTGTTGAAGAAATAAACTCTTCTCCATGAACATAAGTGTTCTTACTGTTCGATACAAATTGATGTCGGTTATATGTGATTTCCCTCTAATACAAGTTGCATAAATCTTAAAGTAAACGAAGGGGTAAGTAATCACCACCTACTTTTTATTCATACTTTAATATTTATACAACTGTAAAAAAAAAAAAAGTACGAAAACACCCCTCGTTTACTTATGCGTGCATCCCCATGTTACTTGGATCTACACTTTTTCCATCCTAGATGTCATATTGGTACTCATCCCATATGCAACACTTTATGGACATATATCATTCACGTTGGACTAATTTTCCATGGCTCACATTCTAATTTTCAAATGCATGGTACATTAGCTCTTCACTTCTTGCACAAAACACGCCATCAGAAGAACAAAAGGCCAAGAAAAAGAGAGAATCTCTAAAAAAAAGCATTGCAAAAACAAGAAAGAAAAGGAAGAAAAGCTTCTTTGAACTGATAATGATGACATGGATAGGGAAGCTTCTGCTCGTCTCCCGAGTGCGTCTTTCTCATCGATCTCATGCAATGTGATCTACCTGCTCCGTCTACTGAAGATGCCATCAGACCTCGCTTTTTCCAGGTTGACCCTGGGACAGATAGCTCGGGTAAGCACTTGAGTAGCGCTTCCGTGCGTTACCCTCTCAATACAAGTTATATAAATATTAAAACAATCAATACAAGTTATATAAATATCAAAACAAATAGATAAATAAGTAATCATCATCTATTATTCATTTATATTTTAATATTTTTACAATTTTTAAATAGCAATGTATAGAATAACCTGCCCAGGCACATTTATTAGCTAGAAGAAGATATCCGATAGTATCTCCTGCCACTTTTTACCAACTCTGCAAACTGTCGATAGAACAGCTAGCTTGCGATGATCACTAAACTGTAATATGTCCCGATTAGTTCTAAACACTAGATGCTGAGTGCTACTAGACGCTGGGATTAGATGGACAAGATCTTTGCTGAAAAGAAAACAGAGACGATGACCTCCTAACGGCACCAACAGCCACTTGCCAACTGAATGTTACTACTCTTTCTTGAGCTGCATTGCATGCATGGCTCATAGTAGTACAATATAATATCAAACCGACAAGGATGCATATGTGAAACATTCCAAGAGAGGAAATGGTAATGGTAGTATATGCTTGACTGGACCATGCATGGAGAAATGGTCCACACCACTCTTTAAATTAAAAGAGCAATATCTTCTTCAGCTTTAATTGAACAGTGCTTAGTCTAAGCAGCAAATCTGTTTGCTTTGTAAATTAAAATAGGAGCCTATAATTACAACAACTTGTAAAGAGGTATCAGTGCTGTTGATAGAGAATGTAGAAGAGGCAGCTTTTGAGTGGCTCGGCCAATGCTTGGAAATGGCATAGGTTGGTTCAAAGTTGTAGCAAGGTGTGATGGTTGCACTGCAGGAGCACAACAAAGTATAGGCTCCTCATCATTCTGTTCCCTCATCATTCACACAGATGGAAATTTTGTTCCCCCCACCGATCATTCATGCAAAGTGATGGTGTGTTGGACCGCTTGGGCATCCTGCAACTGCTGTGTAAATCGAATCGACACACGGGCACTAATCATTTCGAACTAGAAAGCGGGAATAGATAGATGCATGCAAATATTCTTACAGAAGAGTATGCATAAGAAGAAGAGGAGGAGGACGACATTGGAGCATCAAAAAGTCGGAATCAAACCATCTATCGACCTTGCATTCCGACCCAAAATCAGCACGTAAAGTTGGGTTCTCGAGAGCCATCCGTCAGCCCAGTCTGCATTGGGCTCTACAGCCAAGTCCAGTAATGGTTGCCATCCATAGCTCAAGATCTGGCCAAATTCACGCTTTGGCAAGCGCCAAGCGGCCGGGCCTCGCTAGAGTGTTTCACTCTCTGCAGCTAGAGTGGTTGTCCACAACGGGCTTCGCTCCGTGAACAGATAAAAGTATTTGCAGGACGTACCATGGAGAATCGATCAACGTAGACGGATGCGGGAAATTTTTTTTCTTTAATATTTTTTTTTTCAAAACTATACGTCGGAATGAAAAAATTACGAAAATGCCTTCCGGTCCCCCGTGTATGAGGCGATCGCCCCATACACAGGCGACTTCTTCCCCGGCCGTTAACTGAGTAACGGCGCTGCGCGGTGGGCCCCCCTGTCGTCCGAGACTAAGAGTGTCCAAATGAAATGAAACTGGTTTCTAAATTTAAATTTTGGAATGAGGAATTAGATTGTAAAATAAAAATCTATGTGTTGTTTGCAGAAAAATAATTTCATTTGAGTTCGAATGCTAGGCTCTAACTATATATTGTGAAGGAATTACATTGTGTGTTGATCCATAAATCATGAAATAAATAGAATAAGTTACTACAACCTTATGCACTTCATTTTTGCAAAAATATCTAAATATGATTGCATTTTGAATCAAAGATTGCTAGTTTAAACCCTTTATAGCATTCATTGTTCAAGTAGTTAGAATAATATCTAAAGGACCTCAAAACTTGACAGAACCAGTTTTGTTGCATTCTTGGGCTTGCATAGGTTACAATTATGTAAAAATATTTAGATGTCACTTTAGGCTACACTATTTTATTGCTGTCCGAATATGCAATCGGTAAAATATCAAAATGGCCGTATCTTTCGCAAACGAGGGTCAAACTCGATGGAATCAAATCTGATGAACTTAAAATGCTATAACCTATCTTGATAGACAAAAATAACGTCATTTGGGACAACTGGAGCAGTAGGACATATACGAGCCCTTCGGACAGTGAGCATACACTTGAAGGGTAGGCCGCACTCTTTATTACGACTTAAAACTGAAAGGAGTACCACGAACAAAGAAAATCAAAGTTAACACCAGACGCTCATCGAGTGCTTGAGGCCACTTCCCATTCGCCCATGCCTCCGTGGGCTTCTCAACACGCCGCGCCTCTCTCGCTTCCTCTCTCTCGGCCTCCTTCTCCTCCGCTTCCTTCTTACATGCCTCCACGCGTGCGGCATCGCGTTGTTCTTGAAGCCGCGCGTGAACTCGTCCCGCCGGTTGGCTTGGTCAAGAAGCCGTTGGTCCTCGGGTTGATCTCGTATCAAACCATCGCTCAAATTCACACAATGGCGGAGGTGATCGCATGAAACGTAAATTAGCAAAGTTTCATTCACAAATATTATGTAACCCGTGCACGATTGTTATCATGCGGCGATCCTTCGAGCTCTTCTCCGGCGGATCGAAGGCGTAGTTGCGCACTTCCAATACCTCATCTTCCAAGTTGAAACTTCCCAAGAGCGGACAAGCTCGCAAAGATCTCCGCACATACACATGGGTGCTACTGACTCCACGAGGTAGGAAGAGATCTTGGCACGCTAAATTCGCGGCATGCACTTGCTTCTTCCTTTGCCTTCCCTTACCCTTTGCACTTGCATGCCTCGGCATTTTCGATTGATGCTCACCCTCTATTCTTTCTTCCGCTATTCGCTAAGTAGATCGCCAGAGAACGAATGTTATAAAGGGCGATATCGCCGGGTATGGGCGATCGCCTCATATTAGGACGATCGCCCCATATTAGGGCGATCGCCCCTACTAGAGGCGATAGGTGCACCGAGACGTTGGTGTGTTGTCACGTCGTGTGGCATAGGCAAGCAATGCATAAATGATTTGAACAATTTAAAGTGATAACGCTGTCATGTTACTAACTCGGAGAGTTATACAATGTGCTGTTGAACGTAAAGCCATTACAAAAAATACATCCGTACAACAAGTCAATCACGGCCACGCTTCCTAATCTGGCCTGTGGGGTAGGTGAGTGGCGACGGCGGACGGACGTCCCTCCTAGGCTGGCCCTGCGGCGCAGGCGTAGAGTAGTGCGGCGGCGACGAGGCCAAGTCCTGTGGCGGCGCACCCGAGAGCTGAGAGGGGTCGAGGTAGTCGGTCGAAAGGTACTCCTCCAGGTCGAACTCGTCGTCGACAGGGTCGTCGTCGTCGAAACCACCCTGGGGTCCTGCTGGGGCGCGGGACGACGAGGGAGCCTCTGCAGCCCACTGCCCCCACTGCTGCTGCGTGGGAGCGTAGCGAGGAACCGACGGGGTAGGGCGAGACGCGGAGGGAGCCTCCCCAGCCCACTGTCCCCACTGCTGCTGCGTGGGAGCGTGCGAGAACCGACGGGTAGGGCGAGTCTTTGGGCGAAGTGGCGTGGTGTCTTTGCGTCCGCCGACGTCTCCGCGCCCCCGGCAGGTGGCCAAGCGAGCCAACCGCCTCACCGTACCGAGGACCCGACCCCAAGCTGTCTCGGACTCGGCGGTGGTCACCTGTATGCCCCCCTGTAGGCGCGTCAACATGGACACAGCCTCCACCTCAATCTCCGCCATGAGCTGAGTCTGCATGTAACGTCAGATTGTTATTACGTAAGTTACATGAAAAAGACGTGCCCATGTAGGTTCGATTGCGACACTTACCGAGGCGTTGTCCCTCTGGGACATCTGTGAAGGGTACGTGTCCGCTATCGATGCTGCCGCGGCGACGTCACGGTCTTGGTGTGTACCCCACCCGAGGCGAGTCGCGGGCGAACCACTCCATGTATCGATCGTACATGTCATGGTCGTCGGCCGGGTCTCGGTGACCCTCTCGCCGAGTCGCGGCGTCCCCATCGCCTGCCCATGGCTGCATACGGTGCGCGAACTGAGAGCCCACCGCAGCACCCATCCGGGTCATCATGCAATGCAAAAACAGTAAGTAGACACCACATTAATTTCGCAAAGATGCGGAGTAGTAGGATCAGGGCAAGTACCTGTGAGCGCCACGTGCGACAACGTGACGAGGCGGCAAAGGAAAGGATCGAACAGCCGAATCGCCGCAGACACTCTGTGCGGGGAGTACTCCTCGACGCAAAGGTCAAAGACGAGCACTTTACGGGTGAGCGGAAGGCCTCATCTCGCGTGCAAAGCACGGAGACCCGTTGGGTGCTCGGCGTGGGCGTCGTCTGCGGTGTATGGCGTCCACCGCACGCCCTCGTCGTGGAGGCGGTCGAACTCCCGAACGAACTCTGGTAGGACCTCCTCACTGTCGGTCGCGAACCTCCGCCGCGAGGAAATAAGAAATGGCGAAGGTTATTGAAGTGCGTTAGTGGGAAAAAGATACTAGGAGCATACGTCGTCGGACCCGAGGTGGCCCATGGTGGGCCATCCACCGGTCGTCTCCGTAAAGGTCCTCGAGTGCGGTGTCGTGTCAACAACAGCCCTGTCGACGAGAAGCGCCCCAAGACCACAATCGGAGGAGTAGGACGCAACTTGACATCGCCGCGTCGTGCTCGCCCGAGACGGCGTCGCCGCACGACCTCAGACGTCGCCGCAAGCACACCGAGGCCCACGACCACCGCATCACCGTTTACAAGGGAGTTAGGCGTGCTCGCCGAGATGAGATTGGGCCGAGTGTGTTACCTCATCCACCGGGTGTCGGCGATGTCTTTGGCGTACTCGATCAGGTGACGGTCCACCGTGTTCCCGTGGGAGGACGGGAACATCACCCAACCGAACAACAACAGGAGGTATGCCTCCAAGTGGCGGGCCACGTCCGCCTCCTCCGCGTGCGGGTGGAGAAGCTGAGCCTGCAGCGTTCGCAACAAACATTATCAGCAACTTAGCGCTTCTATTTTAATTCTCAAAGAAAGAGGTACTCACCGTGAACTGAAGCAGCCACGCCTTCGTCGGTCCGTGGCGCTCAGCCTCCCTAAGGGGCTGGTAGGGGGCTGCCCGGGGGTGCCGCTGCACCGCGGCGAAACGCGCCGACAACTCGGCGTGCCACGTGACGGAGGCGTCGTGCGGCACGACTGCTGGACCCGCACACGGGAGGCCTAAGAGGTACGACACGTCCTGCAGCGTCGGAGCCATCTCTCCGCACGGAAGGTGGAACGTGTGCGTCTCCGGTCTCCACCGGTCCACGAGTGCGGCCAGCAGGGACCGATCGTACCCGAACCGCGGGACCTCCTTGCCCGCTAACGGGGCAGTCACCTGCTCCACCATCCTACAAAGAGGAAGTAAGCCAGCCGCTCGCAACCTGCATGTAGTGCATTGCGTCGTTAGAATTGCATTCACAGGTAAGTACATGTACGTAAAAGAGTGCAAGCGTTGGCAGCTTACCGTGGAACCCAGCGTGGGTCGATGCGAAGCAGCTCGTTGGGCACCCGAGGTCGGAGTGTCCCTAGCTCTCGGTTCTCCTCTGCGGAGTACCTAGACCGGTGGGTCGCATCGACGGTCACGTCCAGCAGCTCAGGGCAAGGTCGCGCCATCGTGGCCTGTTAGAAAGCAAATACAACAAATTTGTCGAGAATTACATGTGCACACAAAATGAAATGCGAAATAACGAATTGTACCATACTCATCAAACAATACAACCGAAGTGCAGAGAGCAAAAAAACTCATATTACAAACATACGAAAGACAACGACATGTTCGACGAGGCACACAACGTCGAGAATTACATTATCCTCATAGCTACTAACTGGTACATCGAAGAATTACATGATGCGAAAAATAACTTACTAGTACATTGAAAATTACATCGATCATTACAACTTACATCACAACTTACCGGTCCATTGAAAAATACAAGATGGGAACAACATGGAAAATTACATTATCCGCGGTTGCGACGCGCCTCGGACTCGTCCATATCGTTCCGAATGCGCCTTGTCCTTCGACGTCCGACCTTCAGCTTCAACATTCGGATGTCCGGTACCCATCGATGGTCCGGAGGGGGGGCTGTTGTGAATGATCCGTCCACTCGGTACCCGTACACCTCGTGATGCCACGTGTTGAGAACGCTCTGCTTGTAGTAGTACGGGGAGACGAACGGACGACAGGATTGATGCGTCTCGGCGGCTGCGGCAATGACGTGCGAGCACGGCAAGTGCAGCAGGCGTGGTTTCTGGCAGGAGCACTCGCACTCAGCTGCTCGGAGTATGCACAGATGGGAAGTCCTCTGCCGGTGGGCACCCCTGCGACCTCGGTCACCGCAGTGCACGTGGTATCTCCGTTCCACGCCACTCTCCGGTGTAACCCGATGTGTCTGTGCCTTTCTTGTTTTCTTGGACATGTAGGTAGACACAACAGTTGAGTACGACAGTCGATTGTCCGACATACATGCTGTGGAGGTCTTGTATCGCTCAATGAAATATCTCTGTGTCCCTAATAAGACACCATCAACTATACCCACCAGTGGAAGGCATCTGGTGCCTTTGATTACCCAGTTGTAAATCTCCGCCAGGTTCGTTGTCATGATCCCATAACGCGAGCCGCCCTCGTCATGTAGAAGGGACCATTTCTCCAAAGGCTCATGTCGTATCCAATCGGTGAAACTCTTTATGCTGGTACCTGGCCTACGCCGGAGGTTTGGGGTCTGTCGGCCAGGCACACAAGGTCGTGGGGTCCTCTCCTCGCTCATGGTACACCATCGGGTTCCTTGATGAACTAGCGGTACCTCAGGGATCCATTGATTGCTTCTTCGTTAGTTCGCCCAACGCCTTCCAAAGCGCCGAACTTCCTCCGTTGGTTCTGTTTGCACAGCGCTTGAACATGTTCATAAGCTCCTTGTTCTGAATCGACGGAAAAATTGGCACCCATGTGCCTCATGCACCACCGCTCCTCGTGTCCGCCACTTTGTTGCTCCCACGACGGCGGACCCTTGTTGCATATCCACGATCGCCCTTAACGACCTTCGCATGTCGGTCATGGATGACACAAACATCAGGCCTGTCGAGAACAACTGCTAGCTTCACTCTTTAGAGGAACCAGTACCAACTCTCCGTGTTTTCCCCCTCCACGAATGCCAACGCAACCGGTAGAACCTGGTTGTTGGCATCCACCGCGATCGCAGTTAGAATCTGGCCCTTGTACTTCCCCGTGAGGAACGTGCCGTCCATGCAAAGGACCGGGCGACAGTGCCGGAACGCATTTATGCATGCGCCTAGGGCGAAGAATGCACGCTGCAATACCCACTTACCGGTGCACACACCACCCGCAGGAAACTCCGCAAGGTCGATGGATGTACCGGGGTTCCTATGTGCGATTGCCCTGAGCAAGTGGGGAATATTCTCGTACGAAGCCTCGTACGTCCCGAACCGTATTTCCAGAGCTGTCCTTTTTGCTCTCCATGCCTTTGCATAGCTAATCTTGTACTGAAACCTCTCCTCCACGGTGTGATAATAGATCGAGGCTGCAGATGGGGATTGTCTACGATCGACCATAAACACATTTGCCACCCAAGTGGACGACAGATTGCGGTGTCCTCGCCCGCTTCTTCCATTTCGCAGATTATGCTCAATCACTATGGAGCATTTCCGTGAGTCCTTCCACTTCCCCGCACGCATGCACCCGCCATGGGCACGAATCAACTATGCACTTCACGTCGTAGTCCTTCTTGCTGGACTTCACAACCTCGAATTGCCGCGGAGAGACATTGCCCAAGATTTCACCGCATCCATCACACCTCCTTGTCTTTATATATGGCCCTCCGTCACCTCGTTCTCACGATACTCCCATGCATCAATGTTCCTTCATTCATTGTTAGGTCTTGAAATTGTAATTGGTCCACGCACCGTGGATAGGCACCTCGGGCGTTGTCCTCCTCATCGGAGTGCTCACCATCGTGACTTCCTCATCCGCACGGTCCTCCTCTTCCATCAGTCAACAATGTCCTCCACCTCCTCCCCTTGTCGGCCACCCCTCGCGCCTCCACCGCTATCTCCTCGCCCCGGTCCCTTCGCCACCGCCCGATCTCGTGCTCCTCGTCTCGGGCTCCTCGCCGCCTTGCTCTTCGCATCCTTCTACATTTGACGCCCTCCCCGTAATGTCCACCCGACATCACGAACTTGCGACACCGATGGAGCTATCGGGTAGCATCAGACCAACAACATGAGCGCCAACCCGCTCTACAAGAAAACCAACATAACTCCTCCATGTTGACGCCGAGTTAATAGGAATCAACTCTCCGTAAAAGCGGTCTTGCGCTCGGCTCACTATCGCTCTCACCAAGAACCAAGCATGCAGGGCATCCAAATCGAACATCCGAGACATCCACTCCAACAAACCCTCAGATGTCCTATCGCTCGGTCTACATATGCCCCGTACGACTCTTGAAAATGATGATAGATCCACCCCATCCGCCCCCTGTGCTATCTCTCCATCTCCATAAAATATTTGAAAATACAATTTCTCCGACATGCTGCAACGTCCGATGGAAAAATATTACTCTAAAATACAATCTACAAAACGTACATTGATCGTACTACAAAATACGACTATAAATAAGTGATTCGACTAGTCTACTAAATTTCTACTACATTACATTTGTATATATTGCCTAATACATTATTTACATAATAAAATTAGTAATACACGAGCCTACTAAATTAAATTCATACCACATTACATTTGTATATATATTGCCTAATACATTATTTGCATAACAAAATTACTAATACACAACCGTACTAAATTAAATTCCGAAATATTGTCTAATATTTCTACTGTATTAAATTTTTACATACCGAGTACTACATTAAATTTGTACATACTGAAATACTAAATTAAATTTGTAAATACTACATACTACATTAAATTTATGAATATTAACTGCTATATTAAATTTCTAAACAATACATAATCCTAAAATTTCTAAATACTACAACAAATTTCTAAATATTAAATGCTACATTAAATTTTAAATACTACATAACCTATAAAAAATTTCTACATTTACCTCTACAAAAAATTGCTAAAACTAACTCTACAATAAAATTCAAAATTTACCTAAATTTTTCTGCTCCCTTCTCTTTTCTTCTCTTCCTCTTCTCCCTTTCTTCTCACCCTCTTTTTCTCCCTGCGCTCGACTCCCCTCTCTTTCTTTCCTTTCTCTGCACACCGTAGGCCGTAAGCGGCGCTTAAATAAGAGCCTGTCGCCCCTGTATGGGGCGATCGCCCATACAGGGGGCGATAGGGGGCCCACCGCTGCGCGCCGTTAGAGCCGTTGGTTGGAGCCGTTGGGCGATGGAGGTATCGCCCGTGTATGGGGCGATCGCCCCATACACGGGCGACCGGAGGGTAATTTTGTTATTTTTTCATCCGGACGACTAGTTTTGAAAAAAAGATTAAAAATAAATATTAAAGAAAAAAAAATTCCGGATGCGGCGGTGTCGAGGTCGAATTCTTGGGAACACTCAAACTGTCAGATTTAGAATGTGAAAAATAGAGGTTCGAAGGTTAATTCATGGAATACATCTGCTTATGCTAAGTCCTGCTTCCAATTTTTGGGTTGCAGAGTAATGAGCAAGGATAGTTCAGTTATTATTATCCAGGAGCAATTGACTTGCTTTATCCTATATAGACAAGTTACAACCCAATTATTTATCAGTTGTAATCCAACAAGTAGTACAGTACTACAGTTGGATCTTCTCAAGAGTCATCCGGACAAGAAACTAGGGTGCTTTTGGTTCGCAACTGCATGTGTTACCGATCGTGCCCGCAGTGAACGATCGAAGCCTGACAAGGCTTGTAATTCAATTGCCTCGTGACCGTTTGGAGGTGAGGTTATAAAAATTCACGTATTCCCAGCAGGCAAGAAAAACCCCGGTACTCGAAGCCCCTGCATGCACAATAACGATCGCCATGCCCAAACCTATTATTCCTTGATCGGACTAAAACAGGTCTTCACCGTTGATTCGATCTATTTTCAGAGGTCCTGCCTGCTATGTATTGACCTGCATACTCTGCTTCTTCCAAACCCCTGTCATCAATGGACCAGGATTACTGCTCCTTATTAATCATATAAAGCGAGGGAATGCAAACTCGCGACTAATCCACAGGGGTTTCTAAACCGGATATGCCACCGTATAGAACGATGTGCAACTTAAAGCAGACTTTGCATTGCTTGCGTTTCAGAAACATTTTGCTCTCCTGTTGCTTCACTGGTGTAGGTGGTGCACTGAATTTTATGAAGAAGAAAAAAAAACAAATAGGGAAAACACTTCCTCAATGAAGTTTGAGGACACTGCATGTACTAGCCTTTCACTCTGCTAGCATATGATTAACCATTAATCGCACATAAGGGAAAGCGTAACTTTGTGGGCGTAGATAGTGGGTGTAATGGACTCTGATCTCACCATATTCTTGGAGAAAGATTGCATTTTGCCTGTGTAACATAGATCGTAATCCACAAGTACTAAAGACATGCACTTGTTGGCTGCCCCATCAATATAAAGATCGTTGGGTACTTCATCAGCTCAAGGCCTAAAAAGACCTGAGCATAACCACCAGAACCAGCATATTCTCTTTGCTTAGGACAAAATTTCACCTTGATGCCAAAGTAACCTCACCAATCACCAGTTCACCACCCTACTGAACCTTCTCAGCTGTTACGATGCATATATTACTTCTCTTAATGTGCATAATGTCGTACTCTTTTCTAGAATACCAGTCAAGCTGGTCCTTAGATGTAGATTGAGAATCATACCTTCATTAAAGATGGAAGGAATACCAAGCTCTCGTTCCTTTGAGCCGGCGGGAAAATAATTATGATTAGGTCCTTTTTCAGAAAAAAAATATGTTTAGGACTTTTTTTTCGAAAAAAACGTTATGTTTAGGTTCTTTTTCGAAAAAAAAGATATACTATGTTTAGGTACTTTTGGCCTTTTTAAGCATTACGTTTAAGTCATTTTTTTTCCTTTTTCGGAAAAAAATACGTTTAGGTCCTTTTACGAAAAAAAATGTTTAGGTCATTTTTCGGAAGAAGAAAAAACCGTTTAGATCTTTTTGGCATTTTTTCCGTGGGTAACGGCGGTCGCGACGTAGCACGCCGCGGTATAATTACCTAGTATGTAATAGAATGAGAACCAGATCCCAAAAGCAATAAATACTAGTAGACCTATCGTGCAAATTTTAAACCTTGCCTCCATGAAAGCAACTAAGTGCGTTTGCCAACAGACGAAGTAATCACTTTTCTAGTCCTTTACCTTGTTTTTATTTTTGCAAATCTAACCCTCTTTCGAGCGGAATTACAAATTTAGCCTCCTCCTCCTCACTACAGAACATGCCTCCTGCACTCACCGCCCGCGTGAGGCCCTTCCCGCATTTGTCGGCTGCGGCAGGCCACCGTTCCTGCGGTGCTTCTCCCACGCTCCTCACCCGTTGCCACACTTGTCGGCTGAAGTGCTCCCCAGGCGCAGCAGGTGATAGGCGTCGCCTGCCACGCCTTTCGCGATGGAGGAGAGAGCTAGATTTGTAATTTCACTAGTGAGAAGGCTAGATTTAAAAAAAAAGATAAAGAGACTAAAAAAGTAACCACTTCCCAGTAGACCTACAACTAGTTGTGCTAGTATATCATCCTTTGTTCGTCCCAGTAGTTCTTAGTTTTTCTGCTTGGTGAGCATGGCGAGCTTTAATATTTTCTACAGAGAAAATCCGAGATGAACTTCAACAAAAGCATACCTAGCAACATAGTTGCCGCGCTCATGTAATGGACCCTGACATCAGGATGCAAAAGTTTTAGGTATTATGAACTTTAATAATAAACATATAATGAAAGATACGCTCTCTAAGTTGCCCAATAATAGCACAGTTTTATTATATTAGATATTCAGAAATCATCACAAAAGAAGTGGAGATTTTTACCTGTTTGCCACATTTTAACTAATTTGGAACCAAATACTGTAAATTACAATCCATGCTTGCATCATGGATTCGTGATTAAGTAATTAGCTTTACTCCCTGTCCCAGTCAATGTATTCCTTTACGGCTCTTTTACGGTACAGTAAATTCAATATGGATCGTTCAATCTTTTTAATTTAATATATCAAATTAGTTAGTATTTATTTACAATTCCTTTGGTAGTAGAGTAATAGGAACACTAAGTCAGTGGCTAGATCTAATTTCTACTGCTCGCTATATACAACCAGTATAACGCACGTAAGATTTCTCTTTCTTTAAGCTGGAGGATTGTTCACTAACGTGCACTTACTATTGTTTGGTAGTTCATGATTTCTAATATCTGAAACAAAAGCCGACGAAACAAGTGTATGTTAATTGATGGTGACAGTCTATTGTCTTGTTATATATGGTATCTAAAATGTTAGGTCGGCACTATATATTAAACATAGTACTGATGTGCTTTAATTGTAGCTCGGCTGCACTAATTTTCTTCAAACCACGAAATTGCCGATGCATCACCTGAGTTCTGAACATACCTATGTGCTCTGATGGCTAAGCCATGTTCAATATTCTCTTTTGGTTCTTTTAGTACTTATTGTCTTGTCGGATATGTTTGCAGTCTATTGAAAGTGAGGTCCCTACTAACACAACGGCAATTTCTTGGTTAATTACTTGGTTTTTTTCTCTCTCTCGGTTGCAAGAGATTCTAGCTAATACTGAGTGCCTTGATCTCTATTCAGGTCAAAAATCTCACAACAGATAACTCACTGCCCAAGATGGTTAAACTGCACCTGCAGAGTCTTTATCGATGTAAACATCCAGATCAAACCTGTTGCTAGCCAAATGGATGGTATGAATAAAGACAGTGGTGGCTGTTGTTCTCATGAGCTGTGTGATAAGTCCATGCTGCCTGCATTAAGCTAATTAATTAATAGGGATGGTGCCCGGCATATGCTGGGAATCCTTCAGGACCCTTTCAAAGTGAATCTAACGCTTCTGCGCATGGCGTCCATCGATCCGTGTGTGACCCGTGCTGATTCGAGCGGCCGCCACCTGATTGGAGATGAGCAACTGGTTAAAATATATGGCAATTCCTCACATACCCTTATATCCTATTGGATGGGTCATTGACGTATGGGTCCGAGCTCACCAATGCGATTATCGCATTTCGGGATCACGCCAAAAATTAGTGTTGTCGAAAAAGAACGGTGAGCTAAGAAATGAGGTGTGTGATTTATTACAACTAGCGGTTTAACTGCGTAACAACGCCGGCTAGTATTACGATATAATTGTCTTTCTCTTTCTCTTTTAATTAATTGATCATTTCTAAAAAAAAATTTCCATGATAAATCATGCATTGGTTGGTGTGTATATATATATTACAATTACTTGGGGCACTATGATTCAAAATAGGTGTTTTTACTATGTATTTGCACGTGAATTTTTTTAAATTTTTTAGGATATTGAGTTTAACCAATTTACTAACTAGTTCAAACAAGTTTGAACTGAAATTCAAACTAAAGTTTTCTTTTTTTTATGATAGTTTGATTATAGGTATATGTTGATTATATATATAATCAGCAAAGCATGTGATCTAACTTTGTTCAAATCTTTGAATTCGAGTATACTTTTTTAAAGGTACACGTTTCATTTGAATTGTTATAGATAGGTATATGCCCTAAAACTGAAAGTTTCAAAAAATATACCCGAATTTAACTTGAATTTACGTATTTAAAATTATGATGCCTAGATCCATAGTACCTGTTTCGCCGTCCTATATAAAAGTTCGAATTTTCAATTGAACCAGTGTACCTCAAAGTTCAAACTGCACGAATGTACTATTTCCACAAACCGACAATGAAACCATACTGTGCTCTGTATATGCTCGTCCCTAGTCGTACACTTGTCGCCAGAAGGCCCAGAATAGGCTGAAACAAAGACCGAAGCAAGTTCTGTACATTAAACTTGTAAAAACGTATTCTGTTTGTCTGTAAAAAAGAAGACGAATATGGTGCGAGATGGCTGATGACCTTATATGGCTTACAGGGTTTTTAGATTCGCATGTAATTAAGAAATGAATTAGCCAGGCATCAGCCACAGCCAAACCACTAATTCAACCTTTTGTGCATTCTTAAAAGCTAAGTATGGCAGGACGGCAGTGATGCTTTTGTTTTGTGCCTTTAACTGAAGTGTTATCGATCCCATCCATCCTAATTCCGCTCCCTTTGCAAATGATTCGCGGCTTTCCATGGATCTCACCCTTGTCCTATCAACCTTAGAAAAGAATCTTTTGCACAGGCACACCTTTAGCTAAGTTCTGTTCCTCACTTGTGCAGGCCACTTCTTTGCAACTTTTATGTTGTTGATGAGAGAGATCCTCTCGTACCATCCGTGTTTCTTTACCTAGGTAATATCGACCATGGTTTTTTTTATCTGGGTGTCTAAGTGTTTTTTTTTTCTAAATAGTATTTAAATTTTGAGCTTCATATTTGGATTCGATTGATAGAATCAATTTGCCTTTTCTCCTTCCATTTAAGTACTCTATGGATAAAAAAATTGAGTACTTACAAACAAAAAATACTCGAGTGCTATTTAGCAATTCCTATTTTTTTTTATCCGAGTAATATCACGGATGACATATGAGATACGTTTGTTTAATACTACACGTCATACGTTCGAGAGGGTGGATGGCTGTTGTAGAATAATTAACTTTTTGCACCTTTGGTTACACCCTTTGTAGAAAGAGAAACTTGGACAAACAATATCATTAAAGCACTTGCATAAGTACACAACATAATTCTTGCGACGTGTTGACGGTTAATGGTTGGGAGACGGGTCCAACACCCGACATAGGATCCGTGAGCCTACCTGTCAGACATCGTTACTACTAAGAATTGTGTAGCGAGACAACTTTTGCGCTCTCAGACTCTCAGTCACACTCAATAGAGAGAGAAATTTGATCTTCAAAGCGCTTGCAATAAGTATGGGCAAAATTCTTGTGTAGTTTTCTAATTAAGACCCGATGGTAGGTGGGCCTAGGCCAGCACAACTATGTGAAATTCCAGAAGCCATTGTCAGCCATCTAACTAGGACATATACAATAAGGACATATCAGCTATCTCTTAACTTGCACATGTCAGTTTTGATCTACGTGGAGGAGTGAGAAAAGAGGAAAGAGAAGAGAGCTAGCTCTTATTTAGTGGCCAACTTTGCACGGGAGTATAGGCAGATCATTTATGTACAAGAGAGAAAAGATAGTTATTGTACAACATCTAGAGACAATATTTAGAGACGGTTATTATACAAGCTAGCTTTTAATTTACTATTAGTCAGTAATTGACTTTGCTATTGTACTTTCCCCTATATACAGGAACTTCGTGAGAGACTCCTCAAGTCTTCATACGTGTAGCATTTCCAGGACAATCAATCAGCTTGCGGCCGTCCATCTTTTCGCCGAATATTCTCCATCGGAGAGGAGAGGAGCAGTGAGCAGATCTATATAAATAAAAACAATGTGATATTTAAGACGTTCCACCCTTTCTAGAGCAAGAAACTTCTAAAATAATCTAGAAATTGTCACATTAATAGAAAAAAAAAGATAGATCCTCACTATTTTTTTCAGTGAGAACTCATTATAATTGTACAGATTAATTATAGATAAATATTAGAGTTATATAACAAATATGATTGTGTTTTAATTATTAAAAGTATAGTTATATATCAACGATATTTTTATCATAATATATACAGATAAATATACTAGTTAGACAAATGACAGACGAGAGTTGCTTGTTCCACAAGGGCATCCAATTAACCACATACATTGTTCTCGACGTCCATGTCAGTGACTATAAAGTCACACCACACAAAACCCATCTTTGCCCTTGCTCACCCAATTAAAGCTAGCACACATAATACATAGCAACGTAGGCAACACAGACAGCTAGAGCGAGAAGAGCTAACTTAATGTCTCGATACGATCTAGTAGTAGTTGCAATACATGGCCGCGTCGAACAGCGGAGGTTGGGGCACAACGCCGCGGACGCCGGGGAAGGGGTTGGAGGCGGCGGTGAAGGCGGCGGCCGCTTCCATGCACTGGATCAGGTCGGTGAGGGACTGCAGGCGCGCGCCGAGCTCGAGCGTCCGCGCCCGCAGCAGCTCGTTCTCGGCCTGGACGGCGGCGCACCGCCGCGCGGCGTCGTGTGCGGCCGCTGCCATGGCGCCGTTCCGGGCGCGCAGCGCGGCCACCTGCGACGTCAGCTCGTCCAGCTGGCGCTGCCTGCGCGCGCGCGACCGCTGCGCGGACAGCCGGTTCGACTCCTTGCGCTTCCGCTTCCTCTCCTCCAGCACCAACACCGCCGGCTGAGCCTCCCAGGCCCCCTCCGACCCGGCCGACGACGTCGTAACAGCAGAGACCACGACGGGAGAGGCCATTTTTCTTGTAGTGTCTCAAAGCTTAATCACTTAATTGCTTACTTGATTCTCAACTAACAATTCTTAACAACAATAAGCGCGTGAAGATTCTTGGGTTAATTAGAGCCGGTTAATTATGAGAAGACGTAGAACCAGTAGAGGAAGACGACGGAGAAGGACTGGACGAGGACGGTGGATGTTATCATAAACACGGAAAATGGAATAGCAGCAGCATATACGCAGAGATCTGATTGCGCAAGATTTCGGCAGAGTTTCCCCTGAACAATCAAGGTTGTCTACTGGGAATCCGGACAGAGTTCCGCCCTGGCCAGGCAAGAACCCTTGGAGAAAATTTCGGCAGAGTGTCGCCCTGTACAGCAAGGTTTCTCCACCGGAAATTTCGGCAGAGTGTCGCCCAGACACAGCAAGGTTTCTCGGTAAAAATTCCGGCAGAGTGTTGCCCCGAACAGCAAGGTTCCTTGGCAAAATTCCGGCAGAGTTTTGCCTGGAAAAGACTAGCTTGAGCTTCTACGTACGATGAGAAGCTTTCAGGCAGAATCTCCAAAGCACAAGGAACGAATCAAGAAAAGGTGTCTAGGTAAGGCTAGCTATGACAAGCCGCAAGGTGGAGTTCAAAGATGCAGCAGTTGCAGGGTAGGTGAGGTAGTCAACAGCAGCAGCAGCAGCAGCAGGGCGGCGCTGTGTTGGTTGCTGTGCTGCAAGCTGAGACCAAACCGAAGCAGCCCAGCGAGCAAGCAACGAACCTTACAAGGGGAGAAGGGAGAGGGGGAAAAGGGAATTGGGGCTTGGACGAGGGGCGCAATTTATAGCCGAGGAGGAGGACGGGGAGGCAGCTTTGCTTAGGAGTTAAGTGGGGCGGGGAAAGAAGAAGCTGGAGGGAAAAAAAAAAAAAGCAGTGTTTTAGTGTTTTTCTTTTTAATACAAGTTGCATAAATCTTAAAACAAACGAAGAGGTTAGTGATCATCATCTATCTTTCATTCATACTTTAATATTTGTGTAACTGTCAAAAAAAGTATAAAAGCACCTCTCAACAAAAACTAAGCTAAAGAGTGGAAGGAACAATGCAAGGGTAGGTCTGTCATTGGGCGGTGGCTTGTTGGCTGTTCCATTCAGGGTTCACAAAACCGAATTTCGAAATTCGCGGTACGAAAACCGCTCGGAAAATCGCCCAAAAACCGTTAAAAACTGAAGGGTTAATAAATCAAATTTTTTCGGAAAAAATCAAAAAAAAGTTAGAAAAACCGCTGCCAACTAGATGTTCATCGCAAAACGGTTTTTGTGAGCGGTTTTTGACGAAAACTACGGTTCTTGGCGAAAAATCGAGCGCATAAATTTTTTCAAAATTTTCAAAATTTTTAATTTTTTTTGAATGGACCGGTTTACCGAACGGTTTTTGATTTCAAACCTCAGCGGTACGCTCGAAAACCGCGGGGTTTTCGAGCGGTTTTCGTCGGTTTTTGTGAACCCTGTTCCATTGCATTGCATTGCCTTGCCTTGGGTAAGTGAGGCTAGCTTTTCGCGGGTGGTGGTGACCGCTGACAATGAGGGGTGAAATTAAATTGCGTTACGATGCTGACAAGCTGGTTAGGTGCCGAGTTGGATCAGGGGCACAGCTAATTTGAGGTTCTCCTCGTCAAACTATACTCAGTGCAACACCTACATAGCGTCTCTTGTTTCTCTTCTGGTTTCCCACCACTTCCTTCTCTGGTAAAAAAATTTCTATTCGACTCTTTCAGATGAGTTCAATCGAAAACTTTCGGTTCAAAAAGTTTCTATTCAAAACATTCAGTTCGAAATTTTCGATTCAAAAAAGTTTCGACTCAAAAGGCTTTCGGTTCGAATTTTTTTTATTAAAAATCTTTCAAATATGGTTAAAAATACTTCCTAATTAAAAAATTAGGTAGGAATTTAAAAACAATTCTTTTTAGTTTGGGAGAAAAGTAACGAATGAAAAAAGGGGGATAAATGGGATAACGGCAAGTGTCAGGACGACATAGACTTTTAGCGATTCTGGAAATTATTTGGTTTCTGTGGTAGACTTGTCAAGAATTTTTTTTTATTTAATATTTTTTTTTATTCTTTTTTTCAAAACTATGCGTCCGAAAAAAAAATGACAAAAATGCCCCCGTTGCGTGTATGGGCGATCGCTCATACAGGCGATAGCTCTACTGCCGTTAGTGCCGCCCGCCCGTTAATGCCGCCGCTTGTGGGGCCCCATCGCCTCAGAAGGCGATCGCCTCTGAGGCGACAGCTCCTTTATCCCCGCTCCACTCGGTCGGTAGCAGAGAAGAAGCGGAGCGAGCGCACCGAGAGAAAAAGAGAGGAGAAGAGAGGAGAAGAGGAAGAGAAGAAGAAGAGAAGGAGAAGAAAAATTTAGGTAAATTTTTGAATTTTATTGTAGAGTTAGTTTATCAATTTTTGTAGAGGTAAATGTAGGAATTTTTGTTAGGTTATACAGTATTTAAAATTTAATGTAGCATTTAATATTTAGGAATTGTAGTATTTAGAAATTTTAGGATTATGTATTGTTTAGAAATTTAATATAGCAGTTAATATTCGTAAATTTAATGTAGTATGTAGTATTTACAAATTTAATTTAGTATCGTAAGTATGTGCAAATTTAATGTAGTATTCAGTATGTAGAAATTTAATATAGTATTAGACAATATTTCGGAATTTAATTTAGTAGGGTTGTGTATTAGTAATTTTGTTATGCAAATAATGTATTAGGCAATATATATACAAATGTAATGTGGTATGAATTTAATTTAGTATGGTCGTGTATTACTAATTTTATTATGTTAGTAATGTATTAGGCAATATATACAAATGTAATGTAGTAGAAATTTAATATTAGACCGTATAGTAGGCTAGTCGAATCACTTATTCATAGTCGTATTTTGTAGATTGTATTTTAGAGTAATATTTTTCCGTCGGACGTTGCAGCATGTCGGAGAAATTGTATTTCCAAATATTTTATGGAGATGGGGAGATAGCACAGGGGGCGGATGGGGTGGATCTATCATCATTTTCAAGAGTCGTACGGGGCATATGCAGACCGAGCGATAGGACATCTGAGGGTTTGTTGGAGTGGATGTCTCGGATGTTCGGTTTGGATGCCCAGATTGTTGATTCTTAGTCGGGTCGAGCAGTAGTGAGCCGAGCGCAAGACCGTTTTACGGAGAGTTGATTCTGTTAACTCGACGTCCACATGGAGGAGTTATGTTGGTTTTGCTGTAGGCGGGGTTGGCGCTCATGTTGTTGTCACAGTGCTACCGGTAGCTCCATCGGTGTCGCAAGTTCGTGATGTCGGGTGGACATTACGGCGGAGGGACATCAAATGTAGAAGGATCGAAGAGGAAGGCGGCGAGGAGCCCGGAGACGAGGAGCACGAGATGGCGGTGACGAAGGGACCGGGGCGGAGGAGACAGCAGTGGAGGCGCGAGGTGGCCGACGAGGGGAGGAGGTGGAGGACATTGTTGACTTGATGGAAGAGGAGGACCGTGCGGATGAGGAAGTCCTCGATGGTGAGCACTCCGACGAGGAGGACAACGCCTGGGTGCCTATCCTCGGTGCGTGGACCAATTACAATTTCAAGACCTAACAATGAATGAAGGAACATTGATGCATGGGAGTATCGTGAGAACGAGGTGACGCAGGGGCCGTATATAAAGACAAGGAGGCTGTGATGGATGCGGTGAAATCTTGGGCAATGTCTCTCGGCGGCAATTCGGGGTTGTGAAGTCCAAGAAGAAGGACTACGACGTGAAGTGCGTGGTTGATTCGTGCCATGGCGGGTGCATGCATACCGGGAAGTGGGCGGACTCTCGGAAATGCTCCATAGTGATGGAGCATAATCGCGAAATGGAAGAAGCGGGCGAGGACACCGCAATCTGTCGTCCACTTGGGTGGCAAATGTGTTTTATGGTCGGATCGTGGACAATCCCCATCCGCAGCCTCGATCTATTATCACGGCCGTGGAGGAGAGGTTTCAAGATAAAGATTAGCTACGCAAAGGCATGGAGAGCAAAAGGACAGCTCTGAAATACGGTTCGGGCGTCACGAGGCTTCGTGCGAGAATATTCCCACTTGCTCGGGGCAATCGCACAAAGGAACCCCGTACATCCATCGACCTTGCGGAGTTCCTGCGGGTGGTGCGTGCACCGGAAGTGGGTATTGCGGCGTGCATTCTTAGCCTGGCGCATGCATAAATGCGTTCCAAGCGTCGCCTGGTCCTTTGCATGGATGGCACATTCATCACGGGGAAGTACAAGGGCGATTCTAATCTGCGATCGCGGTGGATGCCAACAACCGAGTTCTACGGTTGCGTTGGCATTCGTGGAGAAAACACGAGAGTGATCGGTTCCTTGAAAGAGTGAAGTGGCGATTGTTCTCGACAGTTCGATGTTTGTGTCATCCATGACCGACATGCGAGGCTGCTAAGGGCGATCGTGGATATGCAACAAGGTCCGCCGTCGTGGGAGCACAAAGTGGCGGATCGAGGAGCAGGTGGTGCATGAGGCACATGGGTGCCAATTTTTCCGTCGATTCAGAATAAGGAGCTTATGAACATGTTCAAGCGCTGTGCAAAACAGAACCAACGGAGGAAGTTCGACGCGCTTTGGAAGACGTTGGGCGAACTAACGAAGAAGCAATCAATGGATCCCGAGGTACCGCTAGTTCATCAAGGAACCCGATGGTGTACCATGAGCAAGGAGAGGACCCCACCTTTATGCGCCGCCGATGCAGACCCCCAAACCTCGGCGTGGGCCGTACCAAATAAAGAGTTTCACCGATTGGATACGACATGAGCCTTTGGAGAAATGGTCCCTTCGCACGACGAGGCGGCTCGCGTTATGGGATCATGACAACGAACTCGCGGAGATTTACAAGCTGGTAATGAAAGGCACGGATGCCTTCCATCGGTGGGTATAGTTGAGGTGTCTTATTAGGGACACAGAGATATTTCATTGAGCGATACAAGACCTCCGCAGCATGTATGTCGGACAATCGATTGTCTTACTCAATCTGTTGTGTCTACCTACATGTCCAAGAAAACAAGAAAGGCGCAGACACATCGGGTTACACGGAGAGTGGCGTGGAGCGGAGATACCACGTGCCTTCGCGGTGGCCGAGGTCGCGGGTGCCCACCGAGAGGACTTCCATCTGTGCATACTCGGCGGTGATTGCGAGTGCTCTGCCGAAACCACGCCGCTTTGCACTTGCCGTGCTCGCACGCCATTGCCGCAGCCGCCGAGACGCATCAATCACGTCGTCGTTCATCTCCCGTACTACTACAAGCGAGCGTTCTCAACACGTGGCATCATGAGGTGTACGGTACCGAGTGGATGGATCGTTCACAACACCCCCTCTCCGACCATCGATGGGTGCCGACATCCGAATGTTGAAGATGAAGGTCGGGCGTCGAAGGACAAGGCGCGTTCGAACGATATGGACGAGTCCGAGGCGCGTCGCAACCGCGGATAATGTAACTTTGCATGTTGTTCCCATCTTGTATTATTCAATGGACCGTAAGTCTGTAATGTACGTTGTAATGTTCGATGTAATTTTCAATGTACTAGTAAGTTGTTGTTCGCATCATGTTATTCTCCGATGTCCCGATTAGTACCTACGAGGATAATGTAATTCTCGACGTTGTGTGCCTCGTCGAACATGTCTTTGTCTTTCGTATGTTTGCAATCGAGTTTTTTTTGCTCTCCACACTTCGGTTGTATTGTTTGTTGAGTATGGTACAATTCGTTATTTCGCATTTCATTTTGTGTGCACATGTAATTCTTGATAAATCTGTTGTATTTGCTTTGTAACGAGCCACGATGGCGCGACCTTGCCTCGAGTTGCTTGGGCGTGACCGTCGATCGACCCACCGGTCTAGGTACTCCGCAGAGGAGAACCGAGTGCTAGGCCACTTCGACCTCGAGTGCCCGGGAGCCGCCGCATCGACCCACGCTGGGTTCCACGGTGAGTCGCGAACGCTTGCACTCTTTACGTACACATACTTACCGTGAATGCAATTCTAACTACATGCGAGTTGCGGCGGTGGCTTACTTCCTCTTTGTAGGATGGTGGAGCCGGTGATCGCCTGATTAGAGGGCAAGGAGGTGCCGCGGTTCGGTGCGACCGGTCCTGCTGGCCACACTCGTGGACCGGTGGAGACCGAGACGCACACGCCCACCTTCCGTGCGGAGAGATGGCTCCGACGCTGCAGGGCGTGTCGTACCTCTTAGGCCTCCCTTGTGCGGGCCCAGCCGATCGTGCCGCACGACGCCTCAAATCACGTGGCACGCCGAGTTGTCCGCGCGTTTCGTCGAGTGCGGCGGCACCCGGGCAGCCCTACGGCCCCTTAGGGAGGCCGAGCGCCACGACCGACCGGCAAGCGTGGTCGCCGATTCACGGTGAGTACCTCTTTCTTTGAGAATTAAAATAGAAGCGCCAAGTTCTTGATAATGTTTGTTGCGAACGCCGCAGTGACCTTCTCCACCCGCGCGGAGGAGGCGGGCGTGGCCCGCCACTTGGAGGCATACCTCCTGTTGTTGCTCGGTTGGGTGATGTTCCGTCCTCCCACGGAACACGGTGGACCGTCACTGATCGAGTACGCCCGACACATCGCCGACACCCGGTGGATGAGGTAACACACTCGGTTCAATCTCGTCTCAGCGAGCACGCCTAACTCCCCTTGTAAGCAGTGATGCGGTGGTCGTGGGCCTCGGTGTGCTTGCGGCGACGTCTGAGGTCATGCGCGACGCCGTCTCTCGGCGAGCACGACGCGACGATGTCGAGTTGCGTCCTACTCCTCGATTGTGGTCTTGGGGCGCTTCTCCGTCGGCGGGCTGTTGTTGACACGACACCGTACCGAGGAGCTTTACGGAGACGACCGGTGGATCGCCCACCATGGGCCACTGCGGGTCCGACGGCGTGCACGCTCCCTCGTATCTTTTCCCCACTAACGCGCTTGAATAACCTTCGCCATTTCTTATTTCCTCGCGGCGGAGGTTCGCGCACCTACAGGTGAGAGGTCCTATCAGAGTTCGTTCGGAGTTCGACCGCCTCCACGACGAGGGCGTGCGGTGGGCGCCATACACCGCGTCGACGTCCACGCCCGAGCACCTCACGGGTCTCCGTGCTTTGCACGCGAGATGAGGCCTTTGGCTCACCCGTAAGGTGCTCGTCTTTGACCTTTGTGTCGAGTACTCCCGCACCGAGTCTTTGCGGCGATTCGGCTGTTCGATCCTTTCCTTTGCCGCCTCGTCACGTTGTCGCACGTGGCGCTCACGTACTTGCCCCGATCCTACTACTCCGCATCTTTGCGAAATTAATGTCTTCGCGTACTTCTTTTTTGCATTGCGAGATGACCGGATGGGTCTTGCGGTGGGCTCTCGATTCGCGCCCGTATGCGACCATGGGCCTGCGGTGGGGCGCCGCGACTCGACGAGAGGGTCACCGAGACCCGGCCAGACGACCATGACATGTACGATCGAAGACATGGGTGGTTCGCCCACAAGACTCGCCTCGGTGGGGTACACACCAAAGACAGTCGTCGCCGGCGAGCATCGGTAGCGGACACGCATTCCCTTCACAGATGTCCCGGGGACAACGCCTCGGTAAGTGTCTGTCGAACCTACATGGGCACGTCTTTTCATGTAACTTACGTAATGCCAACTGGACGTTACATGCGGACTCGGCTCTTGGCGGAGATTGAGGTGGAGGCTGTGTCCATGTTGACGCGCCTAGAGGGGGCATCTGGTGACCACCGCCGAGTCCGAGACGGCTTGGGTCGGGTCCTCGCTCTGATGAGGCGGTTGGCTCGCAGCCACCGCCGAGGGCGCGAGACGCGTCGGCGGACGCAGCACACCACGTCACTTCGCCCCAACCTCGCCCTACCCACGGTGCCCGTCACGCCCCACGCACCGCGGGGGGGTGGGTGACGAGGCTCCTTCCGCGTCTCGCCCTACCCGTCGGTTCCTCGCTACGCTCCCACGCAGCGGCGGTGGGGACGATGGTGAGAGGCTCCTTCGCGTCTCGCCTACCACATCCGGTTCCTCGCTACGTTCCCACGCGGCGAAGAAGCGGCGCAGCTGGTCGGAGGCTCCCTCCTCGTCCCGCGCCCAGCGAGACCCTGTGGTGGTTTCGGCGAGCCTTCGGCGACGAGTTCGACACGGAGGAGTACCTTTCGACCGACTACCTCGACCCTCTCGGCTCTCGGGTGCGCCGCCACAGACTTGGCCTCGCCGCCGCGACTACTCTACGCTGCGCGCAGGGCGGCCTAGGAGGGACGTCCGTCGCCGTCGCCACTCACCTACCCACGGGCCGATTAGGAAGCGTGGCCGTGATTGACTTGTTGTACGGATGTATTTTTTTAATGGCTTTACGTTCAGCAGCACATTGTATAACTCCCAGAGTTAGTAACATGACAGCGTTATCACTATAAATTGTTCAAATCATTTATGCATTGCTTGCCTATGCCACACGACGTGACAACACACCAACGTTTCGGTGCACCTATCGCCTCTAGTAGGGGCGATCGCCCTAATGTGAGGCGATCGCCCTTACATGGGGCAATCGCCCAAATATGAGGCGATCGCCCCATACCCGGGCGATATCTGCCCTTTATAACATTCGTTCTCACAAGCGGTCTCGCAAAGAACAATGGGAGAAAGAATAGAGGTGAGCATCAATCGAAAATGCCGGCGTGCAAGTGCAAAGGGTAAGGGAAGGCAAAGGAAGAAGCGAGTGCATGCCCGCGAATTTAGCGTACCAAGATCTCTTCCTACCTCGTGGGTCAGAGCGCCCATGTGTATGCGGAGATCTTTGCGGGCTTGTTCGCTCTTGGGAAATTTCAACTTGGAAGAGGAGGTATTGGAAGTGCCGCCTTCGCCTTCGATCCGCCGGAGAAGAGTCGAAGGATCGCCGCATGGTAACAATCGTGCGGGGTTACATAATATTTGTGAATGAAACTTTGCTAATTTACGTTTCATGCGATCACCTCCGCCATTGTGTGAATTTGAGCGATGGTTTGATACGGAGATCAACCCCGGGACCAACGGCTTCTTGACCAAGCCAACCGGCGAGGATGAGTTCACGCGGCGGTTTCAAGAACAGCGATGCCGCACGCGAGGAGGCATGTAGGAAGGAAGCGGAGGAGAAGGAGGCGAGAGAGAGAGAAAGCGAGAGAGGCGCGACGTGCGGAGAAGCCCGCACGAGGCATGGGCGAATGGGAAGTGGCCTCGAAGCACTCAATAGACGTCTGTGTTAACTTTGGTTTTCCTTGTTCGTGGTACTCCTTTTAGTTTTAAGTCGTAATAAGCAGTCGGCCCAACCTTCAAGAGTATGCTCACTTTGTCCGAGGGCTAGTATGTGTCCTCTTCGCTCTGTGTGTCCCAAATGATGTTATTTTCTCCATCGAGATAGGTTATAGCATTTTCGGTTCGTCATATCGATTTCATCGAGTTTTACCATCGTTTGCGAAAGATACGGCAATTTTCATGTTTTACCGATGCATGTTAGGACAACAATAAAATAGTGCAACCTAAAGTGACATCTAAATATTTTTACATAATTGTGACCTATGCAAGCCCAAGAATGCAACAAAGCTGGTTCTCACAAGTTTTGAGGTCGTTCAGATATTATTCTAACCGCTTGAACAATGATTGTTATAAAGGGTTTAAACTAGCCATCTTTTATTCAAAATGCAATCATATTTAGATATTTTTGCAAAAATGAAGTGCATAAGGTTGTAGTAACTTATTCTATTTATTTCATGAATTATGGATCAACACACATTATAATTCCTTCACAATCCACGCTTAGAGCCTAGCATTCGAACTCAAATAAAAAAATTCTGCAAACAACACATGGATTTTTATTTTACACTCTAATTCTTCATTCCAAAATTTAAATTTAGAAACAAGTTTCATTTAATTTGGACACTCCTAACAAAAGTTACGGGTTTATATTAAAAAGCATATAGTAATTACAAAACAAAACTAAAAAAAACAAGGCTGGTCCTGTCGCCTCTCAGAGGGCGATCGCGCCTACAGAGGCGATGGGGGCCCCATAAGCGGCCGCTACTAAGCGTTAACGGTGGCGGGCTATCGCTCTGTATGGGAGCGATCGCCCATACACGAGCGACGAAGGCATTTTGTCATTTTTTCATTCGGACGCATAGTTTTGAAAAAAAGAATAAAAATAAATATTAAATAAAAAAAAATTCGACTTGTCAAACCGTAGAATGAACTGGCTGCTGGGCCAGCCCGGCTGGACCTAGCCTAGCCCCACAATGTCCTAGGAAGGCTGGCCCAATTAAGGTACCATTTAAGTTTTTTTTTTCTAACAAATTCTTAATTTATATTAAGTACCTGTGCGAATGCATGAATTTCATATGAATCAGGAAAGATTCCCGCGTTTCAAACTAATCCGAAAGTTGTATGCCAAAGATTTAATCTACATTAATGTGGAGTGCAAAAGATGATGGGAGAGAGCGTCACATCAGGACATTACATCTCAACCGTCTGGTTTCGTATCTAACGGCCACAAATGCATGTAAAAGAGATACCCTCAATATAATATTCAATCTAGAACCGGCTACAAATTTATATTTGTAAGGAATATTATTAAGACTAAACAAGCAAATAGAAGTGCCATGAATCCTCGATTTGCGTGCTTAAAAACTAGTTGGAAAATCATAGAATTTCCAAAACAATGTGCGGG
Source organism: Otatea glauca (assembly GCA_036346275.1). NCBI lineage: Eukaryota > Viridiplantae > Streptophyta > Magnoliopsida > Poales > Poaceae > Otatea > Otatea glauca. The sequence continues at coordinate 18,730,296 of CM070712.1, read as the reverse complement.
TTTAATTGTAGTACTGGAGATGGCTGGTAAGCTAGAAATTAAACGGTTAATGGCCTATATTTCTCAGTGGTTCTGATTAAAACTTTTATATTAGGGAAATTTTCTATATACCACCAAATGTTTTTTTTGTCTTATCTCTAATTATACGTCACTCACTGTTGTCCCTTTTAATTTCACTCTTCGTTGAGCCATTTTTTAGGTTCTTTCTCCCCCTTCCCCCCTCAATCTAGTGATCGTGCACTCCTCTAAAATAAAATCACTTATAGCAAAAGCAAGAGAAAACAATCACATTTGATAAGGTTCCCAGTGACCAACCGGTTACCAACCGAGCGTCTTCGGAATTTTTTTTTAAAATAATACAATTTTTTTATTTAAATTGCAAAAATATACCACGATCTAAAAAAATTACAAAAATATGCCTCTGTCGCTCTTTGAACGGGCGACAGGGGCAACAGAGACCTCTGTCGTCTTCTGAATGGGCGATTTTGGCACTTGTCGCCCTCTGAATGGGCGACATGTCCCCTTTCCTGTAGTCAGTTTCTAAAAAAAATCATAACTTTTTCATATGATGTCGGATGGAGATGAACTTTATATAAAAATTGTATCTCTCGATGAGATCTACAACTTTCATATACAAATTTTTTTCATTTGAATCCATTTAGATGGCCACAAATGGGATGGAAAGTTCAGATCTAAACTAGATCTGAAACTTCTATCTCATTTTTGGTAGTCCAAATAGATTCAAATGAAAAAAATTTATATACCAAAGTTGTAGATCTCGTCGAGAGCTACAATTTTCATATAAAGTTCATCTCCATCCGAGATCATATGAAAAAGTTATGATTTTATTTAGAAACTGGCTACAAAGAAAGGGGACATGTCGCCCATTCAAAGGGCGATAGTCGACCGTTCAAAGGGCGACAAAGGTATATTTTTGCAATTTTTTAAGATCGTGGTACAATTTTACAATTTGAATAAAAAAAATATATTATTTTAAAAAAAAGTTCAGCGTCTTCGTCCCTCCGTCGATGGTCACCCACATCCGAAGCAGTAGCATCACAATTTACTATAATATACATGTCTTTTACTATTTTGAATATATGGTATCGATAATTTATATATAATTAATTATATTTAAATTTGGAGTTATGATTGTTATATATTAGTAGTACGATGTGTAACATAAAATAATCTATATAATTTGGATTTTAACTAATATTTGTTGTTTCTAGGAGCCAAATTAATTCAATTTAAGTATAACAAATATTATAAAAGAAGAATATCGTGAATAAAACACAATTAGTGTTTAGAAATATAATAGAATTGACACATGTAGCAAAGTTGAGCTATCGCTGCTAAAAAGATAACATAAACTATGATCAATATAGCGGCTATAGCAATTGTAGTTGTGCTCGCGGGATTTTATTCAATAGCGTAGCATTTTGTCTGAAAAAATTATCATGGAGATATAGCTAGCTATTTAAATCATTGTTGGAGATGGAGTATCATGGGGGAGGATGGAAGGTGACAGTCAAGGCGGAAGTTGCCCGGTGGTGGCATGGCATAGAGGTGGCAACAACAGCATGTGGGAGAAGATGAGACGGGGAAGAGATGGAGGATATGATAGGATGACACGTGGGACCAGCTAATAAAAAAGAAAAAGGAGAAACAAAAGAAGAAGAAAGAATGAGGGCATGATGGTCATTGTGCACTCTAGGGTCGAAAACGTGAAGTTGACGGTATTTTGCAAAATTTAGGTGGTTGCAATAGTATTTTCCAATCAACTTTTGTTTTGCAGTGGATTTTACAACTCCACAACAATTGCGATCAAGGAGCAAATTTACTCTTCATAGATTGCCCATTCCAAAAAATAAATAAATTACATTCGAGCGAAGTTTAGTGCATAAATGTATTTATAAAATACCCCTTCCAAAAAAGAAAAAAAATACATTCAAGCCCTTGGGCATTTATTAATTGCGGATCGCCTGAAAGGAGCCGGCACACCTAAACTCTTTAGCGGTTGTTAAGCATCGGCCCAATGATTTATTTGCATCCAAACATTTGACTAAACTTGCTGGATCGATGCAGAGAATAAAGGATTCTAGTAGAAAAAAACAAATCCCTTGAGTGAAGTTCGGGATATATCATAGTACATGACGAACTGTCGGTAAAACGACGTCTGAATCTTTCAAGGCTATTGTGCAGAATACTGTAGTATTCGCCGTACCTATTTACTGGTCAAAACTCTAAACAGTCTATGTCTACTGAAATTGATTAAGTTGTAGTCTCCCAATGAACCACGGGGTTCCTGTCTTGGTTTTCAACATTTGATAATACACTGAGACTCACTCCTATCACCTATGTGCTGTCAAACTGTCACGAGTTTCACATGGCTGGTTACTCACTAGACAGTACCATCAGTTTCCTTCCCTGCCTAGGTGTAGCTACTTCTAGCTGCTTCCTCTCTTCTTTTTCTTGTAAGCAGTCACCGGCTCAATTCAATCTATGCCTTAGTGCCGTCATTTCAGAAGAAAGTCCGACGCAGGTACTAAGCTATCTATTAAGTTAGCGTAAAAAGGTACCAAAAGATACCAAACATTTAAAGAATAAAGATATCATAATTTTAAGATTAATTTAGCGGTATATTTTGATACACCTTAATAATGATAAAAACTCTAGTATCCAATAGGAGTAGTAAAATTAGCGAGAAACTGTCTGTGGCTGCATGCAAGGGAGTTTTCATCCTTGGGCCAACTGTTTTCGAACTTTATACGGCGTAAACTGTAGCTGGAGTAGTGGGAGAAAGGCCAATACTAGAGCGAAGGACACATGTTCAGCCGTATGGGTTGACTCAAGAATGATCTCTCCTCAGGCGGTTCGTCCAACTTTCAGTTGCCGAGTGCGCAAATGGTATCAAGAAATTCGAGATTCAATAGCATGAAAAGGTGCAAATGGTAGGATATGTGTAGTCAACTTTCATTAATATAGAGTTTAAGGCCTTCTTTGGCCTACTTTTTTTTTCCTTTAAAGTTTCACATGCAAAGATTAATTCTAGGCAGTCTCACAATAATCGTTCCAGAGGATTTGCAAGGTTGTCTCGTGTCATGCACTGGAATGCTTGCCCAGTCGCACTGTATTTTGAAAGAACTCCATCAACAGCCAATGGGACACGTCACACAATTCCCTCACCCTCGGATTACTACCACCAGGGGTGGAGCCAGACTTCGGCCCAGAGCCTGGCCCAAAAATCCTATTTAAAAAGCCATTAAACATCCATGCAAGAAGCTAGCAATATTTGGGCCAGCTCAGGCCGTCCCGAGGCTTAGGCTTGGACTGGCTCCGCCCCTGACTACCACCTCGAGAACTGAGCAACGCTCAGCTGGCTCGAGCGCGTGGTCGCTCGTGACTTGTGAGCCCGACGTTCATAAGGACAACACGTTTCCATATACAAGACTATTAGAGCTCTGTATTAAATTCTATAATATGTGTAGAGGACACGCATGTGTCTAAGTGCATGAGTATGGTGTGATGTGGGTGAGTGTGATGTACGGAATGTGTGTAGTTGTGTGCCTCTTTGTATCCATAAAAAAATTGCTATCACCTCATTTAATTAGAATAAGAGAGTCAAGGAGGGCCCTTCGCTCATCCCGCCAGTGTGGCATGCTACTACCTAATCCGGTTTTTTAACCCCTCTCAAAGAGTAGGCAGGAACTCTGCTGATCAATTAAGAAGAGTAGAAATATCAACAATACAAAGGCGTAAAATCCTGGAGACAACAGTTACCACGCTGAAAAAAAAGAAGAAAACCATCGGGAGACAAAACCGCCTAATATGAGTTTTACCTGAGCGCGAAAGTGTATCATTGACGAGTAGTTCCCCGAGTTCTCCGCCCTCGGTTTTTATTTCCATACTCTTGTTCACCAGGGTCCCACATGTAATTTTAGGATATGTGAAGGTCCTATATGCACAAGTTGGGCTGTTTTTACTACAATTTCTACCGCCATTTTTGGCCCTCAAGCTGGAAAATTGTTCAAGTTAAGTTTTGCTGTTTTTAATTAACAAAAAGTGAAAATGAAAATGTAACGTAGATTATTTGGAGGGATTATGAATGCAATAATCTGAAGGTCACAGGACTAGCTAGCTTCACACTTTTATTTCAGTAGCTGAAATAAACAAAGTGATATATATATATAGAGAGAGAAATGCTATTATATACCTATGTGTACAATAGGCTATACTACTCTCCACCTATTTAACACAGAACGATTGAGCCAATCCGCGCAACGAAACGATCCGTGGAAACCAACCAGTAAATGACTAATAAATGTTATTTCTAATTTATACATGAATCTTTATTTCTTTGATTTAGCCATAACTTTCAAATTAGATTTATTTTTGATTTCAAATTTTACACGGTTGTAGAATCTCATCTCCCCTACGTATAGTATTTTTTTGAGAATTTTTCAAAACTTGTACAAATATTTTTTTTACGGAATTTACATGATAAAAGTGGTTTACTGCCAAATGAAAACCAAATTACTCATATATGTAAGATTTTACTATTGAACAGACACATAATATTTTACTAACGGTTCTCATTTGATTTTATCATCTATTATAGTAATATTTACTTTTGTCCACATAACATTTTACTACAGGTCCGACAAACGGAGTAAGAGGCAGTAAAATGCAGCTTTCTTGATAGTAAAAGATAATATATGCTGCTGTTTGCCACTTTATTATTTTCATATCTCTCAAATCCCATTGAGTTTAGTTTTGAAATTTTACAGGGTTGTAGAATACCACCTCCTCTACATGTGGTAATGTTTTGATAATTTTTCACGGTAAAGTGTTATTTTTTGATAGTAAAAGATAGTATATGCTGTTGTTTGGCAATTTCTTATTTTCATATCTCTCAAATCCGATTGAATTTAGTTTTCAAATTTTTCATGATTGTAGAAGCTCAACTCCCCTAAGTGTGGTAATTTTTTGAGAATTTTAGAAATATTTTAATGTGGGTTCAACAAACAGAACTAAATTTTTATTCATGAAAACCAACAGTACACATTTTCAAAAATTCTAAAACCATTACTATAGATATGGAAGGTGAGGTTATACGATCCTGAAAAATTTGAAAATCAAAATCAATACCAGCTGAAAGATATAAAAAAGATAAATTTGGTTGACTAGTCATTTTTCTGTCTAGTGCTTTGTCAATTTCATATCTTTCAAATGCGATTGAGTTTGATCTTCAAATTTTGTAGAGTTGTAGAAGCTCACGTATCCTATATATGGTAATTTTTCGAGATTTTTTGAAAACTTATTGTCGGCGTTTCGAGCACCGGCAAGTAAATTTGTAAGTCTAAGGGGCCGCGCGTTCCACTCCCTGAATGGTTAGACTCAGAAGTCCAGGATGTATACTGGTTCGGGCCGAAGGTCCCTACTCCAGTTCGTGTGGTGGCGTTGTATTCCCTTCAGTACAGATGACTGCACAAAGTTTACAAGCGAGAGTGCTAATGGCTTAGCGAGATGGGTTCGATTGCCCCCTCCTACGGGGGTTCCTGCCTCCTTTTATACGAAAGGAAGGGGCAGGTTACTCATCACCCAAGGTAGCCCACTCGTCGCAAGCCTCCTCCTTACGGAGGCGCTCCTCCTCCCTTCCCTTCTTCTTCTGTCGATATCCATGAAGGTCCACGAGCATAGCCTGCCTAACCACTTTAGGCACGCTAGGACAGGCCTTCACATTGCCCGCGCGGCTAGCCAGATGTTGCTTGAAACGAGTCGCCCCTCCGCCCTTCATAATATGATTGCAGTAGCTACACTTTAACCCAGGGCCGATGCGCTCCCCATGCTCCCATACGGTACCCTCACGATCTGCCATCACGAGAGCCTGAAATGGAATATAGGAGATACCAATGAGCAATGAGATAAAGTTAAAAGTATTGTTTAATGCGAACATACAATACTTTGTTACATCATCTAAAAAGTACTGATTACAAAGAACTCATTCATATTGCTTTGTCCACAAGTATAGATTAGAATAATATGGGTGTTAGTTGTTGATACAAATTTAGAGAGAAGGCCAAACTTCGACGGAGTTTGAGCGGAGTAGTTTTTACCTAGGCATTGTAATCGATCCTATTTGGTTAAGCACTTATGTTTTTCATCGGATCATCTTCATATTTCGCTGGTTAATCTCTTCTGCTTTTTCTCTTGGATCATCTTCATATTTCGCTGGTTAATCTCTTCGCTTTTTCTCCGGATCATCTCCATGTTTTCGTTGGTTAATCTCTTCGCTTTTTCTCTTGGATCATCTCCATGTTTTTGTTGGTTAATCTCTTCTATTTTTCTACTAGATCATCTTCATTCTACAGAGTACGACTAGAATACATGAATTAAACCGAAAATTAAACAAGTTTGCTCGGAAAAACTGACTTGTTGGCGATTTGATGATTCGACCGAAATTTCGCAAACCAACCCGAAATTTCGCTTGAGGCCCGAATTTCGCTACTTATGCCCGAAATCTTGCTTTGACGCGGTAGGAAATGCCCTGGTTTGGCCGGATTTTGGGCGGATCGAGGAGAGGAAGGTCGCTTGGCTTGGAGAGGCGGGAAGTAGAGGAAAGTGAAAATGAGTGTACTGTGCATGCATGTGAAACGAAGCTGCTGTCTTCTATAAAGCAAGGGACAATTATTGAGGTCTGCATCATTTTCCGTGAAGCCAAAAACATCTTTGTAAAGCAAAGACCAATTATCCTTGCCATTAAGTTTTCTTTGAAATTTTGTTTCTCATAGTTATAAGTACGAAAAAATTATGTAAAATTTTTTGGATGTTCTTAGAGCATTGATCATATTCTCATAAAATTTTGACATCATGATTAACCATAAAAAAATCTCAAAATATATGGAAATGCTACTTGACATTACATTTTTTTGGAATAGTTTCGAGCATGCAAAAATTATAAAAAAATTTTTACATAGTTGGAACGCATCGACGATATTCTCATAAAATTTTGAGATCATGATCAAAAAAGAAAAAATTCCCAACAAATGTGAAATGTTACTTCCCAGTTTTCGGACTTCAGAGCGCGTGTTCATACCGTTTATACATTTTAATTGAGTAGCCAAAACAGGTTCAAATTTTCTAAAACTTTTACAGAAGGGTTATCACATAATTAATAACTTCTCATAAAAATTTCAGGTGATTATCAGACATTAATAAATTTATAAAATTCTAACACTCTTACTACCTTGTTAATGCTAATTCTGTTTTTTATTTTTAAAATATAACAAACGAAGTTAAAATATTTTCAAAATTTTTCTGTATGATCTTAGTTGTCTTATTATGGTACCATAAATTTTTCATGTCATGAAAAGACTTCCTCAATTTTATAAAATTCCGACAGTGTTTCTATTCAAACTTTAAAATGTCTAAAAAATTTACTTTTTGGACAAATTATCATTGAAGATCACTTTCTTATAGGTTATTGATGCCATTCCGGTGAAATCCGCCACAAACCTGCAAAACCGGTTCAAAATCCCAAATTTAGCGGTTTTTCCCGAAATTTCACTAAATTCCGAAATTATCAGTAGCATTTTCAAATTTTTCGAAAATTTTAAATTCATCCGTATTTCAAACTCGGGGTCCGAAATCGAATTTCGTGAAATTCGCCAATTTCGCCAATTTTTAACCTTGGGGCCCACCGTGGGGCTCACTCTCATACTTGCCCCTCGCTCAAGTTTATTTGGGCGGCCTTATGCCTATCTGGTGGGTAGGCCTTTTGAACCTGACTTTTAGTGGGCCCCGCCGCAAGCCACGAGCTTTGCCGCCGGGCCGCAGCGGCCCATGCCGGCCTCTCGACGCGCCCTGCAGCAACCGCCCCGCCTCAAGGCGAGACCGAGAGGTTACAGGACGCACCGCACGGGGCGGCGTCTTTATATTCTGCCGCTTTTGTCGATTAAATGCCGAGTGGAATTGGAAACCGGAGTTACCAGTGTGTGTGATGACGAGGTGGGCCGCAACGCCGCCGAGGGGTGCCTGTTCGGTCGGCTCCTGCTCGTCTTCTATATATACGCTGCCGGGGCGCTTTGAGTAGTCACGCTTGCTTGCCTTCCTCGCCTCCCGTCCCTAAGACAAAAAGGAACAACAAAGAGCCAAGGAAAAGAAAACTCAGCCTTCTCTTCTCCTCGCCTTTCCGTCGCCTCTTTTTGCAAGGATGTCGTGGCCGGAGTGCTCTGCCCAGGCCAGCCGTGCGCTCAGCTTGGTGAAGAAGGGCTTCCTCCCTGCGCAAGATCTCTCCAGTTGGAGGGTGCCGACGGGAGCTGCTGCCCCCTCGCCGGGGGACGACGAGGTCGTGGTGCTAGCCTCGTTCTTCGAGTGCGGCTTCGGCTTGCCGCTGCACCCATTCGTCCGGGGGCTGCTCTTCCACTACAAGGCGGAGGCGCACCATCTTAACCCCAACGGGGTCCTCCACATCGCCATATTCATCACGCTCTGCGAGGCTTTCCTGGGAATCGAGCCGCATTGGGCGCTGTGGAGGCATTTCTTCCAAGCGAGGCTCTGGAAGGACAAGCCGACGGACGCCGCGGCGCCATTGGTGGCACAGCCCTCGGCTTCTGGTCCGCCGAGCACGGAGTATCTCGAGGTCAAGCTGCCATCGTCCAACAAGGTATGGCGCTCTGAGTGGTTCTATGCTCAGAACGTCGGAGACAGCGCCCCGCCCTTCACCGGCAAACTTCCCGTGGCGGGGGAGGAGTGGAACTGGGGCGCCGAGAAGCGAGAGAAGAATAAGGTGGCCCTGATCGTAGAGCAGGTCAGGGCCCTAAGGAGGCAAGGGCTCACCGGGGACGTGGTCGTGCGTGCCTTCATGAGGATGCGCGTGCAACCTCTTGGGCACAGACCCCGCCCCCTGTTCCAGTACGAGGGGGCATCCGACCGGATGAGGATGGCGGAGCCCGAGCTGGCCGCGATGGAGGTCGAAGCCTGGGTGGCCGCCGTCATGGGAGGAAGCGCTACGGAGGCAGCGGGCGGCCACCCGGAGCCATTCTCGGCGGCCCACCCTCCAAATCTGGTAGGTCGGCCCGACTTCTTCCCGCCCCTCTTTTCTTTGCGTTTAACGCCTGGTCTGATCAGTGTTTTTTATCTTCTAGGGGCTCTTGGGCATGTCCTCCCGGGCGCCGCTCCCGGGAGATAAGGAGGCGAGGGCGGCAGCCCGAGCGAAGGCCGCAGAGCTCGACTCCTCCCGCAAGAAGGGGAAGGAGGAGAGGAGGAAGAAGAGGTGAGGACGTGTCGGAGGCCACTGCTGTTGGTGCAACCTCCACCGACAGCAGCGGAAGCACCCGATCCACGCATACGTGGGTTCCTTCGACCACCGGCCGGGCGGCGGTTGGGCGTGGACTCTGCCGGAGGGCGACACCACAGGCTCCGCGGCCGAGGAGCCTCGGGCGGAGGGTGACCGCGCGGTCGCCATCATCGTCGCGCCTTCAGCGGAGGCAGCTTCAGGGAAGCGACCGACAGATCTGCCCCTCGGAGGGGGACCGACGAAGAGGACGCGCCTGCCGCGCACCCGCTCGGCTCAGTAAGTACTTCTTTTCTTTTGTTCAAACATTTTTGCAGCAAAGCCGCCCGAACCGCTTTTAAGTGTTTGCGACGTGCAGCGCCTATACGGGTGTGACCGTGGCGCGTCCTGTGGCGGTTCCGCAAGAGACAGCGCCGTAGGAGGTTCCAGAGGCGCCGATCGGGTCGGCGCCGATCGTGGTGCTGGCGGCCGAGGGCGCGCCCGCCCACGAGGCCGAGGCTGGCGAGGAGCTCCCGACGCCTCAATTGGGGACAGCGCCGTCTGACGTGATCATCCTCACGGAGGAAGAGACGGCGGCGCTACCGGTGATCGTGCCGGCTGGGACGGCGTTGGTGACAGAGGTGTCCGACCCCTCGCCCCTGGGGGAGGTGCCGACCGAGGTCCCGCAGGCGCAGGTCGCCGAGGGGATCCCCGGGAGACCAGTTCCACCATCGTTGCGATGGTGCTCGACGGTAGCGCCCGCCCGAGCAGACGACGAGGCCCGCCGGGAGTGGCCCTTGAGTCGGGGTCGGTGGGCGGAACGGAAGAGAGCGAGTGGGTCGCTCTTCAGCAAGGCGCTCTGGACGCCGAAACAGAGATGGAGCAGGTCCGAAAGGGCCTGACTCTTGCTCTAGAATCTTCCAGCCGAGCGTTAGACGCGATGGCCGAGGGAGTCCAGCCGATCAGCTCGGTAAGTTGATGAAAAAACCCTACTTGTAAAATTCTGACGCACTCGCCGTGAGACTAACGGATAGTCCGCATCTTGCAGCATCTGCGGGCTTGCTCGGAGGGCAAAGCCGAGCTTCTACGGCGCTCGGACAGTCAGCGGGTGGCTGCCGTGGAAGAGTGCGACCGGCTGCGCCTTGACCTGCGCTTAGCTCAAGAGGCGCTGAGCGTGAGGCGGTCGGAGGCGGCGAAGGTCCGCCAAGAGCTGGAGGGGGCCACTAAGGCTCTCTTCGATGAGCGTCTGGGGGCCTAGTCCCTGAGGACGAAGGTGGCGGAGCTCGAGTCCTCCCTGGCAGAGGCCACCAGCGCCAGGGACACCGCCGCCACCGCAGAGGGGGCAAGCGCAGGCAACCCGTCTACGGACCGAGCGAGACCAGGCTCGGAAGGACGCCGAGCGAGTCCGCTCCGAGCGGGAGGCCGCTCAGAAGGACCTGACCTCCTTGAGGACCTCCTACGAGGCGATCAGGCAAGAAGTCGGCAACCTGGCGAACTCTGCGGCCGATAAGGGTCTCAACTTCTTATTTGATCCTGTGGGCGCTATTCGTAAGTCGCGATCATCTGGCGCTGTTGCCATCTATAGAGGTGCAAAAGAACTTGGGCCTCGCCGTTGAGGAGCGGAAGGACGCCCTGCAGGCCCGTGACGAGGTGGTCACGGCTCGGGACGCGGCTCTGGCGGCGCTGAAGGTTGCCGAAGAGGGTCGGACCGAGCTGGCCACAGAACTGGAGGCCCTTCGCAAGGCCGCCAGATGTATCGCGCCGGTCCTTGGAGCGATGGCGGCCCGAAGCGCTCTGGCGCCCTCGCTAGCCCGAGTGCGAGCGCGCTCGAGAGGCGGTGATTGTTGGCGCGGCGCTTGGAGCTTCCTCGGCGCTGGTCAACACCATCTCGCATTACGATGGAATTGACCTCGCGGTGGTGAGCAGCGGCGTCGCCGGGAACCGGACCGACGGTGAGATCGACAGGTTCGAGCTCTTGGTCGAGCCGCACGCTCGGGAGATTGCCAGCCACGTCTCGCCGCAGGTCGCCCTCGAGGAAGAATAAAGCAGTTAGATTTACCCTCCTTTTTAATTGTAAAGACTATTATACTTGTAAACAATCTTAAGGTTAACAAGTTCCAGTACACCTCTTGCCCCTTTTGTGTTTTTGGTGAACGTTTGACCGGCCATAGCCTTAAGGATCGCAAGGGTCACTTATGCGTAGGTCGGGTTGCTTCGGGAGGGGCTAAGAGGATAGGAATCTTGGTTACTCAACAGTTATGCGCACTTGTGAGGGATATGAGTGTTCCCGACCGACAAAAGATCGCTCCACTTGGGCATTTCCTTCTTCCGCTGGCGCGTAACCATAGCCAGCGGGCGTAGGCTATAGCACTCGGGTCGAGAGGATTACCGCTCGGGGAGGACCTCGTGACCAGTCGGGTCACCGACCCGCACGAGCGCGTGAGTTAGCCGAGTTTGCGCGGGGGAGGAGTGTTCCCAACTAACAAAAGGTCACTCCACTCGGGCACTTCCTTCTTCCGCGGCGCTACTTAGCAACCATAGCCGGGGCGAGGTCGTGCGGCTTGGGTCGAGAGGTTACCGCCGGGATGGACCTTGTGATCGGTCGGGTCACCGACCGCATAAGCGTCGACTGAGCGGCTGAGGGCGCCGAGGCAGCCCCCGAAGGCCACATGGCGACCGTGTGCTCGGAAGGGTAAAGGTAAAGACCATGCCGGGAAAAAGAAAAGAGTTTAGGATAGAATCGCCTTAACTTTTCTATGTCCAAGCGTTCTCGAAGGATGCGACCGCCGGCGCCCTTGAGTCGAAGGTGCCGATCGGAGAACCTCTACGACGGTGAAGGGCCTTCCAGTGGCGATAGCTTGTGCTTGTCTTTGCCGGTTTGGACCCGCCAGACTAGGTCGTTAGCGCTGAAGGATCGCCGAACTCGGGCGTGTGGTAGCGCCGCAGAGCTTGTTGATACTTGGTCGATCGCAGATGGCCACGCCATGCGCCTCATCGAGCCGGGTCGATGGCGCTCTTGTTGCGGCGAGCCCCGAGCCTCATCAAGGCTTGTAGTCTTGGGGCGCCATACTCCGTGTCTCATTGGCAAGACGGCCGGCGCCAACACCATGAAGAACGGTGTAAACCCGGCCGCTCGGGTGGGCGTGGTCCGCAGCTCCGAGAGGACGGAGGGCGCTCGCCACCCACCGCCTGCCGGCGCTTGAGCCGATCAAGATCCGCGGCTTGAGTCCTTGAAGGATCATGCCGCTCGCACGCTCGACCGGGCCGTTAGTCCGCGGATGGGCCACGGCGCCCAATCGACACGGATGTTGAAGTCGCCGCAAACTCGAGGAACTCCTTCCTGTGAATGCGTTAGTTGTCGGTGATGATAGAGTTTGGGACTCGAACCAAAAACGATGTCGCGAAGAAGATGGCCGCCAGCCGACGCGGACGCCACGACCGGCTTGGCCTCTATCCACTTGGTGAATTTATCCACCGCGACTAGGAGATGAGTAAAGCCCTGGCGCTTTCTTGAAGGGCCCGACCAGATCGAGTCCCCAAACCGCAAACGCCATGTGATGAGGATCGCCCGCAAGGCCCGAGCCGGCGATGTGTCCGCCGGCAAAGAATTGGCACCTTCGCAGTGCGCACGATCCGCCGCGGCGTCGGACACGACGGCGCCAATAAAAACCTTGTCGAAAGGCCTTTCCCTACGAGGGATCGGGTGCGGATGGTGGCCGCAGACCCGCCATGGATATCGAAAGCGGTAATGCTTCCCTTGGTCGGCCGAACGCACTCTGAGGACCCCGGAGGACTCCTCTTGTAAAGGTCCGGGCCGACCAGGACGAAAGATTTTGCCCGCCGAGCGAGGCGCCGGGCCTCGGTCGGGTCAGGGGGGAGCGACCCGTCCGTCAAACGGTCGATGAAGAGCTTCCTCCAATGGATTCACCGCTAGTATGTCGCGGTTCGACCCGCCAGCCCACGCCGATCGCGGCGGTCGGGTGACCGTGCTAGGTGAATCGGAGGCCGCCGACCACCGAGTCCACCGGATGGAAGGTTGCGGAGGTCGCAGACGAAGATCCCGGGTGGGACTGACCCTCTGCTGGAGGCAAGATTGGCTAGGTAATCGGCCTCACCGTTGTGGCGTCTGTAGCTGTGGTGGAGCTCGAAACCCTTGAACCGCTCCTCGAGCTTGCGCACTTCCCGACAGTACGCAGCCATACGGGCGTCTCGGGGCTTCGAAGCCTTCATGACCTGGTCGACGACAAGCTTGGAGTCCCGCGACGCAGAGTCGGCGAGCGCCGAGGTCGGCAAATGATCCGAGACCGCTGACGAGCCTCGTGACTCGGCGATGTTGTTGGTCGCGTCGAAGAGCAACCTGATGGCGACAGTTTGTTCCGAGTGGGAGATGATGATTTACTCCGCGCCGCGCCCGTTCTTGGTGTAGGATCCATCAAAGTACATTGTCCAAGATTTCGGGTTCTTCGACACGGTGGCGCTCGGGCTTCGGTCCACTCGGCGACGGTCGGCCAACTGCGACTTGATCATTGTCCGAGGGACGTATGTTATGCCGCGTACACCGAGCTCGAGGGTCCACTTGGCTATCCTTCCCGAGGCGCCGCGATTGTGGACGATCTCGCCGAAGCGGGACGCGGTCACCACGGTGATGGCGTCTTTGGTCAAGTAATGGACGAGCTTTCTCTTGGCGATGAGCACCGCCAGAGAGCGCTTACGCACTGCGGTACCGAGCCTTGACTCGGAAAGAACTCGCCGATGAAGTAGATCGCCGTTGTACCTTGAGTTCACGGCCTTCCTCCGCCTGCTCCACCACAAGGGTCGCACCGACGACTTGAGCAAAGGGCGGCGATGTAGAGGAAGCGGCAATGTTCGCTCGTGCTTAAGGCGACCAGGATCGAAGGTAAGGATAGGAAGGCCTTCAGGCGGGTGAGGGCTTCCTGAGCCTCCTGGGTCCAGCTGAAGCGGTCGGATTTCTTGAGCAGCCTGTAGAGCGGCATTCCGCGCTCACCAAGACGAGACACGAAATGGCTCAAGGCGGCAAGGCACCCTGTTAGCCTCTGGACCCCTTTGAGATTAGGAACCGGGCCCATCCTTGCGATCGCCGAGATCTTCTCCTGATTGGTCTCGATACCTCGCTCGGAGACGATGAAGCCGAGCAGCTTCCCTTTAGGGACCCCGAAGACGCATTTCTCGGGGTTGAGCTTTATACGGAACCGTCGAAGATTCGCGAAAGTTTCTTCCAGGTCGACAATAAGGTCATCCGCGTTCTTGGTCTTCACGACGATGTCGTCAACGTAGGCCTCAACGTTGCGGCCGATCTGGTTGTTGAAGCACGTTTGCATACATCGCTGGTATGTAGCGCCCGTGTTCTTTAGGCCGAACGGCATTGTAACGTAGCAGAACGAGTCGAACGGCGTGATGAAGGAAGTCACGAGCTGGTCGGATTCCTTCAGCGCTATCTGGTGGTAGCCTGAGTAGGCATCCAGAAAGGAAAGAGACTCGCACCCCGCGGTGGAGTCGATGACTTGGTCGATGCGGGGCAAGGGGAACGGGTCTTTGGGACACGCTTTGTTGAGACTCGTATAGTCAACACACATTCTCCATTGCCCATTTTTCTTTTTTACAAGTACAGGTTGGCCACCACTGGGTGGCGGACCTCTTTATAAACCCCGCACCAAAAGCTTGGCGATCTCCTCCCCTATGATCCTGCGCCTCTCCTCGTCGAGCGGCGCGGCGCGGGCGACCGCTTTGAGCCCGGTCTGATGCTCAAGGAGTGCTCGCGACTTCCCTTAGATTCCCGGCATGTCGGAGGACCTCCATGCGAAGACGCTCTTTGTTGGCGCGGAGAAGCCGACGAGCGCGCTTTCCTATTTGGCGGGGCGTGGTTCGACCCGCGACGGTCTTGGTCGGATCGCAGGATCGACCGTGACCTTCTTCGTGTCCTCATGCGGACTTGAAGGATCCCGCCCGACTTGCCGGACTCGGGCGGACTCGCAGGCTTCCTCCCGAGGTTGTCGAGCTCGGCAGACGCGATGATCGCCGAGGCAAGCTCACAATCGCTCCGCTCGCGCTTGTAGGCAAGTGGAAAGACAATGCCACGGTGATGACTCCTCGTGGCCCGGGCATCTTCAGCTTGAGGTAGGCGTAGCTGGGGACTGCTATGAACTTGGCGTAGCATGGCCTCCCTAGGATAGCGTGATAGGAGCCGGGGAAATCCACAACCTCAAAAGTGAGGGTCTCGGTGCGGAAATTCCCCGGTTCCCCAAAGGTGACGGGCAGGTCGACCTGCCCGAGCGGATGGGCCTGCTGGCCAGGGATGACACCGTGGAAAGGAGCCTTGCTCGGTCGGAGACTCGAGCGAGGAATCCCCATGGCGTCTAGCGTCTCCACGTAGAGGATGTTGAGGCCGCTGCCGCCATCCATGAGCACCTTGGTGAGGCGCTTCTTCCCCACGATGGGTCGACTACGGCCGGTATCTTCCCTGGGGATGTGGTCGGGTGATCACCGATCGAAGGTGACCGGAACTCTAACCACCGGAGGTATTGAGGACGGCTAGTGAGGCGGTGTGGACCTCACGGTGAGGCGAGTTTGAGCCGACGCTGTCGGCGCGCACGCCGTCCGCCAAAGATCATGAGGCACCGTCGGGTTCGGGAACTCGTCGTCGCCTTTTCTCCACGGCCCGCGGGGCCGGTCGCTTCTTCTTTCCTTTGCCCCGGCGTCGTGGGGGCGCAGAAAGGAAACGCCTCGTGACTTCGCAGCCCAGACTTATGTTTGACGGGAACCCGTGGTTCGCACGGCCGCCCATCAATTTCGGCGGTCAGCGCGACGGCCGGACGGGCCGCCGCTGGCGGGATCGGCCGACGATGGCGACCACTGGGACTCGCGGACTGCTTTCCATGCCGCCGCTTGCTCGGAGCGGTCGGAAGGGATCCGATTCGACGCCGGCTCTTGCCGGCCTTTCCTCCTTCGAAGATAGCCCCACACCTCCTCGCCGAGGCGTGGTTGGTGGCGATATCGAGGAGCTCCTTGGTGGTCTGGGCTTGAGATGCCCGGCTTGTGCACCGTGGCCTTGCAGAGGTGTCAGATGAATGCTCCCACGACATCGGCGTCGGAGATGTCGGGGAGCTCGTTGCATTGGCGGGAAAACCGCCGGATGTAATCCCGGAGGGTTTCCCCTGGCTGCTGCTTGCAGCCCTTCAGGTCCCAGGAGTTGCCAGGGCGCTTGTAAGTGCCCTGGAAGTTGCCGACGAAGAGGGTCTTCAAGTCGGCCCAGTTCCTGATGGTTCTGGCGGGCAAGTACTCGAGCCAAGCTCGGGCCGAGTCCGCAAGGTAGATGGGGAGGTACTGGATGATGAAGAGATCATCCGTCGCTCCCCCCGCCCGGCATGCGAGCCGGTAGTCTTCAAGCCAGACACCTGGGTTCGTGGCCCCAGTGTACTTGGCGATGTTGGTGGCGCCGACCGCAGCGAAATCACCGACGGATCCTCGCGTAAAGCCCGTGGTCCGGGACCATCGGGGCTTGGTCGCGCGGCGGCGCCGCGCCGTCCACAATACGTGAGTGGACGGCCTCCTCCGCCGCCTTTCTCCGCGCCTCGAGGGTGGCGCGAACGTCGTAGGCGTCGCCGAGGCGCTGGCGCACCGGGGTGCGCGAGGCCTGGGGTGGTTCGTGGTGTGGCGCCGCCACTGCACGAACCACCGGCCGAAGCGCGGTGTGGGCCCGATGGCGGAGGTGGCGCCGAGCGGTAGGAGCCGAGGCTCGCATGTGTTGTACGGCCGACGCTCCACCACCCCGAGGTTCGATGCGTGGCTTTGGCCTCCGGGTCGGCCGGCTCCGGAAGGCCTCGAAGCAGCATCGCAGTCGCGGCCACGTTTTGGCTTGCATGGGGGAAGAACTGAGGGCCGTCGGATTCTTTCGCCAGCTTGTGGTGTACTGTGCGCAGCAAGGCGTGCGCCGCGCCGGCACTGGCTGAGTCTCGGGCTCATCCTGCCCAGTTACCACGAGCCGGTCGAGCTCACCGCTTATCCACTCTTGCGCTGCCGCTGAGTTCGGCGCGCGAGCTTGAGGGCGTTCAAAGACGCTGTACCGGTATTCTCCTCCTGCGCCGTAGTGCGCCGGATGGGGGCCCCCGTAGCCGTGGGGGTTATGATTAAATCGACCGTGCCCGCCATGTTGCACTCTCGAGAGTGCTGCCCACGGGCAGGGTACTCCTTGTCGGAGCTGGAGTCGTGGCTGGAAGAGTCTTCCGGCAGCTCGTGGATAGAGGCCGGCATGTAGCCAGCCATCGCCACAAGTTGTGAGCCTGCGGGAGGTGACACGGTCACCTGCCCGGGCCCACGGGAGCTTTCGCCAGACGTGGCGGAGCGCTCCCCGGGCTCCGGCTTTGGGACTCGCAGGGGCGCCCCAAGCCGGAGCTTAGCGAAGTCGCCGGAGATGGCGCCCAGGCTTTCAGCGGGCGCCGGGCCTCCGGTGGCGGCGGGGATGAGCGTAAGCCCTCCCGCCGAGGTGACGGCAAAGTTGAGGGAGCCGAAGCGGATCTGGCTCCCCGGCGCAGTCATGCCGTTGCGAGTGGAAGATGCCATCAGGGAGGCAAGCGGAATCCTGAGATGGTGATGAAGACGCGCGAAGGCCCCTACCTGGCGCGCCAACTGTCGGCGTTTCGAGCACCGGCAAGTAAATTTGTAAGTCTAAGGGGCCGCACGTTCCACTCCCTGAATGGTTAGACTCAGAAGTCCAAGATGTATACTGGTTCGGGCCAAAGGTCCCTACTCCAGTTCGTGTGGTGGCGTTGTATTCCCTTCAGTACAGATGACTGCACAAAGTTTACAAGCGAGAGTGCTAATGGCTTAGCGAGATGGGTTCGATTGCCCCCTCCTACGGGGGTTCCTGCCTCCTTTTATACGAAAGGAAGGGGCAGGTTACATCGAGAATTGGGAGAGGACGAGACGACCTACACTAGGAGCTTGGTCGCCGTCTGCGACCGATCACCACCCGCCTTGCCCATGCCGGGTCGGTAGCCTAGTTGGCTGGGCGGTTAGGTATTTCCGGAAACGGCGTACACGCCTCTGCGAACCTTACGAGTGTTGACGCATCGCGCATGACGTGGGTGTTGCCTCGGGAGAGCGTGTCTTCGTCTCAGATGTGACCTACCGATAGGATCGGGAGCATGACTTGGCAGTCATTAAACCCTCTTAGGAAGGGACCACCTGCCCTTGTATAGTCACTTCGATTGACCCCATCCGTGGGGTACGTGGCTGTTGGCTGGTAGATGCTTCGACACGCGACCCTTGGCAGGGGTTGTCTTGGCACGATCGGAGTCAGGGGATCCCGACCCGCTGCGGGGGTCGGGAGCCCTGCTTGGTCGGAGCCGAGGGTCCGATCCCCGGCGGGGTCGGAGCCTGCTTGGTCGGAGACACTTCCCTCGATCGGTCGAGAAGGGATGTCTCGTGTGGCCTTGCAGTGCTTCTCGGCCAGAGTGGGCCGGGAGCGGCTGTTGGGCTTGAGCTATGCTTGAGGCCGCGGCTTGCCGCTGGGCCGTTAGGTACCTCGTTATAAGTATTCGTCACTTATACATATGATTTTCATAGACTTTACACTATACAGCAACTGTGTACAGCATGTAGTAACATATCGAGTAAGAGGCAGTAAAATGCATTTTCTTGATAATAAAAGGTAGTATATGTTATTGTTTGGTACATTGTTATTTTCATATCTCTTAAATCCCATTTAATTTGGTTTTGAAATTTTACATGGTTGTAGAATATCACCTCCCCTACGTGTGGTAATTTTTTGAGTATTTTTCACAATAAAGTTTTATTTTTTTATAGTAAAAGATAGTATATGCTGCTGTTTAGCACTTTGTTATTTTGATATCTCTTAAATCCTATTTATTTTTGTTTTCAAATTTTGCAGGATTGTAAAAGCTGAACTCCCCTACGTGTGGTAATGTTTTGAGAATTTTTGAAATATTTTACTGTGGGTCCGACAGACAGAACTAAATTTTTATTCATGAAACCAACAGTACAAATTTTCAAAAATTCTAAAAACATTAATATAGATATGGGAGGTGAGATTATACAATCCTAAAAAATTTGAAGATCAAAATCAATACCAGCTGAAAGATATAAAAAAGACAAATTCGGTTGACTAGTTATTTTTCACTGTCTAGTGCTTTGTCAATTTCATATCTTTCAAATGCGATTGAGTTTGATCTTCAAATTTTATAGAGTTGTAGAAGCTCACGTATCCTACATATGGTAATGTTTTGAGATTTTTTGAAAACTTATACATATGATTTTCATAGACTTTACACCATATTGCTGTTGTGTACATCATCTAGTAACAGATTGAGTAAGAGGCAGTAAAATACAGCTTTCTTGATAGTAAAAGATAATATATGCTCTTGTTTGGCACTTTGTTATTTTCATATCTCTCAAATCCCATTGAGTTTGATTTTGAAATTTTATAGGGTTGTAGAATATCACCTCCCCTACGTGTGATAATTGTTTGAGTATTTTTCACAATAAAGTTTTATTTTTTTATACTAAAAGATAGTATATACTGTTGTTTAGCACTTTGTTATTTTTATCTCTCTTAAATCCTATTGATATTTGTTTTCAAATTTTGCAGGATTGTAAAAGCTCAACTCCCCTACGTGTGGTAATGTTTTGAGAATTTTCGAAATATTTTAGTGTGGGTCCGACAAACCGAACTAAATTTTTATTCATAAAAACCAACCGTACACATTTTCAAAAATTCTAAAAACATTACTATAGATATGGGAGGTGAGATTATACAATCCTGAAAAATTTGAAGATCAAAATCAATACTAGCTGAAAGATATAAAAAAGATAAATTCGGTTGACTAGTTATTTTTCACTTTGTCAATTTCATATCTTTCAAATGCTATTGAGTTTGATCTTCAAATTTTGTAGAGTTGTAGAAGCTCACGTATCCTACATATGGTAATTTTTTGAGATTTTTTGAAAACTTATACATATATTTTTCATAGACTTTACACCATATAGCTACTGTGTATAGCATGTAGTAACATATTGAGCAAGAGGCAGTAAAATGCATTTTTCTTGATAATAAAAGGTAGTATATGCTATTGTTTGGTACATTGTTATCTTCATATCTCTTAAATCCCGTTTAATTTGGTTTTGAAATTTTACAGGGTTGTAAAATATCACCTCCCCTACGTGTGGTGATTTTTTGAGAATTTTTCACAATAAAGTGTTACTTTTTTATAGTAAAAGATAGTATATGATGCTGTTTGGCACTTTGTTATTTTCATATCTCTCAAATTCGATTGAGTTTGGTCTTCAAATTTTGCAGGATTGTAGAAGCTCAACTCCCCTACGTGTGGCAATTTTTTGAGAAAGTTTCAAGTAATTTACTGTAGGTCCAGCAAACAGAACTTTATTCTTATTCATGAAAACCATAAGTACATATTTCAAAAATTCTCAAAAAATTACCATAGATAAGGGTGGTGAGATTATACAACACTGTAAAATTTTAAGACCAAAATCAATATCAACTGAAAGACATGAATAAAACAAAGAAGAGACAGATTCATGTACAAACTACAATACACCTTAACTAGCTGGGTTGACCAACGCATGAACTAGTAACTGATTCGGTAGTAATTCAATTTGTTGTTTTATAGTAAAATGTATTTGTGATTTACTACCGAATTGGATTCATGTGTGCTTTGCATGCGCTTCGCCAGTAAATTCATCAGTTGTTCTGTTGTAAAATATTTCGTGATTTACTAGCAGACTGCATTTACTAGTGTTGTTTGCAATGCATTAACTCACTACGTTTCGACCAGCGCTTGGAATTTACTTCTCTGGCCGGAGCGCAGAATAGCTATTCTACGCTCAGGAGTAGAATAGCGTCACCGTGTGTATGTGTGTGTATATATATATATATAGTTTGCAAGTTTACGATGGACCTGCCAAGTCAAAATTTAAGGACCGAAGTAACATTCCACTGCAAATTACTCTAGTGCATTTTTCGCATTGAGTATATATGTTAATCTTATGTGGTGATTTGATATTAAAATAAATATCCAGTGATGTTAAAAAAAATTATAAGCCGGAGTTGCAGCTGAGAGGTGACTAGGTGAGACAGCTGCATTAATTACTTCTGCGCAATTAAGCCTTTGATCAATTAGCAACAAAATTTGACCAGTCTAGGTGATCAACAATATGCATTATAACTGATACAACAGGTCCATTTACATCGTAACAAGCCGCACCACTTTATGTAGAAAGTGAGCCATTAAATATGAAGGTAGAAGAAAACTATATTCCATAAGCATTTTCTCGTCTTAGTTTGGATCTGTCACTGGACATACGGTACGTACTATGTACGAGTGCATGGCTGGTACAGCGGACAAGCTCAGCGTACGTAGGAGTGCAACTCGATGGATCGATGCAGTGTACGTAAGGAGTAGCCAATGGCGAGCCAATTTTCCAGCTGTTAATGTGGCAGCATGTAAATCAATCATGGTAGTACTCGTATCCGACTTTGCTCGGCTGAATTTGCACAGGGTGGATCGTAGCTTTCGCTGGGCAGATGCAGTGATCGCCATGAAGCGAAAGCTGGGAATAAAAAGCTTTGGTCGGTCATCGGTGGGGCAAAGTAAAGCTTTGATGTGGAACTGCAAGCAGGCCCAACATCGAGACAAGCGTCGCCGCTGTTCCTCTAGATCTCTGCTGGTAGAAGTTTCAACGAAGAAAAGCTTTGTACTGCAGCTTGCCTCGCTGGATTATAGGACACTGTTTCCTTTCTTTTTTTTTCGAAAAGAAGAAGAATAAGAGGAGGAGGAGAATGCTTTGCATTGTTTGCCTCTGGATTCTAGAACACTGCTATCTCAATCCCTGTTTAAGTGGCCCTGTATGTGGTCTGGTCCTGCCCTCGGCATGGCCTTTCTATCCTGAACAGAAATAAGGTACTACACATCTACTCTGTCTCCCATTTTTTAAAAAAATACATCTGCTTTGTTTAACAGGTCGGAGTATTTTTATAATGTGCTAATCGCTCCGTAACTGCGTGCTGATTGTGTACATTCACAAGTAAAGTACAGGGAATGTCAGTCCAGTTAGAGCATTAATTGCAAGGACCATGCATACATAGCATGTACCTCAATAGAAATGAAAACCTCGTTGGTTAAGCAAATTAGTTCTTAAAATGTACTGTGCTTTCCTCTGCCATTGCTGGGCTGTGCTGATCATTCCATTCATACCCTTAAGATTGTACAACTAGAATGCCTATTTGTCCAGAGACCACAGATCGAGCTGCAATGTCATTCCATTCTTTCTAGGACCTAAAGGAAAAAGGCCTGATTTGTTCATCACAAGGCTTGCAATTAGGTGAAACCAAAAAACTCTAGACATGTAAATAGAAGTTCTGTGGTTCTATCTACCGGGTACAATCCCAGGATTCTCTCTCGCAAAGCAAAAAAGGCATAGGCTATCTAGTCTAGTCTACGTACAGCATGACTTGCCTCGTGTGACTTGTAGTATATATACTTGCAGCTCTCTTCACTTGGTTGACAGCTTTGGTAAACTATTCAGATGCAAATGCTCCTTTCTTTACCACCGATCATGTCAGCCACCATTATACGATTAGAATATAACTCTCAACAAATACAAACAGTCTTACTACTTTATAACCACATGATTAGTTGTGCTAAACAGCTACATGCCTGTATCCAATGGATCCATGCTTTTGATAAACCCAGTGCTGTCATCACTGCCTCCACAAACCCAGGCTAGCTCTCCATCTGTTCACCCCAGACAAATGATCCATGACACAAGAGAGAGGCACAAAAGCAACATCTATTATGATACTGCAACACGGCGCCTAACTTCGTACGGAAGGCCGTGATTAACTGATAAACACCAAGCAACAGGAGGCTAGGTCGTCCCATAAAATAACAGATAATTTTATTTGATAATCTAAGATTTTTTTTTCCTTCAGAATACGCATGTGAACTGCGTCTTTCATAAGATACACAGCATTAATAGGTTCAAATACAGCGTAAGTTACATGTTTAGAGGTTAGTTTGATTACCACCCATGTAGGCTTTCAGCCGTGGCCACTGGCCAATCAGCCTGTTAGAATATGCCATATTCGTTGTATATTTGCTAACCTAGATTATCTCCTTCCTAGTTTAGCCCTGCAAATCACGGCTATACAATCAGCCATAATTAGCAGGGCTAAACTAGGAAGGAGATAATCTAGGTTAGCAAATATACAACGAATATGGCATATTCTAACGGCCCCCCGCAGTATCAACCGGGAGGGGAGCGGACGTTGAGACTGGAGCGAAAATCTGTGAAGACAGCTGTTGGCAGTCCTTTGGTGAAGATGTCAGCATACTACATGGAGGTAGGGACATGAAGTACGCGGATATCACCAATGGCGACGCGCTCGCGGACGAAGTGTAGATCGATCTCCACATGCTTGGTTCGTTGGTGTTGGACCGGATTAGTGGAGAGGTAGACAGCACTGATGTTGTCGCAATATACTACTGTGGACTTCTGCAGTGGTTGATGTAGCTCAAGGAGTTGACGGAGCCAGCATGCTTCGGCAACAGCATTGGCGACCCCGCGATACTCAGCTTCGGCGCTAGAGCGGGGCACAGTACGCTGTCGTTTGGAGGACCAGGAGATGAGGTTGTCACCAAGGAAGACACAATACCTAGAAGTGGATTTGCGGGTGTCGGGGCAACCGGCCCAGTCGGCGTCGGAGTAGATGGTAAGATCACGACAGGACCCTCGACTGAGATGAAGGCCAAAGCTTGTGGTACCCTTGATGTATCGCAGAATTCGCTTGATTAGTTGAAAGTGCTGGTCTCGAGGATCATGCATATGAAGACACACCTGTTGAACCGCATGGGTAATGTCCGGGCGGGTGAAGGTGAGGTACTGTAGAGCACCGGCGAGACTTCGATACAGAGTTGGGTTTGTGACAGGATCACCAGCAGATGCAGAAAGTTTGGATTTTGTGTCAATCGGTGTGGCACAGGGATTGCAATGAGTCATATTGGCGCGCTGTAAAATTTCTGTCACATACTTTTCATGGTATCAGTCTAACTTCGATCCTACCTCTCCACATTCTTCCCCATGGCCAACGACGCTGCACACGCCAATACTGAGGTCGCCGACGCCCAGGCCAATTGTTGCAGACATCATCCTGGCCATGGCACCCGCTTCCGCACTCTCTACCATAAACGTGCGCACGCACGTCCCCCTCCAGCTCTGATACCATGAAAGAGTGAAATGGTTGGAAAGGATTGGAGAATTTCCCAATAATCGATTACCAGAGATGGTAGTGTTATATGTAGTACATCAGCATGCCATGCATGCGTGAGCCATACAAGGCAAGAAAAGAACACAGTTATATGCAAATCACGGCTATACAATCAGCCATAATTAGCAGGGCTAAACTAGGAAGGAGATAATCTAGGTTAGCAAATATACAACGAATATGGCATATTCTAACACAGCCTTTTAATTTGTTGTGCTAGAATGGTAATTGTGGTTAGAAGACCTAATTCCCGAAACACATTGCTATTCATATTTATCTCTCACTGAACCGCCTTGCTCTATGCTAAAGACTTGTGAACCTAGCCTTGTCATGCTAAAGATTTCTAGATCCCACCAGTAACCAGTTGGTTTATGGATGATACCCATTCCCAGGCACAACTGGAACGAGAAAACCACTCTGATTCTCTGATTATTCGTTGTCCAAGAAGAGGACACATTGACACAAACATGCTTCAGGGAAATGGAAATGGAACGAAGAAGAATGAGTTGGGTGAAAAAGACCACTGAAAATCGGCAGTGCACACTTCCCCACCATGTTAGCGGAGGTCTGGGGTTTATGTCAGTCGCAGGATTTAAGACCTTTATGTCTCCCTATTCTTTCTCCCTAAGCACCGTCGTAATTGGGAAATGCAACAGTTGTAAAGGCAAGAAGAAAGGTGTATCTGTCTTGCCTTTGTCTCATTTCTGTTGCCCCCAACGCCAAACACCATGATGCCTTAAGTGCAGCCCTAGCGTGTGTAGTAACATGCATCTAGCTTAGAGGGAAAGGAAAGTATGTTCAAAGTTCTTCTTCAAAGCCAGAAGAAACTGTAATTCCAAGATTGCAAATATAAATGTATTAGTATTAGCCATGCGACAAGGCAATACGATTTTGCTTGATCATCACCAGCAATCAGATCAGTAAGAAGCTAAGAATTCAGCAGTCTGACATGACATCAGCAGACTTCAAGGAAAGTTTGGGATACACAGAAAATATGGCGCTTAATTATATCTGCATCATGTTTGTGGCCACATTCTTTGAAAGGAGAAGTTTCTGCCCATGGATGTGATAGCCAAAACTCGGATGCAAATCATAGCAGTGGAGTGTCCCAGAATTTGTGGATGCAAGGAAGCTAAATCTGGTCGCAGACCAAACATGACTGCTTCCCAGTTCTAACCAAGTGAACCATAGATGCGAAATAAACATAAATTGTTCGTAATTGCAAATTGCAATTTCCTCAGTTTGACAGTAGGACATGGAAGCAAACATATCACCGTGTCACAGAAACTGCACAGGGTCCCATTCTGCGAGGTGCAAAAGGCCTTTTGTGTTCGGTAAAGTTCAGCTACTATTGCGGAAAGCCTCAACAAGAAAAAAAGTTACTAACAGCAGAAAGATCTTTATATAAAAAAGTAACAGGGCTCACAAACAGAGCGAGGCATCCATACTATGCTAATTTGCAATATGAAATTCCACTATAGCTTACTTTAATCCCCCCTCCCCAATTATCACATCAAAAGAGGTAAAGTATTTCAAATCATTAAATTGTACCATAGTAGTGCATAAAACAAGTGACAGTTACAAAGGCACCATGGCTCAATATAATAAAAGCAATAGCAAGTACCTTAGTATTGCCTCAAGCAAGTTACATGACAAGTGCATCACCCTCTCTAATACAAGTTGCATAAATCTTGAAGCAAACGAAGGAGTAAGAAATCACCATCCACCCTTCATTCATACTTTAATATTTGTGTAACTTTTAAAAAATGATGCATTGAAGCGCCTCCCTAATAACTGTTCATACTTCATAGGACAGATGTTTGAGCTAGACCTCAATAGGTAGCATCGAAGTTCACACAGAAAGGGTAACTTAGCTGCTGCTTTCATATTGAATCAAGGTGTACATGTAAATTAGAGCTTTTGTTTTCACATGACAGATGAACAGAACTGCTTACTCAAGGATGACTGCTTTACTTGGCGTAAAGCACAGCTCTTATGTGATTGATGCTTGGACTCCTTATGACACTATGACTGTCAACTTAGCAACATAGAAAGAGACGAATATGATATTATGTGTCTATGACATTCACCCTTAGATAGCAACCTCCAGTAAAGCAGTTTAGGTGGGTGCAGTAGTATTAAAAATTAAATGGTTACCGCGATGGGTATGAATGTTCCAGAGACAAGCATTAAAAAGAAGCAAGATGGAGCACTAGTTGGTATATTATTTCCAGATGAGCCAAATAGGTATTGTAGCCATAACAAACAAAAGCTCTGAACTAATCAAAACCACATCCCTTCATGTGTCACAATTAGATAAGAATAAATGGAAACAGCAACTTGTTCACATGTCAATGTCAATGATGACAGCAAATTGGTGTTTGTTAGCATTTTTTTCTTTTGTGTGTGTATATGACAAAGGGTATTCATTTCCCTGGAACAGTGAAACAATGATTTCAGTCTTTACTGTGAAATATAACAACATACTCTTTGATAATCCTATATGATTAAATAATCACAATCAGGCCCAAAACTTTCCTAACAGTGGGAGAGGAGCAAACTACTATTATTTAATAGCCAATTATATTTGTGAGTGAAATCTGATGGCCTACAGATGCCACGGAATTTTGTTTTTTCTAGATTAATCACCATTTGTACTCCAATCAAGGTGGTTTTAGAGCTTTAAAGTCAAATGGTCCAGCCATTTCACTTAATTGTATTAGTATAATTCTAGAATCACTCAAGGTATCTAAACATGACTCCCTATTGACAAACCTCACAGGACTCAATCTGCGTCATATTCTTCAGGCTTACACACTTCTTATGGGGAGGAGGCCAGAACACTGGCCTATTCCTGGAAAAAGCATAATCAATCTCAGCAATCTTCAGGAGTGTATGCTTCAGCTCAGGAGGGTGTTGGAAGTCACGAGACCTCTGAAAGAAGCATCACCAATCTCAGTATCTTATCAATGTTTATCCATTTATCGAACTGCACTTCTTTTATCAGACACTCCTTCTAACGGGTGAGGAAATAGGAACCCTATGGATGCTGTGGCTGAAGGGAACAGCAATGCATTGTAGCGGTTATGACAGCAGCCTAGCCATTGTGGACAATCTCCCAAATGAGGCTACTCTTGTTCAGCATTCAGGTGATTGAAGGCTGCATGATACTTCTGCAGCAAGTTATGAGGGAACATCACCAGGCAAATTTTAATCAACCAACTGCCAGAACTATATCTTGATTTAAATGCATAGTTCTTGATATTGCTGAAGTGGACTGTAGAGTCCGATACCGATGAGGCAGGAAACAAAGAAGTCTCAGACAAGCAGGAAACAAAGAAGTCTCAGACGACGAATGATATTTGGCCGTTGCAAAGTCTAAAATGATTATAAATGACGGCGTCTTTTAGTATTTGAGTTCAATGACATCCGCTGCATTGGAATCCAACCCTACTATCCACAATAGGTCTCCTAGAAGCCTTCTATGCTAGAACTAATGGGAACATGGAATCCCAACAAATTAGCAAGTTCTGCAATTCCCTCAGATTCAAGTGTCCCTAGATAGACTTTATCCGTGAAATCCACTGTTCCATCAGATGGATGGCCAGATTGGAGCCTAGAGGCAAGATTAGATCGGTTTATACTGCAAAGGTCCAAAGCTTCATTTTGGAAACTGGAATCAGTTCCTAGTTCTCCGATCACAATTCTCAAATGCTGGCATTTGTCATTACCAAGTTTTGTCTTCCACTTCCCTAACACAAATAAGCAGGATTTCCAAGCTACAATTCTTTCAGTACTGCTAGAATACTAGAGTTTATGTCCAGGTACCAACCAATCCCATAAATCACTTGTGTCACCTCTGTGCAAGTCTACAATCATATGACTTCTGAGCTTTAGAACGTCTATTAGTGTATTGTTTTAACATGGTCCATGCAACTCTGGTAGCCACGGATTTAGTATACCTAGAACAAGAAGCGAATATGTTCAAGGGTGTGTGAGAATAATAATACATTGTACTTTGAGTGACCTAGGAATTTCTCAGTATTTGAAAAATAATAAGGGAAAGGTGCTACTCAACAAAAGCTTCTATCAAGTAGCTTAATTACATTTCAGAAATGCCCTTTTACCTGATTATTCATAATGCTTTTTAGTAAGACCAATCAAACATAACAACCATTTTTATTCTGTGAAGAACAGGTAAAAGGCTGTTTGATAAAGTTAAGGTTGTAAGGTAGCCATACCAATCCACAAGAATGGGGAATTTTTTTTGACCAAGCCTGAAATTAACAGTGCTAAGAAAAAAAATGACTGCAAAGAAGGCAGCCGTAAAAAAAACAGTTCAATAACCAAACATTGGAAACAAATATATGTTTTAGAGGGTTGTTTTCCACCAACACTTCTTCCAACTCTTTCACGGAGACCAGAACCACTACGTTCTTCGATGTCAAGAGTCACACACAAAGAGAAAAGGAGCGATGGTCGATGTATGCTAGCTAACACATCTCATGGGTCACTTACAATTAACAAAACATAATTGCCATTATTGTCAAAATCATGAAACTTCTCTAAAGATTCAGAATCTCAGATTGTACAAACATATCAAGGTGGCATTATTATCATCATTACCAGTCCCCAGCCAGGCCACAAATGACATACAAAGATCAAACCAGCACCAATACAAGGACAGCAACAAGCATTGTACAACCAAACATGGCAAACACACAAGGAAGAAGGACATGAGAGCACCTTCACAAGCCTCCACACCATTACAGATTTACGCGCACCACCGTGTGGTATCCTCACTTGTCAGCGGCTGCAAGCTCCTCATCAATGGCGTTGCGTGCGGTGTCCAGGTCTTCGTCGAGGAAGATGTCCCAGTGCCCGTCCCACCGGATGAAGAACTCAGTGTCCTCGAAGTACTTCACCCGGTGCACGTCTCCGGCCGGCGTGAAAAGGAAGTCGCCGTCCACCAGATCGTAGCTCTCCTTCTTGGTCAAGTTCCAGACTTTCTTCTTGCCCTTGATCACCACCAGGTCGTGGCCGAATGTGTGGTGGTGCGCGGGCTCCACGCTCCCGGCCTTGAACCGGACGTAGGCCGACGTGGGGCTCTCGCGGACAATCCGCATCTCGCCGCCGGGCATGATCCCCACCGGTTCGAACTCCATCCCCTTCCTCAGGCAGCAGATAGCGCAGGCCGAGTCGGGGACAGGGGCGAAGCCCTCGGGGATGGCGGCCATCTCGTCGGGGGCGGAGTCGAAGAAGCGCTGGATGTCCTCCGGCCATGGGGCGTCGCCAGATGCGGGGCATGGGGCGCGGAAGGGGGTGGCGAGCCAGGTGTCGGCGATGGAGGCGGCGGCGTCGGGCGGCGTGGCCATGCCGGAGAGGGCGAGGACGTTGCAGGCGTTGATGGAGCGGGTGTTGACGGCGTCGGCGGGGGAGGCGCAGTGGGTGGCGTACACGCCGGGGTACTTGTTCGCGAAGATGGCGACGCCCGCGCCGGTGCCGCACACGACGACGCCGCGGGCCTCAACGGCGGGGTCGGAGGAGGACGAGGCGACGTGGCGGGCGACGGTGGCGGCGGCGGAGTAGTACTTGTCGACGCCGAGGTCGACGACGTCGGCGACGGCGGGGTGGGCGCGTAGGTGAGTCACGACGGCGTCCTTCAGCGGCTGGCCGAATCCGTCCGCGGCCGCGAAGATCTTGAAGCGGCGGTCGGCGGCGGCCATGGGTGGTTGGTGGATCTTGCGGGGCTCGATCTGAGCTGGGACGCGAGCAGAGGAGAGGCGAGAGCAGCAGTGGCTCTTCTAGTGAGTAGTGACTGATAGAGATAATCTTGTTTTTTTGAAGTAAAAATGAGTCCGTATTGATCCACATGCACGTGTATGGTAAGTATTGCCCGTATTGCTAGCCGGTTATGTGTGTCCGTTTCGTGTTTGATTCTGTAGAAGAAATTCTGCTATATTATAAGCAGACGATTTGTACTCTTTAAAGCATAACTTGAGAATTAATGTAATATACAAACAACAAGAGTTCTGTAGCTCAGTAGTTTTGCGCTATTACACGACCTCTATTTTTATATAAAATGCAAAATAGAAATCTAATATCCATAGTACGTACATATTCAACAATTGAAATCACAACCATACATTATATTATTAAGCGGAAGTTATTATACAAAGAAATCTTACAACTCAGAGCATTTATATAGCGACAGAAGAAGTAAAGTCTTGTAGTATGCCCATCCAACCCGCAGGCAACTGACAAGGCATAATCCCTAGAAAGATCGCTTTATCGAAATTCCCGCAACCTGCGGCGAAAAGAAATCTTCGGAGCTTCGCTAACTTTTTCACCTAAAACAACATATTAAGCAAGAGTGAGTACTTTACGTACTCAGTAAGACTTTAGCAAAACCTATAATATATACAAGCCATTTCAAAGGAAAGGTTTCTACGATTAATTTGCATAAAGCAAAATTGAAATTGTAAATCAAGTTGTAATTTAGAAACAGAATTTATAAAAAGCATATTTGACTAATATGAAATAATTAAAGCATAAGTAATACTCACAGCCCTTCGCGAGCAACGAAATCATCCAAATCATAAAGTCCAACAATGTCGACCCTTTGACATAAAGTGACAGTTTGCTAAACAAGTTTCAAACCAAAACTCATTTTCAG
Organism: Otatea glauca; assembly: GCA_036346275.1. Taxonomy (NCBI): domain Eukaryota; kingdom Viridiplantae; phylum Streptophyta; class Magnoliopsida; order Poales; family Poaceae; genus Otatea; species Otatea glauca. Next base: position 18,699,027 of record CM070712.1, on the reverse strand, counting down.
AAAATACCAAATGCTAACATCGGAATGACTTCACCAAGTGTCCTTGACCGTGGACACGGCTAATCGATTAGATTTACACTTTGCAGAGGTATACAGCTTTATCCACAAGATATGACTACTTTTTATGCAATCGATAATTAGCACACTTCCTTTGGTGTGCCGCAGAGAGTTATGACATAACCGTTACATTACATAGACTTAACTTTGCACTAGCACCGGGACGTAAACCATCGCCATAGAAACAGAAACACTCACCCAAGACGTGGTTCCTTTCACGTAATACCCCAACACACCGTTTCTGTTCATAGCAAGGCATACACTGTTATATCAGCAAGCGTTGTCCCCAACACCTCAATGTGGGCACCCCTTCGAGCAAACCTTAAAAAGGAGAACCCGTACTACTTCGGTCTTCCAATGTGCAAAGCTAAATCTACGTAACTTAATAAGTTAAGGCTGCCCCATCTCATCACTTGTGGTTGTACGGATTTCTTGAATCTATAGCGTCCCATTGTTCAGTGCTTAATCTAACCCGGGCGATACTTCACCCTACACTATGTGCATTTCCCTCTGCACAACCGGCTATTGCCAATAATCGTCTGTGTCAAAACCATAGTTTAGATTTTGGGTTTTTAATCAAAATACGAGTAACCAACAGTGTCATATCCAACATTTTCCATTTATCAAGAAACAATTTTGATCTAATCATTCACATGGTTGGTTCTAAAGCATGGTTAAGATGTAATCGCATATATCCATGATGACATTAAGTAATGTCTATCCTTAATCTATGGTTATCAAGATTCACATATTCATACTTATCAAGGAAGTTTCATGAGACAACAGGTATATCTACCAGTACCACAAAATAGCGAATTTACAGAAATAAACACATGCATGAAATAGTTTGATAAACATCATGAAAATTAAATACTGGGATCAGTATATCAAAAGGGAGTGCTTGCCTTGCTTATTTGTTGCTTACAACGAAGACGTAGTCACAACTGACGGTGTCGACAACAAAATCAGGGACGTCGGATTCTACACGTCGTTCAATGAAAATATAGCAAATAACAAACTTCAATAAGGGCAAAAAGAAAACAAACAGAAAACCAAATAAAGACTCACCACAGAAATAGGTGGGATTTAGGGTTTGGGTTGAAGGATTACAAGATCTCGCATTTTAGTTGATTAACTATATATATACATTCATATCGCTAACAACTTTTATGTTGAACAATGCACAGATTCCTTTATAGGTTATTTATTCTTGTTTTACGAATTCAATAGGCTAAAATTATGAATTCCTGTATTTATAATTTCAAATTCTAGATGCTAAAATTATTTGGATTAATAGAATTAAAACATTAATCAATATGTTGAATGCTATGAATAAATAACACTTAATCCTTAATTGACTTTTGCATAAGAAGCAGTTTTGAATATGTTGGATCTGCTAAGTTAGGTTACTGGTTATATATTCTTGGTTTTTAAGAAGGTTCTGATGATACAAATATCTTAACTACAGATTTCTTCATTATTACTGAGTTTGTTTATTCATATTATGAAGTTCAGAAATCATAATACTTAAGATTATTCTGCTAATAGGATTTATATGCAAAGCATGACGAAAAGAGATTATTTCTTTAGAATAGGATAGTCTATACTTTGGGGAGCATTCCTAAGCTGCCTTTATAAATTTTAAGATTTAGATGAGACATTTTATTCATTGCTAAAATAGCTTATATGGTATCATAAGGTTTACGTTATAAGGAATCGGATTAGCAAGATGTAGTGTACGATTAGTACTTAGGGTTATTGCACTAGCTGAATTCAGATGAACAACAAGTTGTAAATAAAATATTTTTCAAGAATATGGTAGTACATACCCTAAAGAACATTCTTAGCTCGATCTTCATAAAATTTACATTTAGACGAGATATTTTACAGGCTGCTGAAAAGGCTTAAGTATTTCTATAATCTACGCAAATAAAGATTCGGTTTTCGTTTTAAGTTTGCGGCAGCACCCTATAAGATTATTGAACCATTTTTCAGGTATTAGCTGGGGATGCCTCTAAGAGTGTTTTAAAATGGGGTTTTCATCATTTTGCTTTTGGCCACGATGTTTTATATGCATTCGAAGAGTGACGTCTTTTATGAAATCAATCCAAATTAGTTCTTTTTGCCAACTATCATGACATTATCTTTTAAGAATATGCTAAGATTAGATTTTTATGATTCTATCTTGGAATATATGCATATATACATATGAGTATTACTGCTAGTTAATATATACATATATATACACACACATGTACCTTCTACTTTAGGATCATATTCTATTCATGAAACTTTTCAAATTAAGATTATTTCTTAACTATCTTAGCATACTCAGGTAATCTACTGACATAATAGCATTTAGAAATCAATTCTACTCATTTTGGATTTCTTTTGCATAAACTATGTATTTTTTAATATTTATAGTATTGTGATTAATCTTTAATAGAAAATGATTTAAATTAAGGTGAAATTAAAATATTTTTATATATTTGAGTTTCTGAAAGTCTAAGGATTTCATTAAAATTGGTTTCATTAAATTTTGAGTTTGTTTACAAAATCTTCATATATAGCATATATTTAGGCCTTTTTTTTAAATTTGAATTTCAAAACTTCACAGAGTTCATTTTCAAAATATTATTGCATATTCTTAAATTACTTGATTTTATATGATTTATAATTTTATTTCATCTAATTTGGATTTATGGTTCAAAAGTTATAGCATTATGTATTGACTCGGGTTTGAAAATGAACTGGAATTCAACAATACGCCTTCATTATTTGGAAAGCAGCTTTCGATGTGTGCGCTGACCTTTTGAATCAGGCTGCAAACACTGACAGCTTAGGCCCGCGAGTTAGCGACTACACGGCGCGACCAGCAGCTGACTACGGTGGCCCACCTGCCAGCACATGCGAGGGGGGAGGCTACTGGCACGTGGGCCAGCATCACAGAGTGATTGCCAAGTCGGGCCCGAGAGTTAGCAGTACCCTCAGTGAAGCAACTGACAATTGGGACCACTAACGAGATTCTTATTGATTGAAGGGACATGCTGCACGTTCTTTAGCCGCACGATCTTTCCTGAAGTAAGCTTCAGATCTACCGTGCCAACACCAAGAACAGAAGCATGTGACCCATTCTCCATCAACACGGAGGAACCCCGAGCAACCTGGTAAGAAGAAAACAATGATACGTTAGCACAAAACATGAATATTAGCCCCAATATCAATCCACCAATCGATAGATTGATTAGCCGAAAGAAAAGTGAGTAAATTACCATACCCAGGTGTCTGTAACATCCCAAAATTTGCCTTTAATATTACTTTATTATTATTTGTGCATTTTATGATTTTATGGAATTTATTGGATTTTTTGGAATTTATTTGGACTTAGTTTAATTTATGAATATTATCTTTTTGTAAAATTTATTTAAACATAGATAAAGTTAATATAAAGTTTTACCAAAAATATTTTATTTGAGTTCAAAATGTCTCAAAGTATTTATGAGAATTGTATTAGATTTTTCCTGATATTTTTGTTGCCTAAAACTAATTAAATGAATTTTTGGATTTATTTTAAAGGAAAACTCATGGGAAATTCCATAAACAGTAATGGGCTGTGTGCAAGGCCCGTTGGCCCTTTTTCTAGATGGGTGAACACTAGCTGTTGGATCTTTAATGTGTGGTGGAAATCGTGTCGGTTTGGATTTTGTGGATATCCGTTGGATTCCGAGTTGCGGTCTGGATCATTTTGCGTTGAAAGCATCTCAACCGTCGATCGATGAAATCGGATGGCTCCGCATCGTCTTCTCTGAGGCATGAACAAACCAGACTCTAGTGCCACCGCCTAATCCGCCATGGTCGAGGTCTCCACGCCGTCTACACCACGGACTCCTGCCGCTATAAAAGTGCGCACTGGGAGCGTCTCAAGGTCTCAAAGCAAAAAACTAAGATAGCAAGTTAAGAAGCGCCGTCGTTTCACCAGAATATGAGATTTTCGCCATGAGCTGCCGCAGCAAAAAAACTATCGATTCACCGCCGTCGGTGGGAGAGAGGGCTTGTTAGCGGTGCCGTCGGATTCTTCATCTCGAGGAGCATCTTGTGCGCATGCAATCACCATTGGGGAAGGGCTGGTTCGCTGTCTTCGCGAAAGGCCATCACCGCCGGAGAAAAGGACCTCGCTGCTATCATTCCAGTGCACCAGAGAAGAGATAGATCGCGTCACCAGATTCGCGTCGACGAGAGCTTGCGGTAGGTAGCTATTGCGCTCGTCGCCGATGACCCTAGGGTTGCGTGCGCCGTTGCCTGGTGTGGCTTGATGCTTCGTCGACACGTGGGAGACACGCGAGTGAAGTCGTTGAGGTGGCGTCTGCATGGCATTTGTGTGGCAGTCGCGTGTGCGTCGCGCTGGCGCTGAGTCAGCTGACACACGGGCCCGCATGTCAGTGATGCAGATCCGTATGGACCAGGTCCACTGTGAACCCGATGAGGTTCGTGGACTCAGTCCATGCACCGAGGGGTACGTGTCGCACCCTGGTTGGCCCGAGTCAGGGCTGACATCAGCATGACACAATAATTCGGTTTTTCTGAATAAAATTAATTGGGGAAATTCGAAATTTTCTATTTTCTGTATTTTTAGAATTTATTCAAACTTATAAAGGCTATAACTTTTGCATTTGAACACAAATTTGGGTGATTCAAATTTCAAAAAATTTATAAAATTGAGATCTATCTAATGGTAAATTTTATTTTATTTTTGGGGTTTTTTTGCTATCTATTTTAGTGTTTATTTGCTTTTCTCTTTCATTTCGCGTAGACGTTGAATTGTGCGAAGCATCCGAGAAAGATCCGTCGACTCAAGAGCAAGTTTCAGAGTAAGACCAGAACCTATTCTAAGGCAAGTTGTGCTTTGATCATGTTGAACCCATATTTATAAAATTGGTATATTGTTTTACCCTATTGCATATTATTTCAAGTATACAATTGTTTCAATTTAAATTGGGACTAACCTATTATACCAATTTGATTTATACCATACCTTGTCATTTGTATGCCATGATCTATTGTCACCCTAAGTTGGTTCACTATAGTTGGTTGGTATTGAAATCAACATGGGATGGTTTGACCGTGTTAGTTGCTTAGCCATGCAACGTCATCACATGTACCTGAATCATCAATATTTAATCTTGACTAATAGAATATGGAACAATGATATGAACTTGTGTGTCATATGAGATCACACAATGATATTGAGTTGTAGTGGCGAGTCATGTCACGCGACGATATTGAATTGTTGATGGCACGTGGTGCTTGGTAATCAACTGGGGTGGTAATCATTTAGATTGGGGCAAGTGACAAGGGCCAAGTATGCCAAGGTGGGCCCGATGGGCAGAGGGTATGTGGAAGTCTTGCTTCAATCATCTTAAGGACTTAACCTTGCAAGCCATTGACCTGAGTCAATCATGCAACCACATGTCTGGCATGGGACAACCTAGCTAATTAATTTGTGATGTCTTAGCTTGGTACTATCAATGGCGGTGTGAGTTCCTGAGTTATGGAGTAACTCATATGGTACAAGAGGGGGGCCCTGGTTGTGGTTTTCAGACCCACCAGTGTTGAAACTTTAGCGGGTAGTACTAGATTAAGCTAGACCATTGTAAAGACTTTGTCATGATCTCTCCATCGACACACCAAAGGAAGTGTGTCAATAGCTTGGCAACAAGAGACGATCATATTGTGTGGGTAAAGTGCATAACCTTTGCAGAGTGTATAATCTATTCTAATAGCCGTGCTCGCGGTATTGAGCAATGCTTGGGGATTACAGTTAAGGGTTAGAGATTAATAAAATGAAAACTTGGTTGGGATGGCGGGATTTCCATGGGAGGTTGGAAACTTAACATAGGATTGGAAAACTTGGTTTATTTGGAAAATGCTGAACCTATCTACTACTGTTATTTGTTTTACAGTCTTTACAATCTATTTATTGTATTTGTTTATAAATGCTGCTTACTGCAAAATAGCCATAATAGCCTTTTCCTTTGGAATAAGCCTTGCATATAGTTACATAGAATTGCATTCTGTGGACAACTTGTTGAGTGCTTTAAGTACTCACCCTTGCCCACAACAACATCATCAGTTGAGGAGTCTACATCTATGCTGGAGAAGGAATACCAGGAGGAGACAAATGTTTATGTGCGAGCCTTATCAGTTGCCTGTGGTATACTCAGGGGTTGTCTACGTTTTTATTCCGCTGCAGTTTAATTTGTTGTTCAGCCTTGCGAGGCATAGTCATGTAAGTTGACCATAAGGTCATTCAACAAATGTTATTTAATATATGAAGTCTTTTATTGTATTTCCGCTGTGTATGATTGTGATATTCATCTATGTTGAGTCTGTGTGCACTAGCGTGATCCTGAACTAGTGCAGTATACACAGAGGGTCCGAATTTGCATATTCGGGTCCCGACAGTGTCTCAGTCTCGGTATTGCCAATAGTCACATTGACAGATTTGGAGTTCTGTCCTTGCTGATCCTTTCCTCGTTTGCGGTTTTGACATTTCTTTGCCCAATGTCCAATCTCACCACACACGAAGCAAGGCTTGTCATTCTGTTGCTTCTTCTTCTTAAAGTTGGTAGTCTGAACATCTTTTTCCTTTGACTTGTATTTCCCAGAACCATGACACTGCACAACATTAGCGTTGGATTGTCCCTCAACCATCTTTGGGTGCACATCCTTCGCCCAAGCTTTCTCCTCAACATCAAGAGACGCAATCAGACAGACTCTCAATAGAGATTTCTTGCCTCTTGTGTTTTAGAGATGTGGCAAAATTACTCCACGAGGGAGGCAATTCGGCAATGATGCCACCAGCCACAAACTTGTTGGGTAACGTGCACTTGAGGTGATCAAGTTCCCTTGCAATAAACTGTATCTCATGAGCCTGTTCAGCCACAGAATGGCCATCAACCATTCTGTATTCATGATATTGCTCCATAACATACAGTTCACTGCCAGCATCTGAGACACTGAATTTATTTTCAAGTGCCTCCCACAGCTCCTTTGCATCTGACATGTGCATATACATGTCGCAAAGGCAATATGAAGGAACACTAATAATGCATCCTACAAAAATTGTGGTGGCATCCTTAAACTCCTTTTCTTGCTCAGCAGTAAGGGTTTCTTCAAATTTGCCAACTGTAACCTAGTAGACGTTCATAGCTTTGAGCCACAGAGTGGCTCGCGTTTGCCATCTCTTAAAGTGAACACCGGTAAATCTATCCGGTCTCATTGCCTCAGCAAATCCAGATGCTTTCATCATATTCACCATGAAAAGCATATCACGTTTTTGGATTGTTGGATAATTAGGCATATTAATGATGAATTTATTCTGAAAATAAGCTATGACAATAATTGAAGACAGAACAGAGGAAACACATAAACTAGACACAAGCAATATGCCTATTGAAATGTCTATCCAATCCATATTATTAGATAAACATAACAAAGAGATCGTTCTCGTGCGTTACTGAGACGACACGAAGACGTGGCCAAACCGGTAGTAGACGTTGATGAAGATCAGCAGGCGATGTAGTCGAAGCCGATCGTCGGTGAAGAAAACAGCGAGCAATCGCGTGAAGACGCTTCCCAAAAACGTGATTCGTCCTCTCCCGATGCAAGATCTCAAGGACGGACGTTTCGAAGACCTGCTCTCCTAACAGTCGGTGCATGCCGACGAAGGGACAGGGAAGACGGATGTAACACAGTACTGACGAAAGGCAAAAGATTCGAGAGATGAATAGATCTGATCTCTGTTCTGCGTATATATACTAGAGATAAAAATGATGGATCACGATACGAGTCGGTTACGGATTCTGCGTAAAATTCATTCCACGATTCGAGTCGGTTACAGATTCTGCGTGCAGTTAATTCCGCATAACGTAACCGTATTGACCACTTAGTCCCACGCTACAAAAACTGCAAAAGAGAACTGCGCATGCGCAAGCCATCAAACTCAATTTCGCTGCAGTGGCGAGGCGCGCGCGCGTGTAAGTTCAAGCTTCATTAGTTTTGGTGATTGATTTTATATTAATGTTTAATCCTTATTTAATGACAAATCTAATCATTATGAGACTAATATGTTTATTGAGCTTCATTCTTATTAGTCTCAAATTTGGATAAAAATGGAAAACCCAAGGTATGCACTCGCATTCATTTCTATTGTCTTAATGCATACTTAGGATTCAAGTTAAAAGATAAACTCTTCTATTGTCTTAGTCTAAATATGTGCATTATGTTTCCAAATCAATAAATACATGAATGCACACATCTAGAGGGAGTTCATAAATTAACTTAATGTTTCAATTGTATTGATCCATGTCCTATTGCTAAATAACATATAAAAGATCAAGACTTTGAAACAATCTTTTGAATATATATAACTTGTGTAGTTGTAGTATACTCATGTTAATATGGAATAAATTCAAATATTATCTAAGATTAATTATGTGCATATTGATTCCAAGCCAAATTATTTATATGCACATACTTAATAGAGTTTGTTCTATATTTGATGATCTAAATGTATTGATCCCTTTCCATCACTCAAACATATATGTATCATTACTAACCATCATATTGAGTATATGAAACTTGTGTAGTTATGTATACTCATATCAATTAAAATTGAGTTTAAATTGAGTTCGGTTGTCTTTCAATCAATCAAAGAATACTTCATCATGTGTTGATGGTGTATCTTTGTTGATTAAGGACAAGCGGAAAGTTCTTGAGTATAATGAAGCATTAGATGCATCAAAGTACTCAAGACACAATTAATCATTCAAATTGATTTGGGTTGTGCTCAATCGATCTTGGAGGCATCCATTATGTGTTAATGGAGTGCGGTGATGATTGAGACAACCGTGTTTGTTGGACTAACGATCTTCAATGAGTTGTGAAGTAGGCTAAGTCCAAGAAGATAAAGAATCGGGAACGAGAAGTCATCATGTGTTAATGAGCTTCAAGAGGTGACCCCGAAGTGAAGAAAAGTGTTAGAGAAGGTTCATCATGTGTTGATGAATAAGAAGAAGAAGATTCGATTCTAGAGAGAAGATGATTGGATATCATAAAAACTCCAAGTGGATCGCTAGAGGCAAAGGTGTAACTAGCTAGGGTTAAGGATGTGTTCCTAGTCTTTTACCGGTCTCGGTGCTTGGATGGGAGACCGGGTTGCTAGTTAGGTGCCGTACTATTAAGAGGGGTTGAGTCTTTTAGCTTGAGCTTCATCATGTGTTGATGAACTCAATTCAGTTCACTCTTTTGATCGGTTTTTGCATGGAACTAACTATTTGGCATGTGTTGCGAATGGGTGAAGCTTGTGCATTGATTTTTTGCATAATGCTTTGATTTTCCATGATACTTTGATTTGCATGTGTTGCAAATAGGAGAAGCGCATGCTCGCTTCTTATTGAATCTTAATTGAATTGGTTTTTACATGAAGCTATGGATTTGCATGTGTTGCAAAAGGAAGATAGCTTATGCAATGTTGTTTATGTGGTTATTGCTTGGAGCTAAGTTTTGCATGTGTTGCAAAAGGAGAGAGCTCAATCAATTTGGTTTAAAGTGTTTGCATGGAGCTAGAGATTTGCATGTGTTGCAAATAGAGAGCTCATGCACTTGAGTTTGTTTTGGTTGTTTGCATAGAGCTAGATATTTGCATGTGTTGCAAATAGAGAGCTCATGCATTGGAATTTTAGCTTGTGATTTGATCATATGTTGATCATCACAAGGCTAAGTGTGTTTGTGCTTTGAGTTTGTAAATTGTGTTTTTACAAAATATTGATGTTTATGTTTCTTATCTTGGAGCATGAGATAAGTATTTGCAAAGTGTGATGATCATGTGTTGATCATCTCATAGCTCAAGATTTGATTTTAATCCAATGGATTTATTATTTGCAAATGTGTTTTGCAAATGAACTGGAGTTATGGGTTTCGATTGTAGAGCATGTGAATAGGGTTTGCAAATGTGTTTTGTAAATTGATTTGATCATGTGTTGATCATCACTTGGCTAAAAGAATTGATCTCATAGGTTCTCGGTTTATTTGCGAATGTGTTTTGCAAATAAGTTAAAATTTTAATGCGATTCGTTGGAGCATGTGAATAGGGTTTGCAAATGTGTTTTGGAAATTGTCTTGATCATGTGTTGATACTGTCGTATGGGCAGCAGTACCGGCCCATATGGCCGGTAGCTTTATTATAGAAGGGCTGGTTTTGGGGTTTTTGCTTGACCAGCACTACCACCCCCAAGGGGTGGTACTGCCGCTTTGGCCGACACTACCGGTCCTTAGAGGAGGCTATAAAAGGAGGCCTTGGGGGCAATGGCTGGGAGCTGGAGCATTTGGGTGTTTGTAGGAGTTGTGTGCATGCGTTGCCCTCTTCTATTTGCTTCTTGAGCTAAGAGTGAGCCTTAATTGCATGTGTTGCAATTAGAAAGTGGATTGAGAGCGTCTTGTGCATGTGTTGCACTTGAGGAGAATCCTAGTGCATATGTTGCACTTAGGAGGTCACCGAGTGCATATGCTGCACTAGGTGAAGTTCAAGCGGAAGACTTGGCTTGTTACTCTTGGTGTTTGTCGACACCTAGACGGCGTAGTGGCGTCGTGCGCGATGATCTTCTTGACGAAGGTTGTGATAAGCTCTGACAAATTTGTGAAGGTCGGTGCTCGTCTACCCGGAGGTGGAAAGAGCAATCACTAGTGGATTTGAGGTGGTGCTCAATTCGTGGAGCCGGTCCAATTCGTTTGGACTAACCTCAACATGGATTAGGGGAGAATGGTGTCGACTTTTGTAGTCGGCTATAAATTTATGGGGTAGGCGCTGGATCTCAAACCCGATGGTCACACAAGACAAGGGATTATACAGGTTCGGGATCTCGCGGAGGAGATAATACCCTAATCCTGTGTGCTGGAATTATGCTGATCTCTGGGATCTGGGGTTGCTCAAAGCGCAATATGCTCTGGGCGATATGAGGTGTGCTATGCTATATGGCTTGATTGCTCTAGACTTGGATGGTTCGATCCTCCTGTTGTTGTCCGCCCTCTCCCTTATATAGTGGGGGTGGGGCGGCTTACAGTGTTCTGATCGGTTTGGAGATTCTGATTGGTTAAAAGATTCTAGTCGGTTAATAGGATAAAGTTTACATCTTTATCTACCCTATTAATGACTCGGATTACAACCATATCTATTATATCTAAATATATACTCAACTTCCTTCAGAACGTATCCCCTTGCGCACGGTAGTGGGGCCTGACACAGGGAATATCTTCTGGGCCTATCTCTCGGATGTATTTGGGGCTGATCGCAAGGATACCTGGAATCTCATATTCCACAAATGGCAAGTCTCCAAACACCACAGTAAAAAGTATTGTGTCTCTTGTGCTTGCATTGTATTCGTTATTTATATTCAAGCAATTTATATTCATAGAATTAAATTGATTGATTGCTTGTCTTTAGAATTGCAATTATTGTTAGAGACATGATTAGTTAGTGCACATAGTGAGTCTAGTTGATTTATGCTTTAATTGTTAAAACCTTAGTTTATCGCTTCCGCATTGATATTGTTAAGGTTTTGGCATAAGGGTAATTAGGGGTGATTTGATTTGTAGAAATTCATAGAGTAATTTTTAAAAGCCGCTTATTCACCCCCCTCTATTCGGTATCCTCGATCTTATAGTGTGTTCTCTTCTTCTTCTCATGCTCAAGCACGGTGGAGGGAACCTTCCTTATAAGGTAGTCTTCATCCACCTCTACTAGCAATATGGGACTATTGCATTTTCACAACTCTTCCACCTAATGGGCCTCTGGGATTTTCAAAGAATTATTTGTGAACTAATAGGCCTCTAGCCCAATAATTCCAACAAATGTCATATTGCTTCCGGCTGAAATTGATAAGAGTAATTGCCTCTCGGAATGGGTTTTGCTTGACGAGGAAAAAGTTGAAAAGACACCATATTCTTTTAAGAGTTTTTTCGGGTGAGAGGGGGCTAGGCTTCCGCTGTAAGCCGAAAGCTCCCCAAACAGGTGGCTATGCTTCGACCTCCCTCCCCACTCTCTCGCTTGGCCGCCTCCCTCCCTCCCCACTCGGCCGCCAGCCCCGCTGGTCGCCTCCCCGCCTTGGAGCCCCACCGCCTTACCGCCTCCCTGCTCGTTCACTGCTACCACCCTCCTCATTCCGCCCGCCTCGGAGCCCCGCCAGCCGCCTCCCCACATGCCTGTCGGTCGCTCTCCTCCTCGCCTCTCGGTCGGCCGCGTCCTCCCCTCCCGATCTCCCCCCCCCCCTTTGCCAAAAACTGAAAAGCTACTAGTTTGCCAAACATCCTCTCAAAAAAGTTACAACCCCTAACTACAGCTATTTTACAGCCCAATAAACCAAAAATAGCTTTCTGGCCGAGCCACAGTCTACTCAAACAGACCCTAAGTCCTGAGGCAATCTTATGTGCGCTGCTACCAGTTTGCTCTCCATTAAGAGTAATAGGATTCAAGCCAAATTGGTTCTTGTTCATTGAGATGATGTGTGGGCGCTGAACTATTAAATTATAAATCTAATGATAGAATAATGGGTTTATGCTTTCTGCAGTGCAGCGCACATGACTTGCTGCAGCTCACGCCATTGAAAAATTGAAATCTCTAACCTTTAAGCTCAAGACAAGAATAGCCATAGCTACAATGCCATTCAAATTGTCTGTTTATATGAGTTCAGAATATTCTCTTTCATGCTTTTTCCCATGCAGAGATTTGATAAGTAATCTTGCCCCGTTCTTGAATCCTTGTACACTCTGTAATTTGCCTTTCAGCTTTCAATAGGTATGCAAACTAATCAGTATCAAGTTATTGACATTCTTATTATCTATGCCATCCAGATGCTGAGTTCCAGAATTCTGGGTTGGAGAGATGAGAAATTGAGAAGGACCAAATGCTTATCGACGTTCTTGTTAATAGGGTTCAAAAAACCGACGAAAATCGCTCGATTTTCGCACTTATCGCCACTGTCCAACTTCTAAAATGGCTTGATAAATCGGTCCAATTTAAAAAAATTCAAAAAAAATTATGCAACGTAAACCGGTCAAAAATAAGTTAAAATTATCTCAAAAAATCGACCGCCAAAAAAGTTCAGCTAGTTCGTCAATTTTTTATTTTTATTTTTAAAAAAATTGATTTTGAAACTCTACGATTCTTGACGATTTTCGACCGATTTTTTGAATTTTCAAATTTCATGCGATTTTCGAAGTTTTGAAATTGTTAACCCTGCTTGTTATATATGCCATCCAGATGCTGAGTTCCAGAATTCTGGGTCGGAGAGATGAGAAATTGAGAAGGACCGTATGCTTATCGACGTTCTTGTTATATATGCCAACCAGATGTTGCTTATTCACATTCTTGTTATCTTATGTTATGACTTATGAATGTTCTGTCACTGTAGACTTCTGCGGGTTTATCTGTGGTTTATGTTACCTTGCTTATGGATTTTGGTTAACATCTGTGACTACTTACTGTTGACTGCTTATTGACTTCTGTGAGAAGAATGTTGTTATCATATTTAGTTAACCGAATATAATTTTTCAGTTAATTTAGTTTGGTTTTCTATTTGATCTGAGAATTTCCGTAGCCAGTTTTTAAAAAACGAATTATTTTTAAACTAAACAGAAATAACCGAAAAAAACGAATGCCCACCCCTCATTACAATCCAGAAGAACATGGACAGTACTAGGGGGTGCCGGGTATGTTCTAGCACCCAAAAAAACTTGAAAAGTGCTACAAGATCATCACTTCAATGGAACAAAATTGTTGATTGAATTGGTTCTAATTTTAGTGTTTGAAATTTTTAGGACCTTAGAACTATTTCTATTGTACTTTTAATAAATTTCTAATATATATGTTGGATTTATAATTTTATGAAATCATTATATAAGATTAGAGTTGTAAATCTAAAATATATACCTCAACAATAATTTTCTAGTTCTGCACAGGAACGGAGGAAAATATAACTAAGCCGGTAGCTAGCACTGTCACACCAAAAGGACTGCACAGCAGGCACCACCGCACCAGTCAAATAAGCATTTTTCTGTTAGCACAGCAGGCAAACATGAGCTAGGAGTATTCGTATCCCAAAATCAAGAAACGATGTTTGTTCTTACCAAAAACAAGAAACGATATTTGTATAGCTGCGGTTAACTTTTTTGTCAAATGACCATGATTTCATAACGGCACTTGATTAAGAGCCTGTTTGGTTTAGCTTTTGATTCTTGATTCTGATCTCAAAAGTAGAATAAAAAACAAACATCTTGATTTTAGAATCCGATTCTCATAATCTAGCCTACCCATATACACTAGAATCCACAATCCACTTCATATGTGCTTTTGGATTCCAGCTTTTAAAGAATCAGCTTCTCTATAACCACAATCTAGAATCAGTTTTTAGATAATCCAAAGCTAAAATAAACAGGACCAAATTCTCGAGTTGATGGTGTAACTGAGCAAATCCCAAGCAAACACAGTGTCCCATGCTCGATTTTCCCAACATTCAAACAAGTGAAAATTAGGCTGGTCCCATCGCAAACGTCCACATAAGAAAATTACCATCCCAAATTTCAGAAATTCAGGAAATACCACTATCATTAAGATTTCCGTCCAAGGCTGCCGTTGGGGCTTACGAGGTGAGCGAAAATTATTGAAATGATAGCTACATACTAGTTCCTATGCAGTCGGTAGCGTAATTACAACTTAAATAGTTCGCTATCGACCGTTAGTTTTGAATCCGAAAATCTACATTCTTCTGATATTGCTCATGGTATTGGTCATAATAGGAGAAGCGAATCTGAACCGCTCATCGAAGGAACGATTGGACAACGTTGAGTATATAACAGTTGCGACTAAATAGAGGGGTGATGAGATCAACCGCTGGCCAGACCCTCGATCCCATCACCTCGCCGTCGTGCCTATCCAATCCGACCCGTCCACACCGAGGATTCAAATTTCGTTTTCGGATAAGATATCGTTCGGGATCGGAATTTGAAATTTTGGCGAAATTCGGGTATTTCGAACAAATCTCGTTCGAAATTCAAAAATAAAAATTCAAATCCGGTTTGTTTTCTACCAAAAAACAAAATTTCGTCGAAATATCTCGAAATTTTGGCAAATTTCAACTGAACGAAAAAGGGTTCAAACGATGTCGAAAAATTTTGAAATTTTTTTGGAGGTTCCTGACACATCATTGATGTTCTTATAAAAATTTCATAAGATTATCACATCTAAGGAATGTTTAAAAATTCAAATATTACTACTATTCTGATAAAACACTAACCGATAAGTTTGATCCGAATGAAAAATGGTACAAACCACGTTAGAAACTTTTGAAATTTTTTTTGCATGGTTATGATACATAATTAATGTTCTCATAAAGTTTTCAGATGATGATAAAGCTTCATGAATTTTTAAAACTTCAAACAGTGCAACTGAAGGTTGACCGACAAATTTCAACCGAATGAAAAATAGTTCAAACCATTCTAGAAAATTTTGAAAATTTTTATAGATAGTCTTCATGCATCACTAATATCACCATAAAATTTGAAATGATTATCAAACATGAAAAAAGTTATAAAATTCTAACACTGTTACTACCTCGTTTATGTTAATTCTGTTTTTTATTTTTAAAAATAACAAATGAAGTTAAAATATTTTATAAAATTTTCTGTTTGATCGTAGACCTCTTAATATAGTACCATAAATTTTTCATAGCATTAAAAAGCATATTCAATTTTATAAATTCTAACAGTGTTTTGCCAAAATCTTAAAACATCTCAAAAAATAAGTTTTTGGACAAATTATCATCAAAGATCACTTTCTTATGGGTCATTCATGTAATTTAAGTCAAATCCAGCCATAAAAAAAAAATCAAAATCCGGAATTTTTTTCATGAAATTTCGCCCGATATGACCGAAATCTCACCGAAAAAAAAATTAAATTACTATAGCATTTTTAAAAAAAAATTTGTCCAGTAGTTTAGGTCTAGAGGGTCCGAAATCCGAAATTCGCCGAAATTTAGATCCCTGCCCCCACACCACCGTCGCTCTACACCTCCGACAGCTCTTAAAACAAAGTTGTTTAAAGGGTTGTTGTCCACTGGTACTTCTTCCATCTACCCAATGGGTTGAGAGTAAAAAATAAAAATAAAAAACTACAGCTAAGGTAGCTAGCATATGTAAAGGGTCAGTCAACAACAATGGCACAGACACAAAACTGTCATAACCATGGAATTAGGGCCATGAAAATGCATCTGTTGTGTCTCAGATGATGGAAAAAGATAAATATTTGTATTGCCTATTTGGGGTCCATATTAAACTATGTAGATATATCATGCATATTCAAATATTAATTTGTATAATTAATACAACTATATTTCCACTTATAGATCTTATAACCGTATCATGAATATAGCTTTATTTTCAAATATAGGAAATGGCATTGTAGTATGCAACATTTCAATTGCTCAGGCAAGTTAGCTAGTTTTATTAATTTTGTCTGCAAATCAAATTGTCCAAAGATGATAGTTTACCCTAAAACAGCCACACCGTTCAACATTGCAACAACAAGCATTAAGGGGAAGGACATGATAGCCTATATTTGATAGCCTTGCCATCATAGCACAATGGCGCCGTACCCTCACTTGCCTGCTCTCCGAGCTAGAGATGTTCAAACGGGCCAGGCCCGAGATACGACACTATTGGTCCGGCGCAAGCACGGCACGGCCCACTCAAATAACCATGATTTCAGAACTCAGTGTCATCGAAGCACTTCACTCGGTGCACATACCCACCCAGCATGAACGATTGGTCCCAGTCAGGGTTTGAAATTTTGTCCTCGGTTCACATCTCGGAGGTGGGCGAAATCTAAAATTTTGATGAAATCTCGTAATTTTGGATGAAATCCGGTCAAAATTCAAAAAACATATTTAAAATACAGAATTTTTGAACCGAAATTCGGCCAAAATTGCCGAAATCGCGACGAAATTCATCCGTGTGAAAAATGGTCAAAACGATGTTAAATATTTTTGTGGATAGTCCTGATATATCACTAATGTTTCCATAAAATTTTCAGATGATGATCAATCATGAGGAATGTTTAAAAATTATGACAGTGCTACTGTCCTGATAAAAGGCTGACCGACAAATTTCAAGAAATGAAAAATGGTACAAACCACGTTATAAATTTTGAAAAATTTTGTGGATGGTCCTGGCACATCAATAATATTCTCATAAAATTTTTAGATGATGATCAAGCCTGGGAAAGTTTCAAAAATTAGGACAGTGCTACTAAATGCTAACCAATTTGAACCAAATGAAAAATAGTTCAAGCCACGTTAAAAAATTTGAAACTTTTTATGGATGGTACTGATGCATCATAAATTTGTCCATAAAATTTTAAATTGATGATCAAGTATAACAAATTTTCAAAAATTCTGATAGTGTTACTGTCATTATAAAAGCCTGATGATAAATACATAGATTTGCTTGAGCAACCAAAAAAAGGCAATGCTTAAGCTATCATAAAAATTTTGGATCATGATCATACTCCAGTTAATTTATAAAATTCTTACAAGGGTACTGTACCATTTATGTTCCTTCTGTTTTTTTTATTTTTGAAAGATAATAAATGAAGTTCAATGCTTCCATACATTTGATTGAGCAAACAAAAAAATTCAATTTTTTTGAAAATTTTACAGACCGGTTCTGAGGCAATTCTTAAGCTCTCATAAAAATTTTAGATCATGATCACACTTGAGAACATTTATAAAATTCTGACAAGATTATTATCTCAGTTATGTTCATTCTATTTTTGATTTTTTTAAAGATAAAAAATGAAGTTCAATTATTTTGAAAATTTTTATGTATGATCCTAGTCTGCTATATATGCTACCATAAATTTTTTAGAGCATGATCAATCTTATGAAATTTTATAAAAAAATCTGATAATGTTTCTGCTAAAATTATAAAACGTCTCAAACATTCGATTTTTCAACAAATTTTCATGAAAGATGACATTCTTAAGGGTTATTACCAAATCCGATCAAAAAAAAATTGAAATTTCGATAAAAAAAACCCGAGATTATGGCGAGATTTGCCGAAAACTCAACGAAATTTATGAAATTACTGTATTAATTCGATTTTTTTTCAATTTTTTTATCTGGCTAGTATTTTGCATCTCATCTGGCTGAAATCTGAGGCCTCGGCGAGAAATTCTAAAATTTCTTTGGGATTTCTAGCTATGGTCCTAGTGGCGTACTAGTATAAAAATAGAGGGATTCTAGTACGAAGTTATCGTTAAGATGAGCATGGCAAAATATATTTAAATGCTTTATACGATTCAAATTGATACATGGATCGACGAGCAACAATGTTAAAATTTTAAATAATTAAAGATAATATCTTAATAATGGATAGTGCATTCCAAAAATTCAAAAATGTGTACAAGTAATAATCTTAAGAATAGAATTCACTAGATTAGTAATACTCATAATATCAGAGATATTATAAGAGTACCAAAACTACTATGGGTAGAGTCGCTGATTCAGCCCCCTCGCGCCCCATGGTAGATCCACTGCTGGATTGGTCACCATCCACGAGGTCATAGTCCTGCTTCTTGGTTACGTTCCAGACCTTCTTCCTGCCTTTGATCACTGCCAAGTCATGGGCAAAAGTGTGGTGGTGTGCAGGCTCCACACCCCCGGCCTTAAACAAGACTCGGGACTATTGGTTTTTGTTCTAAATCATAGACACATACATACGAATAAAAGAAAGATCACAATAGCACGTAGAGTGAAGAATATTTGTGATGCGATACAACTAGCATGTTTTGTTATTGTAGTTCTCTTATTTTTCTCATATCTTACAAGCAACTAGTGTCTTAGTTATATAGTAGTAGTATTAAACAACCTGTTAGGAAACGAATTCTACTCGGAAATAAATCCATTTCCTACTCGTATAAGATTAATTCTAACATTCACTCACTTAATCTTGTAACGTCAACTAGCCCCAATTTCTGACAAGACTCTAACTTGTTGAGGCAGTTGATTGCAACTACGACTTTCCTAACTTTTACTCAATATAGGATGACAAACATATCTCCTCAACATTCTAGACTCTGCTTACTTACTTGACTTAGGACGGATTCAACTCATGCAAATCACCACAACTACTTGCCACACACAACGGCTTCCTCTTGATCTACTTGTCACACGCAGCGGCTTCCTCTTGATCTTCTTGTGCAGCATAATTTCTTATGATGCACGATATCCCTGAACGAATTCACACACGTTTATCTTGTACATACAACTCACATAAGAACTCATATGAGCAAACATATCTCGTGGACACAACTGACATGAAAACACGTAGCTTTGCCCGTCTTCTCAACGAGACACACAGATGGTCACCGATGCCATCTTGTCACATTGGTTGTTGATGACGCTGTCAATAGCGGGTATCAAGGATACACTCCTCATCCCTTTGTCGCCATATCTTCTCGCCGACTCTTTCTGTCCATGATGCGACTTTGACTCGACGATGGCTCGCTACCTCGCTGTCTCCTTGTCATGAAGCCGCATGCACCACTGCAGCTGCATTTAATGCGATGTCGAATCCCACTCAATACTACATCGCTATAGATTTCCAAGTGTCCAATCAGATAGCATCTCTTCCATTTTAGACTACCAAGTGTTCACTTTGGTGGAGACCATCCTCTCTTAAGACTTATAAGTGTTCAATTAGGGGGCAACCATCGGTCTCTTAGATTGCCAAGTGTTCAATTAGGTGGACTCATGGAAGTCATCCCCTCTTAGCTTGACCAGTGTTCAATTAGGTGGAAGCCATCCCCTCCTGGATTGCTAAGTGTTCAATTAGGTATCAGTTTCCCATTTTAGACTACCATCATCTCTTAGAATGACAAGTGTTCAATTAGATCCTCTTTTAGTATGGCAAGTGTTCAATTAGGTGCCAAGTGTTCAATTAGGATATATACAATGATGTGCTATCAGTTGTTTATATACTTTGCCACGTAAAATTTTTATTGATATGAAAGAGAGAGGAGGAGAGAGAGTATAGCTGTCTCTTCGTAAAGAGACACCATATAGACATCATAAAACACCATTACATGAGTTATTATCTATAATAAATATTTTTCGTACCATAATTAAAAGATTGTAGAATCTTTGACTTTAGTTTTGTCTTTAGATGATATGGGAGAGTATATAGACAGCCGTCGTCTCTATTATTATGCATGCTCTTAGGTGGAAGCCTTCTCTCTGAGACTATCCAATTACGGCATGTTCTATTAGATGGAAGCCATTTCGTCTTGGTTTGCCAAGTGTTCAATTAGAAGGTAGCCATCCCCTCTTTAAGACTGAAGTTTTCAATTAGATACTTCTATTGGTCATAAATAGTTGCCATTTTGGACATCAATCTGGTCTCCAAAACACAGCTTTGACCACTAATTTCTATTATAACATATTCATAAAACATAATAAAATTATAATATTATGAAAGCACTTTTCAAGACAAATCTACTCGTATGATTTTCATGTATCCAACTTAAATATTTAAAAAGATATTAATAGTCAAAATTTTCAAAAGTTTAATAGTATTTTTGTCCAAACTACAACTTTTTTTTGTGGCCGAAGGGAGTATCGACTACCTGCAAAAGCCATCTACGGGGAGAAAGACCAAGAAGGGAATTTGTTCGGGGGAAGGAGGAGAATGAGGTGTGCGGCAAACATAATTGCGAACGTGGCGATGGAACAAATATTTTGGAGGAAGCGATGTCATCACGCAGAGACAATAAATTTCCTCCAAAGCTTTTTATCCCCATTGGTTGGGCTAAATCTTGTTGGATCTTTCTCTTCACGTGCCATCCAAACTCACGTCAAGTTGGATAGGGTGGTGCTCGTACGCTCGTAATGTACACACGATACAGGGTATGGAATTTTTGGAATACAGTACAAGAAACAATATGTAATTACAAATCGATACAACATGTTTGCGTATTTGTTAAAAACCCAGTTATACTTGAAATCTGAAAATTCGTGCAACCATTCCCGAAATTTGAAAATTTGGCAATCCAATAATCGAAAAATAAAATTTCGGGTATGGGGCCCACCCTATACCCGAAATCTGAAATTTTGGGTATGGGATGGGTATGGCCTGGCTCAATCGGCAACACGGTAAAAAAAATAAAACTAGGACACAAACGACGTTAAAAAAATTTGAATTTTTTTATGGAGATTCCTGACACATCCATTATACTCTCATAAAAATTTCAGATTATTATAAGATGTGAGTAATTTTTAAAAATTCAAACATTACAACTATCCCGATAAAACTCTAACCGACACATTTGAACCGAATGAAAAATGAAACAAACCACGTTAGAAAATTTTGAAATTTTTTGTCAATGATTATTACAAATCACTAATATTCCCATAAAATTTTCATTTGATGATCAAACTTTATGAATTTTTAAAAATTCAGACAGTGCTACTGTCCGATATGGCTTTTATCAGGACAGTAGCACTATCTGAATTTTCACAAATTTATAATGCTTGATCATCATATGAAAATTTTATGGGAACATTAGTGATGCATCATAACCATGGAAAAAAATTCAAAATTTTCTAACGTGGTTTGTTTCATTTTTCATTCGGTTCAAACCTGTCGGTCAGCGTTTTATCGGGACAGTTGTAATGTTTGAATTTTTAAACATTCCTTAGATCTTATAATATTCTGAAATTTTTATGGTAATATAATTTAATTGTCAGAAACCTCCACCAAAAATTTTAGAAATTTTCAACGTCGTTTGTGTCCTAGTTTTACTTTTTTAATTAATCTGCGAATTCCGTTCGCAGGAATTGGAAATTTTTTTTAAAAAATCGAGCGAATTGAGTTTGCAGGAATTGCGGATTAAAAAATTAAAAAAAAATTCCAGCTGAACCCGTTCGCTGGAAAAGAAATAAAAAAATCCCGCGAAGCCCGTCAGCTGGAATTTACTGTTCACGGGCAAAATTATAATTAGTATGACGATACTAATTGATTAGCAAAATCGCGTTATTGCATGTGAACAATTTCAATCCAAATTTTTAAATATATTTAAAACACTTCTTTTGGAGGAAGTGACTGGGCGCAACTGTCATTGAACTTAGGTACTGATAAATGTATCCAATAAAAGTCCGGGCAATCAATAATTTGAAATTATTTAAAGAATTGATTTTTTTAGAAATTGCAAAACGATGGTGGGAGAGGGAGATCAGAGAGAGTGCGATTCTGAGATCAGGGAGAGTGTGATTTTTGTAGCCTTTTGGGTAGCCCGTAAAATGTCATGTTTAAATGTAATTTTTAGGAATAATGGACCAGATTTGCTTGCTCTTTGATATATGTACTATCATATTCTGGAAAAATATGTAATTTACACCTTGCTTTGCATCTAATTTCCACTAGTGCAAATACCCTAAGTATTATAGTCGACAACAACTCATATCATGTTTTTTAGCCTTTTCAGCGGCCCGTAAAATATCATGTCTAAATGAAATTTTTATGAACAATGGACCCCATTTGATCTTTCATATATGCACTACCATATTCTGGAAAAATATTTAATTTACACCTTGCTTTGCATCTAATTTCCAATAGTGCAATAACCCTAAGTATTATAGTCGACAACAACTCATGTTATGAATAGTTCTCAGGAAGCACTTAAATTATTTGTTGAACATATATAAGGGCACATACACCGAAAGTTCAGATGATAAAATAAGCAATAGATTATATTATATTACAAGGGCATTACAATAGTGACGAAATTGCTTGATGAACTAACTAACGAAAGCACTGTTTGTCATGGTGGAACAAGTGATCATTCCGCCTATCTGGGTAGAGCAGGAATGATATCCGACATTTTCTGCATATTACATCACCCGTGTAAATTTCGTGATTTGTTCTCGGACACAACTCAATCCCTACTATGAAAGACCTCCATGGGGATCCGCAGTGCTCCCAGTTGTCGCCGATTGGGTGGCCTATGCCGTACGTCTCGAGTGTATAAGACAGATTTTTTTGATATTTTTTATGTGGATTTCTGCCCTCCCATATGGGCATGTCATCCCAATTCCCAGCGTCCCCTATGTTAATACCACCTGGGTTCCCGGATGGTCTACGTAACGCGTCAAGGATTTGTTGCGTGGTGCGGACCTCAGCCGGCTGCTTTCCCTTGTCCCTTCCTCTTCGAGAGGAGGTACCCTCTTGCACTTCTGGTGCGCTGGCCGTTGGCGGAGACTTGCCGAAACGTCTGCTCTGTTTCGGCTCGCACTCCACTATATGGTGCAGGAGGTGTGTGTTGGGCTTATCCTTGTACAACCGGAAGCGTGCCCTGCAGTCAATGCAGTATGCCCGCTGTGGTTGTTGCATAATACCGTAGGCGTACTCGTGGTCTGGCTTTTCTGGGCGGTAGTAGCACCACGGAGAGGGTTGCTCCCCCAGTTATCCCATGCTGGAAGTTTGAGATGCGGGTGCTACGTCACCGGGTCCACCCAGTTGAAGTAGCCACACCATTCATCCTCGGTCAAGGGGCACCGGCAGAATCTCTGATCCGCTAGATCATCGTCGCAGGTATCTACCACTGCCTGCAGGCCGTGTTCGCAGAAGTCGGGGCTTGCTGGTGGCCCTTGAGGAGGTTTGTCCTTTGACTTAAGCAATTTCGTAATTTTCTTTTTGAACTCCTGTATGCGATGAACTGGTTTAGAATTATTACTATGTGAGTGAAACATGAGTATATCGCATGAGACTCACCGATTGGTTGGCCCCTTGCCCACCGGCCCTGAACTCTGGTCGATCTAGAACGGGGACATATCTTGGCGGCCTCTCCCATCGTGAAGTTCTCGCGAAGCGGGTAGGCGTCATGGCAGTTGTAGATAAATTCGTTGTCACGTCGTTCCGGCCCGTCGATCCATTGGAAGAAGCAACACCGGTCGTTGTGCTGAAAAAAGGAAGAACGGTGAATGAAATGGTATTGTAACCCTGTATTGTATGGACACCATTAGGTTTACCCGGTAGGGGCGGGCACAGTAGTAGTGAGCGCGAGCAACCGTCTCTCCGTGGGTAGATTGCATCATCTTCGCTGGAAGGTTGCAATCGCATTTGGGTCAGGGCAACTCCGGCAAAACTGGGGTGTCGACACTACTGGCATCCGGGTATTCGGGGCGGGATAAGTCCTGTTTCCCGAAGAGGCGACGGTAGAACGACATCGTGCCCTAATTTGTGTAGATTCAGCCGACGTTTTATGGCTAGTTTGGCGGTGTTGGATGTCTACCCCTCGGCCGGTTTTATAGTGGTGGTAAGGGGTTACTCCACACAACTACAGCACTTGTCGATTTTGATGGCCTGGCATCCTATGTGAAAAGCTTCACGACGTGTCACCCATCATCAAAGCTGCACGACCTGTCACCTTCTGAGAAAAGCTGCACGACCTGTCACCCTCTGAGAAAAGCTGCATGACCTGTCACCCTCTGTCAAAGGTTGCACGACGTGTCACCCTCTGTCGAAAGCTGCACGACGTGTCACCCTCTGTCAAAAGCTGCACGACCTATCACCCTCTGTCAAAAGCCGCACAACCTGTTACCCTCTGTCAAAAGCCGCACGACCTGTCACCCTCTGTCAAAAGCTGCACAACCTGTTACCCTCTGTTGGCCTGAGATGGGTAGTGCTGTGTCGCTTGGTGGTGTGCAGAGTGTTGTCGAATCAGCTTGAGAAAGCTGATAGCGTCGTAAGCCACATCATCGCTCTGGTTGGTGGGTGTGTCGTCCAATCGTGCACTCTGAGAAAGCGTGCAGACGGACAACACATGGGTGATTTGACATGACTATGAGCTATAATTAAAAATTTTGACAGCTTAAGAGAAGCTGGCATCACTGTATTACGAAGATGACAACACATGAGTGATTTGACAAGACTAGTATATACAATAAATTAGGAAAGAGAACTTCAGAGAAAGCTGGCATCGATTTATTTCAAATTTGGCAACACAAGGGTTATTAAACATGATACATTGGGTGGTAGAGAATATTTCGCACATAATCAAAGCCAAATGACTACATACTGGGTGGATTGGGGCACCTCCTATGGGCGTGTCCAGGTTGTTTACATAATTTGCATTTTCGCAAACCGTCCACCGCATCAGCCGCGTCCATATCACCTTGCAATCTGGTGCCCCTTGACCTCCCATGTTGTGTGCGTCTAGTCGCGGGATATGGTTTCCAGGTTGGGCCTTCCATAATCTTGTAGTTCGCTCCGATTATGAACGAACTCATCTTCGGACGCCATGTGTTCTTCAAAGCATGCGCGGTGTAGTAAGGCGAGATGTACTGTGATGCATCGTTCCCACCCATGTCGCGACATGCGGCGAGCACATGGGAGCACGGAATGTGTTGAAGCTTCGGCTTGTTGCACGTGCACATCACTTGCTCGCCCCCTAGCTGACATTGTTGCACGATGTCCCCCGCGAGATACCCGGATGCATGTCTGCACTTGCACATGACCTCAAATTTATTCGTCCTCAGGTCATAAATCCTTGTGCGGTGGAAGTGTGCCTTCTTCCTTCTCTCCGCGAGCATCTTCTCCACTCTTGTTGCGTACGCGGTGACGCACACCTCGGTCGCGTTACCACGATCTCGAAAGTAATCAGCCGCCCGGTAGAATGTGAGCTCAATGATTGAACATAACGGAAGAGCGCGCACACCCTTCAGGACGTTGTTGAACGCCTCCGCTATGTTCGTTGTCATCACGTTGTACCTATGATGGTGTATGTCAGCTTGTATGGAAATGAATACAAGGAGGTGAAATGAATTTCGTTAAGTTATGGTTCGTCCATACTTCGCTCCGTTCGTGTCGTGGAGTAGCGCCCACCGCTCCGCTGGCTTCCCCGCGATCCACTGGCTGAAGGTGGGCCGAGTCCGAGAAACCATGCTCTGGCCTCCCACCATTTGCGAACGGAGTTGCAGCTCCTGGGATTGGTCGTCCTCCATCATCTTCCGTGTGGTCTCGTGCAGCTACGTCCATATCGCGTTGAACTTGTGTGCTTGGTTCTGCAGGCACATAGCTTTGAATCTCTTGACCAGGGCCTTGTTCTTGTACCTTGTGTACAGGTTCGCACCAAGGTGGCGCATGCACCATCTTCTCTCGACATCGGGCCAGCTAGTCTCGGAGGACATGCTGTCGTGCATGACATCCAACGCGTGAAGGAGGCCTTTGTTCCTGTCCGAGACAACGCATACGCGCTCCCGGCTACCGACGACCCGGCTCTTGAGTAGAGTCAGGAACCACAACCACCGTTATTGTTCTCGCCTCGACGAGAGCGAACGCCATCGAGGATTTGGTTATTTGCATCGCAGCCGAGTGCGATGCCGAAGTCCCCATGGAACTTCCCACTCAGGAATGTCCCGTCCACGCATATGACTGGTCTATAATACCTGAAAGCTTCGATGCATTGATCGAATGACCAGAATATCCTGATGAGGTACCGGTCCGCCGAGCTGACGGACCCGTCTTCTAGTATGACGGGCTCATCGGCCACTGCAAACTGAGTGCCCGGGATCATCATGGCGATCTTCTGTAGCAACCTAGGGGCATAGTTGAAAGACTCCTCGAATCCCCCCAAAAGCATCTTCAATGCCTTCTGCTTCGCTCTCCAAGCCGTATGGTACGTGATGACCATCCCGCTTTAGTCCGACCTCCTCCATAATTTTACGGGGAGTGAGCCCTATGTCGCTTCCAACTATGGTCACGAGGATCTGGGCTACGAACCGTGCGTCCACGAGTCGGCTCATGTTTCTTACCGACTCCTCCGTGCACGTATGAGGCCTATTTCTACTTACGACAAAGTAGTCTTTGTGCTTGGGTCTGTGAACTCGTACAAAGAAGGGACAATCTGGGTACTTCGTGCACCTGACCTCGTACAAGGAGGGCTCGAACTGGAGACGAGTGTGCTCCCGTCTTGTCATGACGGCATAGTTGCTAAGAAAGTGAATAGCCTCCAGCTTGTTACGGAACCGTTGTCCGGTTTGGACATCGTTCTGGGAGTACCCCCATGCGGATGTGTTAGTGTAATCTGTGAGGATACAATCCAGCTGACTGATGGCCCTGAAGTACTGTATAGCTAGTGTTGGGTCATCATTGTCTGCTGCTTCTTCATCCCCGCTTCCGCCGTCTTCATCATCCATGCATTCCCCATCCACCTCCGCCGCCTCAGCTTCTTCTTCGCCTCCACCCGATGCCCCCTCCTCTACAATTGCTGGTTCGGGTGGTGCATATGATATGTCCTGCTCTACTGCTCGGGAGGTAGAGGTCTCCTCTCTGGCCTCGTGCCGTGGCAATATCTCCACGTATACTCCCACCTCAAAATTCTCTTCGCCCGCCTTACGGACATACAAAGCCCACGCGCTTTCATTCCGTAGCGGGAAGAGCGTGTACACAACCATCGGGCTGTTGTGGACAAACCGTGGACGAACCCCATCGAAACGAACTCTGTGCGTCTCAAGGTTCACACGCAGCAGAGCGATGACATGTGATTTGAGCTGCCAAAGTTTGTTCGGGGTGGCTATTGTGCTATCTACGTGCAGACAGTTATCAATGCTCACGACTCTCCCGTGCAAAACTACGGGCCGTTCTCCAAAATATATTTTAACATGCATGTCCATCTGTAGCAAATATCGCACTATTAATGTACTAAATACCTTAATAACACAAAAATAATATACAGTCATGATAATTTCTAACTAACCTTCTCTAAGCTGTACCGAAGATCAATGAAGCTAGAGCAATGTACTAATAAATCTTCTTGAAGATTACCTGCAATATTACAATCCCGAATGAAATAAATAAAAAAATTAAACTTTGTGAAAATTTGAACAAACTATGAACACCAACAAACTAATATCTCGTCTTCGAGCTCTCTGTTCGCCTTGCCTTGCCTTCACGCTCTCTACTGTCATGAACGTTACAATGCCATCGTGAAGGATTTATAGCAATGGGAAGGAAGGACGCAGCTCACAGGAATTCGTTGGGTCGGTGCTTTCGGCGAGCGATGATCGCCCGTGAGATTCCCTGCCACCACCATCCAAATTACTTGCATGCAGCCTGTCGCCCAGCCATTGCCGAAACATGAAATTTCGGGTATGGGGACATAACTGGTCTTGCAGCTTTGATGATGTCTAGTGACAGGTCATGCAGCTTTGATGATGGGTGATTGGTCGTGCGGCTTTAATGAAGGGTGTCAGGTCATGCAGCTTTGATGATGTGTAGTGATAGGTCGTGCAGCTTTGATGATGGGTGACTGGTCGTGCGGCTTTAATGATGGGTGACAGGTCATGCAGCTTTGATGATGTGTAGTAACAGGTCGTGCAGCTTTGATGATGGGTGACTGGTCGTGCGACTTTAATGATGGGTGACAGGTCATGCAGCTTTGATGATGTGTAGTGACAGGTCGTGCAGCTTTGATGATGGGTGACTGGTCGTGCAGCTTTAATGATGGGTGACAGGTCATGCATCTTTGATGAACCATTGTAAACAACTTACTTATCCGGTGCGTCTCCAACAGACTCCCCCAAACACCTCCCCATCTTTGCAGGGACGGAGAGAGATTCCCCATCGCTTCTCCCTGCTCATTGCATATAAGGATCGTTGCCTCCCGCACCCGCGACGAACCTGCAAGGAGGCAACCGATCCAGCGCTCCATCGCAAATCCGGCGTGGAGGTGTCGCCAGCTTCGTCGTCGACCAGATCCGCCTCGCCATCAACCTCTTCGACCTCCGGTGCCGCGGGATCGACCGAATCCGCAAGGTATGAGCCCTAACTTGATTTGAATGTGAGGTTTAAACTCAGGATTGCAACGGATTAGAGCTTGCACGCTCGAACAAGCCCCCTCCGCCAGAGGTGAGGAAGGGTTTCATGCGTTGCATGTTCCCCTTTCTCCTAGGGGCCAACCTCTTGGTCAGAGGTCACCAGCTCACCTCAACCCCCCTGCAATCACTTTGTTGCTGTCTTCCAACTTCGTCTTCATGCGACCTTGGTCTGCTGCTGATTTGTGCGAGGGGACTTGCGTCCTGCGAGCGATTTTGCTGACACGATTGTATAAGCAAGCTTACTGTGTTGAAGAAATAGATACGCATGGCATGAAGTGCAAGCCTTGATGTTTGAAGTTCTTTTGTTGATCTTAAATGTAGAAATTCTACTTATGTATGTCAAGTATGAAACCTATATGACAGCTAATCAGTACTTAGGTTTGTTAATTACACACTTGTAATACTTGTAGATGGACAAGGATCCGAAGAAGCTCAGTAAAGGATTGGCATGGACAGTGGAACAAATAGAGTGCATCGCATCTGACCTTAACAAAATTGCCCAAGACAATTTTAGTCCTAACACATGTCCATGTGGCAATGCACACAATGGTTTTGTGATTGATATCGAAGCTATAGCTCGCAGCCTTGAGCAAGTTGCCATACAGTCACGTGAATCGATGCAAAGAGATGAAGTAGAGCCGGAAGAGGATGTAGAGCCTGAAGGGGATATAGACCCTGATTTGTGTCTTCCTTACGACTACCAAAGCGATGACGAGGGTAAACGTGATGATTGACAGTATTGTGAAGATGAGGGTATCGACATTGATAGTGATGGTTCGGGAGTGTTCTAGTCCTATTTTAATGTTAAGCCTTGTTAAGATATTGTAATGCTGATGGATGTTGCTAAGGCTTGTTAAGATATTGTAATATTGATGGATGTTGCTAAGACTTGTTAAGATATTGTAATGTTGATGGATGTTGCTAAGACTTGTTCAGATATTGTAATGTTCATGGTTCGGCCAAATGAATGCATGAATTACCTTATGACTTAAGGGTTTTATATTGTCAAATTAGGTTACTAGTTACATAGACAGGGTTTTTAAGAAGATAAATATTTTAAATATAGATTTCTTCATTGTTTTCGAGTTCGTCTATGAATATTATAACTTACAGAAAGCATACTTAAGGTTGTTCAGCTATTAGGATTTATATGAAAAACATAACGTTATTTCTTTTGAATATGGTAGTCTATACTTTGGTTAGCATTTCTAAACTAACTTCATGAATTTTAGTGCTTACCTGAGGTATTGTATTCATTGCTGAAAAGGCTTATATAGCATTAAAATCTGTTGTACAAAATCGGCAAACACATGAGTGTATGAATTACCTCATCACCTAAGGGTTTTATACTAATAGGATTTTGATGAACGGCAAGTTGTAAATAAAATATTTTTCTAGAATGCAGTAGTACATATCCTAAATATCATTTCTAAGCTATTTTGCATAAGGTTTGCATTTCAACGAGTTATTCTACAGGCTGCCGAAAATGCTTCAATGTTTCTAATATTCAGAAAGCTTAACGCTTAGGGTTATTTTGCGAGCTAGTTTTATACTTTGGGGAGTACTTCTAAACTGGTTTCATAACATTTAGTATTTAGACGAGTTATTATATCTATCGTTCAAAAGGCTTAAATGATCATACGGGGAACATTACAATAGAATCTTTCTGCATATTATGGTAGTACATATGTCGAAGGATGTTTCGGGGCTATTACTCTATAATTTGTCATTTAAACATGTTATTTCACTGAGTGTCCGGTGTGGATAAAATATTAACTCCTAACAATTTGATGAAGATAATATCCATTAATAACAGAGTGATCGTCAAACTGGTGATATTTTTGAAGTGCTTGATGGTTTGATGTTCAAATATGGTTTTGAAGTGCTTGATGGTTTAATGTTTTAAAGTTGTTTTCGCTATATATTACTTTTATCCGAGACGTTTCCCAAATAATCGATCATTAAGGCCCTATATGGTCTTTAGTACAAATTGACCCGGACGTAAGTTATTTTTTGCATAAAAGTCCAGGGTATCGGTAGGACTTGTTAAAATTTTATGTATTACTGATGTACCTTGTTAATACTTGTTGCAATATTCTATTGTTGATGGATGTTGTTTGTTAACTTGAACACAGTTGAGAGAAAACTAGCCGGTAACACTGTATTTCAAATTTGACCATACAATAGTTATTTCACATGATAAGTAGGTTAAACTAATCAATACAGACACACACCAGTAAAAATCGCTGTGCCTCCTTGAGTCGCCCACCCCGCTTTCGGTGAAGTCCTGCAGGGTGTACGATCCGAGCATGTCTGTCCCTTTGTCCCGCGGCCTGTTATGGCCCATGCCTCCCCGTGCCTGTCGGTACGTCGAAATGCTCGTCTTGGGGAAGGAGGCCCGGTTGGAATGTGTACTGTCCTCCGCTCGCGTGGATCCAGTTGTACCACGCACTTGCATCCTCCATCCCTAGGGGAGCTGTATGGAGTACACCGGTCGCTACCTGTGAGGTCCCCGCCTCGTAGGGAGGAGGTCCATGTTGCTGCACACCAAGTAGCCTAGCAATGAAGGTAGGGGCGGACATGAAGTCGAACTCATAATCTCCGGCATCGCTCCACTCTTGTGTGTGACAGACGTCCGTCCCGAAGGAGTGTGATAAATAGGGCACCTCCGGTGGTGCGGAAGGACCGGGTCCTTCGCCATGTTGTGCAAAGGCCTCAGCTGGTACCTCAACGGGGGGGGGGGACAGAATGACGTCGCGATGAATGGCTCGATGCGTGGGATGTGGATGCACGACGTCCGACGTCGTGCACATCAGCACCGGAGGGACGGCTGGTGCAGGACCGCCTGGCCTGTGAACTACGAGCAGGGTCCATGGGAGCATCTTCGTAGCTGCGGGCGGGAGGACGTGAAAATCCTCCAAGACGACGGACCGCCGAGAGGAATTGGGACCCCCTAGACGTGAGGTACCGTCTCATCTGATTTGCTAGTGACGAGGGGCTAGAGGTGCCTGCAGTTTGGGCTGCAAGTTGATCCGCTTGGGTATATAGCTCCGATCCCTCCTGCGTCTGCATGGCAGTACGGGGGTATTACAACTTGGGTAAAGAAATTTACGAAAGACATTAGTACGATATTGGGAGTACCAAAATATGGACTTGTCGAGATCGGTCCTTGGGGTAGGCCATGGCTCGTTCGTCGACCTCCTCGCTCAGTAAGGTGGGACGCGTGCGGGCACGGTACCATGTAAGGTAGTTGTCATATTCCTCGGGGTCATATGGCCTAGAGGGATGGACAACCTCCTCAAACGCTGCCTCCATCCATCGCGTAATGTGCGGAGCGTGGGTGACGGTCCAGTTCACTGCGGCCGCACTACCCTTCGCACTTCTCCTACAATTGCAAGTACGTAAGATTTTAAATTTGCATATAGAGGGCAAAAATTGAAAATAATTAAATGCATACCCATGAGAGCTCCCGACGTCCCGCAGTGCTGGAACAGGGACTAGCTGCCGCCACCCAAACTGCCTCTGGATTCGTTCGGGCGAGTATACCTCGACCACGTTCATGTACAACAGGAAGCACG
This sequence comes from Otatea glauca, assembly GCA_036346275.1. Lineage (NCBI taxonomy): Eukaryota > Viridiplantae > Streptophyta > Magnoliopsida > Poales > Poaceae > Otatea > Otatea glauca. The sequence continues at coordinate 18,666,413 of CM070712.1, read as the reverse complement.
TAGTCATCCACAGGCCGTGATCGACCATGCAACAAGAAGAGATACAACCGTCAGTCGTGAGCTCTTCGGCTCGTTGCACGGTCCATGGATCCCAGGTGACATGTTCTGTGGTTAGCAGGTCCAAGTCGGCGACAACGCGCGTGTAGCTCGCGTGGTCACTCGTCAGCGACCATCGCAGCCGGGCGTGCATCCAACGGTGCCCCATTGTGGGGCGAGTGGTATCGGGCATGTCGTCGTCTACGACAACAGTGTAGTACCTCGTACGTACCTCCGGCCGAGAGATCGGAAGGTACTCCCAACTCCACATCTGAAGGAGTTGCAGGCATCCAGTGATACTGCCCCTGTAAGTCTGCCGATGGCATGCATCCCACAAACCACGGTACGTGTCCGCTAGGACCGCAGATCCTCAGCTGTAGACTGGGATGTCATCAAGGTTAGCGCCCAACTGACGAGCGATCCACACGATGTGCGGGAAGATGAGGTCTCCGGCGGTCGTTGTGAACATGACACCACCCAGCAAGTAGTACAGGTACACTTCGTAGTGGCGCCCCACGATAGCTTCCTCGACATCAGGTGGGCATGGATTGTATTCCTGCAGTCCTTGTAGCCAAGTCATGCAGACGCCATTTTCCTTCCGTTCGTATGGGACACCGAACCTGCATGAACTCTGGATTAAGAGAGTCCATAGTATCGTGCACATTACAAACATGAAATAATATCGTGTCATGTAATACCTCTCCGCGATGTAGTGCTGCCAGTGCAGTCTGCTGGGGCGAGGAAGAACCAACGGCTGTCCCTTGATGGGTAGGCCGGTTAGCATGACCACGTCCTTCAAAGTGATGGACATCTCACTGAACGGTAGGTGAAAGGTGTGCGTCTCCGGTCGCCATCGGTCCACGAGACCGGTGAGAAGTGCACGATCGATGGCAGGCATGGGTGTGGTCAAGCCTCCTCCGAGTTGAGCCCCATCCATGAGGAGCGCAAACGGTAGTAGACCGGCACGAGCTAGTGGAATGTGGAATCGATAGTCCAGCTTTTTAATCTTGTGCAACGACCGGCAGAAGAGAGGGGGCAACTGAAACGTTAACGACAAAGTGGTTATGCGTTTTCAAAATAAGTGATGGCAGGTAATATAGTAATTAATCTGTCGGACCGTAGTTCCTGCAAAAATTGCCCTCACACGATGTGGGGCATCGACTGAATCACGGAGAAGCTCTGGAATTGCAATGGCTGCCATCACGTCCTGCTGAAACGAAATGGCTCAGAACACACAAGTATATTTAGACAAGTATATTTAGACAAACTTGAAAATTTTAACAAACTAAACAACGACGAACTAATCATGCTGTCTTCACACTCTCCTCACGTTGTGCAGGTTCGTGACACATCAGTGATGTTCCCATATAAATTTTAGATTATTTGTGGACGTTATGCCCAGCACGTGCATTGTTCATTGTTCATTATAAAAGTAGCCCTACGATTGAATAATCCTAATGTAATATCTAACCACATTTTCAGTTAGTTCCTACTAAAAAATGAGGATAACTAAATGGGACAGACGTGTCCAATAATATTAATGTGTGCATCCTCTTGCAAAATAACATCATGTACCCAGTTGCACTACATTAAAAGGATAACAATACGAGACGCTTTTCCCAGGGTCAAATATTTTTAGTTAGTTGCTACTAAAAAAAGAGGATAACTACATGGGACAGACGTGTCCAATAATACCCTTTTCTCACATAGTACTAATTACAAACGATTATTTATGCCGTTCATGATCACTAACTATGCACTGTTAATGTATGTATTTACCAATATTCTAACACTGTCATTTCATGTATTGTTCGTTCGACTAGTACTGCAGTTTCATGTCATACTACTTCTACTAATATTGCATTGATTATACTAGTATCACAACAATATCACACGCACTACGTACTGATTACTACTTACATTAATTACGTACTGATTATCCTAATATTACACTTACTATACTAACATTCCTGAATATTTTGTACTAACCTTGATTTGCAGTGTTGAAGATCACTAAAGCCCGAACAACGCCCAAAATAATCCTGAAGATCACTAAAGCCCAAACAGCGCACAAAATAATCTTCGTAGAGAATACCTGCAAAATAAAAATTCCCAATCAGATACTACTACGAAACAAAGATAATCTATAATTAAATGCCAACTAATTACAAACACGGACTAAATTCCTTTGGATTTCTGATTTATAAATTTTGTTTAAGCTTCTGTTTTGCTGACCCCTTTGCTCTCGGTTTTCTCGGCTCCTTCACAAACTCTTGAACTCTCTCGCTCTCGAGCTTGTTTCTTAGTCTCGCGCAACGGTCCTAATTTATACCAGTGGATTGAGGCAACGCACATGAGAAGCGAACGCTCGGTCAGTGCTTTCGGCGCAGACAGAAATAGACGGATGTGACGTAAAGAAAAGTCAGACGTGATATAAAGAAAAGACGAATTATCTTTTGTCCAGAGCTCCTCCAAGAGCTGAAATTTTTACTGTTGTAGCTTGTGAAAAATATTTTTTTCGTAATTAGCCTCTCGTCCGAAGAAATAACAACATTAGCTCCTGCACAGTTTAAATCAGCGGATCGGTTTCGCGGGAATTTTTTTTTACTTTTTTAGGAAGTGATAAAAAAAATTACAGCGAAACCAATCCACTGAATTATACTGTGCAGGAGCTAATCTTGCTATTTCTTTGGACGAAAGGCTAATTGCAAAAAAAAAAATTCCACAGGCTACAACAATAAAAATTTCCCGAGAGCTCACCCGTGCTTGCTAAATACACCAGGGGACCGGAGACTGCACTGGAGGCGCTCACGCGTGGCAGCAAAGTGATTGAAACGACAGTGCAAGACAAATTCTCCTCGTCACTTTTGCGCTCGCGGCCGACCACACGAATCATTTTTTTGCTTTTCCAGCCAGGGAGCATGCATGCAGGCTTAACCAAAACCTGGTGTTTCGGATATGAGGGCCCCACCTTATACCCGAAATTCCATTTCTCGTTTATTCTGTTACCGGATTTTGAGGTTTCGAGTAAGTTTAGCCGAATTTCAGGTTTCGGGTATGATTGGTTTTTTTTGCAAATACGCGAACATGTTGTATCGAATTGTAATAACGAAACGTATTTTGTACTGTATTCCAAAATTTCCCACAGAGTCTATGAAAAGGAATACTTATACACGTACACTTCTACTAGCTCCAAAATAAACATATACCCTTTCTTATGGGATTTGAGTCCCACTTTCACTCTAGGCCTCGATTGGAATAGATAAAATGAAAATATAGAACATAGAAATGTAGGGCCATGTGCAGCATAATTAGATAGGAACTCAAAACATATATAGAAGACGGAGGAAAACATAAAGGAATTTAACATCACTTAAACAGAGGGGAAGGAGAGAGAGAGATTGCTGTAGAATTTCAAATGAAAAAGTCCTCGAGGTTGAAAGCAAACGTTTGATTCTCTCCAAATCTATAATCCTTTATAATTCAAGTACACATTCTTTTCTATGTTCACCCCAAATAGTACATCTCACTAGAGATGGCTCAACATTCGTGCACCCAACGAAACGTCCCCAGAAACTTGCCTCCATCAAAATTAACCTCTCAGATATTTCCTCAGCTTTACTCACCCACATCCGACGGTCATTATTTAGTGTCTAATCATCCCTGTGGCCCACAACAGACCTCCCCCACTTACATATTTGGAAGGATAGCGAATCAAACAAGAAAATAAATAAGGAGGATCCGCATACAAGGAAACCAGACTTGAATTTTTTACTGGTCAAAATTATACGTACTACATATTTGGAAGGAGGGCAAATCAAACAAGGAAATAAACAGGGAGGATCCGCATGCAAGGAAATAAGACTTGAATTTTTTATTGTCCTGGCATTGTGATCGTATTTTTTTAAATTGACCCTTCTCGAGATTTTTTTACGGATCTAGCCCCATAGAGCCTAATTTCAGCGCACGGAGAGCACTGAATTTTTGTTTTCATTTTTTATCTAAGGAACCAACGGTCTGTGAGTGCTGCTTAATTTTTTTCAATTTTTTCTCGCGGAACCAGCTGCCGGCGAGCACTGTTTAATTTTTATCTTTTTTTCCTTGCGGATCCAGTGGTCGGCGAGCGCAGTTTATTTTTCCATATTTTTCCGAAATCATCCTGTGGCCCACAATAGACCTTCCCTCACCTCCAGCATCAACAAGGAAAAGGAAACAAACGTCTTGGAATCAAGGAAAAGGAAACAAACGTCTGAAAAGGAAAGGACCATACATTACGTCTTTGGAAAAGGAAACCGAGATGGGCAACAGCAGGCGGGAGATTGCACGCGGCGGCCGGGAGAACGCAGGTCTGCAATGGCTCTACGGTCGCCATCGGTAGCTTTGCCGACGCGGCGAGGTTGTTGGTCGGCGACCTCGCGGCCGCCGTGCCTCGGCAAATTTATAATTTAAATTTTTTTGAAAATAATTTTATTAACTACAAAATAATCGAATTTTTTTAAGAATTTTTTCTAGAATTTTTTAACCTAATGTGCTATCTTTTCAAAAATCTTTCTATATTTAAAAAAATGAAGGTAACCCACCTATAATTTCTTCCAGCTGTAGCCCAGATCAGAGAAGCTTCTTCTCTTCCCTCCCTCCATTAAAGCAAGAAAGAAGCTCCAAAGCTTCATCAATCCCGCACCAAATCTCCTCTTTTCATCTATGGTGTTAATTCCCCAAATTCCGTGCTTTATTGCCAAAATTTTCTCCCAATCTGATTTGATCCCAAATTATGGTTTCTATAAATATGCTTGTTTCGGGGCTATAAAAGCCGGCGAGCTCTCCTCCATCCCATCGCATTGCGTAAATCCCCAAGTGCTCCCTCTTGTAAAGATCGCCGGATTTTGGAGGTAACCCAAGCCATCGCCGCCATCTTTCCTGGCGAAATTCACCGCAACCGTGACTCCTCCCCCGTAGGCGCCGATGCTGGCGATCTCGCCGCACTGATCTTGACCCATCGTGACCGTGCCGGCCACCTCCGCCTTCCTCCCTTGCATCGCCAAGCCAGAGAGCACGCTGTGCTATCTGTGGAAGCTGCAAAAAAAATAATCTATAATCAGAAAATTCTTTTTTCTTTCTTTTTCTTGATTTAAAATCTTTTGGGAGCCCGTTTTCGCCCATTCGACCTCCATTTAGTTCCGTTTTTCTCTCTAAATTTATCTTTTATTATTAAGTGTTGTATTCATACTTATCTTCTCATTTAATTGATAAGCGGGTGTACTGCCGTCGTAGCGTTAGCACAGGCACTATACTAGTATGCTGGAAAGAGGAGGTTCTGTGGTATCCTTTTTGAGCCAATCCTACAGAATTTGTCCAAAATACCTGCGGCATGAACATCAGACAAATGTCTAGCAATGCTATTCGGTCCGAAATTAATGGATCTTTCACCGGAAAAATGCTAGATTGAAAACGAAATTTGATTGGATTCACCCGATCCCAAGCAAAGGCAGGCAACGCGTCACATTCAGAGAAACAAGACAAAGTCAACGAATCCAAGTCCAAAATTCCATCCACCCGTCGGCCTTGGCCTCCTTCGCGGCTCCTTCCCCACCACCACCACAGCCAGGTCAGGCGTGGCGAGCGAAGCGACCACGCCGATCGATCGCATTGCGTCCCCACCCCGGCGGCGGATGCGATCGATCTCCCGCGCGCCACAGAATCGACGAGGAGGGCGAGGCGGCGGCGACGATGGGGCTGGAGGTGCCGCCGGAGGACTCCAACCGCTGCGTGCGCGGATGCTGCCGCAGCGACGCCATCCCGCTCCACCTCCCCGCCGCGTCCTTCTCCCTCCTCTCCCCCATCGCGCGAGGTAACCCCGCCCGCCAATCTCTCTCTCTCTCTTTCTACCTTCCTCTCTGTTGTTCTGTGGAGAAATGTTGCGTGTGGTAATGGGGGCAACGCCACGACGACGATGTGACTTGATGTGCCGTGCCGTTCAGGGTCGGAGAGCACGGTGTACGAGGCGCGCCTGGGCGGCGAGCTCGCCGCGGCCAAGAAGCCCGTGCTGTCCACGTCCGACGACCTCGACAAGTTCCATTACCAGCTCCAGCTCCTATGGTCGGTGACCTCTCTTTGTCTACTCTACCGTGCAGCTTCGTTGCTTTTTGTTGGATAGTTAGTATTAGAGATGAACAGAAGTCCGAGTCGCGGGTGCCTCGGAGTCGTGTTAGGGATAAGATTCAAGTTAGTCAAATTAGCGATAGAATCCAATTATAACGCAGTTGTGGTTGACCCTATAAATAAAGGGTGTGGAGATCCGATAGGATACACACGAAAACATGATCATTCTGAAAATTACAACATGGTATCGAAGCCTAACCCCAAGGTTATTAAAGCGATAAGGCGAGGCGAGGCTACTCACCATATTTTGCCGCCAAAGTGCCTAAGGCGCGCGGCGAGGCGACTCCATACACACATCCTAATCCAGCAAATAGCCACAGAAGATCTTAGCTCAATAACATAAAAAGAAATAAAAAATGGGCCAGCCCAACCAGGTCCATACCACTCCCTCACTTACCCTAACATCCTAAAGCTCCCAGGTAGCAGATGCCTCCTTCCCTCAAAAAAAAAAATAATAATAAAACAACAGCCTACAACCGCCTCCTTCCTCTCCCACAACGCTGACTCCTTGCTCCCCCTCTTCCACTGCGACGCCGCCAACCGGGAGGTGACGGGGCAAGCCGGCAGCAATGACGTGTTGCGGCTGGAGGTTGGAGCAGGGAGGACGAAGGGGAGAAGAAAGGGGGAGGCCAGTGGGGGAGACGAGGGGAGAGGAGAGAGGTAGCACCTAGATCTGGCAACCAGCGACGTTGACGATGCAAGGGAGGTGGCGCCAGAGCAAAGAAGGCTGCGGCGCGGCCCGGATAAGATGGGGACAATGTGGCAGCGGGCTTGGGCTAGGTTTTCTAGGGCCCGTGCTCCCTCTCTGTGCTTACTCAGTGACGACATGCCCTTGGGGTGGACACCATAAGCTACTCCGGCAAGGCGACAACGTGGCGTAGGCCCCCCCCCCCCACCGTCTTAACGATTAAGCGACGTTTAATTGATACCTTAATAATCATGCTTAACCCTAATTCGTACCTCTAAGTCAGCTGCTGTCCCCGGTCCGGATCTCATCATCGTCAGTTCTCAGTCGATCCGCTAGCCGTCGTCGTCTCTTCACATGTGGTATGTCGCGGCCGCGTCGCATTGGAGCGGGCCACGGCCAGTCGGGTTGCGTGAGGTCGCTGCTGCTGGGACTGCTGATCATGCTACCGCTGACGCTCGGCGACGCTGTCGTTCGGGTCGCCACCGTGCGCCATAGTCCTGCGGCCGCAATCGCCTCGTGGGCGTGGGCGCAGGCACGAGTGCACCACTCGAGTCCACCGTCGAGTAGAGGGAAGAAGGGTGAATGTGTGAGCTATGTAGATCGGGAAGGAGAGAAGTTGGATCGAGAGTAAGAAGAGGAGAGTGCTGCACTGCTGTTGAGGGAAGGAGAGAGAGGAAGATTGCCGTTGTTGGGGAAGAAGGGAGAAGAGTGTTGCAACTGTTTGGTTGTTGGAGAAAGGAAAGAAGGGAGGAAGAAAGTGGATGTTGATATGCCTGGGAAAAGGAGGAGAGAGAGGAGAAAAAGGAAGAAAAAAAAGAGGAAGGGTGAGGAGGAGAAGGTGTTGTTTGCTGCTATTGTTGACTTGTTCAGTTGAGTCAATTTGCAGGGCTAGGAATTGAAGTGGGTCGTGGGTTGCTTGCTGCTTGTGAGTGGTTGGATGGTTGGAAAATCTATTGGAGGGTGAGAAAGAAGGGGAGAGAGAAGGAAGGAATTTGATGCTGCTATTGCTATCTTCTGCAAGGAAAGAAAGAGAGAAGTTCGGAGAAGAATGAAGTTGATCTGGTGTTGCTTGGGTTTGGATTTTGTGGCTATTCACTTGATCCAATCCAGTGTGGGTGTGTGGTTGTTACTTTACTCTTGCTTGCTTGGAGAGCGGGAAGAGACTATAGAAAGCAGAAACGTGGAAGTTTTGGGTTGATTGCTGTTTGCTGTGAGGCTGCATGTGCTCTATAGGGGAAGATAGGTTGGTAAGTGTTTTTTGGCTGATGCTGATTGTGGAGGTTTCAGGGCAAGGTAGAAAGGCCTTGAAACAGGGAAAAAAGGTTGCTCAAGATGTGGCTTTGGTGAAGTTGGTAGCGGGAGAGGTGCTGGGTGGCGAGCCCAGAGGTGATGTTGGGCATGTGTTGATGATGGTATTGGTAGCGGAAGTAGGAGTTGGTAGTAGCTCCGGTGGAGGATATGGCTATGGTTTTGGTGATGATGGTAGCTATTGAGGTGTTGGTGCGGCAGATGTGTTGGTAAAAGGCGAAGGTTAAGGTGATTGAGAGTATGTTAGGAGAAGTGATGGAAGCCAAGGTGGTCGGGGGTGTGTTGGGAGAGGTGGTAGAGGACGGGATGGCCAGGGGTTAGCGTCAGTGGAGGCCAAGGTTTGAGGCGTGTGGGTAGAGATGGAGAAGACCAAGAATGAGGGTGTGATGGAAAAGGTGGGGATGGTGCGAATGGCAAGGACGACGGTTTTGGGGGTGGTGTTAATCATGGCACGGAGGCAAGTTTGGAGAGGTGGACGTCTTGGTGATGGTATTCGCCATGGTGTTGGCGATAGGTAAAGCATTAGATTCTAGTGATATATGCATTATGAACAAGATGGCCATAATTGTTATTTCATGCCTATCTTGAGGAGGAGTGTTAGAGAGTTAGTATTAAAAATAAGAGTCTGAGTCGTGTGCGACTTGGAGTCATGTTAGGGATGAGATTCAAGCTAGAGTCAAATTAGGGATAGAGTCCGGTTGTAATTCAGTTGTGATTGACGCAATAAATAAAGGGTGTGGGGAACCAGTAGGACACACACGAACACTCGATTATTCCGAAAATTACAACACTTCTTAAATGTCCCATCCTCCCGATGGCTCCTATGAAGTCACTGCTCAGAATTGATGCGCATTCTCTAGCTTGCTAGAGACGTCTGGTTGGGGATCATGTGGAGGATGGGATAGTAGTGTTCTTGTGCTGCCATTAAGCTTTAGGTGCTAACAATTTGGTGCATAAAAAAGGAACCGAATAGAGCATTAATTAGGAGCTCACTCAACTAGAATACCATGGTAGCAGGTAGTTCTGCCAAAAGATCAGAAATTATTTTGTCGGAAGTTGCCCAGCTGTATCTGTTGAAAAAGCAGATTTCATTTTCTGGTTACCTCTAGTCATTCTTGTTAGGACATGAAGTATTATATATGATTTTCACGTAACTATAGTAAAAGGAGCCTTTTGTTACTGCAGCATTGAATTGTTGGTCAGGTAGGATGCTTATATCCTGAAGAAGTGACAAATTTTCTTCAAGAATTGATCTTGGAAGGTTTTTTGGATTAATACGGGGATTTCAATGTGTATGCAGTGAGCTGGATCATCCAGGGTTGGCAAAACTGATCGCAGCACATGCACGTCCTCCGAATTACATGATGTTCTTTGAATTCTTTGAACCTCCAAACCTTGCAGACAAGATACATGTTGAGGAGTGGAACCCTTCTATCCAGCAAGTAGTCACCATTGCCAGTGATCTAGGTTCCAATTTGTTACAGATCCTTTTTTCGAGATTGTACCTTTTGGCATGCATGTTGTTTTCAGAAATTATAATAAAATATATACCTTTATCTTGGCAGTTAGCATTAGATGTGTAATCTGAAAACTTGAGACTAAGTTTTTTGTGAGGACCCATTTTTACAGGTTTGCAGGATCCTAGTTTCACAATTGCACTTGTTTCAAGCAAAATATGTTTAACTTAATATCTTTTGTTAGCCTGAAACAAAGATATCTCATCATCATGTGTACTCTTGGACCACCCTTCAGTTGCAATCTACTTCAACATTTTCTAAGTCTCTTTAAAATTTTACAATTATTTATTTCATTCTGTGACTTGATTTAGTAGGCATAGAATTATTGTACATAGGATACCTATATTTAACTGGAGGATATTTTTAGTCGTTTTACCTGCTATTCTTTATCCAAATGGTGAATAAATGACACAAAAAATATGTTTGTTGCATACATGTTGTATTTACATTCAAATACTGGAATTTCGTACTATTATTTGTACTTATTTTTACCCTGATACTTTTGGAAGATTTTACACATCACTGTGTTCAGTGTGCAACTTTAGTTATGTACTAATTCATGCTGGTATGGTGCTTCTGATAAAAAGACAAGTGCATGTAGTGTCAAAGTGAAGCATGAACAGATTCATTGTAATGATAAATGGACTGAAAAGGAAAATAATGTTCCTGAAATGCAAAATACAAAGATGACAATAAGCTCAAGTTAAAGACTTAAAGTCCATGGACTAAGCATTAATGCTAATGAAAGGAAACATCAATATACTTCTAATTCGGAAATAGTAATACATGACTTAATTTAGTTTTTTTCTTGCCGGGTGGCATTTTCTTGTTGGATCTAATCTGAGTTGAATGTCTGCTGTTGCAAAACTGCAACTTATCAATTTGACATTAATTTTCACTGTATGTGCAGCAAAGACTCTCCAATACCTGCAAATCCTTGGGATAGTACACAGAGATATAAAACCAGCTAATATTTTGGTATGTGCTTGCATTTTTCTTGTATCTAAGTCCGAGAAACTGTTATATATACTTTGAAAGCATAATGAATTTTTATCTTTCTTTTGTACATTGACAAAATCTTGTAATTCTGTACAGCTAGATAAAGATCTCCATCCACATCTAGCAGATTTTGGCTTGGCCATGTATCAGAAGGATATTAAATGTGTTTCAGTTGAAAACTGGAAATCATCCGGCAAGCCTACTGGTGGTTTCTATAAAAAGAATATGGTTGGGACGCTAATTTACATGGCACCAGAAATTTTGAGAAAGGATTTACATACAGAAAAATCAGATGTATATAGCTTTGCAATATCAATCAAGTAAGACATTTCTCTTTTGGAATTAAATGTAATATGGCACTGTCTGCTTCATTGTTTCTGTCATAGAGTTACAGTACATACCATAGTTACTGGATTCGTTATAAACCACCACGAATTGCGAATTGGATTCATGTTCACAGTAGAAATTGAAAGAAAAAGTGGTGAACTGCGAACTTGAATCCCGTACCGTGACTTAGACGAATCGCGTTTCTGTTAACTATGGTACATACTACATTGCCTGAGAAATGTGAAATGAAATCTTTGTGAGGCATTTGTATCCTGATGTCAGAATGGGAAGATGTTTGCTTGGAGCAGATGCCATCTCTGTATTGGAGAGTGGCATATCCCACATGGACCCACGTTGCATAGACAATTATACTAGACTATTTGTATCATTTCCAGCACGTGTTGGATACTGACATTTGTACAACACTTCTCTGACACGTGTCATCAGTGCTATGTTCGCACTGTCCAGGGGGAAAACTACTAGTGAAACTAGATATGTGATATTTCCAGTACTGTATTCTCTGTTGTTGCATAGAACACCTTGACTTTATTTTGATGTCGTGGCTTACCTTACAGTGATGTTAGCATCAATTATGCGACCTAATTTAAGAAATCAATTGTACAATTTTCTTCCTTATGTGTTTGGATGTTGAATTTATGTTAAAACATGTGCAATTATGGTTTTCCATTATACATTTTTGGAGGAAATTAGGTAAATAAATTCAAGAAAAAAACAAAATCAGAGTAATGGCATTGCAAAAATCATCGATTGGAAAATAACATCGAAAAGATCGATTATTATGGCAAATGACATTACTGTTAACATGCCACCAATTGGGTGCTGGAAAGTGGAAACAATATTTTTTCTACCACTCCTGGTGTTTTCATACCTTGGCAACCAATTGAGATTGTTCAGAGCCAAATCTTCCTCCATCTCCAATCTATAGAAGGGGTTGTTCTCATACATTCCCTACCTATTTTTATTCATTTTTCCACTTTGGTTTTGCCATAATCTCAGGGATAGTTTTGCCATTCAGAAATTTTTGTTATCACTTCTGATCAGAAAATGGTAGTGTCCTTTTTCATAATAGAAGATATTTGTGATATTGTTTTACAGTCAACATTTTTTTTGTGACATCATTCCTCTAATTTTGTGTTTTTGAGATGTTACCACCTAATTTCCCCTTAACTTTTCAATATGTATGACTGTCACTGTGTCTGTATCTATTTGTGCCTTTAGTGATGCAAACTGGTGTGTCACAGTTTGACCCATGTTGCATGCATGCATGCATGTTGGCACTCCAGTCAATTAATTTACATTTCCTGTGCTTTTTCTGGTAATGTTATAGATATGCTTAGGTTCCAGCAGCGAAGACATTGACAGGGTAATGAAAGAGTAGGCTGTATAATAGCTATATAATCCAGCGAGCAAACCTTTATTTGTGATTATTTTAATGTGTCCGGATGTGAATGCTCATGTGGGATCCTCTGGTGCACATGTAAAAGTTTCTTGAGCACAAGTAAATGTATTTAGGTAGAGTCATTGCTCATGTTGTATTAACAGATTGCCTTATTTCCATCTTTTACAGTGAGCTTCTTACTGGTGTGGTGCCTTACACAGATCTGCGAGCGGAAGCACAGGTACATTTCTTTTATTCTCTTTTATCTTTAATGCTGGTTTGTTAGTTCGAATACTGTTATCATTTTTTTGCTGTTCAATTGCTCTACACTATATTGTCGCTCATCTGAAAAACTGCAATTATTTCATGCTATCCTAGTAGGAAAAGTTAACATGATTTCTTTGCCATTCAAGCAAAATTAGAAATTTGTGTTTCTGGTTGTAATGATCTTGTTATGAACATTTTTTCCTAGCCTAAGATGTCCAAATGCCAGTCAGTATTTCAAACTTGTAAATTATTTATCTTCATATATGTTTTACCCTTTGAAGTATGCCTGTATTAGCTTACCTCTTTAGTATGTAATATAGTCATCCATAGCTAACGTGAGGCATCTACGTTTCCTGCAAATGACAGATCACCATATTTTTCTGTAGGCACACACCATTCTTGAAATGACTTACACTGAACAACAACTTACAGCAGCAGTTGTTTCTCAAGGATTGCGCCCAGCTCTTGCCCTTCCTGAGTCTGGTGCTCCACCAAGTCTTTTGTCACTTATCCAGCACTGCTGGGAACCTGATCCTCAGCAGAGACCATCATTTGAAGATATAATTGAAGAGTTAAATTTAATACAGAAGAACTTAGTTACAAACTCTTGCCCACCGTCATCTCATTTTGTGAACAAGAGTAAAAATGGCAACACGGAAGTACACCGTTATCGAGAAGCATTGAACTGGTTCAACCGAGGGGAACAGTTAACAAACAAAGCAAACAAATTAGACTATACACTAAATCCTTGGTCTGATTCTTTTGATCAGTCCCCTACGTATCGTCCAACTTTAAGTTGGGGATCTTTCGCAACATGTGGCCGAAGAGAATCAATGGAAGATACCCATTTTATGCTTCCCCACATGTCTGAAGACAAGGATGTGCATTCCTTTGGCATTTTCGATGGCCACAGAGGTTCACTATTCAATAATTCTCTGCTTTAATTTTACCAGGTCTTGCATTAGCATATCTTACACAACATTTCTACAGGTGCGGCAGCTGCTGAGTTTTCTGTCCGAGCAGTTCCTGGGTTTCTCAAGCAATTTGGTCATGCAACCAGGTTCCAGCTGAATGCAAACTATCTGAAAACATTTTTCACTTTTAAAACATCCACTGAGTTCTGGTTTTGTGCAGCCCAACTGATGCCCTTGCGGAAGCATTTGTAAGGACAGATATTGCATTTCGAGAAGAATTAATTCTTCACCAGAAGTCAAAAAGGATAATCCAGAAAGACTGGCATCCTGGTTGTACGGCGGTGACAGCACTGATAGTGAGAAACAAGCTTTTTGTAGCAAATGCTGGTGATTGCCGAGCAATTCTGAGCCGTGCTGGCAAACCATTTCCCATGACCAGGGTTGGTATCAATTCTCTTTTCGCCTTAAGTACTAATTTGGAAATTTTAGCATATATAAGACAACTTTTGTTTCCATTTTGCTTTGGTAGGACCATGTTGCTAGTTGCCTGAAGGAAAGAGAGCGTGTTGTAAAGGAAGGAACTGATGTCAGATGGAAAATAGATACGTGGCGAGTCGGTGCAGCTGCTCTTCAGGTGCTCACTTTTGTTTTTTCTTTACATGTAATAACTTGAGCATACACTGAAGTAACCGCATCAAAATTCCTTTGGTCATGCAAGAAACAATTATTCATCTCTCATAATGGTACACAAGTCACTTTTCTGTGGTATGAACAATACATAGTAAAACACCTATTGAAGGTTATCCAAAACCTATGTGATTCCATTTCGGAGGTATAGTTTACTGTTTTTTCTAGAGTGAGCATACAACATGCTAAAAGAAGGATGCGAATTTCAAACTACTGCATGTTGAGTTCCAACTACCTAGACATCTGCCACTCGGCCCTTGAAGCTGTCAGTATTTTTTTGTTGCGACCGAAGCTATCGGGTTGATTGGTTTGGGAAAACTAGTTCCTTGCCTTGTTTGGATTAATAAGGTGGTAAGGATTATCCGTATTTCGCCGGCTTCCTTATACCTTTTATCACAACTCAAGAGTACATATTTTCTTCTATACTTCAATTTTTTTTATAGTGCCCTTTGGAAGATCTCAGCTCGCTGTTGGATTTGTATTGCTAGCTTGAACCCAAGTAAATGCTCTTATTGCCTATACTAAGCTTTCTCGGCAAGTTACTTGTGCCCCTTCTCTAGCTAGATGATGATGCTTGTTCACAACCTTGCAGTTTTTTTCATGCATCGAGGGCCAATTTGGAGTTGTCTTTGTGGTCCTAAATTACAGATGCATAGATATACTACAACAGTAGTAACTTCAAACCTATTACCTACTTTAGTGCAGTTTTAGACTTGTAGTCAACCGCAAGTTTACTTTTACATCATTTGTATGTCTGGCCCTCATGTGAGCTGGGATTAAGCTTCTGTTTCTGGATTTAAGTTGAAGTGTTATTATGCCAACTGAGTCCTGTGTGTGGACATCAAAACAATTTTCTACTGGTAAAATTTATTTATAAACTATCTTATATTTGTTGAATGTTGATGCGGGATAAATTAACTGGTTGCATATTGATGTCATGCAAGCAGAAGTCTGATGAAAATTTTAGAAAGTAATGCAAATTTAAACCACTAATATAACAGAACTATTATGAATCTGCAGACAACACTAAGCTTAATCGTGTCCTTAAGGTAGTTCAAAGTAAGGAGGCATGCTTTAATGGGTAATATACAAACTTTCTCTTAAATTTCATTGTCTTATCGTTCCCAGTAGTTTTATATCACCTAGTATCTTTATGATCAACATGGAGCGTCTATTTGGAGACTTCTTTTAAGGATATACTCCTTCCGTTCCGCAATACAAGTCCATGTTCTTTGAAAGCGGCGTCCCACAATACAAGTCCATTGAGGAGATCAAATGTGTAGTTATTGCAAAAAAAAAATTTCATCTGCCCCTCCTTTAATGCTGACAAAGTAGATGAGTAGTTGTAGTATGCCATTTAATAGGGTATGCATGGTCCAATGAAATTAACTTTTTCTTAAATTTAGTGTCTCCTTGGTCTATGCATATGGTGAGCTTTGGACTTATATTGCGGGACGGAGGAGTAGTCTTACTAACCTGGGTGTAAATTACTCTATTCCTTTTTCTTCTACAGATTCCTCAACTTGAAACAAAATGATGATTAGATTGACAGTTGTTCCATCTCCATTTCTTTTAGTTTATCCTATTTATGCTTAATTGCGGTAACACTATTGGATGATGCTTCTGAAGTGTTTTCGAAAAATGTATAGAAAGGGCTGTAGTTTATAGGAATGAGTGGCTCTTTTTGACAGGTTACAAGGTCAATTGGTGATGACGATCTCAAGCCAGCAGTCACAGCACGGCCTGAGATTATTGAAACTGATTTATCAGCTGATGATGAGTTCTTGGCAAGTCCCATTTGCTTTAGTTACGTCTCTGTATGCATTTTCTTATCCTACATCAATGTGATATATAGAGCATTAGACTACATCAGTGTGGCATAAAACCATATCATGCGCTTGTTACTTGGTTGGTGTCTATTTGTTCATTGTATCGGCTTGGAATAGGAGCATTTTTATTACTTCAACCAGGAGTGTTTTTTGCCATGCGCTATTTATTGTTGCTTAAGAATACACGATATTAAGTTTGCAAGATATGAATTGTCTGTTTGTCTTGTATGCTCTTGAAAAAAATTAGGATAATGAAAGTTTTCTTGCTTTCTTTTCCTTACTGTAGAAAGTTTCTGTTTATATCCTTTCAGAGCATCTTCAAATGTGTGTATAGATAAGGAGTAGATTGGCATGGCCTATGCATGATATAATGTGATGTATCTATCATAGGATTCAACTGGTTTAGTTCCGATCATGTCCAACATAACATTTGCTCTATTAATTTCTGCAAATTGAGCGGCTCAACGTTGTAGGACGCTTAGTTGATAAATGATAATTTCAACTTGCCTAAATGATGTGATAGCTGGGTAAGAAAGTAATACTATCAAACACTGAAGCCAAAAATTTAGTGGTTTACCCAAGCATGTGGATAGACATTCATATGTTTCCAGAAATAGACTAGTCAATGCTTTTTTTTTCTATCCTTTTCTACATTGCCATTCGAACATGTCTGGTTTACCTTTTTTTAAGTATCATGTCTTGAAGAGAGAAATATCCATTTTTTAATGATTTGTTATGAAAGTAGCTCTTTTAACATCATTGGGAGTTTGGGACATGGTGCTCGTAATATGTAAATTCTGTTCCTGAGTTACATAAAACACTTTTTTGAATGTAATAGTAATTACATCTTTTGAAAAATATTGTTGTTACAAAATTCTTACTTCATTTCCTATACTCCGAACCTTGGTGAGGAATATCTAGCGTTGGTGCTTGGGCAAATTCCAACAAATGCATTGAACTATAGCATCAAATACTCACAATAAATTCATTTGATTTGCTATAGGTGATGGCTAGTGACGGACTCTGGGATGTGGTAAGCAACGAGGATGTCCTGTCCGTCATCAAGGACACTGTAAAAGAGCCTGGAATGTGCTCCAAGAGACTGGCCACTGAGGCTGCAGAGCGGGGGAGCAAAGACAATATCACTGTCATTGTTGTGTTCCTTCGCCCCGTCTCCACAGCAGAGCGAATATACTAACCACTAAGCCTTGTTCAGTGGCTTCAGTAAGCCATTGTGTCGCATGCCTTCTGCTATCCCCTCACTATTTTAGAATCTATTTGTCACCACAGCAGATGAAATTTGAAAAGAAGGCACACATTCATTCTTGCATACAATTGGATCACCCTGACTAGGGCTGAAAGAATACTTCAAACCTTGTTCAGATAGCAGCAGCTGTTGCATTCTTTTATTGTTCGAGCTTCTGTAACAGTATTTTATCTCATTTGTATACCATACAATCGAAAAGAATGTGCATATTTTTTCCTGTGCACGGTTACAAGTTACAGCACCAACCACCAATATATGAGTTTTCTGTTGGCAGTACCAGTTGACTGTTTGAGGTGCCTACATTGGGCAGTTCTTTTATCACTGATTTCTACTTTGTTCTTTTATTCCTTGAACTGATTTCTACTTTGTTTGGGCCCATGAGTCATTAGTTTAGCTACGGGTTAATTCCTTATATGCCACTGAAATTTTAAGAAATCTACAAATATGTCATTGCCACATGTGATCAAGGCTCACATGTTAGTGAGACAATGAGTGACGTATAAAGGATAAGCAAACTTTTAATGGCATACAATGAACTCACCCGTTAGTTATTGATTGGTCCTCATGCATTATGTTTGTTGCATCGTGTAGGAATGCTTGACTAGATATACTAGCATAATAGAACAGTATCATCAGCACAACTGTACCAATCCTATGCCATGCCGTCGCATAACGAGAGGCTTCAGATAAAATAAGCTGATGAAAATTATCTTTATTTTATTGCCGTCTCCTTATTTGTTTTGGTGTAAACGGCGACATAAAAGGTGCAAACTATCCTTATCATCATGTAAACTCCGTGAAACCATATGTATAAGTTTTTAAAAATTCTTAGAAAATTCTATTCGTAGGTACGGTTATCCTCTACAATCCTGAAAATTTTGAATTTTAAATATATGGAAAATAAATAAATTCAGCCTAAATAGTGATTATTGAATTCGGTTTTCAAATTTTACAGGGTTTTAGATGCTTACCTCTCCTATGTATGGTAATGTTTTGAGAATTTTTGGAAATTTATACATATGATTTTTCACAGAGTTTATATAGTAAGAGTGGTTTACACCTGGTATATCCCCGTAACAAAGATAACATCCATGGACGAAGTCTACCCAACAATAATGCTATACAACATAGCGTCGTATAAACTAATGACTCGATGAAGGATAGCTAATCTGGAATGCACAGCAAAACTATCACTTGCGTTGGGTGTAATAAGGAAAAACATCATGCTTTTTACACAAGCAAAATCACTTCGAGAAGCATGAGACTCGGTATGTCTCCAGATAGCATGGGCCTGGAATTTGTCAAACTGAGGTCACCAATTCACCAAAGACAGGTCAAGTTTCTCTTCTGAATTCTGGTTTCCTGCTGCTACAGGCATACAGCGATGACTGTACATGCCCTAAGAATTTCGCGTGCATCCGACAAGTTATCTGAAATTGGGTAGAAGAAACAATTGGAATGATTTAGTATTATTATCTCTGACCTAATACCATCAATTATTCTGGACTCCTCATCTGTTGATGGGTGCCATGTTTGTAGCCTTGCCTTCAAAAAAACAAAACGTGCGAGCCGCAATCAGACAACAACTTGTTGCAAGAAGAAGAAAGTGACACCGAGGAAAGCTTTACCATCATTGACCGGCCATGTGTATTTTGTACTACCAAGTATTTGTATGCACTAGAAGTTGCTTCTTAGTCTTCTTTGGCTAAATTAGTTGCCTTCCTTTTGATGCAAGACACCAGTTTTTAAAATAAACATGTATTGCTTGCAGGTTCTCTTACTGTTAGATTTAAAAAAAAACCCTCTTATTGTTGGAGTAAACAAACCTTCATAGTTATCTTTCTTCGCTAATGAACTTAAGCAACATTATTCAGCTTGTTTATCTTTCCTACTTAAAAAGATTTTTTTTTTTGGCTAAATTAGTTGCCTTCCTTTTGATGCAAGACACCAGTTTTTAAAATAAAAATGTATTGCTGGCAGGTTCTCTTACTGTTAAATTAAGAAAACCCTCTTTTTGTTTGAGTAAACAAACCTTCGTAGATATCTTTCTTTGCTAATGAACTTAAGCAACATTACTCAGCTTGTTTATCTTTACTACGTAAAAATAATGAAGTGGTTGTGATGGTGGTGGTACCTTCTCCACTCCCAATTTCCCTTTCCACATCCCTAAAAAATCTCTAACAAAAACAGAAAAAATAAACAATATACCAACAAACAAATTTCATCTCCCTAAATATTCTAACAAAAAAAAAAACAAAGAAGCTGGCGTGTGGCACAGCTGAGGGCGTGGAGGCATGACACAGCCGAGCGCGGGGCTAGAGCCGAGGGCATGGGCCAGGCAAGCCAATCCCGACAATGTTGACTCGACGTGCTAGCGTAGTCTGTACAAATTTTTGTTATCCATAGCAAAGGACGGGCATTCAGCGTAGTCTGTACAAAATAATTTTAGGCTACACTTGTTTCCTGTTTTCGGTTGGTTTCAATTAAGAGAACAAAAAACCTATGCCAATGTTATAACAGCTCGCAACAGAGCTGGAGAAATCCATCCGCGATGGTCCTCCCAATTCTGTTTAACAAATGCGATTTACATTTCAAATGCTACTAAAGTTTACACAAACCACTAAAAATAACGCTCCAAATTTGTGATAGAGAGGCAGCCATGAGGCAAGAAACAGAAATAGGAAAGCAACATAACATTAAATAGTCTGTCGGACCTTCTTTGCCATGCTCATGCATGTGTGACCAGCAATGGCCGCCTGGCTTCCTCTCTCGATCCTTTTCTGAAGTAGGCATATAGCAGCAATTGTATGACACCCAAGACGGTGCCGATCCCATTTGGAATCTGAAATCAACAAAACAAGAAGAAGAAAACGCACCAAACAGATATGAAGTTTCTGACACCCCAGCAAAAGCTACAACCAGCAGTAGAAAGCTGGAATCTTACATATATGAAGAAATCATGCAGTAGCACTCCATACAAGAAGAATGATAAACTCATCAAGAACATAGATAGTGACAAATAGAAGGGCATGTACTCCACGCTCTTCGTCCTGATCACCAAATTCTATCAAAAACAAAAAAACGCAAAGAATCAGGGATCATTACCAGCTACACATTTTCAGGAACATGGTCAAATCAAGGGCAAACGTATCAAATTGCACAAGTGGTGTGATTATGATACACAAGTGGGACTACTAAACCCGGATGCAAAGAATTAAGTACTGCAAAACTCACAATGATTGATAAGGGGGAGGCGAACATGAATATGAGCGACGCGACGCTGAGATAACCGACGAATATTTGCCGAGTTCTGTGATCAAACAACGCCAAACTGACATACACAATCAGGCCGAACGCGCAGATCACGCCGACCAGCAGCCCGGACACCTTCAGCTGCAAAACAAGAAACCACAACGCCGTCCAGTTACAGACGCAGGCAGAGCAGCATATTCGGATGCAAGAATCCGGGTAAGGGCAAAGCGGTGGGCACCCTCTGCTTGGCGTCGGCGAAGGCGATGAAGATGGCGGTGTAGGCGAGCTGGAAGGCGGCGCCGACGGTGTTGACGGTGGCGACGAGGACGACGCCGTAGGAGACGACGGGGAGGCCGTACCACATGCAAATCAGGCAGTTGAGGAGCGAGTAGATGTACGGCATCGCCGAGAACTGCTCCGTCGATCCATTCCGGACGATCCTCCTGAATGTCGGCCTGGAATCGACAGACATTACCAGCTTTTTAGCATTGGATCGATTGAGGGGAAATCTTTTGTTCTTGGGACTAATTTGAGCCAAGAATCAAATTGAAATGGGGGACCGAATCAAAAGGGGCTTACAATGGGGAGATGAAGAGCACGAAGGCAAAGATGTTCCCTGCAATGGATCAAAATATCAACAACTGAAGAAAATGAGGAATTCTCAAGAACTCTCTCAAATCCAACCATTTCCCCGCAACATCTCAATCCTAACCGCAAAGAACAAGAGTCAAAACTGCCAAGAATGGAAAGCAGGCCAACAATGGAAACCAAAAAGGCAGCCAACAAAAATGCTCTGGCCGGAAGGACTACACAGCAGGGGAGACAAGAACAGAACAAGAGAAGGTCGGACTCGGATAGCATGTAATAAGATGTACTTACCTGCAACTCCTGCCCCATAGCAGCAGAGGCCTTGGAAGGAGGAGGCTCCAGATAAACCCAGAGAGATCATCAATGCAAAGGGCAAAAGAGAAAAGATCCCAATCCCTGCTGCTCCCGCTTAATCCCCTCCCTTCGATGGTGAGGAGAGCAGAGAGATACTTGCGCAGTACTGCTGGCAGCTGCGAGTGCGACGGACGACTCCTTTTGTTTTCCTGATAGGAGTAGTGCAGTGCTAGTGCTGTAATTTTATTTTATTTATCTATTCTTTTTTCTTTTCTTTTCTTTTCTTTTGGAAGGGAGTAGTGCTGTAAATTGATGCGTGGGTTTACTGCAGGGCGGGGGCGATATATCGGCAGGAGCAGCCAGACACGACACGACACGCGACGCGTGATCCGTGGACCACGACGGCACAGACTGCCTTCTCTGCTCTCCCCGTTCATTTCCTTCCCGTTAACCGGCGAAAAATCTACGACTCGAATCAAAGTTAGATTGATTACGGTAGCTATAGCTATAGCTTAACAGTGACTTGTTAGCTTAGTTTTGAAATGACTATTTAAATGATAATTAAAATAAAAAAAAATTATCTAACTTAGAACAAAACCGACAATATCTCGCTAAACTCGATAGCCAGCCTCGATAGAAACCAGGGAAGCATGATCTCCAAGACACTTATTAACAGCCCAATTTTGGATCCGACCTCCAGCCGATGGAGCTTGCTGTCTCTTGCGATTCTTGTGTAAGGAGGAACCCATTCTTCTTTCATTGATGGGAAGTGCAAAGTGATACTCTCTTCGTCTAAGTTTATAGGTTGAATTTCTTTTTGGTACATAAACTAAGGAGATATTGAAATAATGAGATTACCTCTAATTATTACTCTCTTTGTTCACTTTTATAATGCTTATATTTTGAATGATCTTATTCACAAATATAAGGCTTGTATGTAGATTTAATGAGACATTTCCTTATATACCTTGTTTATTCTCTCTCAACCATATGTATTTATTCATTACCACCAACACAAAGGATATCTTTCATCTTCCAAGACAATTAAGTGGGGGCATCTAAGTTATTTTCTCTCATATCTTTCTCAATTTCAATGCAATCTTAATCCTTGTGCAAAGTCAAAATACACCTTATAAAAATGAATGAAGGGAGTATCATTAAGCACTATATTCAATGTATATATATAGAGAATATAAAGTAAAGATAGATATTTATTAAGGATATATAGAGAATATTATACTAATATTGTATTGAAATATGAAATACGTCTTATATTTATGAGTAAAACCATTAAAAAATAGACCTTATAAATTTAGACTAAGAAGGTACTATATTGTCTTAGTTGGAAAGAACCACTGAGCTAATCTAGGTCAAATGCAATTTTTTTTTACCCTTCATTTCTCAATAGATATCTTGTTTCTTGCACTTCCACCGAATCGTATATATAAAAGGTTGTATTATCTCTCTTCATTATTTATTTGGATGGTATTTTTTACTCTAGTCTATGGTAGTAAATAACATTGAAAATAGCTAAAGAGGATTAATATAGAAGGAAAAAATAGTAAAAAGGTATCTCAAAATTGTAGAATGATACGTATTTACCAACAAAATTTGAAACCTAGAATGGTATGTATTCAAGAATGGAAGGAGTAGTTTTTATGCTTAAAAATTGATATGTCCTCTGTTCTCAAATATATATTATTCTAGCTTTCAAATTTTATTCCTAAAAACTAGTCATTCTATAATTTTGAGATAACTTTTGACTTTTTTGCTCTATGTACTCCTTCTTTTCATTATTTCTAATATTGCTATTGTGGCTAGAGTAAAACACATCGTTCAAAAACAATGAGTAACCGTACCAAGGAAGTTTCTTTTGTATGCATACTTTAGTTGCTATGCAAAATCCCATAACTACGTCCATAGTTAAAAATCCCGGCGAAATTTTAGAATTTCTCGTCGAGATCTCATATTTCGGTCTGAGACGAGAAGCAAAATCCTGGCCAGACAAAAACAATTGAAAAAAATTCAAATTGCTATAGTATTCTCAGAAATTTTGGGATATCTCGCCGAAATCTCATTTTTTTTTTTGACCGAAATTTGACCTTTTTTTTACCGAATTTGGCCCACTAACCCTTAAGAATGTCATCTTCCATGAAAAGTTGTTGAGAAACCAAAATTTTGAGACGTTTTATAATTTTGACAAAAACATTGTCTGCTTTTTATAAAATTGTACAAGATTGATCATGCTCTGAAAAATTTATGGAACCATATTTACCGATCAAAAAAATCTCAAAAGAATTTAACTTCATTTATTATATTTAAAAAATCAAAAATAGAATGAACATAATTGAGACAGTAACCTTGTCAGAATTTTATAAATTGTGTCGTGTGTGATCGTGATTCAAAAATTTTATGAGAGATTAATAATTGCCTCAGAATACTTCTCTACAAAAATAAAAAAAATAACTTTTTTTGTTTGCTTAATTAAAGGTATGGAAGCATTGAACTTCATTTGTTATCATTCAAAAATCAAAAATAGAAGGAACATAAATAGTACAATACCTTTTTAAGAATTTTATAAATTTACTGGAGAATAATCATGATCCAAAATTTTTATAAGAGCTTAAGAATTGCCTTAGCACCCATCTGTAAAAGTTTCAAAATTTCTAAACCTTTTTAGTTGCTCAAGCAAATCTATATGTATTGATCATCAGGCTTTTATCAGGACAGTAGCACTTTCAGAATTTTTGAAAATTCCTCATATTTGATCATCTTTTTAAAATTTTATGGAAATATTAATTATGCATCAGGAACATCGAAAACAATTTTCAAAATTTTCTAATGTGGTTTGAAACATTTTTCATTCGGTTGAAATTTGCCAGTCAGCCTTTAGTAGCATTGTCCTAATTTTTGAAAATTCCTCAGGATTGATCATCATCTGAAAATTTTATGGGAATATTATAGATGTGTCAAGACCATTCAAAAATATTTTTAAAATTTTATAACTTGGTTTGCACTATTTTTTATTCAGTTGAAATTTGTCAATCAGCCTTTTATCAGGATAGTAGCACTGTCAGAATTTTTAAAAATTCTTAAAGCTTGATCATTATCTAAAATTTTTATGAGAGCATTAGTGATGTGTTAGTACCATCCACAAATTTTTTTAAAAATCTTTAATGTCGTTTCGACCATTGTTCACTTGGTTGATTTTTACCAAGATTTCAGTAATTTCGGTAATTTCGACCGAATTTCCTTCGAAATTCTAAGATTTCACCAAAATCTTAGATTTCGCCTGCCTCCGAGATGTGAACCGAAAACAAAATTTCAAACCCTGACTACGTCTCCTTACGAACGGAGAGAGTATATATTTTGGATTGCCAAACCATATGCGTCCAACTGACAGTAGCCCAAGCAATTAATTGAAATTTAATCAACGAACGAATAATTTAAGATAAATCATTTTTCAATATTAAAATAAGTTGCGATCATATAAAGCATCATCAATACGATACGTGTTATATACGCTGCTGCATAATATTATGAACTAATGAATTGTAATTAATTAGGAAAAGAAACTGCTTTGATAACTAAGCAAAAAAAAAGAGATAAAAGTTGGTGTGAAAAAATTTATAATTTAAAGTTTTTGAAAGAGTATAATTTAATTTAATGTTAAGCAAGTATACTAAAATTTATAGGGAAAACTTATACTGGAGTTTGCGTGTTAGCACTGTGAAGTGGACTAGCGTATGATTCGCAGTTGCTACGCTGCGCTTATATTAAGCAACTATGAAAATCTGATACTCGGTTTTGCCCAATATAGTTTATCGAATTATATTATCCAATAGTTTTAATAGTCCTTCTTCACTTCTTCTCTCATTTATCTTTTCCTTGTCTAACTATTATGATATTTTCTGTCATTTAGAACACAACGATTTCTTTTGAAATGTGGTTTATGAAAAGCATGTAGCGAAACATCAAAATATTTCAAAGGGTCCCTCTCTGCGAGATTAACATGATCCACTGTAATGACAAATGAAGCTTAACAGTTCTACCGATTAATTAATCATGGATTTATATTTATCTGGTACTATTCTTCTGTTTGGTCAAAAACAAATAAAAATTGCACGCACTCTTTTTGTGACATGTGCCAGCAACTCCTTCCTTTTCCTACTCTGTTTTCCCATCAAAGGCTCATGTTGTTGCGACACTTCGCGGCATCTTTTCATCCCACTTTCTACCCCTATTCTCTTTCCCTCAAACTCAAAAAGGTTTTGGTTTCAAAATTCCTCCAAGTTTTTGAATAATAAGTATTTTAACTATTTAAGAAAGTTTTTAAATCAAAACTTTTAGAATCAAAAGTTTTTTGGATCGAAATTTTTCGAAGTGAAAGTTTTTTTACTCAAATATTTTCTAACATAAAGTTTTTTCCAGCTAAAACTGTTTGAACCGAAAGTTTTTTAGTTGAAACTTTTCAAACCAAAATTTTTTGAACTGAAGGTTTTCAAATCGACCACAAAGTTTTTTAAAATAAGTATTTTTTTAACCATTTTTGAAAGATTTTGAATCAAAATTTTTTGAATTGGAACTTTTGAAACTGAAAGTTTTTAGTCGAAAGTTTTCAAACCAAAAGTTTTTTGTTTCAAAATTTTTTTGAACTGAAAGTTTTTTCAAATAGAATGTTTTCAATTGAATTTTTTGGAACTGAAAGTTTTTTATTGAAAGTTTTTTGAAATTTCCCATTCTGAAATTACCCTACTTGAAATTTTGAAAGTCTACGATTTGAATTTTTCCGAGTTGAAATTTTCTGTGTTGAAAGTTCCCGAGTTGAGATTTCGTTGCAAATTTTCAAGTAATTCAAAAATTTTCAAGGTTAGAATTTTGATTTGAAATTTTGTATGGTTAATTTTTTTCAACTTGAAATTTCCCAAGTTGAATTTTTCCTATTTGAAAATTATTTTGAATAGAAACTTCCCATTTAAAATTTTCAAAGTTAAAATTTTCTATTTTGAAAATTTTTGTTAGAGCGGAAGGAAGAGGGGTGGGAGAAGTGAGTAGAGAAGAGAATGATGAAGGGTGGAGGTGGATTGAGAAGGTGACACTACATCCTAGGAGACTGTGCTTAGATATTTTTAGTTTGAGGATAACCTCAAACTAGTCATATCCAAAACAAATGCCGTTTTCCCATTAATCGTGTGGCTATCTGATTGGTATCCTTTGTTAGAGGATGGTTGTTGAGTTGCCGACGATCAATAACATATAAACGAAAAAGTAGATAAATAAAAATACAAGATGTAGTTCTAAATTCTAATAGTCTCTCTTTATCGATGGTTTGCTTTTAGACGTGGTATGAACAATAAAAGCCTCTACCCTCCCCTTATACAGACGCTCGGTGCAATATTTTATTCTAACGTCTGCAACATTTTTTTGTAGCCCGCACATTTCTACTGTTATCGAAGAAAAATATTTCACACGTAAGAAAAAATGTTTCATGCATAGAAAAAAAAATTACAGCGTCGGAAAAAATCAAACGTCCGACTCTTAGCAATTCCGTAATAAATAATACGAGACTAAACTCTTGGCGGGTCGAAGTCCGTAATATTCACAAGTAGATTCTCGTTCAACACCTCGACAATTCTCTTCTGCCGGCCGTGCTTTTATTTTCTCGCTCGCAACTGTTACGGGCCTTTCGATTTCAATAGGACCGGTACTGGTACTTTTCTCGTGGGCGAATAATCTTTCGTAGTTTCGTGCAAGGCACGCACTCCGAGGTTTCGTGATATCATTTCCCTAAACCACTCGCCCTAGTCAGTGATGATATGATCACGCATATTGTTATCCACTAAACAGCAACTACTCTTTTATTATGTCATATTCTTTAGCTAGGCACCTGTATATTATTTATGGAAGTCATGGCATACGTAGCCCACTTACACACATTTTTCTTTTTCAAATTTAGCTCTCCTTCACAGATTTGGTCCCCTCGCGAACCACGAAAGCAGCGTAGGGCTGTGCTTCCGTATTGCGATAAGCCACAGGCAGCGCACTAGTGGCACGCACCTCAGTAGGCCAGTGGGCCCCACGACAGTGGCATGACGAGCTCCCTTTCCTCGGTAGAAAATTGGCGATCATCTACTAATTAATCACACTTACTTAATTAATCACACTTACTTAATTAATCACTTAGTTAAATATCTAATTAATCACTTTACTTAATTAAATTGCTGAGTTAACTAATCGCTAATTAATCACTAGAATTACAACTTGCTGAGAGAAGCCACTCCTTTATAGGGACCTTACGAGCAGCCGTTCCCCGATAGGTGACTGCCAAGCCGGGGTGCTCTACTATAAATGCATGTTCAATTCCCCCACCAACCAACAGACCTTAATCATATAGCAGATGCCCTAGCAAAAAGGTGTTACTCAAGACTATCACTAATAATTGTACTACCTCGTGTGTTAATCAGTCCCATGATGCAGGCTGCCCTCAAAAGGTTTGTCCGAATGACTGTAGCACCAAGCTCCAAAGGGGGAAAATAGCTCATTACCAAGATAAATATGTATAAATGGGGAAATATAATGCAATGCAATGCAATGTAACACTAACCAGCGGGACATATGTCAGTGGCATATTGATAGTGTTTTTCAACCCAGGCGATGTTTGCTACGATACCAACCAATTTTGCCGCTTTCTAAAAAGGAGTGGTTCCAGCGTGAAACAGCCTTTCCAAAGACGTTCAAAGACGACGACAAGCAGAGTAAGCCTGGGCTGTAGTGTAGTGTACTGAGCTGGAGCTTGGCCAAATACTTTCAAGTTGAGCATGCTTCGTATCAATCATTTCATTCATGTGGTAACCGTACTTTGTCAAGTTTATTCCTAATGCGTGTTGTGTTACGTTCAATTGATCAATTGTTCTTTATTGTCTACACATGGAAGATTAGATTTTTTTTATATATAATCGCGCGCGTGATCACGTGGAGCAGTTTTTATTTAGTTACACAACCATGGACTTGTTTTGATTGTTGTCTAACAACTCGGTTATGTGGACATTTTTATTCACATTGTTCCCTTAATTTAATTCTGGACTGCTTGGTATGAACTATGAAGTATCAAACCTGGCAAATCTTCCTGTCGACATCAATTTGCTAATGTCGTCTTGTTTAATCTCCTCTCGCCAGTTGATCGAGCTCCGTTCCTCATTATTGCTCTTGATAGCCCCTGATGTTTTTGGAGTAGTTAATCACTTGCACTACTGCAGAATACTATATCACTATCGGTTCCAAACTGGCATCACTGCCGGATTTTGGAACCGGCAGTAATTGGTCGGCAGTGATAGTCGGACTATCACTGCCGGTTCTAGAACCGGCAGTGATGTCGGTATCACTGCCGGTTTGTATGCGAACCGGCAGTGAGAGTCCGGTTAGTAAATCACTCGGTAAAAAAAAAAAACTATTCGCATCCGGACCGACTACCCCGTAAATCTACGCACGACCGCAAGTGCCGGTTCTAGAACCGACAGTGATGTCGGTATCACTGCTGGTTTGTATGCGAACCGGCAGTGATAGTCCGGTTCGTAAATCACTCGGTAAAATAAAAAAAAAATATTCGCATCCGGACCGACTACCCCGTAAATCTACGCACGACCGCAAGTCATAAGTTACGCGATTTTCGCGCGAACTACGCGCGCGCATGCGGTTGCTAGGACTTGAACTCGCGATCTGCTGCCTCACGCGAGACCACCTTACCATCTCACCTATTACTCATTCCTCAACCAGTATAGGATATATTTTCCTTTTGTTCCTTTGTCTCCGAAACTTTTAATGATTATTTAGATATTTAATGAATTCAAATGGAAAGATTGTCAACTACAAAGTGTAGATCTCGTCAAGAGCTACAATTTTCATATAAATTTTATCTCCATCCGACTTCGTATGAAAATGTTATGATTTTTCAAAAAATGGTTGGCAGCATTATTACTGCCGATTGGGAATACGAACCGCCAACTGGCAGTGATACCAATATTTGGATATTTAAACTACTTCAAATGAAAACGTTGTCAACTACAAAGTTGTAGATCTCGTCGAGAGCTACAATTTTCATATAAATTTTATCCCCATCTGACTACTTATAGAAAAGTTATGATTTTTCGAAAAATATCAACATTGTCGATTCTTTTAAAAACCGGCAGTGATAGTATTACTGCCGATTCGGACACGAACCGGCAGTAATAAGGGATTTATCACTACCAGTTCATTAGAAAAAAGTTGTTACTGCCGGTTTTTCATCCGAACCGACAGTGATAATTTTGTTACTGCCGATTTTTGATGAACCGATAGTGATATGGCGACAAGGATAATTGATTCTGCAGTAGTGTTAGTATAATATCTGAACACACGAGGAAGCCGTTTCAATTGATTGGATTTTCTTAGGATTTGATCCTCGTGCTTTGTCGCTACACCCTCCGTCCCGCAATATAAATTCAAAGCCCACTAGACGCAGAAACCAATAAGACAAAAAATCTAAAAAGAAATTAATATCATTAGAGTATTCATACCCCCTATTAAATGCCAAACTAAGTTTACTCATGCACTTTGTCAGTATTAAAGAATCTATACCCTTTATAATACACCTAAACATTCTTTTCTACGTCCACCCCAAATAATACACCTCACTAGAGATGGTCCAACCTTCATGCACCCAGCGAAACGCTCTAGAAACTTGCCTCCATTAAAATTAATCTTTCAGATCTTTTCTCAGCTTTACTCACCCACATCCGATGGCCATTGTTTAATATGTTTAACTCATCCCTGTGGCCCACAACAGATCTTCTCCACCTCCAGCATCATCTCAAGGAAAAGGAAACAAATATCCTGGAATTAAGGAAAAGGAAACAAACGTTCTAGAAAAGGAAAAGATCATATATTACGTGTTGGAAAAAAAAAACCGGAAAAAAGAGCACTATATTAGTGGATATATGGTGAAAATATTTTCATAACTACACCTTTAATATCTACCGTAGACTTACATGGTGGGACAACACTTCTCAATAGTAATACTGTGGGATAGAGAGAGTACATCATTACAGCGTATCTGTCTATTTGGGGTTCATTAATTGTTTAAAATCTCTGAGAACCTTGAACACGTTGCTAGCTACGGTCACAAATAGTTTTTGTTTTAGACATCGATACGGTTTTCAAAACACAACTTTCATCACTAATTTCTATTTAATATATTTATGAAACCTAATAAAATTTTAATACACGGTTCCAAAACACAACTTTGATTACTAATTTCTATTATAATAAGATTATAAAACACAATAAAATTGTAATATTATAAAAGTATTGTTGACGTCAAAAACTTGATGTAGGGTTTCTGACAATAGCACACCAGACGAACACCTGGTTCAGAGCGTGTCAGTCGATTTGACCTGTAACCGACAAGGTAAAAAATATAAAATTCAATTAAAAGCCGATCGTCAAAATCAATCGGCTTGGACTTAATCAGCTTGAAGCCGATTAAGATCAAGGTAACAAGATAAATCTAATTAGCCGATTAAGGCTAATCAGATGATAAAGGCAGATCGATTCTGAAGAAGGCGATGCGCAACAAAATCAGAACAAATCGAACCTGGGGTGTAATTGACGAAGATCAACAATCGACGATGCGCAACTTTATTGATCAAGATCGATTACAAAGGCTAAATTACAGAAGCTACTCCTAGTCGATAGGAAAAGTAGAAAAAGTAAAGACTGGTTGATTGTATTGTGTTGATGATTATGATGTAGTTCGCTTTGGCCCTTCTTTTATACCCTCGGCCGATCGTGTCCTGTTACAACACGCTTTAAGTCCGTTCCGTATCGGCCTTATCTCGGACGGTTGTTTTTCTTTAAAATCTTGCAGTTACCAAAATATCTCCAAACCTTTCCATCCTGTCCGTTAATTTCGTATCTTTGACTTTATTGCCGATTTGACCAAGTTTGCCAAATTTTGGTGCAAACATATGCCCCCCATTTTTAAGAAATGACTTGTAATTTGTCAAAAATTTCACTTATCGGCTTTTATAATCGGCTAACCATTGAACTTCCCTCAATAACTGCTACTTTATTCACGCTGTAATTCTCTGACACGCCGGTAGTGCGTTTTAACTGCTCGCGCCTTTTGAGATTCACTTCCCGCCTCTTCAAATTTTCACCGCGCTATAAAATGCGGCCCCCACCTTGGTCATTTTTAACGGGCACAAGCTCTCGAATCACCTGCAATCGGTTTAAGCTTTCCATTTGAAGTACTCCCGAAGCAAACCTTTAGCTCATCCAGCTTCCTTCATCGGCTACAATGGACCCTAGCCAGGTACTTATTCCGATTCCGCACAGCAATGACCAATATTTTTTGGGTCAATTGGGAAATCTAGACGTCCATACCGTAACAAACCAATAAGTCCCTCGATTGCCTCTGTCGGCTGCTGGTCATGACATAGAGGGGTGGAATAAGAGTTTCAGGGCTTGGCCGACAGCTCTCAAAGGATGGAGAAATTGGTTTATCAGGGTAGCAGCCCAAAAGAGGAGTGAATGGGAAAGAATGGGCATAGCTGAGTGTATTTCGCTTTCCTTAGCCGACCCTGAAGCCAACGAGCCCTTAGCGGCCACGGCCTGTTATTTTTGGTCGGACTGCTTTAATGCTTTTTTATTCCGCAGTGGTCCCATCGGCCCAACTCTTTTGGATGTGTCTCAGTTGTGTTGCTTGAGACCTGATGGGGACCAGTATCGCCTCTGATGCAAGCCCAAGTATAAGTTTATTAAATCCAAGGGTGAAGGATGGGCGAAATATATCAAAAACAACAATAAGGTTAATGGGATAGTATCGGACGAAGAGCACGTTGCCTTCCTGAACCTTTGGCTAGACTGCTTTTTGTTCTGTGGAGCATCTCTTGGACCAACTCAGGTATATCAAGTGATAGCGGAACAGCTTGTTGAGGGTCATCGGCTAGCTTTAGGAAAACTCTTCTTGGGTGCTGTGTATCAGATGCTTTACATAATAAGGAGTCGGCTTTATACGAGTTTTGGAAAATTCACCGTTGGTAACGTAGGTGGCCCAATGTGGTTTATACAAATATGGTTGTACTGTTTATTCAGCCGTCCTTTTAACTTGGATTCAGCCGATGATACTCCTTTTCCAAGGGAAGATATACCAGAAGGGGCACCTATTCAATTTAGACAATGCCGATCTTTTGGTGAGAGATTTATGATGTGCTCCAGAAATGAGACAAAGGCCTTTCCCGACAGCTGCAAAAGATTTCTATCATTCTTTTTGCAATTGAACACCGAAGACTTCAAGCAGCAAGATTTCTTTAGTTATGGTAATGCAGCCGATTTTCTCTGACCTTCTTTTCTTCATCTGGAAGCCGACAGTTCTATGATGCCTCAGGAGACTCTGGACTTATATAGAATTTTCATCTCTCCGTGCATATTCCATGTCGGCCTTCATACTCGGAATCGGACCTTCCAACCTTCATACGAATTTTACCACCCTTCAGTATATGCAAGACAGCTCGGCTTCGGCCAGGTGATCCCAAGTTTGCCACTTCTAGATCGGCTTCAACCCAGAGCCAGGGTCCGTAATGCCACATCGGCAAGGTTAGTCTTGGAGTTAGCCGACGAGCTCCAACTTCGCAATCTACCCCACTTCCATTTGAATGCTCGCCGCACAGGGGATTTCACGACATGGTGGTCGGCTATCGCAGAGTGTCTGTACATGGAGAAGACTCCACCATTTATCATCAAAGAATTTTTTCCAAATCTGCCAGAGCCATCCTTAGTATCTAACAAATGAATCTAGCGGTGAAGCTAGCTCGTCGGGTTATACTAACTCAAGTTTAGTAGATAAGGTATCGACTTTGAATAATCTTATCTCATACATCGGCCTTTTTCGGATGCATTTTCTAATCATTTTTATCAGTATACTTGCAGGCTAAGGATGTCGGCAAAAACCTATCTCTGGCCAATCAGGAAATGATCAGGGCAAAAGGGCACATCAATTGACTGGCCTTACGGGCTATACCTCTGGCACCTTAGGGGTTCATAGTCCCTCCTTATCGGATATCGAGAAAAAACAACCAAGTAAGAAGCAACATAATCGGCTGATATTATTTCTTTGCTTTTCCCAACTAACCTTTAGCCGATTATTTTTGTAAAAGAAAAAGCGAAGTATACCAAGGCTCCGGCGAAGAAAGGCTACAAGCCCCAAGAACAAAGCGGCGAGAGTTCGCCACATGCATCGGCTTGTGGAGGGGTAGGTCACAATACTTTGTATAGTAACTTACGTATTTTAATGCACTGGCTCACCCTTTGTCTTAATTTCCTTTAGCCAACGCAATCTGCCCAAGTCGCGAAGATCTTAGCCGATCTTCCGAATATTTCGACTGCACCAACCCCTACACCGAAGTTGACTCAACCTGCACCAATCATCGATTTGCCAGAAATATCAGATCCGACAAACTTGCTTGGATTTTCGCTGGCCGATCTTGACGACCCGGAGATCATGGTCACTGATGACTATGACGCAGAAATTAGGAAGATCCTTCAAGTGTCAGAAAAGGCATCGGCTGCCGTCACCTCTACCCTGGGCATGAAAGAGCGCCTTGATAAGCTCTTCCAACTTGTGATGCAACCGCAATCGGAGATCCTGGCTAACAATCAACCGATAAGGGACGCTATGGCTGCCGTTGAAGCCAATCTCCCTCCGGAAGCAATGCAACCCTCCTCAATGTGTGTCACCTGGATGATAGAAAAATTGAAGTGGAGGAGGCACAAAATCGGATTCAGCGTCGTGAAGCCCAAGAGGCCGATCAGAAACTCTTGGAGGAATTGGTTGCTGATGCCAAGGCAAAAAAGCGCAAGTTTGATACTGGTGCTCAACGTCTTAAATCGACCAAGGAATCCTCTCCAAATTGGAAAAACAAAGAAACTCCTCTTGGAAGAGTTGGCCAAGCTTGAAAACAAATCGGAGAAGGCCAACAAACCTTGGAGACCATCGCATCGAGTGAAGGATCAAAGACTTAGCATTGCAGTGGCTGTTGAAAATGTGACCAAACAATCTGCCAAGGTAAAACCAGTGCCCGGGGATGCCAAGGACGATGAACGCCTGCTAAACGAAATTCAAGATATCATCGCCAAGGCAGCGGGTGCTCTGTCGGCTCTGGGAGCGACTCTTCTTGGATCGGGCATTCAATACTAAACCTCTAATCTGTAAAACTTTGCTGGTCGTTTTGAAAACACTTGTCCTGAATGCTTGTAACTTTATGTTTATAATCGGTTGTTTAACCGATTTATATTCTGCTTATATCTCCTGAATGCTTGTAACTTTGTTATGTTTATAATCGGCTGTTTAACCGATTTATGTTCTGCTTATATCTCCTGGGTTTGCAATCTTTTCAGCCGATTAACAGCATCGTGTTAATCTTGGCTCTGAACGTATCTTTAAACGGCTAGGCTCCAATCCAAACACTTGGGTAATATTTCTTCAAGTATTTTCCGTTAATAGCTTTTGGCAATACATATCCTTCTAGCGTTTCTAGTAAGTACGAGTTTCCGCCGACTAGCCGATTAATTTTGCATGGCCCTTCCCACGTAGGTGACCATTTTCCAAATCGGTTATCCTTAGAACCAACAGGCAATATTGTTTTCCATACCAAATCGGCTTGATCGAAAGACTTAGACATGACCCTTTTATTATACGCCTTTGCAACTCTGATCTTATTCTTTTTAAGCCGATCAAGCGTAGACAAACGTAGCTCTGCTAACTCATCCAAGTTGTCGATCATTAAATCATTGTAAGCTTGAGCCGACAAACCATTTTGTCTGGCTATTCGTATCGACTCAATGTTAATCTCCACGGGTAGAACGGCTTCTTGTCCATACACCAATTGGTAAGGTGAAATCTTCGTCGATCCGTAATAAGATAGCCGATAGGCCCAAAGTGACTCCGATAGAGTTGAATGCCAACTCCTTGGCTTTTCATCAATTTTTCTTTTGATCAACTTAATTAGTGTTTTATTAGACGACTCGTCCTGTCCATTAGCCTGAGCGTAATATGGCGAAGAGTTTAACAATTTAATCCCTAGACTCGTTGCGTAACTCTGAAACTCGTTAGACATGAATACCGTACCTTGATCGGTCGTGATTGTTTGCGGTATTCCAAACCGATGGACGATATGTTCATCCACAAAACTAACCGCCTCAACACTGGTCACCTTTTTTAAGTGGTATAGCCTCGACCCACTTTGAGAAGTAATTGGTTGCGGCCAAAATAAACTTGTGGCCTTTACTCGAAGCAGGAAATATTTGGCCGATTATATCTATTCCCCAACCTCTGAACGGCCAAGGTTTGATGATTGGATGTAAAGCCGATGCTGGTGCTAGTTGTATGTTGCCAAACTTTTGACATGTTTGACATCCTTTATAATACTTGAAACAATCTTCTAACATCGTCGGCCAAAAATAACCCATTCGTCTGAGCTTCCATTTCATCTTATGTGCCGATTGATGAGAACCACAAATACCTTCGTGTACTTCACCCATTGCCACCCGTGCTTCCTCGGCCTCAAGACATCTTAACAACAAACCTTCCATAGTCCGATAATATAGTATATCGTCCATAATAACGTATTTCAACGCTTGTTGCCGTATCTTCCGTTCCTTCGGCTTGGATGGGTCAACTAGATAATCTTTTATCTGTGTTCTCTAATCGGCAACATCTGTGCACATGACTGCCTTGTCTACCAGTTCAGTCTCCTGACTTCGGCCAAAATCTTTATATCCTGATGCTTGCTGAGCCAAAGCATTAGCTCTATCGTTCAATTCTCGAGGAACATGACCGATAGAAAATGATATAAATGAGCCGATAATCTCTAAACATTGTTCTAAATACTTCAGTAGCACTTCATCTCGACATTGGTATTCTCCCTTTATTTGCTGCACCACCAACAGTGAATCACCATATGTCTCAACAGCGCTCACCCCAATGTTTTCCAGCAATTGCAAGCCTTTGAGTAACGCTTCGTACTCGGCTTGGTTGTTTGAGCATCGGCTATTTAGCTGAAATGCAAATTCGAAGTTATGCCCCTTAGGTGAGGTGAGTACAACACCGATGCCATCACCTTCCCCGTATACTGATCCGTCAAAGAACAACTGCTATGGTGCAATCAAGACTAAATTTGCCGCAGTGTCATGTCCTGTTATAAAATCGGCTAACACTTGTCCTTTGACTGCTTTGGCCGATTCATATGATAAGTCGAACTCAACCAAGGCGTAAGCCCATTTGCCAAGTCGACCTCGCAGGATAGGAGCTGACAAAATATATTTTATAACATCGGTTTTGCAGATTACTTTACAGGCTGATGCTAATATGTAATGCCTTAGCTTCGTGCACGAGAAGTACAAAGATAAACATAGTTTTTCGATAAAAGGGTACCTGACTTCTGCGTTCAGCAACCGTCGGCTTAAATAAAAGATAACCCTTTCTTTACCATGCACCTCTTGTGCCAAAACAGCCCCAATAGTATCTTCTTGGTGAGACATATAATCGAAAGGAACCCCTTTTGAGGCGCAGCCAAAACTGGAGGGTTGGACAAGTACCTCTTAACCGTCAAAAGCCCTTTGTTGATCGGCTCCCATCCGAATTCTTCATCGTCTTTTAATTTTAACAATGGAGTAAAAGCACGAATTCTACCAGAGGTTCGATATGAACTGCGGAGATAGTTAATTTTGCCGATCAACTTTTGCACTGCGTTTTGCATGTCGGTGGTTCGGTATCGGCTATAGCCTTGACTCTCGTTTGACTAACTTCGATTCCTCTTTCATGCACCATGAAGCCTAAAAACTGTCCAGCCGACACGCCAAACGCGCACTTGTAAGGATTCATCTTCAAACCGTGCGATCTTATGTTCTTAAACACCCTCTCTAAGTCAGCCAGGTGTTGCAAATC
The DNA here is from genome assembly GCA_036346275.1 of Otatea glauca. Classification (NCBI taxonomy): domain Eukaryota; kingdom Viridiplantae; phylum Streptophyta; class Magnoliopsida; order Poales; family Poaceae; genus Otatea; species Otatea glauca. The sequence continues at coordinate 18,628,903 of CM070712.1, read as the reverse complement.
GTCTGCAGATTTTACCACTACATCATCAATATAAATTTCGACAATGTGGCCGATTAAATCGTGAAAGATCAGATTCATTGCCCGCTGATACGTTGCTCCAGCGTTTTTCAAGCCGAAAGTCATCACTGTCCATTCGAACAATCCTATCGCACCAGGACATCTGAAAGCCGTCTTCGGTATATCGGCTTCTGCCATGAGTATCTGGTTATACCCGGCATTACCATCTAGAAAACTTATGATCTTATTCCCTGATGCAGCATCGATAAGCATATCGGCTATAGGCATCGGATATTCATCTTTTGGCGTTGCTTTGTTTAAATCTCTAAAATCGACGCATACTCAAAGTTTTCCATATTTCTTCATAACTGGAACGATGTTAGAAACCCACTCCGCGTATCGGCAGGGCCTGATAAATTTTGCTTCCAACAATCGTTCTATTTCTTCTTTTATAATTTGGTACAAGGCCGAATTGAAACGCCTCGGGTATTGTTTAAACGGCCGATAATCCGATTTTATAGGTAGCCGATGTTCCACCAGCTGACGACTTAATCCGGGCATCTCATGATATTCCCAAGCAAAACAATCCTTATAATCCTCAAGGATTTTTATCAATTTTTCTTTGTACTTTACACCTGAATTTGCACTAACAAAAGTTGGTCTTTTTCTATCACCGCTACCTATATCGACTTCTTCAAGTAAATCGGTGGATGTGAAACCTTGACCTAACTTTTCAATTTCTTCAAAGTCTTCGATGGCTTCGTAGCTATCCGTTGTCTGCCGATAGCTTTGCATTTTATCCTGCAGCACTTTCAATGTTTTTCGTGTCCCCATCGACGTAATACTTCGTTTGCCCGATCAAAAGTGCCCGGTTTGACACTGATCGGCATGAGCCCTGATTTGCTTACGCATATGAAATCACAGTCGTCCAGCTCCTTCCCCGATATGCAGCCAGCTTCTTTGTGTTGCCAATTCGCATCAGAGCTAGCCATGGCGATATGAGCAGATGTGTCGGCTGTAACGACTTCGACCTCTTCTCTGTTCCATTGGACCAGTGCTTGATGCATGGTCGATGGGATGCAGCAGTTGGCATGAATCCAATCCCGACCGAGCAGTACGCTGTAGTTTCCTTTGGCATCGATTACAAAGAACGCTGTCGGCAAGGTCTTGCTACCGACAGTCAGCTCTGTGACCATAACACCCTTTGCCTCCGTGGGATCGCCTGTGAAGTCGTTTAGAACCATATTAGTTTTAATTAAGTCTTCATCAGACTTACCCAGTTTCTTGCATGTCGTGTACGGCATCAAGTTCACCGTGGCGCCTCCGTCTACCAGCATCCTTGATATCGGCTTGCCATTTATATACCCTTTTAGATACAGTGGCTTCAGATGCCGATGATCATCTTTGGGCTTCTCGAAGATGGCGCTCTGAACGCCGGAACACAACTGAGCAACTGCCTCTTTGGCCGATTCAGTTCTAACTTTGAACTCAGCCGGCAATGTGAACACCATGTTAATATCCATGGGCGGCGTGTCATCTCGAATCATGGGAGAATCCAAGTCATCAGCCGATTCGAAATCTTCTTCGGCTTGTTCTTTTCTTCTCCACTCTTTCTTGACGCATTTGATTGGACGAAGCTCATTAAACGTTTTGTTTCTCTGTTTTTCGGCATCGGCTTCACGGATTTCTTGCGCCCTTAGCCTTTGAAGCCGTCGTCGTTGTGACCGGCTCAGGCCAGATGGACACCACCTGGGTTTGGGTTCCACCGGCTTTCGTATTTGACCAGCCAAATCTTCTTGATTAGAACTGGGCTTGTGTATCTTGATTTGGCTCGGTTCTTGATCTGGTTTGGATATTCTCTCGTGGACAGGCCTTCTGTCACTTCTGCCTTGCTCTCTAATCGGCCCAGACAGCCTATCTCTGGCCGATTGCCTTGGCCCATCGTCTCGGGGGTAATGTTCCATCGGGCAGGTGTATGGTGATGGCAACGCTACTCCTCTTTTCCAACAAGACTGCCAAAAGGGACACCTTCTATGTGCCCTCTCCACATTCTCGGTGCGGTACAAGTTATTCGACCGGTGAGCTTTATACCGTGGTCGGCTATTCATCCTCTCGTATTTCTCCATTAATTGTAAAAATGTTGGTCCTGACCTTTTCGCTGGCTGCCTTAATGGAGATTTTTCTGTTTTGTACCATTTACCTGCCTGAGGATTCCCTTTGGGTTTGATGGTTCTTTAATTTTTTCCCCCACGATCGGCTTCTATTTGTAAGGAGCCAATTGTAATCTTCAGTGTTTGATCGCCGTTCGAGCTTGATTGGATGTTGACTTGTCGATCCTTTTTCTGCTTATCATGCATCGGCTCTTTTCCTTTAGCCGAACACTGTACCATGTTGATGGGAAATGGATCAACATCGACTTGCATGGTCGGCTCATCAGCAAACTTCAACCGACCATCCTCAATAGCAGATTGGATCTGTTGACGGAAGATATTGCAGTCATTAGTGTTATGCGAATAAGAATGATGCCACTTACAATACCTGCGTTTTTTGATCTCATCGGGCGACGGTATCACATGTCCTTCTGGCAATCGTATTATCTTTTCTTGCAGAAGTAAATCAAAAATACGATCGTACTTTGAAACATCGAAAGAGTACTTAACCTCCGACTTGTTCCTAGTCGGCTTAAGCCAAGAACAGACTAAGGACTTTTTGGATCCTTTTACCCATTCGGCTATGTTTATTTATGCTTCCTCGTCTTCCGATGAGTCACTTGGACAATACTCAACCATATTGACTTTAGCCTTGTCCTTTTCTTTGTTATTGCTATTTTTAAATCTATCTTTGAACACTTTATTATCAGTGAATCGGCTCTCTTGAGCCGATACGCGATGCAATAAGTGGTTAAGGTCGGTGAATTCTTGTCCTCCGAATTTCTCCCTAAGCGGCGGAATCAAACCTTGAAATGCTAAATCGGCAAGTTGGTTGTCGGGCAATGTGACGCTAAAACACCGATTCCTAATTTCTCTAAATCTTTTGATGTAATCCGTTACCGATTCCCCAAACTTTTGCCGCACAGAACTCAGATCTGAAATCCTAAGCTCCAAACTGCCTGAAAAGAAGTATTCATGAAATCGGCTTTCCAAATCGTTCCATAAATGGACCGAATTCGGAGGCAAGCAAGTAAACCAAGTGCACGCCGCCTGCATGAAACAACGGAATAGTCTAATTTTAAGCCTGTCGGACTGGGCCGCTTCACCGCATTGCGCGATAAAGCGTCCAACGTGTTCCAGGGTGGTGATAGAATCATCCCCAGAGAATTTGGCGAAGTCTGGAACTCTGAAGTTATGAGGGTAGGGCATGCGATCTATGTAATCGGGATACGGCTTTCTATAGCCGATAACCTTTCCTTTTGGTTGTATGCCGAATTGGTCCCTCAAAACGGTAGAGATCTGATCGGCCCAATTAGCATTATTGGCCATAGCAGGCCCTTGATAATATCTGTCATAATCGGCGTTTTGCCCCCCGAGTGCGAGCTCGGGTTGCCAATATCTTTATCTGCCGGTCTTGCGATCATCTTGCTCGTGCCGATTACGTCTGACTTGAGGTTCCGGAACTGGGACAAATGGTTCTGAGTATGTTACTACCTTGTGTGGACTTGGATTTCTCATCAGGGTGGGTTCTTGTGGGAATCTCTCGGAGCCAATCGGTGTGAAACCGATTGGGGAAAAGCGTGAAACGGAGCCGACGGCAAAATTGATTGATGCATCTAACTTAGCGTCGGTATAGGAGTGGTAATGGCTCACCCCACTTGACCGAGGGTCCCTAGGCAATATGACCGTGGGTTGTGTGGGCATCATGGTAGGGGGTGAGGTCATAGCCGATGGTTTAGGATCGGCCGGTGTGCTCTGCGTGCTTTGCGGTACTGAAAACACAGGATAATTTGGCAGAGCTTGCAATGGGTCGAGTAGACTTCCTGACGAGACCAACTCCTGGGCTATAGATTTAACGCTATTTGCTATCATCGGCTTAAGCGTTATTACGAGCCGATGATTGGTTTATCAAAGCGTGGTGCAGATCGATTAATCATAGCCGATAATTCGGCTTGAGCGGCGAGATATCGGCTTACGATGTTACACTGCATCTCCTGTATGTTGACCGTCGCCAGGCGGATTTTTGAGTGACGCCGCGTCTAGTTTTCGATAGCAACTTAGCATCATCTCTTCGGTAGCGGCCTTCCGAGCTTCAATTTCTTGACGTTGCTCTGCAGATAAATCGTCCATTGTTGGGACGATTATAGCCTCTGCGTTGAGATCTGATGGCAGAATCGACTTCCCTGATGAAGACATTGCGTATCCCACTGGGCGCGTGCCAAGAGTGTGTTGGCGTCAAAAACTTGATGTAGGGTTTCGACAAAGACACACCGCATTTAACACCGTTCGAGCGTGCTAGTCGATTTGACCTGTAACCGACAAGGTAAAAAATATAAAATTCAATTAAAAGCCGATCGTCAAAATCAATCGGCTTGGACTTAATCAGCTTGAAGCCGATTAAGATCAAGGTAACAAGATAAATCTAATTAGCCGATTAAGGCTAATCAGAGGATAAAGGCAAATCGATTCTGAAGAAGGCGATGCGCAACAAAATCAGAACAAATCGAACCTGGGGTGTAATTGACAAAGATCAACAATTGGTGATGCGCAACTTTATTAATCAAGATCGATTACAAAGGCTAAATTACAGAAGCTACTCCTAGTCGACAGGAAAAGTAGAAAAAGTAAAGACTGGTTGATTATATTGTGTTGATGATTATGATGTAGTTCGCTTTGGTCCTTCTTTTATACCCTCGTCCGATCGTGTCCTGTTACAACACGCTTCAAGTCCGTTCTGTATCGGCCTTATCTTGGACGGTTGTTTTTCTTTAAAATCTTGCAGTTACCAAAATATCTCCTAACCTTTCCATCCTGTCCGTTAATTCCGTATCTTTGACTTTATTGCCGATTTGACCAAGTTTGCCAAATTTTGGTGCAAACAAGTACTTTTCGAGATAAATCTACGTATATGATTTTCATGTATCCAATTTAAATATTTAAAAAGATATGAACAGTTAAAAAATTTAAAAGTTCGACTGTACCTATGTCTAAATCAGCAACTATTTGTGACCGAGCGAGTATATATATATATATATATCAATTCACCAAGTGAAACGTTATTCTGTTTCAAATCCTAAACATTAGCACGGCCTAGCTAGCCCCAAACCACGAACTCGGCTTTCAACTCGGTGCAGCCCAAGGGCCGTGACTTTGAAGAGACGTGTGAACCGAAGTAGTATCGAGGTAGTATATAATTAGTATATGCTTAGACGAACGAGAAGAGAGGGGGGGGGGGGGGTGTTGTACTTGTAGTTGCTGTCTAATTGATGCTAGCGAGGCCAATCCTAACCACTTTCTGATGTTGGCTAGTAAAATTCAGCACTGTTCTTTTGGCGCAAACAAATGATATTCAGCTCTTCGATTCAGCAATCGCTCTCTGACCCTGAATTACATGTGTACCTTCGGATGGGCGAACGAGAGAGATAAAATGTTTTCGTTTCCCATTTGCTCTGGATGGATATGGAATCAATATGCTGCCTACGAAACCATCCAGGAGGATAAAACCATTGAACAAGTCGTGAGTAGCCTGGCTTCTAGCCTTGGACTTCCTCGATCCACTAGATAGATAGCAGCTAGCCAGGTGGAGACTGAAGAACAATAGAAACCAGCTAGAAATCAATATCTGTCTCCTATTGGCTTCCCTTCCTGTAGCAGTGCGCATGACAACGTACGTGATCGAGTGCGTGCTGGGCATGCGCCATGCGGCATGAAGTGACTGACCACAGGGTGGTGGTGTCGCAAACGGTTGGAGCGGAGGGAGTGACTAGGATGGATCACCAAAACGATAAAGCTATTCAGGCTTCACCGTTGGTGTCATCTACTGGTCGGGCATCTTCTGCACGAGAGTGATCCTCCTGCGTGCGGCGGTGCGTGCACGCTGGACACTTCTTCTGCCATCCCTCTGCAGGTAGCGCAGACTTCTTCCCTCCGTCCCCTTTCTACCAAAGCATCTTCCGGGCCTTCCGTCGACTTCACACGTCGACGTCGAGCGATCTCTTATAAAATCACCTGCTCAACGTCATCGATCATCGATCGTTTCCTACTTCGCTTTCGCAACCCTGGCTCTGCGTCAAAACAAAACGTGGGCAGCATAGCATGCATGGCCTGATCCGGTTGAGCCTTGAGTGAGTATTTAGTCGGTGTTTATTTTGTTTACCTAGGAAGGTTTCAGTACGTGGCTGGCCCGGTATTAATTCATGTGGTTCGATCCATCATGGGCCTGTTTCTTCTTCTTTTTTAATCCTCTCTTCATTTCGATACCACACAAGTCTATCATGTGTACTATATATGTGCTCTGTAGAGACCTGAGAAATTGTGAGGAGATGGGTTTTCTCTGGACTAATTGGGCCTTACCCAAGCCGCAGAACTGAATTCCCCTCCAGGATATAGGTAGACCTGGAGTTGGGCCGGGTTTTTTAGCCAGCTCGAGACCCGAGGCCATAGCACGGGCACGACACGTTGTGCCGGGTTGGTACAGTCCAAACGGCAGGCCGAACTGGGTCTTGAAACAAGGCACGATGAATGGCACGTTACAGCACGTCGGTTGGGCCGTGTTTGGGCTGAGGAGCTCCACTTTGAAACGTAAGATTTTTAATGAGACAACAACTTTATATATATCCAATGAATAAATAAAATTTAGTTCTTTTTGCTCAAATAATGGTACGTATCAGGTCCTAGTTGGCGGTTGACACTCGCTCCCCATCCATGGTGCCATCCACAATGACGGCCCAACGGTGGCGATGTTCCTGTCTGCACACGTCTAACAAAATAGGGCCTGGGCCAGCACGGCATGACAGCGGCACGGTGTGCCGTGGGCTATGCTTGAGCCTTATCAAAGGTGACTCAGGCTAGCATGGCACGCCACGACCCCAAACCTTTTGGGCTCGTGCCGTGCTGACAAGGCATGGCTCAACTCACACCTCTAGATATAGGTAGTACTGCGCCGAGAAGACCAAATAGAAATCCATAAGGCCAACTCGATGTTAGGCCATATTTATATTTGTTCTATGGTAGTCGATACTCATTTTCCATTTTACAAAAGCAAAAATCCAGGGGGGAAGCCAAGAAGTGAATAAACATAGTGTTATACTTTGATACCTATTTTTATGCGCAGCAGCATCTTAAATCAGATTAGAGTTTTGTGAGATAAGGCACGAGTGTACACAGTCTCAAGAACGAAGAAGATAGATCATGTAGATAGAACCAAAATAACGACGTTGAAGCAACCACAACGAGAGAGAAATATTTGGCGAAACCGATCACAAATTTTTTAAACACAACCTCAAAATATTACAAGGGATTGTTGCTCTCTCACAACCTCTCGAACCTTTTAGAATCCTCGAATCCTTACCCTATACAAGAACCTAGTGCTAAAGAATAATCTAACCTTTAATCCTCTCGTGTGACTTTTGCACTAGATGAGTTGGCTTGTAATTTTTTGGTTGCTTGAGTTCTCTACGACCTTTCCTAGGTTTATATAGTTTCGCTAGTTCTTCTTCAAAGTAAATAAAAATCTTACTCCTATTAGAATAAGAAATCCTCATCCTGTTAGGATTCATCTAGCATACCTTTTGAAATCATAAGAGGCTAGATGTGAGTCACCATATTTAACAATTTTCACTTTACTCTTATGCGTTGAAGTCATTGTGCTCCTCCAACTTTTGGGAGTGCCCCTACCATAGGGGCTCATGCGCATCACCGCAATGTGCATGTTGGTGTTTGGGCTTGGCTGTCCAAACCCTCCACCTGAGAGACATTTCCTTGTATAGTTTGGTTAACCACAACTCATGTTCCTACAGCCCTCCAAACCATAAGTTTCTACCACCTTTGAGCTTTACCTACTCGTTGGTGCTGCGTGGTTGGTCCTGCCATATCTTCCTTCTTCCAATAGTTTACACCTTCGCCTGTACGTCTGCTAGATTTTGCAACCGCCTTTATAGTTTCGTACATAACTGCAGTTGAGATCTAATTACCTACCGTTGACTCGTGACATAGTTTCCTTTGATTGATCAAGATTTTTCAGACCTCCCATTGGTTGCGCTTCCTTTAGATTTACCCATAATCGATATCCTCTATTACTCCAGATACTTTTCATGATTACCTATCCTCTACAAATAACATGCACGACTCCACCTCGAAGTGATATCTCATAACCTTCGAGTTCAAGCGACCTTACAGATATTGGATTCTTCTTTATGCCAGGAACATACCGAACTCTTATCAATGTGCAATGTACTCTATCATGCATCTCCAATATAACTGTTCCCACCACAGTAATTGCATACTCCTTGCAATCAACTAAGTGAACAGTTCTATGCGCTCGACGTAGAGATCCTTCGTCAAATATCTTTCTCGCCTAACGTATATGAAAATAACAACTTGAATACAATATCCATCTATGAGAAATACCTAGTTAACTGACGATAACTATATTTGAATCATCTTTTGTTACCGTCATTGAGTATATACCCTTCATTTGCTTCAAACTCGGACAATCCTTTCACATGACCATCCTCGTCACATGGATAGCATACACGTGTGCCATTTCTCTTGTCCTTCTTCTTCATGTAACTCTTGCTTTTGCTTACAACACCTACTGCAGCTAATACTTGATCACCCAAGGATGAAGATTCGAATGGCTTTTTTAAGGACTCTACCTCTAATAGATATGCAACTGCCTCATTGAAGTTAAGTATTTTTTCGATGAGAATATTCATCACCAATTGCTCCCATGATGGTGGTAGAGATGATGCTAGTATGACGATCTCCAAATTGATCCACACTAATCAATTGTGTGATAAGTTTGTTGAAGATATTGAGATGGTCAACAAACTATGTACATTTCTCCATGCGCAACTTGTATAGTTGTCGCTTTAGCACTCATCATTTTGTCAGCAACTTTGCTATATATAATTCTTCTAAGTCCTTCTATAATTTCTTCAGTGAATTCTCCTTAATCACCAAGTACTTTACCTCATCAGAGAGATATAGACGGATTGTACTGATAGCTTTCTGCTTCATCACCTACCAGTCTTCAACGAATGTCTTTTCTGGTTTGTCCCTCGATTAATTCTTGCTGGACAAGAATATCCTTCACCACACATTGCCACATGTTAAAATTTTCTGTCGTAAAATTTCTCTACTTGATTCCACATCATCGACATCAATCTTGATTGCCACTTGATGCTTTACCGACCTTCTTACAAATATGATCAATCTAGTATTGACTCTAATACCACTTGTTATACTCTGATAGCCCTTCTTATACGCAATAGCCTTCCGGATCGGATTAGAATTTTATGAGACAAGGCATAAGTGTGCACGGTCTCAAGATTGAAGAAGATGAATCATGTAGAAAAACCAAAATAACGACATTGAAGCAACCACAATGAGAGAAAAAGATTTGGCAAAGCCGATCGCAAATTCTTTAAGAACAACCTCAAAAGAGTAAAATGGATTGTTGCTCTTTCACAACCTCTCGAATCTTTTAGAACTCTCGGATCCTTATCTTATACAAAGATCTAGTGTTAAAGAATAACCTAGCCTTCTAATCCTCTCATGTGCCTTTTGCTTTAGATGAGTTAGCTTATGACTTCTTGGTTGTTTGGGTTCTCTATAACCTCATCTAGGTTTATATTAGAATTCATCTAACATATTTTTTCAAATCCTAAAAGGCTAGATAGAAGCTATCATATTTAGGGTCTGTTTAGGGAGTCATAGCTTTTCTAAAAAAAGGTGCTTTTTGGCTTTTCGGGTTGAAAAACGGTTGTAACTTTTTATAAGAGACCGTTTAATAAATAGCTAATTTCCTTCAACAAAAAGCTACAAAAGCAAATCTAACCTAACTTTCAATCTTCAGCTTTTTCTAGTTATATATGGTTTTTAACTAATAAAAAAACACTTAAAATTGAACTATTTATAAAGTTTGTAGGTTTTTTAGAAGCTGGAGTTAGAGTGCAAACAGGCCCTTACCGCACAGCTCGCCCGGCTATCCACACTCCAATTCTACACTTGAACGAGCTAACCAAAGATGGCCGCAGCCGAAGACTACGACGCCGCGGCCGCGTTGGCCGTGTTCCACGAGTCCCGCGCCGGCGTCCGCGGACTCGTCGAGTCCGGCGTCGCCGCCGTGCCGCCTCTCTTCCTCACGCGCAGCATACCCTCCCCACCGCCTCCAGAGACGACCTTCGCCATCCCAACCGTTGACCTCTCTCTCCCGCGCTCAGCGACAGTCCCGCTCGTCCGCGCCGCCGCTCGTTCTTGCGGCTTCTTCCATGTCACCAACCATGGCGTCCCGGCCGGCACCGTTGACTCCGCTGTCTCCGCCGTCCGTGCCTTCCACGAGCTGCCCCGCGCCTCCCGCTCGGCGTTCTACTTCCTCGAGCCCATCGGAGGCGTTACCTACTCCACCATCCCCAACCCGCCGCACCAGGCTGACCAGCCCGCCGCCGCTCCTCTCCTCCCCTGGCGCGACACGCTCCGAGTACGCTTCGGCCCGACAGCTCCCGACCTTGGGCACCTCCCCGCAGCTTGCCGGGACGCGCTGCTGGAGTACCAGAGGCTCTTGGCGGGGTTCGGGAAGGACATGGCCGGGCTTCTGTCGGGGGCGCTCGGCGTCGGGCCGGAACGGCTGGAGCGGGCGATGCAGGTGGAGGGGTGGCTGATGGCGTGCCACTACTACCCGCCGTGCCCCGAGCCGGCGCGGGTGCTGGGCAGCCTGGAGCACACCGACCCCAGCGTGTTCACGGTGCTGGCGCAGGACGGCTTAGGCGGGCTGCAGGTGCAGCCCGGCGACGGAGGGTGGGTGGACGTGCCGCCGGTGCCCGGCGCGCTTCTGGTCAACATCGGGGACGTGCTCAAGGTACTCACGGTGGTGTTCGCCTGTCAATTATGTTAGTTTAAAAAAAAAAAAAAAAACTCTGCAAGTCAAAGTACAACTAAGATGGTCTTAATCTAGTTATTAATTAGATAAGTGAAAACTAATATACTTCCTCTCATCTCAGAGTTACACGGTGCTTCCGATGGTATTCAGTTAAACATATTAAACTTTGACTACTAATATATACAACCGGCTGTTCAGATTGATCATGTGAAAATAATATCTTTAGATTTATTGTAAAAATAATTTCATTATACTTTTTCAATTTTTACATACTAACCGCTTATGTTATATGTTAGAGACCGTGCTATTTGTAATTTTTTACTTTCTTGTTAGCATAAAAAGTAACCACTCAATTTATATATCAGTGACCTGACCGTGCTAATGTTCATAACATCGTATATTCTTCCTGTATGGAGAAAGCATCTAGTTGTTCTTAAGAGGACTAATTCGGTAAACCTACTAAAGCGTTGCCACCACTATGTGCTTCTACGATAATTAACAGGCGGTTTCAAATGATGAATACAAGAGCGTCGATCACAGGGTCTTGATCAAGTCTACCGAAGATGCAAGGGTCTCCATTGCCCTCTTCTTTAACCCTGCCAAGCGCGGTGACTCCGACCTGTTTGGGCCTCTCCCGGAGCTCGTGACGGCAGAAAGGCCCGCACGGTACCGGAGTTTCACCATGCCGGAGTTCATGAATTCTCGAAGAGAGTTCGGTCATGGAAAGTCGTCGATTGATCGATTCAGGACTGCATAGTGATGATTTGGTCAAAAGCTCAACCTCGAGTTATCGGTGATTGGTGTTGAGCAAGCATGCACTCATTTGTGAAGACGATGCTGGGTTAATTTCCTTCCCAAGGAAAAGAAATAAGATTTGCTTATTTGAATGTGCGATGGTAGAAACTAGAAAGTTGGCTAACGGTTGACTCTCATTTTCGGAAAAATTGATGATTTGCTCTCATTTACTTGTGTTATTGATGATTTGCTTCATGATATCTTATTAACATGTGGCCGCGAGGCCTCATGTGAGTGAGACATACAGGGTTCCACTGTACTGAGCAAGACATATTTACACGTGTGAAGCTTGATTGATTCCAAACACTTCGAGCAAGAGTGGGCAATCGGCTGGCAGATTGGAGTGAGAAGCTCCTATCACAAGCAGGGAAAGAAGTCCTAATTAAATCGGTGGCTCAGGCATTGCCCACATACACTATGAGAGTTTAAACTTCCTGTCACCTTGTGTGATGATTTCATGAAGGTGGTGAGGCAGTACTGGTGGGGTGCGGAGGACGGCAAACGGAAGACACTGATGGTGTTCCTGGGAGAAGATGACCATGGCTAAATGTCGTCGAGGACTGGGTTTCAGAGGTTTAAGGCTTTTCAATCAAGCTATTCTGGCACGGCAGGCCTGGCGCTTGCTGTTGAGCTTGTATGTTAAGCTCTGATTGCCGGGAGTGGAATTCTGAATTACCGCGGCAAACATTTTTGGAGGCGGATGTTGATTATATTCTGAAGATCTAGTTGCCTGCTCGTCGGACAGAGGATGTGGTGGCGTCGCATTATGATTTATGAGAAATCTGGCATTTTTACTGTTCGCTCGGCATGCAAGTTAGCGCTGTCGCTACAAACTGTAGCGGAGCAGACGGCATGCAGTAGGACTGACGATCGAAAGAGACTCTGGTCCAACATCTGGGCAGCAGAAATCCCGCCGAAAGTCAGAACTTTCAGTTGGCGATTGGCGAGGAATGCACTGGCAACCAATACAAATAAGATAAGGCACTTCCTGGAAGACGACACTCGCTTGATTTGTGGTCCAGCGAGGGAGGATGCGGTGATTGCCTGTCCTCAAGCTCGTGCTGTGCTGGATGCTATGCGTAGGAGGTGGTATGTGCCGGATCAGGAACACTTGAATTTTGTTGGTTTTAGCCTAGGATTAGCACACAAGTATGACGATAAAAAATTAAGCACAGAAACTTATCAACACAAATATTTTATCGGTGCAGCACAACTAGCACCTTTCTTGCTCTCTTGCTTGCTTCTTGCTTTTTGTTATTCAGAACAGAGTACAAGGCTCTTGCTTGTATAGTAGATTATTCTTCCAATTTAGACATGCACTCACCAAACTTAGCTAGGTGCCCGCATGGACGTGCATACGGAGACAGACTCGTCTCGGACTGGGCTTTCAAAATTAAAACTTACATTTACCCCCTTAGTTTTGTAACACCAAGTAGCTCTAATTCTAACTTGTTGAGGCAGTCAGTCTCAACTACGAATTACCTAATATTTACTTGACACAGGATGATGAACACAACTCCTCAACATCCTATTTACTTGACTCAAGACGGCGAACACATCTCCTCAACGTCTTAGTCTCATCTTCGACGGACATGACTTAGGAAGGCGAACACATCTTTCAACCTATTTGATTGAAGATAGCGAACACATCTTCTCAATGTCTTGAACTCGACTCACGATGAACTAGACTCAGCATCAGAGCAGCTCCAGTTGATCTTCATCATTTGCCTCAATTAAATGCGCCTTCGCTCTCTCCTTCCTCAGATTACGACATTCGGACGCGAAGTGCCTGTAATCCTAATAATTGTAGCATCTCAACTTTGTCTCGTTGAATTTTCTATAGCGTCCACCAACCTTCGCCTCTTTGGCTTTCTACTTAGCACGGGTGGGTAATAAATGTTCCTCCCTGTCATCACCATATCCTCCTAGGTGCTCCTTGTGCACCTTCAACTGTCAAATGAACTCCTCCACTGTCATGGTCTTAAGGTCAACAAATTGTTCGATAGTCGAAGCAATCTTGAGAAACTTCCGAGAGACGGTGCGAAGAAATTTCTTAATAGCGCACATCTCCTCGATCTTCTCACCTAGCGCCTGAATATTGTTGATGATGGTCGTCAGCTAGGCTGCAAAATCATCAATCAATTTCGACTCCTTCATGCGCAGGCACTTGAATTTTGACTTGATGGTTTGCACCTTGGCGTCTTTTACGCGCTCAGATCCCATATGAATGATCTTCAACGCCTCCCATGCCTCCTTGGCTGTCTCCTTCTCGGCCAACAGGAAGAGCGTATCCTCCGGTATCCCTTGGTAAATCACAGCTAATGCAATCTGGTCCTTGCGTGTGTCAATGATACCAGGATCGATGGCATCCCACACCCCATGTGCCTTCATGTACACCTTCACTTTGATCGTCCACGCAGCATAGTTGCTCTTTGTGTGCATCGGATATTGCAGCGACACGAAGGAACTCTCCTTCGTTGTCGCATCCGACATTGCCTCTTCACCGGTGACACAACATCCCGGAAAGCACGCATGATCTTTGGCATATACGGATCAAGAGCTCAGGCTCTGATACTAATTGTTGGTTTTAGCCCAAGATTAGCACACACTACGATAGCAAAAAACCAGGCATAAGAACTCCTGAACACAAATATATCACTGCGGCACAACTAGCACCTTTTCTTGTTTTCTTGCTATGTTGCCTGCTTCTTGTTTTTTGTTATTCAAAACAGAGTATATGGCTCTTGCTTATATAGCAGATTATTCTTCCGATTCACACATGCACTCGGACACGAAACTTAGCTAGGTGCCTGCGTGAACGTGCATATGGAGATGTACTCGTCTCGCACTTGGCTTCCAAAATTAAAACTAACAAATTTTACTGGTCCAGATTGTTTTTTTCTTCTGTTGGACAGGATGCCAAAAGATGATCGGCCTGTGCTGCTATTAGCCCTCTGGAAGAACTGGAACGTGAGGAATGCTTTGACGCATGGAGGTGAAAAATATTCGGTTAAAGGGTCTGTTCATGCGCTGGAAGCTATGATCAATGGGTGGTTTCAGATTGAACAGCCAAACCGGATTGATGAAAATGGGAAGCGGAATCTTGGTGAGTGCCCAGTGCAAATAAATAAGAAGCTAGGTCTTCGTTCTGATCATGGACAGAACGCTCGGCCGGGCTGGATAAAAATGAATGTGGATGTCAAGGCGTTGATGTCTTTACTTGGCGAGGTGAAGATTAGTATTTCACTAGATGTTACTATATGTTCTTTGCAATGTTACTACGAGACGGAGCTATATATGATCGGATTCTAGAGGTGCAGTAAACCGACGTTACTACACAAGTATTGGTTTTCACTTCATGTTGTCACTTGCGACGTTACAACGAGATGAAAGATTTCGTATGATCCGATTCTAGATGTGTATTAAATCAACGTTATTGCGCAACAATTCGGTTGTTACTGCACGTTTTTTGCGACGTTACTACGAGATAGAGGTTTTATATGATCGGACTCTAGATGTGTAGATCCAATGTTATTGCGCAACATCAGTTGTTACTGCACCTTTCTTGTGAAGTTACTAGCAAATGGACGTTATTGCACAGCTTCAGTGCGGGAGGGACGAGACAAGGGGAGAGGGTATAAAATAGTTATTCTAAAGGTATGTAGAATAGTCTTATTCACCAAAGTTTGGAAAAATTGATTGCACACAAGTACACAACCTAAAACGTCATTTCTTGTAGTAACCGGAGGGAGTAATTAACGAGCCGAACCAAATGCTATCAACACCATTCCTGCATCACCTTATACGAAGTAACAAAAGAAAATCTCATACGGTATAATTAATACATCCAAGAAAACAAAGTCACTCGCACTCTAGATGAACTCGCCCAAGTGCACAACCCTATAAAGCTTGGGTAGGAATTCATGTTTGGAGTTAGTCTTGATGAATAACAATGAGCGAAAATCGATTCAGAGGAAAAGTGTGCGTGAGCCATTAATTGAAGAACTTCGCGAGTATTAACAACTCTTGACGGCTATCTTTGATTTATTTTACCGCGCCTCAATAATTTGTTGGCTCAATTAAACATACATGTAATTAAAACAGTACGTACTTAGTATTTCTAGATGCATCACTTGTAGCACTATTGTCTCATTTCCATGGCCAAGCTAACTGAAGCCGATTATAGTCAATGAGGCCAAGCAAACTTGCAGAGTTGTGGCAAGACCTGCGCAGGAATATTCAGAAAGAGCATCGTAGAATCTTTGATGGAATAATAATATATACTTCTTGGAATATCTAGAAACAACGGAACAGCAGGGTTTTTGAACAAAATTACCTTTCCATTCAGCAGCTGTTGCACGGATTCAAAGAGGACGTCGATCAAAGACCGAGAGCTTTACATTTTTAGTTGTTTGCTGTCCAGTTGTTGCAAGGTTCCTCCCTTTTGCTGTTGGGGTTGTGCTTCGTTGTGTTGGCTCCCGTTTATTAGCAGCAAGTTGTACTTAATTAAATCCTCCAGTTGTTGTAATACTTCTTCGGCACCTTAGGATGCCTTTCTTGAACTACTTTTAATGAGTTGGCATAGTCAATCAGGCCCGTTTTGAATGCATGAATCTCACAGGAAAACAATCCAATTCCCATAAGAATCAGAGAAAATTCCGCATTTCAAATGAAGCCACACATTAGATGTACTAGGCATTGTTTCGTGTTATTGTGTAATTAATTTGACAAAATTCTGTAACATGAAAGTACCTTTGGATCACTTCTAGATTGAGTAAATTGCAACACATGTTCATGGTTTTGCGAGGTGGATACATCTGGGTCGAAGAATCTGAAACTAAACATCTATTTCCATAAACTTGTAAAGATGAGTAAGGGAGGTCCAAATGTTGGAAGTTACCAAATTGATGTGGCATTCACGTGGGGCGATAAGCACTGATGTGGCACTAACAAGGCTTCTTTCTCTTTCTCCAAATCTCCCTGCTCTTCTCTCTCTCTCTCTGATCTAGGTTCGGCATCGGTTGCCAGCATTGTAGCCAAGAGGACGTCTTGATAGAGTCGGAGTGCCCGATCTTTCGGTGAGAAGATAACTTTCGATTCTGGTGGAGGTGACTCTCGCGATCCGACTACAAACGAACAGGTCGTGTGCGCCTTAGCAATCGTTGAACCAACTCCGAAGGTTATTGACCTTCTTTGGGTAGCACGATCAACTGAACACGAGGTTCAATTCCTGCGAGCAATCGAAGAACTAGCAAGAATAAGATAGAGGCAACAATGAATCGCAATAGTAATTTGATTCAACTCAAAAGTGGGGTTCTCAAAGGCTGTCTCGCAGGTGGTCGATCGACACAATCAAGAGCGAGTTTGCACAATGGCTAAACTAACATAAAGAAAAACCCGCCTTACAAGAGGAACTCGGACCCAACTAAATAGATGGAGGGGAGGTAATTTCGCCAGACTATGGAAGGGCCAAATCTCCTCCCATCCTTCATAATCTGTCTGAAATTAGATTTTATTACATGGGTCCAGCCCAAATGATGGGTGGCGCAGACCCTTTTATTTGTTGCCATCTTCTTGACCTTCATTCCTTAGGAGAATCACAGTTCGATCCACGTGCACGGATCGAGTCATCGGTCCTTGAATCATGTCCGGAGGTGTGGTAGCGGCGAGTGATGTGGTTGGAATCAAGAAGTGGTGTCCTCATCATCCTCCCTTCTTGAATCGAAGTCGACCTCGGCGGGATCTGCTCTTCCCGACCTACATAGGGCTTTAAATCGCAACATTGAAACTAGAAGAAACACCATAGTCTGCAGGAAGGTCAAGTATATATGCATTATCATTTATTTGTTTTAAAATCTTGAAGGGTCCATCGACGTGGCATCAATTTGGACTTGCGCAGCGGAAACGGTCTTTTCGCAAGTGTAACCAAACCAAATCACCAGGTTGAAAGCTAACATGTTGTCATCCTTTACTACCGCAATTTGGTTCTTTGCATTCATACGCTCAATGTTCTCCTTGGTACGCTCATGCAATTGCAATATCGATCTGCACGTTGGTTAGCATCATGATTCATGTCCTCGAAAAGGACACAGAGATCAAATCAATTGGTGCACGAGGAATAAAGCCATAGACAATTTGGAAAGGGCACATCTTTGTGGTGGAATGGATGAACGATTGTAAGCAAATTCAATATGTGGCAAACATTCCTCCCACATTTTGATTCTTCTTTAGAACAGCCCTAAGCATGGTAGACAAAGTTACATTAACAACCTCGGTTTGACCATCTGCTTGAGGATGACATGTAGTCTTTGAATAGTAACTTAGTGCCCAATTTGTTCCATAGAGTGCGCCAAAATGACTAAGAAATTTTGTATCACGATCCGAGACTATCGTATTAGGAACACCATGCAAGCGAACAATTTCACGAAAGAATAAATCAAAGAACATGAGTAGCATCATCACTCTTATGACACGGTATGAAGTGAGCCATTTTGGAAAAGCGATCCACAACCACAAAAATACTATCCCTCCCTTCTTTGTTCTAGGTAATCCCAAAACAAAATCCATCGAGATATCCTCCCAAGGAGTGTTCTAACAGGAAGGGCATGTACAAACCGTGTGGGTTAAGTGCGGACTTAGCTCGTTGACATGTGGAGCAACGAGCAACAAATCTCTCCACATCGCGTCGCATCTTTGGCCAAAAGAAGTGATCGACAGGGATGTCCTCGGTCTTCTTGACACCGAAGTGCCCCATAAGTCCGCCTCCGTGTGCTTCTGTAATAGCAAAAGCGAATAGAACTAGCTGGAATGCACACTTGTTAGCACGGAACAAGAAAGCATCATTCATGAAGAACTTGCCATATGTTCGCCCATCCTTACAATTCAAAGAAGACGTCCTTGAAATCGGGATCAAGAGCGTCTGCTCCTTCGATGTTTGCAGCCAAAAATTTTAAAATCAAGTTGTGAGAGCATGGTGTATCGGCGAGACAAAGCATCGGCAATGACATTTTCTTTCCCTTTCTTGTGTTTGATGACATAGGAAATGACTCAATGAATTCTACCCATTTTGCATGCCGACGATTCAGATTAGTTTGGTTTCTAATATGCTTTAAAGATTCATGATCGAATGAATAATGAACTCTCTAGGCCACAAGTAATCTTGCCATGTTTCCAAAGTTCGAACTAATGCAAATAATTCTTTGTCATAAGTTGAATAGTTCAAACTAGGACCACTCAACTTCTCACCAAATACGCAACGGTTTTCCTTCTTGCGACAACACGCCACCCAACCCAATTCCACTAGCATCGCATTCTAGTTCAAACATCTTTGTGAAATCGGAAGTCAAGTAAAGGAGCATGGGTCAACTTATCTTTCAAAATCGTGAAGGCCGTTTCTTGTTGCGCCCCCAAGAGAAGGGAACACCTTTCTTTGTGAGTTCGTTGAGCGGAGCAATGATGGTTCCAAAATCACGCACAAATCTGCGATAGAAGCCAGCAAGCCCAAGAAAACTCCTAATCTGCGTGACCGTTGATGGAGTTGGCCAGTTATGTATTGCTTCAATCTTGGCTTGGTTCACTTCGATACCCTGAGCTGTAACAACATAGCCAAGGAAAGACACACGATCGTGCGAAACGCACTTATCCAGTTGCCAAACAAGCGTGCGATCGTAAAGCAGTAAAAACAGCACGCAAATGATCGCGATGTTCCTCTAAAGACTTGCTGTAAATGAGTATGTCATCAAAATAGACAACCACAAATTTGCCTATGAAAACACGCAAAACTTCGTTCATAAGTCTCATGAAAGTGCTAGGTGCATTAGTTAACCCAAAAGGCATAACTAACCACTCATACAACCCGAATTTAGTTTTGAAAGCTGTTTTCCATTCATCCCTAGCTTCATACGAATCTGATGGTATCCACTACGCAAATCAATTTTGGAGAACAAACGAGCACCACTTAATTCATCAAGCATATCATCTAATCTGGGAATAGGATGACGATAGCGGATTGTAATGTTGTTAATGGCACGACAATCAACACACATACGCCAGGACCCATCTTTCTTGGGCACGAGGAGCACAGGAACATCACATGGGCTAAGAGATTCACGAACGTACCCCTTATCTATTAATGACTGGACTTGACGTTGAATTTCTTTTGTTTCCTCAGGATTGGTGCGGTACGGTGCGCGATTGGGCAATGATGCTCCTGGAATAAGGTCAATCTGATGTTCAATGCCCCGGATAGGTGGAAGTCCAGCCGGTGCGTCTTGTGGGAAAACATCGGAATATTCTGCAAAAGGTTAGTGATGAGACGGTGCAAAGAAGGCGGCATATCATCCAACGAAAAGAACACGTGTGCACATGAGAGCAAAGCAACGGAAGCACGAGCAAGGCAATCATCCAATTCACTTGAGTAGCTAGCAACACAGGAGATTTCAATTTCAAATCAGATTGAGCAAATTGATATTGGGCGTTTTGTTGCAAGAATTCTGTAGCTACAACTTGATTTTCACTTAGAGTATGCTTCGGTTTTCTCTCTAGTTGTCCTAGCAAGTTCATCTTTAACAATTTGTTCAGGAGTCATTGGGTGCAATACAATTTTCTTTCCTTTAAAGATGAGGAATATTGATTAGTTCGACCGGTATGCAAAGAATCGGTATCATATTGCCAAGGTCTACCTAGTAACATGGAACATGCTTGCATAGGCACAACATCACAATCAAGCATAATCATGGTGCGAACCCATAGCAAAGTGAATGCGCACAGAACGTGTTACCTTCAATTTACCACTCGAATTGAGCCACTGGATGTGGTAGGGGTGGGGATGTGGTCGTGTAGGTAAAGCAAGCTTCTCCACCAAATCTGTACTAGCCAAGTTGTTGCGGCTTCCACTATCGATAATTATCGAGCGGATCGTTCCTTGACAACACCTTTGGTTTGGAAAAGATTGTGACGCTGATTGTGCTCTGTGTAACTGAATCGAGTCACGAGTACACGTTGGACCACAATACTCAAATACTTATCGGCATCGATGGCGACAACATGTACTTCATGATCGAATGCGATGTCTTGTTCGCAACGTCGATGAGTAAGCATGGCATACGTTTCATCATCCAAATCACTAGTGAAGAATACTCACCATTATCACGTATAACCAAGACTCGCTTGTTTGGACAATCACGCATGATATGTCCATGGCCCTTACAATGGTGGCACCGGGCGTCCTTGGTCCGTCTGTAGAAGCAACCGAAGCACCTTGTGTTGATCCTTGGGGTGCGACCACACTGCTGCGAAGGTGTGATGTGGGAGTCGACGTCACAGTGTGTTGTCTATTGGTGGATGGAGACGGCGCAGCCGAATGGGAGCTGGATGAAGGTGAAGCACTTGGAGTCCAAGAGTGAGTGCGACCTGCAGAAAAGTTAGCTCGTGTTCTCGTTTGACGACCACCGCACTTCTCGTTCACTTTGCATGCAAGATGGAACAATCGAGTAATAGAATTGTAATCCTTGTAATCAAGAATGTCACGTATCTCACGGTTCAACCCACCCAAAAAGCGTGCCATAGCTGCATCCTCATTCTCAACTAAACCACAACGCAACATACCAATTTGCAAGTCACGAAAGTCTTGCTCGATGAATTGGTACCTTGGCGTAAGCGTTGTAGTTTATTAAGCATGTCACGAGCATAGTATGAGGAACAAATCGGTGTCGCATGAGTAGTTTCAAAGCTTCCCGGGTTGTGGGAATGTTATTACGATGCGTGTGGCGGTGTTCTCTCCACCAAGCAGATGCAAAGTCCGTGAATTCACTAGTGGCGACCCTAACTTGGTTATGTGCGGAAAAAGCATGGCATGCAAACTTTTGATCAACAGCTAATTCCCGGGTAAGATAAGCATCCGGATCATATTTTCCATTAAGTGCGGGAATGGTTATCTTAACCTTAGCAAATGAATCATCCCGAGCACGTACCTCACGGCGATCTTCTGCGCCGGTACATACCATGTGGATGGGCACGTGGTTGTCGGCGACCTCGAGCTGCGTTGTAGTCGTCACGCTCATCATACTCGGTATCACCGCATAAACATCCTCAACTTGATCGCAATGTCGCTGTGGGTAGCCCGGCCTTGAACAACGATAGCAAGTGTGCGTGATAGCTCCTCAAGGCGTGTCACTATTGTGGCGATTAGTGTTGGTGGCGCCTTGGGCGGTCCACATTTAAATCCCGAGTTGTAGTCGTTTTGATCCGAGCGTCCTCAAGTTGAGCAAGATGTGCACTTGTTTGTCGCATGTCCTCCTCAACGCCTTAGTATGTAGGCTCATTTGACGTTCAAAGTGTTGAATAATGCCCCTAGTACGAGGAGAATGTCTTTGTGGTGGGTTACGAATGCTCAAGTTCCTGCCATTGTTAGCGAAAGAAAACAGAAACAAGGAAACACAAGTATATGTCGTGCAACTAATAGGTTGTGGTTATGTCAAGACACCCTCACAAGCCGGTATCGAACTCTTACCAATTCTTACCAAGTCACAGGGCTGATCGGCAACCAGCGGATGGAGATTGGATGGAGCGATTGTCAGGTGACACGAGTCTGTTTGTTGTAGAGACGTGGAGCTTGGAAGGTTCAAATATGTAGCAAGGATTAGCACAAATCAAATCAGCAATGCAAGTTGAAAATTCGTTCAAAGTACTAGTCAAAATTGCTGATCCTAGCCCAAACCGATGAAAAGCTAATCAATATCAGAAGCAAAAAGGCTCAGAAAGGGGGTGGGGCTGCGGCGGTGGTGTACACAAATCCAGAAACAGGAGCAAAAATTTCTAGGCAAAACAGGAAAGGTTAAATTTTGCCGAACTTCCGAGGGCGTTTTGAGGCCCTAAACGATGTTTTTGAGTCGAACGAATTTTTCAGAGCCACGGGAACTCAATCGGACTGGCAAAAGTTATGGCGATTTTAAATGCGGGTGTCCTAAGGGTTCGAATCCACTTCAAAAGGAAAGCTTGATTCAAAACCACGAGGCTGCAGTTTTCCTTCTTAACCAACCCAAGCCAAACCAAAAATAGCTATACTTTCCTATTCTTCCTCCGATCCTTTCCAAACCGAAATCAAATCGATCTGGACTTTCCTGATCCCTCAAACCGAAACCAATATATGGAAGGTCTCTGCTCAGAATTTTCTCCTCTTTTTTTTTCTTCTTCTTCTTCTTTATATTTTTTTTCTTCTTCTCCTTTTTTTCGTTTTTTTCTCCGCGATTGGCTTGTTGTGCGAGGCAGAGGTGCTAGCAATGTGGCATGGGGTGGTAGGGTCGGGTCGGCAAAGGCGATGATGAAGAACTGCAGCAGTCAAGGTCGCAACGAAGATGCAAAGGCGATAGCAAGATGCAAAGACAAGACGAACTAAACACCAATCTAAACTAAGACCAAGAACTCAACATGACGATGCAACCGAAAATTCAACAATGCAAAATACGATAAGAAAGATGCAAGGCACGATGGTTTTGGACATCGGATGATCTACTACTATTTTTTGGCCTTTTCGGACTTTAGGTTTGAAAAGAAATGATCTACTAACTCTCACCGATGAACACGAAATCGATACCACTTGATAGAGTCGAGTGCCCGATCTTTCGGTGAGAAGATAACTTTCGATTACGGTGGAGGTGACTCTCGCGATCCGACTACAAGCGAGCAGTCGTGTGCGCCTTAGCAATCGTTGAACCAACTCCGAAGGTTATTGACCTTCTTTGGGTAGCACGATCAACTTTGAACACGAGGTTCAATTCCTGCGAGCAATCGAAGAACTAGCAAGAATAAGATAGAGGCAACAATGAATCGCAATAGTAATTTGATTCAACTCAAAAGTGGGGTTCTCAAAGGTCGTCTCGCAGTGGTCGATCGACACAAGCAAGAGCGAGTTTGCACAATGGCTAAACTAACATAAAGAAAAACCCGCCTTACAAGAGGAACTCGGACCCAACTAAATAGATGGAGGGGGAGGTAATTTCGGCCAGCACTATGGAAGGGCCAAAATCTCCTCCCATCCTTCCATAATCTGTCTGAAATTAGATTTTATTACATGGGTCCAGCCCAAATGATGGGTGGCGCAACACCCCTTTTATTTGTTGCCATCTTCTTGACCTTCATTCCTTAGGAGAATCACACGTTCATCCACGTGCACGGATCGAGTCATCGGTCCTTGAATCATGTCTGGAGGTGTGGTAGCAGCAGGTGATGTGGTTGGAACTGAAGAAGTGGTGTCCTCATCACGTCTAGACACACTTGTCGATAGACTCCACCTTACGTGGCCGTACCCTCTTCAATCAAAAGTACCAGCTGTTCCGCGATCTCCGCTGCTGCGGGCGGAAAGAAGTACCGAGAGATAGAGATTTCAAAAAAAAAAAGGAATTTTTTTAGAAGAAACTTTTAAAAAGAAGAAACAAAAAGTACTGATTTTCTTTAAATTTTTTTTTGTAAAAATATGGTTTTAATTTTTTTAAAAAATTATTCCTTAAAAATTGGAAAAAAATAAAATTTTAATAACACGTGTCGGGATAGTTAGATTAAAAAAAATAAAAATTCAAATTGGAGTCGAGTCGGACAACAACTTTCGTAACACAGAGTCTTTATGAGTAAAAAAAAACACAGAAAAGACATGAGGAGTTTTGCACGTCGCAAAAGACAATCTGTGCGATTTTTCATCGGGATCAGGTGTTCAAGTTCGTTCTGAACATCTGCTCTGGAATTTCGTTTGGTTGTTTTCGATAATCTGCTTTGCTCTGTGCCGAAGTGCTGTTCTGCAGGTTGGTGTTCAGACTTCGTGTTTTGCTACTCCTCCAGAAGCTGTTCTGAACTTTACTGCTGCATTGTCCTACGAAGTTCAGAGCATATTAGAAGACCTTCTATGTGTTTTGATCTGCATTGTCTGAGGGTCAATCTGAACAAGTGCTGTCTGTTTCGACAAGTGGTATCAGAGCCTTGTTTCAGACGCGGCAATGGGCGACAAAACACCGGTAAGAGCAGCACTAACCGATCCTTCAACATCTGGTGTTAAAGCAGTGGTGAGAGGAATCCCAATATAGTATCGGATGCTTGATGACACAAACTACGGTCTTTGGGCCGTGAAAATGAAGATCATACTCTGATCGCTTGGTGTTTGGGGAGCGGTAGAGTGCGATGCATTGATCGATGAGGATAAAGATCAGGGCGCTCTGGCCGCAATCTCGCAATCTATCCTGGACCATGTTATGATGGCAATTGCCGGCAAGGAAACGACAAAGGAGGAATGGGGGAAATTCGAGATATGCGAATTGGAGAAGATGGTGTCAAGAAGGCAAGAATTCAGGTATTGAAACGCCAGTTTGATCGGTTGATCATGTGTGATGGCGAAAGTATTGTGGAATTCTCTCAGAAGTTGACTGCCGTGGCAGGGGAGATTCGTTCTCTTGGTGCTGATTTGAAAGACATCACAATTGTGGAGAAGTTGTTTAGTGCAGTGCCCGATCGATTTATGCAAACCATTGGTACAATTGAGCAATTTAGTGATGTTGAGAGTATGTCGCTGCAAGAAGCGATAGGGCGCTTGAGGGTGTTCGAAGAAAGCACCAAAGGAAGGCATCGTGGTAACAATGAGAAAGAAGGTGAACAACTAATGCTTACTCGTGCACAGTGGGGAAGTTTATCAATAAAAGACAAGAAACAAGGCGAAGCTACGAACTCTGGTACGAGAGCATGTATGGCCGAGGCTGTGAACATGAAGGAAATCAAGGCGGTGAAGTAAGAAAATTCAAGAGATTTGATAAATCAAAGATTAAGTGCTATAATTGCGACATGATGGTGCACTTCTGAAGCGAATGCCGAAAGCTAAGAAAAGAACAGGCACATTATGTCCAGAAGGAGGATATGGAACCTGCGTTGTTGTTGGCTGAGACTTGCAAAATAGTTCAAGTCATCAAAAAAACGCAAAACATGTTGTGATGCTGAATGAAGACAAAGTTTTTCCCAAATTTAGTAATGAAGCGACTGCTACAGAAGGTGTGTGGTATCTTGATACGGGTGCTAGTAACCACATGGTTGGATCCAAGGAACTTTTCGCAGACCTTGATGAAACGATTAAAGGTACTGTAAAGTTCGGTGATGGATCCTTAGTGAACATTTGTGGCATTGGCTCGGTGCTGTTAAGCTGCAGGAATAATGAACACAGATTGCTCATGGATGTTTACTATATACCGAGACTCAGGAGCAGAATTGTTAGCCTTGGCCAACTAGATGAAAATGGGAGTAAAATATTTGTTGAAGATGGAGTAATGTCTATCTATGATCGTGAAGGGAAGCTTCTGGCTCGTGTGAACAGGTCACAGAATAGAGGTGTGGTGGAGATAAAATGAGTATTACAAGATTAAGGGGGAGATTTGTTAGTCCTAATCTTGGAATTTCGATACTCTGCTTTGCTCTGTGCCGAAGTTTTGTTCTGCAGGTTGGTGTTCAGGCTTCGTGTTTTGCTACTCCTCCAGAAGCTGTTCTGAACTTTACTGCTGCATTGTCCTGCGAAGTTCAGAGCATATTAGAAGACCTTCTGTGTGTTTTGATCTGCATTGTCTGAGGATCAATCTGAACAAGTGCTGTATGTTTCGACACGGAGTGCGGCATCCTCATCTCCACCTCAAACTCCAGCTCCCCGGCGCGCAGCTCCGACGCCATGGACCGGCGCAGTCCATCGGTCAGCACAACGTCTGTGTGCGACATCGCCGCGTTCACCTCCACTGACGTCCTCCTGCCCACGCAGAAGTCCGGCACGGCGCCCCACCCAACGACTGCGTCTCCGTAGAACACCGTGGCCGTGACGTTCTCCCAGCAGTGCTTGTAGATCTCGTCGTTGTCCACGCCAAAGGTAAGGTTGAAGGACGGGTGGATCGATCACCGGGCTGCGCAGCTGGTCGAGGCCGTCGACGTCTGTCACCTTCACGAGGAATACGGGATCCCTGTTGGGACGAGCGGCGCACAAGAAGGCCAAGCCCGCAACCATAGCAACGATGAATATGCAAGTAGCTAGGAGGCGCGAAAGAAACCGTCGACATGTCAACGGGAGCAGGTCGCACATGGCCTCGAGGAGGTCTGCGGCGTCTTGATCGGCAGGCACCATCGCGACGAATCCTTCTCGCACGGCGTCGACTGAAGGCAAGTCGGGGGTAGTGTTCAGTTACTTTTTTCTTTGCGAGGAACCTAGTCACTTTATTTTGACGGCCGTGCTGTGTGCTGGTCTAGGCGTCAGTCAAACAGGTTAACGTTGTTATTATATTACGCTACGCATGTTTGTGATATTTATCTATATTAAATATGTATGCACTACTGTGATCCTAGATTAGTGCGATATACACAGAGGGTCCGGATTTGCATATTCGGATCCCGACAACATCCTAGTTGAACACTTTTATTGGCCAAAAATGAGGCGGATGTCGTGCGCTATGTTGCTCACTGCACTACATGTCAAATTGCTAAGTCTCGATTGAATCCACATGGTTTATATATGGCTCTTTCTGTTTCTAGTGTGCCTTGAGAGGATATTTCTATGAATTTTATTTTAGGATTGCTTAGGATAAAGAAGGGGAGGGATGGTATTTTTGTAGTATTAGATAGATTTTCTAAAATGACATATTTTATTTTTTTTGTCATAAGGGTGATGATGCTATATATATTGCTGATTTATTTTTTAGAGAGATCGTTCGATTATATGGTGTGCCAACCACAATTGTTTCAGATCGAGATGCAAAGTTCTTTAGCCACTTTTAGGTGACCTTATTGAACAAGTTGGGGACGAAGTTGATATTCTCTACCACATGTCAACCCCAAATTGATGGATAAACTAAAGTCATCAACTGTACATTGTCAATCATGTTGAGGACCGTTTTGAAGAAAAACTTGAAATTGTGGGAAGAATGTCTACCTCATGTGGCGTTTGTCTACAACCGCTTGCTGCATTCAACCACAAAGATAAGTCATTTTCAGGTAGTGTATAGCTTTAACCCTCGTGCTCCAATTGATTTGTTATCTCTACCATCTTAGGAGAAGGTAAATCTAGATGCTAAGAAATATGCTGAATTTGTTCTTAAGTTGTATGAGAATACAAAAGAAAACATAAAGCGCATGAATAAGAAATATAGGGTTGCTAGTAGTAAAGGTAAAAAGGACACAACTTTTGAACTTGGTGATCTTATTTAGTTGCATTTGAGAAAAGATAGATTTTTAGATCTGAGAAAGTCTAAGTTGATGCCTAGAGCTGGTGGTCCTTTTAAGATTATTAAAAAGATTAATAATAATGCATATAACCTTGAGTTGCTTGCAGATTTTAGGGTTAGTCCTACATTTAACATTACAGATTTGAAGCCATACTTGAGAGAAGAATATGAGCTTGAGTCGAGGGCTACTCCATTTTAAGAGGGGAAGGATGATAAGGACATCACTTTTTGGATACACACAACAATCCTCCACAAGATGCTAGGCAAGGATCTATAACAAGGGCACGTGCACGACATTTAAATTATTAGGTGAACTCGTTTCTAGGAGTTCATAATTTTTCTATTGAGGATGGATGCTACCTATGTTATTTGATGTTATTATACTCAAGAACCAAGGTGAGGGAAGTGGCACTACTACCGCAACAAGTCCAGGCCGACCTTGTTTCAATTCCAAACCAATTCGGAGTCAACCTGATAGCCCTGAGTAAAATGATCATAACATTTAAATACGGATTCCTTTAAGGCGTTCAAGTACTTGAACTGAAAGAGTACAACAAGACCTTTCCAACGGATCAAGCCCCACCTTTAGATTCATTATATACACATCATAATCATCAAAGAAAGGTGTTGCATCACCTGTTGGGTCAACTTGGGCCTTGTAATAGAGTTGAAATCCGACTTCACTTGTGTGTGTGCTCCCCTCCTGTTGGAGCACACCAACTCCTCTTTATATCCTTTGTGGCCGCCACTTTTAGGGTTTAGGCTTGTTTAGATTGGTTTTTCATTCAGAAAACATCAGTTTTGTACTTGTGTCGACTAGACCAACTACGGCAGCTCCAAGCTTCTCCATTAGTCAATAAAAATCCATATTGCATCCTCCAATTTAGATTGCACTTGTTTCTTTCTTGCTTGATTCTCGATTGCTAGAGAAAAGATCAATTGTGTTGGGCATAGTGGATAACGACAAAGGGTGTGGTGTAGTGATTGCAGGACAGACTTAGCCATCTCGGTCAAGTAGCCTCATAGTCAATGTCACATCGATCAATCGTAGTTATCACTCTCATCGAAAAATCGGGCCAAACTAGTTTTCATCAGAGAAGCCGTAGGTTTGTGTGGACAGCCACTGCTCGCTTGAGCATGGGTGTTACAAGCGAACGTGGACTCACACAGTAATTGCGTCTAGCAGTCGTGGATGTCAAGCAGTTGTAGCTCACATATAGATGCCATAAAGGATGTGCGCCCGCTGCAGCGCATAGGAGCACGGCGCTAGCTACAACAAGACAATCGCTTCAACGAACAAACTAAAATCCCTTGTTCAATTTTTTTTATTGAAAGTTGTGAGATGTGCTTGAAATTGCCAAAGAATAAGCTTGGATTTGGCTTTTGAAACATGAAAGTTGTCCAGATATGCATAAAATTTTGATTTCGAATTGTCAAACTTGTTAAAACATGTTGAAACCTTGGATTTTGAATTTTAGAGAAACATGCATGAAACTTATTAAAACTGTTTTTCTGAAACTTGCGAGATGTGCTTGGAATGCCTAGAACATGGTTGGATTTGGCTTTTGAAACTTGAAAATTGTCCAAACATACATCAATTTGATTTGAAACATGAAATTTGCACGAAACTTGTTGAAACATGCATGAAACTTCCTAAAACTTGGGAGATATGCTTGAAACCGCTTGGATTTGGCTTTTAAAACGTGAAAGTTGTCCAAACATATATGATTGTGATTTGGAAACATAAAACCTTAGATTTTTTAAACTTAAAACTTGTTGATACTTACTTTAAACATGCATGAAACTTATTGAAACTTAAAATTATGTTATTGAAACTTCTCGAAATATGTTGAAACTTGCATAGAACTTTCCACGAAACACACTGAAACATCTTTGAAACTTTTTTTTCACGAAATGTAAAATCTTATAAAAACCTAAAACCTCATGAAAACGTGGGCTTATGTTAAAATGATTCAAAAGTTATTGCTTGATAAAAAAATTAGAGTTAAAGCCTTAGCACTCAAAAAGACAACTAAGCAATAGATAAACTTACCCTTAAAAAACAGATAAAGAGTTGTTCCTATATATTATTATTTGAAAGTTACAGCAATATTAAAATATACAACTAAACAATAGATAAACTTACCCTTAAAAACAGATTGGGAGGTGTTCCTATATACCATTATTTGAAAGTTACATAAATGAAGGAAGAGGGAAATGGTGATTACTTATCACTTTTCTTACGTTAATTTGTACAACTTGTACGGAGAATGTCATAAATAGAGAAGTACTACTCACGGATAATACTTCTATATATATATATCATCTTTTAATATAAGATATATAAATCTTAAAATAAATAAAAATACAAATATACCCTCCATTCGTACTTCGATATATTCAACTTTGATGAAGGAAAGAGAGGTGCTTTCGCTACTCTAAACAGATAAACCCTTGTTCCTCTGGAGTAGTCTGGACAAAAAGGAAGCGCCGCGGCCGGAAGAACCGAAGCCAGAATGGCCTGGACAACCACGGCCTCCCTGTGCTGCCGCCTTGTCCGCCTCCCCTCCGCCCGCCGCCGTCCTCCGCCCTCGACCAGGTACTCCGCCGCGCAGAGCCCCGACGCGGTGGACAGGGAATACGCCGACCTCAACCTCCGGCCGCTCTACCCCAATGTCCGCCCCCTTCCGTTCTTCTTTCCTTCTTTTTTTCATCTCCAAATAGCGCGCCAGTCTCACCACCCGCTTATTGGTGCGCGCAGCGGGGCCATCACCTTCGCATCCGTCAGCACGTGAACCCCCTCAGCTCCTCCTTCGCTGTAAGCCCCCAAAACCCAACATTTCAAGATTGCAACGCAAACACGAGCTCCCCCATCTTCTTCCTTTCATTAATTTGTGTTTTGTTGTGTGCGTAGGATCCCACTGATCCGCCGGAGTGGAATGAGGTGTTCGAGGACCCACTGCTGCCCCTCATGGTCGACATCGGCTGCGGTCGGTAAACGCTTCCTGTCACTCTCTTTTATTTGTGCTGATATATTGCTCTCAGCAGCTGTTCTTAGGGAATGTTGGTGTGTAGGGAGTGGGAGGTTCTTGATTTGGCTAGCCAAGAACTCTGGTGAAAGGCGGAACTACCTCGGACTGGAAATTCGGCAAAAGGTTTTTGTGGTTCTAAGGTTTAACATGTTTACTTTAGTAATAGATGACGCAATGTGGAATTTTTTAGTGTGGTGATGGTGCTGCTTGTTTTGTTTGTTTAGTTGGTGGAGCGGACGCAGTTCTGGGTAACAGAATTGGGGCTTAGGAATGTGTAAGCTACCTTACATGTTTTGCACATATAGGCATTTAGTGTTTCTTTTTAGTGCAACGACATAACAGTACTTCAAATTACTTGCTTGCACAGTTATTTTATGTTTGCAAATGCAACAGTGTCATTCGAGCAAATCGTGTCATCATACCCTGGTCCCCTGTCGCTTGTTTCAATACTGGTGAGTGTAGCTGACTGTGGTAATCATAGTCTTCTTAGTTATATCCTCTAGCTTATGCTGGTTCAGTTCTTCTTTGTTTTACTTAATGTTATGGAACTGAGATTTCAGTTGTCTATCTTATGTTTTTGCAGTGCCCTGATCCTCACTTCAAGAAGAGGCATCACAAGAGAAGAGTGCTACAACCACCGTTGGTGGATTCAATCACAAACAACCTTTGTCTAGGTGGACGGGTATGGCTGTTCTGGGATACACGTTAAAGTCTATGGTTTTTTATGAAGAGTTTTTCCTATTAAACTAACAATTTGCATTAGGACAAGGATGCTTCTCTATGCATCAGTTCTGTCCAATGATGAACACCCTTTAATTTAGAGTAATAAAGATTTTGTTTGTTCTAGCTGTACAAGGGATTTGGTTTGGTGAGGCTATGATTGATGTGTCATTGACTGAAATCTAAAAATATGTACTAAAATAATTCAGTGTTTTCCCTAATAAAAAGTAGTTAAAGTTACATTGTAGGCTTGAAACATCTATCATTTACAAAATAGGCCTATGATGGAAGAAAATAATTCTTGAGGGATCTCAAAATACATTAGATTGAAGTAACTTAACAATGTGCAACAAGGAAAAGCGTGAGGTCCCAGGGCCAAACCAAAATAGGCATTTGGCTTTATTGCGAACTCATCTTTATGAGATGCCAAGATATATTATCAACTCAATTGTTGTGTTTCATGGTTTGTCTTGCTGTTCTCAAAAGGTATCAACTATCATACTGGCAGTTTCACGGCTATGTTCTCGGTAATAGTTAGTATTGCTTCATTGATTGTAATCCTGCATCGTCTATGCATTACATGGCACTAGCAAAAAAAGTAAGATGGCCTAATGCGAATTATTATTCAGACCATTTATTTTCTTTATCGTTAACGAAGGCTAGTGTTGATTGTGTACTAAACTTAATTTTCGATGTTATCTGTTTATCATGGCCAGACACTTGTTCTTTTACAAGTTGACATTTAATTGTACTTTCCTTGCTAGGTTCTTTTACAATCAGATGTGCTTGATGTAGCTGCAGACATGAGAGAAAGGTTTGATGGATTCTCGGATGTGTTTGAGCATGTTGATTGTATTGATAAAGATCTTCGGTGTGACAACGAAGGATGGCTTCTAGACAACCCAATGGGAATACGGACAGAGAGAGAAATCCATGCTGAGCTAGAAGGAGAAACCATATACAGGAGAATGTACCAAAAGACTAGAGATGTTTCTCACTAGAGGTTCATCAGTTCAGTGGTTCCTGGAGTTGTCCAGGCAGTAATGGCTTTATGCTTGATTCGTGCATCACAACAGCCAACTTTCACCCTCGCTGGCCTATTTCTAAAGCAAGTTGTCATTGTTGCTGAATGAATTTGGCCTTGTTTTGCTGATAGTGCAGTATTGCAGAGCCTTATGGTTGAGGGGTCAAACTAGTCAATGCGTGACAAGCTGGCATCTCTCCAGTGTTTGATGTTTTCTGTCAGATCATTGTTCTGGTTAAGGACAATATTATAGTTGAGGGAATATCACAGTGCAGCTAACTTGTGGAGTTAACTATACATGAGAAAGTTTGGCATCTGCTAGTATATGTCCAGCATTCAGGGTTAGGATTGTTCTCTAGAGATCCAAAAGCATATTACGTCTAGGCAATCCAGATTATGGCTGTTTGATCTAAGGTGAAATTGCCCAAACTACGCTCTGACTGGTCAGGAACGTAGAAAAAGATGATCAGGCCATTTCACTTTACAATGGTTCTTTTGAATTGTAAATCTCTGAAGTTGTGTTGTAACTTGTATCTTTGAATGTGTTTCTGTCAGTCCCAGCAAGCTAAGGTATCTAACAATTCTCCTGAGTGATCATTTTATCTTGCATTTGTTCTATCGATACTACAACACATTCCACATTGGAATTATGATGAATCCATATTATATTTTATGGACGTCTTGTATCATGCTCGCACGGGAGAGAACATAACCAAGAACCACTTTTGGTATTGTTGTTTCCTCCACACTGCATGCACGACTGCCAGCACTAGTCATTGCAGTAATGGCCATAGTAGCCTCACCAAGAACTGACCACAACAAGGGCACTGTGAAGTGAAATGAACCCTGCATCAGAGATCAGATAGATATTACGAGTTACAACCATAGCGTCAGGTTGAGGAGTCAGACGCTCAGGGCACCAAAAGACTCTGGAGTTATCCAGCATTTGCTTGCAATGCATTTTCACATTAAACATGCAGCTCTGTTGATTGCAAGAGGACAACGCATAGATGCAGCAGCATCTAGCTACAGCCACATAAGAAAAGGGCACCCCACGTTGAATCCACATAAATAAATGT
This sequence comes from Otatea glauca, assembly GCA_036346275.1. Lineage (NCBI taxonomy): Eukaryota > Viridiplantae > Streptophyta > Magnoliopsida > Poales > Poaceae > Otatea > Otatea glauca. The sequence goes on along the minus strand of CM070712.1, from coordinate 18,594,999 downwards.
CGCACATTTGATAGAACTGTGCACATGATAGTAAAAAGATACCGCCACTTCAGTCATCCGGTACTGGAAACGTTCATCCCAATGCTAGCTAATAATTGAACAGTACATATGAAAAGAAATCAACACATCTTTTAATAGTTTGCAAGACAAGAAATGTTTTGGAGCAAATCTGAACTCTCCCCAAACAAACCAGGAGATAGGTGAGCTACACTTTGCTTGATACATCGCTGGAAACTTTGTACAGAGAAACTGAGAAGCCAAAACCTCTGTTAGATGGGCCACTTTGTACAAGGAGACTCACTTGAAGATGGACTCCTATAACTAAAATATCAAACATCAATTGTGGTACACTCCACTGACACATTCACTCATCAAGTTCAGGATACATATTACAAACCGCACAGCATTAAATTATACATGTTACCTGCAACAAGTAGATACACAGACCGACGTGGTTAGAGATAAATGGCACAAGTATGTGGCTGACAGGTGTAATTATAGCCATAAAGCGGAAAATAGAGCTGGGCAACAACATACAAATGGACTTTGAGAACAAATTAGTGCTTTGATTGACGGGATATCCTTGATTTGCCCTTCTCAATTGGAAATTTCCAGATGATATCATCTAATTTGCTGCAGTAATTATTTACAAACTGCAACACAAGCAAAAGAAGATTTGCAGAGTTAGTTGTGCATGTCCCAGCAAAATCAAAAGCAATTGAACAGATCAATTTATGTTTTGCATTTTACAATTTTCACAAGGAGTAATCTGTGCAGCAAGCAGCTACATCAGACAACTATAAGCATTACATAGTTAGTAAACCTGTCCCTACTTAAACTATAAGCTAGAATGTTGCATGCTTCATAGTATCATCTTAAAGTTGTCAAGCACATCCACAAATAGAAAATAAGATGACACCAAATAAATAGTACAGTCCATGCAAGTAGACAGGTATGTTCCACATCACTCTGGTATTAGCACTATACCCAAAAAAAATTTCAAGACAGCCTTTGAAAAGCTCTTTGTGGTTACAACATAGTAAAATCTTTTCCTGCTTTATAACATTACACAATCTATAATCTTTGAAAAGCTCTTTGTGGTTACAGCATTGTAAACTCTTTTCCTGCTTTATAACATCAGACAATCTACAGCCTAGATGTATCAGTTGCATTGAGCTATATTTGGTATATCAGTTGCAGGCATATGAAAACATAGAATGATACAAGTGCGAAAGAACACCTCTGACCTTGTTATACTCTGAAGTATCTCCAGCTGCTCTTTGTAGTTCCACCATGAAGATTGATGGGGCAACTTCAAAAATCTGAAACCAGAGAAAATCAGCAGGAGAAAAAGGAATACGAGCATTTCACAATAGAAAGCAATAAAACAAGGGATATACTGGACTACTGGAGTACAAAGAGAGGGCAGGACTCACTTCAAGCATAATTGTGACATGACTAGTTCTGTTCTCATTTAGACCTTCCACCCTCATCTGAATATATTAATAATGCAAGTAGTGTTGTTAAGATCTAAGGTCAGAATATTTGCAATATCTGCATGACATATGAAGTGCTAAGTTGTAGATCTGGGGGCAATAAACCTTACCTTATAATTGCGAATGTGTGTCTTGAACCCCATAGATTGAGCAACAACCTCCATACTTGACAAGATAACATTTGCCGGTTTGCGTGATAAAAATCTATTTTGAAGCTTGTCATAGTCCTGTAGATCAAGCAATTATTAAGTCTGAGAAAAAAAACATAATAATCTATAAAAATGCCCACAGTGTTAACCATGGCCATCTTGATCATGATTACAACAGATCAGATTTATGGATATTAGCAGAGTATGGCCTAAACATATAGCAACAATTCTATCTCATGAGGATAATATGAATTATCACCCAGCTTAGAATGTTGGGCAGCAACACCATCGTTAGTGCGAATATCAAAACTTCAAGAAAATAAAGCAAGTTTGCCAGAAACTATTGGTACTGTGATATCTTAATTCCATCACTTGTACTACTCTTTTGCTTCTTTTCTTCTAGTAAAAAATGCAAAAGTCTACTGATATCCGTAAGATACTGGAAGAGGTTTGAATTTCATTGCATATAGCCATAATGGAGATCTCAAATTCACACTGTTCTACAATTTCTATTGATCTTTCTTGATGGCAACTCAGAATAGGAGACCTCGTCATTATGAATGATACTGTTAGGATTGAATTATGTTGCATTTTTTTCCCAGTCTATCCCAGCCATTATGGGTATTACACTCATCCTGTTCTATGGTTTTTATTGCTCTGTCTGATGCAAATTGGGAGGGTGATGCCTCATCCTTACTAAGCATTTATCTTGAAGTTACTTCAGTTCAACAACTGTCAGGAATGACATATCAGTCAGTCCTAGGATGCCAACCTATAATGTCAAGTGGATACTAAACTCAAATTTCTTGCTCTTAGTCAGATGGGCTAACATTGTCCACCTTTTCTTCCAATAATTTAAAGGTAATTTGAACCAAATGAGTTATAAATTGTGCTATGCCTACAATACAAGAGTGAAAAATTATACAAACTGCAGCAATAAATAAGGTCTCTAATATTCACAACTAATTAAACAGAACATTCATTTTTACAAATCACATAATATTAATAAAAAAGTAGATCTGGGTCTTGATATGATAATCACCTTATTCCTTTAACTATTTATTTGTTAAAACATTAGGCAGCACAAAAAATGGCTTTCCATCATACCTGTCGGCGATCAAATAGGGCTGCAAGGTTCAATCCTTGAGATAGAATGATTAGGTCGAATGCATTAAGTGTCAGAGGACCTGCTTCATCATCAAAAGTATGCTCAGTGTCCTCCTGAAATGACAAAAAACAAATTGGACAAGAAAAATTAATGTAATTACTAGTAAGTACAAGGTACAGTGAAGTTTCACCTCAAAAAACTGCTTTCTTATATAAGTTTCCAAATTAACAATGGAACAACTAATGATAACCATAGTTACCGGATTCACTGTAAGCCCCAACGAATCGCGAACTAGATTCGTCGAACCCGTACCGGTTTAGGGTAAAGGGTTCATGTTCGCAGTGGAAATTAGAAGAAAAAGTGGTGAACCGCGAACCCGAATCCCGTACCGCGACTCGGACGATCTGCGTTTCTGGTAACTACGAAGATAACTATTGCTGTCTAGTAGTACAACGCAACACAAGTTGGTTCAAAACTAGGCGTATATATCTTTGGATAGAAAAACTCAAACTGAAGGCCACTGTTTCACCTCTTTTAACAATATGTGACAGACAAGACAATCTGAGGGCGGCATATCTAAATTATCTGTGTTTGGCTTCTAACTCAATAATTGTGAAAGAACACCACATAGTTGACTAGTTGTTTGCTTAATTACTGCATTGTCAAATAAATTTGAGTACTGGATAAAATCAAATGAGGTAAAACATGTGAAAGTACAATAAGTCAATAAGGTATGCAAGTACAATAGGTCAATAATTAAGTAGAAAAAACTCATACGAAGCATTGGTGAGCAAGGCTCAATACATTTTAAATATCCACATCACCACAGCATTTTCTTATTTGTAAGGATTGGCAACCATAAATTGTTCTTAAGGTCGCAGTGTTTGACCACATTTTGCAACGGATTTACTAAGAACCCAATGCATATCAGGGTACAGGTACATTACTTCGATGAAGCATCAGTGTATCATAGCTCGGAAGCAAATGCTGATGATTGTAGTACACTAATACTAACATATATGCGATGTTTTCCTTCCAAAGGAGTTCTAGGAAACGATGAGCATAAGGTCAATACCTCATGATCATCAAAAGCAGCGTTAACATCATCGAGATTGACTTCTTCATTTTCTACTTCTTTGACAGGTTCATAATTCTTCATAAACCATTCATCATTTCTGATCTCTTCAATCCTGATTCGCTGTTCCAAGTCAGAATACATATTGAGTCCACAAAACACCAAAGATAGCAACTACACAAACATGCAATGCCCAAGTATGTTGCATGGAAGATAATCCATGTTCATTGAACTTATGTTTGTTCTTCATATGTCTCATAACAAATAAATGTAACCTAGTTTGTTTGAATTACTGAAAGTAAGTATGAAATATCACAGTCATGATGATTTGAGGAACCAACCAGCTTTGTTCCAAACAGTGCTGGTAAAGCGATCTACTAATCATGACCAGTGGAAAAAAAGCCAGAAACTGTCATTTGCTGAGTAAAGCCCCAAATCTTACACAACTATGGCAGTTTATAGTATATAGGAGTGTATTTAACTAAAATACCCATATAACAAAAAATCTGGTTGTCACTGTAAAAATTTCCACCTATTCAATAATAGCGGATATGACATATGTGGTTACAATCTACCTGTCCTTCTCAACATTACGATTGTCCATAGTCTGGATTGTTCAGAAATTCAGAAAATGTGGTTTTATAAAACACATCAACCAATTCCGTTTACAAAGCTAGGAGATAAATACAACTATTCAAGATGCTGCTAAGTTTGAAATTCTACTTATTGAGGGATGTACGTCAATCAGATCTAGCCGACATTACTTAAGTGCTTAATTTTAGTCAGTATTCCCGTTTTTCATAATTTTAGTCAGTATTCCTGTTTTTCAGCAAATCTGTACTAACAAATCCCCCCTTTGAACTATTAGTCGTCTATCAAGTATAGAAAACCACATCTTTAATGATGAAAAGTCTGACACAAAAAGCCTGATGTACAAAATCAGTAGCATATCTAACGGGAGTTGTGCTTTTGGAGCAAACCTTATGACACAATGGTAAACATGTCAAGATTTATAACCATAACAAAAAATGGAGAACAGAACACTACACAGTATTGTTATATTTTAGTAGTCTCGTTGTCAACATCTGATTCGATATGTTTGAGCACTGCTAAATTACCAGCAAAGTTTAAAGCAAAATACTATCCCCTCAAGTCATGATAATGTATATCATATGGTGGCAATTTCTTTCAGCTAAACAATTGTACAACTTCACTTACTGTATCTGGATTAGGGTCAAGAATTCTACCAATCAGTGACTTTGCACTGTTTGAAAACCAAGGTGGGAATGAATATTCTGCGCTCTCAACCTGTCTTAAGAAAAAAGATAGTAAGGTATAGAAAATATGCTTTCCACAAAAGCAATAAACCATCTAGAGATTAAAACTTCTGTTCAGGAGGCAACCAAGACATATAAGGCATTCACTACACGAATAAAAAGTAACAAAGAGCTATACACAACTCAGATGCAAAAGGCTATAGCAAAATGGCAAAAAATCTAAATACAAATAATATTCGTGACATCTCTACAAGATTGCCAATGCTTTATTTCCTTTCAAACTAAACAAAATAAACAGAAGGAAACAAAGTAAGAATCGTTGTGATGTCATGTATGTCCTGATGTAGTTATGCTTATGCTACCTTGCCTCTCTCCAATCAAATTTTCCCTAAATAAAAAGCCAATGCTGGACTAGTCTGCTCCTAAAGCTGCTGAGGCTCATTGAATATACTTGACCTATGGTGTTTTTACTAGTTGGAATGTTTCCAATGCAGAACAAGTAGGTGATAGGTCATTATGGTATCAGAGCCACTGCCAGATTCTATCATTATGACTGCTAGAAAACAAGCTGCATTAAATGGACTACTAAATTCTCCATGCACCAAGAAGTATGTTTGGTTATTTTGGTGAATTGTTGGTATTTGGATCACACGATTTCATAAACTATAACCACCAGGTCTAAACTCATTGGCTAAATAAATGGTATGACGGTAAAAGTAACTAGCATTCATAGTGATATTTTATGCAAACAGTGCACAGTAAGAAGAAAAAAAGAGAAAACATTGTGAGATCTGACAAAGATTTCATGTAGCACTATCATATCTAAAATTACAAAAATGGTGTAATACATATACTTCTTCAGTAGTCCCTACTCCCTAGGTATTCCATAGGAAACAAACCTTCCCATAAAGGGTAGTCAAATCCACTTCATCAAATGGAAGATAACCTGCCAACAGGACATAGAGAATAACTCCACATGACCATGTATCAGCAAGTGCTCCATCATATCCCTTATGACTGAGAACCTGGTTCATAAGATGAATTAAAAGGATGCATTGCAGTTAACACAAGATCTGACAGCTAAGATGCAAAAACAGTTATACTTGAACAAGAAAACGGAAACTGAATTTACCAAGCAAAGAATCGCTAGCTATTGATTGCATTTTTGAAACGGCCTAACCATTTGTGGATGATGAAGTTAAGTATGATTGTGCAATTTTTCTCTCAAAAAAAAAGTTGATTGTGCAAAGATACAAATTCTCTACAGAAAAATCATAAGTGGACAGTACAAATTTTTGTTCTCCTTCAGAACTTGCGGTAATTATATGGCTAGTTCAGTATATAGATACAGGTGCAAATTTAGTTATTTGACTGAAATTTTGTTAAACCTCCCTACCTGGAGGAAATATGATCCAAATATAAAGATCACCTCAGGTTACACGGTAGAATGATATTAATCAGCCCGCCTGCCTGTTAAATCTTTTAAGTATTTGAATGCTATAGTTAATTGTTTTGGTTTTCAAGTCGACACAGCAAAACCATGATAAAGGGGCTTCGCCCTAGTTACCTAGTTGCATTTGATATCCACATATGAGCCAACAGGAAATACTAACATCTTAAGATGGAGTAAAGGTAATTCTCAGATGCACCCCTTTGTTGCAGTCGACAGGTTTATTGATTTCTAACAAGAAGAACTCAGACCATATGATTCAGATGTAGTACCTCTGGGGCAACATAGTTCGGGGTTCCACAGGTAGTACGTAAAAGGGCAGCCCTCTGCATGTGACCAAACTAAGCAAGTCAAGAACTGAACTAAAAGAAATGAAGCATATATGACAAAGCTTCAGAAAAAGACGGACCTGGGCAGGCCATGCACTGAGTCCAAAGTCTGAGATTTTAAGATTACCTTGGGAGTCAAGGAGGAGATTTTCAGGCTACAATACATGCAAAATGAGATTAACAACTCCACAAAATCTAAAACACAGAACTCTTCATTGTTCCTGTTAAATGTTCACCTTCAAATCTCGGTGGTAGACTCCTTTGCTGTGGCAGAAATCAACACCGTCAATAAGCTGCTGAAAGTATCTACGTGCATCAGCTTCATTGAGTCTCCCATGACGAATCTGAAAATGGTATTTTTCACAGCATTGTTAGGTTCCCATTTCATATCAACATATTGCTGAAGCTGAACCTCAGTAAGAAGATGAAGTACAAGAAACTAAGTTTGCCTATTCAAATTCAACTCCTTAGGTTATTATGTAACATATTCAAATGGAAACAGAATTAACAGTCATGACCAACATCCAGAAAATCTGCAAATGAAGCTGAAAGCAGCATATTACCACATGCATTTTCACAAATATATTAAAAATAAACAGTCTAGGGAAAATACGTGTCTTCTTACTATCTTGCCATGGTGCAAGATATTTTCCCCATTTCTACATATACTATTTTTTTAAGGAAAACAGTAGTGGAACTTCTACATATAGTCATAATCAACAGAACGAAGTTTCAAAAGTCATGTTTGTGTGTTAAATCCAGCAAGCACAAGCGATGATTGAACATTCCAGAGTCCAGACAGCATGAGGTAGACATCTAAGTAACAAACACAAGAACTAATATTTAATTTTATATGTCGTATCTAGAAGCCAAGACGGAAAAAGACACTTATCATTAATAATAGTGGGGTCTTACAATTTTATCAAATAGTTCACCACCAGTGATGTACTCCAAGATTATAAATATCTTCTTCCGGCTTGCCAAAACCTGCACATAACAGAATGGACAGGGTTCATCCTACTGGCAAATAAAAAAGACAAGCGGAAACAAAGTTAAACACTGCTAACAATCTAACATTTATCGGCAAGAGATAGATGCCGTACCTCGTGTAGCCTAACCACATTGGGATGCCTCACAAGCTTCATTATTGATATCTCTCTCTTAATCTGCATAAAATAATCATTTAAGATTAATCACCCTGAGACATCTATCATCCAGCTAACTTGTGCAGATGTACATGACAAAGCTAGTACAGCTTTACTAACAAAAGGTGAAGGAAGGGGCATTGTTCATATAATCCAAAATTCCAAGTACTAACGGACGCCAAAAATAGAATTTAACAGCAGCATAGTAAGACGAACAACCCGCTAGGAAAAAAAGCTTTGATCTAACTCATCAATTATGGCACACAATTTTTTTGGAAAAGAAACACGGGCAAACCAGTTCGACCGGAAGCCTCAAACCCTTGACAAATCAAGACGAATTTAGGGAACAAAAGGATCAGCTAAGGTCAAATTAAGCATCCCTCGATCCGCTTAGCTATTCTCTTCACATCAAGAGAGGAACGCCTCTAGCAATAGCCAAATTCGCAACATCTACTGATCCCGAGTAAACAAGCAAAGAAATGCTTCCACGAGCCGGTCCAAGAACATTTGGGGGGAAAGGTTTTGAGAGGTCCTGGTTCTCGACCAAACCCAATCGAAGCAACAACTTAGGGAACGAAGAGATGGAATCGAATCGAACCCAGCCGAAGTACGAGAGCCTCACCTGGTCTGCCATCTTGTGCTTGAGGATGGAGGAGCGATCGAGCACCTTCATGGCGACGCTCTCCCCGGTCTCCGTGTTCTGCGCGAACTTGACCTTGGCGAACGTGCCTTCCCCGATGGTCCGCCCCACCTCGTACTTCCCCACCCGCCGCAGCGGCCCTCCGCCTCCGCCTCCCCCCACCATCTCCGCCCCCTCCCTCTCCCACTCAAGGATTCAAAAGGCGATTGTAGTGTTTTAGTGTTGGCGTTCGCTAGGGCAGCTCGCCTTAATTCTCCGCTAGTTCGCCATTCTCCGCTAGGCGATTTGTGGAGTAGTAGCTGCAGTGGTTCTTTTAAAGTGGATATTACAGAAGCATTTTTCGTGGCCGTCAAAAAAAAAAAGTCAGGCAGTATTGAATTGGTTAGAACGCCGTAGTATCACTATCACAATCAAGGCTTGCATTTGGTCAAAGTGTGCAGCCTATTGAAAGAAAAATTTCTAGGGTCTTCGTGGGAAAATCTCAGTGTTTCTTATTAGATAACACTCAATTTTTTAGCCTTTAGATCTAGATACAATAGATGAAATCAATTTTCCTTCTCTCCTCATATTTGAGTATTTAATTTTTTTTAGTGTTGAACTAGGAACATTATTCTTCTCTACTTGAACCTTTTTACATCAATTATATATTAGTTTTACACAAATTAATTTATATAAAAATGATGTGACAATTTGTAAAAAAAACATTATTCGGCCTTTTTTTTCATCAATTATATAGTAGTTTTACACAAATTAAATTATTTAAAAAATAATATGATAATTTGTATAACAAAAGTGAAACAAAACAAACTATAAGAAACACAACAAACAAAAACATGGATCACAAAATCAAATATTGACAAAGTTAAAATGATAAAGCACAATGTGGATCACTGAGCAATATCTGATAGATAAAAAAAATTAAGTGCTCACGAACCAAAAAAACATCGATATCTAATAAATAAAAAAATTGAGCGCTCATATACCAAAAAAAAAAATCACTCGAGTGTCAAAGGGAATGGGCAACCAATGGTGTCTTGGTGCCTCTACTTTGTGCTAGATCAAATTAGCAATTCTGTTTAAAAAAAAGAAAGAAAAAATGAGGAATTTTACACTACATCATGCTAGTAGACAGTCGATGGTACAAATCAAATCTAGATACTGATTTGTTGATAGTATTTCTACTACTATGGTACTAAAGGAAATATAAAATAATAAATAATCTATATTAAATTTAGTGTACCGTAAAAGAGCTAAAAAAGAGTCGTCTGCTTTAATTACGTTGCTGGTTTCTTTTTTTATAATCTATGTTACTTGTATTAGCTATTTGCTGACCTCAGAAAGTGACTCCAAGTTGTTACTAAGCAATAGCATGGAAGCCATGCCGGAAGTGACAGCAGAGACTAGGAGAAAGGGTGTGTTTGGTTATCCGGAGTTACTTAGCTCAGGGTTTACAATACCAAATCGAGTGGAAAATCATCAGGTGCCTGGCACCATTTTTTATCGAAAAACGATAGAAATTGAAGGAATTGCAAAATCAAACTGGTTTGAATTCGGCAGTCAAAACAGCAACAAAAATGATCGAAAATCAACTGACTTTGTCGATTTTCAAACGATTTTGGCCGATTTTCGACCGGTTATCTTTGAAAATCGGTAGACTAAAGGAAAATTGTGAAAAATTGGGGAAAGATTTCATAAAATGTGGAAAATTTGCAAAAACCCGATGAAGGTCCAAAAACTAGGAAAAATGCTATAAATATAAAAAAAATAGAAAAATAGGATAAAATTCCGGTATGACCTTTCCTACATTTTAAGGCAACGTCAAATTGTAAAGTACGCATTTTGCAATAATAGTACAACTATGAAAAAATATGAAAAAAATTTGGCATGACATTTGCTATATTTTAGACAATCTCAAGTTGTAAAGTAGGCATTTAGTAATAATATATTAACAAATAACATTTTATTTCAATACCATTTACAAATCAATCCAACAAGTTCACATCTCTATGTTCATGGCATATAACATTTGAAATCAACATTTCTCATCGAAAATCGACAAATCGACAATATTCCACTGAAAATCGACAAATCTAACGTGAAAATTGCTCGAAAACCCTGGAAAATCGACGCATACACAGAATATCGATCTATCGAATAGAAATCGACAAGACCAACCAAAAATCGAGCTTACCAAGCGATTTTCGATGTTCAATGGCAATAAACTGGTCAGTGGCGAGCGGATCTCGTCGGAGCTGGCAGGGAGGTGTTCGAGGGATGGAGAACAATGTCAGAACGCAGTTAATGGCTATCGGAACCAAGGTCTCAGGTATTATGGCTGTGTTCCCAGAGTTCGTGGGCCGAATTGGTTTTTGGGCTGGACACTGTGTAGCCTAGCACTGTTTGTTTGTTTTAATTTTGTAAATTTAGAATTTTCTCTAAAACATCTTTCAAATTCGGTTTTTTATAAATTTTTCATCCCAAATGTCACAAAACTATTAATACTAATTTTAGGGAACTTTTGGATAATTTTTTCTAAATTTTCCAATTTTTTTGAATTTGAATTGAACCGGTTTACCGACCGGTTTTAAATTTCAAACCGGCTAGATACATTCAATTATTGCGAATATCGCTCGTCGGTTTTTGAAACCCTGACCTAGCCTAGCTCCATTTTTTTAAATTCGGTATGAGTAGAGTTTGGCTCATTTCATACAACTCAGTGTTGTTAGATTAGTTGTATTGTTTCAAGAATCTACGGTCGAGCGTACCATGGCGTCCGTGCGCGCGCTCTCCGCTCTATCCACGTGTCATCTGCATGCATGTCTCTTTCCCTTTTCGTTTCCCTTTCCAGCGTTTCCCTTTCCCGCACAGCCGTTTGTGTACCGTCTGCTCTATTCTCTTCCCGGGAAAGGGTTTTTTTTTTTTGGGGTAAAAAGGGTGGGAGGAATACAAACACTTAATTGTCTTGAAAGATGAGAGATAATACTTTATGTAGGCGGTAATGAATAAATGCATATGGTTGAGAGAGAATAAATAAAGGTATATATGGAAAGACTCATTAAATCTACATACACGTTTTATATTTTTTAACAAGATCATTCAGACTATAGGTCTTATATTTATCAACGGAGGGAGTAACTTCTAAGGATGAATTAAACAACTTTCAACTAACATGAAAACTAACTTTTAAACTGAATTGAAGAGCTTTCAAATAACATAATCACTAACTTTTAACTAAAATAATCAGCTTAAGCTGATCCTTGAAGTGCAAACTAGAAGCATCACCCTGCTTCTTTTTAAATTAATATGATGCAAAACAATTAGAGAAAGAGACACTAAAAACTAGAAGCATCACCCTGCTTCTTTTTAATTACTGTGATGCAAAACATGAAAGTACTTTTTACTTGAAAAGGATAGATGATCACTAGTGGGAAAAATGATATCTTACATGAGTAACTTCCCATGATTAATACTATTTCTTGTGGGTTAGCAGTACACATCATGATTTTGCAAAACAAATTGCACAAAATGCTTGATAGCAACCGAGCTGAGGAAAAAAAAATCCATCTCATGACCCAATTTGTTGGTCTTGTCCAAAGAACCACCATTTTCATAAATAATTGGTGAGCTGGTCCCCGAAAAAACTTCATCACATTAGTGCAACATGCTATCTGAAAGAAGACAAATAAAAGGCATTTATGATGAACTCACTACTACAAAAAGACTCATATTAGACTCCTTATCACTGACAGTTTTCAAAAACCGTCTGTGATGAGGTGTCATTACAGACGATTTTTTGCAAAAACAGTCTGTGATGAGTCTCAAGTACATCACAGACAGTTTTTGGCTAAAATATCTGTGATAAGGGGCACATCACAGATGGTTTTAGCTAAAAACTGTCTGTGATGAGGGGGGCACAATACAGACAATTTTTGGCTAAAATCTTCTGTGATAAGGGGCATATTACAGATGGTTTTAGCCAAAAATCGTCTGGGATGATTAGCATCACAGATGGTTCAACCTTAGAACCGTCTAGGATCTACTGGCTACAAAGTCATCTACGTCTTCGTTCAACGTGCAAGAGTCCCAGCGCAAACCCTAGCGTCCTTCGCTCGTGCCTCCACGCAAAAGTCGCCTCCGCCTGTGCCTACGCCTACACCTCACTCGGGCCGCCTCCCTCGAGCCGCCTGTGCCTGCGCCTCCGCCTCCCTCGAGCCGCCTGCGCCTGCGCCTCCGCCTCCCTCGGGTACGACTACGATCTTTTAACCATCGGCGTGGGGAGCGATGGCATGCGGGCTTCGCGACGACGCCCGTGGCGCTGTCTGCGAGATGCCCTTCGCCACCGTCTCGTCCGATGACCTCGGCGGCGTCGGCGGCACGTAAGTGAATTTCTACCCCCATTTTTACTCTTCGTATGTCCAATCGCAACTTTTGATCTGCGGGAATATTTGTTTGGAATTTGGATTCCGTGTTTGTAGCCAACAAGCATTTGCTATTAACATCCTGTAGATTGAATGTTTTACCGAGTCTTGTTTCATATCCATGATTCATGAAAATGGACCACCCAGGAATAGAGCATGTTATTGTTTCAGATGCAGCTGCCTTCAAGACCAGAGAAGATTCCAATAGTTGGAGGTGGTTATATTGATTTGGAGTTTGCTGGAATTTTCAGTGACCAAATACAAAGGTTAATATCATATGAATATGTTGTTTCCATTTCTCTTGATCAAATTTTGTACATCTGTAAAATTTCTAGATACATGTATCCTTATAAAAACCATATACTTGTAGAATTTGGGATTGGAAGAGGTTGGGGTCAAAATGGATAAGCGTGGGACAATTATGGTATGTGTCCTTTATAGACTTCAATTTTCTCTACTGTTGGTGATCATTCAGTGATATTTGGAACTCTGATGCTAGGTTGATAAATATTCTCTTGTCAGGAGTTGGCATCAGGATAGCCCAAATTTAGCTAAGTCTCCAAATTTACCATGACTTGGAATAGTCCAAAATTAGTAGCCGTCACATTAGAAATTTGGGTTTTGTTTAGTTATAGTTTTCCTTGGTAAAACTATTTGGTATTCTCTTGTTCGGCGAGATCAACAGCAATACCATGCTTCGGAACCCCACATCAATACTTCAATTATATTTGCAATTTTAGATTGCTTTTGCTTTGTTCTTGCTTGTTCTTCGATTGCTTGCAGGAATTGATCTTCGTGATCAGGTCAACCGGGTTTTAGCACGGTTGCTAACAACTCGGAGTTTGGTTCAGCGATTGCTTGGCGTCGGTCGTGTTTCGGTCGTAACCTGGATCGTGAGGGTCATCTCCACCAATCGATAGTTACCCATCTCACCGAAAGAACGGGCCTCCGTTAAGCCTCATCAGGTGGTATCAGAGCTTTCGTTGATCGGTGAGAAATTTCAGTACCTTAGATTAGTTTTTGTTCTCTGTCCCAAATTGAAAATTACTCCACAAAAATTCAACCTTTAGATTCAATCTGTTATTTTAGTGAGTTTTGTTAGGTTTTGATCCATTAGAGTCCTTATTTTAGTTGCTGATCGTTTTTCCCTTCGCGTAGCTTTTCTTTCAATCTGTCCAGTACTTTGTTTTGTTCATAACTTTCTCATACGTGCTCGAATTCTAGTGTTTTTGCACTTTCCTAAAACTTGAGAACGATCTCTACAAAAACCTAGTTGGGCATAGACTCTAATTCTGGAGCTAAATTTGTTTAATCTGAACGTCACATTTGGGCAAGCAAGTTGTACTTCCAATCCAGATCGGTTCGGTATTTTGATCATAATTCTCACGTCCGAACTCCGATTGGGAAGTTTTTTTACTTTTCTGAATCCTTGAAGAGTCCTCTACAAAAACGTTTTTGGGTGTCCTTTCTGATTCGAACTCCTTCAAACCGAATTTGATTCGGAATCGGAATCGGTCCCGCGGGCTGAAATTGGGGGTATTCTGTGGTGTTCGGTTTTTGAGCCATAACTTTCACACCCGAGCTCCAAATTGCATGTTTGTGTACTCTATTGAAAGCTAAGGAAATAAGCTTCATTTCTTTGCATAGTGATCCTTCCAAATTCGGTGGTTGTCAAACTTAAATCTGGGCGACAACTCTGCTGCCCTAGAAACACTGAATTTGGGTTTGTTACTTCAATTGATGATCTAGCTTTGTTCCTTTGAGTTGGTTGAGTCCAGAAGCATCTACAAACCATAAAACTCCAAAAATATCAGTACACATATCTTTGGGAACCAATTCATCCTTTGCAAATACTTTGAACCCAATTGAGACTAGCTATTTGATATTGCTTAGGGCTGCTCTACTTGATACATTGCAAAATCTTGATTTGTCATATCATTCTATCTTGTGACATCGAGTTGGGGATTCCCAAAACTTTGTTCATACTAGTGTTGGCCGAAAGTCACTCAAAGAAAGAAAAGAGAAAGAAAGCGTAAAAAAAGAGCAAAAAAGAAGAAGAAAAGAAAACAGAATAGTGGCCGGCAGCACTACATTGAGCAAAACCCTAATTTGTGTTCATTATTTTTCAGATTGTGGAATTATATTAATTAGTGAGCAATCTTGTGCCCTTTTACCTTCTCTGAAGCAATTAGCTAGTGTCTCTCCATAACTAATGCAACACGAGCTTTGGTTCTGAAATTATTCTTATTTAGCTCATTCCATTGGTTGCATTAAGTTCCATCATCTTTGCGTGTGTGTTGTCTTGAAATTCGCTTATATCTTTGAGATCGGCAACTAGGGCTTGTGAATTCTAGTTTGGATCATTACTTATCATTACAATAACTAGAATTATCAGATTACATACGAAATAAATATTGCTTATCCAAGCTCCACCTTCTACTAGCCAAATAGGTACCGTTCTCCTTGCAATCGCTTTGCCAAGCTTGAGTGTGGTTATCACGAACCAGCCGCTGGTCACCACCTGTTCGCATGGTAAGAACTTGTAAGGACTTGGTAAAAGTTTGAGTGTGAGACACTTTTAATCACCAGATCCTAGTACTTGATAGGAATATATATTTGTGATTTGTTTCCATCTTTACTAACAATGGCAGGTTCTCAACGTCGTAGTGCTTGGGCCAACAGCATCCTAGGAGAAAAGGTAGTTCACACTCCGAGATAAAAAAGAACGTATGAGCAAAGCTTCACCATCACCGGAGGTACGACGGAATAGCACGCATACAAAAAGTAAGTTCACTGTACCTAATTTTAGTTGTAAATATGATCATGAAGGATATCTTACTTGGGAATTAGCTGTAGTACAATCATTTGATAAATATGGAATTCCTGAGCATGATAAGGTTAGGATTGTTACTAGTGGATTTACTGATCATGCTACTCTTTGGTGGAATGATTATATGCGTAAAAATCAGGACATCCTTAGCACATGGATTAAAATAAAAAAAATTATGAGAGCTAGATTTGTTCCTCCATATGTTGCTCACCAATTACGGAAGGAATTTCAACATCTAAAACAAGGTAGTAAAACTGTAGATGAGTACTACCAAGAATTTCAGCGTAGATATTTACGTTGTGGGTTAGAAGAGATCGAAAAGACTAAGATCAACAACTTTTATTGTGGGCTAGATTTTGATATTCAGATCATGATATCTTGTAAATAATTCAACTCTATGTCATGCTTGCTTAATCTTTCATGTAAAGCTGAAAGAAAAATAAAGAGAAGACAATCAACCACAGTTCAGGTTTAAATGCTACTCCTGTTGCATGTACTACACCAAACCCTATTGATAGCATACATCCTGAGCATGCGAAAGAAATACCAAAAAATTCGAGTGAAGTAGAGGATCATACATGTGAGGATGATTCTACTAACGCAATCCAATCGACTTCTGTTGCTTCTGTTGTTGCTATTCCATTTGATATGCAGGTTACTTATGAAGATGAGGAGCTAAAAGCTGAAATACCTGCGTTGTCAAGTGAAATTTTTGAGGTACCTACTACTTCTGAGGAGGATGCTAATGACCATGGTACAGATCTGATTTTACAGCAAGAAAGGGAGCAAATTTGTGATTATGTTCCTGCTGTACTTAATTCTAGTGAGTTACCATCTTGTGCCACAATTGTAGAACTATGTGATGAATTGCATGCATATAATTTTGATCATGTGTTGCTGATTACGTATAAGGAAGTGATAGCTAGAATATCCCCTGCCACTGTTTTGTGCTATATCATGTTGAATGAGCCTGTTAGCTTGAATTGTGCTATGGATAAGATTTCTGAAATTTCATCTCTTAAGTCTTTATCTAGCACCTATGCATATTGTTTTAAATTCAATTTATTTGGAGATTATGGCATAGATGGCAAGTTTCTTGTTTACAGAATATGCATAACTTGTGATAAACTTGCTGAATTGAAGTTTGCTATTTTGGCCAATCCTAGTTGCATGCTACAGCTTATTTCATTTGCAGCACCATCAAATTATCCTGATATGTGTGATACCCAAAGCTTGCTACCAAATTGTTAGAATTTTAGAACATTGAATTGGATTACAAATCAGCATGTCGTAGTTGATGAGTGGAAGCCCATTAAAATGGTGTCATCATTGTTGGAATGGTTTGGTATTGCTTGTTTACAATCTGGTCATATGAATGAGCTATGCTTGTTACCAAAACCTGTAGTTTTGCTCATCGATGTTATTGAACAAGGCTTACAAAACATGAATCTGGTTAATATTTATCTAAGGTCAGGGATAGATATGTGCTTTACTTATATTTGCAAATTAAGTTGCAAACTAAATCTGGTTAATATTTATGTTATATGCTTCACTTCTAACCACAAATTGAGTTGCAAAATTGTGAGGAAAGGTGCTTTGCTTAAATCTGGTTTCCTCATTTGTTGTTATGTAAATATCATTCCGCGAATCCAAAACAACAATGAAATATGCAATATATACATATATGCTGCGTACAAGTTGTTCTTTTTGTTGGTTATTTCTTTTCCAGCTTGTCGAAAACCGAGGATGGTTTTCCTTCAAGGAGGGGAGGAAGCATCGAAGAGTGGTAGAAAGAAGTGTTGAGCTATATGGCTTGTCCAAAACTGAGGATGGTTTTCTTTCAAGGAGGGGAGGAAGTATCCAAGAGTGCTAGCTTTCCTCATGCCATTATATGCTGGAAAGAAGTGTTGAGCTATATGGATATGGATAATTATCAGGTGAATCCTCTAAATTTCATTCTTGTCCTAAAAATATATAAAGATGCGGAGCTACTATTTTATTTAATTAAATACAGGACCCATATGAGGACACTTTGTGTTGAGGACGAGACAAAAGGACAGCTTGAGCCGAGGATGACTCAAATTCAAGAAAGGGAGGATGATGAGGATATCACTACTATGGATACATCCACACCTCATTGGATCAACTCCAACACGTTATCCATGGGCCAAGAAGATAGAGATATCAAATCCATCACGTTCTGGAATCCAATTCGGCCTCCGGATACCAAGCTAAAGTAAAATGAGCATAACTTTTGCATACGGAGTCCAATTGGAGAGTTCTTGTACTTGATTGAAAGCTTACAACAAGACCTTTCAAATGGATCTGCTCTCAGCCTTAGATTCATCGTGGATCAGCCAAAATCTTCGAAACAATAATCTACATAACTGTTTTAGGCTGTTTTGGGCCTTGTAAGCGTGAGGGGCCCAAGCCCAAGTTGTGTGCACCCCCCTGGCTGCACACAACCCTAGGACGACCCTCTCACGTCCTTCCTCTCATAAAATCAGTAGCCGTCACATTAGAAACTTGGGTTTTGTTTAGTTATAGTTTTCCTTGGTGAAACTATTTGGTATTCTCTTGTTCGGCGAGATCAACAGCAATACCATGCTTCGGAACCCCACATCAATACTTCAATTATATTTGCAATTTTATATTGCTTTTGCTTTGTTCTTGCTTGTTCTTCGATTGCTTGCAGGAATTGATCTTCGTGATCAGGTCAACCGGGTTTTGGCACGGTTGATAACAACTCGGAGTTTGGTTCAGCGATTGCTTGGCGTCGGTCGTGTTTCGGTCGTAACCTGGATCGTGAGGGTCATCTCCACCAATCGATAGTTACCCATCTCACAGAAAGATCGGGCCTCCGTTAAGCCTCATCAAACACACAACAAAAGGTCGCGATTACGGCGATTGCACAGCGAGTCTTGGACCTACACGTTAGGGTTTACGTTCTATAGCTCGATAGGGTTCCGGTGCGCGCGCTATATAGCCGCAAAGTCCACTAACCGCATGGGATGATCTCCGAGACCCTGGCGAACACGACGAGGACTTGGAGCAGAGTCCATCCAAAACACGCGAGAACGATGACTAAGACGCTGACACATGTCCCGATCTGTGGCCACGATGACATCGATGTGGCTCAATCCGAGCCGAACGCGAAGATCAACGGCCCACACGCGTTAGGGTTCACAATTATCATCGACCGCACGCTCCTCATCCAACGGTCACGGAGCGAGTTTCTAGAAGACGGGCCACGCACGCACAGTAACTGGGCTTGGCCCATTACTGTTCAAATGAATTCCGCCAATTTCTCATTTAAAATAATTCCCAAAATTATTTTAAATACTTTTAGGCAGTATAAATATCAATAAAATTCCCAGAAAATTCTCATAAATACTTTGAGACATTTTGAACTCAAATAAAATATTTTTGGCAAATATTTATATTAACTTGGTATATATTTAATTGATTTTCTTCAAAGGCCAATATACATAATTTAAATCTTATTCAATTAAATTTCAGAAAAATCCAATAAATTCCAAAAAAAATCACAAAATGCATAAATAGTAATAAAATAATATTATAGGCAATTTTTGGGATGTTACACATCCACACATATTAGTAAAAAAAAGTATACAGAGATTGACATACCTTTGCTTGCTCACTGAGGTGTGGTGGTGATGAAGACAACTTGTCAACAAAGACTAAATCCATATTTTTTTACAGGTGGCACACATCCTATTTGATACATAGAAAACAAATAATAAAATAAATTGGGGAGTTTCTCTACCATGATGCAAGATATGAAAATGATAAACTTCCTACCAAATATCAAAACTTTAATTTCTGAGATATTTTCAAAATCCGAGTATCAAAAAAAATTTCTTGTGAATTTTCACAATATAAGTGCCAAAAAAGTATGAGCTAATAAAACTTTCAACTAGATAGTTCAAAAAGTTTCACCTGAGGAAACTTTCTAATGGAAATCAAAATTTCATTTGAGAAACTTCCAAAATCCATATATAAAAAAATCAACTCTGAAAACCTTTTGCAGTGGAGAGTGCAAAAAAAGGTATGAAATGAGAAAACTCTCAACGTGACAATTCAAAAAGTTTCACATCCAGAGAAACTTTCTACCGTAGAAACTTCCAGTTGAGAAACCTGACAGTTCAAAAAGTTTCACCCCTAGAAAACTCTATTTTGTAGAAACTTCTAGTGGAGAAACTTTCGCAGAAAGTTTCTATTACATATTAAAATTTTTAGGTGATAAACTTTCGGTTCAAAAACTTTCTACTAGAGATCAAAACTTTTAGGTTATAAACTTCATATTAGAGAAGCTTTTACTTGATAAACTTGCAGTTGAGACACTTTCTACTAGGAATACTTTCAGATGAGAAACTATCTACTCCACTGTAGAACTTTCAGTTGTGAAACTTCAAGTTGAGAAATTTTTTACTAGATAAACTTCAAGATGGAAAACTTTCTACTATATAAACTTTAAGTCGAGAAAATTTCTACTAGAAAATAAAGATTACAATTTTGAGTTGAGAAACTTTCCACAAAAAAGTTTGAACAAATAAAACTTTGAAATAGATGTTGAAACTTTCATTAAAAAACATTCTGGTGGCTTTGAAAAAGATTTCACACACTTTGAATTTTGCACAAAAAAGATAATGAAGCTTGAAAAAAATTCAACTGAAAACTTTACCAAAAAAATTCAACTCAAAATAATTTTCAGCTTGGTAACTTTCCATTCTGAAAACTTTTGATTCAATAATTTTCTATTCCAACTGAATAACTTTTGACTCGAAAACATTCGGTACGAAACTTTCAAAATTTTAGTTCTAAAAAATTTCAAAAAAAATGGTTAAAATTATATCCTATTTTACATAGCTAAACTTTTACGGTTGAAAAAAATGTTTTTTGGTGAAATCCGTATATCTTTGCACTGTATATAACACAATGCAAATTTTCATTAATGAAATTTAGTTCTTGTTTATTAAAATGCTGAAGGTGCGAAGAACATGAATGCATATATGAGATACCTTTGTCAAACAGTTGATACACACAACAAGTGTCTTTTCATCATCACTGACCAATAGAGGTACTACAACCTGTAGTAGAACTAAAAACCATGAAAATCAAAGTATAGTCAATTACACTGTTTAGAACAAGAAGTAGCAGTGATATTTAAGGAAAATGATTTGTACATACAGCAAGACATCTGAAAGGATCATATTTTGCCAACAGAACATTTAAGCATTGGTTTGTCTCGTTTGAAATCTGCACAGGCATAAAGAGTAACACAAAGAAAGAATAGATATACAGCTTATAATGGGGATGATGAAGGCGTGTGTACCTTTGCCACCACATCTTTGGTCACATGCAGGAGTTTTTCGAGAACAATATCAATAGATTCTTCCATAGAATCTTTCTGAGAGCAAAATAATCATTAGTAATAAAAAAAGGACAGTCAATTAACTAACCTAATCTCGTTCATGTGCACAAACTGTGGATACCAGACCTGATTGTTGAGCATCTCCGCAATTAGAGATAGAGCAAGCTCCTTCATAAATGAATCAGAGTCATTCAGCACCTCAAGCACAGCCGTTAAGATTTGATTGAAGTACTGTTTGAAAATCAAAGGGCTGGCATTAGAATGCAAATAGTATAGATTGAAATTTTTCGGGTCCAGCTTACCTTAGATATAATCTATGTAATTTAACACCTCCAATACAACGAATGGTCATGAGACATTATTTCACAGTGAAGTTTTAACTTTTTGACCATTATGTGTAAATGTGCAATAACATGAATGCAAATAATGGGCATTCTAAAAATTGCATGACAATGCCATCCACCTAAACCCCTTTTCACATTAACTATTACAGACAATATCCCATGATCCTAGAGACCCATCGTACGCCAATCCAAGTAAAGATGAGTTCACACAGGCAACCAAACAGTTCATATCTATATTGCTCTCTTCTCTTCTCTCCTTGTGCCACCTGCACAACATAAGGCATTCATCGGTCTCCTGCAATGGCAAATTAAAAGCAGCCATTGCAGAGCTACCTGTCGCTAAGGATACAAAGGAGGACGGTTTGCTTGGCTCCAAGCTTTGAGCTATAACTGAGGTTTCTTCCTTTACTTTTAGGGAGAAAAAAATTGCTGACCAAACTCCTTTGGCAAACAAGCAATTGGAGTATTGGAGAGATGGGTTTGTACTTTGTATGACAGAACCAAATCAAGTGCCAGTATGGAGATTAACCAAATATGTTCACCAAACCCAAATTGCTTTTACGTCTCAAATGAATAAAAAAAACTTTTAGTTTTACAAGCAAACGTCAACTTTAGATATTTAAGCTACATTCAAAACTGTAAGACATGCAAATATTTTAGTCATGAACTTTAGCAGGAAATGGTCCAGAAAAACAGACAAAATCACAAACTTAAGAAAAGGAAAAGTAAGGAGGAAGGGGTTGACTTAGTAACATTTTGTAAGATAATCAGGTTGCAAACCTTTGACCAGATGGAGCTGTCATAATCGAGGGAAGCTTTAACTAGTTGTTGTAATGCTTCTCGCTTTTCCAAGCTTGAAACTTCAGTATCATTGCTTATTTGAAATGTTGAGAAAAATAAATTACAGTACTTGACATAGATTTTAGGGAAGAAACACACAACAGCAACATTAGCACACAATCAATGACTGATGGATAAGCTCTGTGTGTTTTGTATGTTTGAATTGGTGGAAGAAGGGGGTGGTGTTCTTCATACTTGGATGCTCACAAAGTAGTAACTGAAAGTGCTAGGGCTGATCACAGCCATTTGTTGTTTAGTTCTTTTACTTTCCTTCCATTTGTTGTTTAGTTCTTTTACTTTCCTTCTTTAGCCTTTGTTGTCAATATAATGGACAAGGAGCAGCTGCAATTGAGCACTGCAACAGTTCACAACCATCTAGCCTCCTGAGTTGAAACTCTAATACTAGGTATTTCTAACATTTGGTATCAGAGCTGTCGTTCTAACCTGTGATGTCCACTTCGTCGATCCGCGGAGAGCTGCCGCTGATGCAGCAGCGTTGGCCGACGCTGAGGCCCGCGAGGCGCGCATCACTGCAGCGAAACGCAACACGACGACGAGCGATTGAGACGGGCGAGCGGCGGTAGCCGCCACGAGGCTCGGCGATGGTCGCTTCTTTCACAAGACCGAAAGCGGCCGGCGATGACGACGGGAGCAACGACCGGGAGATCATGCGGCATCGCCGTGTCTCTGCGTCGCCCCAGCCTCGTCGCGGTCGCCGCCACCGTCGTGACTCGTCGGTCGTCCAGCGCGTCATCAAGGAGTCCGGTGGGAGCACGCCATGGCCGATGCTCACCAAAACGAACTACAATGACTGGAGTTTGCTGATGAAGGTTAAGTTGCAAGCGCGACAGCTCTGGGACGCCGTCGCGTTTGGGGATGCCGAGTTCCATGAGGACCGGCTGGCGCTCGACGCTCTCCTCGCTTCCGTTCCGCCGGAGATGGTGTCCTCTCTTGCGGACAAGCCGACCGCCAAGGATGCCTGGGACACCATCGCCGCGTCGCGCGTCGGCATTGACCGCGCCCGAAAAGCGACGGTGCAGAAGCTGCGCCAGGAGTGGGATCGCCTAGCCTTCCGGCCCGGGGAGGACGTTGACGACTTTGCTCTCCGTCTCTCGAGCCTGGTGCAGCAACTGACGAGGCACGGCGACGTCGACATCGACGAGCAGAAGGCGGTGGAGAAGTATCTCCGCGTCGTCCCCAAGAAATAACCCAAATAGCCCTGTCGATGGAGACCCTCCTGGATCTCTCGACCCTGACTATCGAGGAGGTGACAGGCAGGCTCAAGGCGGTGGATGACCGTGACGAGGCGTCGCCAGTCGACTCCGTCACCATCGGCGGCAAGCTCCTCTTCACCGAGGAGCAGTGGCACGCCTGCCAAAAGGAGAAGAAGAAGCTGGAGGGCTCCTCCTCGTCCAAGGATCGTCGTCGACGACCGCGCAAGAAGGACAAGTCCGGCGACGGGAGCGACGACAGGACCGGTGGCGGCTGTGGTGGCGAAGGAGGAGGTGGCGGCGGAGAACGCAAGGCGACCCGCGAGGACATCTGCCACAATTGTGGCCGTCGCGGCCACTGGGCCAAGGACTGCAGGCAGCCCAAGCGAGGTGGGGCGGCCCACATGGCCCAAGCTGAGGAGGATGATGAGCCCGCAGTGTTCCTGGCCCATGCGAGCCCAATACTGCGGCCTACTGGAGAAAAGGATGAGGGCGAGAAGGGGGAAGGCAAAACCCTAACTTCTCCCGTAATCACTCCACGCCGCCACTCACTTCTCTCCCTCTGCCGGCGTCCGCTCTGCTCCACGTCGACGAACCGCGCGCGCGTGTATTCCTCGGCGACGGCTCCGACGACGACAAGCTCGAAGGATGGTACCTCGACAGTGGCGCCACGCACCACATGACCGGCGTGTCGGGCACTTCGCCGACCTAGACCGTAGCATCCGGGGCTCCGTCAAATTCGGCGACGAATCTGCGGTGGAGATCCGCGGTGTCGGGTCCGTAGTGTTCGTGGCCAGGACCGGCGAGCACAAGCTACTCCACGGCGTCTACTACATCCCGTCACTTCGGAACTCCATCATCAGCCTCGGCCAGCTCGATGAGGGCGGCGCGAAGGTGGGGATTGACAAAGGGGTGCTCCAGATCTGGGATCGACGTGGGCGCCTCCTCGTCAAAGTCAGCCGCGGGCGCAACCGGCTGTACGTGCTTCACATGGAGGTGGCCCGGCCTCTCTGCCTCGCCGCTCGTCGTGATGATGAGGCCTGGCGCTGGCACGAGCGATTCGGGCATCTCCACTTCGAGGCACTGCGGAAGCTCGGGCGCGAGGAGATGGTGCGCGGGATGCCGGATCAACCACGTCGAGCAGCTGTGCCGACACTTGTGTGGTGACCAAGCACAAGCGGCGCCCTTTCCCACGTCAGGTCGCGTACCGCGCAGCAGCAGCTCGAGCTCGTCCACGGCGACCTCTGCGGCCCCGTCACACCGGCGACCCCAGGAGGTCGGCGATACTTCCTGTTGCTGGTAGACGACGCGTCGAGATACATGTGGACCGTTCTTCTCGCGACGAAGGCGGCAGCCGCGAACGCCATCAAGCAAGTTCAAGCCTCCGCGGAGGAGTGCGGCCACAAGCTCCGGGTACTGCGCACCGACAATGGAGGGGAGTTCACCGCAGCTGAGTTCGCCGCTTACTGCGCGGATGAGGGGATCCAGCACCACTACTCCGCACCGTACACGCCGCAGCAGAACGGCGTGGTCGAGTGCCGGAACCAAACCGTGGTGGCGACTGCGCGCGCTCTGCTCAGACAAAGGGGCATGCCGGCCACGTTCTGGGGCGAGGCAGTGGTGACCGCGGTTCATCTGCTCAACCGGTCGCCGACCAAGAGCCTGGAGGGCAAGACTCCGTACGAAGCATGGCACGGGCGCACGCCGGCGGTCGCACATCTTCGTACGTTCGGCTGCCTGGCGTATGTTAAGGAGCTGAGCCATGTCGGCAAGCTGGACGACAGGAGCACGCCGGGGGTGTTCATCGGCTACGCTGAAGGTGTCAAGGCATACCGCATTCTCGACCCAATGACTCGGCGCGTGCGCACGGCACGAGACGTCGTCTTCGATGAAGGGCGTGGCTGGGACTGGTCCAAGGAGACCAGTGGTGGCTCGGCGGCGGTGCCGGGCGACTTCACCATCGACTACATCCAGCTTGAAGCAATGGGGGGAGTGAGTAGCACCACATTGGCCCCTGGCTCGCCTGCCCCAACACCCTGGACGCCGCCAGCGCCACCAAGCTCACCACCTCCGAGTCAGGGAAACACGTCGCTCACACCGGCGCATAGCCCTGCTCCGTCTGCGGCACCGACAGCCACTCCAGCACCTGGCGGCCAGCACGTACCCGTCTTTGTCTCACCTCTGGAGAACGACGAGGACCGCATCGACGCTGCGCACGACAACACCCCTCTACGTTACCGCACCATCGACGACATCCTCGCTGATCAGTCGGAGCAGGGGCGTGTGCAGCGCAACATCGACGCCGAGCTCCACCTAACGCACACCGGGGAGCCCTGCACGTTTACTGAAGCCGAAGAGGATGACGCCTGGCGCGCCGCGATGAAAGAGGAGATGGACTCCGTCGAGCACAACTACACATGGGAGCTCGTCGACTTGCCGACCGGCCATCGCCCGATCACCTTGAAGTGGGTGTTCAAACTTAAGAAGAATGAGGCAGGGGAGGTGGTCAAGCACAAGGCAAGGCTCGTCGCGCGCGGCTTTGTCCAGCAAGAGGGGATCAACTACGACGACGCATACGCACCAGTGGCTCGCATCGAATCCATCCGCATCCTCCTCGCGCTAGCTGCCCAGGAGGGGTGGCGCGTCCACCACATGGACGTCAAGTCGGCGTTCCTCAACGGCGACCTGAATGAGGAAGTGTACGTACGGCAGCCTCCCGGTTTCGTCATCACCGGCAAGGAGAGCAAGGTGCTGCGGCTGCGGAAGGCGTTGTACGGTCTACGGCAAGCACCGCGAGCCTGGAACGCCAAGCTGGACAACACACTCAAGGAGATGGGTTTCCAGCAGAGTGCGCATGAAGCGGCGATGTACCGGCGGGGCAGCAACCGCTCTGTCCTGCTGGTAGGAGTCTACGTCGATGACCTTGTCATCACCGGCCCGGAGGAAACAGAAGTGGAGGCCTTCAAGGTTCAAATGAAGGCGAGATTCCAGATGAGTGACCTCGGCCTTCTCTGTTTCTACCTTGGCATCGAGGTCCGGCAAGATGACGCCGACATCACCCTTCGTCAAGCCCACTACGCCAAGCGCATCGTCGAGTTGGGCGGCATGGATGGCTGCAACCCTGCCCACACTCCGATGGAGGAGCGGCTGAAGCTGAGCCGTTACAACGAAGCAAAGGAGGTCGACGCGACGCAGTACCGGCGCATTGTCGACAGCCTACGATACCTGGTGCACACCTGACCGGACCTGGCGTTCGCCGTCGGGTATGTGAGCCGGTTCATGGAGAGGCCAACCATGGAGCACCAGCAGGCCATTAAGCGGATTTTGAGGTATGTCACAGGCACTCTGGACTATGGTCTGCAGTATGCAAGGTGCCCTGGTGCGGTGCACTTCGTCGGCTACTGCGACAGTGACCTCGCCGACGACATTGACACGAGCAAGAGCACCAGTGGCATGCTGTTCTTCCTCGGCAACTGTCTTGTGAGTTGGCAATCCCTCAAGCAACGGGTGGTGGCGCTCTCAAGCTGTGAAGCGGAGTACATCGCTGCCACCGCTGCTGCAACTCAAGCACTTTGGCTGGCTCGGCTGCTGGGTAATCTACTCGGCAAGGAAGCTGAGGCAGTCGAGCTTAGGGTGGACAGCAAGTCTGCCCTGGCGCTGGCTAAGAACCCTGTCTTCCACGAGAGGAGCAAGCATATCCGAATCAAGTACCACTTCATTCGGAGTTGTCTGGAAGAAGGGAGCGTGAAGGCCAGCTACATCAACACCGTGGACCAGCTCGCCGACCTTCTCACCAAATCACTTGGGCGAGTGAAGTTTCAGGAGCTGCGTGCTCAAATTGGACTGGTTCACATCAAGTCAAAATCGGCACACGAGGCTTAGGGGGAGAAATGATGGATAAGCTCTGTGTGTTTTGTATGTTTGAATTGGTGGAAGAAGGGGGTGGTATTCTTCATACTTGGATGCTCACAAAGTAGTAACTGAAAATGCTAGGGCTGATCACAGCCATTTGTTGTTTAGTTCTTTTACTTTCCTTCCATTTGTTGTTTAGTTCTTTTACTTTCCTTCTTTAGCCTTTGTTGTCAATATAATGGACAAGGAGCAGCTGCAATTGAGCACTGCAACAGTTCACAACCATCTAGCATCCTGAATTGAAACTCTAATACTAGGTATTTCTAACAATGACACTATAATAATTTTACATTACTACCTGATGAAGAAGTTGTGGCATGCTCAGCGCATTGTCGGCATGTAGACTGGTCTTTATAGAACTAAGATTTACAACCATATCTCCCTCTTGAACACTTTCTTCAGTAGTTGAGCTAACAGCATTATGCCCATCAGGAGTGAGAAGCCGGCCAAAATCCAAGCGAGCAGTACTATTAGCAGTTTCATCATCTAAGGAGGCATCAGTTTTCTCGGGATAGTTTGTCCAAGAGCGAACAGCTTCCACAACTGGGCTAGAATTGTTCTTTGATCTCTACTTCTATTTAAAAGAACTTCAGTTCCTGTGGCCAGTTCCAAGCTTAGATTGGTGTGATCTATGCTCATATCGGAAGTTGTTCGACCCATAGGGGCAATATGCAGTGTGAACTCTTGCACTGTATTAATGTTCTTCGCTCCTTCACCATCAAGGGAACCAGAAGAATACTGACCAAAACGATAGCTCTTTCTTTGATGTCTGCACGCCGCGCCTCCGAGCTCCACGTCATGACGCTCCGCGCCGGCGTCGACCGCGCCTCCGGGCTGTTGCTTTTCGCCTCCAGTGGATGTACACGCCGTCTCGACCTCTCGGTATCTGCCTCTATTATCGCATCCACCTATATGGATGAAGTTATCGCAAAAACAAAACATGAATCGATCCCATAACGAAGGATCCAGATAGCGAACAGAGAGGGTGAATAATCACAACTTAAAATTTTCTCTAAAAAATAATCCAAATAAGTCCGTGAAAAAAACACACAAGAGGAGTCGATCAAGATAAGCCACTTGCTGTCGGGTCGGTGCTACCGCAGGAGGGTCGGTAGCACCGCTCGAGGGGAGGTAGCACTGAGCTCAAAAACAGTATAAAAAATCAGCATGACCTCAAAGCAAATTTCGAGGAATCTTTCGATCGGCTAAATAAAAACTCACGAAACTTGGTAGATAAAATCCTCAGGATGTCATCAACTTATTCCATCTTTCAATCACAAAGATTGACGTTAAAGTTCTGACCTTTTTGCCCGCGAAGGAAGAACGCACCAAGTTTTGAGCAAATCGAAAGAAATTGATTCAAGACTTGCTCGTGGGGTTTTGATGATCAAGATGACCTTGAATAGCCTCCCACACGTCCCAGTAAGCAAAAGAACAAGTCTCAACTTCTACAAACGCGATTTACAAGATCATTCATTCAAAAACACAAAAATCGATTTCTTGTAAGAAGAACGCATTGATGCCTAGATGATTGGGATATAATCTAAAGAGAGATTCATCCATCAATCAGCATCCTCGGCATAAGAATCGTAAGCATTTTAGAAGGAGAGGAGGCAAATCCAAAAGCACGTAGAAGGAGGGGAGGCAAATCCAAATTATATGAATGTAAATTGCAAGAATGTAAGTGCGAAATTTAAATGCGTAAAGTAAATTCAAGCATAAGAGAAAATGATTTACATTTCTGGAAAGGAGGTTTACAAAGCCTCACAACAACGTAGGCAAAGCTTAAAAGAGCACAAAACATCTAAAACCTTTAAGAGGAGGAAGGCCACCTCTCCCCCTCTATTTATACCACTCTTGGGCCACCTATCACCCTTAGATGAGTCCCTCAACCCTATGACACTCAATCAAGGGCTAGGATTGACCCACTCACATAGCCATGCAAGGGATAATCCAAAACCCTCCACACAAATCGGGTTTTCTTGCATGATTTTCAAAGCATACTAAATAGACCCGCTATCCTATCAATTAGACCGCGATCCGACATCTCTCATTGATCTAAGCAGCTTCTAGCTAGTATCTCATCCGTTCCTTATCTTTTTGGCTTTCACCGACTCCGTCTCCGATCATCTTCCGGCGATTCTCGACTGTCTGGACCTCTGACGCTTCTCGCCTAATCCCGATCATCCTCCACCTCACCATGATCAAAACCCGACGTCCTACAACCATCAAAAATAAGGAAACACCACACATAGCCTTGCCCACAAAGATATGCAACAGATTCATCGAAGTCTACAAATCGAAATTCAACTTTATTCATCCTGGCCGGTGCTACCGCTCTCACGCCGGTAGCACCGCCCATAGTGGACCGGTGCTACCATCCCTAGGCTGGTAGCACCGCTTTACGCAAGACCAGAAAAACACCTTCTCTGGATTTTTCACACCGCTTCAAGGGCCGGTGCTACCACTCGACTGGTAGCTCCAGACTACTATGGCCGGTAGCACCACCCAGCAAAATCCCCCTAAAAACACTCTCTCTGGAAATATCACACCGGCCATTTGGTTGAATAGTGATTTTTCAATGCTTAGCGTTTTATCAATTTCATATCTTTCAAATACGATTGAGTTTGATCTTTAAATTTTACAGGGTTGTAGAAGTTCACCTCTCCTACGTATGGTAATTTTTTAGATTTTTTTAAAATTTGTACATGTGAGCTTTATGGATTTTACACAAAAAAGATGGTTTACACAAGATATAATAACAACTCATGTAATAGCGAGTAATATGTCATTCTCTGGATAGTAAAAGACAACATATTTAGTGTTTTATAAAATTCATGAAAACCACATGTACTTATTTTAAAAAATTCTCAAAAAATACCATATGTAGGGAAGGTGATATTCTATAGCCGTGTAAAATTTGAAGACAAAAATCATCCTCATTTAAAAGTTATGGCCAAATAAAAAAAAGATTCAAGTACAAATAAGAAGTAGCATTTATTGTTCCATTGCGTGGGAGACATTACTGATTGGCTTACGTGAATGGTTTGAACGTGTTTCTGCCTTGGTTTTGCATGACTTCGAGTTACGATCGGGTTACGACCAGCGCGTAGCAGCGCGCACGTGTAGAATAGCACTTCCGTATATATATACATGTACATATATACATATAATATATACATAGGAAAATTACACACATATATATATACACGGGCAGAAAAATCTATCATGATACTAATAGTAGTTCACAGTCATTTTTGCTATCATGTGATAGATTTTACTATTCGTATTGTAGATTTTACTACTCACTCTGTCCAAGTTTATAAGGCTTATTTTTTTAATGATCTTGTCCATAAATATAAAGCTTGCATGT
The DNA here is from genome assembly GCA_036346275.1 of Otatea glauca. NCBI lineage: Eukaryota > Viridiplantae > Streptophyta > Magnoliopsida > Poales > Poaceae > Otatea > Otatea glauca. The sequence goes on along the minus strand of CM070712.1, from coordinate 18,564,007 downwards.
AGATTTAATGAGGCATTTCCTTCTATATATCTATTTATTCTTTTTCAACCATATGCATTTATTCATTACCACCCACAAAAAGTATATTTCTCATCTTCCAACATAATTAAGTGAGGACTAAGTTATTTTCTCTAATACCTTTCTCAATTTCAACGTAACCTTAATCCTTGTGCAAATTCAAAATACTCCTTATATTTTTGGACGGAGGGAGTATCATAAAGAGGGTTCAGCGGTCTGTGTAGTCTAAGTCTGTGTAGTAGGTGATAAATTTTACTATCCGTGTGTGTATATATATTACTATCCATATATTGTGAGCTTTTAGTACTAAATAGACTACATAGGCTGTTGAACCCTCTACATGATAGTAGAATTTATGTATTTGAATAGTAAAATCTATCTACACAGATAATCTATGTATCCTTAAAATCACGTTTAGATCCTCTGTCCGGTTTTTAAAAGAAAGGACTCGAAAAAAATAAAATTACGTTTAGGTCCCTCTGAGGTTTACGTTCAGGCAATCTAGGCGGTTTTTAGCAAAATAGACTTGAAAAAATACGTTTAGGTCCTAAAGAATCGATTTTTAGTATATTGGGCCTGAAGATAAACAAAATTACGTTTAGATCCCTCCGTGGTTTTCTCCTAAAAATAAAAACCATAGATTCACCGACGGTTTATAGCAGTCCACAAATTCGCCGACGGGTCCTGGTGACCCATTTTTTTTTAAAAAATAAGAAAATCGAAATTATGCAAAAAAAAGGAAAAATGTGGTTTTCTCCAAAAAAATAAAAACAACGGATTCGCTGACAGTTTATAGCAGTCCACAGATTCACCGACGGGTCCTGGTGACCCATTTTTTTATAAAAAAACAAGAAAACCAAAATTACGCAAATAAAGGAAAAAACGTTTGTTCTAAAAAAAACACAGATTCGCCGACGGTTTATAGCAATCTGCCGATTCGCCAACGGGTCCTATTGGAATTACGCAAAAAAAACATCATATTTTTTTAAAAAAACCAAGAGAATGAAATTACGCAATTTTTTTTCCAGAAATATCCAACAAACCAAATTTAGCGCGACACAACGTCGCACGACCGAAATTTCCAAATTTCACACGACACAGCATGGCGCGCGTGGCCATGGCTAGTTTCATTTAAAAGCTTAGAATGAACTGAAAATCATGTGCATTTTCTTCTGTTCACAAAGTTTAGCATTGGTGGGAACATATGCCTAACATGTTGGGTAAAACTGTTAAGTAACCTCGCTATCGAATAGTCCGGGGTTCCCGAACAGATCTAAAGTGGAGAAGAGAAAGAGAGAGAGACACATGTATATGGGGAGCGATGACGGAATTCTTTATTGCTTTCTGAATACTTGTACATAGGGGGGACCCCCTCCTCCTTATATAGTGCTCACTTAGGGTTTCGGCTAAGGGACCAACGTGGGCTTTTCATTGGACCACGTGGTATCCCAACACTCCCGCTTGGGCCCTTTGCCGTGAGATGTATATGCCTCATTAAAACTCCAGAAAAACCCAGTGGGAAAAATACTTGAAGAAAGAGTACATAGCATACGCTTACTATGTTGCACAAATTGCCTCGTTAAAACCTTATGCAAGAAAACTTCATGAAAAACTTGCTAAGGAAAAAGAGTACAATTCACCCAAACTTCAATTGCTAATCTTCGAGATTCTTGTTGGGTATTCATAATTCATCTTCAAGATTTATGTGGGAGTATGTGAAATATCCTTTGAAATCGCACTTCTCTAAGTCTCATCATTCCAATTCCTTTTACGCACCTTTCAAAGGTAGATGCTGGAAGTGATTTAGTGAACAAATCTGCAAGATTTTCACATGACTTAGTATGCAATATTTTGATCTCGTTCATCTTATGCAATTCGTGTGCATAGAAGAACTTGGGGTTGATATGCTTCGTGAGATTACTCTTTACATAACCCATCTGTGCTTGGGCAACACAAGCTGCATTATCTTCATAGATTATCGTGGGAGTTTGCTCAATGTTCAAGCCACATGACTTCTGGATGTGGTGAACCATTCTTCTGAGCCATGCACATTCACGAGATGCTTCATATAAAGCGATGATTTCCGAGTGGTTTGTCGACGTCGAGATAAGAGTCTGCTTAGACGACTTCCAAGAAATTGCTGTTCCTCCCCATAGGAAAACATAGCCAGTTTGGGACTTGACAGTATGCGGGTCTGATAAGTACCCAGCATCGGCGTAGCCAACCAAATTCAATTCATTGTTTCTTCTGAAAAACAAACCAAGATCTTTGCTTCCTTGGAGGTAACGGAAGATGTCCTTGATCCCTTTCCAATGCCTTTTGGTGGGTTCTGCACTATACCGGGCTAGCAAATTTACGGCGAACGCAATGTCCGGCCTAGTGCTATTCGCAAGGTACATGAGTGCTCCAACCGCACTCGATATGGGAATTCTGCTCCCGTGACTTCCTCCCCTCTTCTCTAGGTCTCAGTATGGGTCTAGGTCCGCTTGGAGTGACCTTGAGCCATTGGAGTCTTCGCAGGATATGCTTTTTCAAATCCAAACCTTTCCAACACTTTCTGCGTGTAGGTTGATTGGTGTACCAAGATTCCTCCTTGGACATGTTCAAGCTGCAAGCCTAAACAAAACTTGGTTTTACCCAAATCCTTCATTTCAAACTCGAACTTCAAGTATGAGCATGCTTCTTCAATTTCTTCATCCGTCCCAATGATGTTCAAGTCATCTACATAGACGGAGATTATCTGAAATCCATTCGGGATAGTCAGATAAACACACATGGACAATCTTCATTGTTTGTGTAGCCTTTCTTGCAGAGAAAGTCACTCAGCGATTGTACCACATTCTTCCCGATCGCTTACCCATACAAAGTGATTTCTCCAATTTCACACTGTACAGGTTTCTATTTGCTCTGTCTTGGTTCGGGATAGGAATTCCTTCCGATACTTTCATGTATATACAAATATGCTGTGACAACATCCATTAGCTTCATTCTCAACTTCAAGTTGACTGCCATTGAGATCAAATATCTAAAGGTAATTCCTCCCATGACCGGAGAATAGGTTTCTTCATAATCAACTCCAGGACGTTGAGTGAAACCTTGAGCTACAAGCCTTGCCTTGTACCTTACGACTTCGTTGTTTTCATTCCTCTTCCAACAAAGACCCATTTATGACCTCAGGGGTTTATATGGGGAGGTGTGCGACATCTGAGCAAACACCTCTCTCTTGTTCGAGAGAGACTAACTCTGCAGTGATTGCCTTTTTCCATTCTTCCCAATCTAGCCTTTTCTTGCACTCTGCGAGATGCGTGCTCGGGATCATAATCAATGATCGAGGCAATCTTCTTTGCGAAGTATGCATCAACGTTGGTCGTTGCTCTATTCAGGATTCTCTGTTATTACAAAGTTTATGGCCATTTCTTTATGGGGTGCTTCATGCACTTCTACTTGCTCTTCTCTGCTATTTCCTATCGCAGGAGCAAGTTCCTTTAGCTTTTCATCGCCTATGTGTGCGCACACATTATTTCCGCGCTTCTGCAGTGGAAGGTTCAAGTCTGAATTGCCTTTCTGTTGGCTTCTTTCCAGTGCAGTCTCAACCGCTCCCCTTCTTTCCTTGGGGCATTTTCGTGATTGGTTGTGGTAAGTCCTCTCACCCAGTTTTCTCCAGACGTCTTCGGGTACTTTGGGTTTGAGGAGCCAGGTTTCCTGTTCTTTTTCTTTGAGGCCTCTAAACAGGCTGAGGGATACCTTCTATTTTCTTTGGTATTTCCACCCTCTCTGGTGCATTCCTTGCGGGTACATGCGATTTAACCACGCCTTCGGATCACAAAATGATCAGCGGTTCATTTGCTAAATTCAGAATCAATTATCTTCTGGACTTCTTGATTTGCTTCATTAGTACGGGGGTCATGTGCGGGGATCCCAGTGGAATGCCATATGATTTCCCGGCATTTTTCATCCAAAGGTTGATTTCCTCCCCCTAATGACGGGAAACGATCCTCGTCAAAGATGCAATCAGCGAATCGGGCTGTATGCAAGTCTCCAGTCATGGGTTCCAAATACCTGATTATGGATGCACTCTCATAACCAACGTATATCCTAGACTTGCGGAGAGGGCCCATTGCAGTCCGCTGAGGGGGTGGTATAGGTACATATACCATGCACCCAAATTTTCTAAGATGGGAGATCTTCGGGATGATCCCGTGCACAAGCTGCATAGGGGAATGGATGTTGTAGGCCGACGGTCTGAAATTGATAAGAGCTGCTGCGTGCAGGACTGCGTGTCCCCAACAAGTGTTGGGCAAATTACAACTCTGCAAAAGCGGTCTGGCAATGAATTTAATCCTCTTTATTAGTGCTTCAGCTAGTCCATTCTGCGTATGGACGTGCGGTACGGAGTGCTCAACTGCTATCCCTGTTGCCGTGCAATAATCATCAAATGCCTTTGAAGTAAATTCTTCGGCATTGTCCATTCTAATGGACTTCACGCGATGATCAGGGAAAGCATTCTTAATTCTTATGATCTGCGAGATCAGCTTTGCAAAAGCATGGTTTCTTGTTGACAATAAGCATACATGCGACCATTTCGAGGAAGCATCGATGAGCACCATAAAGTATCGAAACGGCCCTGACAAGGGCTGAATCGGGCCGCAAATATCCCACTGGATGCGTTCCAGGAATGTAGGGATTTCACTTTGCACTTTCATAACAAAGGGTCTAGTTATTAATTTCCCGGTGGCACATGCAGGGCACACAAAATCTTCATGATTCGGGAAATTTTTAATGTTAATGCAATGACCTTGTGAGTTGTTCACTATGTTTTTTTTACCAGATTTTAAGTTTTTTTTATAGAATTTTAATGCCATTTATAAAAAATACATATAAAGTTTTTACAACAAACTCACAAACCAACTTTAGCTCAGCTAGTATTAGAGCAAACGGAGGGCGCCACCGTAGGTGGGACTCAAACCCACAGCCACAAGGTAAGGGTCCACTACCAACTGAGCTAGACAGGTGACAGGCTCTTATTTTGTTTCCCAAGTTTTTCTAGCGTCGGGAGGACATTCCACGGGAGGTTAAAAATCAGTGAAATTTCGGCAAATTTTATCAAAATTTTGATGATTTCAAGTTTTTTTTGACTGGATTTCAAGTTTTTTTTACTGGATTTGGGACAATACCTGTTAAGAATGTCATCTTCCACGAAACTTTATTAAAAAACCGATTTTTTGAGATATTTTATAAAAATAAAAGAAGCACTGTCTGATTTTTATGAAAATGTATAAGCTTGATTATGCTCTGAAAAATTTATGGTACCATCTAGGGTTTCAAAAATTAGTCAAAAATCGCGATTTTCAATCGTATCGAGTCGATTTGATAAATTATACCGATCGATAAACGGTCCAATTCAAAAAATTCAGGAATTTTTATACGATGTAAACCGGTCAAAAATCGGTGAAAATCGCTCAAAAATCAGTTTCTAGGGTCGATCGGTTTTCATGTTTGTAGGGTCGGATTTAGCACAAAATTTTTGTGACGAATTGTAATGCCTTTTTTGAGAAGTACATGTGAAAATTTTGGAAAAAAAAATACATATACAAATTATATATCATTGTTAAATGAAATATGCATGCACTTTTGCTCAGTCATTTCACTGCTTCAGCAGACAGCTAGATCATGCTTGTTTTGGTCTATGCAATTAATTACAAGCACATAAAAAAAGAAATACTTTTTACTTGCTTATGCATTTATATTTTCATACACTATCAAGTCTTTCGAACTTTTTCGTGGAAGTTTAGATTACCTCTACTAATTCTAATTACGACTTGGTGGTAACAGTTCATTCTCTATACCATCTCTTTCCTTCTATTCGCTCAGCCTGCTCCCACCCCCTTTCCTTCTGTTCGCTCAGCCTTTCCTTCTGTTCGCTCAGCCTACCCCTCACTCGATCCGGATTCCCTCTATTTTATGGAAATATTACTTATCACATCTCCTTAAAATGAAAGGATTTTATTCATATCTCTTATAAATGAAAGAGTTTCCGCATCGTATCCCGCTTGGATGGAATGACATACTCACCATATCCTATAACATGAAAATCCTATTTCATTGTATCTCATTCGGATGGAAATGCAGAGATTAAAAAGGCAAGAATTGCATAATCAAATCGCGTGCCAATCCCGGAGATCACAAGGCACCGTATCATAGAGGCTGAGCACTCACACACCTGGCTGCCCTCTTCTCCACCTATAAAAGCCCACCTTCATCTCCATCATAGAGGACATACGAACAGACACAGGAAGAGACAGATGAGAGGAAGGCTCATACACACAGGAGAAAGAGAGAAATTAGCAATACAGGAGATTCAAAGGGGACGCAAGAAATGATATGGAAGAAGGCCATAGCTATGGCTCCTCTCTTTTTTTTAAGACAGCTAAAACTGTGATTAAATTATGATGATAGAAAACAAAGTTTAAAGTTACAAGGTGCAGAAAACTGCACTCGAGACAAAAGGGGAGAAGAAAAAAAAGAAAAAAAGACCAAATTCTTTAAAGTTGCCGTTGTACTACCATGTTGAAGCCTTTTAAAATTATACTAGTATGAATGATTAACTGATAATTTGAAGCACTCTTAAGTAGCTAACAAGTTCGCTTCATACATGTCTTTCTCATCAACCAAATTGGCTGTTGCTTTGAAAAACTTTTCTTAATAAGGTTGTATTTGAGAATTTTTGTAGCAATACACGGACACTTAACTAGTATTTCGTCTAAAGCCAGGCATGGTATCCTGAAACTTTTTTGTGGTTAAAGTCATAATAGGTAGAGTGGAAGTACACGGTAATTGGGGCGTGCTTGTACATTTTGTGTGAAATAGTTAATTTTATGACACATGAAGTTCAAATAATCAACCATGAGATCATTAATTGTTGCCGAATTTGAATTTTTTAAATTGTGGTGTATTTCGGTGAGATTCCAAATTTCAGGATTTTTCAGCTAGATTTCGGGTTTTTGACCGAGATGATCACAAATTCGACCGGTTTTTATGTTTGTAGGTCCTAATTTAGCATCAAATTTGTTGTGGAGAATTGTAACGCCTTTTCTAAGGAATACATGTGAAAATTTTGCAAAAAAAGTATATATACAAATTATGTAACATTAACCCTAAACCCTAACTTGAATCTAACCATAAATCCAAACTCTAAACTCTAACTTAAATTATGCAAACATGTTAACTACTTAGTATGTGCAAATACTTAGTATTTTATGAGCAAATACTTATGTTAATTGTCGGCTTGATTTGAAAGGGAATTTTATATGCAAATACTTAGTATTTTGCATTCAAACAGATAGGAAATGTAGATAAATTCTTGCATGGTTTTTTCATATTTTCCCCCATTTTTCTTGCCTCGGGAGACTATTTCACAAGGGTTTAGAAAGGGCTAAAATTTTGGTCAATTTTGCCAAAATTTTGGTCATTTCGACCGAAATTTCGATTTTGCCAGTCTCCAAAATGGCGGATTTGAAATTTGATTTTTGTATGAAATCTTATCGAAATTTTGGATTTTGGCTGCCCCGAGATGTGGTTCGAAAACAAAATTTGAAACCTTGATGGGATGACAGCTATGTAGGGGGGGTGAACTGTGAAGGGGCCATAGAAGAGAGAGAAACTGGATAAGAACGATACAAATTTTTATATGTATCGCTGTTTAAAAGTTGTATAAATATTATAGTATAAATAAAGTGTAGAGGATGATTATGTGTCTCTTCACTTGTTTTAAAATTTGTGCAACTTGTATTAGGAGAGTGATGCATAAAAGCACTACTTTTGATACAAATACTGGAGAATTCAAATAATAGTCCAAAATATGTCATTTCTTTCTGAAAAAAGGGATGCGCTTCTATGCATTTCTTTTTAAAAGTTGAATACATATTAAAGATAAATAAATGGTGGATAGTGATTACTTACTCTTCGCTTGCTTTAATATTTATGTAACTTGTATTAGAGAGTGATGTGTAGAAACACTATTCAGGAAGGGGATGTACTAAAGGTTTAAATTGTTAAGATAGATTGATTTGTGTTCATATTTGGTTGGATTCTATCTATATGTAGACAAATCTGAATATATCTTTTGCTGTCTTCTACTACATATTTGACACCCCTTATATAAGAGAACCAATCTAATAAAGAGAGAACATAATTTCCTCACTATTTGTATTTATTATTCTTCAGTGCATTGTGATTGACTAAGGGCAAACAACTTCGTTTTACAACGTAAATATCCAGTACCGGAGTGGTTCTCAGCTTCTCGCTTGTGCCAAGCAAAACCCAAAAACATACCGTGTTTTAACTTTTTGAAATTTTGGAGTGGAGATTTTAGTTGCATCTGTGACCGCTTCGGGCTTCCGTTACCAGCAGTAACCAGCCGATTACTATCGGTATTTGCAACTTGCATGGACCTACAACATTGGATAATTAATCCCTTTGATATATATGTGAAGAGCTTTCGTGCTACCACGTTTAGGACGTCGTCGTCGAAGCAGAACCAGGGTACTCTTGAGGCCGAAAAATACAATGAATGATTGATTGATTTAAACATACGTGAGCGTCGGATTCAAATTTAGATTTGTAGCGTGCTAGTTGATTTGATTCTGTAATCGGCAAGATAGATCGAAATAAATACACTTAACGTCGATTTAGTGAAACAATCGGCTAGATAGATCTAAACAGCTTTTCAGCTAATTAGATAATAGATAAAGTAGATGCGATTTGATTGATTGTATTGGTTGATTTTTTCGGCTCGCCTCGTCCCTTTTTATAGCGTGTAGGCAAATGGTATCTTTCTTCGATCCGTCACAAACCCTAAACTATATCGACCTCTATTTCTGACATATAAAATTCCGTCTTTGAATCAATATTAGCTAGAATTCCAACATAAACTTAACTTTCTCTTTTTAATCCATATCGGCTAAAACTATTTAATTTTATCTTTAATCAAACAAATTAATTATGTTTTGCCAAATTTAGGTGCTAACCGATACGCTCATTCTTGTTGCCACATTTGCTGCTGCGCTGGTGCTTCTGGTTTGTTTCGTCGTTGGCTTTCGATGGTTCAGGTGGCACAGAAGAGGTTAGTTGCTGAAATGTTCCTCATCCTACCATTCCTTGTGAACCACGAGTTTCGAAATCAATGCCTTCGTTTTCTTTTTCTTTTTCGTCGCAATTAAGATGCTAATTACGGGAATTCTAAAATTAGGAAAAGTGCACTTGCAACACGAACCCGCGGTGAATTTGCATCAAGAGGAAGCACTCATTTGGGCGATGGATGGAAAGATCAGTTCGGAGTTTTCCCTGTTTGATTTTGCACAGATACAAGAGGCTACGAGCAACTTCTCCGCAGGAAACAAACTTGGGCAAGGTGGCTTTGGCCCTGTTTACAAGGTTAATATGTACTAAAAAATGTGGATGATGGCAGCCAAACTTTTTGTTCATTGATTAAATAATTTTTTTGAGAGACGGTTCTATGCTTTTCTTTTTAAAAGTTACATAAATATTAAATCATTAATAAAGGGTAGAGGGTGGTTACTTACCCCTTCGCTTGCTTTAAGATTTGTGCAACTTGTATTAGGAGGAAAAATATATTCGGTTCAACCACATGAAAATAGTATAATTAGATTGGTTATAGTAATTATACTTTCATAATGCTACGCTTTTATTACTCTTGAAACTAGCAGACTTTGCGCAACTGCGCATCTAGATATTATTATACAATTTTCTTTGATATACAACTATACTTCCAATGATTGAAATACAATTGTATTTGTTATATAACTCTGGTATTTATATATGATTAATCTGCATCGTTATAGTCTGCCTCTACCAAAATAAGTGGTGGATATTTTTTCTTTGATATATAACTCCACTTGAAATACAATTGTATTTGTTATATAACCTTAGTATTTATATATGATTTATCTACACTGTTACAATCTGGTCCCACCAAAATAAGTGGTAGAGATCCTTATCTTTTTCTTTCAATTAATGTGGAAATTTCTAAAATTTTAGAATTATTGTGGGATTTTCTTACCCTCAAAACAAAGGAGGTGTCTTAAATATCGCCAGTTCTTTTATATATATATATATATATATATATATATATATATATATATATAATATAGATATAGATATAGATAGATAGATATAGATATGTTGTGATAAATACTATGAATGTCAGAGAGACTTGCGCAAAGTTGTAAAACTTGAAAACAAATATTAAGAGTTTGTGACCGGATCTAGCAAATGTTTAGCAGGCATGCATCGTTCTATTTAACATTGTCGTTTTCAGGGCAAATTGCCTGATGGGTTGGAGATTGCAGTTAAGAGGCTTTCCACAAATTCAGGACAAGGTTTCATGGAGTTCAAAAATGAAGTCCAACTTTTACTCAAACTACAGCATGCAAATTTGGTTAGACTCTTGGGATGTTGCACTCAAGCAGACGAAAAAATGCTAGTCTACGAGTATTCGCCAAACAAAAGCTTGGACTTTTTCATCTTCGGTATGTATGAGAACTTTGGCTAAGACGTTATTAATCATATTTAGGCCTAATCACCCATCTAAGCCTTCGAATCATTTGACCATATAAGTATTTCTTCTAGGAAAGTGAATAACGTTTCTCGCATTGCCGACCAAATGATCAACAACTCTGCAATTGTATAAATGAGATCGACCACACAATCACAAAGAGCACTAGAATAATTGACATCAGAGAGAACACGCGGGAAATTAAGATTTGAACTCGAGTTCGTATGCGCCCAATTTATGGTTTGTGCACATGTTCTAACATGTTGCACATCTATTAATTTTTTGAAGTGCTCAAGTGCACAAACCATAGTGGGTGCTTAAAAATTCGAGTTCATAAAATTCACATTATATCTTTGAAGCCTTCTCTTTGTTAGTTCTGTGTGGTAGACATGCAGATTGATCCTATCTATTTATCTATACCTCTTTATAATGCACCTAATCATTCTTTTCTACGTCCACCTCAAATAATGCACCCCACTAGAGATGACCCAACCTTCATAAACCCAACGAAACGTCCCCAGAAACTTGCCTCCATCAAAATTAACCTCTCAGATCTTTCCTCAGCTTTACTCACCCACATCCGATGGCCATTGTTTAATATGTCTAACTCATCCCTGTGGCCCACAACAGATCTCCCCCCACCTCCAGCATCATCTCAAGGAAAAGGAAACAAATATCCTGGAATTAAGGAAAAGGAAACAGACGTTCTAGAAAAGGAAAAGACCATATATTACGTGCTGGGAAAAGGAAACCGGAAGACAGGACACTACACTAGTAATGGGTGGATGACCCTCTGTTGCCGTCTAATTTTGGAAACAAAATAGTCAGACAATATCAGCATAGAATTGGGGGAAGTCAAGAAGACCAAGCCAACGCATAAGGATCCGCAAGCACTAAAATCGGATATAGAGTAACCAGAAAGGAAAACCAGTTTTGACAAATGTGAGAAAGGAAGACTCAACTGACATGGAAGGATCCATCAATAAAAGAAGAATCTGGCGCAAAAACACATACAGAGATGAAGTCGGGCCTGACACGAATAGGAGTTTGAAACAGAATCCATATTGAGTCTATTGCGTTTAGGAGTTATAGCATAGGCTATATAAACCATGTACCGGTTGACGAAAAAAGCCCCAATCAACCAAACAGTTTTACATTACCTTTACTTTGTATGTTAAAGTTCTTAAGGGGCCAAACATCAGAGGGATAACAACATCATTGGATAGGCAGTGTTAAGAAACCCTAAAAGCCCATTGAAGGTCCATGTGGACCCTTGGCCGAAACCCTAGAGGAAAGCTATAAAAGGAGGAGGGGTCCCCCCCCTATGTACATGGATTCATTAGCAATAAAGAATTCCCGCTGTTGCCCTCCCTAAACACGTGTCTCTCTCTCTTTCTGTTCTCCACTTCAGATCTGTTCGGGAACCCCGGACTATTCGATAGCGAGGTTCCTCAACACGTTATCAGCACGAAGCTCTACCGGAGATCAGTTTTGAAAAGGTGAGAAAGGTGAGAATTAGCGATTGAATCTAATCGGTTCCTTTTCTATGCATGCATCTATCCTACGTGGCACGAAGCTACACGAAGAACGCTCGAAGCTAATTGGCACGGCCACGGTACATGAATTTAATGTTCATCTAGAAAAAGAAGAACATCAAGAGCGCGCTTGAAGCTTCGTGCGCGCGCTGTCGCAGCATCGTGATCACCTCGGTCTTCGCACGCAGCGCGACACCGCGATGACATCGCCGCCGATGGCGCCTCGGCCGTGCCGCAATAGCCACCACCGAAGAGCGCGCCGCCGTGCACGCCGGTGCCGCAGCTGCCGCGTCGCCGCCGGTCCGCTCGGCCACCTCCCGCGCGTGACGCTCAAACGAAGAGCCGTCTCGCCGGCGCCGCATCAGCGCATGCGCTGCGTCGCGCTTTGGTCCACGGCCCGGCATCGCCAGCAGCCCGCCGCGCGCCGGCTCGGCCTCCGCGCAGCGTCGCCGACCGCTCGCCCGCCAAAGACGCGCGACGGCCTTTCTTGCGCACGCTGTCGCCGACCGATGCGCCACCGCCGCACCCCGCCCCGACCCGGCAAGGTCGGTCGCGCCGCCGCGACCGCGCCCGAGGCACGCCAGAGCCGCTGCCGCGCCCGGCGCCGCGACGCCGCGATTTTCCCATTGCCGCCGCCGCCTCGCGCCGGCGCCGTCCCTTTGGCTCGGCTTAGGCCACCGCCGCGCCGATTTCCGGGCCGCGTCCCTCCGGCGCAGACATGAAGCCGCCCGCCCCCGCCAGACGCGCCGCACACGAGGAAGCCGACCGCCACCCGGCTGGCCGCGCACCACCGCCTCCGTCGCGCCAGCGTTGCCACTCGGCCGCGCCACACAGATCGACCTCCGCGCTGCCGTCGGCTCAGAGCCGCTCGGCCAGCGCCGCCGCGCTCGCCTCGCGCTGCCGCCGGCTAGTAGCCGCTCGGCCACACACGCGCCTCGGCCTCGCGCTGCCGCCCGGCTAGTAGCCGCTCGGCCAGCCACCGCCGCGCCTCGGCCTCCGCGCCGGCCATCGCCGCGGCTCGGCGGCCTCGACCAGATCGACTCCTCGCCCCAGCCTGCGCCCGAAGCCGCGGCCTCGCCCGCCGGCCCTGCGCCCGTGCCGCATCCTCACCCGCCGGCGCCTTCGTGCGGTAGGGGCAAAAGAACGGGAAGCAAACGAAAAAAAGGCAGCGGCATTTGTGCGGAGGAAGCAAACGAAAAAAAAGGGAAGGAAGGCTTGCGGCGGCTAGGGGGAAACCCTAGCCGCACGCACGCATGGGCCAAAAGTAAGCCCAGTAGGTCGGTTCGTCCAGAAAACAAAGAAAAGAAAAAGAAGAAGAAGAAGAAAAGAGAAAAAAAAGAAAAAAAATTGCAGAAAATTTTGAAAAATTGCCAGAAAATCAAGAAGATTTTTTTGGCTCTGTTTTTAATTTTTCTTGTTTTTTTCTCTGTTTGTGAATTTTCTTTATGAATTTTGAATCTGTTGCTTTATTTAAGATATTGCAATGCATAGCAATTTATTTTCTGTACTTTATGCTTATTGCAACCATTTTCTATTAGATTACACGCAGTAATCTAATGTCGGAATTTTGAAATCATGAAGATGTCCGGCATCGTGAATCGTGAGTTTGAAGAGCTGGCCCCGCACGGTCAGAACTACCTCACTTGGGCATCGGACGTAAAGATTGTTCTTGGGGGCAAGAAGCTCCGTTCAGCGATTGGTCTAGGGTCCTCGCAGGGCGCAAAACCTACCACCGAGCGTAACGATCAAGCTCGCACTTTCTCGAGCACCATCTCTCACCACTCTAAAGAATGAATATATGGTCGAGGAGAGTGCACTCAAGCTTTGACCGCACTTGAAGCGGTTCGAGAAGCTCAAGTACACCATCTTGCCCCAAGCACAGCAAGATTGGGTACGCTTGAGATTTGCAGACTATAGAACAGTGGCCGAGTACAATTCGGACTTGCACAGAATTTGTATTAATCTCTCCCTAGGTGGCAAGAAGATCACTAATGAGGAGAAGATTGAGAAAACTCTCTCTACTTTCCACCCAAATGCTATCCAGAGTGCACGTAGCTATCGTCAGGACGCATACAAGGAGTATAGCGAACTGATTGATGTAATGCAAGTTGCGGAATCGCATGTTCTACGCAAGAACTATGTCTCGCAGCCACCTGGACGAGGCACTGGCACAGAAGTCAATGCCAATAGCTACAATGTGAGAAAGCCCATTCATAGAAAAAAGGGCAAGCAGGGTGAAAAAGAGAAGTTTTAGGCCAAGGGAAAGTCCAAAACCCATTAATGCATGAATCGCATTTTCTTTTAGATTATGGTTGTTAGCATTTCCTTTGAATAATGAATAGTAAGCTCTAGAAGAGCATACTTCTTTCATGAATAAATACGCAATTTATTCTTTATTCCATGTATTCTCAATTTTGCAAGTAATATTTGGATTGTTTTTGCCTCTATCTGATTGGAATTATATTCCTTGCATCTAGAAATCGTGTAGCGCCCAAATGGAAGAGATATGCATTGTTGATAGTGGCACAACAAATACCATCTTAAGAGAGTCTAAGTATTTCCAATGATCACGAAGAACGCTGGAAAGATTACTACGATCGCAGAAGCGACTCATATGTAATCGGCTCAGAAGAGCTACAATTATATTGCCTATGGGTACAATTTTGTAATTGAAGAAGCCCTTTTGTACCTCGAATCAACGCAAGCACTCTCTTAAGCTCTAAAGACATCCGCGCCAATGGTTTTCACGTGAAACCAATGAAGAAAATGGCAAAGAATACTTGTGCATCATGAAGCACGCAGATGTGGAAAATGGTATTAGAAAAATGTCCTCATATGAATCTGGGTTGCACTACACGAATATTCATGCACCTGAAGTGTATACTTCCTTGAAGACTGTTTTTAGAAGCTCTGAATTATTTTCTTTATGGCATGGTAGATTAGGTCATCCTGGTCTTAGAATGATGAGAAATATAGTGAACAACTCACAAGGTCATGGCATTAATGTTAAGAATTTCCGAATCATGAAGATTTTGTGTGCCCTGCATGTGCCACCGGGAAATTAATAACTAGACCCTCTGTCATGAAAGTGCAAAGTGAAAACCCTGCATTCCTGGAACGCATCCAGGGGGATTTTTGTGGTCCAATTCAGCCCCTGCCGTACCGTTTCGATACTTTATGGTGCTCATCGATGCTTCCTCGAAATGGTCGCATGTATGCTTGTTGTCAACAAGAAACCATGCTTTTGCAAAGTCGATCTCGCAGATCATAAGAATTAAGAATGCTTTCCGATCATCGCGTGAAGTCCATTAGAATGGACAATGCCGAGAATTTACTTCAAAGGCATTTGATGATTATTGCACAAAGAACAGGATAGCAGCTTGAGCACTCCGCATCGCACGCCCATACGCAGAATGGACTAGCGTAAGCACTAATAAAGAGGATTAAATTCATTGCCGCACCGCTTTTGCAGAGTTGTAACTTGCCCAACACTTGTTGGGGACACGCAGATCTCGCACGCAAAGAAGACTTATCAATTTCGCACCATCGGCCTACAACATCCATTCTCCTATGCACTTTGTGCACGGATCATCCCAAGATCTCCTCTTAGAAAATTTGGGTGTATGGTATATGTACCTATACCACCCCTCGTGATCGCAATGGGCCCTCTCCGCAAGTCCGGGATATACGTTGGTTATGTGAGTGCATCCATAATCGTATTTGGAACCCATGATCGAGACTTGCATACACCCGATTCGACCGATTGCATCTTTGACGAGGATCGCTTTCCGTCATTAGGGGAGGAAATCAACCTTTGGATGAAAATGCCGGAAATCATATGGCATTCCACCGATCCCCGCACATGACCCCGCACTAATGAAGCAAATCAGAAGTCCAAGATAATTGATTTGCGAATTTAGCAAATGAACCGCCTGATCATTTTGTGATCCAAGGGCGTGGTTAAGTCGCATGTACCAGCAAGAAATGCACCGAGAGGGTGGAAATACCAAAGAAAATAGAAGGTATCCTCACTGCTCAGAGGCCTCAAAGAAAAGAACAGAAACCTGCTCCTCAAACCCAAAGTACCCGGAGACGCCTGGAGAAAATCAAGCAGAGGACTTACCACAACCAATCACGAAAATGCCCCAAGGAAAGAAGGGGAGCCAGCTTGAGACTGCATCGGAAAGAAGCCAACGGAAAAGGCAATTCCTGCACTTGAATCTTCCATCAAGGAAGCCACGAAATAATGTGTGCGCACACATAGGCGATGAAAGCTAAAGGAACTTGCTCTGCGATAGGAAAAGCAAATAAGAGCAAGTAGAAGTGCATGAACCACCCCATGAAGAAATGGCCATAAACTTTGTAATAACAGAGAATCCTCGAATAGAGCAACACCAACATTGATGCATACTTTGCAAAGAAGATTGCCTCGATCATTGATCATGATCCCGAGCCCGCATCTCGCAGAGTGCAAGAAAAGGCTAGATTGGGAAGAATGGAAAAGGCAATCATCGCAGAGTTAGTCTCTCCGAACAAGAGAGAGGTGTTTGCTCAGATGCCGCACACCTCCCCATATAAGCCCCGTAGGTCACAAATGGGTCTTTGTTCTAAGAGAAATGAAAACAACGGTTGCAAGGTACAAAGCAAGGCTTGTAGCTCAAGGTTTCACTCAACGTCCCGGAGTTGATTATGAAGAAACCTATTCTCCACCATGGGAGGAATTACCTTTAGATATTTGATCTCAATGGCGATCAACTTGAAGTTGAGAATGAAGCTAATGGATGTTGTCACAAAGATATTTAGTATGGAAACTTGGATTCGGAGATATACATGAAAGTACCTAAGGAATTCCTATCCCAACCAAGATGGAGCAAATAGAAACTGCATGCAGTGTGAAATTGGAGAAATCACCGTATGGGTCAAGCATCAGAAGAATGTGGTACAATCGCTGAGTGACTTTCTCTGCAAGAAAGGCTACACAAACAAATAAGATTGTCCATGTGTGTTTATACAATGATCCCGAATGGATTCTCAGATAATCTCCGTCTATATAGATGACTTGAACATCATTGGGACTGATGAAGAAATTTAAGAGGCATGCTCATACTTGAAGTCCGAGTTTGAAATGAAAGATTTGGGTAAAACCAAGTTTTGTTTAGGCTTGCGGCTTGAACATGTCCAAGGAGGAATCTTGGTACATCAATCAACCTACACACGTAAAGTGTAGGAAAGGTTTGGTTTTGAAAAGTCATATCCTCGCAAAGACTCCAATGGCTCAAGGTCATTCCAAGCGCACCTAGACCCATACTGCACCTAGAGAAGAGGGGAGGAAGTCCCGGAGCAGAATTCCCATATCCGAGTGCAATTAGAGCGCTCATATACCTTATGGATAGCACTAGCCCTGACATTGCGTCACTGTGAATTTGCTAGCCCTGCAGACAAAGGCGTAACCCACCAAAAGGCATTGAAAGGGATCAAGGACATCTTCCGCTACCTCCAAGGAAGCAAAGACCTCGGTCTATTTTCCGTAAGAAACAATGAATTGAATTTGGTTGGCTACACCGATGTCGGGTACTTATCGACCGCATCTTGGCAAGTCCCAAATCGGCTATGTTTTCCTATGTGGAGGAACAAAGAATTTCTTGGAAGTCGCCTAAATGACTCTTGTCTCGACGCCGACAAACCACTCGGAAATCATAGCTTTGTATGAAGCATCTCGTGAATGTGCATGGCTCGTAAGAATGGTTCACCACATCCGTAAGTCATGTGGTTTGAACATTGAGCAAACCCCACGATAATTTATGAAGATAATGCACTTGTGTTGCCCAAGCACGATGGGTTATGTGAAGAGCAATCTCACGAAGCATATCAACCCCAAGTTCTTCTATGCTCATGAATTGCATAAGATGAACGAGATCAAGATATTGCATACTAAGTCATGTGAAAATCTTGCAGATTTGTTCACTAAATCACTCCCAAAGATCTACCTTTGAAAGGTGCGTGAAAGGAATTGGGATGATGAGACTTAGAGAAGTGCAGATTTGTGGGGAGATATTTCACATACTCCCACATAAATCTCAAGATGAATTATGAATACCCAACATGAATCTCAAGATTAGTAATGGAAGTTGGGAGAATTGTACTCTTATTTCCTTAGCAAGTTTTTCATGAAGTTTTCTTGCATAAGGTTTTGACGAGGCAATTCGTGCAACATAGTAAGCGTATGCTATGTACTCTTTCTCCAAGTATTTTTCCCACTGGGTTTTTCTGGAGTTTTTGAGGCATATGCATCTCGCGGCAAAGGGCCCAAGGGGGAGTGTTAAGAAACCCTAAAAGCCCATTGAAGGCCCATGTGGACCCTTGGTCGAAACCCTAGAGGAAAGCTATAAAAGGAGGAGGGGTCCCCCCTATGTACATGGATTCATTAGCAATAAAGAATTCCCGTTGTTGCTCTCCCTAAACACATGTCTCTCTCTCTTTCTGTTCTCCACTTCAGATCTGTTCGGGAACCCCGGACTATTCGATAGCGAGGTTCCTCAACAGGCAGGACCAACCTACACCGGTTTAAGGAGGTGTGGGACTGAAAGATTAGAGGAAATAATGCAGTCTTTTAAGCTAATACCTTAGGAGTAATTTTGTAGCTAGTAGATCCAATTCTTTATCCGTAATTCGATTGTTGTTCATCTATTAAATCGATTACTATACTATTTATCGTCAACTTTGCCGATTTGTTAGAAAACCGGCTAGCATGTCGCATATGTCGCCAAGAAGCACCCTTGGTAGGGATGCAATGTCGCCGCGTTCTGGAGCTTTTACAGCAGCAACACCTGCCATTGGCGTTTTGTTAATTTTCCACATAAATGGCTGATTTAACACCAATTACCTCAGTCAGATATAAATTAATGATAGATTAGAAGATGCATGTAATGGCTGAAGTTGGTTTTTAAATTACTCAGGACCCATTCTTCCGTTTTTAAGACTTGTTCATTAGGTATATTTATGCCTTCAGTTTTGGTTGTATTTAGCATCATCTGTTCTTATTCTTCTGTACTCATATCCTGTAACCAGAGTACGCCCCATGCAGTAGGCATTTCCACGGCAAAACATTCTTCTTTGCTTATAATTAATGTGCAGGTAAACCAGAGCAAAGAGCTATACTAGATTGGAAAAAGCGCCTAGCGATAATTGAGGGAATTGCACATGGCCTCCTGTATCTGCATAAGCATTCCCGATTGCGCGTCATACATAGAGATCTAAAAGCAAGCAACATTCTGTTGGATCGCGGCATGAATCCTAAAATTTCAGATTTTGGGATAGCAAAAATATTGAACTCACATGATACCGAAGAAAACACAAACAGGGTGGTGGGAACATAGTAAGCATATCTTACTAGAGTAAATAATTTTTTGCAAATTTATAACCAGCAATTCAAATGTTTTTAAATATAGTTTGCTGATGTTTCCTATACGTTTATAGTGGTTACATGGCTCCTGAGTACGCTTCAGAGGGTCTCTTCTCGATCAAATCTGATGTTTTCAGTTTTGGTGTTCTACTTCTTGAGATCATAAGTGGAAAAAGGAACTCTGGATTCCACCGAAATGGTGGCTTCCTCAATCTCTTAGGATATGTGAGTGCAAAATTATGTATATACGTGAAATTGTTATGCTTATTTTGTAACTCAACTTCATATGTATAGCATTCTTAATTTTACAATTACAGGCCTGGCAACTGTGGAAAGACGACAAATGGCATGAACTGATAGACTCATCATTGATCATCGAGCATTGCACATCAGAGGTGTTGAAATGCATTAATATTGCACTATTGTGTGTCCAAGAGGATGCAGCCGATCGACCCACCATGTCGGATGTTATTACAATGCTATGCAGCGATGGTGCAAGTTTGCCTGAGGCAAAGCATCCAGCATACTACAACGTAAGGGTGGCAAATCAAGAGCTGCATAGTATCAATGAAGTAACCATCACAGCCCCAGGTGCCCGATAGTCATTTCTGTGCCTAATTTTATTTGATTGTTTGTAAGACTACATGCAGGTCACCCGTGTGTTCCTCGTATAAGGTGACGAGTAATTATCAGTCAATCAGGGACTCATGTTTGTGGAGTTTGGCTTGAAAAAGATTTGCAAAATCTGAGAGTTTCTATACCGGTGAACCGTCCGTGGCTACATGCCTGACTGCCTGTATGGCTCGGTTTCGCGCATCGTGAGCTTGTCTTTGTGCTTTGGGAGGTGTTTCTATACATCATTATTTAAAAATTATATAAATATTAAAGTATAAATGGAGGGTAGATAGTGAATATTTATTCCTTTCACTTGTTTCAAAATTTGTCCGGTGAGCGACGGATCAAGAGATGATTTGGCGACCCCTGTTACGGAGAGAGCTCTGTGTAGCTCACTGTCTGAGCTAAAGCGAATCCGGCGGACCGTCCGCCATGGTGCGTGGCTGATAATCCGCCATTGTATGGCTGAAACAGAATCGAGGGAGGTTTGTAACCATCAGTCGTGCCAGGTTCTCGTGGCCTTAGGGTCAGTGCATATGGGTTACGTGATGCATATTTTGATTAATGCGAGTCAAATGTATTGAACTTGTGTTCTAGCAATAGTCTTTGGTTGTTGCTTGTACTTAGGTTGCTTGAGTACGGGGCAGTTGATATACCCAAAGGGTATCTAGTATTTATCCATTCATTAACATAGTTTTGATGTAAAATGGTTTAACGTGCTCTCCGTTTTTATGCATTAACATGATTTTAATATGATCTTAACATGAATTCAGAACCAAAAATATATATGGAACAGAGTCTATTCTTCGTGATCACATGACACAACTATAGTCAGGTGTGTTCATTCAGGAACTGTATATCAAGAAGCAATTGCCGAAATAAACTGAACAAAAAATGAATCAAAGTGTCTCTCACAAGCGCACAAACTCAAAATGACGAGGACGAAAAAGAATCAAAATGTAAAACACAAATAGGCAGATACTCCTTTAATTTATCATGGACATCACTGGAAGTGTCACATAGGTTTGAGAAGCCGAAAATAATGGTAATCGATCATAAATTAGCAGAGAACAGCAGCAATGCTTACATTGTTGCACGCCTGAGGGGCACACAAAATATAACTAGGGATGAAAACGGGTCGGGATCAGATCCGGATACTTGAATCCGCAGTCGGGATCAGATCCGGAGCATCCAATATCCGGTAAATACAGGACGGGATCTGGATATTCGGATTTTTTCTATTTGGATATCCGGATTTTTCCTATTCGGATATTCAGATATCAGCGAGGCCCAACCCATTTTCATCATATTTTTCCATGTCAGCCCATTTATATTAAAAATTAGTCAGTTCTATTGATCCTCAAGTAGCATATTCTTTCTATGATGTCTATTGAGGTTGATTGATATATAACTTGTTACTATAGTCATGTACTCGTATGGTTTTAATTCAATATATGTTACTGTCGAATATCTAAATATGGGGTATAAGTACGTACCGGAAACGTGAAAACTTGACCGTATATGCTCAAGCAAGCATCTAGAAACTCAAGATATCACGGGCCCGATTCTATGGGATAAGATATACGTGGAGGGGATATCTCCATACTAGGAAGGACTCGATCACTTTCTCATTACGAGGAAACCGACTCGAGTACGCCTGGTATTCAGGGAAGTTTGGATATGCTACGAAGATCGACACGACGATTGACTCCGCATCAGCTACGATCTGGTATCCCAAGCCGACTACAAATTAACTTGAGGCAGGGCTACCCCGACTATATAAGGCTGGGGCTAGGTATCCTCAAGGGGGCGAAGAGAGAAGACTTCCGAGCCAAGAAGAGAGAAGACTTTTGAAAGCTTTTACAAGACGCAGAGCAACCGGGAGCCGATAGATCGCGCTTCGTCAACCTCTGGCCATAGTTTAGCCATAGTTTAGATCCAATCTTCATTGTAACCAGGGCTAGACACCTCACTCTGTACTCGATGCACCAATTTCATACATCATCCGCACAGGACGTAGGGTATTACTCCATCCGAGAGCCCGAACTTGTATACATCGTAGTGTAACATCCCATTTTTTGTTCTTTTGTTAAAAATTAATTTAAATTAATTAATTCAAGGATTTGGGTTTTCTTTAGAATTTTAGTTAACCTGGCATTCCTTTCCATCCAAAAATGGAATTTATTCCATTCGTGTCCAGAAATTCCATTTTCATCCGGATATCCAAAATTCAAATCCAATTTCAGAATTCTCTAAAAATTCCGAAATCAATTTTGTTAGGTTTCAAATATTCCATAGTATTTTTGAGAATTTTTCCAAGATTTTTAGAGGCTTCTTTCTATTTTATCCTTCGTGCTCTATTCTTAGCACTGTTCATTTGTCCCACATGTCAGCGCTACAGTAGCATCGTCAACCTCCGGCATCTGTTTTATTTTCACGTATCTCTCCTCTTCAATATCCAAAAGAAAAATATTCATAACTTCCTCATTGTTGCATCAAATCGAGTGGGAGCTGAAGCATCGTGACGACGTCGTGCTGGAGATCAAATACCCTGCCGTTACCCATCCTTAATCCGAGCGAAACGGCCGCAATTAAGCGTTAATGACAATTTATTGCTCGGTCATTATCTCGGGCGTTTCTTCACCTCACCAGACGTGCGAGTACTTAAAAGTTTCGTCTTGCTGTCCTCTTCCCCGTGCTCACCTTGCCCCTTTGATTCAGTGCCGTTTTCCTTTCCAAAACTCACGAAAACCGCAGCCCAACGTCGACCAAAGACACCGACGAGCCAACTTTTGATCCGGTGAGTAAATCAAATTTCGTTCGCGTCATTTTGTGCATATTGTTGCAAAGATCAAAAGCCCTCAATAAAATCTGGGTTTCATTACAGGACGGCGACGAATTTCACGTTTGAACACCGTCGGCCTAACCATCTTTGCGGCGTTGATTTGTCGTCTCCGGTAATCCTCTTCGAAATCCGATTTCACTTTTGGATTCGTGGCGTCGAGCTCTACATGATACTCACCTTATCTTCCACATTCCGCTGGCCGGCCACCCCCTGACCCTCTCTCCCCATGCACTATGAAGAAGGAGCAGCTCTCTGTTATTCGCGAGCGAACAATACTGCTACAGTGTTTTCCCTTTTTTGTGATTTTTTCTTTCTAATCCAACTTCAAATGACCCGTTCTCTTCCGTCGTAACTCCGAATAGAGTGATTCAAATTGCTAAATTTATCTAAATTCATCCTCTATCTGCCAATATTTTTATTATAATTTTTAGTTTCTATTTATTTTATTTTATTCATTTCGTGCACCGTGTTGCGCGTAGTCGAAGAAGCGGTCGTCGTCGCCGACGAAGGAGAAGACCTCCAGAACAGCGCAACGCACTTCGTCGATGAAGGCAAGTCTCCTTGACGCACATTGATCCCATTGTTTATAACTGTTTTATAAAATGTTTACAACTTGTATGGCTATTTATATAAACTGATGATTATAAAATATAGAATGTTAGTTATGCTCATTTCGAAATAACATCCTTGCTGTTTGATTACCATGCCTTTGTAACCTTAAGATTTAATCATGAAATCATGTATTATGTGATTAACCTTGTTTCGTACGGTAGACTGTGCTTAGGATTGATGTTGATCAAAATACCTATGGTGGGATAAATTCTAAAATGTTGTTGAAATGTGTTTTATCAAAACTGTAGCAAGGTGATTGCTGCTGTGTTTGTAAAATAAAAATAAAAAAATGGTTTAGATTGGGGCGGAATGGTTTGTCGGGCGGGTGCGGATGGAGCACTGGTTCTGGTTTGTGAAAGCCGCCCTAATCAATTCAAGAACCGACGCTTATGACTGTCCATTCTAAGCATTACCGTGCAACCACAAGTCTGTAATGGGTACGACCTGGCTGAATAATTTGTAGAAACCTAACTTAGACTCGTCAATTGGTGGAATGTGGGTGCCGGATGGAGGCAAGTCGTATTTCTCACACGGCGCAAGAGGGGCTTCAGATCTGGTGGATGGAACCCTAACAATGGTGAAACCTCAATGGTGAGTCGGGTTAGGCGTATATATTGTAAAGGCCTTGTCATGATATCCCTGCTGGCACACCAAAGGAAGTGTGTCCGTAGCGCTTGGCATTAAAGAGATGATCATGTCTTGTGGGTAAAGCTGTACACCTCTGCAGAGTGAAACTATTCGAATAGCCGTGCCTTCGGTCAAAGACAAAGCGAAGAATGTTTTCATACTGGTAGACTTGGTTTTGGTTTTCAAAATAACTTATGTTTTGGGGTTCGGAAGTGGTTAGAACTCTCGAATGTTTATTTAGCGGATTGAGACAATCAGGTAGATGGAACCTGTTTTGATCATGATGGATAGAGTCATGAGCCAGTATACTAGCGATGGTGGTTAGAACCTTCGCTCGAATAATAGATATATTCTATTTTTAAAATATTTGTTAAAATGTACATTGTGAAAATTATTATCAAGTATAGTTTGATGAAACTTGGCTTTATGCAAAAAGAACTTTATTAAGCCTTCCTTGGAAAGCCCTTCATGATGCATTTTTCCAGACTTGCGAAGTACGTTTGTACTCACATGCTACACAAAATTTTGTCATCAGAGAATTACCAAGATGCAGTCGAAGACAATGAATTCTATGACGAGGAGTTCGTTGGAGATCGCCAAGATAATTAAGCGCGCGCTCCTAGTCGTCGCCTGTGGTGTCTTTTGGGTTTTATCTTGTTGTTTTTGTTTCCGCTGCTGAGAACTCTGATCATGTGACCAGGAGATATAATAAATAGCTATGTGGATGGTAATTTATATTTGTGCTATTTTTTTCTTCTTCGTTATGTTCTGATTATGATCATCACTACTTCACTGTGTGTACTAGCAACTGATCTGGGACTAGTACAGAAATACACAGGAGATTCCAGATGGTAAATCTGGGGTCTCACACGTATGCCGCTGTCTTCGTGCTTGACTCTGACACCCGAAGGTACCCGAAATCATAAGTTTATTGTCAAGATCCAACCTTCGACAGTTACTCTATATATATGTGCATTATCCGTATATCTTTATCCATTTTCGACCTAAATCCGCCACATATCCGTCTCGTATCCATATCCCGAATAACCCGAATCCGTATCATATCCAACTAGCCCATATCCGGTTCTGAATTCGGAAAGAAAATATAGGTTAAGATACAAAAAAATTAATATACACCCATATCCATATCCGATCCATTTTCACTCCTAAATATAACTGATGGATTCTCGTCACCCAGTTGCTCGGCGAGAGATCGATGAAGGCTGAGGGATCAGCACGAAGTCGTCGGCGCGCTCGGGCCTATCATCAGCACAACGCCCACGTGGAAGAAGGTGCCATTGACTCCTCTCCTCCCGTCCAAAGCAGCACTCAAATCATGATGTCCAGAGCAACTTGAGCCAAACGTTTAATGAATCCCCTAACACTCATTCATGCATGGAAGTGCCTCTAGCGCACAGGGTTCGTGGCAGGCTTGTTGTACTCCTCGCCCATCTACTCCTACGCCTCGGTGTATCCTACTGCGTCCGAGAGAGCTATAGCTGTCACACACCCTTGCCTAGCCTGCTGCTGTGCAACAGAGAGCTAGTTCTGCAATGTCATCTGCTAAGTGTAAGCAAAAAATACGGAACCTATAAATTCGTTTAGCACAATTTAATTAAACTAAATAGTAATTTTGATATGTGCCAAAGCACAAATCATCTTTTATATGTGCAAAAGCACAAACCCACCTTACGACGTATTAGCAACACCTTGCATATCGAGTTTTTCTCTCATCTCTTCCTTCTACTAATATAGTTCTTTTGATGATTAAAGAATCGAGATTTATTTTATATGTGTACTATACTTTTCTTTTGTTCCTTCACACACCTTTGATGTACAGGAGGAGGCTCCTTTTATAGCCAAGGAGAGAAGCCATGCGCTAACCACTGGCATCTTAATTCTCATGCACTAATTTAGAAGTTAGCAAGAGTACACTTTAATTGAGTAACAACTATGGATGTTACCATGCACTAAAACAATAAAACTGATTGTCATTAAATTGCTATGTTAAGCATCAATTCCTTTTGCAGTTTTGCTTTAATACATGCATGTAGGCAGCCAAAAAACAATGCGTTGCTCAAATGCATGCATGTGTGCCTTAAATATTATATTGATGCTTAGCCATAATTCCTCCTGTAGAATTATGCTTAATAACACTAAGTAGTACACAACTAAATATTTGAAGGGAGAGGAGAGGGATTTTAAACCCCACGATTCTTAATTTTTTAGTCTAGCAACCATCACACTTAGACCTTTTATTATAAGAACCATTCTGTAATTTACATGGACCATATTATGTTAAAATAATTTAACAATCTCCCACTTGGCCCTTGTAAAGACTTGACGATTCGATAAACTTTTAGATGTACACCTTTCATCGAGTCTATCAAGTCATCGTTAAATTGAATTGTAGCGACAGAATCATGGCGATCACAAGTCATACAGTGACAAGATCCCTTCTATGTATCACAATCGATATAATCCAAACTAACTTTAATGGGAAATTTTCATTGTTATCCATCACTACCATAATTGTATACACGATAATATGGATAACCAGCAAAATAATACTTTTATTGAATTCATAAGTTCATAAAAAGCACGAGCAACTCAAAGTCATGTATATACTCATCATGCTAATAGGAATTTATCTATAATGCCCATCCTCTCACCATGGCCACTAAAAGTCTTGGGCGGTAGTCCCTTAATTAGCGGATCTGCTATCATGAGATCTGTACCAATATGCTCGATTGATACCTTTTGCTTTTGCACTTATTCTTTTACCGTTAAGTACTTCAAATCCATATGTTTTGCTCTTTTCGAGTACTTGTCATTTTTGGAGAAGAAGACTGCAGCAGAATTGTCACAATAAATCCTTAAGGGCTTTTCAACATTATCAACAATATGAAGGCCAGACAAAAAATTCCACAGCCACAGTGATTGAATAGTGGCCTCAAAGCATGCCACAAATTCAGCCTCCATAGTGGAAGTAGCAATGACAGATTGCTTTCCACTCTTCCATGAAATTGCTCCTCCAGCTAAAAGGAACAAATAGCCGAATGTAGACTTCCTTGAGTCTACACATCCGGCATAATCTGAATCTGAGTAGCCAATCACCTCAAGATGGCTCGATCTCTTGTAGATCCTTGGTGCCTTGTAAATACCGAAGAACCTTCTTCACAGCTTTCCAATGATCCATTCCAGGATTACTTTGATACAGACCAAGCATTCCAACAGAAAAGCTGGTATCTGGTCGAGTGCATGTCGAAGCATACATTAAGCTCCCAACAACTGATGCGTATGGAATAGATTCCATTTCTTTCCGTTCCAAATCATTTTTTGGATATTGCATTTCACTAAATTTGTCCCCTTTCTGAATTGGAACAATTCCCACAGAGCAATTTTCCATTCTAAATCTCTCCAATATTTTGTTAATGTAACATTTCTGAGACAGTCCCAATAATCCATAATTTCTATCACGGAATATTTCTATTCCAATCACATAGGATGCCTCACCCATATCCTTCATTTCAAAATTATTGGAGAGAAATTTCTTTACATCATGCAACAAAGATTTATCATTAGTAGCAAGCAGAATGTCATCAACATATAGGACTAAAATAATAAACTTGCTCCCACTGACCTTCATGTAGATACACCGATTAACGGTATTCTCTACAAAACCATACTTCAAAATGGTATCATTCAACTTTATATACCATTATTGGGAAGCTTGTTTCAACCCATATATTGACTTCTTTAATTTACACACCAAATTTTCTTTTTCCTGGAACCATGAGTCCTTCAAGTTGGTTCATATACACTTTTTCATCCAAATCACCATTCAGAAAAGCGGTTTTCACATCCATCTGATGAAGCTCCAAATCATAATGTGCCACCAGAGCCAAAATAATTCTCAAAGAGTCCTTCTTTGAAACTGGAGAGAAGGTCTCCTTGTAGTCAATACCTTCTTTTTGAGTGTAACTCTTGGCGACAAGTCTAGCCTTATATCTTTCAATGTTGCCGTTTGAGTCGCGTTTGGTCTTAATGACCCATTTACACCCGACTTGTTTTGAACTTTGCAGTAACTCGACTAGTTCCCAAACTTTATTGTCATCCATTGATTTCAACTCTTCTTTCATGGCATCAAACCACTTTTCAGAATTATCGCATTCCATGGCTTGCTTAAATGAGACTGGGTCATTTTCGATACTCAAGTCACATTCATGTTCAAGTGAATAAACCACATAATCATCTGAAATAGCTGGTCTTTTATTTCGTACAGACCTTCGTAATATCCTTTCATGTGGAATTTCCTTTTCAGTTGTGATTTGCACATTAGTAGCTGGTTCAATAGTTGTATTTTCTGCAGTGTTGTGTAACGGTGATACAACAATGCTAGGAGCAGTGTTGGACTGAATTTCTTTGATATCCACATTTCGTGGACCACCACTCCCACTGATTTCACCATTCTCAATGAACCAAGCATTTTCAGACTCAACTATTCTTGTACTATGGTTAGGACAGTAAAATTTGTACCCTTTTGATTTTCAGGATAGCCGATGAAGTAACCGCTAATGGTCTTTTCATCGAGCTTCTTTTCATGTGGATTGTCTATTCTTACTTCTGTTGGGCAGCCCCAAACATGCAGGTGCCTCAAACTAGGTTTCCTTCTCATCCACAGTTCATAAAGAGTCTTAGGAACTGACTTACTAGGAACCCTATTCAGTAAGTACACAGCAGTCTTTAATGCGTGCATCCACAAAGATAAGGGCACATCACTGTAACTCAACATGCTCCTAACCATTTCCATAAGAGTATGATTCCGCCTTTCAGCCATCCCATTTTGTTGAGGTGTTCCGGGCATTGTATACTGTGCACAAATACCTCGGCTTTCAAGAAACTTTGCAAATGGACCTAGAAATTGTCCACTTTCATCAAACTTTCCAAAATATTCGCCACCTCTATCCGACCTCACCACCTTGACTTTCCTATCGAGCTGCCTTTCCACCTCATTAACGAACACCTCTAGGATGCTCGCAGCTTGAGACTTTTCATGCAGCAAGTATAGGTAACAATAACGTGAGAAGTCATCAATAAAAGTGATAAAATATTTTTCACCGCCCCAGAAAGAAACATCAAATGGACCACAAATATCAGTGTGTATTAACTGTAACAGTTCACTACTTCTTGTAGCTGGGTGCTTTGATATGTGTGAGGTTTGCTTACCCTTGATGCAATCCACACACACATGCCAGTCAACAAAATCCAACTGAGGTAAAATTTCACTTATCACTAACCTCAAAACTCTTTTTTTGGATATGTGACCCAATCTTTTATGCCACAAGAAAGCAGAACGCCCATTATGTGCACTACGTTTGTTACCAATAATATTTTCAACATGAAAGAGGGATTCAGAAAAAACAGCATTAAGATTGAAGCGGTATAAACCATCAATTAAAGTACCAGAACCATAATAGTACTTATTCTTATATAATGAAAATATACCGTGTCCAACCAAGAACTTAAAACTTATCATATCCAATTTTCCCATAGATACTAAATTTCTAGTACATTCGAGAACAAAAAGACACTCTTTCAGATCTAAATGTAGACCGGTATCAAGGATATTATTCAATAAGTCCCGATCCCTTCAATTCGTGTCTTCATTCTGTTCCCCATGTATAAAAACTTTTCAGATCCGCTTATGGGTTGGATTGAAAGGTATCCCTGTGTAACATGTGAAACATGAGTAGTAGCATCAGAATCTAACCACCAGGTATGGCTAGGAACTTCAACAAGATTTGATTCAAAGTATACAGAAACATAATGTATACCTTTTTGTTCGAACCATTTCTTTCTCTTGGGGCAATCCTTCTTGAAATGACCAACCTTCTTGCAGAAGTGGCATCTCAGCTTTTGATGGATTTGGCCATCACTAACTTGATGTGGAGCCTTATCCTTACCCTTACCCTTCTTCCCTGTCTTTTTCTTGCTGCTACTTGCACCTCTGTGCATTGTGAGATGAACAGAGTGATCCCTTATTTTCTTTAATCTCCCCTCTTCCTGAACCAATTGGGCTTTGCATTCTTGAAGGTTCCATTTTTTTATGGTGTTATAATGCACCTGGAACGGGCCAAATTTAGGAGGTAGGGAGTTCATGATGAATTGGACCAGAAATGATTCACTTACGTCCATTCCCATGGATGTTAACTTTGCGGCAATATTTGCCATGCTAATCACATGATCATGCACGGGAATAGACCAATCAAATTTCTTGGTCATTAGTTCACTCATAAGACTTCCAACCACAGACTTGTCTGTAATGTCTGATTGAGAATATTCTTTTAACTTCGCCATGAAATCCTTTGCATTATTAGTTTTAGGCAATGATGGCTTGACGTCAAGCGCATCAAGTTCAAGCTTAACCTGTTAGACCGTTCCCAGGCTTCATAAAGGGAACGATCTTCATCAGTACTTTCATCTGTAATGGCTGCAGGCTTTTCATCAAGAACTAATGCTAGATCTAAGTCCATAACACCCAGCTAAAACCGGATCTGTTCAGACCAGTCAACATAGTTCAGGCCATTAAACTTGACAAGCCCAAAACCCTGACTCATTAAATTAATGGATGCTGCAAAATTTAATATGTTCACAGATTAATATTTTGAGTAAACAAAATAGATTCATGCAATAACAAACTTTAAGTGTGCATCTAAAAACATCTTTGGATGAAATTTAGATACACGGCTGGAATCAATAATGATGCTAAAACAAACACCTTTAATAGATAATCAACTATACTCAAGCCAATGTGCATGCTATCTTTGGATAAACTAACAAATTGATGAAGCATATTGATTAACCTCTTTCATATCACCAATTGTAAGCAATGGTGAAGGACCATGTGGAGGTCCATCCATGTTTGTGATGAGTATTTGACTTTATTTGAGCAAGGTGTGCTCAAGTTTGAGTTTGATTTGGATTGATTTTCAAAATGAAGCAATTTGAGTTGTACCGGCCGTATGGACACGGTAGTGGTGAGTTGCATGGTTTATTGCACATCTTTGTGGGCATTGCTATGTGAGGAGTTTCCTTGTTTTTGATGGTTGCAGGACGACGGTGCTAGGTCATGGTGAGGCGAAGGATGACCGGGACTAGGCGAGGAGCGTCGGAGGTCCAGATGGTTGGGAGATCGCCGGAAGATGATCGGAGACGGAGTCCGGGCAAGTCAAGAAGACAAGGAAAGGAGTTGATGCTAGCTAGATGCCGCGTGGATCAATGAGGGCCGTCGGATTGAGGTCTAGTTGATAGGTTAGCGGTCTAGGTAGTATGCTTTGAAAACCGTGCAAGAAAACCCGGTATGTGTGTGGGTTTTGGGTTAGCCCTTGCATGGCTGTGTGTGTGGGTTAATCCTAGCCCTTAGATGAGTGCTCTAGAGTTGAGGGACTCATCCAAGGGTGGTAGGTGGCCCAAGAGTAGTATAAATAGGGGTGGAGGGGTAGCCTCCTTCCCTTGAAGGTGTTGAGGTTTTTGATGCTCATTTGAGCTTTGCCCACATGAATGTGAGGCTTTGTAACCTCCCCTTCCAGAAATGAAAGTTTTATTCATCCACCTCTGAATTTATTTTATGATTTACATTATGTCTTTACTTTACGCAATTTAAATTCAGCATTTACTTTCCCGCAATTACATTCCCGCAATTTACTTTCAAGTAATTTGGATTTGCCTCCTCCTTCTAAATGCTGCTGTTCTTGGATGTTTTGAGTGTGTTCATATGGTTTTACATCTCTTTGCACTCTTGGATTGAGTAGAGAACATCTTTTCTTTCAAGTTCCAACTTTGTTCTGAACTTGTTCTTCACGCAGCAGTCAGTGTTTGATTTTGTAAAATATATAAAAATCCTTTTGAGTGATTCTTGTTGGAGCAGGTGCGGACTCTGATATCCGCTTACAGAAAAATTTTGGAGTTCACTTGTTGCACCGTTTGGGTGTCATGAGGTGAAAACTGAGCCCCAAACTTTCTGCTCGAAGTTTTGACCAGACTGTGTTCTTCGATTTTTCCTGTTTTTTCTGTAAGGCTTTTTGAGGAGAAATTTGGTGGAGTTCTTCACGACTCTAATTCTCACAGGAGAAAAAGTCTCAAAATTTTGTGAGCTACAGAAACCCACCAACCTCCTGTGCAAATTGAGGACAAGTTCTGAAATCCTGCTTTTGCTTTTCTGAAAGTGACTTTTGTGATTTGAATTGATGTCCTTTCTAAAAGCAAGAGTTTGAATTGATTCCTCTTTATTTTGGACACTAGACAACCAGGATTGTGACTCAAAAATCCTCACATATTTTATGGTACTTATCCATGCAAGCTTGGGGTACACATAGTTGTCTAGTTTTTCGGGTTTTTCACAATTCCTTTTGAGCGATCTTGTCAAGGTTTTTGTTGGAGTATTTTGGGGGAATTTTTATTTGCGACCATTCACCCCCCCTCTGTTCGCCATCTCGGTCCTTCAAATGGTCCACCTTTGGGCGACCTCCTAGCGTTACAATTCGTGAACTCAATTGTCCATTATATTTTCCAATTAATAGCATCAAAAAGAATATGAACAATTGAAATGCTCAACTAAATATCTATGATCATTTTTAAGCAAGGCCACTTTGGTGACAAACATGCTTTCAATAATATAAATATTTAATTGGCATATCACTTTTAATTATGCTCATAAGAATAAACTGTGATATTATGAACAAAAGAAAAATCCGTCTTTAAACATTACAGACAGACGCAAACATATTTCTTTTATATTATCCAAATAACAATACTGGAAAAGAAATAATATTTTACTGCTCTAAATAACATGACTATGATGAATCACGCAATTGCATAAGGAAAAACTATGAACAAATGTAATTTCACTCATGCGCTTACACCATACTACAAAAGAACAATTATAATGGTGAATTAAAAGTGTTAAAGCCATGCTCTGATACCAAATATAAGCAAAAAAATGCCAAAGCTATAACTTCATTTAGCACAATTTAATTAAACCAAATAGTAATGTTTATATGTGCAAAAGCACAAATCATTCTTTATATGTGCAAAAGCACAAACCCACCTTGTGACGTGTTAGCAACACCTTGTATATCGAGTTTTTCTCTCCTCTCTTCCTTCTACTAATATAGTTCTTTTGATGATTAAAGAACCGAGATTTCTTTTATATGTGTACTATACTTTTCTTTTGTTCCTTCACACACCTTTGATGTACAGGAGGAGGCTCCTTTTATAGCCAAGTAGAGAAGTCATGCGCTAACCACTGGTATCTTAATTCTCATGCACTAATTTAGAAGTCAGCAAGAGTGCACTTTAATTGAGTAACAACTATGGATGTTACCATGCACTAAAACAATAAAACTGATTGTCATTAAATTGCTATGTTAAGCATCAATTCCTTTTGCAGTTTTGCTTTAATACATGCATGTAGGCAGCCAAAAAACAATGCGTTGCTCAAATGCATGCATGTGTGCCTTAAATATTATATTGATGCTTAGCCATAATTCCTCCTGTAGAATTATGCTTAATAACACTAAGTAGTACACAACTAAATATTTGAAGGGAGAGGAGAGGGATTTTAAACCCCACGATTCTTAATAACACTAAGTAGTACCAAAGCACAAATCATCCTTTATATGTGCAAAAGCACAAACCCACCTTACGACGTGTTAGCAACACCTTGCATATCGAGTTTTTCTCTCATCTCTTCCTTCTACTAATATAGTTCTTTTGATGATTAAAGAATCGAGATTTATTTTATATGTGTACTATACTTTTCTTTTGTTCCTTCACACACCTTTGATGTACAGGAGGAGGCTCCTTTTATAGCCAAGGAGAGAAGCCATGCGCTAACCATTGGCATCTTAATTCTCATGCACTAATTTAGAAGTCAGCAAGAGTGCACTTTAATTGAGTAACAACTATGGATGTTACCATGCACTAAAACAATAAAGCTGATTGTCATTGAATTGCTATGTTAAGCATCAATTCCTTTTGCAGTTTTGCTTTAATACATGCATGTAGGCAGCCAAAAAACAATGCGTTGCTCAAATGCATGCATGTGTGCCTTAAATATTATATTGATGCTTAGCCATAATTCCTCCTGTAGAATTATGCTTAATAACACTAAGTAGTACACAACTAAATATTTGAAGGAAGAGGGATTTTAAACCCCACGATTCTTAATCTTTTAATCTAGCAACCATCACACTTAGACCTTTTATTATAAGAACCATTCTGTAATTTACATGAGCCATATTATGTTAAAATAATTTAACACTAAGAGCTAAATTTGCCAAAATACAGAGGGCTAAATGCACTACAAGGAATAACAATTTTAATGACTAAACATAGTGATGAAGCTTGTTTTGTCACTATTAACCAGATTATAGTGATTAATTTTTTTCCTATATCGATTTATTAGAGACAAAATACTAGATCGTTATAAGATATTGTAGTAGTGAATATTCACTTGTAGTGATGTGGCATTTCCTCCTGTAATGATTCTCGAACTTCAGTTTCCGCAGTATAACACCATGCATGTGAAACGAAAGATTTTAAGGAACGAAAGGACTACAAGATGAGCTAACCTTGGTAACTGATCCATTGGACTACAGGATGAGCTAACCTTGGTAACTGAAGCTTGTTGGGAATTCATTCCTTTTCTAGCCTCCTCTCTTCATTTTTTTTGTAAAATTAGCCCCCTCATGACACATTTGTAGAATTGGTTCTGTTCTCCACCACAAAAGCACTGGAAGGTGACATGTGTCATCTTCCGCGTTCTCCTACCGCGGAAGGAGCCTTTCGTGCTCCTCGTCCGCGAAAGCATGCCTCCCGAGTTCCCCGATCGCCTCCTGTATCCCCTTCAGTGACAGCCCGGTTGCCGTGCTTCCCAGCCGTGGTAGCCCAAGTCCTTCCCACTCTGCCTGTGCGTGGGAGCTCTGCTCCTGCGATAGCTTGCCTGGTCTCGTGGCTCGCCGTCTACCTTTCTCCCTGGGGGGCGGGAGCGCCTTCTGTGGTGAAAAGTGGACCAAATCTGCAAATGATTTCATGGATGGCTAGATTCGTCAAAAAACAAGCCGAGAGGGCTAGAAAAGGGATGGCTTCGCATGTTGGAACCGGTGGCAGTGCACAATGAGGAATAAGATCACACAAGAAACACATCGATTTGTTTACAAGAACTATCAATAACATTAGGAATGGCATTGTGCACTTCTACAAACCTCTTAACAAATTAACATAAACTTTCTTCAGAAGTTAGGCAAACACAATGTAAATCATCATCTTTTCCTGGCTTAGTATAACAACTTTTAAAGTTGTTTAAAATAGCATGACATAAACTTTTCCAACTATAAATAGAACATTTTGGTTGGTTAAATAACCATATTTGAGCAGATCCTTTTAATACAGTTGGTAAGTAATTAGCCATTACCTTCTCGTCACTGTCGTAGTCTGGATGACTGTACTATAGATCTGGAGGAACTCTGAAGGGTTATGAGTCCCAACAAAAATCTCCAAATATCCTAGCTTGAATTTCTTAGGCCAGTTAACTTCTCTTTAGCCCAAGTTATAAAGCCTTGCACCATGTATATAGCCTCAAACTTGGTCGGACATTATGACCTTCATCAAGATTATTAGGAGAACGAGGTCGTCTCCGACCACAGTTAGAGAACTCACCTGTTCCCACCCTATCAAGCATGCTATGTCAGTGCGGATTGTTTCCTTGACGTGGTTACTGCTGCGATGGCGGTGTCCAGAGGTAGAGTGGTATACCCTATAATCCGTTTGGGACCTTGAAGATTGTGAAAAACTCTGCACTTCTACAACAACCTCTTGTAGTCGATGGCTAACGAATGAATGACGAAGAGGTCTGGCTCATTATTTTCACTCATTTGGTGGTTAAGGATTGCACTTGATAGTATGTGAACATGATCCACCAAAGTTTTAACCTACGAAGGAGATGGTACGATGTTAAGATCTCTCATCGTTGCCTTGGGGATGACCTGGGGTATGGCTGGCAAATGTTGTTATGGATGATCTCCGCCCATGTTAGTGTTGAGCCTCCAGGAAGTCCTTGGCGCATTGGTGTGGTATTGTCGATGGACCTCCTCCTTTGCACTCTGTTGGGGGGAAATAATTGGTCGTTATGTTGTTCCTGTGCCAAACGTTCAACTTACTCCTGGGCCTCATGCTCGTTGTTCATCGGTTTCATCATTGTTAATGATCGCACATGCACGGAAATCATAGTAGATATACGATGAGAATGTTTTGTCCTCATCAAAGAAGGGGTAAGAGTCGAGATTTTGGAGTAGATGTTCTAGAGATGATTATGCCAAAATCTCAACATTGACATTGTCGGTCATCATCGAGAGTCACGACATCACCATTGTGGTTACCTCTCTCTCTCCAGTTGAGACAGGAGTAGGAAAGTACTCGCCCTCGGAGTTTCCTGGGGGCAATAGGGTCATCTCCGTCATCTCGGCCCCAATAGGTTAGGTTGCAAATGACACAAGTTCTCCTTCAAAAACATAATCGAGGTAGAAGTCACACCATCGGCAAGGATGCAGGAACATTACAATAGCGATCTTCAACTTGACGAGGCCCTCCTTCTAACATCAACTATAAATGATCGAGACTCAGAATCCCCTATCAAACTTACAGGAGAATAAATATAAGAGCACGATCAAGTAAGGACTTTATTGCTGTGGAAATAGTGTTACAAGATTGAGATTGTAGTCAGGTTTTGTGATTTGGGGCATGCAAGCCATTATGCCAAGCTAAAGAGTGGCTGTTAATTCTACTTCAGGTGCCTCTTTTCATCGCGCATGAGTGTTTATTAAGTCTTGTACCATTTTGCTCTTTGTTCAACTATAATATTCTTTGACCAACCATCATAAGTTGCTAGATGCTCCAATAATAAATGTTCTTATGTTAATCACAGGAAAAACTACCATGTCTTTCAATTTGTTTACCTGGTCAGGGCTTACACGACCGTGTGAGTGGTCACTGGTCATCACTTCCCAGTATTGGTTGTCCTTTGATCTTAATTGGTCATCATTAGCTTCTAACCAGTTTGCTACTAATGAGGATAAGTCCTCCTTTGAATCATAGTTGTAGATATAACTGTTATGTTACATGGGTACTCAAATATGGGCCTAATTTTTAGATTGATTTGACTGTAAAATATTGACCTGGTTATTGGCTACGAAAGATGTGATGAAGGATCTATCGGCTACAATACACGAAGAACATCGGGTTCAGGGCGTGCCAACCCATTTGGTCATGCAATTGGTAAGATAGATAGAAAAATATGTTCAAAGCCGATCTAGTGCTACAACTGGCAAAGATCTTAAATGGCTAAGGAAAAAGATGATCAAATCTATGGTAACAGTAAGTCTAATCAGCTGATTAGGGCTTGACTAGATGGTAAGAGGTAGATCTTCCCGAAAAAGGCGATGCACAACAAGATCAGAGAAAATTGAACATAATTGACGTAATCGATGAAGATCAATAATCAGTGATGCTCAACTTATTGATCAAGATCAGATTACAGAAAAGATTCTAAGTTACAAGGCTACTCTTAGTTGACAAGAAATTAAATAAAAAGTAATGCGAGTTTTTTAGTTGTATTGTGTGTTCTTCTCGCTTGCCCTTGACCATACTTTATAGTAGATTAGCCGATTGTATCCTTCCCCAACACGTTATCCATTATGATCTGTATCGGCCTCTACTTGAACAGAATCCCCAAGTTTGGATCAATATCGGTCATAATTCCATCTTTATCTTTTCCCTTCTCTATCCGATATCAGCCAAAATACCCCTTTATCCTT
Source organism: Otatea glauca (assembly GCA_036346275.1). Classification (NCBI taxonomy): domain Eukaryota; kingdom Viridiplantae; phylum Streptophyta; class Magnoliopsida; order Poales; family Poaceae; genus Otatea; species Otatea glauca. The sequence continues at coordinate 18,525,906 of CM070712.1, read as the reverse complement.
ATCCTGACAATTTAGCCATGCCTTGCCAAATTATGGTGCAAACACTGGTCAATAATCCTCGTCACCCATTATATTATAGTATGGGAAAATAACGGAAAAATCAAAGCAATGCATATCTGTCGTTGAAAATGGACACAAATGCAATTTGCACAACACAACTTTAGTCCATTAGTCTTTGTTGGCTAGTTATTTACAAGCAACATATTGAAACCATATTATGGACACAAATGCAATTTGAACAACACAACTTTAGTCCATTAGTCTTTGTTGGCTAGTTATTTACAAGCAACATATTGAAATCATATTACTAACTTCCTGAATTTAGATAGATATTTGTTCTTCCTTATTCAACTCAAATTCAGCAACTTTCAATTCAAGAACACAATGATCTTTCAACTCAAAATTGGTAACTTTCAACTCAAATTCAAAGACTTTCAAAATTAATTTAATTTGATGGGTGGGGAAGATGCTGACCGGCATGGAGAGGGTTGGAGAGGAGGTAGGTGGCTACCCAGGTAGCCAGATCTTTAATACTAGCAGAGTGTCTGTGTGTTGCAACGGATCCGTAATTGTCACAAATGCACACTAATGCACCAATAAACCATATATTCTTAAAACCCCCATGAACAAACGAAGTAGTTCTCTAATCTTTTCTAACATTAAAAGGTCTAGTTTACCCCCACCCAATGGGACAATCGTCCCACCTTCCCTGCCCCTACCTTTCACTCGAATGTGCAATCATCGAATGTTCAAATCATTTCATTGTATGGAACATACAAATTTCCCACACTTGTTTGTAAACTCAAACTGAAAATATATCTAATTGCAATTAATAGAAGGCCTTCATGTTACAACATATTTTTGTAAAATTTAGATAGGGACATATCAAGTGCAAACCACTCTTATTGTGTAAGCTCCATAAAACCATATGTAATTTTTTTTCAAAAATTCTCAAAAAATTACCATATGTAGGGGAGGTTAGCTTCTACAATACTGTAAAATTTGAAACCCAAACTCAGTCGTATTTGAAAGATATAAAAAAGATAAATTCAGCACAAATAGTGATTTTTTACTGTTCATCACTATTCAGCTCTCGCTTGTCAATTTCGTATCTTTCAAATACAATTGATTTTGGTCTTAAAATTTTACAAGGTTGTAGAAGCTCACCTCCCCTATGTATGGTAATTTTTTCAGAATTTTCAAAAACTTGTAAATGTGGTTTTCTTGGCGTTTACACGGTAAGGATGGTTTACACCGGATATTGACCCAATTTAGATGCACTTAAATACTCTCAGTTACATACACAAAGAATAGTTGTAAATAAAGTCATCAAGTGTGCAATAAAGCTATAAAGCATTGGTAGAGAACAATATCAGTTCTTTTCACCTTGAAAAAAAAACATTTCCACCATTTATATTGATCATCGTGTCTACAATGCACATCGGACAGAACCAACGAGAGCAATCATACACAGAATACGCAAAAACGCAAGAATCAGTTTGTATATTGGCATGTAGAACTTAATATTATACGTTCATAAACAAAACTAATCAATATACAGAAGATTTTGCTGCATCCCATTGCCTTTAAGCAACCACATATTTTGGAGACTTGATGTTCTACAACTGGGACCTTCAGTTAAGATAATGAAACCATTACTTGTACTACTACAAAACAACGGAGTAAACTTAGCCATCTGAGATATCTATATTCTATCATCTAGTATACCGAGTCTAATAACCAAATATAATGATTAGCATTTATACCAAAAGTTTCCTTGTTGGCATTTACTTTGACAGTTCAGAGAAGCTTAATTGGCTAACCACGAAACACTTGATACATATGTCTTCTTTTCGTTGCAACAGAATCAGGCTGCGCGTTGAAATTTCTGTAAGTTTAAGAGATGTAACAAACATCGAATTAGCACTAGACTTAGTCAGAAGTAGTAATTCCTGATTTAAAATTTCTTTTGATGAATCATTGGACTAAAATATTATGTTTTGGCTTAAGTGGAGCTGCAGAAAAAGTTAGATAGCTTCTCAGTCACTGGAATATTTCAGTCGACAGAAGCATGTAGTTCAGTTTCAAAACTGGGATGTCAGAAGCAATGAATCAGTTATTTAGCCAAATATATATATATGACCCAATATCCTCGTATGGTCTAAAAAGTCCTCATGTAGGATTCGCCTATAAAAACTACGGTTGCAAATGGCAAGCACAAAGAACTAATGCATCTGCTCTGTATTGCACGAATCTTATTGTACTACATATCTACGTCAGATTCCTACTCTCAAAAGAGGCACAAGTTCTTCCCATATCAAGCATGAGTGAAGCATACATATCAGCTGCTGGATCCTAAAACACATGATAAATATCAAATTTCTTTCAGACACATATAAAACGTAACATATCTCTCCAAGTTAGTAAACTAGGTGGGTCACGGCCATACTGTTAGCTGAATATTCGTGAGTGCACGCATGGAAAGCGATCAGCGCTGCGTGATTTTCTCCCGTCTAGCATCTCTTTCCTTGCATGTAGCGATACGTTCCAGATATGCTTTGTATTCCATGTATATCCTCTCCTATACCTCTATATAGGAGACTCTCAATCAATGGAATATTTCATCGCGTTGAATTATCTTCGCTTTCATGGTATCAGAGTGTGTCGCTCCTGCGTGACCCTTTCTCCCTTCCGCATCTACCCGGCGGCGTAGACATACGTCGCCGTCCACCCAACTCCACGCACAGCCATGGCCGGCGATGCCACGGAAATCAAGCGTCTTTGCCAAGAGATAGCTGCTCTCCGCCACGAAGCTGACCAGCGTGCCCAAGAGGAACGGCAACGCACCGAGGATGAACAACGGCGCACTGCTGAACTCACTACTGCCAATCGGCGCCGCAAAGAAGCTGCTCGCGAAGAAGAAGACCACCGCCGCCAGGCTACCGAGTCGATGCGTCTAGCTCGCTCTCGAAGACATGTTCGTTGGCAACAAAGAAACCCGCTCCATGATCCTCAACACGGAGTTTCGTACTTTCATTCAAGGTGACCTTAATATTTCCGATTATTGTCGCAAATTAAAAACCATGGCAGATCATCTCGCAAACTTGGGGGAACCCGTGCTCGATTGCACCCTCATCCTTGCCACCCTTCGTGGCCTAAACGAGTGGTTCGCCCATATGGAGGCCCTCCTCAAGCGTCAGAAGCCATTCCCGTCGTTCAACGACGTCCGCAACAATCTTCTCCTTGAAGAGATCACCATCATCGAAAAAGCTTCGACGCCCTCGACTGCCCTCTTCTCCACCGTGCGCGGCGACTCTGGCAGCAGCCAAGGTCCCTCCAACGCGTCGTCCGGCGGCGGTCAGGGCGGCACCTCAGGAGGCTATCGTGCAACCAAGGGCATGTCCGCCCAGCAGGGCAACGCTGGCAGCTACACCCAAGGTGGCAATCGCCAGAACAATCATCGTCGTCGTTCCAACAAATCCAATAGAGGCAGTGGCGGTGACGGGCAGACCAGTGCTCGCGCCTCCCAGGGTAGGGCCTCACAGGGCCGCGGCTGGCCACCTTCATTTTTCAACCCCTGGATTGGGATGGTCCAGGTCTGGCTAACCGCACGTCCACACGCACTGCAGTGGCGAGCAAAGAACAGCGCCGACACCTCCCGTGGCCGCTTCGCAGACCTGGCGCCATCAACCTCCCGTCGACGCGCATCTATCCTACAAGACGGTGCCATTGCACCGACGCCGATCCAACAACAGCTTCCCGCGCCAGGAGGACACGGGTGCGGGATCGGCGGCCTCGCCAATGCTTTCAAAGACCGTGTCGCCGCACTTCCGATGAACGACTGGATTATGGACTCCGGCGCAAGTAATCACATGACTTCAGACGCCGGTAACCTTTCCATTACTCATGCATCGTCATCTATTTCTCCTTCATCTATCGTTGTTGGTAATGGCTTCATACTTTCTATTCACTCCACTGGGTCCACTCACATTCCGGTCACAAACCGTTCTTTTTTTCTTCAGAACATTTTAGTCACTCCACAGATTATCAAAAATCTTGTTTCAGTTCATCGTTTTACAACTAATAATAAATGTTCCGTTGAATTTGATCCATATGGCCTCTCTGTGAAGGACCTTCGGACCAGGAGCGTGATCGCCAGGTGCAATAGCTCTAGAGACCTCTACCCCATATTTCCAACCACCACCGCCACCAGCTATGCCATGATCGCCACCACCCCTGTCCTTTGGCATCGACGTCTAGGTCACCTCGATGGCGAAGCCCTTCATCACTTAGCTAGATCCTCCGCTATTTCATGTAATAATGGCAATATTCCTCCCCTCTGTCATGCATATCAACTGGGTCGGCACATCCGCCTACCTTTTTCTACTTCTAGTTCGCGTGCCACTGCAAATTTTGACTTAATACATTGTGACCTTTGGACCTCCCTTGTTGCTAGCGTCACCGGTTACAAGTATTACTTAGTTATCCTTGATGACTGTTCTCACTTTTTTTGGACTTTCCCATTACGCTTAGAGTCGGATACGTTTTCTACTCTATCCCACTTTCTTGCGTATGTTCACAACTAGTTCGGATCCACCGTTAAAAGTGTCCAATGTGATAATGGTCGTGAGTTTGACAACTCCTCCGCTCGCTCGTTCTTTCTCACCAATGGCATCCAGTTGCGTATGTGTTGTACCTATACATCTCAACAAAATGGGAAAGCCGAACGCGCTATTCGTAGCATTAACAACATCATTCACACGTTGTTGTTTCAGGCCAGCTTGCCTACTCGTTACTGGGTTGAGGCCCTTCATACTGCCACATACCTTCTCAATCGTCATCCCACCAAAACATTAGCTTTTTCCACCCCATATCGAGCCCTTCACCGCACCCCCATCCTACGATCATCTTCGAGTTTTTGGATGTCGGTGCTATCCTAACCTTTCTACCACCACTGCTCACAAACTCGCTTCTCGTTCCAGTTTGTGTGTCTTTTTTGGCTATTCTTCCGAGCATAAAGGTTATCAGTGTCTTGATTTGGATACTCGCCGGATTATTATATCTCGGCATGTGACGTTCGAAGAGGATGTTTTTCCTTTTCCTGGTTCCGAAGCTCCGACTACTAATGATTTTGATTTTTTTATTCGACATGGACACCTCTCCGCTACCCATAGGGTCGCGGCTCACCGCAGTACGATGTTCGCCCTGCCGCCTCGCCGTCGGACGCTGCCGAGGGGCCGGTCCTTCGGCTGCTTCTTCTACGGCTGGTGTGACCTCTGGCGCCATGTCTGGCCCTGCGTCGCCCGGTCATGACACCTCCTCGTGAGAGCCTGTGCCTCCAACGCACGTGGCGCCTCCTACGATGACCGGGCCCGCGCGTATACGCGCACCAGAGGACACCATGGCCGCACGCATCTCCACGTCAGGCGTGACGCCCGGACACGTGCCCGCGTTGCTCCCGGACACGTCCGCCACTAGGGTCGTTCCCAGCGCGCCCACATCCGACGCCGCCCCTGCTTCGACGGTTCCGTCGGCTCCCACGTTGGCACCGGCTGCCACCTGTCGATCCAGTGCGCCACCTCGGGTCACTCCAGTACCTCCTGTGGCAAATGCTCATCGCATGACCACGCGAGGGAAGACGGGCTTTCACCTCCCGACGGATCGCCTGAATCTTCATGTGTTTGCCCTATCTCCACTGCCGAAGACATATCGGGGTGCTCTTGCTGATCCTCACTGGCGAGCTACAATGACTGAGGAATTTGATGCTTTGCTCGCCAATGCAACTTGGGACCTCGTCCCTCGTCCACCGGGTGTCAACATTGTGACTAGGAAATGGATTTTTCGGCACAAGCTTCATCCAGATGGGTCTCTTGATCGCTATAAGGCTCGTTGGGTTCTTCACGGCTTCACTCAGCGGCAAGGTATTGATTTTGATGAGACTTTCAGTCCAGTGGTGAAGCCAGCTACCATTTGCACTGTTCTGACCCTGGCGTTATCTCGTGACTAGCCCCTTCATCAGCTCGATGTGAAGAATGCTTTTCTACATGGCACTCTCTCTGAGACAGTCTACTGTGTTCAGCCTTCTGGGTTTGTTGATTCGGCACGTCCTGATCATGTGTGCCACCTCAACAAATCTCTCTATGGTCTGAAGCAAGCTCCTCGGGCCTGGTACAATTGTTTTGCGTCACACCTTTTGTCTTTGGGTTTTGTTGAAGCAAAGACGGACACTTCCCTGTTTATTTTCATTCATGGTGATGACATTGCATACCTGCTCCTCTATGTGGATGACATTGTGCTTACAGCCTCCTTAGATGATCTTCTTTGTTGGATCATTTCAGCATTGCAGCAGGAGTTTCCCATGAAGGATCTGGGACCGCTACAACATTTTCTGGGATTATTAGTGACCAGGCATCATGACACTTTGCATTTGTCTCAGAGTCACTATGTTTTAGAGATTCTTGAGCGTGCTGGAATGACGAACTGCAAACCATGTAGCACTCCTGTGGACACCCAGTCGAAGCTTTCTAGTGACGGCCCTCCGATTGATAATGCTACTCACTACCGCAGTTTGGCTGGTGCCCTGCAATATTTCATTTTTACTCATCCAGATATTGCCTATGCAGTTCAGCAGGCTTGCTTATTTATGCATGATCCTCGCGAGCCTCATCTCGTATTGATCAAACGCACTCTTCGCTACCTTCGTGGGACTGCTGACTATGGCTTACTCCTGCATCGCACCTCTCCGGCCGAGCTGACTATATACACCGACACAGATTTGGCAGGCTGTCCAGATACCCGGAAATCTACCTCATGCTATGTTGTGTTTCTCGGTGACAATCTCATTTCTTGGTCATCCAAGTGGCAGCATACTGTTTCTTGGTCTAGTGCTGAGGCAAAATATCGGGCCATTGCTCATGGAGTTGATGAAGGAACCTGGCTGCGACAGCTCCTCGCCGAGCTTCATACTCCTCTTTGTCGGGCCACATTGGTTTATTGTGACAACGTCAACGCCGTATACCTCTCCACCAACCCAGCCCAACATCAGCGCACCAAACATGTGGAAATTGATCTCCATTTTGTTCGTGAGCGTGTTGCACTTGGCGAGGTTCGTGTTCTTCATGTGCCGACAACTTCTCAGTTCGCGGACATCTTCACGAAGGGACTGCTGACCTCTATCTTCACGGATTTTCGAACCAGTCTCAACATCCGCCTTGCTCCCGTTTTGACTGCGGGGGAGTGTTAGCTGAATATTCGTGAGTGCACGCATGGAAAGCGATCAGCGCTACGTGATTTTCTCCCATCTAGCATCTCTTTCCTTACATATAGCGATACGTTCCAGATATGCTTTGTATTCCATGTATATCCTCTCCTGTACCTCTATATAGGAGACTCTCGATCAATGGAATATTTCATCGCGTTGAATTATCTTCGCTTTCACATACCATGATTTCTGATGTGTGCACTCACCCGTGCGAGGTGCGGCACAAATATGAATAACATCAGCTAACAGAAGATTTTTCCAAATAAATGAATAAATAACAGCCAACCGAAGATCAGAATTAAGTGCTCTCTGTGAACTATGAAGACACTGCTATGATGTAACTTCTGTAGCTTACATGGTTAAAACTGAGTAAATTAATATGGAGTAACGTTAAAACTGAGTAAATTAATACATGGAGTAACGTGAAACTACCATTCGGTTTCATCAAAAGTTTATGCTCACTAACATATAATTTATTCTTTCACAAATCACCTCTACAAATACCGCGGAGTTGGAGAGCTCAACGAAACCAAATCTGGAGGGAGGAGCATCAGAGATGGCAACGATTACTGTTTCGCAAGCTGTCCCTTCTCCCGCTGAAGACGCTGATGCACTCATGAAGGCTTTTGAAGGTTATATTATCTGTATTCGCTCTCTCACCGTTTTGGTTTATGGCTTTATGCCAATTTATTAGGTTCAAATCTTTGCCGTAAAATCGCAAAAAAATATCTTTATCATAAATTTCTGTTTGAATATAAAAGTATATTCAGGAAATCCATTGTTTACATGTAAACCTATTGAATATCACCCTTGCGGCCATCTTATTTTGGATATTGGTTAAGTATATGGGTGGACCGAAAGTACCTGTTTAGTTATTTGGTAGTAACACTGTTTTCCCTTTGCGTTTCTCCCTTGGAACATTTGTACTGATTTCATGAACTTTTTGTGGTTCAGGATGGGGCACTGACGAGCAGGCCGTGATAACCATATTGGCTCACCGGGACGCGACTCACAGAAAGCAGATTAGGCTGGCATATGAAAAGAATTACAACGAGAGCCTCATCCTACGACTCCAGTCAGAACTTTCTGGTGATTTTGAGGTGCCAAACATGTTCAGAAACACACCAAAAATATTAAGATTAGTTCCATTTTTTTCTGAATGAATTTACATTTCTTCGTTTAACCACATTTGGTTACAGAAAGCAATGTACCATTGGATACTTGACCCTGTTGAGAGGCAGGCCGTGATGGCGAATGCTGCAACAAAATGCATCCACGAAGAATATCCTGTCATTGTAGAGATCGCATGCACAAACTCATCCACTGAGCTTCTACAAGTGAAGCAAGCCTATCATGCCCTCTACAGGTGCTCCCTGGAGGAAGATGTCGCTGCTCGTGCCACTGGAAATCTTCGTAGGGTATGTATATAAAACCTTTGTATTTTCTGTTTCTCGTCCTTATGCAAACTAAATAATCTATCTTTGTTTCCTTCAGCTTTTGCTTGCTCTAGTGAGCACTTTCAGGTATGATGGCAACGAGGTAAACGATGGAGTAGCTAGATTAGAGGCAAAGATTATGCATGAGGCTGTAAGAAATGGCACAATGGATCACGAGGAGCTCATCAGGATTGTGGGCACTAGAAGCAAAGCACAACTCAACGCCACACTCAATTACTTCAGAGATGAGCACAGCATTACCATCACCAAGGTCAGCCAGATACCCAACGCCCTTCAACTTAACTTCTTCAGGCTTTGTATTAGATGGTTAACACCTGTTTCGATCACTAGGCCCTGCTACAAGGAACTGATTCCACAGGTTACTCGCACGCGCTGCGAAGCGCAGTGAGGTGCATTACTGATGCAAACAAGTACTTTGTGAAGGTCAGGAAGAACAAAGCTTTGAAATAGATTAAAACAAGTGCATAAGGTGTCGTCGATCTTGAACTGAGTTGGTGATGCTTTTGACATGTGCACGCAGGTTCTAAGGAATGCAATGCACAAGTCAGGGACTGATGAGGACAGCCTAACCCGGGTGATCGTGATGCACGCAGAGAAGGACCTGAAGGACATAAAGGACACGTTCCATAAAAGGGCATCGATTTCCTTAGAGCAAGCCATCGCCAAGGATACCTCCGGTGACTACAAGAGCTTCATCATGGCGCTTGTTGGGAGCTAATGAAAAATCCAAGAGTTGATCTCCATAATTATATCTCCTCTATTGCAATATCTAAATAATGTTTTGTTCGTTCTTTTATTTGAGAATTCGGATGCCTTGTTAGTAATATGTTGATGCAGAGCAGTAGCTTCATATATGCTCTGCAGGTGCTGTCTTATAGCTACCATCTAAATTTACTTCTGTACTGAAAGGTTGACCAATGACAAAAATTTCAAGATTGAGTTGCTTGTAAGTATCCATAATAAAATGGTGCATTGGGACTCTTGTACTTTAAATTCATGTTTAATTGTTCTGGGAAATAACAGAGAAACGAAAAATATGAGAAAACCGAAAAATTCTTGCGAATAAATGAGCCTTATCGCAATCTGCTTTGCACCATCGAGTAAATTGTTAGAAAATCAATCACAGAATCACGAGAATACGAGACGCAGATTTTACGTAAAAAACCCTTGCGGAAAAAAACCACAGGCGCCAACCGGCGATATCACTATTTGAGGAATTGTGTACAAAAGGTAGGGTTTACAATGAGCGTCTAACCCTCTCCATGCAGCTTACAAGGGATATTTATAGATGGATGAAGCGACTCGAGTCTAAACGGGCTACACCGAAATATAGGCTAAAGACGTCCCTAAAGCCCAAAGAGAAATTCAGATCAATACCTAACAAACTCCACCTTGAGACGAATTCCTTGTTGCTGCAAAAACATCATCACTGAACTCCCTTCAATAATAAATATCACCGGCGCCAAAAAGTCTCTAGAACTTAAACTGAAACTTCAACCAAGCTTGAGCATAGCTCAAACTTAGTAACTGAAATTGTCTTTGTCATCATGTCAGCGGGATTATCATGGGTACTTATCTTGGATATTTTGATGTCTCCTTGAGCAATGACATCTCGAATGTAATGATACCTCACATCAATGTGCTTTGTTTTTTCATGATACATCTGATCCTTTGTGAGGTAAATAGCACTTTAACTGTCATAAAATAAAGTAACAAAAGAAGTAACCCTGCTGAGCTCAGTGTACAAACCTCTCACCCAAGCAACTTCTTTACATGCTTTAGACATAGCCATATATTCAGCTTCAGTAGTTGAAAGAGCAACAGTAGCTTGCAAGCTTGCTTTCCAACTGACAGCACAACCACCAATAGTGAATACATAACCTAGGAGAGGTCTCCTCTTATCTAAGTCACCAGCATAGTCAGAATCAACATAACCAACAAGCTCATCTCCAGATTTTCCAAACTGCAAACAAGCATTAGAAGTACCACGCAAATATCTGAAAATCCATTGAACAGCTTTCCAATGTTCTTTGCCAGGATTAGCCATGTATCTACTAACAACACTTAGTGCATAAGATAAATCAGGACGAGAACAAATCATGGCATACATAAGAGAACCAACTGCATTGGAATATAGGACTCTAGACATATACTCAATATCATCATCTGACTATGGACATAAAGCTGAAGATAATCTGAAATGTGCAGCTAAAGGAGTACTCACTGGTTTTGTATCATGCATATTAAAGCGACGAAGGACCTTCTCAATATAACCTTGCTGACTAAGGTATAATTTTCCAGATTTCCTTGCTCTAATGATTTCCATGCCAAGAATTTTCTTTGCTGCAACTAAATCTTTTATCTCAAATTCTTTACTCAATTGTGCATTTAATTTAACTATTTCTGATTTATCTTTTGCAGCGATCAACATATCATCAACATAAAAAAGCAAGTATATAGCTGAACCATTAACAGTTTTCATGTAAACACATCTATCATAATTTGACCGCTTAAAACCATTAGAGAGCATAAATGAGTCAAATTTCTTGTACCATTGCCTAGGGGATTGTTTTAAGCCATAAAGAGATTTCTTCAATCTACAAACAAGGTGTTCTTTTCCAGGAATAACAAATCCTTCAGGTTGGTCCATATAAATATCTTCCTCTAACTCCCCATGCAAGAATGCAGTTTTAACATCTAATTGCTCAAGTTCATAATCATGCATGGCAACAATACTGAGTAGAGTGCGAATAGAACTTTGTTTCACAACATAAGAAAATACATCATTGAAATCAATACCTGGAATCTGGCTATAGCCTTTAGTAATCAACCTTGCTTTATACCTTATTGAATCAGTAGGAAAAATACCTCCCTTCCTTTTGAAAATCCATTTACAACGGACAGTCTTCTTGTCTTTAGACAATTTAACTAAATCCCAAGTACCATTCTTTTCAAGTGACTCCATCTCATCTTGCATAGCGGTCATCCAATTTTTACAATCAGCAGAAGTAATAGCCTCAATATAATTAGAAGGTTCAGCATTATTTTCAATTTCTTCTGCAACACTTAAAGCATAAGAAGCAATATCACATTCTTCAATAAAACTTTTTGGTGGATGAATAGACCTCCTAGGTCTGTCAATAGCAATAGAATGTTGTGGAGGCTACACAACTAGAGAAGAATGCTGAACAATATATGAATCATCAATAATAGGTGCATCCTGAACATTAGTACTATTATTTTCTGGTGTATACTCTGAATCAATAAGGTGCTCCACCTGCACACTAGTTTTCTGTTGTTTCTCAATTGGAACATTAGTATCCAATTTATCATTTAGCATAACAGATTCATTAAAGATAACATTCCTGCTGATAACAACCTTTTTATGTTTGACGATTCCACAATTTATAACCTTTAACACCAGATTTATAACCAGGAAAGATGCACTTAATAGCTCTAGGCTCCAATTTACCATTATCAACGTGAGCATAAGCAGTGCAACAAAAAACTCTCAATTGTGAATAATCAGTTGGAGAACCAAACCATACCTCAATTAGAGTTTTCTTATCAATAGCAATGGAGGGAGACCGATTAATAAGATAGCAAGCAGTGGAAGCAGCTTCAGCCCAAAAACGCCTATGCAAACCAGCACTAGACAACATACAACGGGCCCTTAAGATAATGGTTCTGTTCATACGCTCAGCTGCACCGTTTTGTTGTGGAGTACCAGGAACAGTGTAGTGACGCAAAATACCTTCAGACTTGCAATATGAATTAAATTCATCATAACAGAATTCCATCCCATTATCAGTACGAAGTTTCTTTACCTTCTTTTCAGTTTGCTTTTCAATCATCACCTTCCACTCTTTAAATGCTGAAAATGCTTCTGATTTATGCTTCAAGAAATAAGGCCAAACTTTTCTAGAATAATCATCAATAATTGTTAACATATAACGAGCACCTTCAAAAAAAGTCTTACAAGATGGCCCCCATAAATCAGAATGCACATAATCAAGAATACCTTCTGTAGTATGAACAGAAGTGTTGAATTTTACCCTCCTATGCTTACCAAATATGCAATGCTCACAAAAATCCAATTTTTCATTATATCCATCAAGAAGTCCTCCTTTACTCAATACTGCCAAACCCTGTTCACTCATATGACCAAGACGCTTGTGCCAAAGATTACCAATATCAGGTGATGAATGTGAAGAAACAAAGACATCACCTGTAATTGTAGTGCCTTGTAGACGATATAAATTGGCAGATTTCAAATCACCTTTCATAACAATAAGAGAACCTTTTGATACTTTCAAACTTCCATTGCCACCAGAATACTTATACCCTTTAGAGTCAAGAGTACTTAAAGAAATAAGATTCCTTGTCATACCTGGAACATGCCTCACATTTGTCAAAGTTCTGATAATGCCATCATGCATCTTAATTTGAACGGATCCAATGCCAACAATAGGACGTGACGAATCATCACCCATCCTAACAGAACCAGCATCTTTAACAGACTCATAGTGATGAACCAATCTCTATTAATGCATATATGAAAAGAAGCAGCAGAATCAATAATCCATTCATCACCACTACTAGCACATCCAGGAAAAACAACAAGGGTCTCACCATCAAAACTACTATCAGCAGAAGCAACAGAAGCTTTACCTTCATCATCAAGTTTACCTTTTGGTTTGTAGGTGCTGTTCCTCTTTTTTTTGTTCTTTACTTTATAACATTCAGGTATGTCATGATTATTTTTCTTGCAATACCTGCAAAATTTTTCTTTACCTCTAGACTTAGAACGACTCCTATAACCGCTTGAACTTCTGCCTCTATATCCATTAGTTGATTTCTTTTCTTTTGTTCGTCCCCGAATAGACAAAGCTTCACCATGCAAACTGGAACTTTCAGAAGACACCATTAATTTCATCTTTTCTTTTGCATGTAAGGCCTCATAACCTTCTGCAACAGTTAATGTATCATGACTATATAAAATAGTGTCTCTAAAATTTAAAAATGACGGAGGCAGGGAACACAAAAGAATAAGACCTAGATCCTCATCTTCAAATTTTACCTCCATAGACTCAAGGTCAGAAATGATCTCCTTAAAGACCGATAGGTGATTTAACACAGAACCACCCTCTTGCAACTTGTGCGAAAATAATTTCATCTTCACATGCATCTTGCTAGTAAGATCTTTGGACATACAAATTGATTCCAATTTTAACCATAAAGTAGCTGCAGTTTTCTCCTGCAAAACCTTTTGCAAAATATTATTTGATAAATGAAGATGAATTTGAGATAAAGTCTTATGATCCTTTCTTTTTTCTTCATCAGTCCAGGCCTTTTGATCTTTGTTCCCAAATTTATCATGCGCATCGTCAAAGTCAGTGTGCGCAAGAATTGCTCTCATTTTGACTTACCATAGAGAAAACCTGGTGTCACAATCTAGCAGAGGAATATCATACTTTAATGAGGCCATAATGCAGAGAAATATTATTAAGTGCACAAGTAGGAAAAAATTTGGCTGAAAAGCGAGCTTTTGGTAAAATTCCTGGTACGCGAAACCGGGTACACGAAGCAATAACCGATCTGAAGCATGGTAGCTCTCGGGTGCGCTTAGCAATTCAGCAGCGGCTGACATCAGTTATGACGTCAGCAGACCGGATCCCGTGCGGCCGATTGATTGGATCTTCTGCGGCCTGAGCTTTGCGGTCAGATCCGTGCGCGGTCGGAAGCCGCATGGACGGGCGTAGTCGCCAGCGGAGCGACGAAGGTGCGGCGGCGATGACGGCAGCGGCCGACGACAGATCGACGAAGAGCGGCGCTCGGTGAGGCACCGGGCTGCGGAGCGCGCGATGGCCGGCGCGTAGCGACGGACGGCGACGCGCAACGAGGAGCTGAGTGACGGCAGGGGCGGAGATGACGGCGTCGGGCTCGGCCAGATCCGCGGCGTCGCAACGGCTGCGTCGGGCGACCGGCGGAGAGCGATGCGACGAGAGGCGACGACGCGCGCTAGCGGCGCACGACGACGGAGACCGGGAGACGACGACTCGCGACGAAGGAGACCAATCGCGCCGGCGCCGAGCGCGAAGAACGGGACGGCGGAGCGCATCGGCTGGGTGGCGATGGACGGCGCCGACGAGTCAGGTGGCGGCGCGTCGGGAGGCGGCGGCGCGCCGACGAGAAGCAGCCGATCTGGAAGATGAACAGTCACCGCAGAACAGATCTGATTTTTTTCTCTGGTGATTGATCTGGTTGCTCTGAAACCACTTGTTAGAAAATCAATCACATAATCACGAGAATACGAGACGCAGATTTTGCATGGAAAACCCTTGCGGGGAAAAACCAAGGGCGTCAACCGACGATATCACTATTTAAGGAATTATGTACAAAAGCTAGAGTTTACAATGAGCGTCTAACTCTCTCTATGCAGATTACAAGGGATATTTATAGATAGATAAAGCGACTCGAGTCTAAACAGGCTACACCGAAATATAGGCTAAAGACGTCCCTTAAACCCAAAGAGAAATTCGGATCAATATCCAACATAAATGCCCGTTGGAGGCCTGCATCAGTATCACAAAGATTGAGGCTCTACCGCAATCTGATTCCACAACAGAGCTTTTGCAACTCACGCTGTATCCAACTGGGAAGTAGGATCATAATAAAATTGCAAATACAAGCCTTTTAAATGAACTCCAAATCCGTTTTCAAAAAGTGATTTTTCATCGGAAAAATCCATCGCAGCACGCACAATCTATTAAGGAAAAAAAGGAAGTGATTGTGATTTCATCACACTTTTGAGAAAGTACTGATCTGTTTGGTTTGAAGGATCACCTCAACTATGGATGAATTGGTCTATTATAAGGTCATCTCATAAAGTTTGGTGGGATGGCGTCATCTCTTGTTTTATAATAACTTTGTGCTTATAAGGGATGAGATGGTGAAGGGCTAACTTATCCCACTTCTCAAACCAAACAAGTGAATTAGGTTCAGAGTTAAGATCAGATGGTCCATTCACTATTCCATCCTTCAAACCAAACAGCCTATAACAAATCCACTATCACACTAGATATATATCTAAGACATCCTCAAAGGTTAAATCCGCTTCAGTCGTGATCTTGTTAAGTCCAGAATGTTTGACTCTAGAGTGCATTGATGGCAGAAGCACTTGCTGGTTTGGATGCTCTAAACTTCATTTCATAACTCCAAATAAATAAATATGATCTTGGAAACTGATTGCATTAATGCATGGTTGTGTCTAGGTCATACATGGTCTTATTATTATAACTAGCAGACTTACCTGCGCAACTGCGCATCTAGATATTACTATACAATTGTCTTTGATATACAGCTCCACTTTCAATGATTGAAATATAATTGTATTTGTTATATAACTCTGGTATTTATATATGACTAGTTAAGTGTCCGTGCGTTGCTACGAAAATTCTCAAACACAACATTATTAAGAAAAGTTTTTCAAAGTAACAGCCAAGTTAGTTGATGAGAAAGACATGTATGAAGCGAACTTATTAGCTACTTAAAAGTGTTTCAAATTATCAGTTAATCATTCATGCTAGTATAATTTTAAAAGCCTCAACATGATAGTACACCAACAAGTTTAAAGAATTTTTTCTTTTTTTTCTCCTTTCCTTTTGTCTCGAGTGCAGTCTTCTGCTCGTTGTAACTTTGTTTTCTATCCTCATAATTTAATCATAGCTTTAGCTATCTTAAAAAAAAGAGAAGAAGCCATAGCCATGGCCTCGTTCTATATCGTTTCTTGCGCCCCCTTGAATCTTTTATATTGCTTCTTTCTCTCTTTCTCCTGTGTGTATGAGCCTTCCTCTCCTCTGTATCTTCCTGCGTCTCTTCGTATGTCCTCTATGATAGAGATGAAGGTGGCCTTTTATAGGTAGAGGAGAGGGCAGCCAGGCGTGTGAATGCTCAGCCTATATGATACGGTGCCTTGTGATCTCCAGGATTGGCATGTGATTTGTTTATGCAATTTTTGCCTGTTAATCTCTGCATTTCCATCTGAATGAGATACAATGAAATAAGATTTTCATGTTATGGGATATGGTGAGTATGTCATTCCACCCAAGCGAGATACGATGAGAAAACTCTTTCATTTATAAGAGATATGAATAAAATCCTTCCATTTTAAAGAGATGTGATCAGTAATATTTCCATAAAATAGAAGGAATCTGGATAGGGTGAGAGGCGGGCTGAGCGAACGGAAGGAAAAGCTGAGCGAACAGAAGGAAAGGCTGAGCGAGAAGGAAAGGGGGGTGGGGATGGGCTGAGCAAATAGAAGGAAAGAGAGGGTACGAAGAACGGACCGCTGCCACCAAGTCGTAATTAGAAGTAGTAGAGATTAATCTGCACCGTTATAGTCTGACCCCACCAAAATAAGTGGTGGAGATTCTTTCTTTTATATACATCTCCACTTGAAGTATAATTGTATTTGTTATATAATCCTAGTATTTATATATGATTTATCTGTACCGTTATAATTTGGTCCCACCAAAATAAGTGGTGGAGACACCTTCTTTCAATTAATGTGGGAATTTCTAGAATTTTAGAATTATTGTTGGATTTTCTTACCCTCAAAACAAAGGAGTCTTAGATATCACTAGTTGTTTATATAGATAGATAGATAGATAGATAGATGGATGGATAGATAAATCAAATTTCAAACAAATTATTTTTTGTTGAGTTAATCAAAATCGTTCGGTGATACTTAAGACATCTACAATATAAGAACATCTTTGTACATGACGTTCATGGTAAATGTCCCAGCATATTGAAGCCCTTATTGTTTTCCTGTGAAGCAAATATTTTAAGATTTCTCGTAGTAATAGCTCGTGAGAGCTCCGCATAGAGTTGTCCATAGGGAAAAACCGGATCATGGAGGTAGGCGAGCTCCTGCCATGTCGCATGTGTTTCATCAGCTCCTCCCCAGCAAGAACATGAGCACGCGAAAAGATGATCGAGCAACCACTCGTCGGTTGCCTTGTTCGATCTGCTGTTCCTCCTTGCTACCGACAAAGCTGTTTCGCTTCTTTCATTCATTAGGCTGCAATCTGCCCCTCCATGTGATACCAATACCATCAGTCAACTTGCCCGCAGCAGCTGCATGCATCAGAGGCGTCTAACCATCCTCATCCAATAAATCGGGGTCATGCCCCATCTTCAGGAGCTGTAGTATGGAGGATGTGTCACCCATTCGGGCTGCATAATGCAGAGCTCTGAAAGGTGTTTTACCTGCGATCGCATTAGCTAGTGATGCTTGGAGCAAGGTCTGTTCAAAGCAATCTCTAGTTTCAGAAGCTTTGCTTCGGATAATAGACATCCCAGATTTCCCTTCAGCACTTCTGACTGCCATATCTGCCCCTGCCATCACTAAAAGCCGGAAAAAATCAACATGGTCTGACTCTCCGGCAACCATAAGAGTGAAAGACTATGTAGAGGTCTATTCTTATTGATGATGAGTTATTGACAATGTTTGAGCATGTTATACTTGAGTTTGAATTTAATTTGAACTGGATTTTCAATTTAAAGCAACTTGAGTTGTGTCTACCAGGAGTGGCACTATCGACCTCAGGAGGGCGGTACTACCGGCCAAGAGGCGGCACTACCGGCCTAGGAGCGGTAATTATTTTCTAGATAGAGGATCTCGCTTGGGCTGAGTGCAAGCGGCACTACCGGCCATGTTGGAGCGGTAGTGCCAACCTTATGAGGGAAATCTAAATTTGAATTTTGAATTTGTATAAGACTTATTGCATATCATTTTTAGGCAATGCTATGTAATGTGTTTTCTTATTTTTGATGGATGCAGAATGACGGTGCTAGGTCATGGTGAGGTGAGGGATGATCGGGACTAGGTGAGGTGCACCGAAGGTTCAGACGATCATGGATCGCCGAAAGGATGATCAGAGACAGAGTCGCTGCTATCTTAGAAGACAAAGAACGGATGAGATGCTAACTAGGAGCTGCTTGGATCAAGAAGGGCTGTTGGATTGCGGTTTAGAAGATAGAGTAGCGGGTCTTGTTAGTATACTTTGAAAAGCGTGCAAAATCCGTTATGTTGTTGGGTTTCAGGCTAGCCCATATATGAGTGAGTAGTCAATCCTAGCCCTTAATGGTGATCCTTAAAGTAGAAAGAACTCATTCAAGGGTGGAGGATGACTCAAGAGTAGTATAAATAGATGGATGGAGTTAGCCTTCCTCCTCTTGAAGATCTTTGAGGCTTTGTATTCCTTTGAGTTTTGCCCACTTTGTCGTGTACTGGCTATGTAAACATCCCTTTTAGAAATGAAAGTTTAATTTCCTCAAGTCTGAATTTACTTTTGCATTTACATTGTCTTAAATTCCGCAATTTAAATTCTTGCAATTTACATTCTTGCAAAGTTGGATTTGCCTCCCCTCCTTCTATTTGCTTGTGCTTCTTGTGCCGAGAATGTATGATTGATGGATGAGTCTTCTTCAGACCATATCCCAATTATCTAGGCAAATATTGTGTTCTTCTTGCAAGAAATCGAATTTTGCTTTTTAGATGATCATTCTTAGAAGATCGGGTTTTTGGTGTTCTTGTCTCACGTTCTAATTTGCTATGAAATGTGAAAAACTATCTAGAATCATCTTGATTATTAAGAACCCACGAGCTAGCTGAGGGACAAGTTTTTTGTTTTTTGAACTCGTTCTTGTGCACTCTTCCTTTAAATCGGAAAAAGGTTGAGACTTTGATATTAATCCTTGCGATGGAAAGTTAGAATAGGTCCTTGACATCCATAGGAAAGTGTCTACAAAGTTTCAAAAGGTTTGGATCAACCGATCAAAAAATTCATCGATTTTTTATTTTGAGTTCGTGCTGACTTTACTATTCACAGAGATGCTTTTACTGTAGATGCAGTACGTGACGGTACCATTTTACCGTACCCGATAGTGCCGGGATATTGTTCATCCAGCCCTACCGAGGCTGATTCGCGGTACTGCAACCCCTGCTGAATTCTGAATTTTTGCTTGCTTTCTTTGTCTGCTTTCTCCACTTTGCTTTGTTCTCATGAATTTCTTGGTTGGATTGTTTTGAGTGGAAGAAAATTTTGTTTTGAAATCTTTCACCTCCTCTCTGATCATCGTCTCGATCCTTTAAAGAAGAGTACACTGCCCTGAAAAATCCTTGAAATTTTCTGTCAACCATCTTTAGCTACTGCACATTCTCATAGTAAGTGACACACAGTCACACGTATTCAGGTTCCATACAGAAGACGCGACGCGTGGGCATCGCGAGTAATCAGGCGGTTGGGCTGATCTCTCCGGTGGAGCATGCACGATCGCAAAGTGCTCGTGATCCGTAGGCCGTAGCACAATTTTTTTCATGCATGATTAGACCTTAGCCGGTTGGGTGGAGTTAGGAATTATGATTGTCTGCTAACATCAGACAAGTGGCAATCAACATGGATCGATTAAAGGATTTACAAGATTAGCTGGCCAGCCAAATGTTTAGAACTAAGGTCTTTAACGGCACACTAAATTCTATAACTGAGATTTGATTAATCTAGCTGTTGAGACTAATATCTGGGCTGATCTTCAAAGCTTCAGATGCATTCTCTTCTGCTATGAAAATTAACGCTTACACCACACGACACCATAAAGCTAGGCAATGCCGCCAACAAAGCGCGCATATGCATCTTATTCTTAATTACATGTAGCAACTTTTTTTTGAGTATCTTCGAGATCGAATTCTTTAATAGCAACTTGTAAGATCTCAGAGATCGATTTTCTCGCTTTCTTTAAAGCAACCACCTTTCTCCATTTGACAAAACGCCACTCGATTCATTAGGCCCCAGATCGTTCGCTTTCGTCCCCCAAATCATCCAAGACTGCTCTATGTAGTTTTATATATCAAGAGCAGTGCCCGTCGTTATCGATGCTCGTCAGCCAGCAAGCCGCGGTCGATCTCTCGCTAATCAATTGGCGCGAACAAAACGACGGGGAGCTACATTAACATAGGTACACAGTTCCACGACTGAGACACACGACACGACTGATATTTTCGTGCCCACGTACCAATCAAGCTAGCTAGCTACCTCATGCACGTGTATACTTAGGGCATATGTAGAACGATACATAGCAATTTCGACGAGACAGCTGAGAAAAATTCCTAGAGTCTTAATTGTTGGAAGTGTTTGCGCGTATATAGCCCCGTAACTTTTATTTTTTGCGAATCTACTTTCCATACGAAATTTTTTACAAATTTAGCCTCTCGAGTGAGCATCGAAGGGCCATCTATCCTCTGTCGCGTTATGCAACTCCAGTAAGAAGGTGGCGCAGGAGAAGAAGACTTGTCACGGTAAAAGAGCGTGAGAACTCCTATCGCTGCAGGAGCAGCCTACAGCAGTAGACAAGCACAGTACCTTTAAAAGCGTGGTACCTTCCACCTGTCACGGCAAGCTGCTCTTGCCATGAAGAGTTCTAATCGTTAATCTTTTTCTGGCACAACAATCAGGCAAACGATAGGAGTACAGACAAGTATGCTACACCATTCGTTCGGGCCCTTCGGGCAAACGTTCGTACACTTTTTGTTCACCAAGTACGTATAGTTCACTAACCGCTTTGTTTCCATGACGTACAACGACTGTACGAGCCCTCCTAGCCAGCCAGATTGATTCTTGTTATTGTTTTTGTTAAGGAACCTCGCTATCGAATAGTCCGGGGTTCCCGAATAAATCTGAAGTGAAGAACAGAAAGAGAGAGAGACACGTGTTTAGGGAGAGCGAAAGCGGAAATTCTTTATTGCTAATGAATTACGTGTACATGGGGACCCTCCTCCTTTATAGCGCTCTCTAGGGTTTCGGCATTAGGGACCACATGGGCCTTCGGTGGGCTTTCGTGGTTTCTCAACACTCCCCTTGGGCCCTTTGCCATGAGATGCATATGCCTCATTAAAACTCCGGAAAACCCAAAGGGAAAAATACTTGGAGAAAGAGTACATAGCATACGCTTACTATGTTGCACGAATTGCCTCGTTAAAACCTTACGCAAGAAAACTTCATGAAAAACTTGCTAAGGAAAAAGAGTACAATTCTCCCAACTTCAATTGCTAATCTTCGAGATTCATGTTGGGTATTCATAATTCATGCTCAGGATTCATGTGGGAGTATGTGACATATCTCCCCCTGAAATCTGCACTTCTCTAAGTCTCATCATCCCAATTCCTTTCACGCACCTTTCAAAGTTAGATGCTGGGAGTGATTTAGTGAACAAATCTGCAAGATTTTCACATGACTTAGTATGCAATATCTTGATCTCGTTCATCTTATGCAATTCATGAGCATAGAAGAACTTGGGGTTGATATGCTTCGTGAGATTGCTCTTCACATAACCCATTTGTGCTTGGGCAACACAAGCTGCATTATCTTCATAAATTATTGTAGGAGTTTGCTCAATGTTCAAACCACATGACTTCTGGATGTGGTGAACCATTCTTCTGAGCCATGCACATTCACGAGATGCTTCATACAAGGCGATGATTTCCGAGTGGTTTGTCGACGTTGAGACAAGAGTCTGCTTAGACGACTTCCAAGAAATTGCTGTTCCTCCACATAGGAAAACATAGCCAGTTTGGGACTTGCCAAGATGCTGGTCCGATAGGTACCCGAAAGATCGGCGTAGCCAACCAAATTCAATTCATTGTTTCTTCAAAAATGCACGAGGTCTTTGCTTCCTTGGAGGTAACGGAAGATGTCCTTGATCCCTTTCCAATGCCTTTTGGTGGGTTCTCAGATCAGATCGAGCTAGCAAATTCACAGTAACGCAATGTCCGCCTAGTGCTATTTGCAAGGTACATGAGCGCTCCAATTGCACTCGATATGGGAATTCTGCTCCCGTGACTTCCTCCCCTCTTCTCTAGGTCCAGATGGGTCTAGGTCCGCTTGGAGTGACCTTCCGACCATTGGAGTCTTTGCAGATATGCCTTTTCAAAACCAAACCTTTCCAACACTTTCTGTGTGTAGGTTGATTGATGTACCAAGATTCCTCCTTGGACATGTTCAAGCTGCAAGCCTAAACAAAACTTGGTTTTACCCAAATCTTTCATTTCAAACTCAGACTTCAAGTATGAGCATGCCTCTTCAATTTCTTCATCCGTCCCAATGATGTTCAAGTCATCTACATAGACGGAGATTATACAGAATCCATTCGGGATCACTGTATAAACACACATGGACAATCTTCGCTGTTTGTGTAGCCTTTCTTGCGCAGAAAGTCACTCAAGCGATTGTACCACATTCTTCCCGATCGCTTCAAATTTCATACAAAGATTTCTCCAATTTCACATCATCATGTGTTTCTATTTGCTCCATCTTGGTTCGGTAGGAATTCCTTCCTGACTTTCATGTATATCTCCGAATCCAAGTTTCCATACAAATATGCTGTGACAACATCCATTAGCTTCATTCTCAACTTCAAGTTGACTGCCATTGAGATCAAATATCTAAAGGTAATTCCTCCCATGACCGGAGAATAGGTTTCTTCATAATCAACTCCAGGACGTTGAGTGAAACCTTGAGCTACAAGCCTTGCTTTGTACCTTGCAACTTCGTTGTTTTCATTTCTCTTCCGAACAAAGACCCATTTGTGACCTACGGGGCTTATATGGGGAGGTGTGCGGCATACGGGCCCAAACACCTCTCTCTTGTTCAGAGAGACTAACTCTGCAGTGATTGCCTTTTTCCATTCTTCCCAATCTAGCCTTTTCTTGCACTCTGCGAGATGCGTGCTCGGATCATGATCAATGATCGAGGCAATCTTCTTTGCAAAGTATGCATCAATGTTGGCTGTTGCTCTATTCAGGGATTCTCCTGTTATTACAAAGTTTATGGCCATTTCTTCATGGGGTGGTTCATGCACTTCTTCTTGCTCTTCGCTGCTTTTCCCTATCGCAGGAGCAAGTTCCTTTAGCTTTTCATCGCCTATGTGTGCGCACACATTATTTCCGTGGCTTCCTTCAAGTGGAAGATTCAAGTCCAATTGCCTTTTCCGTTGGCTTCTTTCCAGTGCTGTCTCAACTGGCTCCCTTCTTTCCTTGGGGCATTTTCGTGATTGGTTGTGGTAAGTCCTCTCGCCCGCTTTTCTCCGTGACGCCTCCGGGTACTTTGGGTTTGAGGAGCCAGTTTCTGTTCTTTTCTTTGAGGCCTCTGAACAGCCGAGGATACCTTCTATTTTCTTTGGTATTTCCACCTCTCTCGGTGCATTTCTTGCTGGTACATGCGACTTAACCACGCCTTCGGATCACAAAAATGATCGGCAGCTTCATTTGCTAAATTCGCAAATCAATTATCTTCTCGACTTCTGATTTGCTTCATTAGTGCGGGGTCATGTGGGATCCCGGTGGAATGCCATATGATTTCCGGCATTTTTCATCCAAAGGTTGATTTCTCCCCTAATGACGGAAACGATCCTCGTCAAAGATGCAATCGCCGATCGGGTCATGCAAGTCTCCAATCATGGGTTCCAAATACCGATTATGGATGCACTCACATAACCAACGATATCCCGACTTGCGGAGAGGGCCCATTGCGATCCGTGAGGGGTGGTATAGGTACATATACCATACACCCAAATTTTCTAAGAGGAGATCTTCGGATGATCCGTGCACAAGCCGCATAGGAGAATGGATGTTGTAGGCCGACGGTCCAAATTGATAAGAGCTGCTGCGTGCAGATCGCGTGTCCCCAACAAGTGTTGGGCAAGTTACAACTCGCAAAAGTGGTCCGCAATGAACTTAATCCTCTTTATTAGTGCTTCGCTAGTCCATTCTGCGTATGGACGCGCGACGGAGTGCTCAATCGCTATCCTCGTTCTTTGTGCAATAATCATCAAATGCCTTTGAAGTAAATTCTCCGGCATTGTCCATTCGATGGACTTCACGCGATGATCGTGAAAGCATTCTTAATTCTTATGATCTGCGAGATCGACTTTGCAAAAGCACGGTTTCTTGTTGACAACAAGCATACATGCGACCATTTCGAGGAAGCATCGATGAGCACCATAAAGTATCGAAACGGCCCTGACAGGGGCTGAATCGGACCGCAAATATCCCCCTGGATGCGTTCCAGGAATGCAGGGATTTCACTTTGCACTTTCATGACAGAGGGTCTAGTTATTAATTTCCCGGTGGCACATGCAGGCACACAAAATCTTCATGATTCGGAAATTTTTAACATTTATGCCATGACCCTGTGAGTTGTTCACTATATTTCTCATCATTCTAAGACCAGGATGACCTAATCTACCATGCCATAAAGAAAATAATTCAGAGCTTCTAAAAACAGTTTTCAAGGAAGTATACACTTCGGGTGCATGAATATTCGTGTAGTACAACCCAGATTCATATGAGGGACATTTTTCTAATACCATTTTTCCACATACCGCGTGCTTCACAATGCACAAATATTCTTTGCCATTTTCTTCATTGGTTTCTACGTGAAAACCATTGGCGCGGATGTCTTTAAAGTTTAAGAGAGTGCGCGATTGATTGGTACAAAAGGGCTTCTTCAATTACCAAAGTTGTACCCATAGGCAATATAATAGTGGCTCTTCCTGAGCCGATTACATATGAGTCGCTTCCTGCGATCGTAGTAATCTTTCCAGCGTTCTTCGTGATCGACTGGAAATACTTAGACTCTCTTAAGATGGTATTTGTTGTGCCACTATCAACAATGCATATCTCTTCCATTTGGGCGCTACGATTTCTAGATAAAAGAAATATAATTCCAATCAAACAGAGGCAAAATAATTCAAATATTGCTTGTAAATGAAAGAATATCGAATAAAGAATAAATTGCATATTTATTCATGAGAGAAGTATGCTCTTCTAGAGCTTACTATTCATTATTCAAAAGAAAATGCTAACAACCATGATCTAAAAGAAAATGCGATTCATGCATTTAAATGGCGAAGGCACGGTTTGATCGTTCGCTGACGGTGAGGTTTCGCGCCCCGCGAGGACCCTAGACCGATTGCGCGCGAGCTTCTTGCCCCAAGAACGATCTTTACGCTCGATGCCCAAGTGAGATAGTTCGACCGGGGCCGCTTCTTCAAACTCACGATTCACAATTCATGATTTCAAAATTTCGACATTAGATTATGCGTGTAATCTAATAGAAAATGGTTGCAATAAGCATAAAGAATGTAAAATAAATTTCCATGCATTGCAAGATTCAAAATAGAGGAATGAATTCAAAATTCATAAAGAAAATTCATAAAACAGAGAAATAAAGCTAGAAAAATTAAAAACAGAGCCAAATAATCTTCTGGATTATTTTCTCTTTCTTTTCTTTTCCTTTCTTTTCTTTCTTTTTTTTTTCTTTTCTTTTCCTTCTACCGAAAGTTGTCTCGGGCCTTCCTACCATTTAGCGTCTTGTGACGGCTAGGGTAAAAACCCTAGCCGCCACATCCTCCCGGCGCCGCCGTTTTCTTCTTGCGGGCCGTGCGACGACCGAGTAATGCGCGGGCCGAATCGGCGGCGCTGCATGCGGGCGGACGGGGGCGGCGAGGTCGACACCGCGACCGAGGAGGCGAGCGGCGACGCCACCGAGCGGCCGCGAGCCGGAAGCCAAAGAGACGGCGCTTCGGCACGCGCACAAGTGGAGAGGGCCGACGGCCGAGCGGCGGTCGCGGGTCGAGGTCCGGGCGCGGCGCGCGGCGGGCGGCTTCCGAGCCGAACCGGTGGCGGCGGCGCGGCGAGCACGCGAGGCGCAGCGCGTCCGGCGAGGCTTCGTCGCGCCTCGCGGCGGTGGCGGCCGTCGGCGCGGCGCGCGACGCCGGCTCGCGGCCGCCCGGCTGGCGGCGGGCTGCGGCGCGGGCGAGCCGAGCGGCGACGACGGCCGAGCGGCTGCGGCCGAGGGGAGCTACGGCCGAGGCGCGGCGTGAGGCGAGCGCCGAGGCAGCGACAAAGCCGAGGCGACGCCCGAGGCCGAAGCTTCATGCTCGGCGGTCCGCCGGCGACAATGCTTCTTCGCGGCGCGGCGACGGCGCCGGTTTCTTCGTGCGGTGTGGCGGCGTGCGCAACCCGGCGAGGCGGAGGTCCCGCGCGATCCGGCGGCGACGCCACGTGGCGGAGGCCGAGGAGCGGCCGCGAGCCGAGCAACAAGCCGCGCGACGGCAAGCGCGCGGCGGGGGAGCGGCGGGCGTCGGCGCCATGGCAGCCCGCGGCCGCGAGCGAGAGGGCGCGACGCGCTACGCTGCCGAGGCGACGGCGATCTTTGGAAAAGGCGGCGCTAAGCCGGGTGGCGACACGCTGGGGCCGCGAGCCGGCGGCGACATGCGAGGGTCGGCGCTTTCCTTGTGCTTCGAGCGCGCAATCCAAGGCAACAATGGCGCAATGGGCGGTGCCGGCGCCGCGCGCTTCTTCTTCCGACGGCGTGGCGGGCGCCGGCGATAGCGCTTCAGCGCACGACGGCGGAGCGCCGCGGCGCGCCGGCCGTGGTGGCGGTTGGCGCGGCGGTCAAACACCGCAACGAGCCGATCTATGTGTGCGCGATCGTCCGGCCGGGCGAGGCGGCGTCGCGGCGGCGCGCCGCTGGGCCGGATCGAGGCTACGACGGCGCCGTCGGCGACGCCAGCGTCTGCGCGCCGAAGACCGAGGCGACGTCGATTTCTTTTTCTTTCCTGTGATGAACAGTAAAAAAACTGTAGCTTCGTGCTAGTAGTTTCGAGCGATCGCCGTGTAGCTTCGTGCCACGTGACGAAAGCGGTACAAAATCGTAGGATAGATGCATGCGAAGAAAACGACAAGCGTTTAGATTCAATTTCCAAATCCTACCTCTTCTCACCTTTTCAATTCTGATCTCCGTGAGCTTCGTCGATAACGTGTTAAGGAACCTCGCTATCGAATAGTCCGGGTTCCTAATAAATCTGAAGTGGAGAATGAAGAGAGAGAGACACGTGTTTAGGGAGAGCGAAAGCGAAATTCTTTATTGCTAATGAATTACGTATACATGGGGACCCTCCTCCTTTTATAACGCTCTCTAGGGTTTCGGCATTAGGGACCACATGGGCCTTCGGTGGGCTTTCAGGGTTTCTCAACAGTTTTGACAGCTTTGCATCATGTAAATGCCCTAACGAAATTATTGTAGCCCTAGGTACACACGACGGCCTCAAATTAAGGCCATGCCTGTGGCTGTGGTATCTATGCCATTCATGCAAACGTTTTCGTACTCTTTGTCTTAAAAAAAACCGTACGAATATACTTTACCATGCCAATGTGTCAATGACAGGCGGTCCCACGTGATGTACTGTGGCCGTTGTCCCCCGCCGGTACAAGCAGGACGAACGTAGAAGATGGATTGCGCCGCGGTGCACATGCAAAGAGGTGGAAATAATTGCGGTGCGTTGTAACGGTCATCTAGCTTTTGAATCTTCATGCTTGCCAGGTCCCAACTCCCAGCTTGTCACGTGCCCGGCAATTAAGGGTATGCACTGTGATAGTCCGTAATACTTCTTTAAATCATTTATAGGTACCATTAAGAATAACTAATAAAATGAATCATCTATATAGTTGTTTGTAGCCCCTTATACAATATAAAATCGTCTATTAAATAGTAAATAATATCTCTCTCTCCTCTATATCACCCAAAATTCTATATAATATATTCTTACACATAAGTAATGTTTACTTTGTATATATTCTAAACACACATGGCTCGGGACCTCGAAAGCAAAAAAATTGAAAAGACGCCAGGATGCACTTTTTAGGTGGGCAGAGCAAAAGGTTTCAAATTTCGGATTTCGGACGAAACTCGGGCGAAATTTAAAATGGAAAATTTAAATATGGAACTTTTTGGACCAAGATTTTTAAGATTTTGATCAACTTTGCCGAAATAGTTCAAAACATGCTCAAAAATTTTGAAAACTTTTTTGGATGGTCCTAACGCATCACTAATATTCCCATAAAATTCTTAGATGATGATCAAGCCTGTCTGAGGAATTTTTAAAATTTTTGACAATGCTACTGTCCTGAATTCTTGATAAAATGGCTGAGGACATGTATTGCTTCCATAGATTTTATTAAACAACCAAAACAAGTTTAGAATTTTTGAAACTTTTAGATAGGGTCCTGAGTCAATGCTTAAGCTCTCATAAAAATTTTGGATCACACTCGAGAGAACTTATAAAATTCTGACAATGCTATTGTCTTATTTATGTTCCTTCTATTTTTGATTTTTCAAAGATAACAAATGAAATTTAATTCTTTTGAAATTTTTTCTGTATGATCCTAAACTACTAAAGATGGTACCATAAATTTTTCAGAGTATGATCAAGCTTGTACATTTTTATAAAAATATGAAAGTGCTTCTATTATTTTTATAAAACGTCTCAAAAAAATTTCAAACAAAATTCATGGAAGATGACATTCTTAAGAGGTATTAACCCAAATCTGGTCAAATCTTATCAAAACACCCGAATTTTCTAAAAATACTATAGCAATTTTATTTTATTTTTCTTTTTTTATTCAGCCGGGAATTGTAATCTTATCCCGATAGAAATCTGAAATCTCAGCTAATATCTTAAATTTCGCTGAAATTTTGAACCTTAGTCAGAGCATACATTAGCCGTTAGTTGTCGCCGAGCTGGCTACCTCCTTCCTTTTGTTGTGTCTTTCCTTTGTATCGATCATCCGAGCTGAGCTCGCTTTCTATATCGATCTATCTACCAAATTTAAACGATCAGTGGATAACTAGCTTTAGCTAGTTCCTGTTGTGCCTATCTTAACAATGGAAAGATTGGAACGGTGACATATGGTTACTTTATTGGGTACTCCTAGGAGTACAAGAGATGTTGATTGTACCTCCCGAATAGCACCTTTCAAAGGCATTGTAATTTGTTTTTCTTTTCCTGGGAAAAGAGAGTAAACATATTTATTCATTCGGTGACGAGCTTTGCTAACTAAATGACCGGCTAGCTAGG
Source organism: Otatea glauca (assembly GCA_036346275.1). NCBI lineage: Eukaryota > Viridiplantae > Streptophyta > Magnoliopsida > Poales > Poaceae > Otatea > Otatea glauca. Next base: position 18,496,209 of record CM070712.1, on the reverse strand, counting down.
GGATGTGTACATGATGAAGAAGTGTAAAACAATGTTTTAATTAAAATTGTCCATACATAGACTTTAGCACATCCACCCAAATTATAGACCTATATATACAATCATCTTTTGCCCGAGCCACGAAACAAACAATGGTGTCATCAAAGGGAACATCATGGCTTGAACAGCCGATGGAAGGTTTTCCATAGTACGTTTTACTACTTGTTAGATCATCGTAATCGTCCCGTACTGTCAGATCTACTATGTATAGAAAAAAAAACTCCATAATAACAATATTGGACTATGTATAGAAAAAAAACTTCATAATGGCAATGAGTGCAACAAAAACCCGTTGGAGTACAACAGAAGGACGTTCCACTCCGCAACAAATGAGAATAACGTGAAATATTTTTATTTTGCATGCTCAACACTTGCTGCAACATCATTTTTTTTTTGAAAATTCAAAACTCTCAACAAAAAACGTTACTGAACTATCATTGCATAACAACATCAACACTTAGATGAATAGATTCTAACATTTTTTATAGCACCATAGGAGAAGCACTATGCAGTGGCATTTTCATTATATAGTAGAGACATACTTTTATGGCACTATATGATTTTAAAGGCATCTTTCAAAATACCACCATAGTGCCTTTACATGCTATGTCGCTACGGTCAAAGAGACACTCACTAAAATGTCTTTATATTCTATATAAGACATTTTGTAAAGGCACTTTAATATTGTGTTTCTATACTCTGTAGCAGTCTCTAGTGAATGGAAAATATATATATTATAAAAATATGTTAGAACCAATCCTCAAACGAGACATTGTGGATAGACATGTAGCCCGATTAACCATCTCAACCTCACATCACAATTTGCTTATACTCATATTATAATTCTTATGGGTAGTACACAACATATCTTAAATATCTAAAGGAATGTCTCTAGAGAATAAAAAATACCTCTAATAACATCTCTACAATATAAGGTCGATTTAAGAAGTGTCTCAAAAAAATATCTTTACATGATTTTTTGTTTTGACAATTTAAAAATGCCTCCCACGGTCCACATTCTATGTTCTTTATCCAAAATATCTCAAAATAATGTATCTATATTTAAGGTACTTTCAAAAATACCGCAAAAATGTCTTTACAATATGTTATGGCAATTTATAGAGACAAATAAACAATATGTATGAAAATGTATTCCACGTGAGGTTTTTGTTGTAGTGTAGTGAGGTATAACATCTCGAGAATAGGTAATGCACATTTCAAATCACCTATTACAACAAATCAAATCACCTAGTGCAATAAGAGAAAACCATCGTTGCAACAAACACACAACTCAATAGCCTCGGCCTCAATGGCAGCGATGTGCAGCGTGCTCAACTATAGGCTCCAAGATGGTGCCGTAGCGCCTTGCCTCCTTCCTCTAGAAATCAAGCTCCCTAGCTTCCAGATGGTCATTGAAGTCCTTAGTGCATGCTCCCTTTGACATCGTCGTAGCATGCCAACAAGAAGGTAATACTAGGTATGGTAGATGTCAAAGCATGTTCAAAAGGGATTGTAGGAGCAGCGGTGCATATGGTCGGCCTCAAAGTGGCTACTATGGAAAATGTATAGATATGAAGCACATCAATCAGATCATGGCTTACGAGACCACAAGAGTAAGAATAGGGTAAACGCAGCAGCTTGAATGAGTAGATAAGATTTGAAGTAGACAAGTGAAAAAGATGGGGACGAATGGCTCAAATCACGTAGAGGTGATTGGACTATTGATGTTTTTTCACATCGGATGTCAGACATTGAGCATTACCCATATAAATACTCCAAGATACTAATAATCATCCAACAATTCAATTCGTCATAACCTACCTCACCAAAACACATGTATATGCAATATAAAGGGTATTTGATTTACTTCTAATAGTTACCGATACTTGCATTACTAAATTTTAGTAGCGTTAGTTTTGTACTAAATTTTAGTAAGATTTTTTTTCTCTCTTAGCTCTCTAGTTAATTTTCTTATTAATTTTTAGCAAAACATTGATAACTAATTGGTTGATACTAAATTTTGATAAAATCATGTGAAATAAATTTGTGGTGGAACCGAATAGCATCGATATCAGCGCGAGGGAACATGTCAGCACTGTTAAGGAACCTTGCTATCGAATAGTCCGGGGTTCCCGAACAGATCTGAATTGGAGAACAGAGAGAGAGAAAGAGAGACACAGGTTTAGGGAGAACGACGACAGAATTCTTTATTGCTTTGTGGTTGCTTGTATAACAGGTGGATCCCCCTTCTCCTTATATAGTAGTGGTCTAGGGTTTAAACTAAGGGACCATCGTGGGTTTTCATTATACAATGGAGGGGACCCCCCTCCTCCTTATATAGTAGTCACCTAGGGTTTCGGCTAAGGGACCATCGTGGACTTTCATTGGGCCATGTGGTTTCCCAACACTCCCCCTTGGGCCCTTTGCCGCGAGATGCATATGCCTCATTAAAACTCCAGAAAAACCCAGTGGGAAAAATACTTGGAGAAAGAGTACATAGCATACGTTTACTGTGTTGCACGAATTGCCTCATTAAAACCTTATGCAAGAAAACTTCATGAAAAACTTGCTAAGGGAAAAGAGTACAATTCACCCGAACTTCAATCGCTAATCTTCGAGATTCATGTTGGGTACTCAAACTTCATGTTCAAGATTTATATGGGAGTATGTGAAATATCTCCCCCTGAAATCTGCACTTCTCTAAGTCTCATCATCCCAATCCCTTTTACGCACCTTTCAAAGGTAGATGCTGGAAGTGATTTAGTGAACAAATCTGCAAGATTTTCACATGACTTAGTATGCAATATCTTGATCTCGTTCATCTTATGCAATTCGTGAGCATAGAAGAACTTGGGGTTGATATGCTTCGTGAGATTGCTCTTCACATAACCCATCTGTGCTTGAGCAACACAAGCTGCATTATCTTCATAGATGATCGTGGGAGTTTGCTCAGTGTTCAAGCCACATGACTTCTGGATGTGGTGAACCATTCTTCGGAACCATGCACATTCACGAGATGCTTCATACGAAGCAATGATTTTCGAGTGGTTTGTCGATGTCGAGACAAGGTTCTGCTTAGACGACTTCCAGAAAACTGCTGTTCCTTCACATAGGAAAACATAGCCAGTTTGGAACTTGCCAGTATGCGGGTCTGATAAGTACCCAGCATCGGTGTAACCAACCAAATTCAGTTCATTGTTTCTTCTGAAGAACAAATCGAGACCTGTGCTTTCTTGGAGGTAACGGAAGATGTCCTTGATCCCTTTCCAATGCCTTTTGGTGGGTTCTCAGACTGCATCGAAGCTAGCAAATTCACAAATAACGTAATGTCCGCCTAGTGCTATTCTCAAGGTACATGAGCGCTCCAACCGCACTCGATATGGGAATTCTGCTCCCGTGACTTCCTCCCCTCTTCTCTACGCTTGTATGGGTCTAGGTCCGCTTAGAGTGACCTTCCGATCATTGGAGTCTTTGCAGATATGCCTTTTCAAAGCCAAATCTTTTCAACACTTTCTGCGTGTAGGATGATTGTGTATCAAGATTCCTCCTTGACATGCTCAAGCCGCAAGCCTAAACAAAACTTGGTTTTACCTAAATCCTTCATTTCAAACTCGACTTCAAGTATGAGCATGCTTCTTCAATCTCTTCATCCGTCCCAATGATGTTCAAGTCATCTACATAGACGGAGATTATACGAGAATCCATTCGGGATCGTCAGATAAATACGCATGGACAATCTTCATTTGTTTGTGTAGCCTTTCTTGCGAGAAAGTCACTCAGCGATTGTACCACATTCTTCCCGATCGCTTTAGCCCATACAGTGATTTCTCCAATTTCACACTGCATGTTTCTATTTGCTCCGCCTTGGTTCGGATAGGAATACCTTCCTGTACCTTCATGTATATCTCCGAATCCAAGTTTCCATACAAATATGCTGTGACAACGTCCATTAGCTTCATTCTCAACTTCAAGTTGACTGCCATTGAGATCAAATATCTAAAGGTAATTCCTCCCATGACTGGAGAATAGGTTTCTTCATAATCAACTCCAAGACGTTGAGTGAAACCTTGAGCTACAAGCCTTGCCTTGTACCTTACAACTTCGTTGTTTTCATTCCTCTTCCGAACAAAGACCCATTTGTGATCAACAGGGTTTATATGGGGAGGTGTGCGGCATACGGGCCCAAACACCTCTCTCTTGTTCAGAGAAACTAACTCTGCAGTGATTGCCTTCTTCCATTCTTCCCAATCTAGCCTTTTCTTGCACACTGCGAGAGATGCAGGCTCGGGATCATGATTAATGATCGAGGCAATCTTCTTTGCAAATTATGCATCCACATTGGCTGTTGCTCTATTCAGGGATTCTCCTGTTATTACAAAGTTTATAGCCATTTCTTCATGGGGTGCTTCATGCACTTCTAATTGCTCTTCGCTGCTATTCCCTATCACAGGAGCAAGTTCCTTTAGCTTTTCATCGCCTATGTGTGCTCACACATTATTCTGGTGGCTTCCTGCAGTGGAAGATTCAAGTCTGGAATTGCCTTTCCCGTTGGATTCTTTCCAGCTGTGTCTCAACCGCTCCCTTCTTTCCTTGGGGTATTTTCGTGATTGGTTGTGGTAAGTCCTCTCGCCCAGCTTTTCCGCACGCCTCCGGTACTTTGGGTTTGAGGAGCCGATTTTCTGTTCTTTTTCATTGAGGCCTCAACAGATGAGGGATACCTTTGTTTTCTTTGGTATTTCCACCTCCTGGTGCATTTCTTGCGGTACATGCGACTTAACCACGCCTTCGGATCACAAAATGATCAAGCGCTTCATTTGCTAAATTCTCGCAAATCAATTATCTTCGGACTTCTTGATTTGCTTCATTAGTGCGGGGGTCATGCGCGGGGATTCTAGTGGAATGCCATATGATTTCCCAGCATTTTTCATCCAAAGGTTGATTTCCTCCCCCTAATGACGGGAAACGATCCTCGTCAAAAATGCAATCAGCGAATCGGGCTTTATGCAAATCTCCAGTCTTGGGTTCCAAATACCTCGTGATGGATGCACTCTCATAACTAACGTATATCCCAGACTTGCGGAGAGGGCCCATTGCAGTCCGCTGAGGGGGTGGTATAGGAACATATACCATAACCCAAATTTTCTAAGATGGGAGATTTTCGGGATGATCCCGTGCACAAGCTGCATAGGAGAATGGATGTTGTAGGCCAAAGGTCTGAAATTAATGAGAGCTGCTGCGTGCAGGACTACGTGTCCCCAACAAGTATTGGGCAAGTTACAACTCTACAAAAGCGGTCTGGCAATGAATTTGATCCTCTTTATTAGTGCTTCAGCTAGTCCATTCTGCGTATAGATATGCGATGCAGTGCTCAATCGCTATCCTCATTGCGGTGCAAATAATCATCAAATGCCTTTGAAGTAAATTCTCCGGCATTGTCCATTCTGATGGACTTCACGCGATAATCAGGGAAAGCATTCTTAATTCTTATGATCTGCAAGATCAGCTTTGCAAAAGCATAGTTTCTTGTTGATAATAAGCATACATGCGACCATTTCGAGGAAGCATCGATGAGCACCATAAAGTACCAAAATGGCCCTAACAAGGGCTAAATCGGGCCGCAAATATCCCACTGGATGCGTTCCAGGAATGCAGGAATTTCACTTTGCACTTTCATGACAGAGGGTCTCGTTATTAATTTCCCGGTGGCACATGCAGGGCACATGAAATATTCATGATTCGGGAAATTTTCAACATTAATGCCATGACCTTGTGAGTTGTTCACTATGTTTCTCATCATTCTAAGACCAGGATGACCTAATCTACCATGCCATAAAGAAAATAACTCAGAGCTTCTAAAGACAGTCTTCAAGGAAGTATACACTTCGGGTGCATGAATATTTGTGTAGTACAACCTAGATTCATATCAGGGACATTTTTCTAATACCATTTTTCCACATACCGCGTGCTTCACAATGCACAAGTATTCTTTGCCATTTTCTTTATTGGTTTCTACGTGAAAACCATTGGCGCAGATGTCTTTGAAACTTAAGAGAGTGCGTGTTGATTCGGGGTACAAAAGAGCTTCTTCAATTACCAAAGTTGTACCCATAGTCAATATAATTGTGGCTCTTCCGGAGCCTATTATATATGAATCGCTTCCTGCGATCGTAGTAATCTTTCCAGTGTTCTTCATGATCGACTGGAAGTATTTGGACTCTCTTAAGATAGTATTTGTTGTGCCACTATCAATAATGCATATCTCTTCCATTTGGGCGCTACACGATTTCTAGGTAAAAGAAATATAATTCTAATCATATAGGCAAAATAATCCAAACATTGCTTGCAAATTAAAGATTACTAGAATAAAGAATAAATTGCATATTTATTCATGAGTGAAGTATGCTCCTCTAGAGCTTACAACCCATTATTTAAAAGAAAAAGCTAACAACTATAATCTAAAAAAAACATGCATTAAACAAAATCTGTAAAGTATGCATTAATTTCTGCTTCTATGTCATTGACAAAAGTTTTCTCTTCATTTGCCATAAGATTGGCTGCAGCATCGATGTCCAGGCTATTCTGTGAGGATGAGACAAGTGGGGTTTCTTCATCCATGGCATCATCATCACCAATCTTGGCGAAGTGCGCCTCTCCTGGGGCGTTTTCTTTTGCCTTTTTCTTAGCCTGATATGCGTTGATCACTTCTTTTGATTCCCGACATATCTTCGACCAGTGTCCCCAAGTGCCACACCTGAAGCACGTTTGGTTCTGCTGTCCATACGGCTTGGCGTGCGCCTTTTCCTTGTCATCCTTCTTCATTGGGGCTTTGGACTTTCCCTTAGCCTGAAACTTCTCTTTTCCACCCTGCTTGCCCTTCTTTCTATAAGTGGGCTTTTTCACCTTATAGCTATTGGCATTGACTTCTGTGCCAGTGCCCCTTCCAGGTGGCTGCGAGATATAGTTCTTGCGTATAACATCGTCTTGTGATTCCGCAACTTGAATTACATCAATCAGTTCGCTATACTCCTTGTATGTGTCCTGACGATAGCTGCGTGCACTCTGGATAGCATTTGGGTGGAAGGTAGAGGGAGTTTTCTCAATCTTCTCCTCATCAGTGATCTTCTTGCCACATAGGGATAGATTGGTACAAATTCTGTGCAAGACGGAATTATACTCGGCCACTGTTTTGTAGTCTGCAAACCTCAGGCGGACCCAATCTTGCTGTGCTTGGGGCAAGATGGTGTACTTGAGCTTCTCGAACCACTTCTGAAGTGCAGTCCAAAGCTCAAGTGCACTTTCCTCAACCATATATTCATTTTTCAGAGTAGCTGAGAGATGGTGCCTGAGGAAGTGCAAGGCTTGATCGTTCTGCTCGGCGGTAGGTTTCGCGTCCTGTGAGGACCCTAGACCAATCGCGGCACAGAGCTTCTTACCCCCAAGAACGATCTTCACGTCCGATGCCCAAGTGAGGTAGTTCTGACCGTGCGGGGCCAGTTCTCCAAACTCACGGTTCACGATGCCGGACATCTGCATGATGTCAAAATTCTGACATTAGATTACTGCGTGTAATCTAATAGAAAATGGTTGTAAAAAGCATAAAGTGCAGAAAATAAATTGCCAGTATATTAAATAAAGCAATGAATCCAAAATTTATAAAGAATATTCATAAATGCAGAGAATAAAGCTTGAGAAGAAAAAAAAACAGAGCCAGATAATTTTTCTGGATTTTCTCGCAATTTTTCAAATTTTTCTGTTTTTTTTTCTTTTCTTCGGCCGAAGCGGCCACTGGGCCGCGCCCCTTCCTAGCCCATCAGTGCGCGCGACGGCTAGGGTGTGCTAGGGTGAAAAATCCTAGCCGCCACAGCCTTGTCGCCTCCTCTTCTGCTTCCACGCGCCGTCGCCTTTTCCTCGCACTGCCCAGCCCGCCTGCGTCGCACCTTCACGACTTCTGCGCTTCGAGCGTATGCCGGGGAACGAGCGGCGGTTGCAAAACGGGGCCGAACCGGAAGCTGAGGCGGCGGCAGCGAGGATACGCGCGGCGGCGGCTCGGGCGCGGCGGAGCGAGGCGAGGCGGCGGCGTATTTCGCATGCGCTGCGTCGGCGGCGATGCCGCTTGCGCGGGCGTGACGCGGCGACGACGCTTCGAGCGACGCGGCACGGCGACGACGCTCGAGCGACGATGGCACAACGACGACGCTCGAGCGACGCTGGCGGCCGGTCGCGAGCGACGGAACCGAGGTGTCGGTCGGTCGCGACGCTAGAATCGAGGCATCGCCGACCACGACGTCGGCTGCGCGCGCGAGGCGGCGATGGCGGCGGACGACAGCTATTGCGGCGCGAGGCGACGACGGCGGCAATGACGACGCACAAGGCGTCTGAGAGGCGACGCCGGCAGCTGCGACGACGACGCGCTGCTTGCAACAATTCAATTCATCATAACCTAGTTCACCAAAACACATGTATATGCAATATAAAGGGTTATTCGGTTTGTTTCTAATAGTTTCCGATACTTGCGTTACTAAATTTTAGTAGCGTTAGTTTTGTACTAAATTTTAGTAAGATTTTTTCTCTCTCTTAGCTCTGTAGTTAATTTTCTTATCAATATTTAGCAAAACATTGATAACTAATTTGTTGATACTAAATTTTGATAAATTATGTGAAATAAATTTGTGGTGGAACCGAATAGCACCGATGTCAGCACGAGGGAACATGTCAGCACAAGGGGATGATCGAGAAAGACGCAATAAAAATATACGATCAGTGCCATGCGTGCGTGGCGACCCGCGTATCTAGAGGTGGGCATCGTCGTCGTCGTGCGGCCGCCCAAGACGGCCCATCGTGCTTTGCTCGAACCGTCGTCGGGCCGCAACGGTCCGTCGTGCTTTCGCCGCGTCTGCAGCCGGCCCAGCTTCGCCTTCCAGCGAGCCCATCCACGGCCCATTTGCGCTTCAGGCTCGCTTTGTCCGTGTGCGCCCAGCCCGACCCATTTGCACTATTTCAACGAGAGAAAAAGAGCCGAGATACATATAATTAAGGCAAGGAATGCAAATATTATGAGAAAAAGAACTAAAATTTATTTATTATCGAACGCTTACATAGAGCGAGAAGGATGTGCTCAATAAGGACGAGAGAGGGAGAATAGGCGAGAAAGAGAGTGAGCGAGACAGACGAGAGATTGAGAGAGATCGTGAGAGAGAGAGCGAGAGAGATTGAGAGGGACGAGCGAGAGAGCGACTTCTTGCACCGCTCTCAATCTCTCTTAGCTCTCTCTCTGCTTTGTCCGCTCTCTCGTGTGTTGGCGATAGGGGTGACGTTCATGCTACTGGATACATCCATGACGGCCATGCTCTGTGAGTTAGTGACCTTCATGCTAAGCTTCTTCCTCATGCCCTGGATCATTAGGCCCAGTATAGCCCATTCTACAGTGTCGTGCCGGGCCGCCCATCGTGCCTGATTCTTGAGGAATGTCCCCAGAAACTTGCATTCATCAAAATGAACGTCTCAGATCTTTCCTCAGTTTTACTCACCCACATCCGATGGTCATTATTTAGTGTGTCTAATCATCCCTGTGGCTCACAACAGATCTCCCTCACCTACATATTTGGAAGGAGAGCGAATCAAACAAGGAAATAAATAAGGAGGATCCGCATGCAAGGAAACCAGATTTGAATTTTTTACTGGCCAAAATTGTACGTACTACATATTTAGAAGGAGGGTGAATCAAAAAATGAAATAAACAGGGAGGATCCGCATGCAAGGAAATAAGACTTGAATTTTTTATTGTCATGGCATTGTGATCGTATTTGTTTTCAAATATGACCCTTCTCGAGACTTTTTTACGGATCTAGCCCCATAGAGCCTACTTTCAGCGCACGGAGAGCGCTGAATTTTTGTTTTTATTTTTTATCTAAGGAACCAACTGTCTGTGAGTGCTGCTTAATTTTTTCAATTTTTCTCGCGGAACCAGCCGGCGAGAGCATCGCTTAATTTTTATCTTTTTTTCCTTGCGGATCCAGCGGTCGGCGAGCGCAGTTTATTTTTTTATATTTTTCCGAAATCATCCCTGTGGTCCACAACAGACCTTTCCTCATCTCCAACATCAACAAGGAAAAGGAAACAAACGTCTTAGAATCAAGAAAAAGGAAACAAACGTCCTGGAAAAGGAAAGGACCATACATTACGTGCTGGGAAAAGGAAACCGGGAGATGGGACAGCGCGGCCGGGAGAACGTAGGTATGCAATGGCTCCACGGTCGCCATCGGTGGCTTTGCCGACGCGATGAGGTTGCTGGTCAGCGACCTCGCGGCCGCCATGCCTCGGTAAATTTATATTTTTTTTTTGAAAATAATTTTATTAAGTACAAAATAATCGAAAGTTTTTTTGAGAATTTTTCTAGAATTTTTTAACCTAATGTGCTGTCTTTTCAAAAATCCTTCTATATTTTAAAAAATAAAGGCAACTCACATGTAGCTTCTTTTAGTCACAGACCAGCACTGCAGAAGCTTCTTCTCTTCCTCCTCCATTAAAGCAAGAAAGAAGCTCCAAAGCTCCATCAATCCCGCACCAAATCTCCTCTTTCCATCTATGGTGTTAATTCCCCAAATTTCGTGCTCTATTGCCAAAATTTCCTCCCAATCTGATTTGATCCCAAATTATGGTTTCCATAAATATGCTTGTTTTGGTGCTATAAAAGCCGACGAGCTCTTCTCCACCCCATCGCATTGCGTAAATTCCTAAGTGGTCCCTCTTGTAAAGATCGCCAGATTTTGGAGGTAACCCAAGTCATCACCGTCATTTTTCCCGGCGAAATTCACCGCAACCATGACTCCTCCCCTACAGGCGTTAGTGCCGACGATCTCGCCGCCCCAGTGCCGACCCACTACGACCGGCCAGTCACCCCTAGCCTTCCCTCCCCTTTGCCCTGGCCAAGCCCAGAGAGCACGATGTGCTCTCTGTGGAAGCTGCAAAAAAAATAATCTAAGATCAGAAAATTCTTTTTTCTTTCTCTTTCTTGATTTAAAATCTTTTGAGAGCCCGTTTCGCCTATTCGACCTCTATTTAGTTCCGTTTTTCTTTCTAAATTCATTTAAAATTCTAAATTTCTCTTTTATTATTAAGTGTTGTGTTCATACTTATCTTCTTATTTAATTGATAAGCGGGTGTACTGCCGTCGTAGCGTTAGCACAGGCACTATACTAGTATTTATTAGAGGTATAGAGAAAATAGCACACTAATTTATATTAAAATATAAAATATACTCTGGCCTCACAGCCATATTGAGATCGATAGAGAGATGAGCTCAGGCCTCACAGCTCACAATCCATGTGGCAGGGGCAGTTGGAGCAAGGTTTCAAATTTCGGTTTCGGAATAAATTTCGCCCCGGGTCGGATAACGAAATTTCGGTGAAATTTTGAAATTTCGGAATTATTTCGGACAAAATTTGAATTTGAAAATTCAAATCCGGTCCAATCCGGAAAAAAAAACCGAAATTCGGCGAGAAAATCCGAAATTTTGGGTTTTTTGCACTGGCTGAAAAGTGGTCTAAACTTTATCGAAAAATTTTGAAATTTGTTTTGTAGGTTCCTGACACAATTCTGATGTTCTCACAAAAATTTCAGCAGATTATCACACCTGAGAAATTTTTAAAAATTCGGAGAGTGGTACTGTCCTGATAAAACACTAACCGACAAGTTTGATCGGAATGGAAAATGGTACAAATCAAGTTATAAACTGTTGAAATTTTTTGTGCATGGTTATGATCCATAACTAATGTTCTATAAAAATTTCAGCTGATTATCACATGTGAGGAATTTTTAAAAATTCGGAGAGTGGTGCTGTCCTGATAGAACACTGACCGACAAGTTTGATCCGAATGGAAAATGATACAAATGAAGTTAGAAACTGTTGAAATCTTTTGTGAATGGTTATGATGTATCTATAATGCTCTCATAAAATTTTCAAATGATGATCAAACTGTATGAATTTTTAAAAATTCGAACAGTACTACTGCCATGTTGAAAGGCTTGCCGGCAAACTTGAACAAAATGAAAAATTATGTAAACCATAATTTTTTTTGAAAATTTTAAAGAATGGTGATAAGGAAGTTCTTAATATCTCATAAAAATTGTGATTCACGATCACACTCCAGTGAATTTATAAAATTCTTACAAGGCACAATACCATTTATGTTCTTTTCTTTTTTATTTTTGAAATATAATATAACAAACGAAGTTCAATGCTTACATAGATTTGATTTACCAAACAAACAAAGTTGAAATTTTTTGAAAAATTTATATATTGTTACTGAGTCAATTATTAATCTTTAAAAAAAATTTAGATCATAATCACACTCAAGAAAATTTATAAAATTCTGACAATATAACTGTCCCAATTATGTTCATTCTGTTTTTGATTTTTTAAAGATAACAAATGAAGTTAAATTATTTTTAAATTTTTTATGTATGATCCTAATATACTAAGTATAGTACCATAAAATTTTCAGATTATTATCATACTTGTACAATTTTATAAAAATCTGACAGTGTTTCTGCCAAAATTTTAAAATGTTTAAAACATTAGATTTTTCAACAAATTTTCATAGGAGATGACTTTCCTAAGGGTTATTGGACCAAATCCGGCCCTAAAACTTTCAAAATCGGCTAAAAACACGAAATTTCGCTTAAAAAAACGAAATTTTGGATTTTACTATAGCGATTTCAAATTTTTTTAATTTTTTTTTCCCGACCGGTACTTGAGATCTCGGGGTGGTCCGAAATTCAAAATTTCTGCGAAATTTCGCCGAAATTTTGAACGTTGAGTTGGAGAGCTGCCTGCCGACATGGACAAATGCATTCGTTGCTGACAGCCGACAAGCCCTACGGTTTTCGACGATGACGTCTATAGGATTTTTTTCGAAAGATTTTTTTTAGCGTGTGACGAACGTGTCAGCTAGCTCGGCGACCTCCAGGTCACAGTATCACACACACCACACGACAAACATACGCCGATTCTTGTGTTGCGGCCGAGGACTAGGACAGGATTAGTGTTAACCCCATAATTCAATTTTGACGGGTCAGTTTATTCGCTTGGCTTCGCTTAATAGTATTGAGTTGCTAACGAGGAAATATGGATAATATCAGGGTTAACAAAACCGAATTTCGAAATTCGCTTCGAAATTCGTGGTACGAAAACCGTAAAAACCGCCCAAAAACCGTCAAAAATCGAAGGGTTAGTAAATCAAATTTTTCTGAAAAATTCCAAAAAAATTAGAAAAACCGCTCGGTTTTTTCGAAAAACCGCTGCCAACCGGATGTTCGTCGTAAAACGGTTTTTGTGAGCGGTTTTTGGCGAAAAACCGCGGTTTTTGACGAAAAACCGAGCGCATAAATTTTTTCAAAATTTTTAAATTTTTAAAATTTTTTTTGAATGGACCGGTTTACCGAACGGTTTTTAATTTCGAACCTCAGCGGTACGCTCGAAAACCGCGGTTTTCGAGCGATTTTCGTCGGTTTTGTGAACCCTGGATAATATATTTCAACACTTACTGCACATAGGCTTCTCTAGATCTAGAATATGGATTAGAAGGTGGCTATAAATATTTTTTAAAAATCTTTATTAGCCGGATGTTAAACTCAAAATCTTGAGGTTCTAATTCCATATTGTTGGGAAACCATGATGTCCACGATGGTCCCTTAGCCAAAACCTAGACGACTACTATATAAGGAGGAGGGGGGTCCCCCATTGTATAGACAATTGAAAAGCAATAAAGAGTTCTCTCGACGTTCCTCATATATCCTGTGTTCATCTTTCTCCCTCTCTGTTATCCACTTCAGATCTGTTCGAGAACCCCGGACTATTCGATAGCGAGGTTCCTTAACACGTTATCAGCACGAAGCTCTACCGACGAACGGATTGAAAAGGTGAGGTTCGGCGTTTGAATCTAATCGCTTGTTGTTTCTATGCATGCATCTAACACACGCAACCGTACTGCGTTTGTCACGTGGCACAAAGCTACAGTACACGGTTACTGTTCATATTACGAAAAAACCACCGATAGTGCGTGCCCGAAGCACCACGCCACCGCCTCGGGTTGCACGCTTCAAGCCGTCGCCGCCGCCGTGCGCGCCCGAAGCACCACGTTGTAACGACCAAGTTGGCCAAGAGGGGGGTGAATAGGCAACTTTAAAACTTTTTTAATTCTTATGAAAAACTTTTCTCAATAAAAATAGTAACAGAAACAATTAGTATAAAGATTCAGTACAGCTCTGTTTAAGTAAGATTTTTATAAAGAAGAATTTAAATGAGAACTGACAATAAGAGGAACAAACAAAGATAAACCAACAACAGGAAGACTCAAAGATTTTTCCACCGAGGTTCAGAGCTCAAACTCCTACGTCCCCGTTAGAGCACTTCTTCACAAGTATAGCTTAACCAAAAGCATTTCTTCGGATGTATTGCTCCACCAAATAGCCAATCTCAATGACTTTTGGTTTTTCACTATCTTGACTCTTCCACCACTCCAGTGAGGTGAGTCTCAACCTTTCACAGCAGTGGTGGCCTTTCACAATCTCTGTTGGATAGGTCGCACCAACAACTTCTCCAACAGTCTAGGAACAGCTAGTTCCAAGAGTAATAGACTATCCACAAGCACTGTCTCTTGGTTCAGTAGCTAGATGCAAACTAGACTTAATTTGGAGCAAGAACTCTAAATATTCAGAATGAATGTTTCTAGTTTATGAGTTGAAGCTCAAACTCTTTGATGAAATGAAGGCTCAGGAATGCAAGAAATCAAAGAGTTGTAATTGATTTGAAAAATGTCAACGGTGTTCAGGACGTCAAGGATGTATATGTGCAAAGCTCTCTGTTTTGTGAACCCAAGCACTCTATATATAGAGCCTGAACAGAAATAACCGTTGTACCTGCCATTTGCCAGTTGGGGGCTGGTAGGATAGATGGGGTAGGTCAACTACCGCCCTTTTTATAAGAATTTTAAGATGTATGAGTCATAAGTCGAAATATACACACACGCCGGACTGAAAATGTTAGTCCGGGGTATATAAGATTGGAGAAGCATTATTGTACTCAGTGTGACCCATTTGCGCCAGACCGAAAATAACGGTCCGTCGTATACATATACTAGTCAAGGAAGTTTGTGCGGACTGAAAATGTTGGTATGAGGTACACATACTTTGTTTTATTTGGATATCAGCAAAACAATGTTTGCGTCGAACCGAAAAAGTTGGTCCGGTGTACACATGCCTTGTTCCATTTGAGTACCAGTGAACAACGTTTGCATCGGATCGAAAAAGTTGGTCCGGCGTATTTGGGAAAACGGCTGGTTTTATCTGAGTGAAGTATGTTTGCGCCGGACCGAAAAAGTTTGTCCAGCGTACACATAGAATTTTGATCTGAAACAAACGTCATATTCCTGGTTAAGATTTGAGCAAAATAATTCTTAACACATACTAGAAATTTATTCAGAGTGAAATTATAACATATGCCGGACTGAATTTAAGAAAGAATTCAGATTGGTCCGACGTGAACGGTGTACGCTCGGTTGAAAAAATCGAAGAAGAGTTCTTAGCACCGGACTGAAAAAGTCGGTCCGGCATACATAGAGTGTGCTCGGATAAAAAGAAACGGAAGAGAACTCTTAGCGCCGGACTGAAAAAGTCGGTCCGGCGTACATGGTGTGCGCTCGGTTAGGATTTAAACTTTGATTTCTTGAACGCCTGACAAGATGTTTGGTCCGAGAGAGAACTCTTTTTGGCTAAGATAGGGAAGATCTGGATTTTTGAGTGAGAAATATGAAATATCCTATGCTCCAAGTAATCTTAGTGATTTTGCATATGAACCAAGATCATTTCTTATGTATAATCCCTCTTAATAGTAAGGTGATTCTAGCTATATGGCTTGAATCAACTCCCAAGCCAAAACTAAAAACAAACACCTTAGCCTTGATCTTCAAATGCGACTGTTGTCGGCTTTTATTTAGTATCCTTTTTTATCATCAACACCAAAATCTACATAATAAGCATAATTGATAAAAATAGGGAGCCTAGATGCTCTCAATCTCCCCCTTTTTGGTGATTGATGATAATATCTTTGATATTATACTCAGAGAGTATAAAAGGATTATTCTTCCTGCAGATAAAAGTTAGTCTGATAGAACAGATAATGTTTAAATGACTCAAGTATTTTATACTCCCCCTAATTGAATGCATGAGACGAATTTTATTTGAACACGTGAAGCAATATCAGAATCATTCAGAAGGGTTTTTTCAGGTAAAATCAAACAAATATCAATAGATCCAAAAGAAGCATATGTATAAATCATTAAGAGGAGCAAAATTCATAAAAGACTTGATTTTTTATAACAATCTCTTTATAACAAGCTTAGATTACTAAGAGAGGAGGCTCTACTGAGAGAACTATTCTATTCTTCTCCCCCTTTAACTATTTTATTCTTCTCCCCCTTTGGCATCAATAGCCAAAAAGGTTACTTCTTGCGCTTTGAAAAAGTTCTTTTCAGCATACTTGCTATTCTGGAACTTGTACTTCTTCTTGGAGGAGAAGGAGGTGATTGCTTTTGGTCATTGTCACAATGTGAAGCAGCCATTGTTTGATCATGCCAACTGGGATAATCAGAATCACCAGGCTGAGGATTGAAAGTGAGTTCATTGAAATCATGCTGGACATCTCTGATTAGCTCTTGCGTCTCATTACACTGATCCAATAGGAGTTGTGCTATTTGCTCCTGATTAGAGACTAAGTTGTTTCTTGTATCTTGAGAGAAATCCCGAAGGTATTCAAGCACATCCCCTTGCAGTCCAAGTAGTCACCAGTTTTGTCAAAGTTTTTGTACACGGTTTGAGAAAACTGGTCAATTTTGGCATCTTGGGCATTCTGCTTTTTGTTGAGATCATACAATCTGTCTTTGACCACCAGTTGTTCAGTCTTGATTTCACCTATCCACTTCCTCAGGTCCCATTGATTGCCTCTGATCATATCAAACCTTTTGTAAGTTTCATCCCTAAGATTTGCTTGGTCTTGATAGATCTTTTGCAGCATCTCCTGCTGCTGTTGATTTGCTGCCATTAGCTCATTGTGTCTCTGAGCTGCCAACCTTCTTTCTTCTTCAAAACTCTCTTGAGAATGTCTGAGATCAGAATTGTAATGTTGCTAAAAAGATGTGAACCATCCTAGTTGAGAGTCTCACCAAGATGGTTGCTGACCATACTCATGTGAAAATTCAGGCCCAGCAAATTTAGAGTGATGAGAATGATGAGAGTCCTCAGAAGATTGCGAGTAAAAGTTGGCATATGCCCCTGAGGAGGCCTAGAACCACCTGCTTCATGCTCATGGGCTACTGATGGAAATCTTTGTGCCTCCATGAACCTAGCTGCAGCTGCTAGTTCTTGCAATTTGTGTATTTCTTCATCTTCATGATGAGATCTGAGCTGACAAGAATTTCAGTGCCTTCATGCTGGCAAAAAATCTGATGGCTCAGACTCTCAGAGCTGTAGCCCACCACTTCTGTAGGTGTATGTGGATGGGCTGGAGAGAAATCTTCCTGAGTATGATAACTGTGACTTGCAGCTCTGCCATCATCATCTGAATTGGCATTTATCTTAGTGTCTTCTTGAGCACTTGCCTCATGTATTGCTGGAAGTGGAGGAGTAGGAAGTCTAGCTGGCCTTTCTGCATCAGTTGTTAGCTTAGGTATCTTGTATTGTTTAGATCGACAATTGAAGTCCTTATTCATTTCATTGTAGGAGATGGTTCCTTGAGCCAATAGCATTTGAGTTATCTGCATGGCAAAAGAAAGAGGGCTGCCCATTTTTCTGCAAATAGCTACTTCCATCTCTCCAAAAATGTAATCTGTCAGATCAATGGGTTATCTTGACAGAATCAAATGTAGCAACCAAACAAGACATGGAGTTACTCCCTCTTTGTATCCAGTCTTAGGGTAAATTGTGTGCCTTAGAATCAGGAGTAGAGCTTTGGCCTCAGCAGACAGACATTTAACCCTATTTGCATTAAAACCAGCCTCATTGATGTTTCTGTAAATATGGGCTGATATTTGCAAATCTGGCATATCACCAACCTGTCTCCATCTATTGCCAGAAAACATCCTGTCATGGATCCTGGTTCTATTCAGTAAGGGACTTGAGGCACCAATAGCAGCTTCAAATTGAGGTGATCTCACTTTTCTTTTTTTCCCCATCAATAGTGAACAGAATATAGTGCCTTGTTCACAAGCAGATGAGCATATAATTCTAGAATTTTGTTTTCATCCCAAGCTGGCCCAGCAGAAGATATAAGAGTAGCAAGGCCAGGGGTTGATCTTACACAATCCAGAATTCTGTTTGAGACTAGGACTGAGCTAATTTGGTTCCAGTCCACATATTGATGCTTGCACAAGGCTGTCATGGGTTTACCACTCTTATTTTTCCTATTCTTGTAGCCCATATATATGTTTTTCTGGAATGTGGTGATGAATTGCTCATTCAAGGGGGGTCTATCAAAAGAAACCAAACCCTTTCTGGCACCAATCTAGCAGCTCTTAGTTTCTTTCCTCCCAAAGTAGCTAGCTCATGCCCAACAATTATGTCAATTTCATCACTAAGTTCTATTTCTTCATCACAGGATATGTTTGCACTAGGCTCATAGTCACTGTCGTTTGAAGAAGAGGAGGAATCATATTGCACTGGCTGTTTCCCTCTTTTTGGTGGTTTAGAAGTTACTTTCTTTACTACTCCACCAGATTGCTGTTGACTAGAGCTATCTGTTTTGGCTTTCTTTTTCCTTTTGACCTTATCAGCAATTTTTCCAAAAAGACCTCTTTTGTCTGGATTCTGAGAACTCATTTTGACTAAAACTTCTTTTTCAAGCAAAAAAACAGAGCTGACTTGGTTGACAAACAAACATGTTGCTTACTAACAATGCAAAGCGCAAAAACTGAAGAACAACCTAAAGAACAGAGAGATGACCTTAAGAAAAGATTTCTAACTTAGGGTTTCAATCTAAGCAAAGAGAAGAGATAAAGATTTAAGAACTTACAAAACCCTAGAAGCAATGCCTTGAGCACACAGGAGCACCATTGCCAATCACCCGGTCAGGATGTGCTTCGGTGAAGAGTTGATCTTGCGCTCAAGAACAGATTGCGAGAGGATTGATGTGGATCAAGAAAGCTTGAGAAATTTCTAAAGGATATGGAGGTATAAATAGCGCAAGTTGCAACGAATAAAAACAGGAAGTTATTGCAGTAGTTTGAAGTACGGACAAACATGGGGAAAGTAACGACTGCAACTGCCCGGTTTGAAGGAGGTCTCTTTATGAAGGGGGGTTTGGAACAAGAGAATCCAAGAGGTATGGATACTAATTTTGGACAGGTTTAGCAGAGATAAGTTCTAAGAATAGGAAAGATTTTGACGTGAACAGCAAGGATATGATCCTTTTAGAAGTTTGAGATGAACACGATTTGAAAAAGATAAGTGCTGATATGATAGAGCTATTGTCGTACGTGCCCTGGACTGCTTTTTCGTTTATATCTGATAACCTTCCATCTGCGACGGACCGAGTCCTGATGACTTTCCATCTGCGTCGGACCGAGTCCGTATAAGACATACTTGGTCCGCCGCAGTTGGAAAACTCTCGGTTTGGTTTAGGCAGTAGCCTGTGGTACATAGACAAAGTTCTGATCTTGAAAATACATATATAACTAACTTCTTTAAAGATTTTCTGAGATCTCTCTTTTAAGAATAACACACAAAATTTGTAGAGGGATCTTAGAATAATCTTAATATAAAGATCAATCAACCAATAAACTCAGGAGATTTTGGATTCAAATAGGAATGTATGAGCCCTAATTTTCATAAGAGCATGAGTATAATTAACTCAAGCTCAAGAAAAGAGAACTCATGTGCTAAATAGTTTAGGTTTTCAATATTTTGTATAAGTATTTCCTTCTGAAACTTACTTAACCTAATTACTGTGTTTTAGAAAAGTATAATATAGTAATAGAGAAAGAGAAGGCTTTCAGCAGCAATTTTATGACTATTATTTTTTCAAGTAAGCCTTTTATTTTAGAATATAGTCTTATTATTATTTCAGCACTAGTAATTGCTTTGTTCACATAAGGGTAGCAAGATATGCATAGCAAGCAGACTTGACTCCCCCTTAGTGTGTTATTCCAAAGAATTAAGCAATATTTGAAAAAGCAAGAATGTTTAGTTCATTTCTCAATTTTGAAAATCTGGCCTCATCAAGTGGTTTAGTGAAAATATCAGCCAATTGATCCTCAATCCTGACGTGACTAAGCATAATGTCACCTTTAGTGACATGATCACATATGAAGTGATGTCTAATTTCAATATGCTTAGTTCTAGAATACTGGACTAGGTTGTTGGCTATTTTCACTGCACTTTCATTATCACACAACAGAGGTACATTTTTAAATTTAATACCATAGTCCAAAAAGGTTTGTTTAATAAAAAGAATTTGAGCACAACAACTGCCTGCAGCAACATATTCAGCCTCAGCAGTTGAAAGTGCTACTGAATTTTGTTTCTTTGAACACCAAGATACTAAAGATCTTCCAAGTAAATGACAGCCCCAGAAGTGCTTTTTTGATCAACTTTGCAACTGGCATAATAGAATCTGAATGGCCAAGAAGTTCAAAAGACCCACATTTTGGGTACCATAAGCCAAAACAAGGAGTATGATTTAAATATATGAAATCCTTTTCACTGCACTAAGATGCACTTCCTTAGGTGCAGCTTGAAATCTAGCATACATGCATATACTGAACATGATGTCTGGTCTAGATGCTGTCAAATAGAGTAAAGAACCTATCATGGATCTATATAGCTTTTGATCAATAGACTTACCTCCCACATCTTGATCAAGATATGTATTGGTTGCCATAAGAGTTTTAAGAGGCTTGCATTCTTTCAAATTAAAGCGCTTGAGAAGGTCTTTAGTATACTTTTCTTGTGAGATGAAAGTCCCTTCCTTCAATTGCTTAACTTGAAATCCCAGAAAGAATGTAAGCTCTCCCATCATTGATATTTCAAACTCTTTAGCCATTTGATTACTGAATTCTTTGCACAGAGATAGATTAGTACTTCCAAAGATAATATCATCAACATAAATTTGGCAAATCATTAATGTACCATTGAAGTCTTTTAGAAATAATGTTGGATCAACCTTTTCAATTTTGAAATTCTTTTCTAGTAGAGAGTCTCTAAGGCACTCATCCATGCCCTAGGGGCTTGTTTCAAACCATATAGTGCCTTAGATAACTTATATATATGATTGGAAAATTTCATATTTTCAAAACCAGGAGGTTGTTCAACATATGCAGTTTCTTCAATGATTCCATTAAGAAAAATACTTTTAATATCCATTTGAAAAAAGTAATATTGAAATGACAAGCAAAGGCTAGAAGGAACCGTATGGCTTCAAGTCAAGCTACAGGTGCATAGGTTTCTCCATAATCCAAACCTTCAACTTGAGAGTATCCTTGAGCTACTAGCCTTGCTTTATTGCGTGTGACCACACTATTTTCATCTTGTTTATTTCTGAAAACCCACTTTGTTCCAATGACATTATGTTCTGTGGGTTTTTCCACTAAGTTCCAGACTTTGTTTCTTTCAAAGTTGTTGGGCTCTTCTTCCAATGCCACAATCTAGTCAGCATCCTTCAGAGCTTCATCTACTGTTCTGGCTCAACACATGAAACAAAAGAATAATGTTCACAAAAAGAAGCTTGTTTAGAACGAGTTTGAACACCCTTACTAAACTCACCAATGATTTGATCTACAGGGTGATCCTTTGTGATGGTGTGATGGCTATTTATGAAATTTAGTCCTTCATCCTTCTTTTCATTATCTTCAAGTTGTGATCCATCTTGAGGTATTGTGGACATTGGTGGTAGATCATCTTTGTCTTCTTTGAGCTTGATCTCACCAATTTCCATTCTCTTTATGGATTCTTTTAGAGCTTCTTCACCTACATCAGCTAGATTCTCATGCTCACCTTGTGAGCCATTAGATTCATCAAATTTAATATCATAGGTTTCTTCTACTAACCCAGTTGTATTATTGAAAACTCTATAAGCGTTAGATTTAGAAGAGTAACCTAGCATGATACCTGTATCACACCTCTTTTGAAATTTACCTAAGTGTGTTCTCTTTATATAGATATATACCTTGCATCCAAACACACGAAAATATGAGATATTAGGTTTTCTTCCTACCAAAAGCTCATATGAGGTTTTCATGAGAAGTCGGTGAAAATAGAGCGTGTTGATCGCATGACATGCAGTGTTGATGGCTTCAGCCCAGAAAACATCAGAAGTGTTATACTAATCCAACATAGTCCTTGCCATTTCTATGAGAATTCTATTTTTCCTTTCAACCACACCATTCTGTTGAGGAGTGTATGTGGCTGAAAGTTCATGCTTTATACCTAACTCATCACAGTATTCAACAATGTTAGTATTGACAAATTCAGATCCATTGTCACTCCTAATCTTCTTAATAGGACAGTCAAATTCATTTTGAGCTCTTTTTGCAAATGTTTTAAAAAAAATTCCAACTTCACTTTTGTTTGGCAAAAAGAATACCAATGTAAATCTAGAGAAATCATCCACAATTACACGACAGTATGAGTTGCCACCTATACTTGCATATGAGGTAGGACCAAAGACATCCATATGCAAAAGTTCTAGAGGCCTAGTAGTGGACATAATATTTTTAGCAGGATGAGAATTAGCTACTTGCTTGCCAGCTTGACAAGCACTGCAAAATTTATCCTTTTCAAATTTAACATCCTTTAGGCTCACTACTAGCTCATTTTTGAAAAGCTTTTTGAGATTAGACATACCTACATGCCCAAGTCGTCTGTGCCAAAGCCAACCATGTGAAACTTTAGCAAGCATACAAGTTGAAATGCATGAGTTAGAATTGAAATCTACAAGGTAGAGATTTTGAAATCTGAAACCTTTAAAAATAAGCTTCTCATTTTTGTCATGAACTGTAACTCCATCACTGAAGAAGATACAATAGAAATCTAGATTACAAAGTTGAGCAACAGACAAGAGATTGAAATTTAAAGAATCAACTAGTAATACATTTTCAATAGAGTGACCATTTGAGAAAGCTATTTTACCATTTCCCTTTACCTTTCTTTTACTGTTATCTCCAAATGTGATTTTGTGATTTGTATCACTTTCTTTTTCAATTGAGCTGAACATCCTTGAGGTGCCAGTCATGTGTTGTGTGCAGCCACTGTCAATAACCCAGTGCTGGCCGCCACTCTTGTAATTTACCTTGTCTTCATCATTTTTGGCCATTAGGCACAGTGGTAGAGAAGCTGAAGGTGAAGGTGGTGTAGATTCATCGAGAGCGAGCCCTGCTAGTCCCTTGGACCTTGGCTCTTCTTCATCTAAGGAGGAGGAGGATTCTTCACTTGAATTTTCTTCATCAGTGATCCATTCACCAATGTGTGCCTCCTTTTTCCCTTTCCTCCAATGTTTCTTGGAGTATCTCTTCTTGCGATGACTTCTCTTGTAGCTTCCTTGAGCTTTTTCTTCATCATTGTCATCTTTGTTCTTGCTCTTGCCCTTTTTGTTACTTTTATTTGGGCAACGGGCAGCTATGTGTCCTTTCTCATTGCACTCAAAGCAGATAATGTTAGAAAAATGGTTTCTTTTTGAGAAGTGATTAGAGGACTTACCTTTGGCATTTACCCTTCTCATGATTTTGTTTGCTGATCTCATGAGTAATGCCAATTTTCTTACATTTTCATTCTCTTCATAGCTTGTATCTTCTTCTTCTTCTTCATCAGAGGAATCTTGAACTTTCTCCTTGGCCTTGAGTGAATAGATTTCTTCTTGATCTCAACTTCATCACTCAAGGTGAGCTCATGAGCTGAGATGTTGCCAAATAGTTCAGTGGGTGTGAGCTTCTTCAGATCACCACTATTGGATAGATAAGTGATCAAGCTGTGATAGGCTCGAGGTAGAACCCTGATCATCTTCCTGCATACTTCAACATCATCAACTTTAGTTCTTAGACCTTTAAGCTCATTTACAATAGGATTTAATCTAGAGAACATATTATTAGCATTTTCATGACGAAGCATTTTGAATTGATCAAATTTTTTTTGACAACAAAATATCTTTCCTCTTTTACATCAGAGGTACCCTCATGAATTTCTTGGAGAGTAGTCCATATATCATAGGCAGTTGACAAATTACTGACTCTGTCAAAAACTTCAATGCTAAGGCAAGAAAAGATAGCATTTCTAGCCTGAGCATCGTATTGCAAATTTCTTATTTCTCTAGTTGTAGGTTCTGAGGATGTGGATTGCCCTTCAAGTATGACCCGTGGAGGCAAAGGTCTTTCTGTAACCCTCCACACATCATAACTTACGGCTTCAAGATAACACCACATTCTAATTTTCCAATAAGCATAATTTGTGCCATCAAAAACAGGAACCCTTCCTACACTTACTGTAGCTGATCCTATTCCCTTGGCCATTTTACCCAAGCTGTTAAGATTTAAAGGGGTAACCTTGCTCTGATACCACTTTGACGAGTATTCATACAATGGGTACCCCCGCGGCCCGGAGTAACGAACGGGTCGTCCCATGCCCGGCTCCGACCAAAGGCCTCGTCGGTCTACAAAAGACATTCGACCCCGACCTAACGAGCTGCTCCAAGGTCGTCCCCGACCTAACGGGACGTCCGACCCCCGCCATAGGTCGGACTCCCAGCCGGCTCCGACAAAGCTGAGGCGATCACCGCCAAGGTCCAGTGTCGCCTCCGCCGCCATCGCCACGTGGTCCGCGGACCCAACCACTGGCGACCGTGGCGAGGGCAAGTGGCTCCTTCCCAAGACACCACGAAGGTCGCTAAAGTCAAGACTCCGCCTCATCGTGCCGTTACGCGACAAGACGGAGATACGCTCCCTCCCGAGGCAACACCAGAGTCACACACTATGACGTCAGTGCCCGTCAGGACCGCAGAAGGCAGGTGCGCTGTTTCCCAATGAAGCAGCAGACTGATCTACTCGATGAGCCCACCAACCAGGTATGGGCAGAAGAGGGGGACGACCAACAACCGAGACCAAGGGTCAGAGCTAGCATAGAGATCTTCACCCTTCCCTCTCTTAACTTCCCATGTAGCCTGCCCCCTCCGACTATATAAAGGGAGGCAGGGTCTTCTAGGAGGGGGGAGAATTCTCTTACACTCTCTTGGACGGTCTCTCAGGCTTCCTTTCTCTTAGCCTTTACGAACAGACAGCACGCGTTCTCGTGCTCGAGCTCCTAGCTCCTGCTTGTAAACACTGTGCAGTCTTCTACGCCTAAAGTAATACGATAAACACCCCGCGAACTGGAATAGGGTCATTCAGCCTGAACCAGTATACATCCTGGGCCTTTAGGTCTAACCATTCAAGGAAAGGGAGCGCGCTACCCTTTAGACATACAGATTTACTTGCCGGTGACACAAAACCCCGACACACTTGTAAGGACCAAGTTGGCCTAGAGGGGGGGGGGTGAATAGGCAACTTTAAAACTTTTTTAACTCTTATGAAAACTTTTCTCAATAAAAATAGTAACAGAAACAATTAGTATAAAGATTCAGCACAACTCTGTTTAAGTAAGATTTTTATAAAGAAGAATTTAAATGAGAACTGACAATAAGAGGAACAAGCAAAGATAAACCAACAACAGGAAGACTCAAAGATTTTTCCACCGAGGTTCAGAGCTCAAACTCCTACGTCCCCGTTAGAGCACTTCTTCACAAGTATAGCTTAACCAAAAGCACTTCTTCAGATGTATTGCTCCACCAAATAGCAATCTCAATGACTTTTGGTTTTGCACTATCTTGACTCTTCCACCACTCCAGTGAGGTGAGTCTCAACCTTCCACAGCAATGGTGGCCTTCCACAATCTCTGTTAGATAGGTCGCACCAACAACTTCTCCAACCGTCTAGGAATAGCTAGTTCCAAGAGTAATAGACTATCCACAAGCACTGTCTCTTGGTTCAGTAGCTAGATGCAAACTAGACTTAATTTGGAACAAGAACTTTAAATATTCAGAATGAATGTTTGTAGTTTATGAGTTGAAGCTAAAACTCTTTGATGAAATGAAGGCTTAGGAATGCAAGAGATCAAAGAGTTGTAATTGATTTGAAAAATATCAACAGTGTTCAAGATGTCAAGGATGTATATGTGCAAAGCACTCTGTTTTGTGAACCCAAGCACTCTATATATAGAGCCTGAATAGAAATAACCGTTGTACCTACCATTTGCCCGTTGGGGGTTGGTAGAATAGATGGGGTAGGTCAACTACTGCCCTTTTTATAAGAATTTTAAGGTGTATGAGTCATAAGTTGAAATATACACATACGCCGGACTGAAAATGTTAGTTCGGGGTACATAAGATTGGAGAAGCATTATTGTACTCAGTGTGATCCATTTGCGTCGGACCGAAAATAACGGTCCGTCGTATACATATATTAGTCAAGGAAGTTTGTGCTAGACTGAAAATGTTGGTCTGATGTACACTTACTTTGTTTTATTTGGATATCAGCAAAACAATGTTTTCGCCGGACCGAAAAAGTTGGTCCGGTGTACACATACTTGTTCCATTTGAGTACCAGCGAACAACGTTTGCGCCGGACCGAAAAAGTTAGTCCGGTGTATATGGGAAAACGGCTGGTTTTATCTGAGTGATGTATGTTTGCGCCGGACCGAAAAAGTTTGTCCGGCGTACACATAGAATTTTGGTCCGCAACAAACGTCATATTCCTGGTTAAGATTTGAGCAAAATAATTCTTAACACAGACTAGAAATTTATTCAGAATGAAATTATAACATATGCCGGACTGAATTTAAGAAAGAATTCAGATTGGTCCGACGTGAACGGTGTATACTCGGTTGAAATGAATTAAAGAAGAGTTCTTAGCGTCGGACTGAAAAAGTCGGTCCGGCGTACATAGAGTGTGCTCGGTTAAAAAGAAACGGAAGAGAACTCTTAGCGTCGGACTGAAAAAGTCGGTCCGGTGTACATGGTGTGCGCTCGGTTAGGATTTAAACTTTGATTTCTTGAACGCCTGACAAGTGAAAAAGAAGTGGACGAATGGCTCAAATCATGTAGAGGTGAATGGACTATCGATGTTTTTTTTTTCACATTGGATGTTAGACATTGAGCATTACCCATATAAATAATCCAAAATATTAATACTCGTCCAACAATTCAATTCGTCATAACCTAGCTCATCAGAACACATGTATACGCAATATAAAGGGTTATTTGGTTTGCTTCTAATGGTTACTAATACTTGCATTATTAAATTTTAGTAGCGTTAGTTTGGTACTAAGTTTTAATAACATTTTTTTCTCCCTTAGCTCTCTAGTTAATTTTCTTATCAATTTTTACCAAGACATTGAGAACTAATTTTTTGATTAAATTTGGGTGATACTAAATTTTGATAAAATTATGTGAAATAAATTTGTGGTGGAACCGAATAGCACCGATATCAGCGCGAGGGAACATGTCAGCACAAGGGGATGATCAAGAAAGACGCAATAAAAATATACGATCAGTGCCATGCGTGCGTGACGGCCCGCGTATCCGAAGATTCAGAACCGAAAGACGCAATAAAAATATACGATCAGTGCTATGCGTGCGTGGCGGCCCGCGTATCCGAAGATTCAGAACCGAACCGAGCTCGATCAAAACGTCAAACGGCTGCCGACGTACGTGCGGCCCACGCGTCGGCACGGCAACTCGGTCCCGTCCCATTTCGCCGTTTCTTGCAGCAGATACAAAGCCGCAATTTCGGAGTTGGTTCAGCTCCACACGTGCTCCGTGCTCGATCGCCGTGTTTCTTTATCCGGTCGAGCCCACGTGTCAGGAGTAGGAGTTTGACCCTCGGTGATGTGCTCCATCCTGCGTTTACCGGTACTAGCTGTTGGGAAACCCAGAAGGTTCATTGAAGGCTCATGCTGGTCCCTTAGTCTAAACCCTGGGTGAGCGCTATAAAAAGAGGAGGGGGTTCCCCTATGTACAAGCAATCATTAGCAATAAAGAATTCCGCAGTTGCTCTCCCTAAACACGTGTCTCTCTTTCTTTCTGTTCTTCGATTCAGATCTGTTCGGGAACCCCGGACTATTCGATAGCGAGGTTCCTTAACACGCTATCGCGACGCTCTCACCGAGATCGAATTGAAAAGGTGAGAAGAGGTGAGAATCGGCGATTGATTCTAATCGTTGTTGATCCAATGCATGCATCTATTGTTCGCATCTGTTTTGTGTTTGCGTCTCATGGCACGAAACTGCAGACAAAGAATAAAGACATGCGTCTTCACGAAAAAAAACATGGTTTCGTTTGCACGCTCGCGGCGCTACATCCATCGCAGCCGTCACCGTCGGCACGGCCGGTCACAGCGTCGGCACGATGTCGTGCCCTTGAAGCCGCCGCCGGCCGATCTTCCCAGCCACGGCTTGCACCGCCGCCGCCACTCGGCCAGCGCAAAGCCACGCAGCGTGCGCCGCCGCCTGCCGATCACCAGCGCCATGTCTCGGCAAGAAGCCACCGGCGCGCGCCGACCGCGCCACGCACGAGCGTGTCGCTCGCCGTCCGCCAGCTCGCGCCCAAATCCGCCGCGCCTGTCGCCGTAGACGCGCCCGCCCACTGCTCGGCCGTGCGTGACGCCCACACGCCCGCGCCGCAGCGCCGCCGCTTAGGCTGCCGCTTTCGCACCGCCGCCATGGCCGATCGCTTGCTCCGCGACCGGCACCGCGATGCCGGTCACGCGTCGCGCGCCGCCACTGGCCGCGGACCGGCGCCGAGTCACCTCGCTTCCGCGCCAGCGCCAGCCGCGCCGAGGAAGATAGCGCGCCGGCTCGGCCACAACGCCGCCGGCGCGCTCCGCCCGCCGCCGCCTCGCCGTCCCGGCCGCTCCGCGCTCATGCCGGATCGTCGTCCCGCCGCTCGCTGCTCGGCCGGCGGCCGCGGTCCGTCAGACGCTGCTTGTCCGCCGCGCCCGGCTGGTTACAACGCCGCCCGCGCCTGCTCGCAACGCCGCGACTCGACCACCGCGTCGCGCGTGTTTTCCGCCACGCCAAGCCGCACGCCTCCTCGGCACGCTGAGATGAATGGCGGCTAGGGTTGGAACCCTAGCCGCCGGGGTATTTCTTGCGGCAGCGAATTGGGCCGAAAGCCCAAGAGGCTAGGCGATAAGAAGAAAGTGGCCCAAAGGCCACTCGGCTGAAAAAAAAGGAAAAGAAAAGAAAAAAAAGAAAAAAAAAGAAGAAAAAGAAAAAAAATTGCGAAAAAATTGATGAAAATTTTGAAAAATTGCCAGAAAATCGAGAAGATTTATTTGGCCCTGTTTTAATTTTTCTAACTTTATTTCTCTGTTTTATGAATTTTCTTTATGAATTTTTGAATCCGTTGCTTTATTTAAAATATTGCAATGCATAGCAATTTAATTTTTCTGCACTTTATGTTTTTGCAACCATTTTCTATTAGATTACACGCAGTAATCTAAATCAGAATTTTGAAATCATGCAGATGTCTAGCATTGTGAATCGTGAGTTTGAAGAACTGGCCCCGCACGGTCAGAACTATCTCACTTGGGCATCGGACGTGAAGATCGTTCTTGGGGGCAAGAAGCTACGCGCCGCGATTGGTCTAGGGTCCTCGCAGGACGCAAAACCTACCGCTGAGCAGAACGATCCAGCTCTGCATTTTCTCAGGCACCACCTCTCAGCCACTTTGAAGAACGAATATATGGCTGAGGAGAGTGCACATGAGCTTTGGACTGCACTTCAGAAGCGGTTCGAAAAACTCTAGTACACCATCTTGCCCCAAGCACAACAAGATTGGGTGTGCCTGAGATTTGCAGACTATAAAGCAAGGGCGAGTACAATTACGCTTTGCACGTAATTTGTACCAATCTCTCTATGTGGCAAGAAGATCACCGATGAAGAGAAGATTGAGAAAACTCTCTCTACCTTCCACCCTAATGCTATCCAGAGTGCACGCACTATCGCCGGGACGTATACAAGGAGTATAGCGAATCGATTGATGTAATGCAAGTTGCGGAATCGCAAGATGATGTTCTACGCAAGAACTATGTCTCGCAGCCACCTGGACGAGGCACTGGCACAGAAGTCAATGCCAATAGCTACAAGGTAAGAAAGCCTACTCATAGAAAGAAGGGCAAGCGGGTGGAAAGAGAGGCCCTGTGCCAAAGAAAAGTCCAAAGCCCCGTGAAGAGGGATGACAAAGAAAAGGCGCCGCCAAGTCAGATGGACAGCAGTAACCAAACGTGCTTCGTGTGGCACTTGGGGACATTGGTCGAAGATATGTCGGGAATCCAAAGAAGTGATCAACGCAAATCAGGCTAAGAGAAAGGCAAAAGAAAACGCCCCCGCAGAAGCACACTTCGCCAACATCGGTGATGATGATGCCATGGATGTAGATACCCCACTTACCTCATCCTCACGTAATAGCCCGACATCGATGTCGCAGCCATTATTATGGCAAATGAAGAGAAAATTCACGATGACATAGAAGCGTAAATTAATACATATTTTACTGATTCTGCTTAATGTTTTTTAGATTATGGTTGTTAGCATTTTCTTTGAATAATGAATTGTAAGCTCTAGAAGAGCATACTTCTTTCATGAATAAATACGCAATTTATTCTTTATTCCAGTATTCTTCAAATTTGCAAGCAATATTTGGATTATTTTTGCCTCTATCTGATTAGAATTATATTTCTTTTATCTAGAAATCGTGTAGCGCCTAAATGGAAGAGATATGCATTGTTGATAGTGGCACAACAAATACCATCTTAAGAGAGTCTAAATATTTCCAATGATCACGAAGAACGCCGGAAAGATTACTACGATCGCAGAAGCGACTCATATGTAATCGGCTCAGAAGAGCCACTATTATATTGCCTATGGGTACAACTTTGGTAATTGAAGAAGCCCTTTTGTACCTCGAATCAACGCGCACTCTCTTAAGCTTTAAAGACATCCGCGCCAATGGTTTTCACGTAGAAACCAATGAAGAAAATGGCAAAGAATATTTGTGCATTGTGAAGCACGCGGTATGTGGCAAAATGGTATTAGAAAAATGTCCTCATATGAATCAGGTTGTACTACACGAATATTCATGCACCAAGTGTATACTTCCTTGAAGACTGCTTTTAGAAGCTCGAGTTATTTTCTTTATGGCATGGTAGATTAGGTCATCCCGGTCTTAGAATGATGAGAAACATAGTGAACAACTCACAAGGTCATGGCATTAATGTTAAAATTTCCAATCATGAAGATTTTGTGTGCCTGCATGTGCCAACGGAAATTAATAACTAGACCCTCTGTCATGAAAGTGCAAAGTGAAATCCTGCATTCTGAAACGCATCCAGGGGATATTTGCGGTCCGATTCACCCTGTTAGAGCCGCTTCGATACTTCATGGTGCTCATCGATGCTTCCTCGAAATGGTCGCATGTATGCTTGTTGTCAACAAGAAACCATGCTTTTGCAAAGTCGATCTCGCAGATCATAAGAATTAAGAATGCTTTTCCGATCATCGCGTGAAGTCCATTAGAATGGACAATGCCGAGAATTTACTTCAAAGGCATTTGATTATTATTGCACAAACAACAGGGATAGCGATTGAGCACTCCGCATCGCACGCTCATACGCAGAATGGACTAGCAGAAGCACTAATAAAGAGGATTAAGTTCATTGCCAGACCACTTTTGCAGAGTTGTAACTTGCCCAACACTTGTTGGGGACACGCAGTCCTGCACGCAGCAGCTCTTATCAATTTTAGACCGTCGGCCTACAACATCCATTCTCCTATGCAGCTTGTGCACGGGATCATCTCGAAGATCACCCATCTTAGAAAATTTGGGTGTATGGTATATATACCTATACCACCCCATCAGCGGACTGCAATGGGCCCTCTCCGCAAGTCTGGGATATACGTTGGTTATGAAAGTGCATCCATAATCAGGTATTTAGAACCCATGACTGGAGACTTGCATACAGCCCGATTCGCTGATTGCATTTTTGACGAGGATCGTTTCCCGTCATTAGGGGAGGAAATCAACCTTTGATGAAAAAGGCGGAAATCATATGGCATTCCACCGATCCTCGCACATGACCCCGCACTAATGAAGCAAATCAAGAAGTCCAGAAGATAATTGATTTGCAGAATCTAGCAAATGAACTGCCTGATCATTTTTGTGATCTGAAGGGCGTGGTTAAGTCGCATGTACCCGCAAGGAATGCACCAGAGAGGGTGGAAACACTACAAGAATCAGGCAAAAATTCGTGGGCCCAAAAAAAAACTCACGAATTTATTTATTTAAATTCGTCGGTTTGAATAAAACGCACGTTTTTAATTAAATTCGTGGGCCAAAATGAAACCCATGAATTTAAACATTTAAATTCGTGGGCCAAAATGAAACCCACGAATTTAAATATTTGAATTCGTGGGCCAAAAATTACCCACGAATTTAAATATTTAAATTCGTGGGCCAAACAATACCCACGAATTTAAACTTTTAAATTCGTGGGCCAAAAATTACCCACGAATTTAAATATTTAAATTCATGGGCCAAACAATACCCACGAATTTAAACTTTTAAATTCGTTGGCCCGGGCATACCCACGAATTTAACTGGGAAAAAAAAGCGCTCGGTACGCACCCAACCGAGGCTAAAATCCCCACCACGCGCGCCGCTTCGCCCGCCCGCCCGCCCGCCCGCTTCTGCTGCTGTCGGCCCGCCTCGCCCTCCCGCGCCGTCCCCGCCCTACCTCCTCCGCGCCATCGTCTTCGGCTGCGCCCGCCGCTTCGCTTCGCTTCGCCGCCGCCGCGCCGCTTCGCTTCGCTGCCGCCGCCCACCCGCCGCTCGACTGCCGCTCGCCGCCTCGCCCGATCGACGCATGCGTCTTGCCCGCACACCGTAGGTGCTTCGATGAGCGAGCACGAACAGCGCGCGAGCGACCACCGGAGGGCGAGGCAGCTAGGTGACAACTTATTGTTTTGATGCATCTTTGTCTTGTATTTTGTTGTAGGCACCGAAAGAGCCGGGTTGGACTGGACGGGCCACATTACAAAGGTTAACGCCGTCTTTGGGAGCCCTTGGCCGTACTACTACTCGCATGGTTGAGTCGGTGGGGAAAGATTCGCGCCCACAACCGGAAGCACCGGGCGTTGAAGGAGAACGTGGAAGGAGGCGAAGACAACCAAACATGTCGTAGCGCAGTGGGTGGCTTCGGGTGAGTTTGCGTTATGTATTTACTCTATTTGATTATTGCTTTAAATGTAAGTACAATTTGACAAAGTGTGATTATATGCGGAGAGGTTCCGCCTTGAGAACGAAGACGATTACAACGCTTTGAAGAAGGCCAAAAGTGTCTTCAACAGTATGCACAAAAGGTTGTCGGAGATTCATTCAAAGAATGCACGATTCAAGCCGTCATCAATTTTTACAAGAGGGTGAAGAAGGTGAACATGAGAAGAGGACCAGAGGCGAGGAGGATACACCTGACAGAACAAGAGTATCTCCAGAGCTCGGTCGATTGGATAATGAAGGACATGGAGGCTTGGAGGTGGATGTGCCGGTACTGGGGGTCGGAGGATTTTCAAGAAAAATCAAATAGAAATCGAGGGAACAGAAGAAGTAGATTGGGGAAGCACAAGTACGGCGCAGACGGACACATTGGCCTAGAGCAACGCATGGTAAGTATCGGTATTATAATTGTTAGTGAATTTGTCACTATGTTTACAACTTTTCATCGTAGGAGGCTGAAAGTGGGAGTACTCCCACTTTTGTGGAAGTTTACATCCGGGGCACCAAGGCGAGGATCCACGAACCCCGGATGTGTTGTGCGACGACGGGCTAGTGAGAGGATGGTAAGTATAAATGACACAATATGTTTTGTGCAAATTTACATCCAGAGCACCAAAATGTTGCTTTGTAGGCGCATATGCGGAACAAATGACACAACGTCATGGGGCGGAGGTTGATTGGAGGCCGCACTGGCCGATGTGGAAGCGTTGTACCACGCCGGAGGGGCCTAAAGCATGGGAGGTTCGTTAATAAAACTGATTTTATTTGTTTTCGCTCTACTAAGGGAAAAAATTGCATGATCACATTTCAAGATATATCGTTTGTAGGTGGGCCATGGGGATGGAGTTGTGGAATGCGATCGTCCTCCACGAGGCTCGGTTTCCTCACAGGGAGTGCTCGCTCGTCGAGGTCCGCACGGAAGCACAAGCGCACGAGGAGGCTCGTGAAGCGCGAGAGAGGCTCGTCAAGCACGAGAAGAGTCTCGCTACACGAGAGAAGCTCGCAGGCCGAGAAGACTCGAATACATGAAAATGTATCTGCAGTACAATCTCAACTTTGAACAAAACGCTCAAGTTTACATTTGTGATTGAAACCTAACAAACAATCTATATGCAAGAATCATCACAATCTCTTGGACCTAACGTGCGGTGTTTCGCCCTCTGTTCTCAGCAGTAAAGATACTTGAGTTCATTACTCTTTAATTCACTTAGCTCGTAAAATCACGAATTCACAAACTGGACTATTATATCATAGGGCTCCCACCACCTCCCTTCTACATGTTTTCTCCGCACATGCAGCCACCACCACAAGGAGAAGCATCACAGGTGCTCACCTCCCCTGCCCTTCATAAACCCTCTCGGGATGCAGCACCACCCTAGGAGATGCACCTCGGGTTATATGATATTCTCATGCATTCTTTATTTTCAAAAACTCTATTATGTGTACTTCATATCACAAACTATGATCCACAGAGCTCCCACCTCCTCCTCCTTTCTACATGTTCAATCCACGATGCACCACCTTCTACAGGAGAGGCACCATAGGTAAAGACGGATCGGTTCAATTCGTTATTTAAAATTTGAATGAATGATTTATATGTGGCATGATGTACTGTCTATGCCTTACAGGGCTCCCGACCTCCAAACCCGTTCTACATGTACCCACCACCTATGCCAAGCCAAGGAATCCTATGTACTTCAACCCGTGGGCCTGCAGCCACCTCGGACGACACCACATGTATGGATGTCGAAAATATTATAAGTTTGCGACACGAGCTAAGTTTGTCAATTCTTGTACAAATTGCCGCTTTTGGATGTGTGATTGATTATCTAAGGATCTGCTAGAATGTCTCCTTCGGTTTGAGAGATTGGTATATATATTATAACCGCAAATGTTTCTTTGTCTCACGAGTGGATGTCCTATTTACTAGAGAGGTCATGCGAAATTTTGTACATTTCAATGACTTAGTTTTAAGCCGGTTTGAAAGAGTTGAAAGGTTGATTTCAGTCTTTTAGTAGAGGTAGTAGGTTTGGTGTCTCATTTGTTAATTTTTCGTTAGCTTGAACTTTGTTGTGGAGTTTGATTACTTGGTGAGCTACCTACCCCATCCCTTCCTTTCTCTTGCTCAAATTTAGAAACATATGCTTCCGTAGGAACTTTAGTTCATTCTTTGAATATGAGATTACATATGCTTCATTGAATACGAGATTACGTAATGCAAATGGATGGACATATACTCCGTAGGAAATCTAGTTCATTCTTTTAGTATATATCAATCTTAGTAATCTGTTGCAAAAGTGATAATTTTTGTTGAAATGCACAACCCCAGTCGATTTTAGGATATTTAGGCAACTCTTTCTTAAACCTTGCACAAATCATCTCAATGTTCATACTTGGAAAGGTTAACTTGTGTGCTTATGAAAGTTCATTCTCGTGCTCATGTAGATAAGTGATGGTTTACCAAATTATGAACCCATTACGTGCTATTTGATTTTTCTTTCACAATAACTTTTGATTTCAACCTTATATTGTGTCGATTTCTTGGAATTGAAAAGTTATCTTAAGACAACTTGTTCAATTGTGAACTTATGTTTTAAATGCTTCATATGGCGCCCTTGTAGAATGTTGTTTGCCCATGTACAATCTGATTGTTTATCCTTGTAGAATGCTTTATATTTGTACTTCAGATATTGAACTCTTAAAATGACTACCAAAACTCTTATTGCTTCTTTGAACTATTTTCACTGCTTGTTATCTTTTGAATACTCAAGTGATGCAATTGGGGTCTTTGGAAGTTGAATTAAATAATTGTAGTTGTAATCTTGGCCTTATGTTAATACTAGAGAGTATTACTTTGATACTTCATTGAATATGAGATTGATGTTCATATGATTATTGCAAGATATCTTGACTAGCTCAGACGTGTAGTTCTTATATATAATACCTATTCTTGTTTAGCTTGACTGTCATATTGATATTCTCATATTGTGTCTTGGTTGAATAGTACTATTGATATTCTCATATTGACATTCATGTGAATCAAAGATAATGTTACTTGTAGCACAACCTAAGTTAATCTTGAACTTGCGGGTTTCTAGGTCGCGCCTCCAAAGACGCTCTAACGACGACATCATAGAAGACATCTTCAACAAATACGACGGTGGTGGTAGCGCCCACAACTCCAACAACCCCGAGGCATGAATTCCATTGTGAGCTCGATTGGTGTATAACTGTTGTATTTTATAACTTGTTGTGATGGATACGTTGTGATGGACTTATTGTGATGGACTTATTTTAATGGACTGTGGATTATATCTATTGTTGTTGTAATGTGTTGTTCGTCATTGCGTAGTTTACAAATTGCCGTTGGATGTGTGATTGGATTATCTAAGGATCTGCTAGAATGTCTCCTTCTGGTTTGAGAGATTGATATATATATTATAACTGCAAATGTTTTTTTGTCTGCTGAGTGGATGTCCTATTTACAAGAGAGGTCATGCCGAAATTTTGTACATTTCGGAGACTTAGTTTTAAGCCGGTTTTGAAGAGTTAAAAGGTTGGTTTCAGTATTTTAGTAGTGGTAATAGGTTTGGTGTCTCGTTTGTTAATTATTCGTTCGCTTCAACTTCATTGTGGAGTTTGTCTTTTGTGTTACTGCTTTACGATCGATTTGAACAAAATAGATGATCTTATTTATTCTTCGCTTAGCAATTTTTAGTTTCAATTTTCTTTTGCCTTTTCTTTTCTTCTTTAGTTGTTATATGTATTGAGTGCGATATATATATATATATAAATACATACATTTGGATATATATACATATATGTATTGAGTGCGATACATATATATATATATATAAATCATTTGGATATATATACATTTTTTTGTAAAATGATGAGTTAAATTAGTAATGTGAAAAAACCCACAATTTAATCGATTAATTGTAATTTAAAAACCCACGAATTTAATCGATTAAATTGTAATTGAAAAACCACGAATTTATCGATTAAATTGTGGGTTTTTAGCCCACAATTTAATCGATTAAATTCGTGGGTTTTTTCAAATTACAATTTAATCGATTAAATTCGTGGGTTTTTTAAACCCACGAATTTAACTCAGAAACCCAATTAAATTCGTGGGCTTAGTAGAAACCCACGAATTTAACTTAAATTTGTGGGTACCCACGAATTTAATTAATTAATTTCGTCGAGTTAAATTCGTGAACTAAATTCGACGGTTTGCTCACGAATTTAGCTTAAATTCGTGGGTTTTAGCTTAAATTCGTGGGTTTTTGGCCCACGAATTTTTCCCTGATTCTTGTAGTGAAATACCAAAGAAAATAGAAGGTATCCCTCCACCTGTTCAAAGGCCTCAAAGGAAAAGAACAGGAAACCTGGCTCCTCAAACCCAAAGTACCCGGAGACGCCTGAGAAAATCAAGCAGAGGACTTACCACAACCAATCACGAAAATGCCCAAAGGAAAGAAGGGAAGCCAGTTGAGACCTGGCACTGGAAAGAAGCCAACGGAAAAGGCAATTCCAGACTTGAATCTTCCATTGCAGGAAGCCGCCGGAAATAATATGTGCGCACACATAGGCGATGAAAAGCTAAAGGAACTTGCTCCTGCGATAGGGAATAGCAGTGAAGAGCAAGTAGAAGTGCAAGAAGCACCCCATGAAGAAATGGCCATAAACTTTGTAATAACAGAGAATCCTCAATAGAGCAACACCAACGTTGATGCATACTGCAAAGAAGATTGCCTCGATCATTGATCATGATCCCGAGCCCGCATCTCTAGCAGAGTGCAAGAAAAGGCTAGATTGGGAAGAATGGAAAATGCAATCATCGCAGAGTTAGTCTCTCCGAATAAGAGAGAGGTGTTTGGACCGAATGCCGCACACCTCCCCATATAAACCCGTGAGGTCACAAATGGGTCTTTGTTCGTAAGAGAAATGAAAACAACGGTTGTAAGGTACAAGGCAATGCTCGTAGCTCAAGGTTTCACTCAACGCCCCGGAGTTGATTATGAGGAAACCTATTCTCCGGCCATGGGAGGAATTACCTTTAGATATTTGATCTCAATGGCGATCAACTTGAAGTTGAGAATGAAGCTAATGGATGTTGTCACAAAGATATTTGTATGGAAACTTGATTCGAGATATACATGAAAGTACCTAAGGAATTCCTATCCCAACCAAGACGGGCAAATAGAAACCTGATGCAGGTGAAATTGAGAAATCACCGTATGGGTCAAGCAATCGGAAGAATGTGGTACAATCGCTGAGTGACTTTCTCGCAAGAAAGGCTACACAAATAGCAAAGATTGTCCATGTGTGTTTATACAATGATCCCGAATGGATTCTCAGATAATCTCCGTCTATGTAGATGACTTGAACATCATTGGGACTGATGAAGAAATTGAAGAGGCATGCTCATACTTGAAGTCCGAGTTTGAAATGAAAGATTTGGGTAAAACCAAGTTTTGTTTAGGCTTGCAACTTGAACATGTCCAAGGAGGAATCTTGGTACATCAATCAACCTACACACGTAAAGTGTTGGAAAGGTTTGGATTTGAAAAAGCATATCCTGCGAAGACTCCAATGGCTCAAGGTCACTCCAAGTAGACCTAGACCCATACTGCACCTAGAGAAGAGGGGAGGAAGTCCCGGGAGCAGAATTCCCATATCTGAGTGCAGTTGAGCGCCATGTACCTTGCAAATAGCATCAGCCTGACATTGCGTCGCTGTGAATTTGCTAGCTCGATCTGACAAAGGCGTAACCCACCAAAAGGCATTGAAAGGGATCAAGGATATCTTCCGCTACCTCCAAGGAAGCAAAGACCTCGGCCTGCTTTTTCGAAGAAACAATGAATTGAATTTGGTTGGCTATGCCGATGTCGAGTATTTATCGACCCGATATCGGCAAGTCCCAAATCGCTATGTTTTCCTATGTGGAGGAACAACAATTTCTTGGAAGTCGTCTAAGCGCACTCTTGTCTCGACGTCGACAAACCACTCGGAAATCATTGCTTTGTATGAAGCATCTCGTGAATGTGCATGGTTCCAAGAATGGTTCACCACATCCGTAAGTCGTGTGGCTTGAACATTGAGCAAACTCCACAATCATTTATGAAGATAATGCACTTGTGTTGCCCAAGCACGATGGGTTATGTGAAGAGCAATCTCACGAAGCATATCAACCCCAAGTTCTTCTATGCTCACGAATTGCATAAGATGAACGAAATCAAGATATTGCATACTAAGTCATGTGAAAATCTTGCAGATTTGTTCACAAAATCACTCCCAAAGATCTACCTTTGAAAGGTGCGTGAAAGGAATTGGGATGATGAGACTTAGAGAAGTGCAGATTTCGGGGAGATATTTCACATACTCCCACATGAATCTCAAGATGAATTATGAATACCCAACATGAATCTCGAAGATTAGCAATTGAAGTTGGGAGAATTGTACTCTTTTTCCTTAGCAAGTTTTTCATGAAGTTTTCTTGCATAAGGTTTTTAACGAGGCAATTCGTGCAACATAGTAAGTGTATGCTATGTACTCTTTCTCCAAGTATTTTTCTCACTGGGTTTTTCTGGAGTTTTAATGAGGCATATGCATCTCGCGGCAAAGGGCCCAAGGGGGAGTGTTGGGAAACCCAGAAGGCCCATTGAAGGCCCATGCTGGTCCCTTAGCCTAAACCATGGGTGAGCGCTATAAAAGGAGGAGGGGGTCCCCCCTATGTACAAGCAATCATTAGCAATAAAGAATTCCGCAGTTGCTCTCCCTAAACACGTGTCTATCTCTCTTTCTGTTCTCCAATTCAGATCTGTTCGGGAACCCCGGACTATTCGATAGCGAGGTTCCTTAACACTAGCTACTGAGCTCGGCTCTCACCTACTAAGGCCCTGTTTGGTAGAGTTTCAGATTCTGGCTCTACCTTAGATCTGAATCTTGTAAGCTAAAATAAATAGAATTAAGTTTATATTTTTAGCCTAAAATTAAATAAAATGACCTACCTAAACACTCTTAATATACCCACAGATCCAGCTTCACGGATGCGTGGAGCTAAATACCAGCTCACCGGATCCATGAATCAAAGGTGGAGTCAAGCCGCACTCAAACAAGCCCTAAACTGAGGAGGAAAGTACTCTTCGTCTAAATTTACAAAAACGTATTTCTACGTAATAAAAACATATTAAAAATAATTAGATTACTTCTAATTATTATATCTAAATACTATATTTAATATATGTATGTATATTATATAAAGTAAAGATAAATATTTATTAGAAGTATAGAGAAAATAGCATACTAATTTTATATTAAAATATAAAATATACTCTATATTTACAGATAAAGTTGTTAAAAAATAAGTCAGTAATAAACAGCGATATTGAGATCCATAGAGAGATGAGATCAGTCCTCAGCTCACGATCCATGGGGCAGTTGGAGAGTTGCCTGCCGACATGGACAAATGCATTTGTTGCTGACAGGCCCTACGGGCTTCGACGATGACGTCTATCGGATTTTTTTTTTGAAAGAATTTTTCAGCGTGAACGTGTCAGATGGCTTGGCGACCTCCAGGGTCACAGTATCACACACCACACGACAAACATACGCCGATTCTTGTGTTGCGGCCGAGGACTACAGGAGTAGTGTTAACCCCATAATTCAATTTTGACGGGTCAGTTTATTGCTTGGCTTCGCTTAATAGTATTGAGTTAGTATTGAGTTGCTAACGAGGAAATATGGATAATATATTTCAACACTTACTGCATATAGGCTTCTCTAGGTCTAATATGGATTAGAAGGTGACTATAAATATTTTTTAGAAATCTGCATTAGCTGGATCTTAAACACAAAATCTTTAGGTTACGTACCATGTGATGCAAGGGCTTCCCATACGAAGGAAAGGCTGTACTTATTAGTATCCAATCACTGCTGTTGTGCTAGTAGTACCTTTACTGTATCTCGGAGGTTTCCTGGCCTCCGGTTGATTTGAGCCGGGAGGGCTCTGGCTCGGCTCACGACTTGAGCCGTGAGCCGGCAAATTTTTTTCGTTCGGGTCTTTTTCCAAAAAACAAAATTACGGTTAGGTTCTTTTTGTGAAAATAAAATTACGATTAAGTCCTTTTTAAGAAAAAGAATATATGTATTATGTTTAGGTCCTTTATGCGTTTTTAAACGTTACGCTCGGGTCCTTTTACTGAAAATCAAAATTATAATTAGGTCCTTTAGGGGACAAAAAAATATGCCTAGGTCATTTTTTTTTAAAAAAATTATGCGTTGCATTTAGGTCCTTTTTTTTATTTTTCTAGCACTACGTTTAAGCCCTTTTGTAGAAAACACAAAATTCTTTTTAGGTAATTTTCGCGCGTTTGCTCGATTTACTCGTGTAGAGAGCGGCGGTCGCGCGTTTTCTCAATTTACTCGCGTGGGAAGCGGCACCCGCGGCGTGGCACGCCGCGTATATTTATCTAGTTCCTCCTACCTTGTATCTGAGGAAAATGATTGAACCGCGAAAATAGAAGTCTTGGAGCACAAATGTGTCACTAGTTCGCTACTACATAGACCGCTGTACGTGCGTAAAAGATTTTTTTTCTGATTTCGTCGCAAGAAATTAAAAAATTTCCTGAATTCTACAATATCCTTTATTTACCGTACACACGTGGGATTGCTGATGTTGAGTCTGTAACCCAAATTCATGCTCGGTTTGTTTCCGATTAAATATATACTTGTAAACTGTAAGGTAATTAAGCATCTCTACATGTAACTCTGGATATTCGCCTCACGTAGATTCTATATCTTCTGTTTCTCCGGTTAAGTATTTATTGGCAAATAATTTCATTAACACCTTATTTGGCTATCAAGAATTGAATTGGATTTATATAATTAATTCGAATCCTATTTCAATATATTTGATTCGGGTTAATTCCAATTCACATTTTTTTTGTATCTTGCTTGCCGACGGTTGCAGTTGCTAGGACATGGACGGCCGCATCACAGCCGCCGTCATCATCTCTTCCGACGGCTTTGCCCACATTTATCGCCGCAACCATGGCAACAACGTTCTCAACGTCCTACAGCTCCTTCTCTCAAGCCGACTCCACGCAGAGATCTCCATCAAGAAATCAACACGCAGGCAGAAACCATCATTCTCAATCAAGCGCACCAAATTACCAGCACAAGAAATCAAATTACCCAATCCGAAGAACCAAATTTGTTCACTCCCGTAAATCTGAAGCACCAAATTAACCTACGCACCTGCAAGTTTTTCCCCAAATGTGTCCATTCCCGCCCGTCGCAACTGCTGGCGTTCCGCCTCGCACATACCCTCCATCTGAAGCAGGAGTCGGACACCAGGGCAGAGCCAAAATGTCGCCGCCGCAGAGATTACTACGGTCAAATTAGGGCCCGCATAGAAGGGGGCGGTGGAGGACTCCATGCGCAGGATGTGTCTCGAGCAAGGTTTGAAATTTCGGTTTCGAAATGAATTTCGTCCTGGGCCGGATAGCGAAATTTTGGCGAAATTTCGAAAATATTTCGGACGAAATCTGAATTTGAAAATTCAAATCCGAACCAATCCGGAAAAAAAAACCACAATTCGGCCGAAAAACCCGAAATTTCGGACGAAATTTCTGAAATTTTGGGTTTTTTCACTGGCTGAAAAGTGGTTTAAACATTATTAAAAAATTTTGAAGTTTTTTTCGGAGGTTCCTGACACAATGCTGATGTTCTCACAAAAATTTCAGCTGATTATCACATCTGAGAAAATTTTAAAAATTCGGAGAGTGGTACTGTCCTGATAAAACACTGACCAACAAGTTTGATCCGAATGGAAAATGGTGCAAATCAAGTTATAAACTGTTGCAATTTTTTGTACATGGTTATGATCCATAACTAATATTCTCACAAAAATTTCAGCTAATTATCACATATGAGGAATTTTTAAAAATTCAGAGAGTGGCACTGTCCTGATAGAATACTGACCGACAAGTTTGATCCAAATGAAAATGGTACAAGTCAAGTTATAAATTGTTGAAATTTTTTGTACATAGTTATGATCCATAACTAATGTTATAATAGAAAATTCATCTGATTATCAGATGTGAGGAATTTTTAAAAATTCAGAGAGTGGCACTATTCTGATAGAATACTGACCGACAAGTTTGATCCGAATGGAAAAAAGGTACAAATCAAGTTATAAATTGTTGAAATTTTTTGTACGTGGTTATGATCCATAAATAATGTTCTCACAAAAATTGCAAGTGATTATCACATGTGAGGAATTTTTAACAATTCAGAGAGTGGCACTGTCCTGATAGAATACTGATCGACAAGTTTGATTTGAATGGTAAATGGTACAAATGAAGTTAGAAACTATTGAAATTGTTTTTGCATGGTTATAATCCATAAATAATGTTCTCACAGAAATTTCAGATGATTATCAGGCTTCATGAATTTTTGAAAATTCGAACAGTGCTACTTTCCTGTTAAAAGGCTTACCGGCACATTGAAACAAAATGAAAAATTGTTTTAACGACGTTAGAAATTTTTGAAAATTTTGGTATATGGTCTTGATATAACATTAATTTTCGTATAAAATTTTTAGGTGTTGATCAAATTTAAAAAAAAATTAAAAATTCTGTGAAGTTAGAAATTTCGGCAGCATTTTGACTGAAATTCGGAGTTTGAGAGTAACAATTCGACACAATCAATGTATATTTGCATGAAAATTAATAGACACAAAATAAAATCGATACATATGAGAATTTATTGCATATTTGCATCACAATGCGTAAGACTACCATAGGCCACGCGAGGCAGGTGCTTGTTGTAATGCTTCTGGGTAAGACCGTAAGAGTGCTATATGACCACCGTATGCATGCCAATTCCAGCCAACATGGTCAAATTTTCGTCACTCTAACCTTCAAACGAAAAGGGCCTAATTAATTCTTCAAGTGCACC
This sequence comes from Otatea glauca, assembly GCA_036346275.1. Lineage (NCBI taxonomy): Eukaryota > Viridiplantae > Streptophyta > Magnoliopsida > Poales > Poaceae > Otatea > Otatea glauca. The sequence goes on along the minus strand of CM070712.1, from coordinate 18,451,802 downwards.
AACAAATACTAAGCCTTTGAGAGACCATTGCATATGAGAATAAAATTAATATATGTTTGCATGACGACCTACGAGTAGTAGTAGGCCTGTGGTTGAAACTCCACCTCCGCGTTGTCAACAATGACCTCGTGATACCTCGTCTTATGTTGTTGCTTGTATTCTTCCCAGGTCATGTCCCGTGGTAGCCAGGCATACTTCCAATGTTCGTAATGAAACTCCCAGGCACTAGGTTTCTGATGAAAAGATAATCGACACTAACGGATGAGTGCCGCTGTCTTTAATCGGCGTATGGATCAGTGTAGTCAAACAGCGAAGACATGCTAGATCCATCAACACTATAACCATGCGCACCCTGATCTCCTCCATAGGGTATTGAACCATACCCAGTATGCTCAGTTGAGAACCCCAAATGGCTGGAGGATTGACTGCTATACCATGAGCCTGTGTCATCTTGTGGTTGTGTTCCCTGTCGCTCACCCCCACCACTCGACGTACCTTTCCCCTTACTACGGGTCTGCCTCTGTGAGCCCCTCCTCGAGAGGCTAACCCCATGTTGTGATGTTGGTGGAGATGGTGGCTGTGAACGGAAGCGCATGGTATACTGGTCAATTTTTGTTCCATCATCGCTCGGAGAGTCTGACTTTGTCGTTGAACCACTACTGAGGCTCTGCTCATTATCAGGAGTTTCTGTTTCCTCATCGCTGCCGACAGCACGCTCATCATCAGCTATTTCTTTTCCTTTTCCATTGGCAGGATGGCTCCCCGATAACTTCTCCAAACCACGTAAAGCTCCTGCCAGTGCGTGGTCGTCGTCGGTGTTGCTAGAACGCTTTCTCTTCCCTTTGTGCGTGTCACCGACCGCGAACTCGGCCCAATCTGAGAGATTCTTCCCGCCTATGGCCAATTTAAAGTAATATTAACAACGTTGTCAGGTTTCAATATACATGATGCACAAGTAGAATGGAAAATAATTATGTTAGTTACCTGTGGCCTTATTCATCTCTTCTGGCGGGATGGAATCTACCACGAATCTCGCTGGGAGAGGTGGATCAATCGATGTCCTCGCCCAACAGGGCTCTCCACGGCACCGCACAGCCGAACCACTCGCCATAGGGTCGATGCGGGATGCATCGCACTCTCAATGAGCCTATCGATTAGGTCTTCGTCCTGAGCATCCGGATTGATTCGTAGTCCCGTAAGCGAAGTCGCAGGTTGTAGTGTACGAACACAAGCTGCTGCAGCTTTGCATAACTCAATCGGTTCCTCAGCTGCGTGTGCACTAAGGCAAATGTGCTTCAATTGGGCTCGCATCCACTTGACGACGCGCACTGTGACACTAACCGCAATGTGAACTTCTGCAAAGCTGGCGTCTCATTTCCAAACGTCATCCACCATTGAGCTGCAGGTAATACGATAAAAGAAAAGATCGCCATTAAGTTGTAAACAACATCATAGAAATAACTGAAATTACATATTTACCTGCTGTCATGCGCTCATCGACGGCACTGGACTGTGCAAGTTGGGTGGCAAACCGTCCCCTTTTAAGACGGTATACATCAACCTCCCGTATGGCCTGCACCGCGGTATGGTCGTTATTAGCCATAATCTCTAGTGCAGTAGAGAGTGCTCCCGTGTACTGCAGAGTACTGCATATGTTGTAGGAGAACTGAGATTGTGGGTCAAGCACGGCGACTGCGATGCAAAAATCATTGTGTAGTGAGCATAACAAATCCCTACATTGCGTAGTTACCATAAGATAATTGAACATATTAATTTCACTGACCTGCTTGCACGAATGTGGTTTCCCTTATTTCGGTAAACCTCTTTTCCAGGACTTGCAAGAACATCCTGTAATGCCCTCCGTGCTCCCGCAAGCGGTTGTTGTACTCATTTCGCATGATCAGCGTCTCGCATCATGACACCGCTGATCGTCGGTAACTTGTCTTGATCCGCGAACCTCAACATTTTGTACAAGGGTTCTACAGCCACAACCGACCACTCCATCCACTCCCAAAACTCCCTGTTCAGGATGCGGTCATATGCGTACTTGCCCTCCTCCATCGTAGCCCACTTGCTACGCCCGGTCGGGATGTGTCGCCCATCTTTGAACTTCTCCTTTTTTTTGTGGAAGCTATCCAAAAAAACAAAGGTCGTGCCAAACCTAGTGGCATTTGGCCTCACCAACTCTCCCCCAATATGTTGCCGCATCTGTACGTGCAGATTTTTGTGGTTGTACATGAATCTGCAAATCCTCTTGGCCTCTCCCACAACCTTTCTGATTTCTGGGTCATCACACACGTCTTTCAGCATAAGATTCACAGTGTGTGCCAAGCATGGCTGCCATATAATTCGTGGGTACTGTACTCAGAATATCCGCATACTTTCTTGAAGTTGGCACCGTTGTCGATAACCACCGCACGACATGCTCGCCCCAATCTCTCACCACAACCTTTGTTATCTCGCGTAGCAGGTACTTGTGGTCCTGGACCTTGCCTGTGAGAGAACAAGCCAGATGGTAGTACATGAGTCTTTCTCGGTGGTATCCAAGAGTAAAAACAAAACTAATGGTAGTACCTGTTGCATTGATAGTTTTATGAAAGAACATGGCCCCATTGCAATACACCATGAAGTTGATGATGCTTTGTTGAGTAGGTCCGATCCAAGTATCACACATGACTGTAACACCAAACACGGCCCAGTCGTCCTTGAACTTTCGCAAGTACTGCAGTATCTCCTGCTCGTTCTCATCCAGGTACTTCCCATCTATCTCGTGGCCCCGTGGTGGACGAACACCTGGGCCTAGCTCCTGCGTTACCTTGATTGCACCTGTCCATTGCGGGTATAAGAAATTAGTACAATCATCACACAAGTCCTAACTTACAAACATACAATCATTTCGTACCTGTGAAATATGGACACTCGACCTTCCTTCCTGGAATTGCATTAGCGTGAGCCCACTTTGCCCATGCCCTTCCTAGCTTATTCCTCCCCTCTGCTTGAATGCAGTGGGGTTGCTGCGGGGCGCTGCTCCTTGCAAGGTCAACATCAATGGATGCATGGTCTCCTTGTCTTGATTTGCTCCTCCCGAATATTCTACTAAGAGTGGATTGGACCGATGACCTCCCAGCAGCACTCCCGGACCCCGAACTTGGTGTCAAACCTTAGCTTCTGAGGTAGGCCTCTTCTTTGGAGGCTTTTAAGGCCATCTTCAGCTGCTCCTGCTCGGTACGATACTCATCACCCAAGGTAGCCCAGTCGTCGCAAGCCTCCTCCTTACGGAGGCGCTCCTCCTCCCTATCCTTCTTCTTCTCCCGACATCCACGAAGGTCCGCGAGCATAGCCTGCCTAACCACTTTAGGCACGCTAGGACATGCCTTCACATCGCCCGCACGGCCAGCCAAATGTTGTTTCAAACGAGTCGACCCTCCACCCTTCATAACATGACTGCAGTAGCTACACTTTGACCCAGGGTCGATGCGCTCCTCGTGCTCCCATACGGTACCTTCACGATTTGCCATCACGAGAGCCTGCAATGGAACATAGGAGATGTCAATGAGGTAATGAGATAAAATTAAAAGGATTGTATTACAGACTGTTATGTTGCTTGTACTTGGTTACTAAATCATGAAATATTTTTACTGCAACAACAAAATAATACAGCTATCTGTTTTCATGACTACATCATGAAATATTTTTCATCAGAAACATACAATACTTTGTTACATCAGCCCAAAAAAGTATAGACTACAAAGAACTCATTCATATTGCTTTGTCCACAAGTACAGACTACAATAATATGGCTGTTGATTGTTGATCAAAATTCAGAGAGAAAGCCAAACTTTTGCCAAACTACTGACGGAGCGTATGGATCGTTTTTGACCTAAGTCACAGCTGCATATATATATCTCCTCTTGTTCTGTTTGTGGTTTGATCTTCTTCATATTTTGTTCGTCATTGATTTAACAATGGCTTTAGGGCTCATGACTCATTAGAACTTGGTAATTTTTTGCTTTTGCTATCTTGGCATTGCACTGGATCCTAGTTGGTTAAGCCCTTATGTTTTTGTTACCGATCGAATTCGACATATACACGGCATCAGAAAATTACCAAGTTTTTGTACTAGATCATCTTCATGTTTTTGTTGGTTAAGCTCTTATGTTATTCTATTGGATCATCTTCATGTTTTTGTTGGTTAAGCTCTTATGTTTTTCTACTGGATCATCTTCATTCTACAGACTAGAATAAATGAATTGAACTGAAAATTAAACAAGTTTGCTCGAAAAAATTGACCTATTGGCGTTTGATGATTAGGCCGAAATTTCGCCAAACCAACCTGAAATTTCGCTTCGCAGGCCCGAAATTTCGCTACTTATGCCCGAAATCTCGCTGCAGATGACTGGACATGGTCGGATTTGGCCGGATAAGGGAGAGGCGATGTCGCTCGGGCTTGGAGAGGAAAGTGAAATGAGTGCACAGTGCATGCATGTGAAACGAGCTCTGCCTGTCTTCTGTAAAGCAAAGACCAATTATTGAGCTCTACTGCTCTGGCTGTCTTCTGTGAAGCAAAGAAAAGGTGATGTAAAGCAAAGACCAATTATTCTAGCCATTAGGTTTTCTTTCAAATTTTGTTTCTCATAGTTATAAGTACGAAATATAAATGGAAATTTTTTTGGATGTTCATAAAGCATTGAACGTATTCTCATAAAATTTTGACATCATGATCAACCATAAAATATCTCAAAATATATGAAAGTGCTACTTGACATTACATTTTTTTGGACTAGTTTCGAGCATGCAAAAATTATAAAAAATTTTGTACATTGTTGGAAGGCATCGATGATATTCTCATAAAATCTTGAGATAATGAACAAACATGAAAAAATTCTCAAGAAATGTGAATGTTGTACTTTCCAGTTTTCGGACTTCAGAGCGCGTATTTATATCGTTTACAATTTTTGATTGAGTAGCCAAAATAGGTTCAAATTTTCTAAAACTTTTACTGAAGGGTTATAAGAGAATTACTAACTTCTCATAAAAATTTAAGGTGATGATCAATCATGAATAAATTTATAAAATTCTAACACTGTTACTGCCTTGTTAATGCTAATTCAGTTTTTTATTTTTAAAACATAACAAACGAAGTTAAAATATTCTCAAAAATTTTATGTATGATCATAGGTGTCTTATTATGGTATCATAAATTTTTCATAGCATGAAAAGGCTTTCTCAATTTTATACAATTCCGACAATGTTTCTGTCCAAACTTTAAAATATCTCAAAAATTAACTTTTTGGACAAATTATCATTGAAGATCATTTTCTTATATGTTATTGATGCCATTCCGGTCAAATCCGGCCACAAAACATGCAAATTCGGTCATTAAACCCGAAATTTCCGAAATTACTGTAGCATTTTCAAAAAAATTTCAAAATTTTAAATTTATCCGGTATTTCCAATGTCGGGGGGTCCGAAATCCGAAATTTCACCGAATTTCGCTGAAATTTTTTACCCTGGGCTGGAGTCGAGCAACACAAAAACGACAATTGGGAGAAAAGAATTTGAAACTGCTGTATCTCAGTCTCTCGATCCAACGCCGAACCTGCATTTTAGTTTTTTTCCCCGATGAAATGTAGTTATAGCTTTTTTTTTTATAAAAAAACCATTTAATAAATAACTAATTTTTTTTGCAATAAGCTGCAAAAGCAGTCTAACCTAGCTTTCAGCTTTTACCTTTTGCTAGATATATATAGCTTCTAACTTATACCAAAAACCGTTTTAAAGCTGAGCTGTTTGGGAGCTTACTGTTTTTTCAGAAGCCAAAGTCGGCTTAACCCCTCCGCCCCCCTAAACAGCGCCTTATTTTCTTTGACCACATTGATCAAAGAGCTATTGATAATTACTTAGTTACCCCTAATTATTATCTATAAACACTATATTTAATACATGCATGTAGATAATACTATAAATTAAGTTGGATATTTATCAAAGATATAGACGTAACATCACATAATTTTGCACTGAAATGTGAAATATACTCTATATTTGTAGACAAGATCATCCAAAATATACGAAAACTTTGATGGAGAAAGTATCTCGTACAATTTGCTTGGAATCATTAATTCCAACCCCATGATTGGAATATCAATTACTGGGAGCAAATAGGGTGTCTGAAATATCGATGTTATTAGCACAAGGCTGTCACATTAATGCTGTAACACCCAGGATTGCTCTTGACATATTGTAATTAAACTATACTTTTGTTAAGGAACCTCGCTATCGAATAGTCCGGGGTTCCCGAACAGATCTGAAGTGGAGAACAGAAAGAGAGAGAGACACGTGTTTAGGGAGAGCGAAAGCGGAAATTCTTTATTGCTAATGAATTACAGGTACATGGGGACCCCCTCCTCCTTTATAGCGCTCTCTAGGGTTTCTGCATAAGGGTCCACATGGGCCCACAATGGGCTTTTAGGGTTTCTTAACACTCCCCCTTGGGCCCTTTGCCGCGAGATGCATATGCCTCATTAAAACTCCAGAAAAACCCAGTGGGAAAAATACTTGGAGAAAGAGCACATAGCATACGCTTACTATGTTGCACGAATTGCCTCGTTAAAACCTTATGCAAGAAAACTTCATGAAAAACTTGCTAAGGAAAAAGAGTACAATTCTCCCAACTTCAAATGCTAATCTTCGAGATTCATGTTGGGTATTCATAATTCATCTTCGAGATTCATGTGGGAGTATGTGAAATATCTCCCCCTGAAATCTGCACTTCTCTAAGTCTTATCATCCCAATTCCTTTCACGCACCTTTCAAAGGTAGATCTTTGGGAGTGATTTAGTGAACAAATCTGCAAGATTTTCACATGACTTAGTATGCAATATCTTGATCTCGTTCATCTTATGCAATTCATGAGCATAGAAGAACTTGGGGTTGATATGCTTCGTGAGATTGCTCTTCACATAACCCATCTGTGCTTGGGCAACACAAGCTGCATTATCTTCATAAATTATCGTGGGAGTTTGCTCAATGTTCAAACCACATGACTTCTGGATGTGGTGAACCATTCTTCTGAGCCATGCACATTCACGCGATGCTTCATACAAAGCGATGATTTCCGAGTGGTTTGTCGACGTCGAGACAAGAGTCCGCTAGACGACTTCCAAGAAATTGCTGTTCCTCCACATAGGAAGACATAGCGGTTTGGGACTTGCCGAGATGCGGTCCGATAAATACCAAAGATCGGCATAGCCAACCAAATTCAATTCATTATTTCTTCTAAAGAATGCATCGAGGTCTTTGCTTCCTTGGAGGTAGCGGAAGATGTCCTTGATCCCTTTCCAATGCCTTTTGGTGGGTTCTCGCCTGCATCGAGCTAGCAAATTCACAAATAACGCAATGTCCGGTCTAATGCTATTCGCAAGGTACATGAGCGCTCCAATTGCACTCAAATATGGGAATTCTGCTCCCGTGACTTCCTCCCCTCTTCTCTAGGTCTCAGTATGGGTCTAGGTCCGCTTGGAGTGACCGTCCACCATTGGAGTCTTCGCAGGATATGCCTTTTCAAATCCAAACCTTTCCAACACTTTACGTGTGTAGGTTGATTGATGTACCAAGATTCCTCCTTGGACATGTTCAAGCCGCAAGCCTAAACAAAACTTTGTTTTACCCAAATCTTTCATTTCAAACTCGGACTTCAAGTATGAGCATGCCTCTTCAATTTCTTCATCCGTCCCAATGATGTTCAAGTCATCTACATAGACGGAGATTATACAGAATCCATTCGGGATCATTGATAAACACACATGGACAATCTTCATTGCTTGTGTAGCCTTTCTTGCGAGAAAGTCACTCAGCGATTGTACCACATTCTTCCCGATCGCTTCACCCATACAAAGTGATTTCTCCAATTTCACACTGCATGTTTTCTATTTGCTCCGTCTTGGTTCGGATAGGAATTCCTTCCTACTTTCATGTATATCTCCAATCCAAGTTTCCATCTGGTATGTTTGTGACAACATCCATCGCCTTCATTCTCAACTTCAAGTTGATCGCCATTGAGATCAAATATCTAAAGGTAATTCCTCCCATGACCGGAGAATAGGTTTCTTCATAATCAACTCCGGGACGTTGAGTGAAACCTTGAGCTACAAGCCTTGCTTTGTACCTTACAACCGTTGTTTTCATTCCTCTTCCGAACAAAGACCCATTTGTGACCTCTGGGGCTTATATGGGGAGGTGTGCGGCATACTGAGCAAATACCTCTCTCTTGTTCGGAGAGACTAACTCTGCAGTGATTGCCTTTTCCATTCTTCCCAATCTAGCCTTTTCTTGCACTCGCGAGAGATGCGTGCTCGGGATCATGATCAATGATCGAGGCAATCTTCTTTGCGAAGTAGGCATCAACGTTGGTCGTTGCTCTATTCAGGATTCTCCGTTACTACAAAGTTTATGGCCATTTCTTCATGGGGTGCTTCATGCACTTCTACTTGCTCTTATTGCTTTTCCTATCGCAGAGCAAGTTCCTTTAGCTTTTCATCGCCTATGTGCGCACACATTATTTCCGACGCTTCCTTCATGGAAGATTCAAGTCCGAAATTGCCTTTTCCGTTAGCTTCTTTCCAGGCTGTGTCTCAACTGCTCCCTTCTTTCCTTGGGGCATTTTCGTGATGGTTGTGGTAAGTCCTCTCTTGATTTTCTCCGGACGCCTCCGGTACTTTGGGTTTGAGGAGCAGATTGCTGTTCTTTTCTTTGAGGCCTCTGAGCAGGTTGAGGATACCTTCTATTTTCTTTGGTATTTCCACCCTCTACGGTGCATTCCTTGCGGGTACATGCGACTTAACCACGCCTTCGATCACAAAATGATCAGCGGTTCATTTGCTAAATTCGCAAATCGATTATCTTCGGACTTCTTGATTTGCTTCATTAGTTCGGGGTCATGTGCGGGGATCCCAGTGGAATGCCATATGATTTCCGGCATTTTTCATCCAAAGGTTGATTTCTCCCTAATGACGGAAACGATCCTCGTCAAAGATGCAATCAATGAACCGGTCAGTATGCAAATCTCCATCATGGGTTCTAAATACCGATTATGGATGCACTCTCATAACCAACGATATCCCGGACTTGCGGAGAGGGCCCATTGCGATCACGAGGGGTGGTATAGGTACATATACCATACACCCAAATTTTCTAAGATGGGAGATCTTGGGATGATCCGTGCACAAGTTGCATAGGAGAATGGATGTTGTAGGCCGACGGTCTAAAATTGATAAGAGCTGCTGCGTGCAGATCGCGTGTCCCCAACAAGTGTTGGGCAAGTTACAACTCGCAAAGCGGTCCGGCAATGAACTTAATCCTCTTTATTAGTGCTTCGCTAGTCCGCTCGCGTATGAACGTGCGGTGCGGAGTGCTCAATCGCTATCCTCGTTGTTTGTGCAATAATCATCAAATGCCTTTGAAGTAAATTCTCGGCATTGTCCATTCTAATGGACTTCACGCGATGATCGGGAAAGCGTTCTTAATTCTTATGATCTGCGAGATCGACTTTGCAAAAGCATGGTTTCTTGTTGACAACAAGCATACATGCGACCATTTCGAGGAAGCATCGATGAGCACCATAAAGTATCGAAACGGCCCCGACAGGGCTGAATCGGACCGCAAATATCCCCGGATGCGTTCCAGAATGCAGGATTTCACTTTGCACTTTCATGACAGAGGGTCTAGTTATTAATTTTCCGTGGCACATGCAGGCACACAAAATCTTCATGATTCGGAAATTTTTAACATTTATGCCATGACCACGTGAGTTGTTCACTATATTTCTCATCATTCTAAGACCGGATGACCTAATCTACCATGCCATAAAGAAAATAATTGAGCTTCTAAAAATAGTCTTCAAGGAAGTATACACTTGGTGCATGAATATTCGTGTAGTACAACCTGATTCATATGAGGGACATTTTTCTAATACCATTTTTCCACATACCGCGTGCTTCACAATGCACAAGTATTCTTTGCCATTTTCTTCATTGGTTTCTACGTGAAAACCATTGGCGCGAATGTCTTTAAAGCTTAAGAGAGTACGTGTTGATTCAGGGTACAAAAGGGCTTCTTCAATTACCAAAGTTGTACCCATAGGCAATATAATTGTGGCTCTTCCTGAGCCGATTACATATGAGTCGCTTCTGCGATCGTAGTAATCTTTCCAATGTTCTTCGTGATCGATCGAAATATTTAGACTCTCTTAAGATGGTATTTGTTGTGCCACTATCAACAATGCATACCTCTTCCATTTGGGCGCTACACGATTTCTAGATAAAAGAAATATAATTCTAATCAAATAGAGGCAAAACAATCCAAATATTACTTGCAAAATTGAAGAATACTGGAATAAAGAATAAATTGCATATATATTCATGAGAGAAGTATGCTCTTCTAGAGCTTACTATTCATTATTCAAAGAAAATGCTAACAACCATAATCTAAAAAATAATAATGCGATTCATGCATTAGCGGGCTTTGGACTTTCCCTTGGCTTGAAACTTCTCTTTTTCACATTGCTCGCCCTTCTTTCTATGAATGAGCTTTCTCACCTTATAGCTATTGGCATTAACTTCTGTGCCAGTGCCCCTTCCAGGTGGCTGTGAGACATAGTTCTTGCGTAGAACATTGTCTCGCGATTCCGCAACTTGCATTACATCAATCAGTTCGCTATACTCCTTGTATGCGCCCCGACGATAGTGCGTGCACTGGATAGCATTATGGTGGAAGGTAGAGAGAGTTTTCTCAATCTTCTCTTCATCGGTGATCTTCTTGCCACATAGAGATATTGGTACAAATTCATGCAAGATGTAATTGTACTCGCCATCGCTCAAGTCTGCAAACCTCAGCGCACCCAATCTTGCCGTGCTTGAGGCAAGATGGTGTACTTGAGCTTTTCGAACCGCTCAAGTGTAGTCCAAAGCTCAAGTGCACTCTCCTCACCATATATTCATTCTTGAGTGGGTGAGAGGTGGTGCCCGAGAAAATGCGAGCTTGATCATTCGCTTTCACGTAGGTTTTGCGTCCCGCGAGGACCCTAGACCAATCGCGAACGGAGCTTCTTGCCCCAAGAACAATTTTTACTTAGATGCCCAAGTGAGGTAGTTACGACTGCAGGGGCCGCTTCTTCAAACTCACGATTCACAATTCCGGACATCCGCATGATTTCAAAATTCGGTTTAGATTATGCGTGTAATCTGATAGAAAAAGGTTGCAAAAGCATAAAGTGCGAGAAAATTTAAGTGCTATGCATTGCAATATATTAAATAAAGCAACGGATTCAAAATTCATAAAGAATATTCATAAAGCAGAGAAATAAAGCAAGAAAAAACAGAGCCAAATAAATCTTCTTGATTTTACGCAATTTTTCAAAAATTTCGCAATTTTTTTTTCTTTCTTTTTCTTTCTTTTTTTCGCTCGTCAAGCTTTCACCGGGCCGCGCTTTAAAACTTCCAAATTCAAGAGAGTGGCGGCTAGGGTTCCACCCCTAGCCGCCACTTCTTCCTCTCGTCGGCGCGAGGAGGCGCGGGCATGGCGCGGCGAGAGGAGGCGCGAGCGGCTCGGCGAGGCGGCGGCGATGGCGAGGCGGTCGGAGGCGTCGGGCATCGCCGGGCGCCGGCGGCATCGCCGGCGCGCCGTCTCCGTCGAGCATCGCTTGGTGCCGCCGCCGCTTCTTGGCGGCGCGCTGCCGCGCCAGGCGAGTCTGGCTTTGCTGGATTTCAGCGAGCCGAACCGTGGCATCGGCGGCGGCGCGCGAGGCGCGCATGATCCGACGAGGCGAGGGGGCTTGTGCCGGGCCGATCTGGCAGGCGGCGGCGCGCCGAGCCGGGCCGACAAGGTGGCGGCGCTTCTTCCATGCGGCGGCGAGAGCGCGGCGTGTCTGCGATGGCGACATGCGCGCGGGGTCGCTTGCGCGAGCCGGCGTCGGGCGGCGGAGCGGCGCTTCTGGCGCAGGTGGCCGATGGCGAGGTGCTACGCTTCATGGGCGCCGGCGGCGGGCGGCGACGGAGGTGGCGGCGCGCAAGGTCGCCGCCCCACGGATCTGGCGGCGCATGGCGCGCGGCGGCGCGCACGGCGATGGCGGTGGCGTGGTCGTCGGCCGACGACGCCATTGGCCGCCTCGGTCTGGCGTCCGCCCGTGCTTGTGCGGCTTCGAGCCGGGAGGCGACGGTCGGTGCGACTTGGTAGGGCTACCTCGGCATGGCGGCGGCGAGGCACTACCGAGGTGCCTTCGTGGCGGGCTTCATGCCGAGCCATGGGGGCTTCATGCGCGGCGGAGAGCGCGGCGATGGCGGCGCGACTTCATGCGCTTACGCGATGGTGTGGCCGCGAGGGTGCCGACAAGTATCGGTGGTCGGTCATTGTGGTCGCGAGCGAGCGAACGCCGATGCGACGGCCGTGGCCGCGCGCCGCCGATGCGACGACTTCATTCTTGGTGCGAAAACCAAGGTGGCGGCTCGAGCGCCAGATCGTTGCTTTTTTTTCCGTGATGAACGATAAATAATGTCTTCAGTAGCTTCATGTCGGCTAGCCGTGCGATCGCTGCAGTAGCCGTGCCACGTGGGATAGATGCATGCATAGAAAAGAACGATTAGATTCAAACGCTAATCCCACCTTTTCTCACCTTTTCAACTGATCTCGTAGAGCAATTCGTGCGATAACGTGTTAAGGAACCTCGCTATCGAATAGTCCGGGTTCCAACAGATCTGAAGTGGAGAACGAAAAGAGAGAGAGACACGTGTTTAGGGAGAGCGAAAGCGGAAATTCTTTATTGCTAATGAATTCTCTTACATGGGGGGACCCCCTCCTCCTTTTATAGCGCTCTCTAGGGTTTTGGCTAAGGGACCACATGGACCTTCCAATGGGCTATTAGGGTTTCTTAACAACTTTAACTAGTGGCACCATTTTGTGCTAAATATATCCTAGTATCAGTTGCCCAGCTGCCAAATGTTACTGCTTCGTATATCTATCTATTTAATTCCAAATTTAACGGATGATTGATGGGCTGGATCGGAGGAGGAGGCCATGAGCACAAGCATTAGTTCTTTCCAACCCAACAGAGAGCCATCCTCATTATTGTTAGAATCGCATCTAAGCACCATGTCAAAAACTACAAAAAAGGGAAAAAAAAACTCACTTAAACATCATCCTTCCCACGTGGCATCTCAGGTGGCCATTGCTCATGCAAAAATCTCACAAACAAAATACCAACCCCACCATTGAAGGATATGTACCACAACATGGTTAAACCATACACGGACACCTGCGCATTGACATTGCGTCATTTTTTACCAGCTTCCTCTCCTCGCTGTCCCCTCGCCCTTCGTCTCGCATCCAGCGGGCCCCACGATCTGGACGCCTGTGCGCGCTCTGGAGTCTGCACGCGTCGAAGCCTGGGCCTTCTTCAAATTTAAAAAAAAATTAAAAATCTTACCTCACCACTCTATAAAAAACAGAGCAACACATGTCACTCGATCTTAACTCTATATTTATTCATCTTATTCAACTAGGATTGTGGTTTACCAATGAAAGATATCACCTGTTGTGATATGAAACCACCGTAAGTTACTTGGCGTGGTGTAGAAATACGGTAGATCGATACATGTCACCTGCTATGATATAGAACCGTCGTAGGTTAACTGGCATGATGTTAGATACCGTAGCAGGTCATCCACCGCAATGTGCTGCTGCTATCGAAACGAGCTAGAGTTGCAATTTTGGTTGAAATGAAAATCAAACTCGAAAAAAGAAAAATTGGCCAACCGGCTAGAAATAAGCCAAAAGTTTGGGCCGCTTCCCTTACACGTCTCCCACGCCGCCGTCACATAGCACGCGCAGCATTGCACAGCAGCACTGCGACGAGCGCGTCCAACCAAAAGCAGCGCGATACGAACCCACATCCACATCTACAGGTGGTTTACCGTAGCAGTAGAGAGCGTAGGGGAAGTCATTCATGGCTCCATCCCCACGGACAGCACAGCACTGGTAACGTCTCCCTCACCGTTTCCTCTCCCGTCGAACCCCACGCCGTGGCGCGGAGCGGAACCGAAAGGGACGTTAGTAGATAAATCCCAATCCTTCCGCGGTGGAGAGAAGGAAAGGCACAGTGGCAGTGGGCGAGGTAGAAGAAGAACTGGGAGCAGCGGTGGCAGTAGCAGAGCAGTGTAGGGATAATTGCGTATCCACTTCGCCCTTCGGAGGGGACAGAGAGGGAGAGCAGACGGGGGAGAGAGGAAGGGGTACCGGTGGCATCTGGAGGACGACGGGGTTAACTGCTTTCTCCCCGCTGTTCTTGGAGGTATGAATTGTTCTGGCCTAGTTTGTTCCCCTTTGCTGATTTGCTCTGCTCCCTTCGCCTGTTTGGTCCGGTTTCTTGCTTAAAGTTGGTCAGATCTGCCTCTCCAAGTGCTTCGGCCGCTTCAATTTCGTCATTTTTCTTTTCGTTCCCGGTGCATTTGGCTCTTTTGGTGCTTGTTTCGTCTCTGGGTGGCGGTGGATACACAGGAGTTAGCTCTGTTGTTTTGTTATTATTTTTTTCTTTCCGATTCTTATGGAAGAATAAGAAAAAGGCATTTGTTTTGCCAAAAAAAATGTGTTGTTGTTCCTTCTGATAATCGTGCTCTATGCCTCTGGAAACAACTCAAGAGACACCTCTGCAAAATTGCAAACCGGCGAGTTTTGGTCATGCCACTACCGAGTACTACTATCACCACGGGAAATCTAGCACTCAATGTTTTTTCTTTTTGTTTTACTGTGCTCAGATATCAGGTGTTGAGAAAAGTAGTAGAAGAAGAAACAATTTTGGCTTCCCTTGATTTCTTTTTTCTTATGTTTCTTTTTCTGAATTGGCATATATTAAAGTTAGCAAAAACTTGGCCTGCCTAATGCCACCTTTAAAGGCTTGCCGGGTTTACTTTTCTTGGGTTCAGTTTCAAGATTTCCAAGATTGGTTTTTACACTTCACACGGACGTTTTCTGACGGAATGAATTTATGCGAAGTTATGAGCTGTCACGGGCTCACCGCTTGTATTCCGCGCTTAAAACCAGGGGTTTTATTGTTGTTGTTACAACTTGCACATGGGCCAATGATCCTAGTAGGATAATCCAAGTATGGTCGTAGACTGTAGAGTTTAGTTTTCATTGTTGGAGCCAGGATGTTTACTCTGATGTTCTCAAAATATGACCAATCGCTAATAGTTACAGAGTAGAAGGATTCTTGGATTCTATTCAACCCTCAGTTTGTAGTATTCCAACGAGGTTGCTACTCAGCTAGTATTTTCTGGCCTGATGTTGATGGCCCAACTTTTGCTATTATCGACTATTGAGCATCTTATAGCTGATATGATAGGAACAGGAGTTGGGTTTGCCAACACTAGAATCAGAATCTTTGCTAACTTCATTTATCTGGCTGTCCGATAGGAGTACTGTCCCTGCCCCAAAGTTAAAACACAGTTTATCTTGTGAAAACCTAGAAATTATTTTATAGTTCTGTGATCCTCTTCGCAATATTAACCTATGAATCAGTATTTTAAATGGTCTTTTTTATCTGTTAATTCTGTTACTGTTCTCGACTTCTTGCTGATTCATCTTTGTGCTGAAAAGTCAATATTGGATCAGTCCTTAGTGATATGTGATTCAAACAAAAACATATATCTGGGAGTTTCGTACTTTTTGTTGGTTAAGCCAGCATTCTTGGTGCTCAAAGAGTTAAATACCATGGCGAACAAAGCTCCATTCAACTTGTTGTACATAGGAATACCATGGTGAACTGTTTATCATGTGAAAACACGTACTATTATTTCGTGATGGCTGTGTCTCTCTTTACATCGAGTAACCCCGTTTAAGTGTTTTCTCTCCTAATTTGTCAAACCTTTTTGGCACCATTTCGTTCATTAATGCTTATGTTTGGTTTGGTTTAGAAGTTTGTTCTCTATGACATCAAACTGCCTCGACATTACATGACTGTGTTCTTCCTTCATTTTGCAGGTAACTTCTGTAGGAGTTCCCAGAAGCTCTTTAAAGGACAACTATGGCTACAATTCTAGATATAGGTGTCTCTGCAGCTATCAACATACTGAGTGCCATCACGTTCCTGCTAGCATTTGCTTTCCTGCGGCTCCAGCCCATCAATGATAGGGTTTACTTCCCAAAGTGGTATCTCAAAGGTGCAAGAGAGAGCCCTAGTCATGGGGGTGCATTTGTGCGAAAGTTTGTCAATTTGGACATGCGATCATACTTGAAGTTCTTAAGTTGGATGCCTGCTGCTCTCAAAATGCCAGAAGATGAGTTGATTAGTCATGCAGGGCTTGATTCAGCTGTCTATCTGCGGATTTACTTAATAGGGTATGCAACTTACATTTCACACATTCTGGTCATTTTTTGATGTTTTTGTTTGTTGTATCATTTTTCCTCTCCCCAATTGTACTTTAGATAGGACATTACTCCTTAATAGTACTCCCTCTGGTCACAAACAGTTGTCGTTTTGGACATAGGTTCGGTCAAACCTTCAAAATTTTGACCTTCAATATCTTTTTAAATATTCAAATTGGATACATGAAAATCATTTGTGTAGATTTGTCTCCAAAAGTATTTCCATAATATAATAATTTTGTTGGGTTTTATAAATGTATTATATTAGAAACTAATAGTCAAACCTGTGTTTTAGAGACCATGTCAAATGTCCAAAATGACAATTATTTGTGATCAGAAGGAGTAGTATCCATCGGTTTCAGTTTGCGTGGGCATTATCTGTAAAGATTCCTGTTCAACTAACAGAAGAGCGTGTGGAATAGTTAATGGATTGCGCTCCAATACTACACATTGAAATACTAGGGAAGGGCAATGAACTGGTGCTGAACTATTGCTGATAACTATATAGAATTAATTCAATACTACCTTTTCAGCTCTGTTCGATTATATTTCTTCAGTTTGTTCTATAGGTTTGGAATTGTTGCAATACTTCTTCATTGATATTTCTGCAAATATTAGGGATTATTGATCTTTAAATGAAACATCTAGCTCAGTTTTTTACTTAGGAAAGAGGAAATTCACTTGCTTCGATGGGTTCATCTTAGTGTTTGACAATACATTTTACCTACTTATTATTTATTTCTGTTTTTGCGAGAAATTTTATAGCTGTATTGATTCTAAACCTTTGCTATTCCCACTTTCCATATGTGGGAGCACGTAACACAAGTATTCAGAATGTTGGTTTCATGAATGTTTCTGTTTTATTCACTTATGTTCGACTCCCATGTTTTTGCTTTAGCAGTACTCATAAAGTGATGTACTTTATTTTAACCGTTGCAGGCTTAAAATATTTGCTCCAATCACAGTTCTAGCATTTCTTATTCTTGTCCCTGTTAATTGGACCAATAATACCCTTGAAAGCATGAAGTTACAGCACAGTGATATCGACAAACTTTCAATATCCAACATTCCTGTTGGGTCGAAGAGGTTAGCATCAGATGGTTTCATCTGTGTCTTTAAATGTATTTGCATAATGCTGTTTTTTAAGTTTGCTTTTGTGAAGACACCACAAATCTTTTTGTAACTACCAAATTGAATTTGCTCGTGCGGAAATGTAGCGTCGAAAGCTCAAGATGTAAAAGTAAAGAAAAATTTCAAACACACGAGGATACTAAAAATAGGTGTTCGGTCTAAAGATGCTAAGTGGTATGCTATGTTTCTATGAGCATCTTGTATTGTCCAGATAAGTCATCACCATCTTGAGAGTGACGTGGCCAACTTTCATATCCTGTCAATCTATGCAAGGACCATTAGTTTGAGCGACATAGCCAACATACTGTTTACAGCAGAGTGGCATCACATGATAGGACCACATAGATCCTGTTTGTCAACTTTGGAATTGTTGTTTATGTAAAAGTGAATGCTAACAAGTCACTTTTCCAATGCAGGTTCATAGCTCACTTGACTATGGCTTATGTTTTCACATTTTGGACATGCTATGTACTGTTGCGGGAGTATGAAATAGTGGCAACAATGAGATTGCGCTTTCTTGCATCAGAGAGACGTCGTCCAGACCAGTTCACAGTATGATCATGTCAACTCTGTATATTCGATATTTCAGTTTCTAATTACTAGATCAGGATTTAGATATTTTGTCTATTGACCCTCTGATCCTAAATATAAGTTGATTTAGAAATTAATATGATTTCCAAGGTACCACATTGAGTGTTAATTTCAACTGTAAAATTTTGTTACAAATAACATAATTTATATCTTATGAAAGTACATGTCACAATGAATTTAGTAATACCAATTTTATGTGTCCAATCTTGATTCATTTTTATATATTGATGGCCAAACCTAAAATATGTTTGACCACACTTATTCTAGGGCGACTTATTTGCAATCGGAGGGAGTAGGTGAAAACTTGAATATATGACATCCGGCTAGTGAAGAAAATCCGAAATAAATCAATGTGCTTGAAAGGTTTTACAAATCAGCATTATAACCATAAAAATTCGCATTCTCAAGTACTCACCATGCACTGCTCATTTTGGGAAATTGACATTTTTGTTATATGTACTTTTTACCAAGATACATTGACATGAGAACTCATCTCTTAAAATTTTAGAAGTCGCTGATCAAGAGGATTTTGCTGTTATAATGACTTTACATGTCTTGACCAATGATGATTTTTAGGTCCTTGTGCGGAATATACCACCTGATCCAGATGAATCAATTGGTGAGCTTGTGGAGCATTTCTTCCTTGTGAATCACCCTGATCACTATTTAACACACCAGGTAATATTTACATTTTCATGACTAGCCATATTCTGATCTTTATATTGCTCTAGAAATTTTATATATACTCAGCGGGACTACTAAGTTCATAGTGAAAGTATGCTTTAGCTATGTGCCATTCATTTCTTCCTTCATGTATGTATATATCATGGTTATCACGGCGCCCCGGCGAGGCGAGTCGCCTTCGGGGCATCTGGACACGGACACCTAGGCGCTCGCCTAGGCGACAGTTAGGCGACCAAACAAAATGCTGCGTTGGTCGTTGGAGCCGTTGCCGCTGCTCTGCCTTGCCCCTACCCTGCCCCTGTCGTTGCCGCTGCTGCGCCTGCCTCCACTCGCTGCCCCTGCCGCGCCTGCCCCTACCGCTGTCGCTTCTGCGCCTGCCCTTGCCTTGCCGCTGCCACACTTGCCCCTGCTCTGCCGCTGTCGCGCCTGCCCCTGCCGCTGCTGCCATTGCCCCTGCCTGCTGCCACCGCCGCCTGCGGCCACCACCGCTGCTGCGATCCCTGCCGCCGCCCTTGTCGCGGAGCCACCGCCCCTGCCGCCGCTGCTGCCCCTGCCGCTGGTCGGTGCGGAAAGCCCTAGGTGACGGCAGTCGACGCCTGACATGGCTAGGTGGGCGACTTGCCATTACAAGGTGAGGCAAGCTCCCTTGGCGGTCAGTGCCCGACGACTGGATGCTTAGGCAACGACTAGGCGTCGACTAGGCAACGCCGTGATAACCATGATATATATATATATTTTTTGTTTTCTCCAATTCAGATGGATTTCTATTTTATTCCTTGTAAAGTATAATTTAACTGCTTAACTTACAGTATAAATGATGATTCTATGCTTTGAATTTGGCTTTACGCTGCAAAACAGTATCAGCCATATTATCATTAACTCATAATGTGCTGTTTCCTTAAAGGTTGTTTACAATGCAAATAAGCTTGCTAAGCTCGTCAAAGAGAAGAAAAAGATGCAGAATTGGCTCGACTACTATCAATTGAAGTACGAAAGGGATACATCTAAAAGGCCTACTACTAAGGTTGTTCTGCAAAAATAGATCATGTTTAGCTGTCTACTGTTCTTACAGAACAATTCTTTATGTTTCAATAAAAATAGTAACTTCTATTCTCATCTTCTCATTATAATTCTTCTCCATTCTTCTATATTCCTATTCCAGACCGGTTTTCTTGGCTGTTTTGGTTCCAAGGTGGATGCTATTGAATACTACACATCTGAAATCGAGAGGATAGAAAAGGAAGTAAGTCAATAGTATCTTTGTGCTGGCTTCCTTTAATGTACTATTCACTATTCAGCTCCGGGTCTAGTGTTATTTTGAAAATAGTATATCCCCTCCATTCTATTTACTTGTCCTCCTAGAATGCGTGCAGTCAACCTTTCAAAACTTGGCTTGGATTTTTTGCATAAAAGTTAATACTAGTAGATTTATCATCGAAAGTACTTCTACGTCATTATAATTAATTTTTTTTCTAAATTAAAATTAGCAAAGCAATGATCAAAGGTATGTATTGATGATGGTGGCGACATCCGAAACTACAAGTAAAAGAGAATGGAGGTAGTAGTGTAGTTGGCTTTTTATGTTGTTTCAACAGAAGTAATGGTTCTCTGTTATTTTACTGAAGCAACAGGTTGTGCTAAATTCTGGAGATTTTTTTTTTTTCATGTGACAGTAGTGGTAAATTAGTCAACTTTTGATAGGGCTGTATAAATAAAGCATTGTCTTTCACAATATTAACTTTTTTTCTCCTTTTTGAAGAAAGGATACTTGCAATACCATAAACTGTCAGATTTACTACTACTTACAAATGATATTTAGGAAACTGAAGAGCGTGGAAAGATAGTGAAGGATCCCAAGTCAGTTGTGCCAGCAGCCTTTGTTTCCTTCCGATCACGGTGGGGTGCAGCAGTGTGTGCTCAGACACAACAAACCAGTAATCCAACAGTTTGGCTGACTGAGTGGGCTCCAGAACCCCGTGACGTGTATTGGGATAATTTGTCTATTCCATTTATTTACCTTACTGTTAGGAGGTTGATAATTGCAGTGGCATTCTTCTTCCTGAACTTCTTTTATGTGATCCCAATAACATTTGTTCAGTCTCTTGCAAATATTGAAGGGATCGAGAAGGCAGTTCCATTTCTGAAGCCTCTGATTGAAATGTAGGTGTACTACAGTATGTCTTGCAAAAATTGTTTTATTTGAGTTATACTGTAGTATGCTATTGATGTCTTACAACACTAGCCCTTTTTTGGTTAAAAGGCTAAAGTGTTGCTGTGATAATAAATTAGACTAGACTTGAGAAGTTAACCATGCCTAGTATGGATAATAAGGAATATGATTGTATGTTTGTGTTTGAGGATAATATCTATGATGAAATAGGGGTGTTCAACTCTTGAATGACAAAATCCATTCGAGGTTTTAGGGTCCATTGCCTTCTAACTAAGGCTTCAATTTGAAGTAGAAACTGTTGAGAGCTATATTTTTTTTACCAAAGCATATGAGGAATTTTACATGTAAAAATTTGACAGGCAAATCCAACTAAATCTCCAAGTTACTGTTAAGAAATGAAAGTTGTGGTTAGCGACATTAACCTCTAAAAATTGAGAAGCATAAGGAGGAATTATAGTTTGTATGCTATTGCTATGTTGAGGGATGCTGTTATGGTGCTGACTTTGCTATGATGTTTATTACTTCTGTGGATAATACGTGGATTCCTAATTGTTGCAACTTAGTATGTAATTATGTATTACACAATGTGCTAGAGGAAATTAATGTAACTATGCATTAGCCTTTCATTGTTGCTTTGTCGAGGAAATTTATTGCTTGCACTATTAATAGTATGAAATCAAGTACCATTATATTGCCTATGCCGTTTGCATGTGCATTATTGTCCTTGTCTCTTTGATGAACCATAACATTCTGTGTTCAGTGCTAACACAAAGTTCTTGACAGCACAATGTTCTTTTGCTGTCCGCAATACATTAGTCGCTGAAACGTCCATAAATAAGTGATGCTGAACAATTAAAGTTGCATCTCATTTTGCTTTATATCTCAGCATGTTTCAGTAATTTGCCGATTTTCTAATTATTCTATCAGCGTAGTTGGTTAACTATTATTTGGTTGACAGGGTGGGTTTTTTAGAAAACTATGTGATAGGTACAATCAAACTTGTCCTATTGTGCCACTTAGGTCTTAAATATTCACTTTAGTTTGAAGGTTTTGAACCTGCCTAGTTGTGCCGCTTTTATCCATCCAATAGTGGTGAAAAATATGAATTGACAGACCTTGAAGGGTTCCCTAAACTTGCTTAGTTGTACCATCTAGGTCCCTGTGGCATCATCCATTCTGTCACTTGGCACATCACTGATGACTTAACAGGAAGCAAGCAAGTTTAAGGACATTTGATCTAATTTACTCATTTTTTTTCTTGTATATTGTTCTGTCGTCATTTTCGTGATCTCTGAAAGTTTGTTGTTCAACTATTGCTCAGGCGTGTTATTAAAGCATTCATCCAAGGGTTTCTTCCCGGAATTGCTCTGAAGATCTTCCTTATATTGCTCCCAAGCATATTAATGTTTATGTCTAAGGTTGAAGGATTGACATCAGTGTCTTCACTGGAGAGAAGATCTGCATTGAAGTACTATATCTTCTTATTCTTTAATGTATTCTTGGGAAGCATTATCGCAGGATCTGCTTTAGAGCAGCTACAAAGCTATCTTCATCAGTCAGCAAATCAGTATGTCCTACTTCTATTTGGCTATCCCATATTCTGCACCATTAATCCATTACAATGTTCTAAATAACGGTAAACAAACGGTCACCCCACCTTTTAGTGCTTATACAGTAATCAGCCTTATAAACGGTTTTACTATTTAAAATTTAGAGAAATATATACATGCGTTTGTAGTAACAAAACAGTCCTTGATTGCCAAATAGTCCAGTGGCATTCTTGTATGCTCTACTTTTGATATGTTAACTTGGTCAGATTGATCAGGATAGAAATGTTCGGTGCATGACAAGGCTCCTTCCATAACTGTCTTCTTTCTCTATCATGCTACAATCCCTATAGAAGTAGTAGTGGTTTAAGTAGTAACACATCATATGAAGTGGGTTATCAAGCTTCCCATTAACGTAGAAGTCATTGGCCTCTATGAATGGTTTGAAGTTAGCAAGCACATCTTTGAAAATCCACTTAATTAACTCTTTTGCATCTAGTAAACCACTGTAGACAAAACCCATGCTCTCCATCAACAACACGAAGCAACTTCACTAAAGGTTCAAAGATCTTTATAGCCAAAGACACTTGATTCCAGAAATGAGGGGACATCACAATGGCATAAGCTGCCTTTCCTTTCACCAACTTGGGACTCAAGACAGAGTCGAGCCTCGAGAGAACCCTAGAGAGACAAGATTGTAATTTTATGGGGATTGTGGCTACATGGAATAGGGTAAGCCTTTTTCTATTAGTTGGGCTGGCCCACAATGAAACGGAACTATTAAACGTTAGCAGTCGTTAAACCAAATAAACGGCACGATAAAACAGACAAACCTTGTAATGTCCATAAACGTAACAATTAGGGGATCTTTACCTTTTTAATGGCCGTTTACAAGGCCTAAATGGCCGTATTTTAGAACAATGATCCATTTTCTTATCATATACTTAACATTTAGATAAGATGTCATAATATGAATACAAGATGGCAAATAATTTAATATCTCTTGTTCAGCTCAATGAAATGATTGCACTCAAACGCATAGCACTATGTGAGATGGCAGATCAATTGGAATATTATTTCCAACTTCCTTTATGTATTCAAATATTATGTAGATGACATTTTAAAATTTTAACATGCGGGAACTATGATTGCCAACTAAAAAGAGACCTGATGTGTAAGAGATCGACATACAATATCTCCATTAACTTCCAATACTAAGTCCTAGTTTAGACATAGACAGAATATCCCTTGAATTGTACTATTC
This sequence comes from Otatea glauca, assembly GCA_036346275.1. Lineage (NCBI taxonomy): Eukaryota > Viridiplantae > Streptophyta > Magnoliopsida > Poales > Poaceae > Otatea > Otatea glauca. The sequence goes on along the minus strand of CM070712.1, from coordinate 18,428,005 downwards.
ATTTCTTTTCCGAACAAGAGCCAAACATAACACCGTTTCCTTTATTGTGGAAACAGAAAATACCATCAAGTATTTTACAGCGTATACAACAATATAAGTTTTTTTGTCGGTTTACACAAACTGGAAAAAAGCGGCACAAAGGCACACAGCTATCATATCATTTACATGATTTTTCTTTTGGCTTGATAATTACAGTGTATTGTCTTGTGTTTGCTATGATAGATTTTAAGGCTTTAGTATTTACCTGACATATTTGACAGTTTACACTACTAACTCCTCTTGTTCTCCTTTTGAACTGTTTATTGTTTTGCTTCTTTTGCAGAATACCAAGGACAATCGGTGTAGCAATTCCAATGAAGGCAACCTTTTTTATAACATATACAATGGTCGATGGTTGGGCTGGGGTAGCTGGTGAAATATTAAGATTGAAGCCATTGGTAATCTTCCACTTGAAAAACTTTTTCTTGGTCAAGACTGAGAAAGATAGAGAAGAGGCAATGGACCCTGGAAGTATTGGTTTTGACTCGAATGAACCTCAAATACAGCTCTATTTCTTGCTTGGTCTTGTCTATGCTGTGGTGACACCATTTTTGCTTCCTTTCATATTGATATTCTTTGGGTTGGCATACGTGGTATATCGCCACCAGGTAAGATTCTCTGGAACAATAAACTTTCAGCAATCTATTTATATAAGGCCTCAACCACCGGAGGGGGGACCATGACACTCAAACCATTGCAAGTCTTCCAACAACAGCCTCTTCTATCTTTGTTTGTTGGGTGGGATCTTTTCAAAAATGCATTTGTATCTTTGAGTCCAAAATTATATTATTGTTTTTATTCCTTGTCCTGATGCTTTAGCCCAGTTATTGTGTATTGCTATGTAAGAACTCATCACTTTTTGGTCTTCAGTGTAATAAAGGGATAATTTTATTCAAAAGTGATACCAAATTTAGTCTTAAGTACAATAAAATAAGTAATCACTTGTTCGATTCGGTGTGTCTTAGTTACACGATTGTCAGTTTGCTAACTTGAGCTCGCACTGTTTCAGATAATAAATGTGTACAATCAGGAATATGAGAGTGGGGCTGCATTTTGGCCAAGTGTTCATGGACGAATAATCACAGCATTGATTGTATCACAGCTCCTCCTCCTCGGATTACTAAGCACAAAAGGTGCTGGCCAGTCAACACCAGTGCTTCTTGTTCTTCCTGTAGTAACCTTTTATTTCTACAAATACTGCAAGAACCGCTATGAACCTGCTTTTGTGAAATATCCATTACAGGTAATGCTATTTTTAAATTTGATAGTTCACATAACCGTGTATCTCAGATTCTGATCATGCTTCTTTTGAACTTTTAAGCTTCAGAAGTCCCTTGAGGGTTCTTCAAATAAACATGAATACTGAATTATATGTTCCATAGAATTCGGCTCAGGTTTTCTCAACCTACGAGGCCATGACCATCCAATTTTTAAAAGATGCTTTAGGGAATGGAAGCTAGGGTTCTTTACATGTTAACCACCGATTATACTAGCTTATTGTTACCAATTTTCCCATGATGTTATTTGAAATGGACTGCAAATAACTGAAGATCATCTATATATCATTGAGCAACAACGTAATTGGCCTTGAGTGGCTTGTTTTGACACAGTTTTCTGCCAATTTTGGGCCGAGTAGTAATCTAACCTGGTACTAACCACCAACAAATACCCAGATGAGGGACCTCGATTTGTATGGAGTTAAAAAGTTTTCCAATCTTGGGAGGATTGGCGTATTAGTCACATACAGTACTATTAGGGTGTGTAATGAGATATTGTCGTTGTACTTAGTAAAGCTGATGGTTATTCACATTGTCTTCATAGTAAGAAGAATAGTGAGATGGAAGCAGCTATTCTCATTGTGTTTTGCTTTGGAAAAATACGCTGTGCTTTAAGCACGAGTCTTCAGGTTAACCTATAACAAGATTTGTCTTTTAAATTCCTTTTCATATGTGCGTGCGGATGATGGATCTTTGTTTTAAAAAACTATTAATAGTACAACATAATTGTTATCCCATTAAATCGTTTTCGAAGTGCCATTATTATTTTGGGAAGGCCACATAGTTGATGCTTCTACCTGCAAAAGAAATAATGGATAATGTGATATTGTGAGTCCTCACCATGTTTCCATGTCACCTAACTTAGTTGGTATCTACTGTCTTAACATAAGTGAATGAAAATGCTGTTCTTTATTGAAAAGAAAATGATAGTTTTATGCTTGTTACCCAGATTGTGGATCAACCTTCGAATGAACATAACTGCTAAAATATTTCCATATTCTTTTTCAGGAGGCAATGAGGAAGGATACCCTAGAGCGTGCAAGAGAGCCAGGGTTTGATCTCAAAGGGTACCTGATGAATGCCTACATCCACCCAGTTTTCAAAGGTGACGACGACGACGAGAAATTCTCCATCGCCGATGAACCAGAGGCAGAGCAAGTTCTTGTGGCAACCAAACGGCAATCCAGACGGAACACGCCTGTCCCGAGTAAATACAATGGTTCAGAGTCACCTTCTCTGCCTGAAATTGTAAATGATCAGCGACTATAAAGTCGTGTCTAGGTCTGTAGATTTCCAATGTACATTAAGAGCACAATAACGCTTTTGAGTATTGCCTGTTTACAATAAGGAGGGAGTAATGGCCAATATAATACACATGCATTATTCGTTTGCCTGGTGTTTCTAAATGGTGTGCTGCTTTTGCAGTCTGATAGTTCCTGTTCTCCTCCAATCTTGTTGGATTATTGTCTCTCCAGTCATGACTTTTGATCTATGCTTCTGCGGTTGGGTGTATTGATGGAAAGTGGCGAGGTTGCGAGATCCGAACGAGTCATGGTCTTAACTGAAATCCCGGTTGTCTGAAACCACACCACTAGCTTCTTTTAAAGTAGTAATAGACATATATAATTGCTAGTAATTAATGCAATAAGTACTCCCTCCGTTGATAAATATAAGGCGTATTTTGACTTGAAACAAGGATTAAGGTTGCGGTGAAATTGAGAAAAATATGAGAGAAAATGGCTTACATATCCCTCTTAATTGTCTTGGAAGATGAGAAATAATACTTTGTGTAGGTGGTAATGAATAAATACATATGGTTGAGAGAATAAATAAGGGTATATGTGGAAAGATTCATTAAATCTACAAGCACGCTTTGTATTTTCCAACAAGACCATTCAAACTACGGACCTTATATTTATCAACATAGCGAATAACCGATGTGACAAGTAAACATGATATTTACTAGAAGAGGGTTCATAGCCAAAGAAGTGTTTCTCAACCTACGCTATTGTTTCATCAGGCATGCATTATGGTTAGTTATTTTAGGAGTCAATACTAATCATCTAGTGATAACTTCATAAACTTTTGAAAGCAGTTTTCCCAGTTGGAATCGAAACACCGTCCGAAGACACCGCATGTACATAGAATGCAGTAAGGCATTTCTCTGAACTTTTTCACACAGTTGTAGGTGCCCGTAAGCGTAGCTTTGCTTCCCGTGCGCATGAAGCAAAGACAAGAAGCGTCTCGCGTTTAGTACCTAGAGAATTTTGTGTGGTTGGACAACGGAAAGCTATTGGATATGCAGTTTGACACCATAATTCGATTCATTTGTTTAAAAAATAGCATGAGTTTTATATGTAACAAGAGGAGTTGCCTATGTGCCTAACCCAGCACTATGTGATTGAAGAAATTTGCGTCAATTTGCTGACAACGCTGCTTATCATTTCTTGACTAGTTCAAGCAAGCAGAGTGAAAACACAGCTGCTCAGAAGTCACAACCCCTTCTAAAATGGGGTAATAATTGCTACATGTAGGCCTACTGGCTATGAAATTCACACAAACCGATAAAATTTGTAGAATTTTGCTGTCATATCTGAGAAACAAAAATGTTGTTCAAATCAAAGTAGATTGTAAATCATATGCATACAGAAAGAAGATACAAACATAGAAGACCACCACTGTTTTACATGGACTACCACACAATGGCAAATTTAACAAATGACATATCATATACGTGGGATAATTCAGAGGCGATGCTCTGTTCAGTAGCGCTAAAATTTGCCTTGAACTTCATAACTCTGTTGATACAAGCTCAACAGGTTCAGCTCAGATCATCTTGCTCAGTGCCATTAAATTATTAAAATTAGCTCTTTTCATGCACAGCAATTACATGAATGTCCATCTCCTTCAGCATTACCGACCGCCCACAAGAGTCACATGGTATAGTCCTGGATCCACAGATACTCTCATGTTCACACATATTTCGAAGCCGGTCTCGAGCATCACGTGGTTCTCCACCAGCTTGAACCGAGTCGCCACAAAATCGGCACACAATCAAGCGCAAGGGGCAAGTTGAGGATTGGTGTTGGACCTAACATTAAAGAACAATGCAAATTAGTCATGTGGTTTACCAAACTAACATCATTAGTAAAATAAATAGTGGAAAAAAGCGATAAAATTCTCTACTATTTGAAATGCGTGAGAAACATTACATCGCAGATAAAAGTGAATGCTGAAAATGGATTGGTACTTAAAATGTAAATTGCGGATAGCATTATCATATAAAATGTGTGTGCAGTAAGCAGTTTGATAGGATTACAATAGGTGAAATAGCTTCTGCCGGAAGCACACAATTCATGCAAAATTTAACAAGATAGAAAAAAATGCTTTTGAAAGTAAGCTAGCAGAAATGAGAAGTCAGTATGTTGTAAAGATTATAAAGAGAAAGCAAGACGTACCATATCTTCCTTTTCTAGAACAACCCCACAGGGGCACTGCAGTGGCTCATGGAAAACTTTCATGTGCTTCTCCATTTCTCTCTGCTGGAAAGCTTGCCCACACTTATTGCAATGCACATGATCAGCTGCTTCTTCCTTTCGAAGTACAACTCCACACCTATCATGCATGCAAACAACATTGTGTCTCACGCAGTATGCCTCATGAAGTAGTGAAGTTCGGCTAGATATATGGCGCTTACAGTTGTTACACACCACTGAATCAACATCAACACTAGACGAGGCACAAGCTTGCTCACCAATCCTTTGGCTATTAATAACATCCTTAATAGCCACAGAAAGTTGGTACTTCGCTGTTCCCTTGAAACCATAAACACCAATACTATAAGTACCACTGACCAAACTAGCATCCTTTGGTTTGAGTATAAGAACCTTAGATCCCATTTCATGAGAAGACCAATCATGACGGTGCTGAGTTGGGAATACTAAAGGATGCCTTGATACATAAATATCAGTGTCGCCACCATATGTATCAGCCTCTATCGTAACCTCAATATTTGCTTGCCCAGAAGCTACTTTCTCATTCATACCTTCTTCAACAGGAAATTTGTAGTACCTAAACTTTCCTTCTCCCACAACTCCAGATTCAACCTTCCCAGTTTCAAGAGGCACAAGCACATGTTGATTCTCTTCATTGTCCAAAACTGAATCTGGTCCCTCAATGTCAACTTCAACATCTGTCTCCAGGACAGAAACACTAGATGCAGGCTTCAATTCAAGAACCTTCAATTTATACTGCAGTTGCCCATAGTTCACCATGACAATATCGTTTTCAGATAGTGTTGCATGATTGCGAAGTGCCGTTTCAAGGACAGCTCTATGGTTAGGGAGATCTGAGAATCCCATTCCTTCCAGCTTCAGCTTCGCGTATGTCCCTTTGGACAAACTGACATACCTCACCTCAATCAGAGCAACGTCTGGGCTGTCACTCTGAAACAGATTATTCCAAACATGCGGTGGGAGTTCCGCAGAGCCTTCCCTTGCAGTGAATTCAAGAACGCCACAGCAGGTTGCCTCCTCGGCTTTTGGATCCTGAGATGCACCTGGAACTCTGTCTGTAACCTTGGACAACCTGAAGTACATGGGACCTTTGTCCAGGGCTCCTTCATCAGACAACTCCTTAAAGGAAGACGGCGGCAGCTTGATCTTATCCCCTGGACCATCATATCGCAGTGCTTCAAACATGCGTGAAAACGAGATCCCCTTCCCCAGTTGCATCAACTCTTCCATTTTCTGCTCAGCCTATTAGAAATACAGAAACAGTTTGCAATCAGCACCCAGTGGCATATCAAAAGGTAAGACTAGACGCTAAAGAAGATAAATATAAACATTTCATAAACTTATCATGAGCAGCAGTAGTCGAATTAGACAATGAAAGAGATAAAACATACAAGTGCACCCCCTAAAAGAATTAAAGAAGTGGCTAGGAATTTAAGTTATTTCTAAAACAAAGGGGACAGGTGCGATTGTGTGTGTGTGTGCAAGCTATCCTCATGTGTTTGCCCTGGGCCAACGATAAGGTTTTGGGATCAAATCGAGGCTATCCTTTCAGCGTTTTGGGATCAAATTGGGAAGCAGCCTATCAACTAATCTGCCGATCAAAGAGGGTAAAATGGATCAAGGTGCGTCCAATTCTTCCCCAAATCCTCAGGTCTCTCAGGTGATCGACCGTCCTAGCACTAACGAATGCTTTCAGCACCAAGGTTTTCTCCTACAGACCTAGGAATTACCAATCGAGACAGACCTATGAAGAATACAGCAATCATCACACGAGGGTTGGGTTTCGGCCCGGCCGGCTCTTACCTCTTCCTGCGCGCGGGCGGCGTCGAGGCGGCGCTCGCGGTGTGACGCCTCGAGCGCGTCGCGGCGGCGTGCGGCCTCGGCCCTGGCGCGGCGCTCGCGGTCGGCCTTGGCCTTGGCGCGCTGCAACCGCTCCCGCTGCTCCCGGTCCAGCTTCTCCCGCGCCTGGCGCAGCTCGAAGTCCATCTTCCCAGATCCCCTCGATCTGATCCGCCCCCGGAGTAAAACGCCTCTCGCCTTCTTTCTCGTTTCCTCGCGGCGAGTTACGACGGCGAAGGGAGGCAGCGGGAGGAGGATTATATGGAGGCGTCGTGCGCGTCGGTGGCGGCCGGAGGGAAGGAAGCTTCTGGAGACCGCCGCGTGCGGTGCGGAGGAGGTAACGTAACTGCGGACGCACGGCCACGGCGAAGCGGGCCCGGACGGTCAGTGACTAGGTTTTCGTTCCGTCCGTTTCGACGTAGGGATTCCGTGTCCGATGCTTCTTGGGCTTGGGGGTACCGGTACGCGCGTGCGATGAAAACGGGTCGGTATCTCTTCTCGATTTGGAATTGGATTCGGTCGGGATCGGATTCGGGACCGAATTTTATTATTTGGTCGAATCTGGGATCGGATTTGAATATTTTAATTCAGATTCGAGATAGAATCCGGAACATCCAATATCCGGTAAATAAGGGACGAGATCCGGATATTCGGATTTTTCTTATTTGGATATCAGATTGAATATTCAGATTTTTCCTATTCGGATATCAGCAAGGCCCAATTCATTTTCATCATATTTTTTTCATATCAGCTCATTTATTTTAACAATTAGTTGATTCTATTGATCCTTAAGTACACTACTACAGAATAGTACATCACTATCGCTTCATCTGTGTCGGTTCTTAAGTTTTTAGAAAAAAACGATTGTAATAGATGACTTAGGGGAGGCATTAGTAATAGTCATGTGACTATCGCTTCTCACAAAAGAATCGATAGTGATGTTAACGTGCTCATCTCTATCGCTTCTTATGTGGGAACCGATAGTGATGTGCATGCTCATCACTATCGCTTCTTACATAAGAACCGATAGTGATGTTAACGCCATTATCTCTATCGCTTCTGTGAACCGATTGTGATGATAGAAATCATCACTATCGCTTCTTATAAGAACCGATCGTGATGTGTCTCGTTAGGTTATTTATACCACTCGAAATAACTCTTCTCTGTTATTGTTCCAGGAGATTTCCTCCGCCACACCTAAAAATAGCTCATATTCGTGGTTGGAAGCAATACTTGGGTGAAAAATTTGAAATCCTCAAAGGTGGGTGTTAAGAGGGTAAATTTGAAGCCCTAACTTGAGGAGATTTCCTCATTTTGCATAATTTGTGGTTTTCTTCAAAATATGAACATTCCTTCAAACCCCTTTAATTTTGCACTATGTAATTTTGATTTGTCGCGAAGAAAGTTTAGATTGCACTGGTATTGTCTATTTCCTATCAGATTGCACACCCTTTATTTGACAAGCACACATGTATTTAATTATCTTAATTTGTAGTGCTTTGATGTTAATATGGAATTATTATTGTCACACGATGAATGTTAGAGTTTAGGCTGCGAAACCTACGTCTCCCATTCGAGGATGCTTGTTTATAAATATGTTGAACGAAATGGCATATTTATAAGCGAGCAGCCTCGAATTGTCCACGTTCTTCGGACAATTCGAGGATATGTCGTCGTAAGGTCTCGAAGTGTGTTGTACAATCGCAGAGTAGATTTCGTAGCGTCTCCTGGTATTCTCGGATACACACCCTCTTGACTTGTTGTCGAGCGGTGTATATGGAGAATAGCGAGATGTCGCCAAAATTTTCTCCGAGTTGTACAACGGCTTAGGAACTTGTCCAACCACATATCCTCGAATGGGATTAGACCAAACCTATTTAGAGATAGGAGTCATCATTGGTACCCTTGTTTAATTTGTTTCGTTGTAGTCAAAAGATTTGTAAACTCGCACTATATAATTAGATTGTTTGATATCATTGTTGATGTTAAAAATGTATGTCTCCTATCTAGGGAATTGGAAGCTCTAAACCAGGAAGAATCTAGGTACCGATCGGAGAACACATTTCATATATCTTGCATGAAATTATTCTCTATTTTATGAAGGTAATATTAATCAAATGATGTCTCAATATTTCAAATAGCTAGCTTGTTGTCGCTCCAGCTTTTTCCTTAATTTATTGTGTGAATTTTAATTGCGATGAACCGTAAGGAATGGATGTATGACAAAAGTCGTGTGAGTGCTGAATTTCAGAGGGTGTTAAGGAGTTCAAAAAATTGCCGAACAGGACATGGTGAGGAGGTGTAAACTTCATATATTGTCCTTGCATTGATTGCACCAACTCGAGAAGATTTAACAACTCACCAAATTGAGGACCACCGATTCGACGTGGCTTCATGAGGAATTACACGTGTTGGATCCATCACGGGAGACAGTAGTACCACCAGATGCAATGAAGACACGGTGGAACCGAATGATGAGTTGCAGTTTGATATGTTTGAGGAGGAGAATTTGGAGCAAATGTTGCGGGATGTGGAGGGTAATTACACGAAAAGAGAGTTTGAAAAATTTATGAAGGACCATGTGGAGGTCCATCCATGTTTGTGATGAGTATTTGACTTTATTTGAGCAAGGTGTGCTCAAGTTTGAGTTTGATTTGGATTGTTTTTCGAGCTAGAGCAATTTGAGTTATCGGTTGAGACTACCGTCCGACCCGAGATGTCGGGTCGTCCGACCCGAGTGGTCGGGCTTTGGCTGGTTGGAGACTACCGTCGTCGACCCGAGTGGTCGGGTCGTCCGACCCCGAGTGGTCGGGTCGTCCGACCCGAGTGGTCGGGCTTTGGTGTGTTGCAGATCGGTCGTCCGACCCGAGTGGTCGGTCGTCCGACCCCGAGTGGTCGGGTCGCTCGACCCGAGAGGTCCGGGCTTTGGTGGTCGGAGACACCGTCCGACCCGAGTGGTCGTCTTTGGTTGGTCGGAGACCAGTTGTCCGACCCAGAGGTCCGGGTGGTGGTCGGAGACGACCGTCGACCCCGAGTGGTCGTCTCTCTCACTGGTCGGGATGGAGACCAGTGGTCAGACCAGTCGGGATGAAGACCAGGGGTCGGACCTCGAGTGGTCGGGATGGAGACCAGTGGTCAGACTAGTCGGGATGGAGACCAGTGGTCGGACCTCGAGTGGTCGGGATGGAGACCGCGGGTCGACCACCGGGATGGAGACCGCTGGTCGCACCATGGTTGGTCGGGATGGAGACCAGATGGTCGCACCGTGGTTGGTCGGGATGGAGACCAGATGGTCGGACCACGTGTGGTCGGGTTTTGGCCGGTCGGCGTAGTGTATATCCGTCTGCTGAGATGGATATGTGTTGTTGGACATTGCTATGTGATGTGGTTTCCTTGTCTATGATGGTTGCGGACTTTGGAGCTAGGTCATGGTGAGGCGAAGGGATCGGGACTAGGCCGGGAGAGCCGAGGTCCGATGATCAAGGTGTCGCCAAAGATGACCGAGGCCGTGAGTAGCCGCAAGCCGAGAAGACAAAGGAATGGATGAGATGCTAACTTGGAGCCGCTTTGATCTAGGAGGACCGTTGGATCGCGGTTAGGAAGATAGAGTAGCGGGTCAAGTTAGTGTGAGTCGGCGCTGCAAAACCCGTTGTGTTGTTGGGTTTGGGTGAGCCCATGCATAACTTTGTGAGTGGGTAAAATCTCACCCTTGATGGAGTGCTCTAGGGTTTAGAGGCTCATCCAAGGGTGGTAGGTGTTCCAAGCCCGCTATGAATAGACAGGAGAGGGTGTCTCCTTGGGGGTGAGCAGTGAGGAAAGTCTACGTGAGTAGTTGAGAGTTGTTGAGAGTGATGTGTAAGGATCAAATCCTGGCTCTTGGATGTTGGCTTAGGATTGAAGCAGGACATCCAAAGGTGGGAATTGATCCCAGGTCACTATAAATAGAGGGGTAGGGGCAGCCTCCCCTCTTTGAAGGTTCTGAGGTTTTTGCTGCTCATTTGAGCTTTGCCCACTTTGTTGTGAGGCTTTGTAAACCTCCCTTCCAGAAATGAAATGTTCTTCATTTATATTCTTGTTTCATTTCTCTTACGTATTTACATTACGCACTTAAATTCTGCTATCTAAATTCCGCATTTACTTACTTGCAATTTACTTTACGTAATTTGGATTTGCCTCATCTCCTTCTACATGCTATTGAATCTTTGTTGAAATTCATGGTTGATGAACTCTTCTCTTGATTCGATGCTTTCAATCATTTAGGCAATCCTACTGTTCTTGTTGCAAGTTGTAAATCTGTGTGTTCTTAAAGTGTGTAAAACGTGTGACTTGCAGTTCTTTAGTTTTGATTTGCTTCTGGTTCTTGTTGCAAAGAATGAGGGATTGATTGAATGAATTTTCACTCAGAGCATATCCAAATTCTCTAAGCAACCCTGGTACAAGTTCTGCAAAGAAACTGATCTTTTGTTCCTTCATGATGGATTCTTAATTGATCGAGTTTTGGTGTTTACTCTTGTGCTATCTTGCTTGCTGTGACGTGTGAGAAGGCATTCAAGTCTATCTTGATCATTACAATCTCACAAGCAAGCCAAGATCACAGATTGGCTTTTGGAGTCGTGCTGTTTTCAGAACACTGCTTGTGTTTTTCTAGTCTCTGTTCTTTACAAGCAGTATTGAGTCTTTTGACTAGCATTTGTCCAAGAGGTGGGAAAATTTATTTTGGGACCATTCACCCCCCCTCTGGTCGCCATCTCGGTCTTTCAATTGGTATCAGAGCCGGTTCTGCTCTTTCTAGATCTTGACCGGTCTCAAGAGCCATGGCGATGGACAAGTATTCCACCAAGCCTCCCATTTTCTCTGGAGTCGATTTTCCATTCTGGAAGTCACGCATGGAGTCATACATCATTGCCCAGGGCTTCCTGATATGGCAGAAGGTGAAACTCCCATATGAGGTTCCTGCCGATGAAAACGTCACGGTCGACAATATGGCTGACGTTGAGGCGAACGCTAAGGCAAGGAACATCCTCATACAGGGTCTTAGCCAAGTGAGTATGACAGATTTCTCACTTCGTTTCGCTCATGAGATTTGGGTGACCTCGATGCTTACCATGAGGGCACTACCCAAATCAAGACGGTTCGACAGACCAATTCAGCGTGAGTTCAACAAGTTTGAACAACACGTGGTGAGAGTCTTGACGAGTGCTTTGGTCGGTTTACGAAGATTTTGAGCAACCTCCGAGCGATCGGTTGCATATACCGACTTCGGATAATGCTCGACATTTCTTGACCGCGCTCGATCTTCGTGTTTGGGAGATGAAGGTGACCACCATCAAGGACACCACCGACTGGCCGACCTTGACTCTTGACGGGCTTTATTCTCGCCTCAAGACTCATGAGATCGACGCGTCGCCTCGCGGAAGACGAAATCTCGATCGATGGCTTTGGTCACCGATCCCATTGGATCCTCTCTTTCGATTCTTCATTGGTTTCTCTCTCTCGCCTTTGCGAGCTAAGCGATGACCAATCGGAAAAATCTCCGAAAATGAGCTTGCTCTTCTTGCTCGTAAATTTTCATATGCATACAAGAGAGTGAGAGAGAGGAAGAGAGGTGGGATGATCACTGTTTGAGTGTGGTGGCCCCAACCACATTCGAGCAAACCGTCCCAAGCCGGAGAAGGGCAAAACGAACAAGGCGGTTCGGGCAAGAACGACCACACCGACATGAACCGCAACAAGAAGGCCCCACTCGTGAGCCGCGAAGAAGAAGTACCGCAACTTTGCCAAGAACAAGAAGCTCTTTCACCGGTCCTCGCCAGACCGGACAACATCGAGCTCTCGACACGGAGAACTGGAGGATGCAAGCGAGGACGATCCGCAAGAGAAGGTGAAGGGCAAAGATGACTTCTCCGGCATGTGCTTCATGGTAGGCGCCATTGAAGTAAGCGACTCGAAATGACTGATGACTCGGACGAGGTACCCACCTACGACGAGTTAAATGCCGCTCGTAAATTAGGCAAGTTTCATGCTAAGGCTAGGTCGAGGTGTTCGAGTTAGAAAAGGAAGTAGGTACCTTGACTCGGAGTTAGCTTCACTTAGATCTTCTCCTCCCGAGTCACCGATGACTGATTTTGTGTGATGCTTTGCTTGTGGAGTTAGAGAACCTAAGGACTATGCATGATAGTGTGTTGTCCGAACTAGATAGTCTTAGGTTGAAGAATGCTAGCAATAAATCTGCTGATACTCATTCTCAGAGATGCTAGTTTTCTTCATGCTCACTCTACTCCTTCTTGTGCTAATTGCCCTAAATTGCTTGCCAAATTGATGCCATGAGCGATCACCTTAGGAAGCTTTCTTCTAGAAACGATGAACTTGAAATGCATGCTTCTAAGGAACCACCACCATGTGAGGGTCAGAAGCAACTAAAACTTGACAATGAATCCTTAAATGTCAAGTGTGCTAAACTTGCTAAGGACTTACTAGATAAGTCACAAGAAAGTTGCTTATGATGTTCGTGATTGAGGGGACTTGGATAAAATCCATGTCGAGCTTAGGAAGAAATTAGAAGACCAAGCCAATAGAATTAGAAATGCGTCTTGCTTTCTTGTGAGGCCCTCAAGATTGAGGCACCGTCTTTGAGGAGAAAATGCACGTGTTGAGAGAGCTCATGCTTCGGGTTCTTCTTCTTCTTCTTCCCCTGTTCTTCTTGTGCTTCTTTCTTCCGAGATTGTCAAGATCTTATGAGCACTCTCGAGAAGTTTGTTGGAGGCAAGAAGAAGCTCAATCTTATTCTAGACCAATCCAAGATTAGTAGATTCAATCAAGGTCTAGGATTTGATCCCTTGGAGCACGCCGGCGCATCCTCCCACCATTGTGCGCGGCTCCAAGAGTGGTGAGATTGTGGTAGCTCCTGAGTGAGCACCACCAAGTTTAGGTCTCTGGGGGTTGTCCATAGGACTTCGACCGTAAGGGTGTTACTCCTGTTGCTTATACGCCTCTAGCAAGGCGGTACATGCACCTTCCGTAAGAAGGATGTTCACCTAGTAGATTTGCTTCAGTGCTCGCCAAGATCACTCGGCGTGAGCGTGTTGTCGCCTTAGGGGTATTCGTGGTCATCCCTGCACTTTGAGTGCTCCTAAGGCACACACCGCTTCTAGACAAAGTTAGAGAGTCGCTGCTTTTAGGCAAGCGTCCGTGACTCGCCATGTTTGGTTCTTCGAGTTTTAGTCTTGGAGCTGTTCAGAGTTAGTCTTTTCGCCGCCCTTTTGATATTCCTCGCTTTTCCCATCGAGGTAGATATCGCGCTTGAGGTGTTTTCTGGTAGGAGATTTAGGAAGCCTCACCGGGTGGCTCGGCTTTTGCACCACTGCATGCCAACCCGCCACTCCTAGATCATCTACTAGAGTTGCTCTTGATCTTGTTAGAGTTAAACGTCGAGAGACACTCGAGTCCAGCCTTCTTCTCGTGGTCGGTACTGAGGCGTTGTGTGGTTCAAGATTGGGTTCCCAAGTCTTCACTCTATCCCAAGATCGAGTCATCTCTCTCTGTGTCTTGATCAGTTCGCCGGATGGGAAGGGCGATGTTTGGATTGTTGACTCGGTTGTTCTCGCTATATGACCGAGATTCTCGTTGGTTCTCTTCCCTAGTTCGAGCCCCTGATGAGTTAATCACTTTTGGGGATGCATCTTCGTGTAGAGTCATTGCTAAAGGTACCATCCGCATTAACCAAAATTTCATTCTTAAAGATGTTGCCTTAGTAAGTAAGTCGCAATTCAATCGCTCTCTGCTTCTCGACTTATTGATGACTCTTTCGAGGTAAGCTTCAAGAGTAATGCCCGTAGAATCCTTGATTCATCGGAGGGTTAGTTTATGGATTTCTAGATTTGGGAGAGTCTTTCGTGCTGATTTTTCTGCTTCTTCTGGAGACTCTCTTCGATGTTTGATTGCTTCTGAGTCCCGTGATCTCTCCTTCTGGCATAGGAGATTTGGTCACATTGGTTTTGATCATTTGACTCGAGTTAGCAGCCACGACCTCATTCGGGGTTTGCCCAAACTCAAGATGGTCAAAGACTTAGTTTGCTCTCCTTGCCGACATGGCAAGATGGTTACTGCTTCTCATCCTCCTATGACCGTAGTGATGACTGATGCACCAGGACAGCTTTTACATATGGACACTGTTGGTCCAGCTAGAGTGCAGTCAGCAGGAGGGAAGTGCTATGTTCTTGTCATCGTTGATGATTTTTCTAGATACTCTTGGGTATTCTTCATGGCCTCGAAGGATGAGATTTTTTCTCACTTCAGGGGTTTGGTCAGTAGGTTGTCTATTGAGCTCCCAGGTGCATTACGAGCTATTCGCAGTGATAATGGCACGGAGTTCAAGAATTCCTACTTTGAGAGTTTTTGTGTGGAGTCCGGTTTAGAGCATCGCTCTCTTCTCCCTACGCCTCAGAATGGCGTAGTGGAAAGGAAGAACAGACCACAGTTGAGATGGCGGTGACGATGCTAGATGAATACAGTACTCCTAGGAAGTTTTGGGCTGAGGCTATAGCTACTGCTTGCCATGTTTCTAATCGCGTGTTTTTGAGAACACATTTGCATCGCACTTCTTATGAGTTGAGGTATGGGCGAAAGCCCAATGTGTCTCATTTTCGCGTGTTCGGTTGCAAGTGTTTTATCTTGAAGTCTGGTAACCTAGATAAGTTTGAGTCTCGCTCTTCTGATGGTATCTTTCTAGGTTACTCGTCTTCTTCTCGTAGCTATAGGGTCTGGAGTGTTGATGCATATAGGATCATAGAGACCTGTGATGTGACCTTTGATGAGGCTAGCCCAGGAGCTAGACCTGATGTTTCAGGCTCTTCTTATCCATCTGAGACCATCTTTGAAGAAGATAAGGATGATGGAGATGATGGTGTTCCACCGATCCAGCCCTCTTCACCGAGGTGCCTCCTGCTTCCATTTCTCGCACCTCGGAAGACCACCCTTGCTTTCCGACTCTCCTTCAAATGAGTGGCTCTGCTCCTACCTCTTCATTCAAGAGGTAGAGGCCACTGCTTCTTTGGACCTCCCGTCATATTCGAGACGCCATCCTTCCGATCGATGATTGGCGATTTGTTCGAGCGTGTCACTCGCTCAAGAACGGGTCTGTCCTCCTTCTGTCTTCACTCTGCCTTCGTTGCCTCCTTTGAGCCGAAGGATGTTTCTCATGCATTATCCGATGAGTCGTGGATTAATGCTATGCATGAGGAACTTGAGAACTTTGAGAGGAATAAGGTATGGCAGCTTGTCCAGCCCCCATCTGGTCATAATGTCATTGGGACCAAGTGGGTGTTCAAAAACAAGCAGAGTGAGCATGGGGTTGTCATTCGCAACAAGGCTAGGCTAGTTGCACAGGGCTTTTCTCAAGTTGAGGGTCTTGACTTTGAGGAGACTTTTGCCCCTGTAGCTAGGCTAGAGGCTATTAGGATCCTGCTTGCATTCTCTGCATCCCGGGGCTTCAAGCTCTATCAAATGGATGTCAAGAGTGCATTCCTCAATGGCTATATTGAGGAAGAGGTTTATGTCAAGCAACCTCCAGGATTTGAGAACCCCAAGTTTCCGAGTCATGTATACAAGCTTTCCAAAGCTCAGATGGACTCAAGCAGCCCCAGAGCATGGTATGAGAGGCTCAAGTCTTATCTTCTCACCATGACTTTAAAATGGGCATAGTAGACAAAACTCGCTCATCGACACCATGAGTCTCATTTTCTTCTTGTCCGTTTATGTGGACGATATCATTTTTGGTGGCTCGCCTCATTCTCTTGTCTCTCAGTTTTCTGATGTGATGAGTACAGAGTTTGAGATGAGTATGATGGGCGAGTTGAGCTACTTTCTTAGCTTCCAAATCAAGCAGACTCGGGAGGGTACTTTCTTGCATCAAGGCAAATATACCCGTGACCTCCCGAGGCGCTCGACATGTCGATGGAAAGCCGTGATGACTCCTATGGCCACCACACCTGTCCTCGAGCCCGATGAGGATGGTGAGCCTGCCGATCAAAAGGAGTTTCGAAGCATGATCGGCTCCCTCTTGTACCTCACTGCCTCGAGGCCGGACATACATTTCGCTGTGTGTCTGTGCGCTCGATTTCAAGCTTCTCCTCGCGCCTCTCACCGCCAGACGGTCAAGCGCATCTTCAGGTACCTTCGTGCTACCACTGATTATGGTATTTGGTACTCTTCGTCTTCTTGTCTATCTCTTAGAGCCTTTTCCGATGCCGACTTTGTCGGGTCAGAGGATAGATAGGAAGAGCACTTCTGGCACTTGCCAATTCATTGGCACTTCTCTTGTTTCTTGGTCATCTAGGAAGCGATGCAGGGTTGCATACCCACCGCCGAGGCCGAGTATGTTGTCACAGCCGATTGTCAGAGCTGTGTGCTCGATGAGATCGACCTTATGGGACTATGGGTTAGAGATAGAGAGTGTGCCACTTTTCTCGTGACAACACTTCAGCTATTTGCATTGCTAAAACCCAAAGCAACATTCCCGGACCAAGCACATTGATATTAGATATCACTTCCTTAGAGACCATGTGGAGAAGGGAGATATCGCGCTTCAGTTTGTAGAGAGTGACCTCCAGTTAGCCGATATCTTCACCAAGCCTTTGGATAGCTCCAGATTTGTTGCCTTGAGGAGTGAGCTTGGAGTCGTGAGCCCTTACGGCCTTTCTTGAGGGGGAGCTGGTTTGTATTTTATGTACTATATATTTTCTTCCAGCATTTCCTTTTTTTTGGGTGTCTTTGGGCTTGTTTTCTTGAGTTGAGTTCACTCACTTAGACTTCTGGTATGCCTTGCATAGACCTCTTATCTTGTGGTTTAGGTTGCTATCATGCGTGATTAGCTGTTCTCTCTTCTCTCTAGGTTGAGTTCCCTCACAGTCTTTTAAGTCTAGCGTGCTTTGGACCTCCCGGGTAGACAGTGGTCCTGTGCACTCCTTAGTTGGGATCTAGAGTCGCCTTCCTATGTCATTTTTTGGGAAGATTAGAGCGAGTCTAAGTCAGTAGTGAGTTTCTTATATCTTTTCTATGCTCTATAGCCATCCAGCTTTGCGCTTTCTGATTTCTTCTCCTCATTCTGCTTTTTCTGTTATTATTGAGTTCATTCGGTTTTCTTTATGCCTAATCTTGATAATAACTCAACTTTAACCAGATTTGAGCTTAAAATTGATTCAATTGTTGAGGGGGGGTTCGGGAATCTGTTCATGCATTGCATTTAGACTGCTTTTTTCCGTTTTATGAGCTTTGTCTATTATGCATTTGACTCAATCTTCGTGAAATACATCATGCTATATCTTTCGAAGAAAATCACTAGCTTAGATATGTCCAAGTTCATTTATCAATCTAAGGTTAATTAAAATCTGAAAAACTTAAAAGCTTTAAATGAAAACTTGATAAAACATGTTGCTTTTACTTACTAAGTTTCTTCTCTAAGAGCTTTTACCATGAATTGTGAAATTTTGGAATTCTCTAGAGTCCCTATAGCAACTTGGGTGAAATTTGCTTGATCCATATTTGAGTCCTTCAGAATTGCTTATATGTGCTAAATTGAAAATTAAAAAAATTTGACTCTTTTGTGCAAAATTGATCTCAAAGACTTTATATTCTCTAGATCGCCTCCCATTGCATTTGGGATGAACTTGGAATATATTGTGTATGACCAAGATCATTATCTTAAGAGTTACTCTTGAGATGATCGAAAATGGCTTGAGTCAATCAAAAAATTGCAAATATCAAACACATAAGTGGGTAAAGAATGCAAATTATGTCAAACATTTGCACCCCGCTATGTTTTTCAAGTCTTAAAGAAAATTTGCATAAATTGAAAATGAGCTCAAGGACCTAATATGCACTTCAAAATTCCCAAAGTGTTGAGTAGGTTGAACTCTAGGTTTTCCATTTGATCCCTAAGTGGTTTTGCTTCTAGTTTTGAAACTTTGCTAAGTTGTGCACTTGTCAAATCTTGCTAAAATGATACATTTTCAAAACTTAGCTTATGAGCAAAATTTGTTATTTGCACTTGGACATGTCTTAGTTTGGTCATAATCTGAGATTAATAAGCTTGGTGTCATATCTTGTCATTATGATCATTTGATAATCTTCAAAGCTCCCTAGGTTGCATTTCATGCATACATAAAAGAGGGAGAAAATTCTATTTTGATGCCTATATTGCCAAAAGGGGAGAAAATGTAGAAAAGGCATCATTTAAAATGTAGAAAAGGAGGAGATAGAATTGTGAAAGCTTGTTGGTTCTTATGATTTTGTAAATCTTTGCTATCTCTTATGAATCATAATCACATTTGACACTTATGATTGGTTTTAGAGCTTTTGTTGAAAACTTGCTCTTTCATGGTCTTGCTCTAAATTCTTTCTCGCCAACTTGGTCATAATTTTATATCTTTCTCTCGACCAAGTTTGGCTTTGCAATCAAATTGCTTTCTTCTTCTCTCATTCAAACTCAAATTTATGCCTTTTGTGTGGTTTGTCAATATACTCATCAAGGGGAGATTGAAGGACCATGTGGAGGTCCATCCATGTTTGTGATGAGTATTTGACTTTATTTGAGCAAGGTGTGCTCAAGTTTGAGTTTGATTTGGATTGTTTTTCGAGCTAGAGCAATTTGAGTTATCGGTTGAGACTACCGTCCGACCCGAGATGTCGGGTCGTCCGACCGAGTGGTCGGGGCTTTGGTGGTTGGAGACAAGTCGTCGACCCGAGTGGTCGGGCCGTCCGACCGAGTGGTCGGGCTTTGGCTGGTTGGAGATCACCATCCGACCCCAGTGGTCGGGTCGGCCGACCGAGTGGTCGGGGCTTTGGTCGTGTTGGAGACCGGTCGTCCGACCCGAGTGGTCGGGTCGTCCACCCGAGAGGTCTGGCTTTGGCTGGTCGGAGATCACCGCCCGACCCGAGTGGTCGTCTTTGGTTGGTCGGAGACCAGTTGTCCGACCCAGAGGTCTCGGCCGTGGTGGCCTGAGACCGCCCGTCGACCCCGAGTGGTCGTCTCTCGCCGGGTCGGGATGGAGACCGTGGTCGACCGGGATGGAGACCGTGGCCTGACCTCGAGTGGTCGGGATGGAGACCGGTGGTCGCACCATGGTTGGTCGGGATGGAGACCAATGGTCGGACTGTGGTTGGTCGGGATGGAGACCAGCGGGTCGCACCACGGTGGTCGTGGTTTTGCCGGTCGTAGTGTATATCCGTCTGCTGAGATGGATATATGTTGTTGGACATTGCTATGTGATGTGGTTTCCTTGTCTATGATGGTTGCAGACTTTGGAGCTAGGTCATGGTGAGGCGAAGGGGATCGTGACTAGGCCGAGAGCCGAGGTCCGATGATCAAGGTGTCGCCAAAGATGACTGAGGCCAGGGAGTAGCTGCAAGCCGAGAAGACAAAGGAATGGATGAGATGCTAACTTGGAGCTGCTTTGATCTAGGAGGACCGTTGGATGGCGGTTAGGAAGATAGAGTAGCGGGTCAAGTTAGTGTGAGTCGAAAAGCGTGCAAAACCCGTTGTGTTGTTGGGTTTCGGGTGAGCCCATGCATAGCTTTGTGAGTGGGTAAAATCTCAGCCCTTGATGGAGTGCTCTAGGGTTTAGAGGCTCATCCAAGGGTGGTAGGTGTTCCAAGCCCGCTATGAATAGACAGGAGAGGGGTGTCTCCTTGGGGTGAGCAGTGAGGAAAGTCTACGTGAGTAGTTGAGAGTTGTTGAGAGTGATGATGTAAGGATCAAATCTCGCTCTTGGATGTTGGCTTAGGATTGAAGCAGACATCCAAAGGTGGGAATTGATCCTGTGTCACTATAAATAGAGGGTAGGGCAGCCTCCCTCTTTGAAGGTTCTGAGGTTTTTGTCGCTCATTTGAGCTTTGCCCACTTTGTTGTGAGGCTTTGTAAACCTCCCTTCCGAAATGAAATGTTCTTCATTTATATTCTTGTTTCATTTCTCTTACGTATTTACATTACGCACTTAAATTCGCTATCTAAATTCGCATTTACTTACTTGCAATTTACTTTACGTAATTTGGATTTGCCTCATCTCCTTCTACATGCTATTGAATCTTTGTTGAAATTCATGGTTGATGAACTCTTCTCTTGATTCGATGCTTTCAATCATTTAGGCAATCCTATCGTTCTTGTTGCAAGTTGTAAACTGGTGTTCTTAAAGTGTGTAAAACGTGTGACTTGCGCTCTTTAGTTTTGATTTGCTTCGTTCTTGTTGCAAAGAATGAGGGATTGATTGAATGAATTTTCACCGTGAGCATATCCAAATTCTCTAAGCAACCCCGTTCAAGTTCCGCAAAGAAACCGATCTTTTGTTCCTTCATGATGGATTCTTAATTGATCGAGTTTTGGTGTTTACTCTTGTGCTATCTTGCTTGCCGTGGACGTGTGAGAAGGCATTCAAGTCTATCTTGATCATTACAATCTCACAAGCAAGCCAAGATCACGATTGGCTTTTGAGTCGTGGCTGCTTTCGTAACACCGCTTGTGTTTTTCTAGTCTCGCTTTACAAGCAGTATTGAGTCTTTTGACTAGCATTTGTCCAAGAGGTGGGAAAATTTATTTTGGGACCATTCACCCCCCCTCTGGTCGCCATCTCGGTCTTTCAGTTTAAAAGCTTGATGGAAGACGATGCCAAACCACTGTTCACAGGTTGCAAAGCAGAATACACCAAGTTGGGTTCGGTCCTTTCATTGTTCGAACTGAAGGCAAAACACCGTTGGACAGATACAAGTTTCAATGCACTTCTAGTTCTTTTATCGGATCTGCTTCCCGAGGGAAACGAGTTGCCAACAAGCATTTATGAAGCGAAGAAGCTACTATGTCCCATGGGAATGGAAATAGAAAGGATACATGCATGTCCGAATGATTGCATCTTGTACCGTAACGCACATCAGGAGCTACACGTTTGTC
Organism: Otatea glauca; assembly: GCA_036346275.1. NCBI lineage: Eukaryota > Viridiplantae > Streptophyta > Magnoliopsida > Poales > Poaceae > Otatea > Otatea glauca. Next base: position 18,406,400 of record CM070712.1, on the reverse strand, counting down.
CAGTTTGCGGTGTGCCCCGGTACAAATAAAAGGAGAAGCGTAACGACAAGAAGCGTAAGAGCCGGGGCAACGACGGTGAAGAGGTCACTAAAGGTGCACCGGCCAAAGTATTGTGGTACATGCCCATCATTCCCCGTCTGGAGAGGTTGTTTGCAAATCCCAGAGAGGCAAAATTGTTGTGTTGGCATTATGAGTCTCGAAGGAAGATGGCAAGTGAGACACCTGCCGATTCACTCAATGGAGAAACATCGATTGGAAACATGAGGAGTTTGGTGCCAAATGAGGAACATAAGATTTGGGTTGAGTACCGATGGAATGAATCCGCTTGGTAACATGAGCGATCGTCACAAAGACGTGGCGATTCATTGTGCATCTACAACCTCCCTCCTTGGTTGTGCATGAAACGGAAGTATATAATGATGTCGTTGCTAATCTCGGGACCCAAACAATGGAAATGATATTGATGTGTACCTCGCCCATTGATCGAGGATTTGGTAAAATTGTGGAATGACGGGTCATTGTGTGGGATGCGCTGAGAAGAGAGCATTTCACCCTACTGCTATGGTATTTTGCACCATAAATGATTTTCCGCTCTTGGTAATTTGGCGGCTACTGATTTAAAGGAGCAAAAGCGTGTCCTATTTGTGAAGAGGAGACCGAGAGCCTATGGCTGCCAAATTCCAAGAAAACTCGTATATGGGTCACCGAGGTTTCTACCTCGAAGTCATCGATACCGTAAGATGGATGACAAATTTGATGGGAAGAGGGAAGTTCGTTCGCACCGCAGCCTATGAGTGGTAGGCAAGTATATTCACGTAGAGGATATCGATGTTCAAGATGGAAAGAGCCGTAAATCTGCTCATTATAGGACCATTTGGAAGAAGAGGTCAATATTTTGGGACTTACCGCATCGAAGGAGTTAGATGTCCGCATTGTATTGATGTCATGCACGTTGAGAAGAATGTCTGCGACAATTTGGTTGGCATCTTGTCGAACATACCGGAAAGACAAAGGATGGTGTGAATGCTCGTCGCGACATGGCCTACATGGGAATCAGCCCAGTGCTTGCGGTGATAGAGGATGGAAAAGGTCCGTACATCCCATTGCATGCTACACCCTATCCAAGAAGGAGAAAGAGGACCTTGCAAATGTCTCCAAGGTATTAAAGTTCCATCCGCTACTCCGCAACATTAAGAAGCTTGTGTCCTTGGATGATTTGAAGTTGCTAGGCATGAAGTCCCACGATCGCCATGTCTTGATGACCCAAATGCTCCTGGTTGCAATAAGAAATATTCGCCAGAGGATGTTAGGTTTGCAATCACGGTTGTTACTTCTTCAATGCGATCTCCTGCAGTTATTGACCCCGACGTGCTAGACAACTTGCAGAGTGAGGTGGTGCGCACTCTATGTCGCCTTGAGATGCATTTCCACCGCCGTTCTTCGATGTCATGGTCCACCTTGTTGTTCACCTTGTTAGAGAGATTAAGATATGTGGACCCGCTTTCTTACGTTACATGTATCCGCTTGAGAGGTACATGGGTATATTAAAGTCCTACGTGAGGAATCGGTCAAGCTCGAGGGTAGTATTGTGGAAGGTTATGGATGAAGAGGTTATTAAGTTTTGTGTGGACTATCTCGAAAAGACAAGCAATCGATGTTCCTTTATCTCGCCACGAGGCGCACTTGTCGGCAAAGGAACCGTGGGGTCTAAACTAACGAGGCCACGGTTTGATATGTATTGCAAAGCGCATCTGACAGTCTTGCAGAATAGCGCAGAAGTTGCAGGGTACATCGAGCAGTACAAGTCGATATTACGGGGAGAGAATCCACATATGGATGAGCTTTCCATAATACGAGAACACAACGATAGATTTCTCACATGGTTCAAACAAAAGGCGGAGGTCTCTCGTAGTGAGACTATCAAATGGTTGGTCGACGGACCTAGATTTAATGTACGATATGGCAGGGTAATGATATTAATGGGTACACCTTTTACACCGAAAGTCGATGGGAAGAGTAAATCGCTCAAAACAGTGGTGTAAGCATAGATGCTTTGTCCGATGAACATCACTCAAAGGAGGATCCTCAATGGCAATGAACTCTTACTACGGGTGATCAAGAAATTTGGGAGCTCGACACGGAATATACCAAATTCCATTGTTCCGATGTAAGTGGGTGGATTTCCACATGGAGTGAAGGTCGACAAGAGAGGTTTTACTCTTGTGGATCTCAACAGACTCGCCTACAAAGATGACCCATTCGTCCCTGCGAAGCGAGCAAATCAAGTCTTCTACGTACGTGATCCACCCAATCCGAGGGTGCATGTCGCCCTTTACAAAGAAGCGCTAATCGTTGGTGTGGAAAATGTCATAGATGAAGAAGAATACGACCAATTTGATGAAATACCTCCGCTTATGGATGGGGCTGTCTTAGTGGGGACGACGACACACATGGAAGAAATTACATACGTGTAGATCATCAAGAAGGGTTGTATTGTAAATAAAGGGAGTACGTCATTGTATCACTTGCTATGTGCTTGAAATGTTTATATTTTTCATGCGCTGTTGTCGTGCAATTACATGGTGTAGTCTCCATGTGCATTATTTGTGTCGAATTTATTGGTAAAAATCGATAGAGATCCTGAGAAAGGTAGCTTGTAAATAGTCCAACGTTCATTTCTGAAAATTTTCAAAAAACTTGGACTTCATTTGTAGAAGTTTTGACTTTTTAACTGTTAGCACCAAAAATCATGCCTACAAAGTAAATGTTGGCACATTTTTTCAGTCCTAACTCTTTTTTCAAAAAATGTATTTGGAAAATGTTTTAGTACCTCAAAGTATATTTCTGCAAAATTTCAAATAATTCCAACTATATTTGCATAAGTTATGTCATTTTGAATTGTTTGGAATTCTGAAAATTGAGGACCAATGGTTTGCCCTGGAAAACCAATAGTGCAGTGAACCACATTTGTGTCAGTTTTTCTTAAAAACTGATTGTGATAATCATTTATGTCGGTTTCACTCAAAAACCGATAGTGACATTTCAATTAACTGTGGCGGTTTTCTCGTAGAATCGATAGTGATAGTTCCAGGTCATATGGGTTGGCAATTGCGTGAAAAAGTATTAGTGTCGGTTCCAATAGAAAAGCGACACAGACAATAACGTTATTTGTATCGGTTTTGATAAAAAACCCGACCCAGATAATTTTAGGACAGTATTTGTGTCGGTTTTTTATTCAAAACCGATTGTAATATGAACACAATTTGTGTCGGTTTAAATAAAAAAGCGACACAAATAGTGGAGTTATTTGTATGCCCAGATGATGAAGTATTTGTGTCGGTTTTTTTGAAAACCGATTGTAATAGTGACATAATTTGTGTCGGTTAAAATAAAAAAGTGACACAGGTAGTTTTCTTATTTGTATCGGTTTTTATAAAAAACCGACACAGATGATGCATTATTTGTATCGGTTTATATTGAAAACCGATAGAAATGAGTGAAGTGAACAGTGTGAGTGTATTTGTGTCGGGTTGTGATACGGAACCGACACAATTAATACTGCCAATTAATTTGCCCCTTCCATTTATTTTGCCCTAGCTCCCAGTCTCCCATCGTCCAGCCCCCGCACGGCCGCACCACGCTTTCTTCGCCTCCGCCGCCAACGTCGCCGCAAGCCTCTGCACTCCCTGTCCTCCCACGCCGCCGAGCCGCCCCCACGCCGTCCACTCCAGCCCCCGTCGCCGACTCGCCCGGTCGCCCCCATGCTGTGGACCCTTCCTCCCCACACCGCCGAGCCGCCCCCACACCGTCCACTCCTCCCCTCGTCGCCGACTCGCCCCCACGCCGTCCACTCATCCCCACGCCGAGGACCCCACGCCGTCGAGCCGCCCCCACACCGTCGACTCCTCCCCTCATCGCCGACTCGCCCCCACATTGTGGACTCCTCCCCACACCGCCGAGCCGCCCCCACGCCGAGGACCCCACGCCGCCGAGCCGCCCCCACGCCGTCGACTCCTCCCCCCGTCACCGACTCGCCCCCACGCTGTGGACTCCTCCCCACGCCGTCCACTCTCCCCCTGTCGCCGACTCGCCTCCATGCCGTATATAGGTAGGTATATGTGCAATGAATTGTTAGGTATATGTGCAATGAATTGTTCAAATGGTGACCTATGCTTTTTATGCATATTGTTTACTTAGATCCTCAGCTTGATAAGAATACTTGTGCAATCTTGCTGATGAAGATAGAAAATATCATAGAACATGCATATCAAGGGGAAAATGGCACATCAAAAAACTAAATTAAGTAAACAAAAAAATTTGTGCACAATTCTAAAATTACACCATAGGTTAGTACAGCATGATGTGTGGCAACCTCCAAACTTGCAAAGATTTCTTTTACCATTGTCAGTATGACAATACATACCCATAATAATTGAAAGAAAATGAACATACATAAGAACTTCATTCATCATACCATTGTTTCCTTAACTTCGAGCTTCATCAACCGAAAGGAGGCTCTCTACTACTGATTCAATTGTTGGCCTTTTCTTCCTATCTTCCTCCAAGCATGAAACAGCTAACTTGATCAATTAACAGGAAAATATTCTCTAGTTTTAGGTTGTAGTGAATGGCCCACTCTAGGCATCGTACTTTTGTCAATTAACAGCAAATTCTTGAGCTATGCATGCCATTCTGTCCTGAAATCTATTCTTGGTTTGTTTTTTCCGATCTGCTTTGTATTGAAACCTTTTGGTTCTCAGAAGAAAGTAGTAAAATATACATTTTACTTTAAACAAACATGTCTTTTATTTCCATGTCTTTTTTGCATTAATATGATCAACGTTATAGTTCACCATGCGTAACCCACGCCTCCTGCTCGAGGGTGTTGTTTATGAATATGCCATTTCGCATATTGTAAGCAAGCAATCTCGATTGTCCACGTTTTTGATAGCTTCGAGGATATGTGGTTCGGCAAGTTCTCGAGTGTTGTACAACTCAAAGAGTAGATTTCGTAGCGTCTCCGGTGTTCTCCTGATACACACCCTCTTGACCGTTGTCGAGACGTGTATCCGGAGAACAATGAGGAGATGTCACAAATTTTCTCTAGAGTTGTACAACGGCTTAGAACTTGCCCAACCATATCCTCGAATGGGATTAGGACCAAACCTATTTAGAGATTAGGCGTTATCGTCCGTACGTATTTAGTTGGTCTACATACAGACTTGTCTTGAAGATCATTCGTTCATCTGTTACTCTAGTGCAATATGCTAGGACAATGACATGCTATGAATTATCCATTGATCTGTTGCTTTAGATGAATTATTGTGAAGTTCACATAATATCTACGAATTGCTTTCTCTCATGTGAAATATATGTCCATGTTAGATAAGAAAACTCAAAATGTTGCAATTAGAGAGCATCGGCTCATCGCCCAAAAGAGTAGAAGGTGCTCCTGAGAGGCCAAGCCAACTTCGAAGTGTCGAGGGGCCGAGTAAGGTGAGGAAGGCCCGAGGACCGAGCAAAGGGGCCACAGGGAGAACACCGCAAATTCTCCACTTCAATGCGACGGCGCTTGCACGGTCCTCCCAAGTGTAAGGGCGATACCGCCATTCCTCGCAACAGCTGTGAGGAGAGAGTTCCCATAACGGTTAAAGATTGGAGAAAGGAGGTCAGCGTCGAGTAGAAGAACCGGCTGTGGGACGAGGTTAAGGGAAAATGGATTATAGAAGAGGAGGATGAAAACAATGCCGATAAGACGCCTTGAAGAGGATGGGTGTGGCTCGAGGCACTTCGTGGTCTACATGCACAGTGAGTACGTTGAAAGGTCAGACACCATTTGAGAGGTATCCGCTCGTGACTCCGATGTTTGGGAGGAGTTCACGAGGATCAAGAGTACGCCCGAGGCGTAGAAGCCGAGACAAAGAACGCTGCTACCCGAGGTCGAACACGCATGCGCACCACCTCGGTTCAGCGGCTACGAAGGAAGAAAGCGTAATGGGCACGACTAGCCGAGGAGTGCGCCAACTCCGGACAGCGATGCCTTCTTGTCGGCGTTTGGAGCGCCGCAAGTAAATTTGTAAGTCTAAGGGCCGCGCGTTCCCGCTCCCCTCGAATGGTTAGACCACAGTCCAAGATGTATACCGTTCGGCCGAAGGTCCCTACTCCAGCCAGGCGTTGGTGTTGTATTCATCAAAAGTGCGGATGATCGCACCGAAGTTTTTTACAAGCGAGAGGTGGAGCCTCAACACTAGAATGATCTAAACTTAGCTCTCGTAAGGAGAAGAAAAAGAAGAAGAGGAAGAAGAGGAAAAAGCTCTCTTGTAGCTCTTACTCACGCCTCGTTAGGAGGTTCCCGCCTCCTTTTATTCAAGATCTGAAGAGGCAGGTTACATCGAGAATTGGCGAAGTGCCAGCGAGCTACTTCTAGGGCTTCGCTTGCCCGCCGTCGCTAATCGTTCAGCCGATCGGTCGCTTGTTCGCCGATCGTCGCCGCTCGAGCCTATCTTTGGGTCGGTGGTCTAGCCGGTCGAGCGGTTAGGTAATCCTCCGGGAAGTGGCGAGCTGCTCTCGTGATCCATGTGGGTGCCGGCGAGTCGCGTGTGACGTTGGATTTGCCTCGGGAGAGCGTGTCCTTACCGTGGGTGGTGGGCCGATGGGACAGAGACGGGCTTCAGCAGCTATCAAATCGTTTTGGGAAGGGACCACCGCCTCGCCGCCACTTCGAATGACCGTTAAGTGGGGCACGTGGCCTTAGGTTGACACGGACTCCGATGCGCGGCGCGCCCCTCGGCGGGATTATCATGGTTCGGTCGGGCGGGATCCGCCCCGCCGCGGGGTCGGGAACCTCGCTGAGTCGGTCGGGGATCCCGTCCCCGCCGCGGGTCGGGAACCTCGCTGAGTCGGAGTCGGGACCGGTCGGAATGGTCTCCGAATGGTCTCGTAGGCATTTGGGTAGCAGTAGGGGCGGCTTGTTTAGGCCGGGCCGTATTCGAGGCCGCCGCTTGCTTTGCCTGGGCTTTGCTTGTTGCAATTGGGCCGTTGGTGCACCTGCTTTATGAGTATTCGCCAAGAGCTCTCGAACCTCCAATCGAAGTTCGCAGACTCGGTTGGGGTTGAGCTTGATCGATCCGCTCAACTAGGTGGGCCAACGGCCTACCGCTTTTGCCGGCGTGCCCCAACGCATCCGACGCCCGCCCGGATTACGCTCTGAGGTATGCGAACCGCCGAGCCTCTTAATTGCTTTCGTTGTGCGCGCGCACGGCCAGGTGTGTTTTTGCTCGTTCGCCTTCTTGACCGCCGGGTTCCGGTGGTGGGCGCCGTTTTCTCGCTACGGCATTTATTCCCGAGTCGCTTGATCTTCCTTCAATGGGTATATAAGGGCGCCACGGGTTGCTCGAGCGCAGACTCTTAGACGAGAATCCTTTCCTTCTTGAAATGTGTTCAAGACACCCTTTAGTCTTCGATTTGGTGATGACATCGTGGTGGAAGAGGAAGACCCTTTGAACGAGCTTTGGGTTGAGTATGATCAGCGATAGCCGAACTCCCAAAGAGAGAAGAAGTAGCTCGCGACGTTGTCGCCGCTGACGCGCTTACTTCAGCAATCCCAGGCTTGGAGTGGCAAGGGGGCCCTCCTAGAGGCAATGGCGCGAGGCGCCGATTGCGAGAGGCGCGGCCGCGTCGATGTCGCCGAACGCGCAAAGCGGCATGCCATTCCGCGGCCGTGGCTTCACCTTGACGACCGGCAAGGGCCTACCAAAGAAGTCATCTCCAACGACCTCAGTCCACCGACCCCAAGTCCGTCCGTCGGCCGTGCAAGGGCCTACCGTCGGCGTTGTCGTAGGGAGTTTTAGGAGTCCGGTGTAGATAGAGAGTCTTGCGTGTGCCTCATGTAAAGTGGTGCAAAGTTTTTGAGCTCTCGCCGCTTTTTAATGAAATCCTTTTTTTCTCTCTATGAATGACTTCATGAAGGAGTTAGCTTTGCTTGTTCGCTTTGATCACCTCGGCGCTAGAAAGTTCGGCGATCGGTTTCGAGTGGTCGGACGTGCGAACTCGCGGTTTGTTCCTCAAGAAATCTTCCTTTGCGCTGCTTTGGCGCCAGAGCTAGTCGGTGCCTTGGTCGGCAAGGATGAGCGGATGCCTTCTAAGTTTTAGTGCCCGAGTGCCTTGGTCGGCAAGGACGACCGGATGCCTCCGCGAGGTTCCGTGTCCGAGTGCTCGCTTAACGTCAGAGCCGGACGCCGCCTTAGTCGGCAAGGACGGCCGGATGCCTCCGCGAGGTTCCGGCGTCCGAGTGCCTTGGTCGGCAAGGACGACCGGATGCCTCCGCGAGGTTCCGGTGTCCGAGTGCCTTTGGTCGGCAAGGACGACCGGATGCCTCCGCGAGGTTCCGGTGTCCGAGTGCCTTGGTCGGCAGGGACGACCGGATGCCTCCGCGAGGTTCCGGTGTCCGAGTGCTCGCTTAACGTCGTAGCCGGACGCCGCTTAGTCGGCAAGGACGACCGGATGCCTCCGCGAGGTTCCGGCGTCCGAGTGCTCGCTTAACGTCGTAGCCGGACGCCGCTTAGTCGGCAAGGACGACCGGATGCCTCCGCGAGGTTCCGGCGTCCGAGTGCCTTGGTCGGCAAGGACGGCCGGATGCCCCGCGAGGTTCCGGTGTCCGAGTGCTCGCTTAACGTCAGAAGCTAGACGCCGCCTTAGTCGGCAGGGACGACCGGATGCCTCCGCGAGGTTCCGGTGTCCGAGTGCCTTTGGTCAGGGCGGCCGGATGCCTCCGCGAGGTTCCGGTGTCCGAGTGCCTTGTCGGCAAGGACGCACCGGATGCCCCGCGAGGTTCCGTGTCCGAGTGCTCGCTTAACGTCGTAGCTAGACGCCGCCTTAGTCGGCAGGACGCACCGGATGCCTCGCGAGGTTCCGGTGTCCGAGTGCCTTGGTCGGCAGGGACGCACGGATGCCTCCGCGAGGTTCCGGTGTCCGAGTGCTCGCTTAACGTCAGAGCTAGACGCCGCCTTAGTCGGCAAGCACGGCCGGATGCCTCCGCGAGGTTCCGATGTCCGAGTGCCTTGGTCGGCAAGGACGGCCGGATGCCCCGCGAGGTTCCGGTGTCCGAGTGCTCGCTTAACGTCGAGCTAGACGCCGCTTTAGTCGGCAAGGACGGCCGGATGCCTCCGCGAGGTTCCGGTGTCCGAGTGCCTTGGTCGGCAAGGGACGCACCGGATGCCTCCGCGAGGTTCCGGTGTCCGAGTGCTCGCTTAACGTCGTAGCCGGACGCCTTAGTCGGCAAGGACGCACCGGATGCCTCGCGAGGTTCCGGTGTCCGAGTGCCTTGGTCGGCAAGGACGACCGGATGCCTCCGCGAGGTTCCGGTGTCCGAGTGCCTTGGTCGGCAAGGACGATCGGATGCCCCGCGAGGTTCCGGTGTCCGAGTGCTCGCTTAACGTCGTAGTTAGACGCCGCCTTTAGTCGGCAGGGACGACCGGATGCCTCCGCGAGGTTCCGGTGTCCGAGTGCCTTGGTCGGCAGGGACGACCGGATGCCTCCGCGAGGTTCCGTGTCCGAGTGCTCGCTTAACGTCGTAGCTAGACGCCGCTTTAGTCGGCAAGGACGCACGATGCCTCCGCGAGGTTTCGGCGTCCGAGTGCCTTGGTCGGCGACGCACGGATGCCTCGCGAGGTTCCGTGTCCGAGTGCTCGCTTAACGTCGTAGCAGACGCCGCCTTAGTCGGCAAGCGACGGCCGGATGCCTCCGCGAGGTTCCGGTGTCCGAGTGCCTTGGTCGGCAAGGACGACCGGATGCCTCCGCGAGGTTCCGGTGTCCGAGTGCTCGTTTAACGTCGTAGCTAGACGCTGCCTTAGTCGGCAAGGACGACCGGATGCCTCCGCGAGGTTCCGGTGTCCGAGTGCCTTGGTCGGCAAGGACGACCGGATGCCTCCGCGAGGTTCCGATGTCCGAAAGTGCCTTGGTCGGCAGGGACGCACCGGATGCCCCCGCGAGGTTCCGTGTCCGAGTGCTCGCTTAACGTCAGAGCTAGACGCCGCTTAGTCGGCAGGGACGACCGGATGCCTCCGCGAGGTTCCGTGTCCGAGTGCCTTGTCGGCAAGGACGACCGGATGCCTCGCGAGGTTCCGGTGTCCGAGTGCTCGCTTAACGTCGTGGCTGGACGCCGCCTTAGTCGGCAGGGACGCACCGGATGCCTCCGCGAGGTTCCGATGTCCGAGTGCCTTGGTCGGCAGGACGCACCGGATGCCCCGCGAGGTTCCGGTGTTCGAGTGCTCGCTTAACGTCGTAGCTAGACGCCGCCTTAGTCGGCAGGGACGCCGGATGCCTCCGCGAGGTTCCGGTGTCCGAGTGCCTTGGCCGGCAAGGACGGCCGGATGCCCCGCGAGGTTCCGGTGTCCGAGTGCTCGTTTAACGTCGTAGCTAGACGCTGCCTTAGTCGGCATGGACGACCGGATGCCTCCGCGAGGTTCCGGTGTCCGAGTGCCTTGGTCGGCAAGGACGACCGGATGCCTCCGCGAGGTTCCGGTGTCCGAGTGCTCGTTTAACGTCGTAGCTAGACGCTGCCTTAGTCGGCAAGGACGACCGGATGCCTCCGCGAGGTTCCGGTGTCCGAGTGCCTTGGTCGGCAAGGACGACCGGATGCCTCCGCGAGGTTCCGGTGTCCGAGTGCTCGTTTAACGTCGTAGCTGGACGCGGGGTATCCATCCCGAGTCCCCGTCCGGCGAGGGAAGCTGCGAGAGGAGTAGCTGCCGTCTATCCCACAAGTTTACCCCATCCGCAGGTGTGGGACCTGGAGGGGGTGAGCGACGCGCGTTTACCTGCGTTGGTTTGAACGCCGTGCTCTTGGAGCTAGTAACGGGTAGTCCGAGTGGGTCCTGGGAGGTCCCGCCCAAGGGGGACCCTTCCGAGCGGACGGTCCCAGAGTAGGGTGTCCTGGCCCTGCTGTGGGGCGACCCATAAGAAACCTTTCTTTACTCAATCCCGTATGGACCCTGGGTCGTCAGCCGACCCAGAGCACAGCTGGCTGTCGCTCATCGATGAGCTCCCGGGAGAGTGTGAAGTATGGTCTCGGACGCGAGTAGAGGTGACTGGGTCGTCAGCCGACCCAACCGGGGACCCACCGTGGCTCACTCTGCGTTTTGCCCTCGCTCAAGTTTCACTGGGCGACCCTACGCCCATCCGGTGGTTAGGCCTTTTGAACCCACGCTTTTGGTGGGCCTCGCCAAGCCACAAAGCTTTTTGCCATCTTGGGACCGCATGGCCCAATGGGCCTCTCGCGCGCCGAACAACCGTCCGGCCAAAGGCGGAGACCAAGAGGTAACGGACACGCTGTCGGGCGGCGTCTTTATGACTCGCAACCCGACGCGACAGATTAAATGCGGAGTGGAATTGGAAATCGGAGTTACGGCCGGCGTGATGATTTAGGGCGACGCGACGATTCGCTCGAGGAGGCGTCGTTCGGTCGGCGTCCGCCGCCTCCTATAAGTACGTTGTTGGGGTGCCTCGTAGCCACGCTTTCGCCTTCTTCGCCTCCGCCCCTAAAGCAAGAAAAACGCCAGAGAGCCGTAGAAGGAAACCTCACCCTCTTCTTCTCACCTTCCGCCGCTTCCCCGCCAAGATGTCGTGGGCCTGAGTGCTCAAGACAGAGAGTCGCGCTGGCGGCCTAGTGAAGAAGGGCTTCCTCCGCCGCAGGCACCTCTGGTGGAGAGTGCCGACCGGGCCGTTATCCCGCGCCGCAGAGCGACGAGGTTGTGGTCCCGCCTCATTTTTGAGCGCGGCCGACTGCCGCTCCACCCTTTCGCCCAGGGCTTCTTTTCCATTACAAGGTGGAGGTGCACCACCTCAACCCTAACGGGTCCTTCACATCGCCATTTTCATTACCCTGTGCGAGGCCTTCTTAGGGATTGAGCCGCATTGGGCGCCAGTGGCGCACTTCTTCCAGCGAGGCTTTGGAAAGACAGCCGTCGACGCGACGGCGCCATGGGCGCCTGGCCCTCCAGCTTGAACGGTAGGAGCTCAGTACACGGACATCAAGCCGCCGCCCTCTAACAAGGGATGGCGCTCGAATGGATCTATGTCCTAACGTTGAAAACAGCCCCAGCTTTTTCTCGGCGAGCTCCTGTCAGCGATGGAGCAATGGACCGGGGCGCCAAGAAGAGGAGAAGAACAAGGTGGCCCCGATCGTGGAGGAGATCGGGCTCGAGGAAACGGGCCGACCGGGGATGTTGTCGCACGCCTTCATGAGGATGCGCGTGCGACCCCTCGCCGTGCCGCACCCCATGTTCGAAGATGAGGGCCATCCGACCGGCAAGGATGGAGGTGGCCGAGTTGGCGCGCCCGAGGTGGAGGCCCGGTGGCGGCGATTATCGGAGGAAGCGCCACGGTGGCGCGGGCGCCACCCGGGCCTTTTCGTCGGCTCATCCCCAAACCGTGAGTTTGTGGGATTTTTCTTTCGCTTCTTTCTTCTTCGCTCTTAGCGTCCGACTGACGGTCGCTTTTGTATCCTCTAGGGGCTCGCAGGCATGTCCTCCGGGCACCGCTCCCGGGAGAAAGAGGCGAGGCGGCCTCTCGGCGAAGACCGCCGAGGCCGATTCCCGCAAAAGCGTATGAGGAGGAGAGAGGAAGAAGAAGGAAAGGAGCGCGGGCAAGGCACGCGCGCGCGAGGACGATCGGAGTCCACCGCGGTGGGACGACTTCACCGATAGTGGGGAGCTTCCCGACTACAAGCGCAATCCTTCCCGACCCTCCGGTGAGTGGTGGTTCGAGAGTTGGCCCGACAAAGAGCCCCGCGCCGCGGTCCTCAGCGAAGAAGCGATCTCGCGGCCGCAGCTTGTCGACGCGCCCGACCGGTGGTAGCCGGAAGCGGCCACCGACCGCCTTGGTGGGGGCCGACGAAGAGAGCGCGCAGCCGCGACTCCGCCCGCCGATAAAGTATTTCTTCCTTCTTTGGAACATTTTTGTAGCAAAGCCGCTCGGCGACTTTTAAATATCGTGGCGTGCGGCGCCTACACGGGCGTGATTTGGGCGTGCGCGCAGCCACTTCTCAAGTGGCGGTCACGGCGGCTCGGTGGTACCGATCGTCGGCGCCTATGGAGCACGCGATCAGGACGCGCCTCCTTTGAGGAGGAGAGATCGAGGCGGCGAAGAGCTCGCCGCCCCGCCGACGCCGCCGCCGGCGCGAGGGTCTTCCTGGAGGAGGGGACGGCGACGCCGCCAGCCATTGCGCCACCGATCGAAGGCGCCAGCGGAAGAGGTGGAGCGATCGCCGACCCACGGCGGTGCCGTCCGAGATAGTGTTTGTCGGAGGGTCGGCGAAGGCCGGGCGGCCGCGCCGGTCGGGGCGGCGCCGATGCCAGAGGCGTCCGACCCCCTGCCCCAAGGGGCTCCCGAGGGGCCGACTTCATCGCCCCTGGCCATGGCGCTCTGGTCGGGCGCCGCTCCCTCCGAGCAGACAGGCGAAGGTCTGCTGCCGGATGTGGCCCCAGGGCCGGGATCCATGGACCCGGCCGAGGAGCGAGTGGGCTGCCCTTCGGCAGGGCGCCACGGTTGCGGAGGAGGAGATAGGGCTGATCCATAAGGGTCTGACCCTAGCCTTAGAGTCTTCCAGCAGGGCGCTGGAGGTGATGGTCGGGGGGATTCAACCCGTAAGTTTGGTAAGCTGAGCGAAGGAGTCGTACTTTGTAACTCTCGATATGCTTCTGCCAGATTTGACGAAATGTCTGTGTTGTGCAGCATTTGCGGGCCGCCTGAAGCGCCAGTCGGGCTCCTTCGTCGCCGGATGCTCGTGGCAACCGCAGCGGAAGAAAGTGGTCTGGCCATGCTTGAGTTTCGTCTTGCCCAAGAGGCTTTGAACATTGGGCGGACGGAGGCGAAAGAACTCCGCCTAGGGCTGGAGGAGGCCTCAAAGGCCCTTTACGACGAGCGCCTTGGGGCCGAGGCCTTGAGGGCAAGGGTGGTGGAGCTTGAATCCTCCCTGGCGGAGGTCACCGAGGCCAAGGACGCCTTGCCACCACGAGGGGTGGCATAGCGAAGCGACCCATCTGCGGTCGGAGCGGATCGGGCCCGGAGGACGCCGAACAAGCTCGGTCCGAGCAGAGACTGCTCCGGAAGGAGCCGCTTCCTGAGGACGTCCTACGAGAGTCTCGGAGGGAAGTTGGCACCTGATCGACTCTGCGATCGGTAAGTATCTCAACTCCTCCATTGATTTCTTTGGTTGGGGTAACCCGTGAGGAGACTCATCCGAGACGCCAGAAACTCGCAGAGGTGCGAAAAACCGAAGGCCGCCATGGAGGCTCGGAATGCGGCGGCGAGACCGCGATGTGGCGATCGCGCCGTGGACGCAGGCTCGCGCGGCGAGGGTCTCCGAGGATGGTAGGGCCGAGATGGGCGCCGAACTGGAAGCCCTTCGGAGGGCCGGCCAGGAGGTCTGCGCCCAAGTCTTGGGCACAGGGGCAGGCCCGAGCGCACTTGCCCTCGCTACCGCCCGAAAGTGCCGGGCTTGTGGAGGCGGCGTGGATTGCGGGCGCAAAGATCGAGCTTCGTCGACCGGGTCAACACCGCCTCGCACTATGACGGTATCGACCTCGCAGTGGTGAGTAGCGGCATCGCCGAACCGACCGACGACGCAGGTCGGCGGTGTTCGAGCTCCGTGTCGAGCCGCATGCTCGGAGATCGCCACCACGTCCCGCCTCGAGGTCGCCTTCAAGATGCTGTGTCCTCCTCCTCCGTGCCGTCGGCCACCGGAAGAAGAGGAAGAAAGAAGTTAGCCCCTTTTTTTTTTTCTTGCAAAGACTGTATAAACGATCGTAAGTAATTGTAAGCTCGGTTTGCCTCTTTGCTCTCCTTTGCGTTTGGGTTTGACCGACCATAGCCTCAAGGACCACGGGTCGCTTATGCGTAGGTCGGTCAATTTGAGAGGGTCAAGAGGATAGGAGTCTTGTTTATGCGTAGTTACGCGCGACTCATGGGGTTCGGAGTGTTCCCGATCGGCCAAGGGTTTTTCCACTCGGCACTTCCTTCTTCCGCAGTGCTACTTAGCAACCATAGCCGGGGCGAGGTAGCGCTCGGTCGAGAGGGTTACCGCCGATAGACTCTGTGACTAGTCGGGTCACCGACCCACATGAGTACGTGAGTTAGCCGAGTTCGTGGGGGAAGATTGTTCCCAATCGACCGTAAGGTCATCCCACTCAGTGCTGCTTCTTCCGCGAGTGCTCTTTGGGCAACCATAGCCGGTGGGCGAGGCCGTAGCACTCGGGTCGAGAGGGTTACTGCTCAGGATAGACCTCGTGGTCGGCTGGGTCACCGACCAGCACAGACACCATCCGGAAGCGGCCTGAACGGGGGCGCCCACGGGGCAGCCTCCGAGTCGTCACGTGGCGACCAGGTGCTCGGTTGGGAGAAAGGCAAAGACTTATACCAGGAAAAAAGAAAAGAGCTTAGGGATAGAATCGCCTTAACTTTTCAATGTTCCGCATTAGGGAGGATGCGACCATCGGCGCCCTTGAGTCGAAGGTGCCAGTCGGAGAACTTCCACGACGGTGAAAGGACCCTCCTGTGGGGCGCCACCAGTGCTTATCTTTGGTTGTCCGACCCGACGCAGAACCAAGTCGCCAAATGGCCAAGGATCGTCCTCGAACTTGGCGGTGTGGTAGCGCGCAGGCTTGTTGATATCCGCCGACCGCAGACGCCACGTCCGCGCACTCGTCGAGTGGTCGATGGCGCCTTGTTGCGAGGCGAGCCCCGAGCCTCATCAAGGCTTGCAATCTCGGGAGCCGTATTCCGTGTCGATGGGCAAAATGGCTTCAGCCGAACACCATAAAGAAGGGTGTGAACCCGCCGCCCGGTCGGCGTGGTCCGCAGACTCAGAGGACGGAGGCGGCTCGGCTACCAAATACTGCGAAATGCTTGAGCCGATCGAAGATCCGCGGCTTGAGTCCTTGAAGGATCATGCCGTTAGTGCGCCGACCGCCGTTAGTCCGCGGATGGGCCATCGCTGCCCAATCGACACGGATGTTGAAGTCGCCACGTAACTCGAAAATTCCTTCCCGTGAACGTGTTCCGTTGTCGGTGATGATGGAGTTTGGGACTCCAAACCTAAAAACGATGTCGCGGAAGAAGATGGCCGCTTGTACCGACGCGTGGCGCCACGACCGCTTGGCCTCTATCCACTTGGTGAACTTATCTACCGCGACGAGCGGTGGGTGAAGCCCCCGCGCTTTCTGAAGGTCCGACCAAATCGAGTCCCAGACGGCAAAAGGCCACGTGATGGGGATCGTCAGAAGCTTGGCCGGCGGATGCGTCACGAGCAAAGAACGGCATCCTTCGCAGGTGCGTCACGATATGCTCGGCGTCGACACGGTGGTTGGCCAATGAAACCTTGTCGAAAGGCCTTTCCACAAGAGATCGGGTGCTGCGTGGTGACCGCAGACTACTGTGTATGTCGTCCAAAGCCAATTGCTTTCCTTGGTCGGTCAAGATACATTTTTGGAGGACCGGAGGGACTCCTTTGTAGAGGTGCAGGCCGATCAGACGAAGATTTTGCCACGCCGCGCGGCGCCGGCCTCGGTCGGTCGGGGAAGTGACCCGTCCACAAGCGGTCGATGTAGGGCCTCCTCCATCGGACTCAAGTGCTAGCACACCGCGGGCGATCCGGCCAAGTCTACGCCCGATCGCGTCGGTCCGGGGCGACCGTCTTTGATTGGTCGGTGGCCGCCACCCGCCGAGTCCACCGGACAAGGGCGCAGGAGGTCGGAGACGAAGATCCCGCGGGACGGGCTCTCTGGGAGGCAAGATTGGCGGTGATCGGCCTCGCCATTGTAGCGTCGGTAGCTATGGTGAAGCTCGAAACCCTTGAACCGCTCCTCGAGCCGGCGTATTTCGACAAGACGCGCCATGCGGGCGTCTCGGGGCTCCGCAGCCTTCATGACTTGGTCGACGACAAGCTTGGAGTCCCCGTGGACGTAGAGCCGGCGGGCACCGAGGTCGGCAGCGATCCGGAGACCGTTGACGAGAGCCTCGTACTCGGCAATGTTGTTGGTCGCGTCGAAGAGCAACCTAATGGCGATTGAAGCTGTTCGAGCGGGAGATGATGACGACTCCCGCGCCCGCGCCATTCTTGGTGTAAGACCCGTCGAAGTACATTGTCCAGTACTCGGGGTCTTCGACCACTGGTGGTGCCTGGGCTTCGGTCCACTCGGCGACGAAGTCGGCCAGAGCCTGCGACTTGATCGCCGTCAGGGGCGATATTATGCCATGGCCGCTAAGCTCGAGCGCCCATTTGGCTATCCTTCCTGAGGCATCGCGATTGTGGATGATCTCGCCTAGTGGGGACGTGGTCACCACAGTGATGGCGTGCTGATCGAAGTAGTGAACGAGTTTCCTCTTTGCGATGAGCACCGCGTGAGTAACTTCGCACTGTGGTACCGAGTCTTGGACTCGGAAAGTACCTCATCGATGAAGTAGACCGCCGTTGTACCTTGAGCTCACGGCCTTCTTCCGCCGCTCCACCACGAGGGCCGCACGACGACTTGGGTAGTGGCGGCGATGTAGAGGAGCAGCGTTCACACAGTGCCGGGCGACGGGATCGAGGCGAGGACAGAAGGCCTTCAAGCGGGTGAGGCCTCCCGAGCCTCGTGTGTCCAAGCGAAGCGGTCGGATTTCTTGAGCACAGTAGAAGCGACATTCCGCGTTCGCCGAGGCGAGACAAAACGGCTCAAAGCCGCCAGCACCCGTCGACCTCTGACCCCTTTGAGGTTCTTGGACCGGGCCCATCCTTGCGATCGCCGAGATCTTCTCTGATTGGCCTCGATGCCTCGCTCGAGACGATGAAGCCTAAGAGCTTTCCTTTGGGGACCCGAAGACGCACTTCTGGGTTGAGCTTTATGCGAAACCGTCGAAGGTTCGCGAAAGTCTCTTCTAGGTCGGCGATAAGGTCGCCGACCTTCCCGGTCTTTACGACAATATCGCCGACATACGCCTCAACGTTGCGCCAATCCCGGTCATTGAAGCACGCTTGCATACATCGCCGGTATGTAGCGCCGCGTTCTTCAGCCGAAGGGCATTGTGACATAGCGAGCAGAGCCGAACGGAGTGATGAAGGAAGTCGCGAGTGGTCGGACTCCTTTAGCGCAATCGTGGTAGCCCGAGTAGGCATCCGAGAAAGGAAAGAGACTCGCACTCACGCGGTGGAGTCGATGACTTGGTCGATGCGAGGTAAGGGAATGGGTCCTTAGGACATGCTTTGTTGAGACTCGTATAGTCAACACACATTCTCCATTGCCCGTTCTTCTTTTTACAAGTCTGAGGTTGGCTAGCCACTCGTGGTGGCGCACCTCTTTACAAACCACGCCGCCAAGAGTTTGGCGATCTCCTCCCTATAACCTGCGCCTTTCCTCGTCGAGCAAGCAGCGGCGTTGGCGACCGCTTTGAGCACAGTCGGACGCTCAAGGAGTGCTCGGCGACCTCCTTTGGAATGCCCGCATGTCGGAGGACCTCCATGCGAAGACATCTTTGTTAGTGCGGAGGAAGTCGACGCGCGCTTCCTATTTGGTGGGGCGTGGCTCCGACCCGCCTGGTCTTGGTCGGATCACGAGGATCGACCGTGACCTCCTTCGTGTCCTCGGCGGATTTGAAGGATCCCGCCCGATTTCTTGGATTCGAGGACGGACTCGCGGCTTCCTCCCGAGCTTGTTGAGTTCCGCGAGGCAACGATCGCCGAGGCGAGCTCGCATTGCAAGCGCTCGCGATTGAAGGCAGCCGGAAAGACGATGCCGCGTAATGACTCCATGCGGTCCGGGCATCTTCACTTGAGGTAGGCGTAATCGGGATCGCCATGAACTTGGCGTAGCATGGCCTCCCAGATGGCGTGGTAGGCGCCGGGAAATCCACGACCTCGAAGGTGAGGTCTCGGTGCGGAAGTTTCGGCCTCCCGAAGGTGACGGGCGGTCGACCGCCGAGCGGATGGGCTTGTTGGCGGGATGACGCCATGGAAAGGTGCCTTGCTTGGCCGGAGGCTTGAGCGCGGGACCCCATAGCGTCGAACGCCTCAACGTAGAGGATGTTAAGGCCGCCCCGTCCATCAAGCACCTTCGTGAGGCGCCGTTCGACGACGGGTGACCACCGCCGGTACCTCCCTACTGTGGACGCGATCGGGTGATCGGTCCGATCAAAGGTGATCGGGAACTCCGACCACCGAAGATATTGGGGACGCCGTGGCGACGGTGTGGACCTCGCGATAGCGAGCTTGAGCCGACACTTGTCGGCGTAGCAAGCCGATCCTCCGAAGATCATGAGGCGGCCGTCGGGCTCGGGAACTCGTCGTCGCCTTCTTCTCCGCTGCGTTCGCGGGGGCGGCGGCTTCTTTCCTTTGCTTCAGCGGCGTGGTGGGGACGCTTAGAAAGATAGCGCCTCGGAGACTTCGCAGATCCGGTATTTGTGCTTGACGGAGAACCCATGGTTCGGGCATGGGCCGTCCATCACTTTCTCGAAGTGGTCGGCGCGACGGTCGACGCGCGCCGCTTTAGCAGCAAGGCGGTCGACCGTGGCGACCACTTGGGTCTCACGGATCTGCTTCCCGTGCCGCTTCCGTTTGTCGAAGCGGTCGGAAGGAGACCCGGTTTGGACGCCGGGCTCCTGCTGGGCCTTTCCTCCTTCGAAAATAGCCCCTACGGCCTCCTCGCCGGAGGCGTGGTTGGTGGCGATGTCGAGGAGCTCCTTGGTGGTCCTGGGCTTGAGGCAGCCCAGCTTGTGCACCGTGGCCTTGCGGGAGAGGTGCCGTAGATGAAGGCTCCCACGACATCGGCGTCGGAGATGTCGGGGAGCTCGTTGCACTGGCGGGAAAACCTCCGGATGTAGTCCCGGAGAGTCTCCCCGGGCTGCTGCTTGCAGCCTTTCAGGTCCCAGGAGTTACCAGGGCGCTTATAAGTGCCCTGGAAGTTACCGACGAAGAGATTCTTCAAGTCAGCCCAGTTCCTGACAGTTTTTGGAGGCAGGTACTCGAGCCAGGCTCGAGCCGAGTCCGCGAGGTAGATGGGGAGGTACTGGATGATGAAGAGATCATCTGTCGCTCCCCCAGCCCGGCACGCGAGCCGGTAATCTTCGAGCCAGACACCTGGGTTGGTGGCCCCGGTGTACTTGGCAATGTTGGTAGGCGCCCGGAATCGGGCGGGGAAATCCGCCTGGCGGATCCCTTGGCAAAAAGCCCGTGGTCGGGACCATCGGGGCTCGGCCGCGATAGTGGCGCTCACCATCCGCAACACGTGAGTGGCGGCGTCCTCCGCCATCTTTCTTGGCGCCTCGAGGTGGTGCGGATGTCGTAGGCATTACCGAGGCGCGCGCACCGGGTGCGTGAGGCTGGGGTGGTTCATGGTGGGTGCGGTCTTGGCGCACCACCGGCCTCCATGCAGCGGCAGACGGGCCCCAGTGGCGGAAGTAGCGCCGGTGTGGTAGGAGCCGGAGGCTGCGTGTCTTTGCGGCGGTCGCGACTCCACCGACCCGAAGGTTACGGTAGGTAGCTCGCCTCCGGGTTTGCGGGCTCGGAAGGCCTCGGGCGGCATTGCGGCCGCAGACCACGTTTTGCTTGCGTGAGGGAAAAGCGGGGCGCGGATTACGCCCCCAACTTGTGGTGCTCTTGGCGCGCGCGCGCGCGCGTCGCCCAAAGACTGCGCTGGGCTCGGGCTCGCCCTGCTCCAGTTGGCTGAGCCGGTCGAGCTCGACCTTCGCTCCTCCAGCTCTCCGCGTTGCCGTTGGAGCTGGCGGCGAGCTGGCGCGTTCGGCCAGCGCTTCGCGGTATTCCCCTCCCGTGCCTCGGTCGCGCGGACGGGGACCGTCGTAGCCGCGGTGGCTACGGCCATCATTGTGCCCGCCACGTTGCACTCGCGAGTGCCGCTGGGCGGGATACTCGTGTCGGAGCCGGGCCGTGGTTGGAAGAGTCTTCCGACAACTCGTGGGCCAGAGGTTGGCATGTAGCCACCATAGCTACAAGTCGTGGCGGCGGGAGGTGACGGGATCTCTGCGCGAGCCGGAGGGCTTCGCCAAAGGAGGTATAGCGCTCCTCGGGTTCGGCTTTGGGGCCCGCGGGCGCTCAAGCCGGAGTGGGGCAAAGGCTGCCGGAGATGGTGTCGAGCTCCCAGCGAGCGCCGCCCCCGCGGCAGTGAGGATGGCGTGAGCTCTCCTCCGAGGTGACGGTGAAGCCGAGGAGCCGGCGGATCGCTCCCGAACACATCCATGCCGTCGTTGGAGAAGAATGCCATCAAGAGACGAATGGGAATCCGGAGATCTTTGCCAAGACGCGCAAGCCCCTACCGGCGCGCCAACCGCCGGCGTTTGGCGCCGCAAGTAAATTTGTAAGTCTAAGGGGCTGCGCGTTCCGCTCCTGAATGGTTAGACCACAGTCCAAGATGTATCTTGGTTCGGGCCAAGGTCCTACTCCGGTTCGTGCGTTGGTGTTGTATTCAGCAGGGTGCGGATCGCACCGAGTTTTTTTACAAGCGAGAGGTGGAGCCTCAACACTAGAATGATCTAAACTTAGCTCTCGTAAGGAGAAGAAAAAGAAGAAGAGGAAGAAGAGGAAAAGCTCTCTTGTAGCTCTTACTCGCGCCTGTTAGGAGGTTCCCGCCTCCTTTTATTGATCTGAAGGCGAGGTTACATCGAGAATTGGCGAAGTGCCAGCGAGCTACTTCTAGGGGCTTGATCTTGCCCGCCGTCGCCAATCGTTCATGATCGTCGCCGCCTGCTTGAGCCTATCTTTGGTCGGTGGTCTAGCTGGTCGAGCGGTTAGGTAATCCTCCGGAAGTGGCGTGGCTGCTCTCGTGATCCATGTGGGTCTTGGCGTAGTCGCGTGTGGCGTTGGAGTTGCCTCGGGAGAGCGTGTCCTTGCCTTCGTGGGTGGTGGTGATGGGACAGGAGACGTGGCTTCAGCAGCTATCAAACTGTCTTGGGAAGGGACCACCTGCCCTCGCTCAGTCACTTCGAATGACCGTTCGTGGGGCACGTGGCCTTAGGTTGACACGGGACTCCGATGCGCGGCACGCGGCCCTCGGCGGGGATTATCATGGTTCGGTCGGAGCCGGGGGATCCCGTCCCGCTGCGGGGGTCGGGAACCCTGCTGAGTCGGAGTCGGGGGATCCCGTCCCGCTGCGGGGGTCGGGAACCCTGCTGAGTCGGAGTCGGGACCGGTCGGGAATGGTCTCCCTGAATGGTCTCGTAGGCATTTGGGTAGCAGGCCGGGGACGGCCTGTTTAGGCTGGGGCCGTATTCGAGGCCGCCTGCTTGCTGCTCTGGGCTTTGCTTGTTGCAATTGGGCCGTTGGTGCACCCCTGTTTTATGAGTATTCGTCACTTACTCGCACATATGTGAGGAGCGGGCACGTGACTGGGTATTAGCGAGGACAAAGAAAACCGCGGACGGGCAGCTGGTAGTACCAAACCCCACTACCGCGCAAGTCGTCTCCACCATCGTAAGATATCAAACTTACTACATTGCAGTAGACCATTCCTGTTGTATTTTAGATCTAATTCGTACTCGCTTCTTGCAGGAGGAGGTAAGCCAAAGGAAAGAGCAGGGGACCTTTCTTAGCCAAGTGTCAAATGACATCCTATCCTCTGCGATCGGGAAGCCTGACCATAAGGGCCGGATGCTTGCTGCAGGGTCGGGGCATACGAAGAAGTCCTACTTCCAAGATGCTGCTGCGAGTACCAGATCAAGAACATGGGAGGCACGTGCGTAGCGCCTGAAGGACACGCTTAGGGAGCAGCTGAGGGGGGAGATCTCGGAGGAGATGAGGGTGCAGATGATGGCACGTGAGGAGCGCCTAAGGGCCGAGATGATGGCGATGATCTCCCAAAGTCAGAGCCAGATGCCCCCGCCTACTGTAGAAAACCTGTGCTCCCACCAAGTAGCTGCGGTTCCAAAAATGATAAGTCCGGTCCCCAGCTAAAGGTAATAATTAATTTTGCCTTACTTAATGGTGCGAGGGTAATTCTTCATGTGTTTTCTCTCAAGTTGCGCACTTTTTGCAGGCGCCTACCAAGTGCTAGCTCACCCTGACGGAAGACGGATTTCCTGTTGAGGCTGCACGCGGGGTTGCATTTCCATGCAAGGAGACCGACACGGTGCATGGTCAGCCTTTGGGGAAGGGCTACATGAGGGTCCAGGTGGACTACGTCCACGAAGCCTTCTTATCACATGTGCTCGAGTTCCCCCCCAACGAAGACATCACCACTCTCGGGCTAGCGGATTTCGTTCATCAAGTGGCCCACGACAGCGTCGTCTTGGTCAAGGTAAACATCCTCACGTCTTACGTACCATTCCGGTAGTATTGCAACAAGTTACTTAATTATGCGCGTGCTTTGTAGGTTCCTACCGTACCTGCGCCTGCTCCCACGACCGTGACGAGCCCTGCAGAAAGTATAGAGCTGGTGCATAAAAGGACTAGCACGACAACCACAGAACCACTAGAGGCCTCTGCTAAAAAGGCTAGGCTCACAAAGGCCACAGCGCCCCCTCAGGTACATGAAAAGCCCACTGCCCCGGCCTCGGAGACTCCTTCGGCCCAGAAAGGAGGACCGCACGAGCCACAGAAGCCTTATGAATTTAAGGCCTACGTACATGGAAAGCCCTTTCTGCCTCCCAGCAAATTGAATGCTCTAGGCATATGGACTCGATAGCTCCATGGATGGTACGTTGACAAAGTGAAAGAGAGCGAGCGTATCAACTTCAATGTTAGATACAGAAAGGGACATTTCCACTGCGAGGAGGATGGGACATTCCCAGATTAGTTTTGAGGATCTGTTAAAATGCATACCAACCGATAGCCATCGATATTTCTACTGTATGATCCTGGACGCTGTGAGTATCGCACCACGTTGCACGACCTTATGACTTCCATAGGATTTTGCATTACGCTTTTTAACATTCAATGCGAGTTGCAGGGCGATGAGGCGGCGAGTCGTGACGAATCGACAACTAGTTGGGTTCGTCGACCACGAGCTTATGTCATGACGATGGCTAGGCTTCAACCGAATGGGTTGCCTCCTACATCAAGAGGGCATTGCAAGTGAGTCGAAGAAGGACTTCATTCTACTCCGTACTACGAGGAGTAAGTGCTACTTCACCGTTCAATTACTTCTACGCCTTTGAACCGTATGTGAACTTATTTTCTTCACTACATACCATTTAATAAGCAACCATTGGGTTCTACTCGTGTTCGTCCGAGTGACAACAAAGTGTACACTTTTAATTCGGTTGATAAGAGACCGATGGCCTACGCGATCAAGCCTCCTTTGGAGCAGTAAGTGCACCACTCTTATCTAACATTTTCTGTATTTAACTACGTTCATTTTTTATACTCAACGGCGTCTCTCCAATGTATATAGGGGTTTCAAGCAATACGTCGAAGCAGGAGGGACACACGACGACAAAAAGGGCTCCAAGCTGGAGTATGTCCGCTTCATGGTACAAGTGGCTATCATATATAAGATTTAGATTTTCCGACATATTTTCTTCATCTCTTAATTTATTTTTCTTTCTTCACAGTGTCATCAACAGGGCAGCGACGACCGTTGTGGTTTGTATGTCATGCAACACATGTTGATCTTGATTGCCGGCTTAAACCGTTTCCCTAAGGTAGTACATGCATTATTATACAATTAGTCTTTCACATAGAAATATAAAAACTTAAATTAGAGCACTCGTTTCTATTTTGCAGCATACCAATATCCTCCAGAAGAGTATAGACAGCACTGCACTCAACAAGATACGAGACCACTTATGCCAGTGGTACTGGATAGAATGCTTGTCGGAGGACGGACGGTTTAGAGATCCCGAAGGCTCCTACTAGATCAGATGTGAACAATATTACATATCTGAATGCGATTGCATGTGTACTTATGGTTAAGCATGTTTACGTTCTATTTTGTTAACGAATGTGATATGTGTTTGTTGTAACAAAGTGTTCATGTTCTTTGAATGTGATATGTTGTCTGTAATTTCTGTGTGAATGTGATATGTGCATATTGTGTGGAATATGTGCTGATTGGAGGGTGAATTAGAAAATAGTACACCACACCACTTCATCTCTGTCGGTTCTCACAAGAAAATGATAGAGATGTGACGATCATCTCTATCGGTTCTTTGTAAGAAGCGATAGGGATGATGAACTCATCTCTATCGGTTCTTTATAAGAAGCGATAGAGATGAGGGTATTATCTCTATCGGTTCTTTTTAAGAAGCGATAGAGATGATGCAGTCATCTCTATCGGTTCTTTATAAGAAGCAATAGAGATGATTGTAGTATCTCTATCGGTTCTTTGTAAGAAGCGATAGAGATGATTCACTCATCTCTATCGGTTCTTTGTAAGAAGCGATAGAGATGAGGGTATTATCTCTATCGGTTCTTTTTAAGAAGCGATAGAGATGATGCCATCTCTATCGCTTCTTAAAAAGAACCGATAGAGATAATACCCTCATCTCTATCGCTTCTTACAAAGAACCGATAGAGATGAGTGAATCATCTCTATCGCTTCTTACAAAGAACCGATAGAGATGATCGCATTATCTCTATCGGGCGAGAACCGACTGTAATAATGCCGCCTCATCTCTGTCTCATGACTTTGTGTCGCCACCAGAACCGACTGTGATGATAAAAAAGAACCGATTGTGATGTATATTTGTGTAGTAGTGGTAGTACATTCTTTTTACGACGTTTATTGAGTTTGATTGATATATAACTTGTTATTATAATCATGTACTTGTATGATTTTAATTCAATATATGTTACTCCATATATACGTGTATTATCCGTATATCTTTATCCGTTTCTGATCCAAATCCGTCACATATCCGTCCCGTATGCGTATCCCGAATAATCCGAATTCCTATCTGTATCCAGCTAGCCCGTATCCAGGGAAAAATATGGGTTGGGATACAGGAAGAGCAATATCCGTCCGTATCTGACCCGTTTTCACCCCTACGCGCGCTATATGAATTTTGACTGACCTCAGGAGAGATGACCAAGGAAGCATAAATAAATCTTAAGCAAGTGGAGGGTAACTAATCATCATTTACTTTTTATCTATGCTTTAATAATTATGTAACTTTCAAAAATAAAAGCATAGGAGCACTTCTCATGATCAATTTGATTTGTTGTTTATTTGTTGAGGGTAGGTTTGCCTCAGTTCTTGTTACCGGGATTTTGGATTCTGTGGTAACGGACTAAAAGACCACATGGATCTCTATCTATGTTTATGATGAGTAAACTGTATTTGAGCTTGTGCTGTATAAGTTTGAGTTTGATTTCAACAATTTATAAATAGGTCAGGATTAGTTGTGATCTGGTCGGGACAGATTGTAAACTAATCGGGATAAATTGTGTATCATTCTAGCTATGTGAAGATTTGATTGCATATATTGTTGGACATTGCTATGTGATGTGTTTGCTTGTCGGTGATGGTTGCAGGATTTCGGAGTTAGATCATGGTGAGGTGGAGGAGACCGAGACTAGACTAGGAGAGTTGAAGTCCAAACAGCCAAGGTGATGCCGGAAGATGACTGAGGCCGGGGAGTAGCTGCAAGCCGAGAAGACAAGTAGATGGTGGAGATGCTAACTTAAGCCCTACTCAAGCGAAGGAGGATATTGGATCGCAGGTTCGTGAGTGTAGTAGTGATTAAGTTAGTGGTGCTTTGAGAGGTGTGTGTCAAAACCCGTTATGTTGTTGGGTTTCGGATTAGCACATGTATGAGTAAGTGAGTTAATCACAGCCCTTGATGAGGTTCCTTATGAGAGAAGAAAGTCATCAAAGGGTAAAGATTGCTCAAGTTAGGCTATAAATAGAAGGGTAGAGGGATGTCTCTGCTAAAGGGTATATTAGAGTTTGTGGGAAAGATTTTGGTTTTCTTATACTCTCTTGAGCTCTACCCACCTAGTAATGAGGCTTTGTAACCATTCCTCTCAGCTGAAATAGAAATCAAAATTTGCTTAAGTTCTGGTTGCCCTTTTCTCTTGAGTTTTTGATCTATTTTATTTCTCAATCTCTCTCCCTCTCCTGTTCTTGTGCTGCCAAGGATGAAAGATTATTGGATAAATCTTTTGTAGATCATATCCTAATCATCTAGACAAGTTGCAACTCTCTCTTCTATGTTTTTGTAAGAAACTGGTCTTTCTAGCTTGAGAAGAGAAAGATTTTTTGGTAGATCATATTCCTACTCCTTTGAGGGTTGATAACTTATTGTTCTTGCTTGTTATGACATGTGGGAGACCATCTAGGAACATCTTAATCATCAAATCCTCGCGAGCAAACCCAAGGTGAAATTTGTGGTTTTTGCCTGGTTTTGGTGCAATATTCCTTATATTAGAAAAATGTCAGAACTTTGATATCAATTCTGTGATTGAAAATTGGAATAGGTTCCTGACTTCCTTAAGGTGCATGGAAAGTTTCACAGGTTTTGGATCAATCGATCAAAAGTTATATCGATTTTTGATTTTGAGATCGTACTGATTTTACTATTCATATGACACTATTTATCAAACATTGTTCATCATGAGCACTACTCATCCGACCAGTTGATGCTTTACCGTTTATCTGACCAGGCATAGTTACTATTCATCGGGTACTGGCTAACCAAACTCGATGGTTTTTACTATTCATCAGCACTGTTCACCCGAACAGTGTTGTTTTATTGTTTACCGGTACTATTCATTCGACTAGTGATGTTTACTGTTCATCCGACTAGATGCAGGTTTTGATGTTCATCTGACTAGTGTTACTATTTATTCGACCAATGTCTCTATTCGTTCGACATGCTCTTTTTAGTTAGGGAAGTGGTCTGAATTTTTGAGGGAAAAATTTATTTGGCTCCTATTCACCCCCCCTTCTAGTCGCCATTTTGAATCCTTCAATTGGTATTAGAGCCAGTTCTGTTTTTTCTAGATCTTGACCAGTCTCAAGAGCCTTAGCGACGGACAAATACTCTACTAAGCCTTTGATATTTTCTAGGGCAGACTATCCCTTTTGAAAATCTCGGATAGAATCATATATCACTACCTAGGTTTTATGATATGGCAGAAAGTAAAACTCCTATATGACGTTCCTACCAATGAAAATATTAATGGCTCGAATATGGCTGACGTTGAGGTGAATGCTAAGACTAGGAATATTCTTATATAGGGACTTAGCTGTAGTGAGTATGATAGTATCTCCCATCTTCGATCTGCTCACCAGATTTGGGTGACCCTCGGTGTTTATCATGAGGGTACTACCCAAATCAAAACGGTGAGACAAGATCAGTTCAAGGTGCCTACAACAACTTTGAGTAGCACGCTAGAGAGTCTTTAGATGAGTGCTTTGGATGTTTTACCAAGATTTTGAGCGATCTTCGAGCTATTGGTACTACATATCTTGACTCAGAACATTTGTCATTTTCTCACAGCACCTGATCTTTCCATTTGAGAGATGAAGGTGACCTCTATCAAGGACACTACTGCCCTGTCGACCTTGACTCTTGACAAACTTTATTCCCGATTCAAGACTAATGAGATTGATGTCATCTCACGGGAGACAAAGTCACAGTCGATGGCATTGGTCACTGATCCCACTACTGAGAGTTCCATTGGTTTCTCCCTATCGGCTCTTTGTGAAATGAGCGATGAGTAGCTAGATAGATATCTAGAAAATGAGCTTACCCTCTTAGCCAAAAAATTCTCTTATGCATACAAAAGGGCAGGAGAAAGGAAGAGAGGATGACATATCACTTGCTTCGAGTGTAATGGCCCCAAACCACATTCTGGCAAACTACCCTAAGTTAGAGAAGGGTAAGAACGACTATGACGGTTCGGGCAAGAACGACTACACCGATAAGGACCGTAACAAAAAGGCTCCAGCTCGGGATCCCACACGTGAGAAGAAGTACCACAATTTCTTAAAAACAAGAAGCTTTTCCACCACGTTTTCGTTGCGCTCGACGACATCTCCCTCTCTGACACCGAGATATGGAGCAATGATGATGGAGAGGATGATCCACAAGAGAAGACCAAGGGCTGTGACGACTTCACCAGCATGTGCTTCATGGTCGACAAGAATAGCATCAGCGACGATGACCTCTACAGCGAGTCTGATGAGGTACCTACCTATAATGAGCTCAATTATGCCTTCTGCAAGGTAGAAAAATTCTATGATAGAGCTAGGTGTGTGGAACTTGAGAAGGAAGTAGATAGCTTGTCATGGGAGTTTGCTTCACTTAGATCTAGTCGCTCCCGTGGCACTGACGACTGTTCTATTTGTGATGCCTTGCTTATTGAGTTAAAGAACCTAAGGACCTTGCATGATAGTGAGCTTTCTGAGGTTGAGGTTCTTAGAGTGAAGTATGCTAGCTTTGTTACTTTTGATGCTATTCCTGTTTATGCTAGTCTTCATCATGATCCTACTTGTGCATTATGTGATAATTGCCCAAAATTGCTTGCTGAAATTGATGCCATGAGTACTCACCTTAGGAAGATATCTTATAGAAATAATGAACTTGAACAACATGCTCCTAAGGACCCAGTCAACTCATAAGAGAGCCGTAGTTAACTAAAACTTGATGATGATGCTTTGAATGTCAAGTATGATGAACTTGCTAAGGACCTACTAGCTAAATCACAAGAAACTTGTTTGCGATGTGCTGAGATTGAGGGGACATGGGTAAAATCTATGATGAGATTAGAAAGAAGCTAGAGGCCTAGACTACTATGATTGGGAAATTGAAGGACCATGTGGAGGTCCATCCATGTTTGTGATGAGTATTTGACTTTATTTGAGCAAGGTGAGCTCAAGTTTGAGTTTGATTTGAATTGATTTTCAAAATAAAGCAATTTTAGTTGTCTCTGCCAGGAGTGGCAGTACCGGTCGTATGGACGCGGTAGTGATGAGTTGGATGGTTTATTGCACATCTTTGTGGGCATTGCTATGTGAGGAGTTTCCTTGTCTTTGATGGTTGCAGGGCGACGATGCTAGGTCATGGTGAGGCGGAGGATGACTGGGACTAGGCGAGGAGCGTTGGAGGTCCAGACGGTCGGGAGATCGCCGAAAGATGATCGGAGACGGAGTCCGGGCAAGTCAAGAAGACAAGGAAAGGAGATGATGCTAGCTAGATGCCGCGTGGATCAATAAGGGCCGTCGGATTGCGGTCTAGTTGATAGGTTAGCGGGTCTAGGTAGTATGCTTTGAAATCCGTGCAAGAAAACCCGGTATGTGTGTGGGTTTTGGGTTAGCCCTTGCATGGCTGTGTGTGTGGGTTAATCCTAGCCCTTAGATGAGTGCTCTAGGGTTGAGGGACTCATCCAAGGGTGGTAGGTGGCCCAAGAGTAGTATAAATAGGGGTAGAGGGGTAGCCTCCTTCTCTTGAAGGTTTTTTATGCTCCTTCGAGCTTTGCCCACATGAATGTGAGGCTTTGTAACCTCTTCTTCCAGAAATGAAATGTTTTCTCATATCATTTCTTTTCTTTGTGCATTTACATTACGCATTTAAATTACGCAATTTACATTATGCACATAAATTCCGCAATTAAATTCAGCACTTACATTCTTGCAATTTACATTTAAGCAATTTGGATTTGCCTCCCCTCCTTCGAAATGCTGTTCTTCTAGGATGTCTTGAGGGTGTTCATTTGGTTTTACATCTTTCTTACACCCTTGGATAGACTAGAGATCAAGTTTTTTATCAAATTGCAAATCTGTTCAGAACTTGTTCTTCGCGCAGCAGTCAGTGTTTGATTTTTATAAAAATATATAAAAATCATTTTTAAGTGATTCTTTTTTTAGAAGGTGCATAACTCATATATACATCTGTATAAACTTTCTTGAGTCCACTGGTTGCACCGTTTGAGAGCTATGAAATGAAAACCGAGCATCAAACTTTCTTGTCGAAGTTCCTGACTGTTTGTATTGCTTGATTTTTCATTCTTATTATACAAAGCATTCTGAGGTTATTTTTGGTGGAGTGGTTCATGTCTCAACTTCTCATAGGGAAAAAAATTCCCAAAAATTTTAGAGTAACAGAAACTCACCAACCACCTGTTCCAACTGAGGACAATTTCTGAAAATCTGCTTTAAACTTTTCTGAAAAGAGACTTTGGTGTTTTAGCTTTATCTCTTTTAGAAAAGAAGTCTTTTGAATTGATTCCTCTTTTTTTTGGACACTTGACAACCAGGATTGTGATTAAAAACCCCTCACATGATTCATGGTTCTTATCCATGCAAGCTAGGGGTACACATAGTTGTCTAATTGTTCTGGATTTTTGGAGGGTGTGCGAATCTGAGAAGCACCAGTTTGAATGAAAATCTTTGGGTGCTTTAGATTTTTATTGCAAGAGTGTTTGGAGCACTTTGAGTGGGGGAAATTTTATTTGGGATCATTCACCCCCCCCCCCCTCTGATCGCCATTTCGATCTTTCAGAAATGCTGAGTGCGTTTCATGTAAGGCCCTCAAGATTGAGGTAGTCGTGTGTAGGGAGAGATATACACGTGTTGTTCATTCTTCCTCTTCTGGCTCTTTATCATTTTTCCCCTATTCTTCATGTGCCTCTCTCTTCTAGGAGTGTGAGTACCTCATGAGCACTCTTGAGAAGTTTGTTGGAGGCACAAAGATACTCAATCTCATCCTAGACCAATCTAAGATCAGTAGATTAATCAATGTCTAGGATTTGACTACTTGGAGCACGTTCAGACAGATCCTCCCACCATTGTGCGTGCGTCAAAGAGTGGAGAGATTGTGGTTTCTCTTAGGTATAGCACCACAGTGTTTTAGTTAACTGATGTTGTCTATGGGATTTTTGATAGGAAGGTTGCTACTCCTTTAGCTTCAGCCTCTGATAAGGCGAAGTATTCTTGCACCTTCTATCAGAAGGATGGACACTTGGCCGAGTTCTGCTTCAGACGTGCCAAGATTGCACGACGTGAGCCTGTTCCTGCTCTTAGGGATGTTCAGGGTCATTCCCAGACTCGGAGTGCTCCTAAGGCACCCACGGCTTCTAGATAAGGTAGAGTGTTTTCTGTTGTTGGATAGCATCCAAGACTTGGTTTTTGGGTTAATTGTTATGTTTTTAGTTCTGAAGCTATTCATGGTCAGAGTTTCCATCGTCCTCTTGATATTCCTCGTTTTTCCTATCGAGGTAAGTATTAGCGGTGTGAGTTTGTTCCTACCTGTAGGAGATTTAGGTAGCGTTACTGGAATGGTTCGGCCTTTGCATATTGATGGACCAACTTAGCTCCTGCTCCTAGACTTTCTAAGGTGTTGTTCCTGATTTCGTGAGAGTTAGAAGCACTCAGAGTCTGGGGATAACCCTGAATACACCTAAGAGCAGCAACACGCTCACGCCTTATGATCTTGGCGCGCCTGAAGCAGGAATCTACTAAATGTCCATCCTTCTGACAGAAGGTGCATGTATACTTCGCCTTACCAGAGGTAGATATAGCACGAGGAGCAACCTTCTAATCAGAGATCCCATGGACTGTTAGTGTTATGCCCTTGAGGCAATCATTTAGATGATTGTAACATGACTATGTTTATGAATAATAATATGATTATTGGTCCAATGAATGTATATCATTGTATTGATCTACAAGTATGTGACTTACTTATGAAGCTCTTTACTTATTGATATAATTCGATAAATATCTCTGATCGAATATCATCATATAAGACAACGATGAATAGATCAGCACATGTAGTGATCGATGATCATTCTTCATAAATCATGGGATATGGACATATCATCTATACATTGTGGACGCATGTTGAAGAACATGGGTTAGATAAACCCGCAATGGGACACTGCGAGAATGTTACATTCTTATGTGTCATCAGTGTATCTCATACATAGTAGATGTATGATCCTTAGACCTGAGATTGTCATATTCCCTACATGTGTAATAGTTTTCCTTGGGGCTATCAAACACTACTTCCTAACCGGATAGTTATAAAGGTAGCTTTCATTTTTACTATAAAACGTGCAGAGGGAAGTGAGCAGTCAAGATAGAATTTGCCACTCTAATGAAATGGAGATATATGACAAGGCCACTCGTGTGATATGATTAAGGATGTGCATGGCCATGCCATGATTGAGGAGTCAATCACAACTTATTAATATATCACGGATACGAGAGATGGATTGAATCATCAAAGGATGACATGCTTCTCGCCTTGAGTTCAATCTTCATATATTTGGCAAAGGGATTATTACATGAGTACTTTTGATAGGTTCTATCTAATTTGATCATAGTATGTTTGGGAGTTGGCATGCTTTACAAGGAGCCGCTACCAACTATTGGATTGAAAAGGAGTTTTTCGAATCCATGTCCAAACGTACGTAAACCTGCAGGGTCACACACTTAATGGGCTGGGATGCATTAATTTGGATTGAATCTGTAATTAATGGACCTCGTGGGCTTAGCACACTGATGGGCCCTAGTTTAGGGTTTCATCTCGTGGCTATATAAGGAGTGGAGGAGGGTGGGCGCAGGGTGTGCTTTTCTACGGTCTAGAAGTGTTTCACTCGAAACCCTAGCCTCCTCTTCTCGCTGCCCCTGCCGAGCGACCAGGTGCTTGCACACCGACGCATGGCGTTCCATCCCCGGACGTGTGGACTACTGCGGTGACGCTGTTGCGACTGCGACGTGGGAGGACGATCCACGGCGAGGCGAGGACGATCCACTCCATCGACGCAATGACTGCGGCAAGGACGATCCACTACATCGACGCATAAAGGATTTCGCAACTACGCATCTAGTGGTAATCTAATCTATGATCCCCTTCTTGCGAATCGTTTTCTGGTTATGCGGTAGATTTTTTTTGTGCTAGCGTAGCATACGGCGTTCCTCTTCATGGACAACCTCGGCAGATCTATACACAGTGGTACTCACCCTAGGAGCTACCACGATCTCACCACTCTTGGAGCCACGCACAATGGTGGGAGGATGCGCCTGAGCGTGCTCCAAGTAGTTAAATCCTAGACCCTGATTAAACCAGCTAATCTTGGATTGGTCTAGAGTGAGATTGAGCTTCTTCTTGCCTCTTACAAACTTCTCGAGAGTGCTCATAAGATACACTCCCGGAAGAAAGAGGCACATGAAGAACAAGGAAGAGAGGAGGAAGAAGAAACAGGAAGAGAAGAACTATCAGCACGTGCATTTTTCTTCTTCAGCACGGCTGCCTTAATTTTGAGGGCCTCACAAAAAACGCAAGGGGTATTTCTAATCCTAAGGGTCTGAGCTTCAAAAAAATTTCTAAGTTCGACTTGGATTTCATCTAAGTCCCCTCAATCACAGCACACAAGCAACTTTCTTGTGACTTAACTAGTAAGTCCTTAGCAAGTTTAGCACACTTGACTTTTAAAGATTCATTGTCAAGTTTTAGTTGCTTACAGTCCTCACATGAGCTGACTGGGTCCTTGTCGGGACCTGGATTTGCAAATTCGAAACCCTCTGTGTATACTACACTAGTCCAGGATCACGCTAGTGCACACAGTGGAAACATAGATGAAATATCATTTCATACAACGAATTAACTAAGAAGAAGCAAATTATTATTGAATAAAGCAAACGACCTTATGGTCAACGTTTACACCATTATGCCTTAAGGGCTTAAGAAACAAATAATTATTGCAGCGAAAAAAATAACTTGAGCCATTCGACATGCCACAGGCAATCGTCTGGGGAACGCATTCCTAATCCACGTAGTCTTCAAAGAATTCCTTCTCATGATACTCAGCATTTCCTGATCCTTCCTCAGCAACTGATCAACAAAGGCGTATAGCGTGAGTACAACAAGCACTCAGCAAGCCATAAGGAATTGATGCAATATATTCATGCACGGTTTGACAAGGATGGCTATATGTAACATCCCAAAATTTGAGTTTTGGAATGTTGAATTCAAAAATAAACCATTTGCATTTTTCTTGAATTAATTCCAGCTTAATTTGAATTTTCCATTAATGAAAGGATTTAATTTAACAAACCTATTCATCAAAATAAAGATTTTTAGTTTTAGTTGGGTTTATTATGCTCCAATGATTTTTTTCTGTATTTTTGGGGATTTTTCTGAATTTATTTGCTTTTATTTGAATTTCTGGATTTTTCTTAAATCGGAAAATGAATTTTATTTCCAAAAAGCCTCCAGGCCGAATCTTCTCCGGCCATCCTGTTTTTCCCCGCTGGCCCGCTTCACCTCGCCAGCCCGACCGCTCCGCTTGGCCCGCTTCGTCGTGCTCCGGCCCGCTCTGCCTCGCCCGGCCCATCGCCACGCACGCCCATCGCCCAGCTCAGCCGCAACCGCCGCACGCACTGCGAAACCCTAGCCGCGCGCCGCCGCCGCTCGCAGTCCACCTCGCTCACGCCTTGGCGTCCGTGCCACGTCTGTTGCGTGTCCCCCGAGGCTATAAAAGCCGTGCCGCGCGCCTCCCGAGGTTTCCCTCGCGCCGTCGCTTCTTTGCCCTCCTTCTCGTCGCTCTAGACCCCGTCGTCCGCCCGTGCGCCCTCGCCGGAATTGTGCTTCCATCCGTCGCTTTTCTACCGCCTTTTCTTCGCCTCCGGTTGGTCTCCGCCGCCCCCGATTGCATCTTCGAGTCGGCCGTGACCCCCTTTTCTCGATCTACTTTGAGCTGTGCCCGTTCCGTCGCGTTTCCGCCGCGGGCCTCGTCTTCTTCCTCTTGTCCGGTAAACCCCGCGCCGCCGCTCGCCGCCGTCTGGTTTCGCGCGATCGTGGCCGTTCGATCTCACGTCTGTGTCCCAGATGGCGCCACGTCTTTCGCTTCGCCCGCGCCCCGCATCTCAGCCGTCCGATCCGGCCGTGCCACCGATGTGTGATGCGTGGTCCGCCGCGTGTGCGCCGCGTCAGCGCTTGCGTCAGCCGTGCGCCGGGTGCACGGTGAACCGAACCGCGCCATGGACCGAGTCCATCGAGAGCCGGCTGACGTCAGCGATTGCGCAATAAATCGATTTTCCCGTATAAAAATAAATCCAAAAATTCTGAATTTCTGATTTTCAGCCTTTTTCTCTAATTTAATTTTTGCAGAAGCTCGTTCTCCCTCATACGAACTCCGATTGAGGCGATTCAAGTTCTAAATTTTTATAAAATCAAGAGCTATCTTCCAGAGCCATTTATTTTCAGTTTTGAGCTTGTTTGAGTCTCTATTTTGTATTTATTTGGTTTCATTGCTTCTTTTCCGATAAACGCTAATTCCGAGGGCGCGAACGAAGACTTTGAAGACCAAGACTAAGCATTAGATCAGCAAGGCAAGTCGTAATCCTTTGATCATATTGTTCTTATGTTTGAAAAAGTAATTTACTTTTATACAATTGCATGCTATTTTGTGTATCAATGCTTATTTAATGGGAGTAGATGTATACCTAGTTGACATTATGCCACCGTGATTAATTGTATGCCATGTATCCATTGTTAGACCTAGGTTGGGACATTACTAGTTGGACATAATCATTATACCAACATTGGGTTACGTAGCTATGCTTAGACATGCTTAGGTATACGTTGGTATTCATGTCACATCTTGAATAATGTTAATCTTGACTTAATGAGATATTGAATCGTGGCCGTTAGCCACTGTTGTAAAATTTGTTGTACCATGGCTGGGTTTGCCATTGGTTTTGGTTGAACGAATTGTTTTCCCTCGGGCAAGTGATCATGCAGTAAAGGGGGTGCTTTCTAGCACATTGGGATGTGGATGTCTTGCCTAAGACAACTTAAGGATTTAATCTTGTGCGCCATTGCACTGGACCTAACCGTACTACCACAAGTTTGGTATGGGACAGACCTAGCTGATTAATTTGCAATGTCTAGCCTTGAGTACTGCCAGTTGGTGGTGTGGGTTCCGGAATGGACGGGTAGATTCGCAAGGTGCAAGAGGGGGCCCTAATGGGCGAAACCTTAGCGGGCAGTACTGAGTTTAGACAGTGCATTGTAAAGACTTTGTCATGATATCTCTGCGACACACCAAAGGAAGTGTGTTAAGATCGATTGCACAAAGAGATGGTCATGTCTTGTGGGTAAAGTTGTACAACCTCTGCAGAGTGTAAAACTATTGAATAGCGCGTCATGGTCATGGACAAGCCCGGGAATTTCACACGGGGTATAGAGTATTTCATAAAATGTTGAATGTGGAATTATTGGGATGTGAACGGGGAGTTCACTGTTGTTTTGTTGTCTATCATTGATCTATCAATCATTTATTTATCTTTTCATAAATATGCTTTCAATCTATCTATTGTATTTCAATTCAAGTTATTGCTTTCTGCAAATGAACTATATA
This sequence comes from Otatea glauca, assembly GCA_036346275.1. Lineage (NCBI taxonomy): Eukaryota > Viridiplantae > Streptophyta > Magnoliopsida > Poales > Poaceae > Otatea > Otatea glauca. The sequence goes on along the minus strand of CM070712.1, from coordinate 18,369,112 downwards.
GCCATCCTTGTCAAGCCGTGCATAAATATATTGCATCAATTCCCTACGGCTTGCTGAGTACTTTTGTACTCACGGCTTTATGCCCTTGTTGATCAGTTGCTGAAGGAGTTAATGAGTATCATGAGGAGGAATTCTATGAAGACTACGTGGATTAGGAAGGCGTTCCCTAGACGATTGCCTGTGGCATGTCGAATGGCTCAAGTTATCTTTTCTGCTGCAATAATTATTTGTTTCTTAAAGCCCTTAAGGCATATTGGTGTAAACTTTGACCATAAGGTCGTTTGCTTTATTCAATAATAATTTGTTTCTTCTTAGTTAATTCGTTGTATGGAATGATATTTCATCTATGTTTCCACTGTGTGCACTAGCGTGATCCTGGACTAGTGCAGTATACATAGAGGGTTTCGGATTTGCAAATCCGGGTCCCGACACTATATGTTTTATTTGCAGAAAGCAATAACTTGAATTGAAATACGATAAATAGATTGAAAGCATATCTATGAAAAGATAAATAAATAACTGGTAGATCAATGATAGACAACAAAACAACAGTGAACTCCCCGTTCACATCCCAACAATTCCACATTCCACATTTCATGAAATACTCTATACCGTGTGAAATTCCTGCTTTGTCCATGACCATGACGCGCTATTCAATAGTTTTACACTGCAGAGGTTGTACAACTTTACCCACAAGACATGATCATCTCTTTGTGCAATCGATCTTAACACACTTCCTTTGGTGTGTCGCAGAGATTTCATGACAAAGCCTTTACAATGCAATCGCCTAAACTCGTACTTCCCGCTAAGGTTTCGCCCTTAGGGCCCCTCTGCGCCTTGCGAATCTACTCCGTCCCATCCCGAACCCACACCACCAATTGGCGTACTCAAGGCTAGACATTGCAAATTAATTAGCTAGGTCTGTCCCATACCAGACTTGTGGTAGTACGGTTAGGCCCAGTTCAATGGCGCACAAGATTAAGTCCTTAAGTTGTCGCAGGCAAGACATCCACATCCCAATGAGCTAGAAAGCACCCCCTTTAATACACGATCACTTGCCCGAGGGAAAACAATTCGTTCAACCAAGACCAATGGCAAACCCCGCCATAGTAAAACAAATTTTACAACAATGGCTAACGGCCACGATTCAATATCTCGTTAAGTCAAGATTAACATTATTCAACATGTGATATGGATCCCAATGTATATATAAGCATGTCTAAGCATAGCTACGATAACCCAATGTTGGTATAATGATTATGTCCAACTAGTAATGTCCCAACCTAGGTTTAACAATGGATACATGGCATCCCAATAATCAAGGTGGCATCATATCAACTAGGAACATATCTACTCCCATGAAATAAGCATTGATACACAAAATAGCATGCAATCGTATAAAAGTAAATTACTTTTGCAAACATAGGATCAACATGATCAAAGGATTACGACTTGCCTTGCTAATCTAGTGCTGAGTCTTGGTCTTCGAAGTCTTCGTTCGCTCCCTCGGAATTAGCATCTACCGGAAAAGAAAGCAACGAAACCAAATAAATACAAAACAGAGACTCAAACAAGCTCAAAACTGAAAATAAATGGCTCTGGAAGATAGATCTTGATTTTAGAAAAATTTAAAAACTTGAATCGCCTCAATCGGAGTTCGTATGAGTGAGAACGGGCCTCTGAAAGATTAAATTCAGAGAAAAAGGCTGAAAATCGGAAAATCGGAATTTCTTGATTTATTTTTATACGGGAAAAGCTATTTATTGCGCAGCGCTGACGTCATCCGGCTTTTGGTGGACTCGGTCCACGGTACTGCGCCGGTTCACCGTGCACTCGGTGCACGGCCGACGTCAGCGCTGACGCGGGCTTTAGGGCTGACGCAAGCATTGACTCGGTGGCTGACTGGGCGCTGACGCAGGCGTCCACGTGTCGCGCATCGACGGCACGACGCGGGATCGGGCGGCTGAGAACAAGGCGCAGCGGTGAAAGACGTGGCGCGATCAGGAGCGTCGGCTGGCGATCGGACGGCCACGAATCGGTGAAGGAGAACGACGGCGAGCAGTGGGGCAAAGCTCTCTGGACTTGGGGAAGAAGACACGGCAAACGACGAAGACACGGCGGATCGGGAGCGGTTCCACGCGAGTCTGCGAGAGGGCGACGCGGCGAACTCAGGCGAGCAAACGGCAACGACGGAGGAGGACCTACGGCGGAGATCCAAGCGGCGGGAGGTCTCGAGCACGGCGGAAATCGACAGCGAGCTCGCGCGGAGTGACGGCGGCGGCTCGGGCAGCGAGGGGTAGGGCAAAAGAAGCGGCACGAGGAGGGGATCCTCGGGAGGCGTGCGGCGCCTTAAATAGGGGTCTCGGAGGCCGTGTCCGACCCGAACTCCAAGAACAGCAGCGGCTAGGGTTCGGCTAGCGGCGGCGCAAACGCGGGCGACGCGGCTGCATCTCAGCAGCACACGTGGCGCGAATCCGACGGCCGATGCGACGCGGGTTGCACAGCGGAGCTGGGCTGAGGAAACGGGCCGAGGGGCCAAGCGGGCCGGGAGGAGATGGGCCACGCGAGGAAAAACGGTCCGAAGGATTTTTTTAAAAAAACAAAAACCTTTTCCAATTAAGAAAATTCCAGAAAATGAAATAAAAGCAAATAAATAGCAAATAAATTCAGAAAAATCTCCAAAAATACAGAAAAATTCTTTGGAGCACAATGAACCCAACTAAAATTGAAAATCTTTAATTTGATGAATATATTAACCAAATTAAATCTTTTATTTAATAGAAAATTCAATTTAAGCTGGAGTTAATTCAAGAAAAATGCACATGGTTTATTTTTGAATTCAAACATTCCAAAACTCAAATTTTGGGATGTTACAGTACTTAGAAGTATGCATTTCAAGTTTATCATTTATAGTTGAAAGCTTCCTAAGGTGAGTGCTCATGGCAGCAATTTCAGCAAGTAGTTTAGGGCAATTTTCACATGAGGTAGTAGATTGAGCATGAAGAAAACTAGCATCTAAAGACATAGCATTAACAGATTCATTGCTATCATTCTTCAACCTAAGACTATTTCAGACAACACACTATCATGCATAGTCCTTAGGTTCTCTAGCTCCACAAGCAGGGTATCACACAAAGAACAGTCATCAGTGACTCAGGAGAGAGAAGATCTAAGAGAAGCTAACTCCCGAGTAAAGGTACCTACTTCCTTCTCTAGCTCCACACACCTAGCTCAAGCTCTAGCATGAAAATTCTCTAATTTGCAAAAAGCTTCATTTAGATGGTTGTAGGAGGGTACCTCGTCCATGTCGCTGTGGAGCTCAGAGTCGCTGATGCCGTTGGCATCTGCCATGAAGCACATGCCAGTGAAGTCGTCGTCGCCTTTCTTGCGGATCATCCTCTCCTTCGTCACTCGAGGTCTCCGTGTCGGAGAGGTTATGTCTTCGAGTGCTGCGAGGATGCGGTGGAAGAGCTTCTTGTTCTTTGAGAAGTTACAGTACTTCTTCTCATGCGCCGGGTCGCGAACTGGAGGCTTCTTGTTGCGGTTCTTGTTGGTGTAGTCATTCTTTCCCGAACCGTCGGCATCGTTCTTGCCCTTCTCCAGCTTGGGGCAGTTCGCTCGAATGCGGTTGGGGCCACCACACTCAAAGCAGGTGATCATGCCACCTCTCTTCCTCTCTCTCACCCTCTTGTATGCATGAGAGAATTTGCGAGCTAAAAGAGCAAGCTATTTTCTAGAAATTTTTCCAGTTGGTTATCGCTTAGCTCACAAAGGGTGGAGAGGGAAACCAATAGAAGAATCAAAAGTGGATCCAGTGGGATCGGTGACCAAGGCCATCGTCTGAGATTTCATCTTGTGAGAGACGACGTCAATCTCATGAGTCTTGAGTTGGGAATAAAGCCCGTCAAGAGTAAGAGTTGATAAGTCGGTAGTGTCCTTGATGGTGGTCACCTTCATCTCCCAAACTCGAAGATCGAGTATGGTCAAGAAATATTGAGCATTATCCGAGTCAGGGTATATGCAACCGACTGCTTGGAGGTTGCTCAAAATCTTCGTAAAATGACCAAAGCACTCGTCAAGACTCTCATCAGCGTGTTGTTCAAATTTTTTGTAATCACGCTTGAATTGGTTCTGTCTCACGGTTTTGATTGGATGGTTCCCTCATGGTAAGCATCGAGGGTCACCCAAATCTGATGAGCAGAACAGAGGTGAGAAATCCTATTGTACTCACTGCGGCTAAGACCTTGTATGAGGATGTTCCTTGCCTTAGCGTTTGCCTCAACGTCAGCCATATTGCCGACTGTGACGTTTTCATCGACACGAACCTCATACGGGAGATTCACCTTCTGCAATAACAGGAAGCCCTAGATAGTGATGTACGACTCCATCCGGGACATCCAAAATGGAAAATCAACTCCAGAGAAAATGGGAGGCTTGGTGGAATACTTGTCCGTCGCCACGGCTCTTGAGACTGGTCAAGATCTGTGGAAGATCAAAACCGGCTCTGATACCAATTGAAGGACCGAGATGGTGATCAGAGGGGGGTGAATGATCTGAAATAAAATTTTCCCCTATTCAAAATACTACAAACAAGCCCTCAAAGAAAAACACTCAAAGGAAGCAAGCGAAATGAGCAAGCTGTTCTGGATGGTTGGTAGCACCGGAGGTCAGTAGTACCACACCAAGGGCGGTAGCACTAGGCTCAAGAACAGCTGCAAGAACAGAGTCTAAAAACAGCTCAACTCAAAAATAAATTTTGAGGAATCTTTTGATCGGCTGGACAAAAACTCACAAAACATGGTAGATGTGATTCTAAGGATGTCAGGAACTTATTCCAACCTTCAATCGTAAGGATTGACGTCAAAGTTTCGACCTTTTTCACTTTGAAGGAAGAACACTCCAAGTTTGAGCAAAACTAAAGAACTTGGTCTTGGACTTGCTCGTAGGGTTTTGATGATCAAGATGACCTTGGATAACCTCCCACATGTCACAGCAAGCAAGAACACAAGTCCAACACCCTACAAACAGGATCTAGAAGAATGATTCAACTAAGAACACAAGACTGGTTTCTTGCAAGAAAGATGCATGGATCGCCTAGATGATTGGGATATGATCTGAAGAAGATTCATCCATCAATCAACATCCTCGACACAAGAAGCAAAAGCATTTAGAAGGAGAGGAGGCAAATCCAAAAGCATGTAGAAGGAGGGAAGGCAAATCCAAATTACATGAATGTAAATAGCAAGAATTTAAATGCGGAATTTAAATACTAAATTTAAATACGTAAAATAAATTCAAGCATAAAAGAAAATGATTTGCATTTCTGGAAGAGATGTTTACAAAGCCTCACAACAAAGTGGGCAAAGCTCAAAAGAGTACAAAACCTTTAAAACCTTCAAGAGGAGGAAGGCCACCCCTCCTCCTCTATTTATACTAGTCTTGGGCCACCTACCACCCTTGGATGAGTCCGTCAACCCGAGGTCACTCCATAAAGGGCTAGGATTCATCCACTCATACATTCAAGCAAGGGCTAACCCAAAACCCATTAAACAAACCAGATTTTCTTGCACGGTTTTCAAAGCATATTAACTAGACCCGCTATCCTATCAACTAGACCACGATCTGACAGCCCTCCTTGATCAACGTAGCATCTAGCTAGCATCTCATCCGTTCCTTGTCTTCTTGGCTTGCACCGAATCCGTCTCCGATCATATTTTGGCGATCCTCGACCGTCTGGACCTCCGACGCTTCTCGCCTAGTCCCGGTCATCCTCTGTCTTACCATGATCAAAACCCGTCGTCCTGCAACCATCAAAAACAAGGAATACCCATCACATAGCAATGTTAAAAAAGATATGCAACTAAACTCCCAAAATCACAATTTTTGTATCATTCACACTCATCAGGACCGGTGCTACCTCCCCGTGGCCGGTAGCACTACCCTTCATCCCAAAACCAGAAGAGATGCTCTCTGGTTTTTTCACACCGGCCATTTGGGCCGGTGCTAGCACTCGGTCAGTAGCACCGGGCTGCCATGGCCGGTAGCACCGGCTTGCCTGATCCCCTAAAAACACCCTGTCGAGTTTTTCCACACCGCTTTGGGTCCGGTGCTACCGCTCGACTGGTAGCACCGCGCTACCACGGCTGGTAGCATCGCGCTACCATGGCCAGTAGCACCGGGAAAAACAGACAGAGCTCAAATTACTTCAAATTGAAAATCCAATTCAAATCAAACTCAAACCAGAGCATACTAAGCTCAAATTTAGTCAAATACTCATCATAAATATAGGTAGACCTCCACATGGTCTTTCACCTTGGAATCTATCAACATTAGAATAAGAAAGGGGATGAAACTGCTATAAATGTTCATATTTTAAGACCATCCTCATCAGACAAGCTATTGCCTCGACTATTGCCTCGATGCATTTAGGATGTTTTGATATTCGATTACAAAATCTATAACTAGTAGTGTCTTATAAATGCCATTGCAGAAATATGTAAAGAGAAGAAAATTTCGAAAAATGGATACTAATCATGGAAGTTCTACCAAGAGAGGTAGAGAAACTTTTGGTTCTAACAAGCAATCTCGACACTATTCAGTAATTGGATTAATTCAAGATGAGCAAATAGTAAGGATAATTTTAGTAATCAATACATTGACAAGATATGATACCATAAATATCAAAATGCATACATTGAGAAACAACATTAATTATTTGATAAATCAAGACAAAGCCACCTTAGGGCTTTTCCATGTGTGCCATCATCTGTGCCACAACTTTCGTAATAGAGGTTTTTCGATTCTCCCTGAAGTTCCACAATTCTGGCATAGTGCCTATTTGTTTGACACCAATAACTGGTTGACTTCCAGTCATATCTCTTAATCCCTATAAAAGCGATCATATTGTTGTGAAAAGGATGTCTTGGTATATTATCAGTAATCACATCGAATTACATACTAGAAACTTTTATATTACCTCTATAAGCTCAGCTTTGACTTCTTCCAACTCTGCATTTGCCGTGCGCTCCTTAATATGAGCGTCTTATTAAGAGAATTAATATCTTGCGATTTTCCATCTATGTATTTTAGTTTTTCAGACTTTCCTTTTAATTGTTCTATCTTCACCTTAAGTTTTTGTTTAGCATCCATCAGCTTTTCAATTTCATTTATCTTGTTTTTAGACTCTATTTTATATATGTGTGCAATTTGCAGTCACTGGGACATATAGTGTATATATGATGAATCAAGACAGAAGTTAAACATCTAGATATTTTTGGAATATAATGTGCATAATTCAAATCTTGCAAAAACAACATAATCGAAAGTATAAAGCAATTCATAATTATTATGTCGACTTGAAATTGAATTATGTCTATTTAACAAATTAATGAGTAATTGTATGATAGAATGCTCTTAGGTGTCGGGTTGCTAAAGGTTAGACCTTCATCCTCCTCGCCATAAGGTGTAAGACTGCTAGCGACAATCTCTTACCTCCACTACGCCAGGGTCATGTAATCAAAATTGAACTAGACAATAAACTAAGTAAATAAGGCCTTGAACTCTTACCTTCCTAAATTATACACCATGAAAATCTGATTATGAATAATATCTAAGTGTTCTTCTAGTGTATGGGTGTAGCAACAAATACAAAAAAGAAAAACACTGTAGGCAGTTTCAATTACCCATACAGACCAAGGTAATGGTCAAATAGATCATATAAAATAAAATATGACATGATCATAGAAAGATTAGTTCTAAGAGCAGGGCATTTACTTACTTAAACAAGTCATATTATTATAATTACATGTCATGTTCTTAAAATTGCTGAATATTGAATATGATGATGAAGCTCAAAGATAGTGAAATAAAAACTATACTTTCTAGCATTAATAGGAAACAACTCTATAGTTTAAGGCCACATTCGCTATTTTAATTATTTTAATTCATAAATAGACCTATAGCATCATTAAGCATACAACTGGCAACATAAGAGAATGGAAATACATGTAGCCCTAGCATAGTAGATAGTACGAAGTGAGTACCGCGCAATCATAATTGGGCAAACTAACCATTCATGTATTCACATTTACCACCCATTCATAACCAACTAACCATTCATATATCCAGCATTCATAATTATAGTAAACTAACCATTCATGTATCCAGCAATTATAATCATAGCAAACTAACAATTCATGTATTCACATTTTCATAGCAAACTAACCATTCATGTATTCGGTATTCATAATCATAGCAAACTAACCATTCATGTATCTAGCAATCATAATCGTAGCAAACTAACCATTGATAGCAAACTAACCATTGATGTATTCATAGCAAACTAGCCATTTATGTATCCAGCAATAATCATAGCAAACTAACCATTCATGTATCCAACATTCATAATCACAGCAAACTAACCATTCATATATCCATCAATCATAATCATAGCAAACTAACCATTCATGTATTCACATTTACTAAAAGAAATACCAATGGCGCAGAGGAGGATACCGGCGCAGGTGGAGGAGGCCGACAGCATGGGGGAGGAGACCAGTGCGGGGGAGGAGGTTGGCGGCGCAGAGGAGGATACTAGTGCGAGGGAGGAGACCGGCGTGGGGGAGAAGACCGGTGTAGGGGAGGAGACCGATCGACGGTGCGGGGGAGGAGGACGGCTACGCAAGGAAAGAGACCGACGCGGGGTGGAGGCTAGCGGTGCGGGGAAGGAGATTGGCTCAGGGGAGGAGGCGCTAGGGTTTAAGGGAGGTAAAATACGCTGGGTATCCTGCGCGAGGAACCGATCGGTATATTTATAGCGATGGGTGTTATCTCAGATGGTTCTATTATAGAACCATCTGTGATACTAACATATTATAGATGGTTCTATAATAGAACCGTTTGTGATAGCAACAGGTGTCATCACAAACAGATTTATACTAAAACCGTATGTGATATCCCTGTATATCACTAACGGTTTATGGATAGAAATGTTCGTGATGATATCACTGATGGTTTTAATGTATAACCATAAATGATGGCCATCATCACAAACGATTTTGAAGAACTGTCTATGATGAGACGTCTAATATGGACCTTTCTGTAGTAGTGTTAGGGGTTGGCAAAAGCTACTCCGTAACTGGGTAGTTTTAAAGATGGCTTTCAGGTCTATCGTGAAGCATGCTATGGGCATAGCCAATCAAAATGGGATTTGCCCCTCAATACAACGGAAGAGATATCTCTAGGCCTCTCGAGTAGTCGGATTCTGAAAATGTATGGCCATGCTACTGGCAGTTAAAGAGCTAACTGTAGTCGGGGATTGTGAGTTACGTAAATGAGAAAGAGTGGTCGAGCTAACGAAACAAGGATGGCACATACTTGTCTTGAGCTTGACCGATATAATGAGACAAAGGAAAATACATAAAACTAAGCATTGTTAATGTTCATCCGATGTGAACTTTGCATATACTCGAGAGTCAACACATGCTGCTAGGGATCGCTTCTGATTAATGGTCGAGTAAGAGTACTCTATCCATGTCCAAGTATACGTGAACCTATAGGGTCGCATGCTTAAAGGGTTAGGACTTAATTTAGATGGTGATCCGAATTCTGATGGGCTTCAAGTTCCTAATAGGCCTCTAATGTAGAGACCTATTATGGAGCATCTATATAAAGGGAGGGAGTGGTGGCTTTAGAGTTATGAGACAATATAGGAATTCGAAATTCTCGAAACCCTAGCCGCCACACCTCCTTCGCCTAAAACAGCGCAGCTAGCGGTAGCACTTCGGCCCGTGGCGTTCCTGCCATGTACGTGTGGATACCTTAGAGGCGTTGCTATGAGGCTTCAACGCTAGGACGATCATCATCATGTGACAGTCACGAGAAGATATTGGAGGAGGCGCGAGGCTAGTACGACTACAACCGCATCGACAAGCTACATCGACTTTACTTTCGCTATGGGTTTATACGTCTAGTGGTAATTCTGTGATCTATAACTTGCAGTGGTTCCTTGGTTATAAGGTAGAAATTTTGAATTTATACTAGAGTAGCCTACCCGTTCTCCTTCATAGGAGGCCATGGGAGGTCCCCCAAGAACGAGGTAGTTGAGAGGTGTCGGTGCCACGGTGGCCTCATTGAGTGGCAATGAACACATTGGGGTATATTCCAAAAGTTGTCGTGAAAAATTTTTATGCAGATTTTGAAAAAAAAATAGGGTTGTCACAGATACAAAACTAAGGAATTGTTCTTTAAAAAGTTTTTTGATGCTACACATGATGCAGAAATTTGAAGAGAAATGTCTATGTATGACAAGGGAATTTTTCCCCATGAGGTCTAACCTCATGTTAGAGTTCCTACCAGGGTTCCAAATTTCGGCAAAATTCGGCAAAATTTCACCAAAATTTCGGATTTCGGATCACCCCGAAATCTAAAGTACCGGCCGAAAACAAAATTGAAATTGCTACAATAACCCAAAAAATCGGTTTTTTGCGGAATTTCTTGTTTTTTGTACGGTTTTGAAAATGTTAGGGACGGATTTGACCGGATTTGGTCCAATAACCCTTAGGAAAGTAATCTCCTATGAAAATTTGTTGAAAAACCGAATTTTTTAAACATTTTAAAATTTTGGCAGAAACACTGTCAGATTTTTATAAAATTTTACAGGCTTGATAATAAGCTGAAAATTTTATGGTACTATACTTAGTATTTTGGGATCATGTATAAAAAATTTAAAAATAATTTAACTTCATTTGTTATCTTTAAAAAATCAAAAAAAGAATGAACATAATTGGGACAGTTATATTGTCAGAACTTTATAAATTTTCTTGAGTGTGATTATGATCTAAAATTTTTGTGAGAGATTAATAATTGACTCATTAATATTATATAAATTTTTAAATAAATTTCAACTTTGTTTGTTTGGTCAATCAAATCTATGAAAGCATTCAACTTCGTTTGTTATATTATATTTCAAAAATCAAAAAGAAAAGAACATAAATGGTACTGTGCCTTGTAAGAATTTTATAAATTCACTGGAGTGTGATCATGAATCAAACTTTTTATGGGATACTAATGACTTCCTTATCACAATTCTGTAAAATTTTCACAAATTTTAAACTTTTTTTTATTGCTAAAGCAAATCTGTGTATTGATCATCAGACTTTTATCAGGATGTAGCACTGTCTGAATTTTTAAACATTATTTGAGAATTTTCATCATCTAAAATTTTTCAAGAAACATTAATTTTACATCAGGACCATCCAAAAAAATTTTCAAAAGTTTTTAACGTGGTTTACATAATTTTTCATTTTGTTCAAGTTTGCCGGTAATCCTTTTAACAGGGCAGTAGTACTGTTCGAATTTTTAAAAATTCATACAGTTTGATCATCATATGAAAGTTTTATGAGAGCATTAGAGATACATCATAACCATACATAAAAAGTTCAAATGTTTATAAAGTTGTTTGAACCGTTTTGCATTCGGTTCAAAATTGCCGGTCAGCGTTTTATCAGGACAGTACCAATGTTTGAATTTTTAAAGATTACAAAGAATTCAGAATAATCTTAAATTTTTATGTAAATATCATAAATGTGTCAGGACTCTCCAAAAAAAATTTCAACAGTTTATATATTGATTTGTACCATTTTTTGTTCGGATCAAACTTGTCGGTCAGTGTTTTATCAGGCCAGTATCACTCTCCGAATTTTTAAAAATTCCTTAGATGTGATAATCAGCTGAAATTTTTGTGAGAATATCATAAATGTGTCAGAAACCTCCAAAAAAAAATTTAAAATTTTTTGTTAACGTTTAGATCACTTTTCAGCCGGTGCAAAAAACCCAAAATTTCGGGTATTTCGCCCAAAATTTCGGGTTTTTTCACCGAATTTCGGATTTTTCTTTCCGGAATGAACCGGATTTGAATTTTCAAATTCAAATTTCGTCCGAAATATTTTTGAAATTTCGCGATCCGGCCAGGGACGAAATTTATTCCGAAACCGAATTTTCAAACCTTGGTTCCTACAAAATTCCTATGGATTAAGCCATTCATAGGAATATTAGAAGCTCGTTCCTTTGTTCCTATGAGCTATGCAGGACATTGTCCTGTAAGAGTCGATCCCTTCAAAATTTCTCGGAAAAAATAATGCATTTTAAAGAGGGCCTTAGTTCACTGTGCATCAGAAACAACAGCTTTTTTGACCTAGCTTTTCAAATTGTTCACATTCACATTGGCTGAAGCCTATACATGTAGACATTCACATAAACTGAATTACTGATATACATTACATGAAACTTTGGTAGAGAAAAATGATCGTTGTATATACGCCATCGTAGTCGCACATAAACAGACACAATGCTCATCCGTTTCTACTTTCTAGTACAAACTTACATATTATGACCCTTTTGCATATCAACCAATCCTTGCTAGAGAGGAGTCAGTTTCGAATTAACGGAAGAGAGATGCTCAGGCTCCCAGCAGGTTATGTTGAAGTGGAGCTAAGCTCAACAAGCGAAGCATAGGATCCATGCTTTATCCGCATCAATTCTTCATGCCTCCCTTTCTCAACTATTGTCCCGTTCTTGAGGACACTGATGATATCGGCCCCTTCACCATCACCGTACCCGGTCCAGCACCTCCTGCACCACACTCTGATGCCGCATCCAGTGCGCTTGTAGCTTCATCCAGCAGGAGCACCTTGGGGTCTTTTATGATGGCCCTCACGATGGCGACACGCTGCTTCTGCCCACCTGACAATTGGATCCCTCTTTCACCGACGATGGTATTGTACCCGTCAGGCAGTCCGGAGATGAACTGATGCGCATTGGCTGCTTCAGCAGCAGCAATGATCTCTTCTTCAGATGCCTCCCCTTGCTTCCCATAGGTTATGTTGGCATGGATGGTGTCATTGAACAACACTGGCTCTTGTGCCACGAGCCCGACCTGTAGACGAAGCCAGCTAACTTTGAGGGCTTGAAGCTCCACACCGTCGATAAGGATCTTGCTTGAATCCGGGTCATAGAACCTCTCGAGCAATGCGATCGCCGTGGACTTCCCGCTTCCACTCTCTCCCGCAAGTGCGGCAGTCTGTAAGGATAATGTCACCAAATTACGTTCTGCACCAGCTAGCAATGTGCAAAGAATACTAAACTTGTGTACTTAGTTCAGATAGAAAGCAACCTTTCCAGAAGGAATGCTCAAGGATACATCCTTGAATATTTCAACATTTGGACGTAAGGGGTACTTGAAACACACATTCTGGAACTCAATGTCACCCCTCACACTTGCAATGATCACACCCTCCTCGCTGCTTGAATCAATCTTGGATTTACGGTCAAGAATCTCGAAGATAGAGACGGCCAATTCATTAGCCTTGGTTCTGTCTGCACCTACTGCACTTGTTCGCGAGATTCCACTAGTAGCCAAAACTAATACGAAGAAGACCTGACAGCCACTGGATCAGTTAACCAAAACGTTCGAAATGACCAACACTACTCAAAATGAATAAAAATGCGTTCGCACCCTAAACACTTCAGGAGATGTTACTGTTCCTTGGTGAACAAACTTTGCTCCGATGTAGATGCTGAAAGTAGTAGTGGTTTTGAGTTAGAGATAAGTTGAGTTTCAGAGTTTCTGTTTCAGTTTCATGACACTTTCAAGTTTCTGTTGCTGATACGACAACAGCGACAATAGCTATCTGTTCTGTTCTTATCTGAACAATGTAGCGCCCGTGTAAGTTGTATATGTTTAGATTCTGCTAACCTGATTCTCTTGTAATCTCAACAACTTGTAATATGTCATCTGTGACTATAAATACAGTATGAACCCTTTGAGGTTCCTTGCAGCAAATTCTAAGTTTTACAGTAGAAGCAGAGAGCATACGTAAAGTAGAACACAAGGAAGAAGCCAAAGCCCAAGCCACCAACAACACCTTTCCCTATTCCTTGTCTTGTTGGAGATTCACATTTCTTCTCATAGGCGTCCATCACCTTCTGCTCAGCACAAACGATGCCACAGTCCTGATGCCGCCAACTGCATCAGTTGCTACTTGACTTGCTTCTTCGTACTTTGACTGCATCCAACCAAACAATTAGACAAAACTACTTGCCGTGTGATGCATGCTTCTGTGAACAATACTCATGATTAGTTCATGGCATGTACCTTTGCATTTTTATTGAAACCTTTTAGGAACTTCATTTGAGCATAGGCTTGGAAACCTACCAAAGGAACCACCACTATGATAATCGATGACAGCTTCCAGTTTGCCACCATTGCTATTTTGAAACCTGATATGACAGTCGACACAGTCTAGACATTAAGTGCTAGATTGTCCCCAACAAGGTGTTTCAGGTTCAGAGCATCAGTCGATAGCCTTGCACCAATCGATCCACTAGAACAAAAGTTGAAACTTGTACTATAAGATAATTTGTAGAAATATAGCACTAGTTGATAAGTATTACATCTTACATTTTTTCATAAAAAGCAATCTAAATTAATTTTAATAATGATTTTTTATGGATAGTGCAAACTATAAATATTCTTCAAAGCGGAATTCTACTTTAGTGTTCAAAAAAAAATACACGATGGTTGATAAAGGTTTTTTGCGCCACAAGACTACTGAGCAAATATTGTATGTTTTTGGGGTTGTACTAAACACATTTTGTAATTTTGCAGTGTTAAAAAACTTACTATTGGAAGATGGTTTATATTTTATTAAGTTTTTTTTTGCACTGCTAGATTAATGAGAAAATATTATATGTAGGGCACATATTTGATATTTTTAAATTCTATGAAAGCTCATAAATCTTGAGAGTGAAAAATTGATAATACAGTATTTTGGGGAAAACATTCTTGACAAACATCATGATGAGCAAAAGATTAAACACACACCTAGAGTGCTTAGGTTTATCAAACCAGTTGATTTCCTGGTGCAATGACCGTATGCGCTCCACAAGCTTCCCAGCTGCTAATCCAAACAAGAAGTAATCTATTGGAATCAGACAAATGCGGAAGCGCCCAGCACGACAAACATGCTTGCCCAGAACCTGGAGTCCTTCTGCAGTTAAGCTGGCTGCTCATAAAAAATCTTTATCGCACTTGAAATCAATATGCCAAATACAGGAGAAATGACTCCAAGTCCTCTGACGCAACGCAATCGCATGAGCACGCGGCCTGAACTGAACAAACCAGTTAAAAAATTTGAAAATTTGCTGGCCATATGAATCGCAAACTATCGGGCTGTTCGTATCGTAACAATCTGAGACTCAACACTTAGAATTTTTTTAAATAATACCTTTTTTTATTCAAATTGCAATAATATATCTCGAATCCGAAAAATTGCAAAAATACACCTCTGTCGCCCGTTGGTCGGGCGACAGGAGAGGGAGAGCCGACTCACCAATGCTGTGGACAGGGCGACAAGGGGAAGTCGCCCAACCCTAGAGCGATAGGGAGAGAAGTCGCCCAACCCTAGGGCGATAGGGAGAAGCTGCCCAAGTTGCCCAACCCTAGGGCGACAGGGAGAGAAGTTACCCAGAAAATTTAGAAATTTGAAAAACAATTTGGGTGCAAATTTATAATCATGTAGACTTTTTTATTATTCCATTGCAGAACATGTTAATTTGAGGCACATTGAAGCTAAAGAAAAATAACAAATTTATTTACATTTCTTTATGATTCAGTACTCTATGAAATTCGCTTATACAAAATACCAAAGTTTTATTTCACCAATGATATTTGTTGAAGTGTCTGCATTTGCTTGCGCATTTTATTCATTATTGGGTATTATCCGCAAAGGAGTCTTATCCATATGGGTAAAGTAAATGTTGGTGATTTTTTTTGAAATAATAAATTTTTTTATTCAAATTGCAGAAATATACCTCAATATCAAAAAAAAGCAAAAATGTATACTTTTGAGGGTATTTTAGGATATTAAGGTATGAAAAAAATTTGATGAAAAATCAAATAATTTGTCAATTAATAACGAAAGTGCAGAGCTAAGTCACAAAGTAGGATACTATATAGGTACATACGTTAAAGAATTCACAAAACTGAGATACAACATAGGTACATACATACCTTAGAGAATTCATAAAACTGGGATACAACATAAGTCACAAAACCATACATTCTATGGCTATGGTTGTCGGTACAAATGGTCAAAAATAGGATAGTTATATATTGGTGGCTGACGGGGTATTACGCTTGGATTGCTGATAGAGCTTAATGTAATATCATCGTTAGAATTTGGAGGACTTCGAGGACGCATGTTTTCTAGCCTAAGTGGCATGAAATCATCATCATCATCATCATTTGTATGGTTCGAAGCTAGCCCGCCTCTAGTGGTGGTTGAACGTCCTCTTGCATTGTTTCTTGAACGGCCTGCTGTATTAGTGGTTGAACGGCCTCTTCCGATATTGCTTGAACGTCAAGGTGGAGGTGATACGAAATCGTCATCATCAGCATCATCGTCATTTGCATGGTTAGGAGCAAACCCCCTCCGATAGTGGTTGAACGTCCTCTTGAACCTGCGTTGCAGTAGTACTGTGTCGATCTCTACCCCTCCAGTTAGATCCGCTTCTATATCTTCTGCGCGAACCAGGCATCACACCCCTACCGAAGAGCATATACATCGCTAAGAATTGTGGGATATCTTTGTTCAACAACTCTTCATCCTCTGGGAATAACTAACACACAAGACGAGCATACGAAGTAGTGAACTTATGTATAATGGTAAAAAGATTAGTAAGATAAACAAATACAAAAAACTAACCTTAATATGCTCTGCATACCGATCGGGCAGCATCAGTACCCTGTAAGATCTTCTAGAGAAACATGTAGTAGAAGGGTGGTCGGCTAGTTCGCATACCCTGAAATACTTTTTTCGCCACCATTGCAAGTGCGCCTTAAGATCGTCGGAGGTCACAAGGTTCAGGCCAGAGGTTGTCACGGCATGCGTCCGTAATGTCGAGTGCCACTCTTGCAATCTAGACACCACTTTACTTAGGTTCTCCTCCTTGAATGGATCGTCCTTCCCACCACGCGTAACCTTCAATGTGTAATTAAGAGCTACGGTACTCATATCAAGTGTCCACGAAAATGCTCTGCTAGAGGATCCAGCCATGGTGAAGAAGTGTGAGTGGGAGCTGCGGTTGTGTGCCTGCGGTTCGACCTTTTATAGACTCGAAGTGGTGGTGTATGGACTAAGTGTTGGAAGATAAGATTGAAACACACAGACGTGTGATCAAATCAGCCTGACAAAGTTACAGGTAGAGTGTTGTCAAATCGACCTGAAAAATTTTATAGCATTGGGCAGAGTGTCGCAACTTGTCACCGAAAAAGGTGATAGAGGCTTTCTTTTTTGGCAGCTCATCCTGACAAAGCTGCTACATGTGAGTTGTCTAATCGGCCTGACAAGGCTGCACGCTCGTGAGTAGGCTATTCGCCCTGAAAAGCAGCTGCACGGCCGTCATCTGCAACAACTGTTTTAGTGTTTTGGAATCTGCGCCTGTAGTGATCGTTTAGGGTGTTTAGTTTGGCAGGATTGGGATGTAAAGCAAGTTTTAAATAGGATTATTTTGCATATTACGGTAGTACAAGTATCATAGGGTGTTTCGGGGCTATTCCTCCATAATTTCTCTTCTAAACAAGTTATTTTACGGGCTGCCAAAAAGACTTAAGTGACCATTCGCTTTACACGATTACAATTTGGTTTTCTTTGTAAGTTTGTGACTACACCGTATATGATGTGTTAACCATTTTTGAGGTATTAATACGGGATGTTATAACCATTTTTAACTAATTGACTCTTTATGCTTGAAAGCAGGCCTACTGTAACAAAGAATAACAATATTGCATAACCAAAAGTAATAGGTTACCATCATAAAAAATATCGTATATAACTAAATACATAAGATGAAAAATATATCAGAACAGAATAACTAAATACATAAGATAAAAAGTGACAACAATAAAAAATATAAGAAACTATTGCCGCCCCTGTTTCTGGGCGCCTCCTCACGGCTGGACAGGCCTCCTGCGAAGCTGCCCCTGCGAGTAGGTCAGCTGCGTCGGTGCGTGGTGGGTCCTCTGTGGTCTAGCTAGAGGTGTAGCGTACTCCGGCTGAGAAGGTTGCGTCGGTGGTGGTGCTCCCTGAAACTGCGATGATCCAGGCTCATCCGGATCAGCGAAGTATCTCGACACCCCACCATCGTCGAGGTCGTACTATGCATGGGTTAGATCATCAAACTGCCCCTCGTAGTTGTCAGGGGCAGGTGAAGCTGCAGAGGAGAACCACCATGCCTGTGAGCTTGTATGAAGAATTGTTGGTACCATTCAAAAAATAATTAAAAAACATACAAAGTGTGATTAAGTACTCACCTCCGACATGAGCGGCTAGACCAGCATATCCAGCAGCTCGCCCTGTTGCATAGGTCAGTGTGACGGTAGCACGGGAGGCTGTGACGTGTGAAGATGTACCTAGAGCACTCCTCCCTCCAATAAGCGGCACACCGTGAGCCACATCGCGAGGCGCACAGCATCCCGCCAACTCGAGGACGTGTCTCGCGCTCTCCCTGAACCTCGCGAAGAAGGAGGTCACATCCTCTCTGGTCACGTCTACCCCGTGAGATAGACGAGAAAGGAAGCTCCCTTTCTCCTCGTAGTATTGTGCTATAAAATCAGTCTGAAAAATACATTACAAATTAGCCTAACACATTAATCTGGAAAATACAATACGAAAATACATCGTACATTAGACGAAACTTACCGCACTGTGCAGAGCCGAGTTCGTATGGGCGAGATACGTGTCCCTCACCCTGGGGGTGTGTCTAGGAGGATCAGGGTCGACATGTACCAAACGCAGACAGGTATGGGAAGTATACCACTGTCGGTACCCCTGGTACGTTTGTGGGTCGTACGGTGCATCCTCGGCATGGACGTCGTCCAGGGCTCCTCCCCACTCCTCGACCCATGGCATCATACGTACGTGCCATAGGGTGGCTCCATGCCCGCCCTTCCTACTCTGCCTACGGATAAGAAAAAATATAACATTATGACATGTCATTACACCATAATGATTACAGAACATCGATGTAGGGAACTTACGTGTGGACGCCGTGTGGGATCTGATGGCCTACCTGGACCGAGAACTCCTGTCGTAGACCGGACTGGCCCATCACTCGATGGACAGCGTAGCCCTCGACCAGGACGTCGAACATGAGGAACCGACGTGTACACCAGTACGCTGCGTCGCGTGTGCATAGGGTGGACAACCCACCCGTCACACGTAGCTGGACTTCTTCCACTATGTATGGCGTCCAGCGTACATGGTCCTCGGTGAGGTGGTCGAACGCAGCGATAAATTACGGGTAGCTAAGCCGCATCGTGTTGTGTGCCCACCTAGGCTGCAGTGACGACGAAAACGCAGACGCAGAACATTACCATTAGTACTGACAAATGTTGAAGCGTAAGTTTCACAATCATGGTTTGTAATATCTTACCCGTCGGTGGCACCAGATAGTGCCTATAGTGGGCGCATCAATGTCATCATCGCCAACGTGTACAAGAGGTCGCGTGTCAATGTTGGGCCGCCCGATCTGGAACCTCTCGTATGCCCAAAGCTGCAGAAACAGTGGACATCTGGTGAGGATCGACCCGTCGGTGATCCGCCCACAGCCGTCGCAGAGCGCACGGTACGTCGCGCACAGGACAGCTGACTCCCAGGAGTACTGCGGCACAGCGTCAAGGAGTGCGTCCGCAATCGCCCTCGCGAACTGGACGAAGTGCCTGTCCACACTATCCCCATGGGGGCTCATGAACATGCACCAACCAAACAGGTAGAGCAGGTACGCGTCAAGATGGCGGCTTACCCTCTGCTCGTCTGCAGGCTCGACGATGTGTTCCGCCTGTAAATTTAAGTTTTCTTGTTAGTTTAGCCAATATATGGGAAGTTAAGTTTTAAAGGTTAGTTGCTTACCACAAACTGTCGAAGCCACCTGTGTGTCGGACTATGGGTGCTGGTGAAGAGTCAGTACGCAGCAGGCGGTAGCACACCATGGAACTGCGCAAGTATCTCCTCGCGCCACGTCGCGTCGACGTCCTGGGGCACCACAGGGTCACCGACGATCGGGAGTCCGAGGAGGTACGAGACGTCCTCCAAAGTAATCGCCATCTCCCTAACAGATAGGTGGAAGGTGTGTGTCTATGGTCTCCACCGATCCACCAGAGCGGTGAGAAGGGACCTGTCAAACGAGAACCGGTGACTCGCGTCCCGCCCCTGCGCATCTCTGCTAGTGGCAGCAATTCTGCTGCTCGTAGCATACGTGCTAGTGGTAGCAATTTATGCTGCTCGTAGCATACGAAACAAAAATATTAAATTAATATGAGCACCATACAAATTATGATACTGCATCGGGCATATTTAGAAATTAAAAGAAAAATACGTTACCTGGGGATCCAACGAGGATCGAGGGTCCAGAGCTCCCGTGGTGGTCTCGGCCGTAGTACGTAGAGCTCCAGAGGATCCTATCCCTCCTCTGGAAAAGCGGTGGCGAAGTAGACATGGTGACGACGATCAACGACTGGATCTAGCAACTCAAAGGGCCAGTCGTCATCTCCATCCTGGTGAGCCATATCTGCAAATTACAAAATGAAAGTTATATATAGAGAACTAAACAAGCATCATAACAATACGTAAAACTAAATACGTACAAATAAATACACAAGCATCAGAACAATACATACAACCAAATGCATACAAATAAATACACAAGTATCAACAAAATATATTCAAACAAATTACAACGCACATTACATCATCAAAATATATATTCAAACAAATTATAACACACATTACATCGACAAAATATGAATTTGACATATGGCATATGATAATTCAAATAGCTTTGCCGGTAGTACGATGATGTCGTCCACCACGCCTTGCAGACGACGATCCCTCCCCCGCCGTCGGGTTGCCATCTCTTCCTTCATCCTCTTCGTTTTGTAGCTGGTAGTTCTTGAACGTATGTCCTGTTTGCTTGCACAGTGAACATTTCTTTACATGCTTACCAGCTTCGGCCTCATCCATGTCATTTCTAATACATCTTGTTTTGCGACGCCCACCTTTGCATGTTCTTACATCAAAATCGGGGACCTAGAACCTTTCATTGACACTAAGAGTTGTGGCGAAAGAACTGACAACAACATAACCATAAAGCTCCTTGCTCCAAGTTGCCATCACCTTTTCCTTTGTAAAATATTCAGATAGATATGTACCGGGTCGCATTCCAAATAATGCACATGCAGCTATCACATGAGAACATGGCCTATCCAAAAGGTGGGGTTTGTTACACGAGCATTTGCGTTCAGCCTGTAAGATGCACTCTTGGGTGGTAACTTTCTGGTTTGTTCCACGCCGTCCTTTATCACTGCATATCACCTCGAAGCGCAGTCTTCGTGAACCCACTTTGATAGCTCTATGCTTGCTCGCCTTCTTACTCTTCTCATCCATGTATTTACTTATCATGATTAAGTACAATGAATTCTTATCTCTCATTACTACTTCAGCAGTAGTTATTCGTCCTCTCTCACAACACATCGTAACAATATGAAACTCTTTTGGAATTTTTTTAAATAATACCTTTTTTGGAACAATATGAAAATCTTTTGGATTTTTTTTAAATAATACCTTTTTTTGGAACAATTCGTCTCTCAGAACACATCGTAACAATATGAAACTCAAATCTTATTCGTCCACTTTCAGAACAAATCGTAACAATATGGAACTCAAAACCTATCCATCCCTCTCTTTTAACAAATCGTAACAATAGAACTCGAAACCTATCCGTCACAAATCATAACAATGCGAAACTCAGAACTTATCCATCCAACAGATCGTAACAACTCTTCCCGTCAGCTCCCGGCCGTCCCAATAAATACCGTGGACTCCAGGCGTCCATGCAACAAGCTTTCATCTTCTGCTCTTCCACTTTTCTCTCCCACGTACGTGCAGAGCGAGCTGTTGCACCATGGAGCGCGCCTCGCTAGCGCTGCTGCTAGTCCTGCTCGTCGCCGCCGTGGCCGTCGGAGCGAGGGGCACCACCGTCGCCTACAACGACCGCGCGCTTGTCATCGACGGCCAGCGCCGCATCATCATCTCCGGATCCATCCACTACCCCAGGAGCACCCCTGAGGTGAAGTTGATCCGTACACGCTCTGTTCTTGCTTCCTGTGATTCGTTCTTTCAGACTTATGTAATCTTGCTGCGATTCTCGTCTTTCCTACGTGCAGATGTGGCCTGATCTGATCAAGAAGTCCAAGGAGGGCGGTCTCGATGCCATCGAGACCTACGTCTTCTGGAATGGCCATGAGCCTCGCCCACGCCAGGTTTGCACTGCACAACCAGAAACTCAGGATATGTCTTGTTGCTAGGAGATCGAACACAATGCGCATTTTATTTCTCATTATTTCTTGCTGTCTATGTCTTTCCTTTGTTCTTCAGTACAACTTCGAGGGAAACTACGACATTGTTAGGTTCTTCAAGGAGATCCAGAACGCCGGCATGTACGCCATTCTTCGCATTGGCCCGTACATCTGCGGCGAATGGAACTATGGGTATGTATGCTGAATCTGGCACGTTTATGTGAAACTGAATATCATTAAAGCTAATTACGCTAATATATTTCTCTGTTACTCTGTTTCTGCTGCAGAGGACTTCCCGCTTGGCTGCGTGACATCCCCGGCATGCAGTTCAGGATGCACAATGAACCTTTTGAGGTAAAAACGAATCAATTGCTCACTTTTTAATGCGACATCTCGCAATAGATTTGCAAACACAAACAGAATCTGAAGCTATTCTTTTGTCTGCCCTAAACAGCGCGAGATGGAGATCTTCACCACGCTCATAGTCAACAAGCTCAAGGAAGCAAACATGTTCGCTGGTCAGGGAGGCCCAATCATCCTGTCGCAGGTAGACATATCAACTAGTCCACAACTGCTACTCTTGAGAACAATCTGACATGATGGAAATTAAAATGCCAATTGCGTACTTAATCTGTTCACTAATGCCGATGCCTGAATCTGTAGATTGAGAACGAGTACGGAAACATCATGAGCAATCTAAAAGATGCCCAGTCTGCCTCGCAATACATCCATTGGTGCGCAGACATGGCGAACAAACAGAACGTTGGCGTCCCGTGGATCATGTGCCAGCAGGACGCCGATGTCCCACCCAATGTGGTGAGTTTCTTTTTCAAAAATTTTACACGCCAGATAGAGTTTTGGGTTACGTAAATTGCTTTGTTCATATGGTAACGTTTGTGTTTTGGGTTCTAATTAGATCAATACCTGCAATGGATTCTATTGCCATGACTGGTTCCCAAAAAGGACGGACATCCCCAAGATTTGGACGGAGAATTGGACTGGCTGGTAAATTCTTTTCCTAATTGATTCCTTTTTCTCTACTTTGTTGCAACATGGATGAGTATTAAGCTTGGAACTTGATACCATTAGGTTCAAAGCCTGGGACAAGCCGGACTTCCATAGGTCTGCTGAAGACATTGCTTTCGCAGTTGCGATGTTCTTCCAGAAGCGCGGATCGCTCCAGAACTACTACATGGTACGCATCTTGACCATGTACTGCTTGATTTTTCTGTTGTATCTTTTCACTATTGCGTCAACTGAATTACATTGACATGTCCGTCAGTACCATGGTGGAACAAATTTTGGCCGTACTTCAGGTGGTCCGTACATCACAACCAGCTACGACTACGATGCACCTTTGGATGAGTATGGTGAGTTTGATCTTGCATGGAAAGATTGAAACATGATAATTTTGGCACGCGGTTGTGATTTGTAGGTAACTAATCTTGTTAATCTGCTGCCTTTCTAACCCATCAGGTAACATCAGGCAGCCCAAATACGGCCACTTGAAGGAGCTCCACACTGTGCTCAAGTCCATGGAGAAAATCCTTGTTCATGGAGAGTACAACGACACCAGCTACGGAAAGAATGTCACAGTATGGTTCAAAAACCATGCCCTATTATCTTCTTTCCTGTCGAATAGTTCGCATGCATACGCTTTTATAACATGGCTGATATATAGCACAATCTTTTTATCAATGCAGGTCACCAAGTACACCTTGGATGATTCCTCTGCTTGCTTCATCAACAACCAATTTGACGACAGGGATGTCAATGTGACCCTCGATGGAACTACTCACGTCGTACCTGCTTGGTCTGTCAGCATCCTGCCTGACTGCAAGACCGTCGTGTTCAATAGCGCTAAGGTAGTTTAATTTCCTCTCACTACTGATGTTTTAACTGTATATGACAGTCAATTCGTTGTTACTTATTGGTTTTTCCTTTGGTGCAACAATGGTACCATTAGATCAAGACGCAGACGTCCGTCACGGTGAAGAAGCCCAGCACGGAGGAGCAGGATCCAGAGAGCTTGAAATGGTCATGGATGCCTGAGAACCTGAAGCCGTTCATGACCGATGAGAAGGGAACCTTCAGAAAGAACGAGCTCTTGGAGCAGATCGTCACATCTACTGATCAGAGTGACTACTTGTGGTACAGGACAAGGTAATCTATCTATAAGGAAAAGTTTATGGTACATCCACACTAAAATGAGCCATCGATTCTGTGTGATCAAATGGCTGATATTTACTATCACCTCTCACTAGTTAAAAGCTACCAATGACTAAATGTGATATGGACTTTGCATTTCGTACAAATGAGGAAGTAAATAAATTAACGCACAAACGTTAAATAAGGAAAAAAACATAAAGATACTAATCAATGTTATTCCTTTCTTCCACTTTTTGCTCACTTTACTTTTTTTTTTTACTCAAGTACAAACCTTTTCTTTAGTCCAACACGGTACAGACTAGCTAGAGAGGTACCAGAACTTAGGATGTGTACGTTGAATCAGGGGAAAAAATGAGGATGAGCGATAGCTCGTTAGGCCCAGCCCAGCCGCGTTCGAACATAGCTGGACACGGGTGCATGTGCGGGTGTGTATGCGTGCATGTGTGTGCATATGTAGATTATCTATTGTTCTTTCTTCTCTAATGAATACTATAGTTTTTTGCCAATTTTTAAAGAAAAAATCGGGGAACAAAATATAATTCGCTGTGAGAAATAGTTGAGAACCAATGTTTATATCAAAAGAAAAGTCAATGTTAAGTTAAACCACGCCTCAAATGTTTACTGAACTAGCAGATTTTCTTGTTTTGGTATAAAACTCTAGTTTTTATAATTAAATACAATTTTATTGGTTATATAATTTTATTATCTATATATGATTAATCTGCACCATTTTTATTGGCCCTATCAAAATAAGTAACGGATATCATTCTCTTTTTCTTTCTATTAATGTGATAATTTCTAGAATTTTTTTAGGATCATTTAGGGATTTTCTCTTCCTTAAAACGATGAAGGCACCTTGATTTTCACAGATTGTTTTTATTCATATAGATACATGGACTGATCTAAATCTGAAACTTCTCTGATGAAATGTAGCTTTGACCATAAGGGAGAGGCAAGCTACACGCTGTATGTGAACACAACCGGACATGAGGTCTATGCTTTTGTCAATGGGAAGCTTGTTGGTGAGTTCTTACCTGCCAACTCAATAATATTTTTGCTATATTTTCTTTGCTACTTGATGAAGCTAATGTTTGTTTGAGAAAACGTCCTTGACAGGTCAACACCATTCTCCTAACGGAGCTTTCATCTTCCAACTCGAGTCTCCAGTGAATCTTCACGACGGCAAGAACTACCTTTCTCTCCTGAGCGCCACCGTTGGCCTTAAGGTTGCAATCTTGAGTGACTGCTTCATCATATCAACGAACCCATCTCTTTCTTCCCGATCATGCATACTGAAAGATGTTTGTTCCTCTTTGTCAAACAGAACTACGGAGCTTTGTTTGAGCTGATGCCCGCTGGCATTGTTGGAGGACCGGTCAAGCTGGTCGACGCCAACGGCACCGCCATCGATCTCTCCCACAGCTCTTGGTCTTACAAGGTACAGAACATCTCTATCTACTCTGTTTACTCTGTTTATTTTCCTGATGAAGATTCAACTATCTATATAACTTTGGTCATGACATTACTTCAATCTTTCTCTTTATAGGCTGGCTTGGCTGGAGAGTACAGGCAGATCCATCTTGACAAGCCTGGCTACAAATGGCACAGCCACAACGGCACCATCCCCGTCAACAGGCCCTTCACCTGGTACAAGGTATAGTCCACTTAATTTGGCATCTCACATCGGATACTTGTAGCTTGGAATTGCTGTTCTATGGTGCTATGCGGCGTTGCGCTGCTGAATCTAATTTACTTCTGTGTTTTTTCCCCTGAAGGCGACCTTGGGAGCTCCGGTTGGTGAGGATGCCGTGGTGGTGGATCTCCTGGGCCTGAACAAGGGCGTGGCGTGGGTGAACGGCAACAACCTCGGCCGCTACTGGCCGTCGTACATGGCAGCCGAGATGGGCGGCTGCCACCACTGCGACTACCGCGGCGCGTTCCAGGCGGAGGGCAACGGCCAGAAGTGCCTCACCGGCTGCAACGAGCCATCGCAGCGCTTCTACCACGTGCCTCGCTCCTTCCTCAAGGCCGGCGAGCCCAACACCATCATCCTCTTCGAGGAGGCCGGCGGCGACCCGTCGCAGGTCAACTTCCGCACCGTGGCGGTCGGCCCTGTCTGCGCGGAGGCTGTCGAGAAGGGTGACAATGTCACGCTGTCTTGCCAGCACGGCAAGACCATCTCGATCGTCGACGTGGCCAGCTTCGGCGTGGCCCGGGGGCAGTGCGGCGCGTACGAGGGCGGGTGCGAGTCTAAGGCAGCGCTTGAGGCCTTCACGGCAGCCTGCGTCGGGAAGGAGTCGTGCACGGTGCAGTACACCGCCGCGTTCGACGGCGCCGGGTGCGAGTCTGGCGTGCTCACCGTTCAGGCCACCTGCTGAACGGGTCTTAATTTGTTTAGCTTAAGTTGAAGTTTATGATTGGTATCTTAGGAGGTTTGTGTGGCTAAGTGTTTGGTTTAGTTAAGAGAATTTAGTGTTTTAGTGTGCGTGTGCCAATCAACTGCTGGCTGATTTGCAGAATATTGTAATAAGTACGTTTGCGTTGAATGAAATTCTTATTTTAGTGCGAACAGCAAGGAAAAATGTTTATCGATGTTTAAAATGAAGCGCTTGCACTTGCTCTAGTCTAGAGGATATATTTATAGTGATACATAATAGACTCTTTGTAAAAGTAGATTTGTGACGAATAGAAAACAAATTCGTATCACCCTCAATCTCAACAAGAAGCGTATGCTTAGAGTTATGGAATTTTAAAGGAAATTCTAGTCTTTCATGTTTTGTTTGAACTAGGATAGCAGTTAATGGAAATCTTCACGAATTACATTATCCAGGAGCCAAATGAAATGATTTGGTTGGCCATGAGATCTCTGCAAGCTTGATCAATACCTTTTTCTTAATAAATTGTTTCCCCAAGAAGTTCAGAAATCAAACGCAGAGGAATCTGGCAGCAGCCTAAGGAAGGAACAAAGAGACCGATGGAGAAGGAAGCATGAACTGCATGCCCCTCAGTCCTTGTGACAGTACGGCGTTGTGCCATGTATCATGGGACAGCACCTGCCACAGCGCCACCTGCAGATTCGGTGTACGGATAGCACCTGCAGATGTTACAAAAACACACTACTTAATTCACCGGCGTACAGGAATAATGTCATGCGACAAGGGATGGATTTTGCTGATATGTATGTATATTGCAAGTTAACAATTGGAGATTACATCGCATTGCATTAACTTAGATATCACCCCCTCTTTTCTATTAAAGAATTGTGTCCTTCTGTAGAGATTGTTTGATCCGAACATTGTAGCACCTAGCTAGATTCTTCAGAATTGTTCCAATGATATGGAACAACAAAGAAAAGGAGTTGCTCAATCCTAACGGAGCTGGTTTCTGGCCTACTGAGAACCATTAGCTCAGAAGTCATATTCTTGGTTGCATTACGTAACTTAATTAATTAATTCCTGCCCCTGTTAATCGGTGATCTTTCGGCCAACTGATCGGCGACCACGTCAGCTTCCGCCAGAGAGAGAAGTATAGGAAGTGTTGTAGGCTTGGTAGCTAGCTAGGTACATATAGGATGCTTGTTTTTCTTCTGATTCTGAACTCTGGTTTCAAAAGCAGAATAAAAAACAAACACTCCGATTCTCGAATTTGATTCTCACAATCCATCCCTATATACATTAGAATCCACAATCCACTTCATATATGCTTTTAGATTTCAACTTTTAAAGAATCAGCTTCTCTTTAACAACAATCCTAAGTCAGCTTCTAGAGGATCCAAATCTAAAACAAATAGGCCATAGTCTTAACATCACGACACACGAATCTGATAGTGGATGGTGAAGTGATGTGGTACACACGGGTGTTCCGAAATTGACAAAAACAGATAATTAAAGTTATTTTAAGGGCTATTAGACTGATGCTAGTTAGTTATCTTTTCTTCTTGTTGTTGCTGTTTTGGTGTGAGATATGCTACTAGCTATTTGCTGATGAACATATATTGACACTAGAAGTAGATCAGTTGCATAGCGCATCCAACTTTTTAGTAAACGCTACCAATGGTTTGGTACTTAACTTTGGGTCCGTTCTTCCACTTTTCGAGCTCTTTGCAGTTTTGTCACTTGTCAGCACATGCATTGAGTAATCAAGAAGGAATGAATATGCCACTGGAACTAGTGTTAGCACGAGATATTCAAAAAGAAATTTGAGGTCAAATGGAGTAATCAAGAAGGAATGAATATGCCACTGGAACTAGTGTTAGCACGAGATGTTCAAAAAAAAATTTTGAGGCCAAATGGAGAATTTCATTAACCATGAATAGAGTTACAATCGTCAGAACCCGTTCCGATTTTCTTTTTATAAAAATACTTTAGCAACAGCCCATTCTAATTTACAATTTTGTTGTCATAGAATCTAATCGTCCAATGAAGTTACAGGTCCTACTATATTGTTCGAGCATTCTCCATCCTGTGAAAAGATGAAAAGACTCTCCCTAAACCGCTAGAACCTACTACTAGTCACTAAGCAAGCTGGTAATCTTAGTTTTGTGCTGCCTTTAGCCCCACGCAGTACGGCGCCGACATGTAACACCACATGAATAAAAGTATGAAACGGGAGAAGAGGAATAGAATAATATCCTTTTTCAAGAAAAGCTTCAGATCCTCGTAACTCGAGCTCCGAGTTTCGTTGGAACAAAACCGTTTGGTTTAGCTCAGTTCTTCCGCTAGTCGGAATCTTTGTAGTGCTGTCGACGAATGGAGTAACGGAGAAGGCAAGAATGGTACTAGCACTTCTACAGAGGATAGATCATAGCCGGTACGCAGTGTTTTGGTATCTGAACCATTACGAAGTAGCTCTATGTATTATACCGATGTCGATAGGGGCTAGTATCAGATATATTGACTTCAATACTATCAATACGAGTGAAATTGATAAGATAGTCTATTGAAATATATGTTATATTTAATAGTACTACTATGTATTTGAGTAATATTATAAGTGAGATTTAGTGTATATATAACTAAACATGTTTATACCTATAAATATATATTATTATATTAAATTTAAAATGATACACCGTTATAGATCGATAGGAATGTATGTTCCAAAACTAAACCAATATATACGATATTTACAAACGTGGGATAGATACCCTTCTTACCCAAAGCCATCCACTCCACCAGATTGATCAAGTTGTGCTGTTGCCACCTGCCACTGAGGCAAATATGTCGTTGGAACTTGGAGCCAGTGTTAGCTAGAAATGTTTAACAAAAATAAAAAAAGCTGGTGCATCGGCACCGGCGTATATTTATATATATTTTAAAATAACTTTAACAATAGATAAGATTTAAAATCGTGATTTTCGTGGCTTAGATAACATCCAAAAAAGTTACGGTAACTATTATAGAAGCTATCATTCGTCACGATTTCAGTATTATTTTTAAAAAAAAAATAAATATATATATAATATAAACCACCTCCAAACAAATCATAAAAACATGGTACTCTGGAAGGTATTAATATTTTTTATAATTATAATATGAATCAAGTCCAGAATCAACGAACATATTAACACAATGTCCGAAAAACCATAAGTGATAACTATATCGTAATGTTCTTAACAACAAGTACTTAATCACTGGGAAATTTGAATGTTGTATAATTGAAGAAGGGCGAGATGAGGTTTTTTTATTATATTTTCTCATGGTTTAGATTTATAAGAGATGTATTTGGGCCCTTTAGTAACTTTGGATTTCAAAATGGTATAAGTTCAAGCTCCTTTTAGGTTTTGGTGATTGGTTTTGGTAATTAATATTTAATTATTATTTAATGACAAATCTAATTATTGTGAGACTAATCATTATCGAGATTATCTTTTATTAGTCTAAATTGGATGAAAGGATGAAAACGAAAGTCTCATCAAAATGAAAAATGGAGATCCAAAAGGTATGTATCCAATGCAAATTTAATATTTTTAGACACATTCCTTATTTTAAGATAACGGGTGAACTCTACCTTAGTTTTAACCTTAAGTTGCGCATTTTGTGTCCAATTCCATATATACATAAATGCACACATTTAGAGAAAATTCATACTTTGTCTTGATGTTTCATAAGTATTGATCCCTTCATTCTTGCCAAATAAATTAAGGATCATTACTTAGAAACAAATCCTTGAGTATATAAAAACTTGTGTAGTTGTAGTGTACTTATGGAAGAATAGTATAAACTCCAAAGCAATCTTAAATTGAATATGTGCATATTGATTTAAAGTTTAATATTTATATGCGTATATTTAATGGAGTTTATTCTATGCTTGATGGTCACAAGAGTATTGATCCCCTTCCATCACTCCATATAATTTGGATCATTACTTGAAAACTATCAAAATGAGTATATGAAACGTGTGTAGTTAAAGAAGAGCAAGAGGAGCCCTATGATGAGGGAACTAAAGCGTCTAGTGGACCATATGACTAGTAGCAATTTTGTAGCATCTCAGAGGTCTGGTAAAGCTGATGATGAGATAATAGAGCACACGAGGATGGTTGTTAGGTCTCGGGTACAGGTAGGGAGTAATGAATATTTCATTGCATCAAAGTTCTTCATAAAATCTGAATATCAAGCAATGTTTCGATCTATAGAGACCAATCATGGAAGGGTTGCCTGATTTAAGAGGATATATGGAGACTGCAAAAAGAACTAGAAGCCTTTTTATGTTCTTTTTATTAATGTTAGATGGAATTATTATATCTGTTTGAACTATGTTTATCATAATATTCGAATATTATGTATGTTTGAACTATATTTATCATAATATTTCAATATTATGTTTGTTTGAACTATGCATGTCATTGTATTATCATATTATATTTGTTTGAACTATGTATGCCATTGTATTATCATATTATATATGTTTGAACTATGGTTCTCAACAAGTTATTGTCACTTATGTTACATTTTGGTTATCAGTGTTTGTAGATGAGTTCATCAAGTGAGAGCGATAGCACATTCAAGAGCACATCAAGTGAGAGTGACTCCGATGTGGATGAACAAGAGAACAAAAGGAGGAGAACCATGCAACTCCAAGCTGCAACACTTGTTCTTGTAGGTATGGATTACTGTGATACATACCTAGAGAAGAAAACAAAGGCAACACCTCAATTGACTGGGTATCAATGGGTTATAGAGCAACTTAGTAATAACAAGGATTGCTATAGAATGTTTAAAATGAATGTTCCTACCTTTTTATAAGTTGCATGAAACTATCGTGCAAAAATATGGCTTGAAATCGATTAGAGTGATGAATTCTATAGAAGCTTTGGCTATATTCTTGTAGTCGGTTGGTGCTCTTTAGTCATTTAGCCAAGTGGAGAACCGTTTTAAGCATTTCAATGAAACAATATTTAGGAAGTTCAATGAAGTATTGCATTGCCTTCAACTCTTAGCTAAAGACAATATCAACCCAAAAGATCCCCAATTTAGTACAGTGCACACATGAATTCTAGATTCTCGTTTTGCACCTCACTTCAATAATAGCATTGGTGCAATAGACGACACGCATATACCTGTTGTTGTCCCTAAGGCGGACCAACTTACCCACATTGGTCGTCATGGTTATGCTACTCAGAATGTCATGGCTATTTGTGACTTCGATATGAGGTTCACATGTTGTAGCTGGATGACCTGGAGCAGCACATGATTCTTGCATATTTAATGATACACAGTCTAAGTATTCAGATCACTTCCCACATCCACCAGAAGGTAATTATTTTCTCTTTCAAATGATCAAATTTTTTCCATTGTCTCATTAAATGTTTCACACTTTATGTGTTTATACAGGAAAATATTATCTTGTTGACGCGGGATACCGTAATCGAAAGGGATATCTAGCTCCGTACAAAGGCCAAAAGTACCATATTCCAGAGTGGCAACGAGGTCGAGGACCAAGAGGGAAGAAGGAGTGGTTTAATTTTTGTCACTCTTCTCTTCGTAATGTGATTGAACAAGCCTTCAGAGTGTTTGAAAGGATCAAGTTGGCCTAGAGGGGGTGAATAGACAACTTTTTAAAAAACTTTGAAGTATTAAGAAAAAAATTTCTCAATAAAATCTTAGCAACAGAAAATAATTAGAGAAGGGAACCAGCACAACTTAGTTGCAGTAAAAACTTGAATGAAAACAGATGATAAGATGAATACACAGAGATAAAGCAATATCAGAATGACTCAAGAATTTTTCACCGAGGTTTAGAGACCAATCTCCTGCGTCACCGTTAGAGCACTTCTTCAGAAGTATTGCTCCACCAAATAGCCAATCTCAATGGCTTTTGGTTTTTCACTAGCTTGACTCTTCCACCACTCCGGTAAGGTGAGTCTCAACCTTTCACAGCAATGGTGGCCTTCCACAATCCCTTTTGGATAGGTCGCACCAACAACTTCTCCAACCGTCTAGGAACAGCTAGTTCCAAGAGCAATAGACTATCCACAAGCCTTGTCTCTTGGTTTAGTAGCTAGATACAAACTAGACTCAGCTTGGAGCAAGAACTCTAAATGTTCAGAATGAATGTTTGTTGTTTCTGAGTTGAAGCTCAAACTCTTTGATGAAATGAAAGCTCAGGAATGCTAAAGATCAAAGAGTTGTAAATGATTTTAAGGATGTCAATGATGTTCAGAATGTCAAATATGTGTATGTACAAAGCTCTACTTCTGTTTGTGAACTCAAGCACTGTATATAGAGCCTGAATAGAAATAACCGTTGTACCTGCCATTTGCCCGTTGGGGTTAGCAGGATGGATGAGACAGGTCAACTACTACCTCTTTTATAAGTATTTTAAGGTGTATGAGTCATATGTTGAAATATATACACGCGCCAGACTGAAAATGTTAGTCCGGGGTACATAAGATTGGAGAAGTATTATTGTTCCCAGCGTAACGCATTTGCGCCGGACCGACAAAACCGGTCCATCGAATATATGTACTGATAAAGGAAAGTTTGTGCCGGACTGACAAAATTGGTACGGTGTACACATGCTTTGTTCTATTTGGATACCAGCAAAATAATGTTTGCGTCGGATTGAAAAAGTTGGTCCGGCGTAAAAGAGAAAGCCGCTGGTTTTTACCAGAGAGAATCACGTTTGCGCCAGACCGAAAAAGTTGGTCCGGCGTACACTCAAAATTTTGGTCCGCAGCAAACGGCATGTTCTCGGTTAAGATTTGAGTAAGGTAATTCTTAACACCGGACTAGAAATTTTGTTCAGAGTGAAAAGACAACATATGCCAGACTTGAAGATAAGGATGAATTCAGATCGGTCCGTCGTGAACGGTGTACGCTCGGTTGAAATAAATCAGAAGAGAGTTCTTAGCGCCGGATTGAAAAAGTCGGTCTAGTGTACATAGAGTGCGCTCGGTTAGAACTTGAAACTTGATTTTTCAGCGCCGAACTAAATGAAGTTAGTCCAAAAAAGAACTCTTTTTGGCTAATAGAAGGGATATCTGGATTTTTGCGTGAGAGAAGTGAAATGTCCTATGCTCCAAGTAATCTTAGTGATTTTAGAATATGAACCAAGATTATTACTTGTGTATAATCCCTCTTAATATTACGGTTATTCTAGCTATATGGCTTGAATCAACTCCCAAGACAAAACTAAAGATAAACACCTTAGCCTTGTTCTTCAAATATAGCTATTGTCAGCTTATACTAAAAATGCTTCTTAATCATCAACATCAAAACCTACATAATAGCATAACTGACAAAAATAGGGGGCCTAGATGCTCTCAGTGTTGAAGATGAAATGACGAATATTGTTGAAACTACTAAGTTTTAAAGTGGAGAAGTAGAAGAAGATCATAATGGCATGTACGGTACTACATAACTTCATTCGGGAAAGTGACATACATGATCGTCTATACCGGAGGTGTGATGAGGATGATGACTACATGCTAGCGGTTGCTCAAGAAACATCATCTGCAACAGTTAATGAAAACGACATGTTAGTAGACGATAGGGACATGGATGCTCTTCGTGATTTAATTGCTAACTCCTTGATCACTACTAGAGAGTAGGAATGTGTTTTTATATTTGACAGTGGATATTGCACCTTTTGTGGCTAGTGATTAGAGAGTATGAATGTGTTTTTCTATGTGATAGTGAATATTACACCTTTTGTGGTTAGTGCTCAGATATTCATCACTTAATTGGTATGATGGTGTTTGCGTTTTGATTGGACAATGGGAATTTATGCATATATGGGGAAAATTGATGGTCTTGTATGTTGTCATGTACTTGCATTGGACTGCAGTATAGACTGCATATGCTTTGTTTTCATGGGTGATATAGAGGTTATTCATTTGAACGAGATAAACAAAAGGTTGATGAAGAAAAATAAAATATATGTAATATTGTGATTCAAAAATAAAATATAGCTAATGCTCAGTTATTCATGACTTAATATTTTCACAAATATAATCCAAAATATCAATATTTAAGTTAAATCAGCATACAAATAAGCCTTTAGAATCCCCAAAGTTATTTGGGTCATTTAAACACCAGCTACAGCTACAGCAGCCAATAATAAGCCAGTTTGCTAATGGCCTCTCAAGAAAAGATACAACCGCTACCACAATTTGCTTCTACATTCAACAAGCCAAAATCGACTTTACAAAATTTGTTAGTAGCTCGCTAAACAGGAACTCAACATAGCATTAACCTGTAGCTTCGTGTTTAGAGTCCAAAATAGCTATAACATAGCTATAACGTTGTTATAACTAACTATTTAGAACACCGATAAGAACTAATTGAATTCATTTTGTTCTTATGAAAACTGGTCGCTCCAATGGACTTTCGTGGACTGGTTCCGAACACTACTGTCATGTTCAAACATGATATATTTTTTTTAAAAGAAGGCGAGCACCTAGCACCTAAGCAAGCTTCTGATCCTAGCTAGTACTCCGGTTAGCTACTATTGCTAACATGGAGCAGCGGAGAGAGGAATACAATTTTTCTTTTTGAAAAAAAAGCGAAACCCGCTTTAAGAAAGAGAGCCAACAGAAAGCCACCACCTGGCCCCATTTGTCAGTCCGGATCGCCCCCTCCGGCTTCCTTCTACCCCCTTTGCTCCAATACCAATTCCTTGCTTCCCTCGTCGACCTACCCAATTCCCCAAAAAGAAACGAAGAGAAAAAGGAAGGAAAGCACAAGCCAAAGCCATAAAGCGAAAAAGCGAGCTCCACTCAACACCCACACTCTCTCCTCACTCCTCTCCTCTTAAGAAGATGCCTTGTCCCCTCCTCCCCCGTCCCGTCCCTTCCTCATCGCCACCGCCAGCAGCGCGACCACCTCCACCACTGACTCTCCAGCCGATCACCACCATCGCGGCGGCCGCGGCGAGGCGGCATGTCGGGCGGCGGCGGGGTGTCGGGGCGGCAGCCATCGCTGCGGCAGCCGTCACTGCGGCGGGGCGTCTCACGGATGCCCACCATGTGGCAGGAGAGCTACTCCGGCGAGGAGGGTGGGGATGTCATCATGGAGGAGAGCGAGCTCGTGCCCTCCTCCCTCGCGCCCATCGTCCCCATCCTCCGCGCCGCCAACGAGATCGAGCAGGATAACCCGCGCGTGGCATACCTCTGTGCGTACTGCATTTTACACACGCAACAGTTAGTACTAGTTGCATACATGATACACACGCACGCTGTTCCTACCTCCACCCTCGTCTCACCTGGCTGCACGAATGCTTACTACCTGCTTCACATTTTATTTTTGCCTAAGTAAAACAGAGCATCACGTTCACATTTCACAGCTAGTATGTACCTCTGTTTCCCCTACCTGTCTTCTTGATACGACTTTGTCCGTGGTTTTTGGTGCTTGCTCAACTAGGTCGGTTTACCGCGTTCGAGAAGGCTCACACTATGGATCAAAACTCAAGTGGACGTGGAGTCCGGCAATTCAAAACGTATCTGTTGCATAGGCTGGAAAAGGTATGCATATGCTTGATTCTCAACTGTCAATGCCGTAACTAAACTATCTACTTATCAACGGCAAAGAAATTGAGAGGTATATTGACCTTGGCATCGTGATAAATTTGACAGGCCAAATAATCTTATCAAAACAGATTAGAACAAGTTATGTCATGATAAATTTGACTGGCCAAGTAATCTTATTAAAGAAGATTAGAACAGGTTACTTTTTCATATTGATCCCTTTGCTCAAGTTATTGACCCTAATGCAAACGTGCAGCTTCGAACCCTTGTTTAAGCGGACTATATAAGAGTTCGCCAACTAGTTTTACAATTTGACCATATGGCCGGATGACTCAGAGCTAGTGTTTCTAAACTGTACCAAACCAGGTACCACTTGGTGGCCTGTTCTTTGCATTTAGTTACCGGTGATAGTCTTGGTACTAGCTAAGACAAAGTTTCCAGCATAGTTACCAAATTCGCTGTAAATCCCCGCAAATCGCGAACCCGATTCGGGCCAGTTTAGGGTACGTGGTTCGTGTTTGTGGTGAAAATTGGAAGAAAAAGTGATGAACCGCGAACCCGAATCTCGTACC
This sequence comes from Otatea glauca, assembly GCA_036346275.1. Lineage (NCBI taxonomy): Eukaryota > Viridiplantae > Streptophyta > Magnoliopsida > Poales > Poaceae > Otatea > Otatea glauca. Next base: position 18,331,995 of record CM070712.1, on the reverse strand, counting down.
GCGACTCGGATGAACCGTGTTTCCGGTAACTACAACTTCCAGTAAAGCTGGCATTTCATTATTCATGCAGAAACCATGTAATCTCCGTTAGTTTCGCCAAGACTGTGTGGAGTGAGACGTTATATAATTTCACCTTTCAAAAAAATAATCTGAAATTAGGTGCTTATGTATAAGAGTAATATAAAACTCTAAATAGAATCATTGTGGATTATTTGTAACTCAGAGTAAAAAGCTTCGGTATGTTAATTACTGCAGCTGGCTTTCAAAAGCGGTAATACATGTGCATCCACATGTTTGACGATTATTATTTGACAGGATGAACGAGAGACAAAGCGCATGCTTGCGTCAACTGATGCAAAAGAGATTCAAACATTCTATGAACGCTATTGTAGAAAAAATCTTGAGGAGGGTCTTGCAACAACAAAACCGTAAGACTGACCAGAGCTGCATAGCGTTGGCAATCTTTTTTGTACAAATTGTCATCCTTAAGCTATGTTCACTTATTATTATTATTTTTTAATGACATAGGGATGAGATGGCTAGGTACTATCAGATTGCGTCTGTCCTATATGATGTGCTAAAAACAGTGGCACCTGAAAAAGATCACCCTGAGGTTGTACATCCATCAATTACAAATACTTGCAAGATACTATTTCATCTTCTCCACTTTCTGCCCGTCATGAAATATGATTACTTGGAAGAATTGTTTTGCAGTTTAAAGGGTTTGAAAAGGAGAAGAAAGCTTCCTATTCACACTATAACATTCTACCCCTTAATATTTCTGGTCGATCACAACCAGTAATGAAAATTCCTGAGGTCATATACCTTCAATTTCATTTGGGCTGCTTTCGTAAATACGACATGTAGTATCAATGATTTTCTTGTGCTGTGAAAACTGCAGATAAATGCCGCAGTGGGTCTTCTTCGCAGGATAGAGAACCTTCCAAAGCCAAGGTCAGATCCAACTTCCATGCCTGAAGAGGAAAGTAGACCTTTAGTTGATTTGCTTGATTGGCTGTGGCAAACATTTGGATTTCAGGTACAAACTAAACTAATACTTAAATTCATTTTCTAGACTCCTAGTCTATTAGCTTACCTGATCCAATTCTCTCATGACTGCATGATCGGGGAAATTTTCGATTTTCCAATTTCTTAATTGTGATGACCTATTTCCATCTTTTAGAATTTTGTTTTATAAATCAATTCCATAGATCTGGTTGAAAAATGTAGTAGTTTTAGTACTTAGTTTGACATGTAATCCAGGAATTTAATGCTCATGGCAATGGAAACATACACTGTGGGGTTATATCATATAAGTATTTATTTTTAACTTGTAGTAAAGACATCTCCTATGTATATAATTTGACTTATTCCTGATTGTACATCAATGTGTCCTATTGGATCTCCACACCCTTTATTTATAGCGTTGTTTACAACCTATTCCAAATTTATCTCTTAACTCCGAATTTGTCTCTAATTGAACTCTATCCCAGATTGAATTTAATCGGCCTCTATCCCAACACCCCCACAAGATGGGCCAAAAATATCAGTCATGCCCATCTTGTTACATATTGTAGTACCCTTGCCATAACCTAATTCTTTAGTGAAGTTGCCAACCAATTGTTCACTAGACATAATGTATTCCATCTTCAATCTTCTATCATCCAACTTCTCCTTGATAAAGAACCTATCAATCTCAACATGCTTGATACGGTCATGTTGTACTGGATTGTTAGCAATGTTGATTGCGGATTTATTGTCAAAATGCAATACTAAGAGACCATTCCTCCACACCTGAAGTTCAGACAATAGACCCTTCATCCAGATCATCTCACTCAAGCTTAACGCCATAGTTCTATACTCTGCTCTGCAGTAGATCAAGCCGCAACTTCCTGCTTCTTACTCTATGACACTAGATTACTACTCATAAAGATGCAGTATCCAGATGTAGACCTCCAATCATCTATACTGCTTGCCCAATCAACATTGCAATATCCCTCAACATTCAAGTGTTGATTCTTCCTAAACCAAAAGCCCTTTTCCAGAGCTACTCTTCAAATATCGTAGAATCCGAAAGACAGCTTCTATGTGCCCTATTCTTGGATCATGCATATATCGACTTACCACACCCCCTACATATGAAATATCAGGTCTTATATGAAACAAATAGATGAGGCATCTAACCAGCCTTTGAAAAGCTTCCTTGTCAACAAGGTCATCAGACTCGACACAGAGTTTGTGATTTCTATCAATAGGTGAAGCAATAGGACAACAGACAAGCATACTTGTTTCTGCTGACGGATCAACAACGTACTTCCTTTGAGAGGAAACTATCTCTTTTCGAGACCAAGTGATCTCAATTCCAAGGAAGTATTGAAGAGGTCCAAGATCCTTCACCTCAAATGCTTCAACTAATCTCTCTTTTAGGTACCTAATTTCTTCACTATCATATTCGGTTATCACAATATCATTAGCATAGACTGCTAATATGGCGATATGTGATCCTCTATGCTTGTAAAACATTGCATGATCCCCATTGCACTAGGAATAGCCCGTACTACAAACTGCACGTCTGAATCTGTCAAACAATGCTCGTAGAGACTACTTCAGACCATACAAAGACTTTTTAAGCTTACACATCTTTTTGGTGGTCTGCTTATCCTCAAAGCCAGGAGGTATCTCCATATTTACCTCTTGTAAATCTCCATGGAGAAATGCATTCTTCGCACCTAACCGATGAAGAGGCCACCCAAAATTGACAACACAAGAAATCAATGTCCTTATTGTGCTCACCTTCGCTACTGGTGCAAAAGTCTCATCATAGTCCGTTGCAAAAGTCTCATCACAGTCCGGTGCAAAAGTCTCATCATAGTCAATCCCATACGTCTGACGATAACCTTTTGCAATCAACCTCGCCTTGTATATGTCCACCTTGCCTTCAGGAGTTTGTTTCACCGTAAAGGCCCATTTGCATCCCACTTTCTTTCCTGCTAGAAGTGGAACAAGATTTCACATCTTGTTCTTCTGAAGTGCACCGAGCTCCTCTTTCATGACATCCTTCCATTCAGGATCTTGCTTAGCAACTCGTCAATCTTTTGGAACATGCACTGTCTGGAGAGATGCGACGAATGCTTTGTGTATAGGAGAGATATTGGAATATGAGATGAAATTTGCAATGTCATGCTTAAGGCCAATCGTGGCGGAGGCTTTTCGGCATTGGCTCTAATCACCCTATGTTGTGCAAGAAATGAGAGGAATTAGAAGGAACATTAGCACTTACCCCAAGGGGAGGCAAGGAACTTGATGGAGAGAGACTTGAGGAGAAATTTGGGATTGAATCAATTGTAATGGCTGATTGTTCAGGTTGTGGTTCCTCTGATTGAACTTGCTCAAGTCCTGACGACAGTTGTTGTTTCTCTCCCTATCTCCGTGGTTCCTCTGGTGGAACTTGCTCATTTGACGGCGCACGTGCCGATGACGATGGCTGCTGTTTGTCCCCTTGTCTCATAAAGCGTCTCCTTTGATGCAACTTCAGTTCTTCTGGGACTGTCACATCTCTTGAACATTTCGTTAGGCCCAGACTTGGAGAGGGACATGGAATTATCCCCACAACAACTTCCTCCCTCTCGGTTATCACTCCCCCTCTCGGCTGTTACCCTTAGTGATACGAGAAACTCTAAAAATTGACCAAAATCACTGCTACTTGTGTAGTATGGCTCAAACTCTCTAAAAGTTATATCCATACTCACGAACAATTTTCTTTTCATTGGGTTCTAGCACTTATATCTCTTCTGACTAGATGAATATCCGACGAAGACACTTCACAGCCTGAGGTTCCAGTTTGCCAACCGTTGGCCGGTGATCCCGTACAAAGCACAAACAACCAAACACCTTAAGGAGAATGTTGAACTCCTGTTGACCCAAAAGAAGTTCAGCGAGAGACTTCATCCTAAATATTCGAGACGACATGCGATTGATAAGATATGTAGCCGTCATCACCGTTTCACTCAAGAATCTTCTTGGCACATTCATATGAAACATGAATAAACGTGCTACCTTAGCAAGTGTCGATTCTTCCTCTCAGCCACTCCGTTCTACGGTGGGTCTCTTGGACAAGTAGTTTGATGAAGTAACCCATTTCCCAAGAGATATACTACATACTCCTTATTAACATACTTAGTTCCATTGTCTGTTCGGAGAATTCAAACATTTGCATCAAACTGAGTAGTCACCAACCCATGGAATTCCTGAAAATATCGAAGGACCTCACTCTTGTGCTTCATCATATAGATCCAAGTCATACAAGTATAACAATCAATAAATGTTACAAACCACTCACAGATGTAATTGACCATGGATCTCAAACATTAGAATGTAGTAATAAAAAAGGCTCACAACTCTGAAGACCAATACTACTATAACTAGACCGTGTATGCGTTTACTCTTATCTACTTTATTAAACAACTTAAGATATATTTGACTTAAACTCTTAAACGAAGAATGCCCCAAATGACGATGATGCAGCAAAACCTCTTCCTTGACTCCTTCTGTAGCCACAGCCAACGCTGTATCCACCTGATCAACATACCACAGTCCATTACGCCTGATTCCAATCTCAATTCTCTTCCCAGTTCTCTTATCCTAGAATAGACAAGAGTCCTCACCAAATAAGACAGTGCATTTGAATTGTCGATGATGGAACTAACTAAAAGAAAATTAACCGGAAAAGACGGGACATGTAAGATCGAGGATAAAGCAATAGATGATATTCACTCTATAGATCCTACGCCCTGAATAAGCTGAGAGGTCCCATTAGCCATATAAACGGTAGAATGTGTATATGGAATGTAGGATACTAATGGGCTAAGAGAACCTGTGACATGCTTAGATGCCCCTTAAATCTATTATCCAATCAATATGAGGATGCTTATACATGGGTGCAAGTGCATGTGTCCAAAGGAGGTGGTAGGTGCTATCGTGGAATCTTGAGAAGACTCTAATGCTTTGTCCTTCTTCCATTGCTCCCATTGCATAGCTTGATCACTTGTCAGAATAACACACGCTTTCTTTTGAAATAGCCATATTGGCTTTAGGGCCACCCCTGCCTCTACCTCGACCTCCACGTTCTCCACCTCGACCTCCATAACCTTAATCTCCTCCTTGGCCTCCACAATCACCATGACCACCACGATCTCCACATCGGCCTCCACTATACCGTGGGAAAGGACAGACACGACTCATGTGTCCTCTTACCCCACAGTTGTAGAACTCCCTATCATCAGGTATAGCGTAGGCAGATCTGATTGGGTTGTTGCTTCCGATCACTCTTAGTCAAACTTCCTCCTGCACCATAGCTGAAATAGCCTCCTTCATAGTAGGTAGGTTTGCCAAGTGAAACATGACAGCTCTCCTACTATCAAATTCTAGGTTCAACCCTTTCAGGAAGAGTGTGACCTACCTGCATTGCAACAACAATCCACCAAGCTCAACATCATCAGCACATGTTAATTGCAGTGGATAATAGTGATCCAAGTCTACACATAGCTGCTACAACTCACTAGCATACTCCTGGACAGTCTTTTCCTCTTGTTGAACGTCCACCATCATTATCACATTGCTTGCTCTAGAGTACATGTTGCTCGGCGTCTTCCATATCTCCGCTACATTCTGCATCGTCTCCACCATCTGCGCGATGGATGGAGACATCAAAGTCAACAACCAAGCCACCACCGCATAGTTGGTGGTGTTCCACATACTCCAATCCTTGCCTGTTTGTCTACAGGCTCAAAACAAGTCTCCTGCAGGTAGTGTTCCAACCCCTTAGTGCTTAGAATTACCTGAGCCCTTCGAGACCAACTCAGGTAATTCTTGCTCCTTTCCAGCTTCACATCATTCGGCATCAGCTACAGCTTCAATTCGGATGGTCTTGTACTAGGCCTCGGGCCAATCATACCCGTCACTAAAAGGTCCTGTAATATGATTGTCATGTCACCTTGTGTGACTAGTGAGTAAGTCTATTCAACAATCGCCCTCCTTTTCTCTTTAGCCGCCTTCATTGCAGCGTCCTCCTCCGCTTCCTTATAGGCTCAATCTTCTCTGGAGTCATTTCGTTCGAACAACTGGAGCAATGCCGATCACAAATCTATGCCACGCGTATCTCCACGAAGGTCAAAAGAAAACACAGACGTGGCACCTCTAATAAACATGTGATTAAAATAACAATAAAAAATACCAAACACTTTTTTTTTCTTCTTTTACTTTTTCCTTTTCTTCCTTTTTTTATTCTCCCTTTTTTCTTTCTTTTCCTCCTTTTCTCATGGGTCCCTTTTCTTTCTTTCTTCTTTCTCTCTTGACTCTATCTCTCTCTCTCTCTCTCTCTCTCTCTCTCGTAACAAGATCCTGATCAGCTGAGCTGCGGCACCTTCCCCGAGTGGACTTGAGCGTCGGTGGCCTAAGAGCCCCCCACCCCCCGAGCGGATCCGTGTGGCGGCAATTCAAGTGGTACGGCCCTCCCCCGAGCGGATCTGCATGGCTGCAGTCCGAACGGCGTTGTCCCTGGGTGAATCTGAACAACAGATGGTGGCAGTGGAGAGAGAGTTGGCGTTGAAGAGCGGTGGACGGTGGTGGATCGGGGACGGTGGCTAAGAGGTTAGGGCTCTGATAGCATGTGGATTGGAAAAAATTGTGTGTGTCCTATTGGATCTCCATACCCTTTATTTATAGCGTTGTTTACAACCTATACCAAATTTATCTCCAACTCTGAATTTATCTCTAATTGAACTCTATCCCATATTGATTTTAACCGGACTCTATCCCAACACTGAATTGTGCTATAAATAATAATATAAAAAGGGGCATGTTAACTAAATTTATTTATTTCATTCTTATTATAGTTGCTGTACTTAATGGGAAAAATAATCTGTTAACTCCACTGTGCTCCAGTTACAAAGTAATATGCTGATTTTCATGTTGGTTGGCTAGGCGCCAAGGTTCTCTGTGAATGCATTCTTTGTTATTTGTTTAGCATTTCACACTACGTTTTGTTTCATTGCTGTAGAAAGGCAATGTGGAGAATCAAAAGGAGCATTTGATTTTGCTGCTTGCCAACATTGATATGAGAAATGGGGGTAATGCCCACCAGGGTGAAAGAAACAATCATGTGGTAAGTCTTTTCTTAGAAACTTCTTTTTATCAGACTAATATTTAATCAATTCAACATCTTGGAGCCCTTTTGCATATAACTCTCAGTTCCTATAAATTTATCAATGTCAAATTATTCATGAACTTCTAATATAACTTACAGATACATAATACTACAGTGATGTACTTGATGAAGAAAATTTTTGAAAATTACATTTCTTGGTGCCAATATCTGCATTTGGAGTCAAACATCAAGTAAGTAAAATAACATTTTGTTGCACATCTGGTGCTCAAAATCATCAACCTTGTTAATCATAAAGAATTTTCACATTGCAGAATTCCAAACAATGCCTCCACACAACAACCAGAGCTTCTTTACATAGGGCTGTATTTGCTGATCTGGGGTGAAGCTTCTAATGTTCGCTTTATGCCTGAATGCCTTTGTTATATTTTCCACTATGTAAGTAACAACTCTATTTTTCTATTTGAGGTAACTTCTACTTTTTTTGAATCGAATTAACTTCTATTTGTGATAAATTCCTTAATTTTTTCCTTTAATTTTGTCTGTTGTTCTATTGAAAATTCCTTTTTGTATCTGCAAAATTGCAGTATTGCTGACAAGGCAGTAAATGTCAAATCTTGTCGCTTTATACACTATAGAGCTATATCGGCTTTTGTATTGTGTACATGTTTCATATTGCTATTCATATTATGCCAATTATACTAGTCTATGGATAGAAAATTAGCAATGATCAAATCATATGAAGAAGTATCTGCGAAAAAAAATCATATGAAGAAGAAATGTCTTCTGAAGTTCTGATCCAAGTCCGAAGGTTATGATTCATGTCACTGTAGAGTTTTGACTTCTAAGTTATGCGTAATGGACTCCTATCATACCCATGAAAAAGAAATGCATTCCTATCATACCCATATGCAATCATTAACTATTGAAGTAGGCTTGTTTTAACCTCATCTACATGTTCCAAAATCACATTTGAAAATTTAACAAAAAAATCAATATTTTCAAAATTTTCCAGAGATTTCATCGAGAAAAGATCTCAGTTGGTAGGCATTAGCAATATTGGAATCTCTGCCAGCATGCAACATTATTTTTGCATAAACAAACCCAAGGCTAATGCTGTGGGCATTCCTTGAACATCAACTAACTCATTAATCATTCTTTTTCACCCCAAATTCATGAGCTAGATGGCAAAGGATTTATATGACATAATATCTGATGGAAGAGAAGATTATTTTGACCCACCCTTTCGGCCAGAGGGGAGCGATGATGCATTTCTACAGCTGGTTATTGAACCCATCTATAAAGTTATGCTGAAGGTATGTGCTCAGATGTTATATCTATGTATTGTTTTTTTAAAATGTTCTGTGGCGATGTTTATTTCTTTAATGTTTATTTGATGCGAAAGGAAGCTGCAGGGAGTAAACGTGGTACTGCGAGCCACTCAAAGTGGAGAAACTATGATGACCTGAATGAATACTTTTGGTAAGTTGTTCCTAACAGTTCATTTTTGTGTTTTACCTATCAGTAAGAGCTAAGAAATTTAGGCAAAAGAGCATTTCTTACTGGGTCACCTTTTTATCATAAACCTCCACACATTCAGGTCGAAGAAATGCTTCAAAAAGCTTGGATGGCCAATGGACCACGCAGCTGACTTTTTTGTGGGTCCTACAAAAACTAAAAATGAAATCGAGGTTATTCATTAGTCCTTTACATTGTTATTTTCTGGAACAAAAACTATTTGCAATCTGGAATAAAAATGAGAAGCTGTTATTTGATTTTCCAACAAGTGATGCTACAGCATAGGATACATCATCAATTTGCTAATATTTGTGGGGTTTTCTGTCTAGTATAGTTATTATTTATTCCATTCTTTCTAGTACAGTGGGAATAGACTATAGTACATCTGCTGTGAACTTCTAATATTCACTGTATTATTTGCTCAAAGTTTTGAATACATAAGTCTTTGTTGTTTGGTTCCTGTTACTAGTTAACTGAATTGTGGAATTTAGTTTTATATTGAAGATTTGTTTAGTCCTTTTTCATATTGTTAATGAGTAGGCAATATCATTTAGTGTAAAGTTGTAAACTTCTCTAGAAACGCTGTCAAATTTTCACTTAAATGATTTATGATTGATTTAAGAATGTTCAGATTTATCAAAAAAATGCAAGTTCCACATTGAAATAAGATACTGACAATTTTGGGGGAAAATTTCTGCTGAGTTGTATCATCTATACGATAGGAGAATGTGTATTCAATTTTGTATGGTGCAATTGTAATACCCCAGCCCATTAGTGTGAAGGTCTATGTGGTCCTTGCGGAGCAGTGGTGGGATTAATCCCATATTGCTTGTCTAAAGTGAGATGTAGTAGTATATAATGCATGTTGGGTCAAAACATAGCATCTCTAGGTTAACTGTTTTGCACAAAGCAAGGACGAAAGTATTAAGTGGGGTGCTATGCATGTGTGGGCCCACCCTACGGTGGGCTGGGCTATGAGTGGATTTTGGACTAGGGTGTTACACCAATAAATTAGTTTTGTTGGAGAGTTAATATTAGATTTTAATAAGAGTCCGAGTTGTGTGCAACTCAGAGTCATGTTAGAGTCGGATTGTAACTTTAATGCTATAAATAATGGGTGTGAGGGTCCTATGTGGGACAACACACAATTATTCCGAAAAAAATTCAACATGGTATCAAAGCCAATTCATCTCAAACCTTAACCCTAGCAAAAAAAAACCCTCACCTCAAGCGAAACTCGTTGTCGTCAGTTCTCAGTCGATCCACCGGCCACCGCCTTCCCATTATGAGTGGGGGTTGCATGCGCACTGCTGTTGTGCGTCATGGGTGTGGTGGTAGCTACTGCTTCCTTGTGGAGCTGTTGCCGCCACCGCTGCTGCTGGGCCTCGTGGGCCACCGCCGTTGAATCGCTAAGCCCGCCAAGACCACGCCTGTGTTGCTAGATCTGGTTTGGTGGCTGCTGATTTGGAGAGAAGAGGAAGTGCTGCTGGGATCTGAGAGAGGAGAGAAGGAAGGGATAGATTTGGAGAGAAAATTCTTGACCTGCTAGTGCTTGCTGCTGCTGCTGCTCGCATGGGAGAGGAGGTGCTTGGTAGAAGGTTGATGAGTTTATGGTATTTGGTGCGCATAGTTTTCTTGTGTGGCTTGCTGTGGGTGATGGTCCAAGTGGTGGTATCGATTGTGTTTGTGACATTGGAGTTGCAATCTATTGATGTGTGAAGGATAGCCGTGATCATGGATATGCACGACAACAGTTGACTGGTGAGGAGAAAGAAGAGACCGAGACGTAGACATGTTTCTAGAGAGGAGTAGTTTGTACTGCTGCTGTTTGCTGTGAGAAGAGGAAGTGTCATGTTTGTGTGTCGTTGTTGGACTGCTTGGCTAAGTGCACAAGGAGGTGTACCAGATCCGAGGTTTAGGATCTATTGTGACTGCTAAGTTGGTTTGGTTTGATGTGATGATTTAGTAAGTGTTGGTCTTTATAGAGGTGGTAACTAAGGTTATGGTGGAAGGTATTACGATGGTGACAGTGGTTTAAGGCATCGCAAAGGCCTTGAAACAAGGGGAGGAGATTGCTCACGATATGGCTTTGGTGGTCATGGTAATTGTGAAATTAGTGGCAGTCTCATAGGTGGTGGTGATGTTGGAGTTGATAACGAAGGTGCTCGTTGGAGTTAGTTGTTGTACTGGTAGGGGGTGCGCTTTTGGTGGTAAGTGTTGGATGGTACTGATGAGTTCGGTGGTGATGATGAGCTCGACAATGGTGATAAATGACGGAGTAGGAAATGCTGGTAGCTCTGGTGGAAGTTATGATATGGGTTCCTGAGGTGGCGTTACTGGAGAGGTTTGGAGATGTGTTGGTAGAAGGCCAAAGTCAAGGTGGTAGGGGTATGTTAGGAGAGATGGTGGAAGTTGAGGTGGTTCGAGGCGTGTTGGGAGAGGAGGGTGGAAGCCAGGGTGGCCAATGGCTAGAGGTGGAGACGGTGGAGGCCAAGGCTTAAAGCATGTGGGTAGAGGTGGAGGAGAAGACTGTGAGTATGACGAAGAAGGCGAAGGACTTGATGTTAGTTGATGCTGGGTTAGAGGTGACTGGGTTAGAGGTAGTCAAGGTGATGAATCATGATGTGTATTGTGGTCTGTGGTGTAGGTGATGGCAATCAAAGGTTGCATCCATGTGATAGTGTTGGACATGGTATGGGTGGTGTGAACGGTAAAGACAAGGCAAGGACGACAGTCTTTGAGGTGGTGTCAATCATAGCATCAAAGGTAGCTTTGGTAAATGTGGATGTCATGGTGTTGGTATTCGTCATTGTGTTGGTGGTTCGGTAAAAGTAGATATCCTAGTGAGGGTATTGTATTATGTAACAAGATGACCATGATTGCTATCTCATGCCCATCTTAAGAGGGTGTTAGAGAGTTAGTATTAGAGATTAATAAGAGTTTGAGTTGTGTTAGAGTCAAATTGTAACCTCAACGCTATAAATAAAGGGTGTGAGGGTCCTCTATGGGACAACACACAATTATTGCGCACAAATTCAACAAGTTTAGAAAAGAATAGAAGTGCATTTGTGTCATGCGCAGCCCATTAGGGCCCATGTGATGGAGCAAGAGAGCCTCAACCATGCCTCCCTAGGGAATGAAGAATAACCACCCTGCATGACTAGGAATGCATTAGTTATTTAGGAATCTATCTATTAGGTTGCTTGGTATCTTATCTCTTAGTTAAGCAAGATATTATTTAGACTGATCTTATCCATATTTGTTAGGAGAGACCTCTATATAAGAAGGCATATTGTAATCATTATTGTCAAGCAAGAAATAAACAAGAATTTTTTGTTTCGTCTCTCCCTCTTCTCCCCTGCCCTTGTCATGCGGTTGCCAGTCAGTGGCGCCGTCGTGCCGCTTGGGTACAGACACCTTGAACAGGCTTAAGGGCCCTTATCCCCATTGTGTACTGGTGTACATGACAATTTGATGATGCATCCACATAATAATACTTTATTTTTTGGTCTTCAATTTGTGTACCGTCCTGGATAACAGAGCAGTCTGTGCTCTCAAACTGCTCCAAAGAAAAACACAAGTCAACATAAAAGGATGGCAGGTACAAACACAGTAGCAGATAAAAGATGAGGAAACCTAAAGGATAGCAGTTCAAAAGATATTAACAATGAAATACATACAAGGAAATGAATTGGATAATATCGTAAACAAACTAGCAGTAAATAGGAAGTGAGGAAATGGGCAGGGGGCATTGTGGCAAACCAGTTCATTATATAAGATTTTACTAAGTGTAAATATAAGGAATGCATTTGATTTGGAAGTCACATTAGTTTTTGGGAGATATCACATTAATCGATGTTCCTTTTTTTGCAAGGATTAATCGATGTTCTTAGTGCCTTTATTTGATAATTGTTTTATGTGCTTATATGTTAGGAGGATTTCATGCCACTCTGAATGAAACATCCTACTTTTCTTTTCAAAAAATGCCCCCATAAAAAACTGTCACATTCGCCCCTCCAGTAAGGCGTATATGGCTGTCATTGCCCCTCCAGTAAGGCATATATGGGTGGACTTGTGTGCATTTGCATTCAATGTTTCATATGCATGTTCCTGAAGGAAATTTGATCAAAATTTAGTATCTGGTAAGAGAATGGAACTAACTTTACCTGTATGCACTGTCCAGCAACATGATCATGCAGGTAGCAGACGGAGGATGTCCAAAACTAATTTTGTTGAAGTTCGTACATTTTTGCACCTATTCAGAAGTTTTGATCGAATGTGGGCTTTCTTTATACTAGCTTTCCAGGTATATCTATTGGCCTATCATTGAATAAAAAGTTGTAATGTTTTTCATTATTTGCCATATCATGTGTTTCTTTTCTTGTAGGCCATGGTAATTATTGCCTGGAGCCCCACTGGATCACTTTCTTCTATCTTTGAACCAGCTGTTTTCAGAAATGTTTTGACAATATTCATAACAGCTGCATTTCTAAACTTCCTTCAAGGTACGAATGTATTTTGGGACTCAAAAACTTTATGCACCTTCTAATCTTACTTGTTTTACTCCAAATTTTTAAGCATGCCTGACTTATTTTTGATTTTCTTATGGAATCTCAATATAATTTGAAACTACTTTGGCTCTTGTTGTTCATTAAAAATGCTGCACAATTTCTAAAATTGGTCTCTTAAACTTTTTCAGCCACACTTGATATAGTGCTTAACTTTAAGGCTTGGAGGAGTCTGGAGTGTTCGCAGATGATACGATATATTCTGAAATTTATTGTAGCTATTGCCTGGTTGATAATTCTTCCATTAACATACTCAAGCTCTATTCAGAATCCCAAAGGCCTTGTCAAGTTCTTCAGCAGTTGGATTGGAAATTGGCAGAGCGAATCGATTTATAATTTTGCAGTTGCTCTCTACATGTTACCGAACATATTCAGTGCTGTATTTTTCATATTTCTACCAATTCGAAGGGCACTGGAGCGTTCAAATGCTCGCATTGTTAGATTTCTTTTGTGGTGGACTCAGGTATTTGACTAGATCTATCTACATGTATTCTCAGCAGAATTGTTTGTAGTTGTTGGTTCAGTTCTCACACATGTTTTTTATTAATCAGCCAAAATTATATGTTGCTCGAGGCATGTATGAGGACACTTGTTCACTTCTTAAGTAAGTCTGACATTTTCTTGATACCTAAATTTTCAATTTTATTGTCTTTGTCTAGAACTAATGTTTTTCTTCATAAAACAGGTACACATCATTCTGGATTCTATTGCTTATATGCAAGCTCGCCTTCAGTTTTTATGTTGAGGTTAGTATAATCTAGGCATTATAGTTTCCTACTACTTTAATTAGAAATGCACAAATATTGTGACATGAGTGACCAAGGATCCAGTTCCTACCACATACAAGCTTATCCCACTGTTTATATGTACCACGATGCAATGCAATATTTTTTGATGTATATGCACTACAAAAATGGAAGAAAAACTTATAGACATGCCACTCAATTTTGACAAATCTGCAAGCATAACACCCAAACATTCCACTTAATACAAAACAACCAAAAACAACAACAATGCCAGCCCTTTTATCACTGTTGGACTGTTTTGCTCCTCAATATTTTCCATGTAGTGAGCTCCCTTGACCATGTCGACCTCGCTGGCCGATGAGCTTCTTCGATGCAAGCAAGCAACCTCATCACTAGTTCCCACCTTGAAGTCCTCGGCATTCCTTCTTTCCTGCCCCATAGTAACCTCTTTCTCCCATCCTTGCAAACTTTTAGGAGTTTGGATGCTACTGGACAAGATGAGGGGCTAAATTTTCATAGTGGTAAAAGGGTTAGCATTGTACTTTTGCTAGGTGGGGAGCTTGAGTGCTATTTTGCAATCCTGGCAACAAGTGGTATTTATGAAATTTTGTGCACATAAGTTCTTTTTCAAGGAAAAACAGCAGTGGAGAGCCCTACTGCTAGAGTATATTATAATAAGGAAAAATTATACAAATAGTCACAAAAGAGAAAGAAAAATAACTACCCCAGCCACTGGGAGATACCAAAAGTAACTTTCTCAGCTAATTTTGTGCACATAAGTAGTTTGCTAATTAGGTTTCACATTGTAAACATGTTAGGAAATTGAAGGACTCAAGTTACTTACTTGCCTAATCAATGTGTTTGACAATCCTCTTCAAATGGACAGGGGAGTCAATTGGCATATTACATGCACAAAAATATATCATCAATGACACACAATACAACTAATTTGGTAAACCCTTTTTACGTTAGGTGAGGATGAAAGCTTAAGAGCGTCAGCTTCGCTATATAGGTGCGTGATAGCTACTAGCTGTCCCTGGACTCATTGGTATGTATCGTGGGTGATTCTGGGTGCTTATGTGTATCCTTTATTCTTATGAGATGATAGAATCTTTGTGTGTGGGCCTGACGTTTAACATCCCAGCCCAATTTGACCAAAACTAGACATTGTTGGGATTAGTGAGAAGAACACATTGTGTAGTGAATAATCCATACAGCTGGCGAAACCCTTTGTGGCAAACTGAGGATGAAAACCTAAGGTTGCATTTGGTTTGGGGTTAAGAGCTGGCTTAGAGGTTTTAACCCACCAAATACCTCTAGGTAGGCACGGTTAGATTTATCCAGTCAAAGCACTTTATCTCTGCTAACCCAGGATTATGCTAACTCAATAAAAAGGTGAACTAAGCTAACCCACCCCCATTAATCCTCATGAATTACCTTTATCTATTGCTAACCTTGCTACCCCAATTAATGAAGCCAAACAGTATTTTGGACTAACTAGTTTTGTTGCCAATCACAATTGCTTGATTGAACTAACTTGGCTGGTTTAGGATTGGCAGATCAACTAGCACTTGTTTTCTCTAACCCCTTTGTTATTTGTGTTATATATAACCAGATTTTGTTTGATTGTGTATCTTCAAATATGCAAAGTGTACTGAGATTATTTCTGTTGTGATTACTATTGGCAGATTTTTCCTCTAGTTGTACCTACCAAGGCAATTATGTTTGTGGGACGGGGGCAATACGCTTGGCATGAGTTCTTTCCATACTGTAAGATTATGTTGTAGTAGTGTATCATATGTAATTCCTTTACACAAAGTTTCTAGCGCTGATAGGATGCTGAATTTTCACAGTGCAGCATAATTTAGGTGTTGTTATTACTGTATGGGCACCAATTGTCATGGTATGTATCAATTCATGCATTTTGGGGGGCCTTTTCAATCTTCATTACCAAGCTGTTAATTTGAGTTTGTCTTATAGGTATACTTCATGGACACACAAATATGGTATGCCATTTTCTCCACAATATGTGGTGGAGTGAATGGTGCCTTCAGCCGCTTGGGTGAGGTGGGTGGTATATGACTATTTGTACCCTTGATGTGTTGACGCTTTAGTTGCTACTACTAATGCTTACAGAATGTTTACCTTCCTGCAGATCCGAACCCTTGGAATGTTAAGATCGAGATTTGAGGCAATCCCAAGAGCTTTCAGAAAAAATCTTGTGCCTAGACATGATAGCCAATCAAAGAGACGTGACCATGAGGTTGAGTCTAGCAAAATTTTGTTAGCAAATTTTTTTTTCTGACACTCTTTTTGGTTGACTTGATAGTGATTTATTGTTGTTATTTTATACTTGTGGTGTAAACTCTTTTCACCAGGATGACAAAAATTTGCACATTGACAAGTTCTCCAACATATGGAACGCATTTATTCTCTCTTTGCGAGATGAAGACTTAATAAGCAATAGGTTCGCATTTAGCATTAGTCTTTCTTTCCTTTTTTTCAACATGCTTCTAAAATTGTGTTTGCATTTGTTTCCAGGGAGAGAAATTTATTGATTGTTCCATCGATTGGTGACACTAGTGTTTTTCAATGGCCTCCTTTCCTTCTTGCTAGTAAGGTACACTCTTTCAATCTTCCACTAAATGAACTACTCAATTTTGTCCCGTAGGCAGTACGGTGGTGCTCATGGCTATGATATTTTAGATTCCAATTGCGCTTGACATGGCAAAGAGTGTCAAGAAAAGAGATGAAGAATTGAGAAAGAGAATAAACCAGGATCCATACACTTATTATGCCGTAATAGAATGCTACGAGACATTGTTAAATATTCTCTACAGCCTTATAGAAGAAGAAAGTGATAAGAAGTAAGATGTCTTTTCTTTTGTCTCCTCAACTGATGTCTGAGTTTGTGTTTATTCTGGGACAACTAATTTAGCATATGGTTATGTGGCTAACTAATTTAGTTCATACTGTATCACTTCATGGATACAGAGTTGTTGATCGAATACAAGATAGCATTAATGAAAGCATACAACGTCAGTCGCTTGTGAAGGAATTTCGATTGGGTGAACTTCCTCAGCTAAGTGCTAAGTTTGATAAGCTGCTAACTCTACTATTGGTATTAATAACCATTATTTTTGTGTTTTTTAACCAAATTTCTTTTCTGTACCACATTTTCATTCGAAACGTACAAAATGATTGGTCCATTTGCAGAGAACTGATCATGAGGACATTGACCCAACAAAGATACAGATTGCCAATCTGTTACAAGATATAATGGAAATCATCACACAGGATATTATGAAGAATGGACAAGGGTAAGATCTATGCTGAAATCAAATGTGCACCCTCAAGAATAATTTCTGACAATAATCTTTCATTTAAACCCTGCAGCATCTTGAAGGATGAAAACAGAGAAAATCAACTGTTTGCAAATCTAAATCTGGACTCAATAAAGGATTATGATTGGAGGGAGAAGGTCATGTGTCCTTTTGAGCAACTTAAATAGTACTATTCATTTTCCTATAAGTTTACAAGCACTACTGCCCTCTCATTAACTATTGGAATTATGTGTTAACAGTGTGTTAGGCTTCAATTGTTGTTGACAACGAAAGAATCTGCAATATATGTACCAACAAACTTGGAAGCTCGTCGCAGGATCACTTTCTTTGCAAACTCACTTTTTATGAAAATGCCAAGTGCTCCACAGGTCCGCAGCATGATGTCCTTCAGGTAAAAACCCAGTTCATCCACTCACCACGTCTTTTCTTTCACCAGCCCATGTTGGCAAGGTTTTTTTGCTGTTTCCTTGGCACCTAGTTGCACTCCATTTTGAACATTTGGCTAAGGTCGACTACTAAACTTTTTTTGTCTGATCGTGTAACACCCCAGCACAACACTGAGCCTAGAATGCTACAACTATCCACTTTCATTCCAAATTTAAACCACTATTACAAGATTTCCGCGACACCTTTTCTCGATATACTACTCTCAAAAGATAATCTACATAACATTAATAGTCTATATTATAAGAGATTTACACTAAGAATGAAATTAAGCATCACTTTTTATGAAAATGCCAAGGGCTCCATAGATCTGCAGCATGGTGTCCTTCAGGTAAGAAACCCAGCTCATCCACTCAGCATGTCTTTTCTTTCACCAGCCCATGTTAGCAAGTTTTTGTTTTTGTTTTGTTTTTTTTGGCACCTAGTTGCACTCCATTTTGATGTTGGCTAAGATTGAGTACTTGAACTTTTTCTGTCTGATTGTGTAACAACCTAGCCCAACACTGAGCTCAGAATGCTTCTACTATCCACTTTCACTCTAAATTTAAAACCACTATTACAGAATTTCCGTAACACCTTTTCTCGATATACTACTCTCAAAAGATAATCTACATAACATTAACAGTATATACTATAAAAGATTCACGCTAAGAATGAAATTAAGCATCACTTTTTATGAAAATGCCAAGGGCTCCATAGGTCTGCAGCATGATGTCCTTCAGGTAAGAAAACTTGCTCATCCTCTCACCATGTCTTTTCTTTCACCAACCCATGTTGGCAATCTTTTTTTGCTTTTTTCTTGGCACCTAGCTGCACTCATTTTGAACAATCTGCTAAGGTCGACAAGTACACGTATATCATCACAAATCAACTTACATTACATCATAGCACAAGCAGATTACTCCACAGCACATCCATTTCAGAAATCAGCTCAGATATATTAACCAATTGAATGCACAAGTACATATGCCACTACAATTCACAAATTTACAGCACAAGTTTCTCTACACATATGCCACAACAACTCATCAGGTTAGGCAGAGTGGAACCCGCCTTTTGGGTTTATGATCTCACGCAACAAGAAGGAAATGAGTTGTCCTTGAATGTTGTTCAGATCAGCCTGTTTCAACACAGTTGTAGCGCATTTCGCAACCTGTTGATGGAAGATAAGTTTGTGCATATATATATATATATTGATAAGTATGAAACAATTATTGCATGATTGAAAAACCTCCAGGTCATTTGTCTTTGTTATATCATGATGAGTTGCATGTTACGGCAAATGTAGAATCCACATAGGTTAGTTCCCTTTGGCTATTATTACGTAGAATTGGTTAGTTCGAGAGGCATTATTACGTAGTGTGATATAGAATTGGTTAGTTCGAGAGGCATTATTACGTAGTGTGATATAGGATTATTGTATACTAGCGAATACCTGAAACTTGAAATCGTGGTTCAGCTGCGATCCTTCCTTGGATGGCCCTCCATGAATTCTGTACACTTTGAACGACGTACGTGATTCCAAAAAAGTTAGCCTTAGCCATTCCACGAGCAATGTACACCTTGAACAACCTATAACAGAGTTATGTATGGAGGAAATGTGATTACTTGTTGAGTAATTGTGCAACAGGCCTTAAGTCGTGGGAACTGCCCTTTAAGGAATTAAGGTAGATTACCAATTTCTTTTTTGGTACAATTACAATAAGAACCCAGTGAAACCTATACAGGTACGTGACCATGGTCATTCAACCTAATTTTGAGTTGCGTATAAAATACAAATCAACAAGTATAGCAACTAGTGCAGCACTTACCATGGGTTGTGGGGTAAAAGTATGTAGGATTTATTGCATTGAGCTAGCAATGCACTTGTGATGTGATTCTCGACAGCTTGTGAATTGTCGTCTATGGTTTGCTTGGAGACCATGTGTGGGTCGAGGAAACCTATGGGTTCATCCTTGATTTTGGCTTCGTCTAGCATCTCAAGAGTGAGGCGTTGAGGGCATCGAGGTTGCAGAGATCGAACAAGTCGCTGAACTTGAACTTGATGGGGGTGCTCGATATCCGTTTTGCCACCGGTTTGTTGGCTTGTTCCATGTACCACCTATGCAATATAGTGCAAGCCATTGAAAGCATTTGCAAGCGCTTTTCCGGTACAAACAACTCTCCTAGCTTGTATTTCCGGGCCAACGAGGCCAATGGAAATCGGGGGCCGCCGTGCTCTGCTTTGATTTGCCCTTGTTGCCGCCTTGTTTTCTATTATAGGTCGACTTCACAGGAGATGAATGGGAACGAAGTGATGTGACGGCCTGTGATGTACGGGGCACGATAGCCGATTTGATGGCCCGCTTCGGTGCTGCAGGTGGCTCCAATAGTGTGGGTAGCTTCGGTGCAGCAGGTGGCTCCGGTAGTGCGGTAGCTCCTGTGCTGGAGAACGGTCGTTTAGGAAGATGTCCTTGCTGGGCCACTGGATGAATGTGCCAATAGCATCCCCTAGTGTCACGATCTCCTTGTTTGGGGGCATTTGCAGCGTGACGACCTCGAAAACTTCATATACACTATCCACATTCACCTTCGCAAAACCCTACGCTATCGGGCAACCGTGCACCATCGCCCCTCAACCGGATGTATATGTGCGCTCCCAAGCAGCCTGTATGGAAACGGATCCATTAGCAAGCCTTACTTGGAGATTGCACCGCGTGGCCACCTATATAACGGTACACAATTAGGTAAGGCGTCCAACATGTCTATCTATATGGCATTCCATAGATATATATTACCTCGATGTCATCGACATGAAATTTGCCGTCGTCTTCGTCTATGTGAGGGGCGGACACGCAGCTGCTCTGACAGTTAGTGGGCTTGAATTGTGTCAATACTTCTGTAGTTTGTGCGGTCTATCTTAACCTTTCCTCAAGGCTTCTTAGCTAATTATTGAATTGCTCTCTCAGCCTTTCTTCAACCCTTTCCTTAATCATAGCTACTAGCCGTTTCTCGCGCTTGGCTTTGGCTCTCTTCCTACTCCAGTATGTGTCGGAGTCCTGTGGGAATCCCGTTTTCCACGAAACGAAAACATCTTTGCCTCGCGTGCAACCCGGGTGCTCCTTGTTTCCCAAGGCCGTGGAGAATATTTTTCTCCCTGTTTGGCTAGAAAGAGTCTTCGGTAGATTCTATACTCAACGCTTCTTGCAAGATCCTGACCTGTTATTTCACTTATGAAGTTTGGACTACTTACAAACTAGGTAGTTCGATATCTTACCAGGCGTTTGGACACTTTCTCATCTATGGGGTTTGCAAAGGACATGGTGCCCGAAGACGTGGGGCATGACCTCACTCTTAGCCAGTTTCGGGCGCGCGGGTATACGATCGAAGCAAATGGTGGGAGGCCTCTATCAGGATTGCCTCCTCGTCCTCCCTCTATTGCGAGATCTTACCCGTGTATCCAGCGGTGCCGAGTCTGTGGGGATGGGTGTTTTTTTGCCTTGAGGGCCTTGTGGGCTTCACTTTGACGTACAAATTCTTAAATATAATGTAATTAGAACCAATTACTACCTTAGATCACAAAGAACAAATGGATCTACACCAAGCTAGATCTTGAATATAATGTACTTAGTGTTAGATAGTATCTTTGTTACCTTATATACGAGATTGCTAGTTGCCTTGTATAGAGATTATTTGCCTTGTATAGTTATTGCCTTATATAGGCTTTCCTTCTATATCCTCTTGTACGTGTATATATACTGGCCCTTTGGCCTCATGTTGAATACAAGTGCTATTCATAACATGGTATCAGAGCCAAGTTAGGGTTAGGGTTTTCTTACGGGCGTTGCACTTGCGCTCTCCCGACCTCTCCTCTCCGGCTTTCCTTCACGGGTTTTCGCCACCATCTCTCGAGCGGAGCCGCGCCTCGCGGATCTACGACCGTCGCGCACCATCCTCCATCCGGTTATCCGACGTCATCCTTGCGCTTACCGGCACCGAGCTTGAGGTCGGCCTTTGCTCGCCGGCGCTACTCCTCGCCGCTGCCGACGCTGTTGCCGACCGGCCCGCCACCCGTGACACCGCCGACCGACCGAGCCGCCGTCACCCGTGGCGTCTCCTCAACCACGAGCCTAAGGTTGGCCTTTGCTCGCCGGCGCTTTCTCGGGCGCCGCCGACGCTGCCGCCGACCGGCCGCCGCCACGCGTGACGCCGTCGCCAACCAGCCGCCGTCACCCGTGACGCCTCGAGCCCTCTCGCTTTCGGTTCTTCTCAAAGCGATTGGATCGGACTTTAATCGCTTTAAGTCCGGTCCGGTCCGGCCAAAAGAAAAAATGTCGCCATCTGCGGGTTCTTCTTGCACACCGTATCATTCCTCGTTGCTTGTTATCTTTGATGGTCTCAATTATCGTGATTGGGTTCTTCACATGCGCCTTCACATGCGAGGCGTCTGTGGGAGTTTCTTCTTGGCGAGCTATCATGTCCGCCTCGCCCCGCTCCCCGACATGCTCGTTATTCCTAAAGAGGCCGACATCACGCTCAATGTAAGGCCTCCGGCGAGTATGTTGATGCCGTGGAGTCTTTTCGGACTCAATTTCATCGCATACAAGATATGGCTTGATGAAGATGCTCGTGCTTCGCTATTCAGTTGCTAGTATGAAGGTGCATCTCACCGGTGATATTGTTGGTTTGTCTTACTTCGACCGATGTGGGCACATCTTCGCGATCGCTATGAGCCTCATCGGGATTCTTTGTACCTTGTCGTTTGTCACGACAGAGCGATCGTTCTGACAGGTGATTCTACTGTCGACGAGTTTTATGCTCAACTGTCCTCGGTATGGCGTCAGCTTGATTCTCTCGGACCGGAGGTTTGCCGCACCTGTCAGTGCTGCCAACGTCAGCACTCTCACTTGGAGCTTCGCCGTATCTACGACTTTCTGACACGCCTTCGGACTGAATTTGAGCAGATTCGTGCTCAGCTGCTTGCTCGTGATCCCCGTGTGACCTTGTTGGAGGCTCTTGCAGCTATTCGTACTGAGGAGACTCGTCTTCGTGGTGCGGGCCTACTAGTATCTCCTTCAGTCCTGGCAGTACCTCGTGCTATTCCATCAGTGGCGCCTTCTCCTTCAGTATCGACTACCAAGGGTGCAGGGCTTCATTGTACCTACTGCAACAAAGATGGGCATGTGGAGCGCTTTGCTATCGGAAGAAAAAGGATCTTGCTCGTCGCGGTGGGCGTCCTCCTAAGGGCACCTTGACTTCTTGGTGCCTCTCCTCAACAAAGCTTCTGGTTCGGACCCGCTCAGAGATTCGATGCTACTACGTCGCATGGCTACTTCTACACCGTCGAGTTCTCACTGCTCTGCTACTCGGTCTTCCAATGAGAGACCATCTTCCTCCTCATCGTATCACACCATGGATTCTTGACTCGGAGCTTCTTTTCATATGACATCCGATCCAACGAGTCTCCACTCCATTAGTCCTCTTGTCGCTCTTATCACTGCATGCATCGCAGATGGTACCCCTCTTTACATTGCGGGACGAGGCACTCTTTTGTCTTCCTCTTTCATGTTCCTGCTGCTTTCTCATGTTCCTAAACTCACCATGCGGCTTATATCCGCCGCCACCATCGATCATGGTTGTCGTGTTATCCTTGACTCGACTCTTGCCGTGTTCGGGATCGCAGGACGGGTCTCTGGTTGGTATTGGCCCTCGCCGCGTGACTCTCGGCGCCTTTGGGAGCTTGATCGCTTCGTCTTCCTTCCGCCGCCTCTGCGCCTCTCTCGTCTCCTCCATTGCTTCTGCCTCCGTTGCATCGTCTACTGGGTCGTTTGCTCAGTGGCATCACCGGTTAGGGCATCTTTGTGGGTCACGTCTGTCTTCTTTAATTCGTCGTGATCTTTTAGGATCTGTGTCTGGTGATACCTCTTTAAATTGTGCGGGTTGTAAGCTTGGTAAACAGCTACAACTACCCTATCCTTCTAGCGAGTCTGTATCCCAGCGTCCTTTTGATCTTGTTCACTCTGATGTGTGGGGTCCGGCTCCTTTTGTTTCAAAAGGGGGTCATAAATATTATATTCTTTTTATAGATGATTTCTCTCGCCACACTTGGATATACTTTATGTCTTCTCGTAGCGAGGCCTTGTCCATCTATAAGAATTTTGCCACTATGATCCGTACTCAGTTTGACTCTCCCATTCGAGTTCTTCGCGCTGACTCAGCAGGGGAATATCTGTCCGGTGCCTTTCGTACTTTTCTTGCTACGCAGGGCACTCTTTCTCAGTTTTCCTGTCCTGGTGCTCATGCTCAGAATGGTGTGGCTGAGCGCAAGCATCGTCATCTTCTTGAGACAGCTCGTGCCCTTTTACTTGCTTCCGCTGTTCCACCTCATTTCTGGGCTGAGGCTGTTTCCACTGCCACTTACTTGATTAATATTCAGCCTTCTTCTGCTCTTAAGGGTGGGATTCCGGTGGAACGTCTTTGTGGCATGCTTCCTGATTACTCTAGTCTTCGCCTATTTGGGTGTGTGTGCTATGTCCTTCTTGCACCTCGTGAACACACCAAGCTGACCGCTCAGTCTGTTGAGTGCGTTTTTCTGGGCTATAGTGCTGAGCATAAGGGATATCGTTGTTGGGATCTGTTGGCGACGAACGCGGATTTCTCGGGATGTTACTTTTGATGAGTCTCGTCCCTTCTACCTCGTCCTTCTTCCACTCCGGATCTCTTGTCGAGCCACTTTCTTTTCTTACTTTTCCCGATACTCCTGTTGCCACTTTTCCTTCTCCACGCTTGGCGTCTCCTTCGCCACCTTTCCACACGAAGTCTTCACATTCCGTGTCTCCTCCGAATTTTCTTCGACATTGTTCCTTCAGATCCTCTCTACTACACTCGTCATCCGCGAGTTGAGGATTCTTCGATGTCTCTTCTTCTCCGTTGAGTCACTTTCTTACGGGCCTCCTCGCTCGCTCTTCGTGATCGTCGGTCTATTCGGCCTCCTAAGCGCCTTGGCTTTGCTGGTCTTTTTCTTGCCGAGCCGACTTCTTACCGTGATGTTTGTTGTTCATCGTGAATGGCAGCTGCGATGGCGAGAGATTATCGCCCTTGAGCGCACCGCACGTGGGATCTTGTGCCCTTCCTCCACGTGTCCGTCCCATTACATGTAAGTGGGTCTATAAGGTTAAGACTCGCTCGATGGTTCTCTTGAGCGCTACAAGGCTCGCCTCGTAGCACGTGGTTTTCAGCAGAGCATGGTCGTGATTATGACGAAACTTTTGCTCGGTGGCTCATATGACCACCGCTCGCACTCTTCTTGCGAGGCGTCTGCTCGTCGCTGGTCTATCTCTCGCTTGATGTTAAGAATGCCTTTCTTAATGGTGAGCTACGTGAGGAGGTTTTATGCGCACCACCACCGGGTATTCTTCTGAGGGCATGGTTTGTCGTCTTCGCCGTTCTCTTTATGGCCTCAAGCAAGCCCTCGTGCCGGTTTGAGCGTTTTCTTCCGTGGTCATTCTTTGCCGGCTTTTCGCTAGTACTCATGATCCTGCGCTCTTTGTTCACACTTCACCTCGTGGGCGGACTCTTCTTCTTCTCTATGTTGATGACATGATCATTCTCGCGATGATACTCGATATATTGCCTTTGTGAAGGCACGCCTCAATGAGCGATTTCTCATGTCCGATCTAGGTCCTCTTCGTTACTTTACGGGATTGAAGTCTCTTCTACACCCGAGGGTTTCTTTCTATCCCAAGAGAAGTATATTCAGATCTTCTTGATCGTGCTTCTCTCATCGATCAACAGACCTTCTGAGACTCCTATGGAGCTCAATGTTCACCTTCGACCTCATCGATGGTGAACCTCTTGATGATCCTACTGCTATCGTCATCTTGTTGGGAGTCTTGTTTACCTTGGTGTCACTCGTCCCGATATTTCCTATCCATTCATATCTTGAGTCGATTCGTTTACTCCCACCCACTTCACTATAGTCATCTTCTTCGTGTTCTACGATATCTTCGTGGAACTATCTCTCGCCGTCTTTTCTTTCCTCGATCCAGGCTCCTCTAGCTTCGACATACTGATGCTACTTGGGCTAGTGATCCTCCGATCTCCTGGTCTCTTTCGCTTATTGTGTTTTTCTTGGTGGTTCTCTTATTACTTGGAAGACTAAGAAGGCATGCTAGCTCGCTCCAAAGGTTGAGGTGAGTTGCGGCGATGGCTCTTTTGACAAAGAGAGGTTACTTGGCTACGGTGGCTACTTGAGGATTTTGGTGTTTCTGTTTCTACACCAACTCCTCTTTATCCGACAATCTGAGAGCTATTAGCATTGCTCGAGATCCAGTGAAGCATGAGCTCACCAAGCATATTGGCGTTGATGCTTCCTACATGAGGACACAGGTACAAGATCAGGTTGTGGCTCTTCAATATGTGCCTTCAGAGCTTCAATTAGCAGATTTCTTCACGAAGACACAGACTAGAGCTCAGCACAGCTTTTATCTCTCCAAACTCAGTGTTGTTGATCCACCATGAGTTTGAGGGGGGGTGTTAGATAGTATCTTTGTTACCTTATATACGAGATTGCTAGTTGCCTTGTATAGAGATTATTTGCCTTGTATAGTTATTGCCTTATATAGGCTTTCCTTCTATATCCTCTTGTACGTGTATATATACTGGCCCTTTGGCCTCATGTTGAATACAAGTGCTATTCATAACACTTAGAACTAATTACTAACATTAGATCACCAAGAACAAATGGATCTACAATCACTCTTCCAAATCCATTGTCTTCTTTCACCGAATCACCTCACAGCCGTCCCCACCTCACAGACAGGTTTGAAAAGAGAAAAAAACCGTTAGTGAGTCAGGGCTTTGTATTATATATATACACACACATATATATACATACACATATATATAGAGGAAGCCGAAACGGGGCACCATGATTTCAGATGCGCGAATTCAAGGCATATTCGAGTATAGTTTTCAAAAAAATTTGTTGTAGGGTATATACCCATCTTTAACAATTCAAATTAAACACATACCTTTGGAAAAATATACTCGAATTCAAAGATTTTGAACAAGCTAGTTAAACTCAGCATCTAAAAATTTCAAAAAATTTCGCATAAAAATACATAGAGAAAATATCCTTTTTGATCATGGTGCCATATATATATATATAGGCAAGAAATATCGCAAACTGTCTTTTTGTGGTAGTGGATGGCCAGCGACCACCCCGCTGCCTCTCTTCTTTTTATCAGCGCACACGCAAGAAGAATTGGCCTCGGCCACGGCCCAACACCCTCTTTTTCTTTCCTCTTATTTTCCTTTCCTTCTGTTCCTTTCACTAATAATATTTTGGACATTACATAGCTAGCTTGCAGCGGCAACATGCACACACGCATGCATGCAGCAATGCACGACTCGGGGAAACCAGAGCAGCGAGAAATCGGCAGGGCAGCAGTAGTGGGGGAACGGAATGGCAATGGCAGCAGCGGCGGAACGTCTGCGCTGGCGGCTAGGGCCTGGGCTGCTCGGTTGCTGGTAGGGCTGGAGCACGCTCACCCTGCCCTCTCCTCTTATGTGGTGCAGCAACAGGGCCACTATGCCACTCCGAGTTGGGTTCGGCTGCCGTGGCCAAGCCGGCCACGGTTTGGCCCAGTTTTTTTCCCTGGGATATTACACTGAGTCCCACATGCTAGCAGAGGCCAAAAAAAAAACTGCAGCGGACACACATGCATGCATGCATCAGCAGCCGCAGCACATGCACGCATCGGCAGCAGCAGTGGTGGCCACATCATAGCAGGTACACATTAGCCAGCAGCAGTGGATCAAAGCAATTGGCGCTAGGACAACATGCGGTAGGGCAGCGGCTGCAGAAATCCTATGGCGCGGGTTATAACAGTAGCCAAATGGAGTCAGTGGCTTCAGAAATCCTAGTGTGTGGGATATCACAGTAGTCAAATGTAGTCAGCTCGATGAGCTCTACACATCTATAGTGCATAACAGATCTTTCCTATCTACGATCTTTCTCTGTGCATTAGCACCTAAAAAGGTGGAATTCCTCGATAAAGGCTTCATTAGCACCTAAAAAGGTGGACTTCCTCGATAAAGGCTTTCTGCAACTAGATAATGAGAATATGACCTCCTGCCAGATAGATCCGCTTGGTCTTGTGATAGGGGCTTGAGGAGGTAGAAATTTTAAGATTCAAATACAATTAAGGTTTGGGACATTACAGATCGTACCTCTTGTTGAGAATGGCTGCCCCTGTATGCATGCACTCATGCTATGCCACCACTGGCATTTAGAATTTACTGGAAACATGTGTATATGCACATTATTTCCAACACCTCTAGATAATTTTTTTTCTGAGTAGGATATTTGATTGACAGCCTTTCTGCTTTTGCATCAGTGTTTTAACTCCATACTTCAAAGAGGAAGTGGTCTATTCGGCAGATGATCTTCATAAAAAGAATGAGGATGGGATCTCCATACTGTTTTATCTACGGAAAATATATCCAGGTACTTCGTACAATTTTATCTCAGAATCGAGCAAGTTAATTAATTATCTTCTGCTGTCAGTAAATGATTTTTCAACATGACCTCTTGCATGCTAATAGATGAATGGAAGAATTTTCTTGAGCGAATAAATTTTAAACCAAAGGACGAAGATTCACTTGAAGAAAAGATGGTAGAAATCTGTCCCTGGGCATCTTATAGGGGACAAACACTAATCAGAACTGGTAAAGTCACTAATGCAATCTTGTGGTATATTAATTACATCTAACTTGTTGTCTAACTATCTGTTTTTACTTTCTTAGTGAGAGGAATGATGTACTATAGGAGAGCACTTGAGACTCAATATTTGCAAGATAAACCGGATCTTGGTTAGAGTATTTCTTTTTCCATCATTTTTTATCCCACCTTTGTAAATCTGTATATATTTTGTGTCCATTTTAATATTTTGCAGCTAAATTGGACCGTCGTGGAACAACAACAACATCCTCTGTGGAACAACAACAACAGGCCATTTTTGATATGGCACGAGCCATTGCTGATCTCAAATTCACCTATGTTGTCTCCTGTCAAGTCTATGGCATGCAAAAAATATCCAAGGATGCCAAAGACAAGGCTTGCTATCTGAACATCCTTAATCTCATGATAGAGTAAAAACCTAGTGCTTTTGACTTTGCAAAGAGATCTCTTAAATAGTAAGGTTACTCCAATCCATCTTACATTTAAATTGCACAGTTACCCATCATTACGTGTTGCTTACATCGACGAGGTAGAAGCTCCAACCAGAAATGGAACGACAGAGAAGACTTATTATTCTGTTCTTGTCAAAGGAGTAGGTGAAAAGTATGATGAGGTATTTAATGAACATAAAGATACATTTTTCACTTAATTTCATTTGCATCATGAAGCTTTGTTGAATTGAAGTTTACTGTGAAGGTGGAAAACGTAATGTTAAGGTTCCTTTTCTAGATAAGCACCATTTATTAAAAATTACACTTCTATTTGAAGTTTGTAGTGGTGATGACACTTGTTAGTAGTTTCTTATCAATTTATGTGCACCAATTTACACAATCAAAAACTCATGTTAAGCAACAACTCACTATTTTTCCATATGTATGTTTAATTTAATGACCTTTTCATACTTGTGCATTAAACTTTATTTAGGAAATTTACCGCATCAAGCTTCCTGGCAGACCCACAGATATTGGGGAGGGAAAACCTGAAAATCAAAATCATGCCATAATTTTCACCAGGGGAGAAGCACTCCAGGCCATTGATATGAATCAGGTACAATTTTGATTTCCACATTGTACATGTTGAGTTCCATGCATTAACCAATCCAACCAAAGCTAAAGTTGTTGCAGAAGGCAGACAATCTAGTCATACTTAAACACTGCCCCTTATTCCTAGACTCAACCAGGCCAACGGTATGGACTTGATGTGGGCCAGGACATGGGCCACCCCTATGACACTCTTGGCCTCACCACCCGTACTGGTTAACCATCACATTTTTTTTTTTGGCAAAATTGGCTATAGGACACTGCACTTGGTTGGCTTTTGCCCCAAAACCTGTCACTGCCCCCAAACACACTACTGGCAGATGCTCTTCGCTGCCCATGTTTTGGATGGTAGGATTGGGGTGTGTGTGTGTTTATGCTTGACCCATAAGGCCCATATACCCAGGCATGTATATATGCAAAATGGGGGAATATAAGAGATTGAACCAGAGAAAAACACCATGCACAATGTAAAAATCGTAATAATTTGCTGGTGGATTTTGCGATGTCCTAAAATTGTGCCAGCTAAGTCTTGAATTCAATATCTTTGGTTCTGATACCATGTTAGATGTAGGGAGAAACACCAATAATCTCCATCATGGACCAACAGGTCAATATATGCATGTACAAGCCATAGGAAAACTATGTGGAATCAATTGGGACTAACTTAAACTATTCCTAATATATATACATTAGCAGTACAATGGGTAATAAAGTACTTGTCATTATTGTTCCTTTACTCGTAGGATAACTACCTTGAAGAGGCATTTAAAATGAGAAATGTGCTGGAGGAGTTTGGGAATGTAAAGTATGGAAAGAGCAAACCAACAATATTAGGCCTTCGTGAGCATATTTTTACTGGAAGGTATGTCCATTCATTCAAAGTTTTGTTCAATTATATCTTGCTTATGTCATTTATTGTATATTTTTATGTTAATAACTTTTTTACAATTTCTTGCTTTCTTAGTGTTTCATCACTTGCTTGGTTTATGTCCAACCAAGAGACCAGTTTTGTTACCATTGGACAACGCGTTCTTGCCAATCCTCTGAAGTATGTAATCTTATTTTCATTTTGATATAGAAATTTTAAATCCAGTGCATTTCTTTGAATGGGAGTCTATTTGAATTGAGTGTCAGGTCCACTTATAACTATTTTGTGTGTTCAAACTTATTTTCCTTTTGGCCAAACCATGACCATGGAGAAGTATTTTTGAACTCATTTCAGCACTTACGAGGCAATTGTGCTAAAAAACATCATATCATTGCATAGTTCATATTTATAAACTAGATCAAATTATATACAAGTTCTATACCAAATTCCTAATGTGTGAATAGTAGTTGTAGTCTAGTAGGGATGGTATACTGTGCTACCAAGAACTTCAGATATTTTTATGAAGTGCGGAGATCGTAACTCTAATTAAGATTTAAAGTGAAGTTAGTTATGAATTGACAATAGAAGAGCAGCTAACCATGTTTAGTATCCCCATAAGGCCATGACCATTCTAGTTCGAGGCAGTTCCTGGTTAGATTGGACTTTTGTCCTAACTCTTAGCTGAAAACTGATAGTAAAATTGTGTTTTCATAAAATAACACTGATAAGTGGCCAGAGTTACTCTTAAATCTTAATCACCAATAGCTTGGTCAGATGGTCCACCCAATCTTGCCGGGAAGTCTGGTAGCCGATAGTAAATGACTTGTTCCTGGATTTTTTTGGTCAACTAGACTATTGTGAAGGTTGGGTGGGGGAAGTGTGAAGATGAGCAATTCAAGATGCTTAGAAAAAAAAGGTAACTTACAGAATTACAGGATGAAACCATGGATCACTAAGATTTGACTTTATTTTCACATTTTTATATAGTTTGATTTAATCTTTTTCGTGCTTCTATATTCTTGTATGTAAAGATCGATGCACATTTTCTTTTTTGTTTTGATGGGGAACGGTAGGGGATGGCACTACCGATAAATATTACTTAATATATAGTACGTACATAATTGACTTAATTACAAAAAAGATCCACACGATCCAAAAAGCCTCTAACATAGGTTAGCTACTATTCAAGGCAACCAATTACAAAATGAAACAACTCATTTAATTTCTACTAATCCAGCTTTCCAAAGGATCAACCATCTTAGAGGAAATTCTGAATTTCAACTAATCCAAATCCATTAGCAGTAACCTCTTCCACCTGAACTTGTTGGGAGGAATGTTTTCAAAAACGCCCTTATTTCTTTGAGTCCATATGTTCCAGAAGCCTAAAGTAATAAGTTCCTTGACAAATATTTGAGAAGATCCAGCTTGTGACTTAGGAATAGACAACATGTCCATAATCTCTAAATAAGTATTCCAATTGATTTGAATCAAATTCCAAAAATCTTTGCTAAATTGGCACTCAAAGAAAGGATGCATCCACTCCAGAACTTGATTGTTACAGAGGACGCAGTGAACATCATCAACTTTAAAGTTTTTCCATTGCACATTTTCTTTCACCATGTGGCTTTTTATATCTATGGCTCATTATTGTAATGTAATACAGGGTTCGGTTCCATTATGGTCATCCTGATATTTTTGATAGACTCTTCCATATTACTAGGGGTGGCATAAGTAAAGCCTCAAAGACCATAAATCTAAGTGAAGATATCTTTTCAGGTAAGCCTGCATCTCATACAAACATCTTGCAGTAATCCCTTACCTAAAATGCAATTACTGCATTCTATGTTCTTAGGTTTTAACTCGACAATGAGAGAAGGACATGTCACACATCATGAATACATGCAAGTTGGTAAGGGGCGTGATGTGGGAATGAATCAAATTTCAAGCTTTGAAGCTAAGGTGGCCAATGGCAATGGTGAACAAACATTGAGTCGTGACATCTATCGGCTTGGACGCAGATTTGACTTTTATAGAATGCTATCTTTCTACTTTACTACAGTTGGGTTTTATTTCAGTAGCATGGTAAGAATATTAGTTGAGATATCTATGTGAAAATTTCTGTCTAAAGATTCTTTCTGGTGGGGTATGCAGGAGAGAACCCTTATGAAAAGTCAAATAAAACCAAAATTTAAGAAAATTATTTATAAAAATAAAAAGGAGAGATAGGTGAAGATGATCTAATTTTAAGCCATTTATTTCTTCATGCACCAGTATGTTGAATCAGCAAGTGTTGTAAATTCCTCGATGTAAAAAAAAATGTTGAAGTGGGTACTTTCATGATTTCAGTTATTATCTATAAGCATACAGTATAATTTGGTGTGAAATTCTAAGCATTCATAACTGAGAGTTTAGGCATGGTGTCACCATATAATGTGTTCATGCTGCATATTTTGGAATACTGACATCCATAGTTCCTTCTTTCAGGTTACTGTACTTACGGTTTATGTATTTTTGTATGGGAGGTTATATCTAGTTATGAGTGGTCTGGAAAAGTCTATTTTGCTGGATCCACGTATTCAGGAGAACATCAAGTCTCTTGAAAATGCACTGGCTTCACAGTCTGTTTTCCAGCTTGGTTTGATGCTTGTCCTCCCTATGGTCATGGAAGTCGGGTTAGAGAAGGGGTTCCGCACAGCGTTGGGAGAGTTTGTCATCATGCAGCTTCAGTTGGCCTCTGTGTTCTTCACGTTCCAGCTTGGCACCAAAACCCACTACTATGGGAGAACAATACTCCATGGTGGCGCTAAATACAGACCTACAGGCCGTGGATTTGTTGTGTATCATGCAAAGTTTGCCGAAAATTACCGAATGTACTCCCGTAGCCACTTTGTTAAAGGACTTGAACTGTTGATACTTCTGGTTGTGTATCTAGTCTACGGAAGTTCCTACCACACCTCGAAAACGTACCTATTTGTTACCTTCTCCGTATGGTTCCTGGTTGCATCATGGCTCTTTGCACCGTTCATCTTCAATCCGTCATGTTTTGAGTGGCAGAAGACGGTTGATGACTGGGCAGACTGGAGGAAGTGGATGGGGAACCGAGGGGGTATCGGCATGTCTCTGGATCAAAGCTGGGAGGCATGGTGGACTAGTGAGCAGGAGCACCTCAGGAAGACTAGCATTCGTGCTCTTCTCTTGGAAATCATCCTTTCACTTCGTTTCTTGATCTACCAGTATGGTATTGTGTACCATCTGAATATAGCACGCCGTAGCAGAAGCATTCTGGTACTTTCTCCACACGACCCGCTTTGTTTGCTTCTTTCTTAGTTCGTGCAGTTGCAGTATATCCTAATGTAATGCCCATTTCCTTTCAACTTCTAGGTCTATGCATTGTCATGGCTGGTTATGCTCACGGTTCTAGTAGTTTTGAAGGTAAGACTTTGGCCTTCCATTTTGCCCAGTTACCTCCGATGCTTAAAAATCTTACTGGTTGGATGTTGTTCCTTCTCTTCAGATGGTTTCAATAGGACGGCAGAAATTTGGGACAGACCTGCAGCTTATGTTCCGCATCCTCAAGGGCCTTCTCTTCCTTGGCTTTGTCTCTGTGATGGCGGTCCTATTTGTTGTATGTAACCTGACAATTTCTGATGTCTTCGCTAGTATTCTCGGGTTCATGCCTACTGGTTGGTGTATTCTTCTGGTGAGTGAAATCTCTATTTACCAACTTATTTGAACTTTATGTATGCATAAAAAGATGGGATTAAAGAACAAATTTAACATTCCTACCTGGTCATGAGCGAATTATGGTACCAAAAAACAAGATTGAGTGTTAACTCTCAAGCAGTTGTTTGAAAAGCTCATTGATCAGCAGAAACTCTGGTAGTTTGATCATATATGGACATTACCAAGATCTATTCTAGCAAACTAATGCTTTACAGGTTCCGCTCAGTACAATTTGTAGCCCCTGATTAATTTTTATGATTTGTTCTTTACAGATTGGGCAAATATGCTCTCCGTTGGTTAAGAAGACTACGCTGTGGGACTCCATCATGGAGCTCGGGAGAGCATACGAGAACATGATGGGTCTCGTCCTCTTCCTGCCCATCGGCTTTTTGTCCTGGTTTCCCTTCGTCTCGGAGTTCCAGACACGGTTGCTCTTCAACCAAGCCTTCAGCCGGGGCCTCCAGATCTCAAGGATCCTTGCCGGTCAGAAGGACATTGGGGAGTTCGAATGACCTGTTTCATTCGCCCTGTTGTGCACTCGCTTGGACAGCAAAGCAAGACACGTGTTCCATGTACATGTTGCATGAATTTGTTTATCATGATCGATTTGGGGCATGTCAGTGGATGAGATTTACTAGTTTCTGGACTTGGAAGTAGCTGGTACGTCAGCATATATTTGTTACTCGATGTGATTCAGCTTTCTAGAATAATATGACAGACATTAACATTTATTCGTCGGTATATTTTGAAGTCGCTCCTGGAAACAGTTCTTTCTTTCTTTTTTTGACACTAATAGAGACAGATCCGAATTCCTGCTGCCATGTGTATCTTTCCATTGTGTGTGTACCATTTGGCCACCTTGTAGTATTGGTTCATGAATGAGTTCGTGAAGCGTAAGTTTCGCTGTATAAGATTAGGTATTTGCTACACCCCGCGAGTCCGCTCGTTACTAGCAAGCGCACTCTCCGAAGTCTTCTCCGGCGACGGTAGTTGGCGGTGGCGACAGCGAGGAGCAGAGCTAGGTGTTAGATTTTTGGCTTTCCCAAGCCCCTGAACATAGCTCCTGGTGGCAGGTAGGACCAGTAGTGCGCGGCGGTAACGACAAGGCAGCAATGGAGCCACCGGATATGGGCTTGATGGAGGGCGGGGCAGGGGTTGATGGCGACGAGGTCGACGATCAGTTATGTTAGATGGGCGGCGGCCCAACAGATAGCACGGAGTGGCGAGGGCGCCACCTGCCATGGTGGCAGAAGCAGCCGACGGTAGCATGGTAGGCAGGCTCGGCGCCAACGGCTGTATCATCATCGGAGGCGAGACCGGAGGTGCAGAAGATGCATGGAGGAGCCTAGGTAAGTAGTGGTAGCCTGGTAGGGCCCACTGTGCGCCCGACGCGCGACATGATAGAGAATACATTTTCCAACTCTTATAGTACTTTTGGAAAGCTAGGAGTTATTTTAGATTCAACAAAAAAGAATTACCATCCAGAGTAAGGCTTCTCACACCTCTTATCACTCATTTCAACACCATGGATGACATCTACAACAATCAAAGTATTCGTCATCCGGTAAGCAAACCTCCAAGCCAGCGGCTCCTACTTCAGACTTGCAGTATCTCATCCAATAACACTTTCTTTACAGATGCCTCTCTTCCAGCAACACCAAAATGGTGCCTTTGGTTTAGGCATCATTGCTTCTATTCGAGAATCTCCTTTCAGTTGCAGGTTACAAGTTCAAGCTCAAAGGGACACACTCTTCTTCACCTTTGGAGGCTGAAGCTATTGATCTCTTGAGGGCAGTAACGGTGGCAAATCTGTTGCAACTACCCACCTGTATCTTCTTTGTTGATTGTCAGGTACTAGCTAGCGCAAGCACTTTCACAGGAGACCAATTGCTCAGGCCGGGGCACTGGACCATCAGAGCAATCTTGCTTCGGATCAAGGAGAAGTGCCGATCTTTCAAAACAAGATTTGTCTATATCAAAAGGAAGAACAATCAAGAAGCGGATCACTTAGCAAAATTAGCCCTAAGACCTCAGCAAAATGCTATCAATTGTAGCTGTTGTAATGTTGAGCATCAAAATAGCTGCCCTATTATGGCAGTCCTTTGTAATCAGGAATGCTTGAACTCATGTAAAATCATCTGTTTGCAAATGAAACCAGTCCATTTGGGGCTTTTTACCTTCAAAAAACCCTCAAGATTAACCTTTGCCTTAATTCGTTCCACCCAGACATCTTGGGGGTGTGGCCGCAGTCTGTGTGGAGGAATGATTCGCATTTCTCCTCCTAGCCACTCATTGGCTCAACGCATGTGAAGTAACGACTATGTGCTAGTGAAAAATCTTGCAAGGAGAGATTGTTGACCCTGGCGGCCGGATTGGCGCTGCCGATTTTGTCGCGGCCGGTGCCCCTGTAGCTGTAGCCGCACACATTCCTGTCTGTGTAGACGTCCCTGGTTCCACATCGACCATCGGAGAAGCTGCCGATGACGACCGTGGGGGCGGTCCCCGTCTGGGCGGACGCCGCCGTGGCCCTTGGAAGCACGTGCTTTAGAGCAGGTGCGTTGAATGGTGTCGTTTGAATGCGGCCGCGGCCGGGGACTCGGTTGCCCGCAGTTGCAGGAAGGCCTCCTAGCCATTTAGAGCTCTTTTATGGTGGATTAAAATCAATATAAGTCGTCCATTCTTTTGAATCTAATGGTTAAAATCAATTTATATCTAGTTATACTACCACCTGTAGTATTGGTAGTAAAATTCAGAGAGGGGTAAAAAATTCCGTCATACTATTTGTCCTCTACGGTAAAACACGTCCTGTGATCCTGATGAATAGCGGATGAATATATAAGAAGCCTCTGAAGATCACCAGGTATTCGGTGAATCCAAAACTACGAACGAATTAGGAAAAGTCTAAAATACCCTTAATGAATGGACAGGAAAAGTCTAAAATATCTTTGAGAAATGGATGGTTAGATTTGATTTCTACTACCACTATTTACTACCTATGTTATCCACTGTAAAATTTCTCGCCATTTAATCTCTAACAGACGGCTCATGTAAGCAGATACAACATTCAAGACATGAAGCTCCATACTAAAGAATGGAGTTCTTTCCTTATATGGCCCTGGACGTTTTCTTCTGCCCAACTAGCCCCCTCGCGCACGAAATCGCATTTTAGCCTACTTCCTAAATACGGCAGCAGCGATAGGTGACACACTGCTCCTTCTACAGTACGGTACCAAAGTAGATCGATAGCATCGCTGCAGGACACAACAGTGCAATAGGATGAGTGGCCCCACCTGCGACATGCTTGCTACTGTACCACCCGAGCGCAGCAGCAATGTGCTGTGGTGTGGTACCATGGTAGGATCATGTATGGCAGGCTAGTCTAATTCATATATGGATGCATGCATGCATGCATTAATTTGGGCAAGCCTTTTGCATTAGAAAATAATGTGGCATTGATGCATCAACATACATGGTAGGATTTCACTTCAAAAAAATTACTTTTGAGTGAATAGCCAAATTGGTTCCTAAACTTTCTCAAAAAGGTCACTTTGGACCCTCGCCTTTCAAATCGGCCAAAATCAACCCTCAAATTTTCAATTTGGGACAAAGACAACCCTGGCGAATCCACTATAGAGACATGGATGTACAACTGTACATCCAAAAAACTTTGCAAAAAGTTGATTATATAATGGTATATTAGCTATATATATCAATAATAGGACCAAATCAGTATATATGTTCATCATCAACTAGTTTCAGCCCATTTCCATTCTCCCACGCTTCCCCTCCTCAACCGGTCAGCCCAGCCCATTATCGAATAGCCCACACCTCCCATTTCTCAACCGAGCAGAGCACATTGCACAACACAACCAGCCCTAGCCAAAATTCCCTTTTTTTGTCTATCATTCTCTCTCCCCCCCCCCCTCGCTTGGCCTCATGGCAGCGATCGATGGTGCACTTCGACAAGCAGGTGGTAGCAGGAGGTCAAGGGCTTGAGGTTGCTGCTTGGCTCAGCACCGCGGGTTGCATTGCTACAGCAGCTAGCCAAGAGCCATTGACCAGAGCCCATAGGTACAGTGTTCACATATCTTTTCGTTGAATGTTAAGAACTTGAAAAGTTTATAAAGGGTGAATCATTTGGATTAATTAGTTGATTGTGTGGATGTAAAGCTTAAGAAAAATGAAAATGTAGTATGTGTATTTGAAAGCTTTGTGGGGTAGATCCAGAAAGACACAAGAGCCAACTACATCTACTTCCTCCGCACCCAAATTTCTACAATTAATTTTGTGAAAGAACCAATTAAGTATAATGGATGATCACTATTGTTTTCTGCAAGTTAGTCATGAAGCTATAATATATCACTTCCAAGTTATGCAGTCTTGCGAGTTAATATGTAATTTTTCTTAATTATTTTGTAATTTTCTAATTTATTGTGCCATGTTTACTCTAATATGAACAATCTGCACTTTATTTTTTTTGTTATTGTGGACTCTAAACTTTTGTATTGAACAATATTTTGTTAACACGGTATACCCATTTGGAAATTCCAAGATCCTGCTCACCACATGTTTATGCCATGTCAGCATCCATTTTTTCCCACCTCTCTCTGTAGACTCAACACAAAGGAAAGGCCAATTCACCCTTGTATCTAACTCGACCAGTTATAGCGGTGAAAACGGGTTGGATACAGGTGAATATTACTTCACCCATATCCTAACCCATATTTTTTTTCTCTGGATTCAGAGTCGTTTATGGGCAAGCCAAAAACAGATATGAATTCGGAGTATTAGGGATGCATACGATAGATACATGGTTGGTTCGGGTTGGAAATGGATAAAATATGTGAATAGTACGCGCATATAGAGAAAAAATATGTGTTGAACACATACTATCATCATTTCAACACGAGTACATGATATAAGTCCTACATGAATTAAATTTTCATTGGCTGACACAAGAACAATGTATATAAAACATAGAAAGTTTAAGGTGCAAAGGAATGCTAATAATTTTCCTAATTATTTCAAATAGTAATCATTTCCATGATATTATAAAGAATTAAGCATCTCATATGCTCCGTACTACCTTAAATTTATAGTTTTGTACTCATTGCGTGTGCGTATACGTACGATATTGCCTTCAGACTAAAATGGAATTTCTTAGCCCAACCCAAAAGGGATATTCAGATAGAATTTAGCTTGATGTTCTGATCCTGATCCGAATCCAACATATATCATGTCCTCCGAATCCGATCGTGAATTTGAATTGGTATATCTGGATCTTGTCCTAGATACGACAAAATAATAAAATATATTCCTCAATCTGGTCTCGACCGGATCTAGGTCTAAATTGGACGGGAAATATCGCACCCATTTTAGCCCTAGTCAGCTTCAATCCATCGAACCCTACTCGCGTGCCATAGTACACTCGAACCAAGCAGGGGAGTTCAGGTGCTTCTTGCGGCAGCAAAGAGGAGTTTGGGTGTTGGGCTCGCAGTGGTGTTGGGGGGCTTGGTGTAACATCCTAAAATCTCAAATAAAGTAAGAAACTAAATTCTAAAATTTAAATTATATTTATTCCTGTATTTTCTGGTTTATCTGGATTTTCCCGAATTTTTCCCCTGATTTTCCTTATTTTTGCTTTAAAGGAAAAATCTTTATGAGTAATAGGTAAATAACAATAATAAAATCATATAACAATAAAATGTATAAAAGTCTGGATAATCTCAAGAAATCACTAGAACTCCAATTTTTAAATTTAAAAAGGTCATATCACAATAATTTAATATGATAAGAAAGGGAATTAATGATTTTTGACTAGTAACAGTACTAGTGTCAGAATTTAATGAAAACATATCTGATGAAATATCGAGCTGAAGGTTTTATATTATCTTATGAAAGGATAGATCCATCAACAGTAAAAATATCAGGAAATAATAAATTCATTTGTTAATATTTAAAATTCAAAAAAAATAAAAGCTGAAAATCTGAAAATACTAATTTCAGAATTTTAATAAATTAAATGTAAAATATATTGAGTTTAAAATTTTACAAGAGATTAATATGGTCATTAGGAGCCTTTAAAAATGTTCAATTTTTTTTGAAGAGATATGGACGCTTAGAAAAATCAAAATCTGAAAACAGAAATCTGTGCACAGTGTATTGTCAGAATTTTTATAAATTATTTAGTCATATCTTGGTTTGAAAATTTGTCAGCATAAATAAGATTATCCAAATAGCATACAGTAAATATTCATGAAATTTATGACAAGATAGATAACGCATTCATCGACTCTAATCCGAATCAGTTTTCAGTCTTGTCCTGAAATCAGTTCTCTTTCTCTCTCTGACAGGTGGGTCCGATTTTCTGTTGGACCCAATTGCCAGTGGAAATCCGGCTGGTTGTTTTCTTTGAGACTGCGTGTGGGTCCCTTTTTCTGTTAGGCCCACCCGGCAGCCTCTTCCCATCTCCCCCTTCCTCCGTTCGCTGAGTCCCCGAAGCTAACCGCGAACGCTGTAGCTCGCATCATCCGTCGTCCTTCCGCGCCACCGAAGCACCTTGCGCCATCATTCTTCTGCCACGCAGCTATCTTCTCTGTGTTTTGTGCTGCTTGCCATGCCCTTTCTTGTGCCATGTCGCGAGAGCTCGGCGAAGATCAACGGGAGCCGGGCTATCTCCTCACCCGACCTTGCCAATAAATACCGCCTCCCAGCTCGCAAATTGTCAAATAACACTCCCCTTCCATTCTTCTTCAGTTCTCCCCAGCCGAGTAGACCCAAATCCCCTCAAACCGCCATTACCAATAACTCCCGAGCTCAGGCCAAACTTCAAAAATTTCGATGAAACAATGAACCAAATCCAAATTAACTTGGACCATAGCATTAGAAGCCATTAAGGATTGAAAGCCCTCAAAATATTCTAAAGCCTCCATCCGAAATTTCACCGCCCCCTTCTGTTCTTCGTCTCCAAGACCGGCGCGCAGTGACAGCAAGGACCAAGCCATCCCCCGCGTCGAAACCAGGTAAAATGAGTCATATAAGATCCGTAGATGCTTAATTCGGAAACCATCACGCCTAAGCAACTCTCTGTCGCCGGCGCGACTTGCCGCCTTGGCCTCCGCCGCCAAGCCGCGGTGGTGACCCATTTTCGGTCGTCGCCGGCGGTCAAGAGACCGTCCCCTAGATGCACCGTGAAACTCTGAAACCATCTACGCCGGCCATTCGCTATCTTAGGAGCTCCCTGGCCGCCGCCGGCCTTGGGGAGGAAGCCCCCTGTTCTGTCTCACTGCGCAGCGGGGCCGGAATGTCAGGGACACGCGTACTTCCTCTCGCCGTTCAGTCGCTGCCACTCGGGCCCCACGGCCGAAAAAGGAAAAACGTCTTCCCTTTAAGAAAGCATACTTTCCCGTTTTAGAAAATTTCAGAAAACCTAAAGATTCAGACTCACATAACTTTTACATTTCAACTCAAAATTTAATAAAATAAATTTATATATTTATATAAAATCATTTAGATTTTAAATATGAAAAAACATTTTAAAAAACGTCTCTGGATAAATTTTAATTTTAAATTTAAAGAGAAGGCATAAAAATGGGCTTCATATAAGAATTTTGCAAATGAGCTTAGATTTTAATGAAACCAATTTTATTGTAATCCTCATGCAGCCAGCAACCTAAATATGTAAAAATGTTTAAATTTCAACTTAGTTTATATCTTTTTCTAATAAAGGTTAACTCTAAGGTGCTTAATACTCAAAATATAGGATTTGTGCAAAGGAAATCTAAAATAAAAACAAAAATTTATATTCATATGCTAAATTGGCAGTAAAATTCTTGCATATGCATGAATATTTGGAGAGTTAATCTTGACATTGAATCTGTATCATGAATAGACCATATGGCCTTAGTAAAGATGAGAATGTATATATGAATATATAGTTAATGAGAAAGCTTAAGCATGATTTATAAATTCCTAAAAGATTTAATTACTCTGAAGCATAAACATAAGCCTAGTATAATATTGCTTTGCATCTGAATCCTATTAGCAACACAATACCCTATGCTAATAATGTAATAATCTTATTGCTAATCCAAACAATTTTAGCATCTAGAATTTGAAACTATACATTTAAAAATACATAATTTTAGCCTCTTGAATTCATAAATTAAGGAAAAATAATCTATAAAATAAGAAGTTGTATCATCACCTAATCTAAAGCTGCAAATAATAAAATGAGAATGAGGAAAAGAGTAAAATGTTGAGTACATAAAATCACAAACCTTAACCTTAAAAATCATACTTTCTTTAGTGAATTCTTATTTTGATCTTTCCATCTGATTTCTTTTTGCCCTTATTAAAGTTTGTTACTTGTGATGTTATCATCGATCAACGTGTATAATCCGACGTCGCCGGTACGATCATCGACGACCCTGAGATTGACTTCGACGACGGTCAGCAAGGCAAGCACCCCCTTTGACCATGTTGATCCCAGATTTTGAGATTGTTTGTATTAAAATTTTCATGCATGCGCTATGTTTATAAACTTTTCTATTTCGTGGGATCTGGTAGGTAATACCTTTATTATTGGGATCTCCTTAATCGAAATTGACACGTGAACTTTGAGAACCCTAAGATATGGTTACTCATAGTGATAACAAAATGGGTATACTCGTTTATATGTATGCATTTACTTAGTAAGCATTAGAAACACACACAGAACAAGCTTTGCTATTTATGATGAATTATGGACATGATGGTTAATGTGATCAATGATAATTTTTTAAAAATGAAAATAAAACTATGATTTTGATGTAGGCGATTATTGGCAATAGTCGGTTGTGCAAGGGACTTGTATGTAGCGTAGGAAGAAGTATCGTCCGTGTCAGATTAAGGACCGAACTTTGGGTTGTTTTCAGGCCAAGAAACTCTTACAATCACAGGGCTGGTATGGGACAGCCTTAATCTATTAAGTTACTTAGAACTGGCTTTGCACATTGGTAGGCTGGAGTATTACAGGCTTTCAGAGACTGATTGCTTGAAGGGACTCCATACCAAGGTGATAATGGATTAAACATTTACAATACAACGATGTACACCGTACTATGGATATTCTTAACCATTTAGTGTACAACGATTGTACAAACATTTACACCATAGTATAGGTTTAACGTCACCGGGTTGGTGCAAAGTTAGGGCTGGGTAATGTAACGGTTATGTTATGATCTCCTTGCCGACACACTAAAGGAAGTGTGTTACTGGCCTGTCAAAAGAGGTTGATCATTTCTTGTAGGTAAAGCTGTACACTTCTGCAGAGTGTAAATCTAATCGATTAGCGACGCCTGCGGTCAAGGGCATTGGTAAAGTCATCTCATAGTTAGATGTTTTATTTTCATAAAAACCTGGTTTATGCCATGTTAGGCAGGAAATGGTTTATTGTGGTGATCACGTTCTAAAGGTTGTGGATTTAATTACTTATGCTCATTTGCTGTTACTTTATTTACCAATCAAAATTGCTTTTATTGAAATTTCGTCTGTAATCTACTAATTAGTATTTACAATACAAGTTAGCTTTATGCAAATTAACTGTAGCAACCTTCCTCTTGTTCAAGCCTGCATACAATATAGGATTTGCAAAACGTCTTGTGAGTACATGAAGTACTCAACTTGCTATTGTTGTTACTTTTAGGTGAAGAAGTAGAATACCCTGGCGATATCTATTTTGACACAGGATTTAGGAATAATGACGAATTTTTCTAGGGCTTATTCTTGTCAGTTGCCTGCGGGAGTATTGGGCAAACTACAAGTCTTTTGGTTTTTCTGCTACAATATTTATGTACTTTTGAATTGTAAGCCAAAAATTTACTTAATAAATATATGTACTTATTGTATGGATGTGATATCAACGTTGTAAATGTGCGTACTAGCCACTGATCATGGGACTAGTACTGTACGAACATGGAACTCATTATTGGTATTTAACATCAAAAATAGGGGCCTTACACTTGGGGTGCAGGGCTCGTTCGACGCATAGGTGTTTGGGTTACGGGCTCTCGGTGCAGTGACGTCGTCAGCATTGTGTTAAGCTTTGACATCTGAAATTTTCTGTTTATATATAGAGGCTATTACCTCGGGTCATGGCCTCAGCTGCCATGGAACAGCTCCGCCCTTGCTCGGCGGTGCAGTGTTCTTGAGAGTTGCAGCGCTACTCTCGAAGCGACTCATAGACATGGGATACTACGCTGGGGTCACGGCGGATTCCGGCACGTCGCGGCTTGAGGTCATCGCCGCGGTTGTTCCGATGGATCCTTGTGACTCTATGCGCAAGGTTTGGATTGATCTGTGTGTGTGGGAGCTGGATGTGCT
The DNA here is from genome assembly GCA_036346275.1 of Otatea glauca. Classification (NCBI taxonomy): domain Eukaryota; kingdom Viridiplantae; phylum Streptophyta; class Magnoliopsida; order Poales; family Poaceae; genus Otatea; species Otatea glauca. The sequence continues at coordinate 18,287,497 of CM070712.1, read as the reverse complement.
AGAATCATTTGGCTGGTCCGACATCCTGTGGCTGCTAGTTATTTGTTGTATGTTTCTCCAAAAGCATACGTGCGAAGGCAGATTCTGGGCAAGAATGAACTGGCTGAAGGCAAAAGTGGAAACAATTGGAGGAACAGATGAGACCATGAACTTAAGTTTGAGAGGCTTCAAAAATTTGTAGTGCAATCTAAGCCGGCACGGTCCAATATAAGCTGTTAGATCAAGATCCCACGGTGCACAAGCTGTAGGGTTTTAAGACCTCAACTTCAAACCACAACCATCCACTTTTGAACCGACGGTTGATGATCAAGCTTATGGGAATCAGGCTTAATGGGCCGCACTAAACTAGGCCGCATGCAGACAGTATTGGGCTTCGGCCCGACACTTTTCAAATGGGTTTTCTCAGATTTCTTAATTAAAATAATTCTAGAAAATAGTTTAATTAGTTTTAGGAAGTAAAATATCAGGAAAAATTCAAGAAAATTCTCATAAATACTTTGAGATATTTTCAATTAAAATAAAATATTTTTAGCCAAAATTTATATTAATTTTATCTATATATAATTAGTTTTCACAAAAGGCCAATATACTTAATTTGAAATAAATTCAAATTAAATCCAGAAAAATCCAATAAATTCAGAAAAATCACAAAATGCACAAATAAAAATAAAATAATAATAAATGTAAATTTCATGATGTTACAAACCTCCCCCTCAATAGAATCTTGACCCCGAGATTTAAGGCTAACTAGGGAATAGGTTTGGGAATTTTGACTTCAGGTCTTCTTCACTCTCATAGGTTGCTTTATCCTCTGAATAATTGCTCTACCGAACTCTGCAAAACCGAACAGACTTATTCACATCACATCCAAAATCTTGATCGACTGCTTCTTGTAGGTTAGATCCTCCTGCAGTTCAATTGCTTCTAACGACGTCTGCTCGGTTGGCACTTTGAGACACTTCTTAAGCTGTGACACATAGAACACATCATGCACTCGTGGTAACGACTACGGTAATTCCAACTGATAAGCAACGTCTCCTCGACGGCTCAAAATCTTGAACGGACCAACATACCTTGGCGCAAGCTTTCCTTTGGCGTGAAACCTTTTAACACCTTTAAGAGGGGTAACTCTGATATACACGAAATCATCTGGCTCAAAGCTCAAATCGCGACGACGATTATCAGCGTAGCTCTTTTGCCTTGACTGTGCTATTTTCAACCTCTCTGATCATAGCAACTTGCTCTTCAGCGTCCTTGAGAATATCAGGCCTAAACATCAAACGCTCTCTCGTCTCATTCCAATTCAACGGGGTACGACAAGCACGACCATATAAAGCCTCAAATGGTGACATTTGCAAACTAGCCTGGTAACTGTTGTTATAGCTAAATTCTGCATATGGTAAACACTTATCCCATGATGTAGTGTAAGCTAATGCACAAGCTCTTAACTTATCCTCCAAAATCTAATTAACCCTTTATGCCTGACCATCTATCTGCAGATGATACGCTGTGCTGAAGTTCAAACGAGTTCCCATAGCTTCATGCAAATTATTTCAAAACCTCAAGGTAAATTGGGTACCTCTATCCGACACAATCTTTTTGGGCACACCATGCAAACACACAATCCTTTACATATACAACTCTGCCAAGCGATCTCCTGAATAAGTCGTGTTCACTGGTATGAAGTGAGCGGCCTTGGTCAAATGATCTATAATGACCCATATGGAATCATAACCTCTATGTGTCTTAGGCAAACCGGTAATAAAATCCATTCTGATTTCCTCCCACTTCCATTCTTGAACCTTCAATGGCTGTAACAAACCAGCAGGTCTTTGGTGCATAGCTTTTACCCTTTGGCATACGTCACATAATGTAACATGTTCATCTACCTCACGCTTCATGTTAGGCCACCAAAATCTTTCCTTAAGATCTTGATACATCTTAGCACTTCCTGGATGAATAGAGTACTTAGAATCATGAGCTTCCTCAATAATCAACTGTTTAAGTTCCTCCTTGTTTGATAAACAAATACGACCCTTGAAACGGGTAGTTCACTATGGTTTTGTTGTCTAAAGTTAATGCTGTTGAATTCAGTGGTTTGATAATAGTTTTAGATCGTGTAGGGTGATGCCTCGCCATTCTGTTCATATTGTCTACTATTGATTTATTAGTTATTTATTATCTTTTCATAAATGTTCTTTCAATCTACTTACTGTATTTCATATCAAGTTATTGCTTTCTGCAAATGAATCGTATGGCTATCCTATGTCAAGCCTTGCATGAATATTGCATCATTTCCTTACGGCTTGCTGAGTATTTTTTGTACTCACGACTTTATACCCTTGTTGATTAGTTACTAAAGGAGAACGAGGAAATACTAAGTATCATGAGGAAGAATATTATTAAGACTACGTTGATTAGGCTGCAACAGTTTGTTTGTTTCTTTAGCCCTTAAGGCAAATGGTGCAATATTCATGCAAGGCTTGACATAGGATAGCCATACGATTCATTTGCAGAAAGCAATAACTCAGTATGGCCCATGATACCGTGAGTACAAAAAATACTCAGCAAGCCGTGGCATGTCGAATGGCCCAAGTTATTTCTTTTTTCGCTGCAACAGTTTGTTTGTTTCTTTTGCCCTTAAGGCAAATGGTGTAAACTTTGACCATAAGGTCATTTGCTTTATTTAATAATAATTTGTTTCTTCCTAGTTATTTTGTTGTATGGAATGATATTTCATCTATGTTTCCACTGTGTGCACTAGCAGGATCTTGGACTAGTGCAGTATACACAGAGGGTTTCGGATTTACAAATTCGGGTCCCGACAAATACAGTCTCTTCGCTATTGGTGTTGTTTCAGGCACTAACTCAATAACGAACTCAATATCCCGATCTGGCGGTATACCTGGCAAATCCTCAGGGAAAACAACCGGATATTCTCTAACAACTAGCACATCCTCTATGCTAGCAACCTTCACACTGTGAATCATTAATTGTCTATTACGAATGGCTGTCACATGAATTTTCACCTTCTCACCACTAGGGCTTTCCAACGACACAACTCTTCGGCTACAATCCAAAACTGCTTTGTGCTTGGTCAGCCAATCCATTCCAAGGATAACATCTAGGGTTTGTGTATTCAACAAGATAAGATTTGCTAGGAATTCTATCCTATCCATGAGCAACTTAACTCCCAAACACCCAAGACTAGACCAAAGTTCAGGCTTGGACCAGTACGATGTCCGATGCCTTTTGAGCTCTATCTGGAGTGATATGATTGACTCTGCCATGTATTGTTGCTTGAGGTGTACCTCTAGCTTGACCTGTCGCACGATTCCCTCCTGAACCAGGTGCCTTGGTAGGTTTAGTTCCCAAGTTGAAATGAACTGGTGTGATTCCTCCCTTCTTTGGACACTTATCAGCAAAATATCCTAGTTCATTGCAAGAATAGCAGCGTTTAACAGTAGACTATTGACTTCCACCAGGTGCATTGCCTCCTTGAACTGGCATCTGAAAATTCTGATTAGCGGGGCGAGGTGTAGGGATCGATGTCCTATTTGCCACTTGCAGTTGGAATCTTGCAAACTATTGCAGAGATATCCTTAATTTGAACTGGTTTGATCGCCCTCGTTGACTAGCCATCCTGCCCTTGCGATCCTCACCTAGCTCCTTGCGCTTGTCCTCCAAGATCAATGCTTTATTGACAAATTCCTAAAAATCAGGGAAGTTGTGGATGATCAATCCCACCTGCAGCCCAAAGTTTAGTCCCTTCAAGAAGCGAGACTATCTAGCTTTATCCGTTGCAACATCTCCCGGGGCATAGCGAGCTAACTGAGTGAACTTGTTCAGGTAATCAGCCACTGATTGTCCTCCTTGCTTCAATGCTCTGAATTTCTCCTTTTTGACGTCCATCATGCCTCAGGTATGTGTTAATGACGAAAAGCAGTAGTGAATTCATCCCATGTGATCTCTCGTGGGGCTTCATATGCGGCACAATAGTTCTCCCACCATTCTGCAGTAGTTCCTTCTAGCTGATGAAAGGCATAAAATACCTTCTCATTTCCCTCACACTGAGTGATGGGCAACTTCCTTTCAATGGTTCGAAGCTAATCATCGGCTTCCAAAGGATTGACATTGCCTGAGAATGTCAGCGGTCGAGTCCTCATAAAGTCAGACAACTTAGAATAGGGACACGATCCACCATTTCCATGTTGAGTGTTGTTGTTGTTAGCAGCTTGACTGGTCACACTCTGCATCAGTTGCATCATGGTTTGCATAAGCTGAGTCTGCGCTGCAAGAAAAGCTCCCAAATTCTACATATCAACTGGCGACAATGGTTGCTGTGGTACTCCATCATTTGGGTTGTCGCTTGGGCGAAGACCACTTCTTGAAGCGTCATTGTTGCCACGAGTGTTCACCATCTGTTGATTTCTTCTTGGGTTAGGGAAGATAGATGCAGCATAGATAAGATGCAAGAATTTCTAAGGCGGGGGAACAGGTTAAACCCAACTTAAGCAACTTTATTAATACTTGGTATGGTTTCTTACAAAAGCCTAAGGGCTCGTGCAACAAATACTGCACACCCAACAAATAAGAAGAACCAAACTAAACACATAACCTTAACGATTATTAAAAAGGTAAAGACTAACTTAAAGACGCGACTCAACACTTGAGTCTCTCAACTCAAAACTAAGCCTATCACTCATCCAGCCACCCTGGCTAAGTTTCTGGTTAATTCAGTACCTGCGATAGTTTAATTCGATTCTGGAGCTTCGCATTCGTTCGTTTCTCAGAGTTTTGTGATTGAGAATGGGTTTGATGTTAAGAATCTTAAGTGTGAGCTTTTAGTCCAAGACCCAGGATTCGAACTTCGGTCCAGCCTTGGGTGTTTGGGAGTTAAGTTGCTCATTGATAGGATAGAATGCCTAGCGAATCTTACCTTGTTGAATACCCAAACCCTGGATGGTATCCTTGGAATGGATTGGCTATCCGAGCATAAAGCTGTTTTGGATTGTGTCCAAAGAATTGTGTTGTTGAAAGCCCTAGTGGTAAGAAAGTGGAAATTTGTGCAACCGCAATTCGTGATGGACAGTTAATGGTTAACAGTGTAAAGGTTGCTAGCATGGAGGATGTGCCAATTGTTAGAGAATATCCGGATGTTTTTCCTGAGGATTTGCCGGGTATGCCGCCAGATCGAGATATTGAGTTCGTTATTGAGTTAGTGCTTGGAACAACACCAATAGCGAAGAGACCGTATCAGATGCCAACTGATGAGTTAGTTGAGATGAAAAGGCAGATCAAGGAGTTGCTCGAGAAAGGTTTTATTCGACCAAGTTCTTCGTCGTGGGGAGTGCTAGTTTTGTTCATCAGAAAGAAGGACAGAAGCTTAAGAATGTGTATTGATTACCGTGCACATAGTGAGGTGATGATCAAGAATAAGTATCCATTGCCTAGGATCGATGATTTGTTTGATCAGTTGAGAGGAATTGGAGTTTTCTCCAAGATAGATCTTTGATCAGGATATCATCAATTGAAGATTCGTTCAGAGGATGTTCCTAAGACTGCATTCTCTACGCGGTATGGATATTATGAGTTCATAGTAATGTCTTTTGGATTGACCAATGCTACGGCATATTTCATGAACATGATGAATAGGTTTTCATGGATTATTTGGACAAGTTTGTTGTTATGTTCATAGATGACATTCTTGTATACTCCAAGATGAGAGAAGAGCATGCAGAACATTTGAGGTTGGTTTTGGAAAGATTGCATGGGCAACAGTTGTGGAATATATAAAACCAAGTATCTCCATAACCGGCCCAACATTTCTAGAAGGGGATACAAGCCCAAATAAGAAGCCCACAGGATAAGCTTCGTGCCAAGCCATGCTGCCGTGCGCCAGGGGGTACACCCTATGGACAGTTGAGTGTATATTTAGATATAAAAGATACAATTGTAATCCGAGTCGTTAATAGGGTAGATAAAGATGTAAACTCTATCCTGTAACCGACTAGAATCCTGTAACCGATCGAAATCTCTTAGACCGATCAGGACTCTGTAAGCCGCCCCACCCCCACTATATAAGGGAGAGGGCGGGCAACAACAAACACATCCCCAATTAGCAGCATATCGCCCAGAGCACATCGCGCTTTGAGCAAACCCAAATCCAAGAGACCCGTATAATCCCAGCACACAGGATTAGGGTATTACCTCCATCATCGAGGGCTTGAACCTGTCTAAATCCCTGTCTTGTGTGACCTTCGAGTCTGAGATCTAGCGCCTACCCCATAAATTCATTGCCGACTACAAAAATCGACAGTTGGCGCGCCAGGTAGGGGAAACGCTACAATCTTTTCCTACAAACTCGATGGCAGCAATCGGTAGAATCACCGTCACCTTCGTCTCTGGCCAGGCTTTCCGCTTCGGGAGCCTGGACTTCATCACAGATGCGCGCGGAGAACTTGTTTGCCTGGTCCAAAACCAGATCTGATCTGGTGAAGATCAGGCTAACCCATCTCAGGTACGTCACTATGACTTGACCGGTAGACCAGTCGGCATTGAGGAGAATTGCTACGAACTCCGTGGCATCTTCGCGCTAGAAGAGCAGAAGACCGATCTTCAGCGCCAGCAAGAGGAACAAGAAGCTGCGGATGAAGATCGCCTTCGCAAGGGTAAGGAGGTGCAGGCGCGATCACTTCGATCACACGGCCGCAATGTCCATGAGGACATCTTGCAATCCAGGTTGGGAGACCAAGCCGTCTTTCACACACCGATGCAAAACGTCGTCACCTCCAAGACGCTTCTTGACACGCTGGACCCGATGATTGCATCGGATAGCCCGGCGGTCCCGATCGTGGCCCAGATCAAGGCCATGGTGACGGCGGCCGCAATCCAGCAAAACCAGGAGAAGCCGGCAAGAGAAGTGCAATCGCACTCCCGCGCGACTACCCGCGTTGCTAGCAGCCGAACGGCTACCAGTCGGTATATTGGTAGTCGGCGCCACACGCCACCAGTCAGAGATGCTCGCCAAATTCTCAACCGCGACCTCCGTCAGTACATCACCGCCAGACGACAAGAGCGGGACAAGGATGAACGACGCGGGCGCCACGGCGACTGCGAGCGTTTCGGCACCGGCCATGATCGACGAGGTGATCGAAGGTACGATGACCGCAACAACCATAGAGACCATCATCGCCAGGGTCGGAGCGACGACGATCGCCGAGTCATGGACTCACCGCGTTGAACTCCACCCCGACGTGTTGAAGACAATCGTCGAGCCAGAGGCTCGCCACGCCGGTCTCCCCCTCATTATGATGAGAGATCTATTGATGGGATCCGAGCGTTCACTCCTCGATTACGCCGAGTGATTTGGCCTGAAGGTTTCAACCCCAAGGGCATCGTAAAGTTTGATGGGGAGCGAGATCCGGAAGCTTGGCTGCAGGTCTACGCCCTGGTAGTCAAAGCATCCGGAGGCAACCAGAACGTGATGGCAAATTATCTGCCAGTCAATCTCACCCCCTCGACTCAAGCATGGCTCACAGGACTTCCGGCGAACTCGGTGGACTCCTGGAGTGACCTTTGCGATCAATTTATCGCAAACTTCCAGGGAACCTACGAGAGGCCAGGCACCCCGTGGGACTTGTACCAGCTTCACCAGAAGAAGGACGAGACGCTGAGAGATTTCATCCGGTGTTTCATGCAGAAGAAGAACACCGTCAGGGACGTATCTGAAGCGGTGGTGGTGGCAGCCTTCCAGAAAGGGGTAAGTGATCCTGACCTAATCAAGAAAATATCCAGAAAACCCCCGACCTCTGTGAAGGAGATGTTTGCGCTGGCTGACCGCTACGCCACAGCCTCGGACGCCCTGGCAAAGCACCAAGAAGATCGCCTGCAGCAGAAGAACAAAGGCGATAAGCCCGAGTCCTCCAAGCACAAAGATAAGAAGCGAAAGGGCGAGGAGCTCATCGCGGTAGCAGAACATGACCGACCCTGAGCCCCGCGGAGGGAGGCACCCGACTACAATTCTGTCATGGAGGCGATCTGCCCTTTCCACCCAAAGGGAAAGCACACGGCCAAGGACTGCTTCACTCTAAAGCGTTTTGCGCGTGAAAGCCACAGGCAACCAGCTCCAACGAAGGATGAGGCTACCAAGAAGAAGGACCCTCCCGGTGAGGACGACTACCAGGAGCCTGAGCACGAGCTGAACTACATCTACGGGGGCTCCACCGGATACGAGTCCAAGCGGAAGCAAAAGCTTACCGCTCGGGAGATCAATGCGGTGGAACCAGCCCCCCCCAATATTTAAGGTGGTCCGAAGTCCCGATCACCTTTGATCGCTCGGATCACCCCAATCGGATCCTACATCTCGGTAAGTTTTCGCTATTAAAGTTTCGCTTTGAGTGGGAAGAAGTATCCAATCCACATCTGAAATATGAGTTAGGTCCACGAAGCCTTTCATGACAAATCTGTTAGACGGAAGATTGTAATCAGTCGATGCAAGAAATCGGGGGTTATATTCGAGTCCTTCATAATCCCCTTGCCGCAAAGAAAAGCGCTCAAATCGGAAGAGAAATCAGTCGAAAGTTTATGTTAGAAGCTGAAGGCACATATTCAAGCTAAGTCCCAAATAAAGATACAACAACCGGATCATGAATCACTCGGGGGCTACTGTGGAATATATAAAACTAGGTATCTCCATAACCGTCCCAACATTGCCAGAAGGGGATACAGGCCCAAATAAGAAGCCCACAGGATAAGCTTCGTGCCAAGCCATACTGCCGTGCGCTAGGGGGTACATCCTATGACAATTGAGCGTATATTTAGATATAAAAGATACGATTGTAATCCGAGTCGTTAATAGGGTAGATAAAGATGTAAACTCTATCCTGTAACCGACTAGAATCCTGTAACCGATCGGAATCTCTTAGACCGATCAGGACTCTGTAAGCCGCCCCACCCCCACTATATAAGGGAGAGGGCGAGCAACAACAAACACATCCCCAATTAGCAGCATATCGCCCAGAGCACATCGCGCTTTGAGCAAACCCAGATCCATATAATCCCAGCACACAGGATTAGGGTATTACCTCCATCGTTGAGGGCCTGAACCTGTCTAAATCTCTGTCTTGTGTGACCTTCGAGTCTGAGATCTAGCGCCTACCCCATAAATTCATTGCCGACTACAAAAGTCGACAACAGTTGTATGCTAAGTTCAATAAGTGTGACTTTTAGGAGGAGAAGGTTGAATTTTTTGGCCATGTAATGACTGCTAAAGGAGTTGCCGTTGATCCAAGCAAGGTAGAGGCAGTGTTACATTGGGAGAAATCGAAATCTGTTACTCAGATTCGTAGTTTTTTGGGAATGACAGGATATTACCGTCGATTCATAGAAGGATTTTCGACAATTGCTTGATCCCTTACGCAATTGTTGAAGAAGGAGAAGAAGTTTGCATGGACGCCGAAATGCAAAAAGAGTTTTCTAGAGTTTAAAAAGCGTCTAACGACAGCATCATTGTTAGTATTGCCAAATGTGCAGAACAGCTTTGACATATATTGTGATGCTTCAAGACGAGGTCTTGGATGTGTGCTGATGCAGAATGGCAAGGTTGTTGCCTATGAGTCGAGGTAATTGAGGCCGCATGAGTAGAATTACCCTACGCATGATTTGAAATTAGCTGTCGTAGTGCATGCTTTGAAAATATAGCGTTATTATCTCATTGGAAATAGATGTGAGATATATACGGACCATAAGAGTCTAAACTATATATTCACTCAGTCGGATCTTAATATGAGGCAAAGAAGATGGCTGGAGTTGATCAAAGATTATAATGTTGGAATCTATTATTATCCTGGTAAGGCTAATGTAGTAGCTGACGCTTTGAGTCGTAAAAGCCATAGTGTAAACACGTTGATAATGATTGATCAACTAGAGTTGTGCAAGGTTTTTCAAAAGCTGAAATTGGAAGTTGTTCCACAAGGTTTTGTAGCTGTTTTGGAAGTGATGCCAACGCTTGAAGACCAAATCAGAGTAGGTCAAAGGGATGATGAGAAAATATGCAAAATCACGTCCAAATAGGATGAAGGCTCAACTGAAGATTTCACTGTGGATGACCAAGGTACCATGTGGTTCAAGGGTCGAATTTGTGTACCAAATAAGAAGCTTAAACAGTTGATTCTAAAGGAAGCTCATGATTCTAAGTATTCAATTCATCCAGGAAGTGCTAAGATGTATCAAGTTCTTAAGAGAAGATTTTAGTGGCCTAACATGAAGCGTGAGGTAGCTGAACACGTTGCACTATGTGATGTATGCCAAAAGGTAAAAGCTATGCACCGAAGGCCTGCTGGTTTGCTACAGCCATTGAAGGTTCCAGAATGGAAGTGGGAGGAAATCGAAATGGATTTTATTACCGGTTTGCCTAAGACTCAAATAAGGTACGATTCTATTTGCGTCATCATAGATCGTTTGACCAAGGTCGTTCACTTCATTCCAGTGAAGACGACTTATTCAGGAGATCGTTTGGCAAAGCTATATATGTCAAGGATTGTGTATTTGCATGATGTGCCCAAGAAGATATTATCAGATAGAGGTACCCAATTTACCTCGAGATTTTGGAATAAATTGCATGAAGTAGGGAACTCGCTTCAATTTCAGCACAGCGTATCATCTGCAGACTCAGACTGAAAGGGTTAATCAGATTTTGAAGGATATGTTAAGAGCTTGTGCATTAGCTTATGCTACATTATGGGATAAATGTTTGCCATATGCAGATTTAGCTATAACAGCATTTATCAGGCTAGTTTGCAAATATCACCATTTGAGGCTTTGTATTGTCGTGCCTGTCGTACCCCATTGAATTGGAATGAGATGGGAGAGCGTTTGGTGTTTGGGCCTGATATTCTCAAGGAAGCCGATGAGCAAGTCGCTATGATCAGAGAGAGGTTGAAAATAGCCCAGTCAAGGCATAAGAGTTATGTTGATAATCATCGTCACGATTTGAGCTTTGAGCCGGATGATTTCGTGTATCTCAGAGTTACCCCTCTTAAAGGTGTTAAAAAGGTTTCACGCTAAAGGGAAACTTGCGCCAAGATATATTGGTCTGTTCAAGATCTTGAGCCGTCAAGGAGAGGTTGCTTATCAGTTGGAATTGCCGCAGTCGTTAGCAGGAGTGCATAATGTGTTCCATGTGTCATAGCTTAAGAAATATCTCAGAGTGCCAACATAGCAGATGCCGTTAGAAGCAATTAAACTGCAGGAGGATCTGACCTACAAGGAGCAGCCGATCAAGATTTTGTTGTGATGGAGCGCAAGACTAGGAATAAGTTGGTTCATTTTCGCAGAGTTCAGTGGAGCAATCATTCAGAGAATGAAGCAACCTGGGAGCGTGAAGAGGATCTGAAGTCAAAATTCCCAAACCTATTCCCAAGTTAGCCCTGAATCACGAGGTCAAGATTCTGTTTGGGGAGAGGTTTGTAACATCCCAAAATTTGCCTTTAGTATTGTTTTATTGCTATTTGTGCATTTTGTGATTTTTGTGGATTTTATTTGGATTTATTTAAAATTAAGTATATTGGCCTTTTGAGAAAACTAGCTATATATAGATAAAATTAATATAAAGTTTGGCTAAAAATATTTTACTTGAGCTTAAAATATCTCAAAGTATTTATGAGAATTTTCTTGGATTTTTCCTGATATTTTATTTGTCTAAAACTAATTAAACTAATTTCTATAATTATTTTAAAAGAAAAATATGGGAAAATCGGTTAAATAGTACTGGGCCGAAGCCCAATACTGTGTGTGCTTGGCCCAGCACTATGCGGCCCATGTCGGTCCGCAGTGCCTGTTTCTAGAAACCCTAATCCTTTAGTCATTTGATCGCGATCAGTCGGTCCTGAAGCTGCCACATAGGAGTCCGTTTTTGAGCCGTTGGATGCGGATTTGTGTTAAGCCCAGAGTCTTCGTCTCTGATGCGGCTGTGGAGTCTGTCACCGTTACGCCGCCGAATTTCAAAACCGTGTGGACCACGGAAGGCTAGGCTATATAAGTCGGGGGGCTCACCCTAGGGCACATCATCGAGTGCCGCGCCTTTTGATCCAAGTTGTGGAGCCCGAGTTATCGAGGAGGTGCCGTGAGAGCTCGCCGAAGTAGAGAACAAAAGCCGCCACGGTTTTTGCCCAAGAGTGTCACTGATTCACTGTCTTCCGTCGAGTTTGAAACTTGTACAAGATCACCGCAACGAACCGCATCAGATCTGGTTGGTCCCGTAATGAAAAGCTCACTGAAGCGCCGGTTCAGTCGTCATATTCCTCGCATCTGGTAGGTTCGTGCCACCGAGCTTGCCGTCGCATCGTTCATTAGATTGTGGACATCCGATCTTCTATGAATGCTTCGGATTAAGCCACGTAGTCACCATCATCGTTATCGCCTGAGGCTGTTAGATCTTCCACGGGTGGTTCCGATTTCGCTACATGTCAACCATCGGGGCACACGTCGCGGGCGGCACCGCAGCCAATCAGGCATAGCCACGTGTTGGCACAGACACCGAAGAGCCGCAGACTAGGTCCACGGTGGACCAGATCCAAACCGTGGACTGGGTCTATGGACCAAGGTGGCGTGGTGACGCGTGATTGGTCCGGTTGGCAGTGATGTCAGCATGACGCAATAATACGATTTTTCTGTTTAAAAATAATTCAGTTTATTATTTGATTTTCAATTTTCTGATTTTTAGAATTTTTGAATCTTCCTAGAGCCCATTCTCGCTCATACGAGCTACGATTGAGGTGATTCAAATTTCTAAAAATTTGTAAAATTGAGATCTATTTATGGATTTTATTTGATTTTTGGAGTTCATTTTCTCTCTATTTTAGAATTTATTTGGTTGTCTCTCTCGATTCGCATAGACGTTGAGTTGTGCGACGCATCGGAGGAAGATCTGTCAACCCAAGAGCAAGTTCCAGAACAAGAATAGGACCTTTACCAGGGCCAGTTGTGCTTTGGTCATGTTGAACCTATGTTTATAAAATCGCTATATTGTTTTTTTACTTATAGCATATTATTTCATGTATACAATGGTTTCAAATTAAATTGGGACTTAGGTAATCTACCTAATTGATCTATACCCTACCTTGTCATGTGTATCCCATGGTCTATTTGTCACCCTAGATTGGTTCACTATAGTTGGTTAATAATAAAATCAACATGGGATGGTTAGAACGTAATAGTTACTTAGCCATGCCACGTCATCACATGTACTTGAATTATCAATGTTTAATCTTGACTAATAGAATATGGAACAATGTTATAAACTTGTGTGTCATGTGTGGTCACACGATGAGATTGAGTTGTTGTGGCAAGGGATGTCATGTAATGATGTTGAATTGTGGATGGCACGTGGTGCTTGGTAATCAACTGGGGTGGTATTCACTTAGATTGAGGCAAGTGTGCCAAGGTGAGCCCGCTGGGTAGAGGGTATGTGGAAGTCTTGCTTCGATCATCTTAAGGACTTAACCTTGCAAGCCTTTGACTTGAGTCAATCATGCAACCACATGTTTGGTATGAGACAGCCTAGCTGATTAATTTGCAATGTCTTAGCTCTGGTACTATCAATGGCGGTGTGAGTCCCGAGTTATGGATCAACTCACATGGCACAAAAGGGGGGCCATGGATGTGGTAACTACACCCACCAGTGTTGAGACCTTAGTGGGTAGTATCGGGTTAAGATGGTACATTGTAAAGGCTTTGTTACAATCACCCGCCTGTGTGGTGTATGGTTGTATCATGTGGGTAAAGTGCATAACCTCTGCAGAGTGTAAATCTATTCGGATAGCTGTGCTCGCGGTATTGAGCATAGCTTGGGAATTACAAGTCAATGGTTAGTTTAATAAAATGTAAACTGGATGGGATGGCAGGTTGCCATATGGAAGGTTGGAAACTTGACATAGGATTGTGAACTTGGTTTACTTGATAAATGCTAAAATTATTAATTATTGTTATTTGTTTTACTGTCTTTATAATCTATTGTTGTACTTGTTCATAAATGATGCTTTGTTGCAAAATAACCATGATAGCCTTTTCCTTTGGAATAAGCCTTGCATGTAGTTACATAGAATTGCATTCTGTGCACAACTTGTTGAGTGCTTTCAAGTATTCACCCTTGCCAACAACCACAATCAACAGTTGAGGAGTCGTCGCCTTTGTTGGAGGAGTTCCAGGAGGACACGAGTCACTAGGGTCCGAGCCTTGCTAGTCGCCTGTGGTGAACTGATGAGTCACCTGTGTCTTCTATTTTTCACTGCATTTGTCTTAGTCTTTATTTCAAGTCTAGTCCTGCGTGGCTAAATAATGTAAGTTGGTCATAAGATCGTACACTTGGTTATATCAATAAATGGAGTCTTACTACTATTATCGTTGTGTATGATGTGATATTCACCAATGTTGAGCTATGTGCACTAGCGTTGATCCAGGGACTAGTGCCATAAACACAGTGGGTTCGAATTGGTGAATTCGGGTCCCGACAATCTGTCAAAAAACAATCGGCCAAAATCACTCCCGTCCCAGGCACAGATGAAGAGGATGACAAAATTGTTAACATCATGGAGGAGATCATCACCAAGGCCGCTGCTACTCTATCGGCCTTGGGGGCCAGGCTCAATAGTCTTGGAATCTAATCGGTCGATCTTGAACTAAATTTTAATGCTTGTAATGGGGGCTGTCCTGAAACAATACTTTGAATATTTTGAATGTTGTGTAATTTTTATAATTGGTTGTTTAACCGATTATTTATTTATACTTTAATCCTTTTCTACCAAGTGTGATGTATGTAATTGTCAAAGTTTTACTTTTAGTCTATAGCCAGAATTAACTGCAATGAGTTAATTTGGCCTTTCATGAACGATAGCTATCTTTGGCCGACTAGGAGCCAATCCAAACGTTAGGGTAATATTTCTTTAAGTACTTCATGTTAAACGTCTTTGAAAATACCACACCTTCCTGTGTCTCCAAAACATAAGAATTACCATCCACAAGTTGATGTATTTTATATGGTTCTTCCCACATTGGAGACCATTTGTCAAATTGATTATCTCTAGAGACGACAAATGAAATAGTTTTCTAAACTAAATCGGCTTCACAAAATGACTTAGGCATTACCTTTTTATTGTAAGCTTTTGCCACTCTTGCTTTATTCTTCTTAAGCTGATCCAGCATACGCAAACGTAACTCTACCAAGTCATCCAAATTGTCGACCATTAAATTCTTATAATCTTGAGCTGTTCTTACGGAGTCAACATTAATCTCCACAGATAACACAGCCTCTTGCCCATAGACCAATTGATATGGTGATAATTTTGTTGCACCATGGTACGCAAGCCGATAAGCCCATAACGACTCTGATAACATCATATGCCAATTCCTTGGTTTTTCATCAATTAACTTGATCAACGTTTTATTGGATGATTCGGCTTGACCATTAGCCTAAACATAATAAGGTGATGAATTCAACAACTTGATGCTTAGACTTTTTGCAAAACCTTGAAATTCATCGGACATAAGCACAGTGCCTTGATCGGTCATGATAGTTTGTGGTATCCCAAAACCGATGAATAATATTTTCTGTAACAAATCCAATGGCTTCAACAATCATAACCTTTTAAGCGGGATCGCCTCGACCCACTTAGAAAAATTATCAGTCGTAGACAATATAAATTTATGGCCTTTGCTAGACATAGAAAAAATTTACCCGATTATATCTATCCCTTATTCTCTAAATGGCCAAGGCTTCATAATTGGATGCAAAGCCGATGTTAAAGCCAATTGTACGTTGCCAAATTTCTGACAAGTTTGGCACCCTTTGTAATGCTTGAGACAATCTTATAGCATTGTCGGTCAAAAAATAATTGCCAAGGGGCAATAGATATTAGATTGGTATTTGTACTAGTTTCATATCCTGTTATAAAATCGGCAATTACTTGACTCTTAACTGTTTTAGCCGATTCCTATGTTAGGTCGAACTCGATAAACGTATAGGCCCATTTTCCAAGTCGACCTCATAAATTGGAGCTGATAGCATATATTTTATAACATCGGATTTACAAATAACCTTACAAGCCGATACTAAAATATAATAACTTAATTTCGTGCAAGCAAAATATAATGACAAGCAGAGTTTTTCTAAAAAAGGGTACATGGTTTCAGCATCAATTAATCATCGTCTTAAATAGAGAATAGCTCGAATAGTCACCCCTTCAGCCGATATACATAACTTGAATAGTATACCATTTCGAGGTGCAGCTAAAACTAGAGAATTAGTTAAATAATCTTTTATGCTCTCAAAAGCTTTCTGCTGGCCAGCTCCCAAAATGAACTCTTGATTATCTTTCAATTTCAACAATGGGGTGAATGAACTAATACGGCCAGATAAATTTGAAATAAATCACCATAAATAGTTAATCTTACCGATCAACTTCTATAAATCCTTCTTACATACTGGCGGCTTAGTTTTGGCTATGGCCCTTACTCTTTCTTGATTAACTTCAATCCCCATTTCGTGAACCATGAAGCCCAAAAACTGTCCAACCGACACACCAAAAGCACATTTATATGGGTTCATCTTTAAGCCATGTGCCCTTGTATTCTTGAACACTATTTCCAAATCGTCCAAAGGCTATAAATCTTCTTTGGATTTAACAACAACATCATCGATGTAGATTTCCGCAATATGATCGATCAGGTCATGAAAAATTAAATTCATGGCACACTGATATGTTGCACCAGCGTTTTTCAAGACGAATGTCATTAGAGCCCATTCAAACAAACCCAAAGCACCGGGGCATCTAAAGGCTATCTTACGTATATCGGCTTCTACCATGAATATTTGGTTATATCCAGTATTACCATCAAGATTATATCTGGTAATCTTTTCTCTTTTACCCTAGAGCAATATCTCTATAACAGCATCATCCTAATTTAAAATTTAAGGGCAAAAAAAACATGATCAACATTTGAATTTTACTACCATTACTGTATTCTGTATAGAATATATCAGCTAATTCCAGCAAAAGCAAATGTTCTGTGCAAGAACATGGTGTTGAAATGAGGTGTTCCCCTTGTTTTAAAAGAAGAATTTGCAATTGTCACAAGTAGATGAATGTGATGTTTGATTATCAATAGGGAGCTGGACGTGCATTTTCTGTTGGTGGGGACCTAAAGATGCTCTATGAAGGGAAATCAGGTTTGAATTTTACACACTAACAATCGCACAACATGCCTTCAGATTATTTTCTCAAATCTTGCTGTAATTTGAATTTGCACATAACAAATCATCAGATAGGATCTATAAATAGAACTTCTTTTGCAGATGATTCCTGCCTTGAGGTTGTGTATACGATGTATTGGCTCCGCTATCACATTCGTACATATAAGAAAATCACGGTGATGCTCCCTTATATGTTAATCGTAGGACTTCTGTTTACCTCGTTGGAACAATTATGTACTCAAAACTCTATGGTTCTACATTAATGTAGGTGGCTCTTGTTAATGGGTGGAGATGCTGCTATGATTGCTCCACTAAAGTTTGCAGTAGTAACGGAGAAAATAGTATGACACTTGTCTAATTTATTGGAGCCTTATTTATGTCTTATTGCTTATAAATTTGTTTATTGATTCCTCAATTATTTTTTCAGTCCGTTTTCACCTTCATAAAATCCTTATGATCGTATTGGCAAATAGCAAATCTGTATTTTTGTAAACCGTTTCCTTTGATCTGTTGTTTTATAACAGTCTATGAACAAGATAACAGATATCTATGTTTGAAAGGCAATCCATTTTATTTCTTGAATCCTATTGGTTGTAAAATTGTTTGGAGATTCTCGTAGGACCATAATTATTTGTGTAGGTTTTTGCCACTGCTGAGGTGAGTGTTGGATTACACACATATTGTAGCTTTTCTTATATCCATTCTCGGCTCCCTGGATATTTAGGTAAGCATTATCCGTATATCTTTATCCATTTATGACTCGAATCTATTACATATCCGTCCCGTATCCGTATCCCGAATAACTCGGATTCGTATCCGTATCCAGCCAACCCGTATCCGGTTCTGAATCCGAAAAAAATATGGGTTAGAATATGGGAAGAGCAATATCCGTCCGTATCCGACCCGTTTTCACCCCTACATATGTGTCTATGCTTTTTTTTTACTAAAATCACTTTGTATTTTGTATTCAAACAGATATAAAATGTAGATAAATGCTAGCATGATTTTTTCATTTTTTTTTCAATTTTTCCTAGCCTCAGGAAACCATTTCACAAGAGGTTGAAAATCACCGATTTTTTGTAATTTTGCCGAAATTTTGGTGATTTCGACCAAAATTTTGGTTTTCTCGGTTTAAAATTTATCGGATTTCAAATTTGCCTTTTCAATTTCATCTGAATTTTAACCGAAATTTCAAAATCTCATTGAAATTTCGGATTCCAGCTGCCTTCAAGATGTAATGCGAAAATGAAATTTGAAACCTAGCACTCCTCCGGTTAGCTACTAGTGCTAACATGAAGCAGCGGAGAGAGGAATATAATTATTCTTTTTGAAAAAGAGCGAAACCCGCATTAAGAAAAAGATCGAAACCCACATTAAGAAAAAGAGCCAACAGAAAGCCACCACCTGGCCCCAATTGTCAGTCCGGATCGTCCCCTCCGGCTTCCTTCTACCACCTTTGCTCCAGCCTCCGATACCAATTCCTTGCTTCCCTCGTCGGCCATCCCATTTCCCAAAAGAAAAGAAGAGTAAAAGGAAGGGAAGCACAAGCCAAAGCCATGGAGCGAAAAAGCGAGCTCCACTCAACACTCACTCTCCCCTCTCGTCTTAAGAAGATGCCTTGCCCCCTTCTCCCCCGTCCCTTCCCTTCCTCATCACCACCGCCACCACCGACTCTCCAGCAGATCACCACCATCGCGGCGGCCGCGGCGAGGCGGCATGTCTGGCGGCGGCGGGATGTTGGGGAGGCAGCCGTCGCTGCGGCGGGGCTTCTCGCGGGTGTCCACCATGCGTCCGGAGAGCTCTTCCGGCGAGGAGGGCGGGGGTGTCATCATGGAGGAGAGCGAGCTCGTGCCCTCCTCCCTCGGGCCCATCGTCCCTATCCTCCGCGCCGCCAACGAGATCGAGCAGGAGAACCCGCGCGTCGCATACCTCTGTGCGTACTGCATTTTATTTTACACACGCAATAGTTAGTAACTTAGTACTAGTTGCATACATGATACACACGCATGCTGTTCCTACCTCCACCCTCGTCTCACCTGGCTGCACGAATGCTTCCTATCTGCTTCACCATTTTTTTTTTGCCTAAGTAAAACAGAGCATCACGTTCACATTTCACAGCTAGTATGTACCTCTGATTCCCCTACCTGTCTTCTCGATATGACTTTGTGCGTGGTTTTTGGTGCTTGCTCAACTAGGCCGGTTTACCGTGTTCGAGAAGGCTCACACTATGGATCCAAACTCAAGTGGACGTGGAGTCCGGCAATTCAAAACGTATCTTTTGCATAGGCTGGAAAAGGTATGCATACGCTTGGTGCTCAACTGTCAATGTCATAACTAAACTATCTACTTATCAACGATTCAACGGGAAAAAAATGAGAGGTATGTTGACCTTGGCATCATGATAAATTTGACAGGCGAAATAATCTTATTAAAGCAGATTAGAACAAGTTATGTCATGATAAATTTGACTGGCCAAGTAATCTTACTAAAGAAGATTAGAACAGGTTACTTTTTCATATTTAATCCTTTGCTCAAGCTATTGACCCTAATGCAAATACGCTGCATGGAAACCCTTGTTTAATCGCACTATAGAGGATTTTGCCAATTAGTTTTACAAGTTTACCATATGGCCAGAGGACTCAGAACTAGTGTTTCTAAATTGTACCAAACCAGGTACCCCTTGGTGGCCTGTTCTTTGCATTTAGTTAGTGGTGATAGTCTTGGTACTAATTGAGACAAAGTTTCCAGCATAGTTACCAAAGTCGCTGTAAATCTCTGCGAATTGTAAACCGGATTTAAACCGGTTTAGGATACATGGTTTGTATTCATGGTGGAAATTGGAAGAAAAAATGACAAACCGTGAATCCGAATCCTGTATAATAAGTCGGACGAACCACGTTTCTGGTAACTACAGCTCCCAGTAAACCTGTCATTTCATTATTCATGCAGAAACCAAGTAGTCTCCGTTTGTTTCGGCAAGACTTTGTGGAGTGATAAGTTATATAATTTCACCTTTTAAAAAATAATCTGAAATTAGGTGCTCATGTATAAGTGTAATATAAAAATCTAAATATAATCGTTGTGGGTTGTTTGTAATTCAGAGCAAAAAGCCTCAGCTATGATCTATGGACACGGATACGTTGATACGACACAACACAACACCGACACGAGATTCGCCATTTTCCAAAAAAACAGACACGGCGACATATATATACATATTTAAATAATAATAATATACATATGTATTATTTTCCATTTTTCTATTTGTTTGTCAAACTGAAATAACGTAAAGTTTAAACCAGGAATATGTACCTCAGTCTATGTAACTTTACTTCTAAGCTGAACAAGAATAGGTACTGTCACTTTAGGACATATCTTTTAATCACCATTAGTAATTTTCAGCAAGTGCGTTTTGGCTCTTGAGTAGCTATTAGTACCAATATATTTGAAATACTTGCATCTCCATTTCACATTTTCTCTAGATGGACCGTCGTTATCTAGAACGTAAATATGTTTCCATAGTAGAGCCTTGATGTTGGTGTTTTGCTCCTCTCGGATGGCTAGGGTTACCATTTAGGTGGTGAGGTGAGCCAAGATGTGTCACCATATGGGTCGGATACATGTCGATGAAGTGCCGAAGCTGTCTCTTAACATTAAAATTATTTATTTTAGCTATCTAATTGTCTAATACGTGACCGATACGTGTCTAGTGGTGTGTCGGTGTCGTATCTGTGTCGGACACCAATACGACACCAAACAAACGTGTCAGTGACTCGGTGCTACGTACAGCCTTAGTATGTTAATTACTGCAACTAGCTTTCAAAAGCGTTTATACATGTGTCTCAACATGTTTGACGTTTATTATTTGACAGGATGAACATGAGACAGAGCGCAAGCTTGCGTCAACTGATGCAAAAGAGATTCAAAGATTCTATGAACTGTATTGTACAAAATATCTTCAGGAGAATCTTCAAACGAGAAAACCGTAAGAATGACCAGAGTTGCATAGCGTTGAGAATGACCAGAGTTGCATAGCATTGGCAATCTTTTTTGTACAAATTGTCATCCTTAAGCTATGTTCACTTCTTCTTCTTCTTATTATTATTTTTGAATGACATAGGGATGAGATGGCTAGATACTATCAGATCGCGTCTGTCCTATATGATGTGCTAAAAACAGTGACACGTGAAAAATATCACGCTGAGGTTGTACATCCATCAATTACACATACTTGCAAGATACTATTTCATCTTCTCCACTTTCTGCACGTCATGAAATATGATAACTTGGAAGAGTTGTTTTTGCAGTTTGATAAGTATGATAAGTACGCTAAAGGAGTTGAAAAGGAGAAAGCTTCGTATTCACACTACAACATTCTACCCCTTAATATTTCTGGTCCCACACAACCAGTAATGGAAATTCCTGAGGTCATGTACCTTCAATTTCATTTGGACTGTTTTCGTAAATACGACATGTAGTATGAATGATTTTCTTGTGCTGTGAAAACTTCAGATAAAAGCAGCAGTGGATCTTCTTCGCAAGATAGAGAACCTTCCAAAGCCAAGGCCAGATCCAACTTCCATGTCTGAAGAGATAAATAGACCTTTTGTTCGTGATTTGCTTGATTGGCTGTGGCAAACATTTGGATTTCAGGTAGAAACTAAACTAATACTTAAATTCATTTCCTAGACTCCTAGTCTATTAGCTTACCAAATCCAATTCTCTCATGACTGCATGATCAGCAAATTATTTCCATCTTTTAGAATTTTGTTTTCTAATTCAATTCCGGAGATGTGGTTGCAAAACTTAGTAGTTTTAGTACTTAGTTTGACATGTAATCCAGGAATTTAATGCTTATGGCAATGATATCATACATTGTGGGGTTATATCATATAAGTATTTATTTTTAAGTTGTAGTGAAGACTCTGCTATGTATATTATTTGACTTCACTTATTTATGATTGTACATCGAAAAAATTGTGTGCCCTATTGGATCTCCACACCCTTAATTTATAGTGTTGTTTACAACCTATTCCGAATTTATCTCTTACTCCGAATTTATCTCTAATTGAACTTTATCCCGGATTGAATTTAACCGAACTCTATACCAACACTGAATTGTGCTATAAATAATAATATAAAAAAGGGCATGCCAACTAAATTTATATATTGCATTTCACATATAGTTGCTGTACTTATGGGAAAATTGATCTGTTAACTCCACTGTGCTCCAGTTACAAAGTAAGATGGTGGTTTTCAAGCTGGGTGGCTAGGCGCCAAGGTTCTCTGTGAATGAAATCTTTGTTATTTGTTTAGCATTTCATACTATGTTTTGTTTCATTGTTGTAGAAAGGCAATGTGGAGAATCAAAAGGAGCATTTGATTTTGCTGCTTTCCAACATTGATATGAGAAAAGGGGGTAATGTCCACCACGGTGAAAGACACAATCATATGGTAAAACTTTCCTTAGAAACTTCTTTTTATCTCACTATTATTTAATCAATTCAATATCTTGGAGCTGTTTTGCATATGTTCCTCAGTTCCTATAAATTTATCAATATTAAACCGATTCATGAAGTTCTAATATGACTTGCAGATACATAGTACTACAGTGACGTACTTGAGGAAGAAATTTTTTGAAAATTACATTTCTTGGTGCAAATATTTGCATTTGCAGTCAAACATCATGTAAGTAACATAATATTTTGTTGCACATCTGGTGCTCAAAATCATCAACCTTGTTAATTGTAAAGATTTTTCACATTGCAGAATTCCAAACAACGCCTCCACACAACAACTAGAACTTCTTTACATAGGGCTGTATTTGCTGATTTGGGGTGAAGCTTCGAATGTTCGCTTTATGCCTGAATGCGTTTGTTATATTTTCCACTATGTAAGTACCAACTTTGTTCTTCTATTTGGGATAACTTCTACTTTTGTTTTTTCAAATCGAATTAACTTCTATTTGTGATACATTCCTTAAATGTTTTTCCCTTAATTTTATTTGCTGTTTCATTGAAAATTCCTTTTTGTATCTGCAAAAATTGCAGTATTGCTGACAAAGCAGTAAATGTTAAATCTTGTCGCCATATACTATAGAGTTATATCGGCTTTTGTATCGTGTACATGTTTCATAGTGCTATTCATATTATGCCAATTACACTAGTCTGCGGATAGCAAATTAGCAATGATCAAATCATATGAAGAAGTATCTGCGAAAAAAAACATATGAAGAAGAAATGTCTTCTGAAGTTCTGATCCAAGTCTGAAGGTTATGATTCATGTCACTGTAGAGTTCTGACTTCTGAGTTATGCATAATGGATTCCTATTGTACTCATGAAAAAGAAATTTATGTCAGAAACATGAGTATTGGGAAAGGCACATCATGATTATTCCTAAGGAAGACTCTTGCGCAATCACTACATCCATCAATTGCATCGATAATGTTGGGCAACACCTAAGTGCACCTACACCACCATCATACACAATCGTTGATTGAGATTTCCACCCCCAAACAGCCTGTAAATCGTATTATAACCATTTGCAGTAATAAAAAACAAAAGAAAGCCTGTGTGAACAGTAATTATCCTAGGACACTAGGCCATTTCTTTTTTCCACTGTAGCAACTTGCTATTAAAGAATAGAGGGAATCTCACCTCCTCGATGTGGTGTCTTGTGTGCATTAGAAAATGCACAATAATGATGGATTACCTAGTTGTTCAGTAAGATGCATGTGCCCCGCTAAAAGCAACATGTAGGATAATCTATCGACATTATTTTAAAAAAAATATATAATCTTTTAGGGGTTGTTTGTATGATAGATTTCCTAAATAGATTATGTTAAATCAATCTCCGAAAATTATGTTTCATTTTGTTGGTTGTTGTGTCAAGTTTAGTGAATATCTTGTTTGGGAAAAACAAGTTTTAAGTTCACCTTCTTTAAAATCCTACTAGAATCTATTTTTTGAAACCTTATCTCTAATTTACCTGATCCAAACAACCAGTTTATTTTTTGTGAAAAACAAGAAAAGCCTCGTTTTGCTATTAAACATTTATTGAGTATAGCGAAAACAATTTTTTGTTATCCAGGGTTTATTTGTAGCAACCAAACAAGGTATGTTGGCAGTTCGAGACCATATCACATATAAACAAACTTGTGTGTGTGTGTGTGTGTTTTTAAAGTTAAGATACAAACAACCACTTAAGGAGTAAGTTTTGTTAGGTGCTTCTCGGAAAAAACTATTTTTAGAAAAAGAAGAAAGTAGTCATCAAGTAATATACTTCTAGACAGATATCCGACAGATCAAAAAAGAAAAAAGAGAGCGGCTGGAGACAGTGAAGAGTAGCTTCGTTATGCTCAAAGCCCACAAATTCAAAAGTTGTTGCCCCTATTATAAATATTCTATTTATCTTGTATAGAGATTGCTATTGCCTTGTATAGATATTGCCTTATATAGACTTTCCTTTTGTACTCTCATGTACATGTATATATATTCTGGCTCATTTTTCTTATGGTGAATACAAGTGCTATTCATACCATGGTACCAGAGCCAAGTTTCTAGGGTTAGGATTCTTAATGGTGCTGCAATTGCGCCTTTTCGGTGGCAATTCTTGTCGCCTCTTCTTAGCCAAATCCCTCCTCCGGCTGCCTGTTGCTCACCGGCTGCTCCTCCTGGCCGGCTGTCCTGATCGGTGGTTCCTCCGTTGGCTGTCTCTAGATCAACCATCCTCCCTGTCTCCAGATCAATCATCCTCGTGTGACCTTGTTGGAGGCTCTTGTAGCTATTCGTACTG
The DNA here is from genome assembly GCA_036346275.1 of Otatea glauca. Lineage (NCBI taxonomy): Eukaryota > Viridiplantae > Streptophyta > Magnoliopsida > Poales > Poaceae > Otatea > Otatea glauca. Next base: position 18,262,454 of record CM070712.1, on the reverse strand, counting down.
AGTAGACTCGTCTTCGTGGTGTGGGTCTGCTATTGTCTCATGCCTCGTACTACTACTCCATTAGTGGCGCCTACTCTAGTGGTGGCTGCTGCGAGTGGAGGGCTTCATTGCACCTAATGTGATAAGAATGGACATGTGGAGTAGTTCTGTTACAGGAAGAAGGATCTTGCTCGTCGAGATGGATGCTCTCCTAAAGGTACAAGAGGCTCGGGCGTCTTCCCTTCGCGGATCTTTGCTGGTTCTGACTCCACTCAGGAAATTCTCACGCTGTTACTTAGTCTTCTAATGAGAGACCACCTTCTATATCCCCTTCAAGTATCGTACCATGGATTCTTAACTCTGGAGCTTCATTTCATGTGTCCTATGATCCCACTAGTCTGGCAACTCTGCATCCACAGGTTTTGCTACTGAGTCTTCTAATGAAAGACCACCTTCTACATCCCCTTTAGGTATCTTACCATGGATTCTTGACTCTAGAAATTCTTTTTATATGTCCTCTGATCCCACAAATCTCAATTCCATTAGTCCTATCGCTGCATTTATCACTGTGCAGACCGCAGATGGTACCTCTTTTTGTTGCAGGACGAGTCACTCTTTTGTGTTCCTTTTTTTTATGCCCTTGCTGTTTCTTATGTTCCCAAACTGCCATGCAGCTCATATCTGCTGGTCAGCTCACTGATCATAGTTGTCATGTTATTCTCAATTTTGGTTCTTGTGTTCAGGATCGTTGCACGGTGTTTCTGGTTAGTACTGACCCTCACCGCCATGACTCTCAGGGTCTTTGGGAGCTTAACTGGCTTGTCTTTCTTCCGCTGCTCCTGCCAGTCTCTCTGTTTCCTCCACCGCTTCTGCCTCTGTTGCATCTTCCATCGGGTCGTTTGCTCAGTGGCATCACGTGTCTTCTTTAGTTCGTTGCCTTTTAGGATCTATGTCTGGTGATGCCTTTTTAGACTGTGCTGGTAAGTAGCTACACTCTCTTATCCTTCCAGTGAGTATGTCCCAGCGTCCCTTTGGTCTTGTTTATTCTGATGTTTGGGGTCAGACTCCTTTTGTTTTAAAAGGGTTATAGATATTATATTCTTTTTATAGATGATTTCTCTCGCCACACCTGGATATATTTTATGTCTTCTCATAGTGAGGTTTTATCCATCTATAAGAATTTTGCCACCATAATCCATAGTTTGATTCTCCCATTTGTGTTCTTCGAATTGACTTGGCAGAGGAGTATCTGTCAGGAGTCCTTCGTGCTTTTCTTGTTGAGCAATGCACTTTCTCAATTTTCTTCTCCTGGTGCTCATGCTTAGAATCGTGTGGCTGAGCACAATCATCGTCATCTTCTTGAGACAGCTCGTGCTCTTTTACTTGCTTCCGCTGTTCCACCTCATTTCTGTGTTGAGACTGTTTCCACTGCCACCTAATTAATATTTAGCCTTCTTCTGCTCTTCAGGGTGGGATTCCAGTGGAGCATCTTTGTGGCATGTCTTCCGATTATTCTAGTCTTCGTCTATTTGGGTTTGTGTGCTATGTTCTCCTTCCACTTGTGAACGCACTAAGCTGACCGCTCAGTCTGTTGAATGCGTTTTTCTAGACTATAGTGCTGATCATAAGGGATATTTTATTGAGATCCTGTTGGGTGACGGATGCGGATCTCTCAGGATGTTAATTTTGATGAGTCTCATCCCTTCTACTCTCGTCCTTCTTCCACTCCAGTATACCTTGTCGAGCCATTTTCTTTCCTAACTTTTCCTAATACTCCATTTGCCACTTTTCCCTTTCCACGATTGGCGTCTCTTTCATCGCCAACCCCTCCTTTGGTGTCTTCTTCACCAGCGGTGCCTTTTTCTGAGGTTTCTCCTTATAGTTCCCTCTTATCCTCTATACTACACTTGTCATCCGCTTGTTGAGGATTCTTCTAATGTGCCATCTTCTCCTGTTGAGATACCTTCTTTACTGCTTCCTCACTATGCTCTTCGCGATCGCTAGTCTATTCAGCCTTCTGAGCACCTTGGCTTTGCTGGTGCAGTTCTTGCCGAGCTGACTTCTTACCTCGATACTGTTATTCATCAGGAATGGCAACATGCAATGGAGGATCTCGCTACTCTTGAGCGCATTGGCACATGGGATCTCGTGACTCTTCTGCCATGTCCAATTTATACATGCAAGTAGGTCTATAAAGTTAAGATTTGCTCTGATGGTGCTTTTGAGCGCTACAAGGCTCGTCTTGTGGCATGTGGTTTTCAGTAGGAGCATATTCGTGATTATAATGTGACTTTTGCTCATGTAACTCACATGATCATTGTTCGCACTCCTTTTGTTGTAGTCTCTGTTCGCAAGTGGTCCATCTCTCAGCTTGATGACAAGAATGCCTTTCTTAATGGTGAGCTACATGAGGAGTTTTATATGCAGCCACCACCGAGGTATTTTGTTCCTGAGGGAATGGTTTATCGGCTTTGCCGCTCTCTTTGTGGGCTCAAGTAAGCCCCTCGTGCCTGATTTGAGCGTTTTTCTTCTATAGTCATTTTGGCTGGCTTTTCTGCTAGTGCTTATGATTCTACACTCTTTGTTCACACTTTGCCTTGTGGTCGGACTCTTCTCTTTCTGTATGTTGATGACATGATCTTCACTGGAGATGATTCTCAGTATATTGCCTTTGTGAAGACACGTCTTAGTGAGCAGTTTCTCATGTTAGATCTAGGTCCTCTTCGTTACTTCCTTGGGATTGAGGTTTCTTCTAAACCTGATGGCCTTTTCCTATCCTAAGAGAAGTATATTTAGGATCTTCTTGATCTTACTTCTCTCACTGATCAGTGCACAGCCGCGACTCCCATGGAGCTCAATGTTCTCCTTCAATCTACTAATAGTGAACCTCTTGAGGATTCTACTCGCTATCGCCATCTTGTTGGGAGTCTTGTTTATCTTGGTGTCACTCGTCCTAACATTTCATATTCAATTTGAGTCAATACGTTTCTGCTCCCACTTAGCTCCATTATAATCATCTACTTCGTGTTCTGCGATATCTTCGTGGAACTATCTGTCATCGTCTTTTCTTTCTATTCTCCAACTCCTTACAACTTTAGGTATACTCTGATGCTACCTAGGCTAGTGATTACTTTGATTGTTAGTCTCTTTCTACTTACTGTGTTTTTCTTGGTGGTTCTCTCATTACTTGAAAGACTAAGAAGCAGAAAGCAGTTTTTTTACATAATTATGTCCATGTGTTAATGCATGTAACACATAGAACTGCTTATGGATAAGCATAAACTTCAAGAGAACTTTGTAAGGCTGAAGTACATAAAATAAGATATGGCTCGAGAAATAATATGAGTGTTCCTTTTTGGTTTTCGAATTTTTATGGCATTTGTATTTTTATTAAATAATAATTTCAAATATACTGCATTGATGGAACACAATTTCACCACTTACAGGCGAAAACTGCAAGGCTGGTTTCATCCCTAATCGCCCACTCCACCCACATGCAATCATTAACTATTGAAGTAGGCTTGTTTTAGCCTCTTCTACATGTTCCAAAATCACATTTGATAATTTAACAAAAAAATCGATATTTTGAAAATTTTCTAGAGAGTTCACCGAGAAAAGATCTCGGTTGGTAGGCGGTAGCAATATTGGAATCCCTGCCAGCATGCAACATTATTTTTGCATAAACAAACCCTAAGTCTAACGTTGTGGGCATTCCTTGAACATCAACTAACTCATTAATCAAATTTTCACCCGAAATTCATGAGCTAGATGGCAAAGGATTTAAATAACATAATATCTGATGGAAGAGATTTTGACCCACCCTTTCGACGAGAGGGGAGCGATGATGCATTTCTACAGCTGGTTATTCAACCCATCTACAATGTTATGCTGAAGGTATGTGCTCAGATGTTTTATCAATGTAATGTTTTTTAAGTGTTTTGTGACGATGTTTATTTCTTTAATGTTTATTTGACGCGAAAGGAAGTTCAAAGGAGTAAACGTGGTACTGAGAGCCACTCAAAGTGGAGAAACTATGATGACCTGAATGAATACTTTTGGTAAGTTGTTCCTAATAGTTCATTTTTGTGCTTTACCTATCAGTAAGAGCTAAGAAATTTAGTCAAAAGAGCATTTTTTACTGGGTCACATTTTTATCATAAGCCTCCACACAAGCAGGTCGAAAAAATGCTTCAAAAAGCTTGGATGGCCAATGGACCCCGCAGCTGACTTTTTTGTGGTTCCTACAAAAACTACGAATGAAATCAAGGTTATTCATTAATCCTTTACGTTGTTATTTTGTGCAACAAATACTATCTACTATTTGGAATAAAAACAAGAGGTTGTTATTTGATTTTCCAACAAGTGATACTATATCATAGGATACATCATCACATTTGTAGGGTTTTCTGTCTATTATAGTTACTACTTATTCCATTCTTTGTAGTACAGTGGGAATAGACTATAGTACATCTTCTGTTAACTTCTAATATTCACTATATTATTTGCTCAAAGTTTTCAATACACAAGTATTTGCTGTTTGGTTCCTGTTACTAGTTAACTGAATTGTGGAATTTAGTTTTATATTGAAGATTTTTTCGGTCCTTTTTCATACTGTTAATTAGTAGGCTATATCATTTTGTGTAATGTTGTAACTTCTCTAGAAACGCTGTCAAATTTTCACTTAAATGATCTATGCTTGCATTAAAAATGTTCAAATTTATCAAAAAAATGCAAGTTCCACATTGGAAATAAGATACTGACAATTTTGGGGGAAAAACTTCTGATGAGTTGTATCATCTAATGATAGGAGAATGTGGATTCAATTTTTTATGTTCAAATTGTAATACCCCGTCCCGTTAGTGTAAAGGTCCATATGGTCCATATGGAGTAGTTGTGGGATTAGTCCCACATTGCTTGTCAAACGTGAGTTGTAGTAGTATGTAATTTATGTTGGGTCCAAACATAGCACCATCGGATCAACCCTTTTATATGAAGCAAGGACGGAAGTGTAAGTTGTGCGCTATGCATGTGTGGGACCATCCTATGGTAGGCTAGGCTATGAGTAGATTTTGGGCTACAGTGTTATAGATGGTATCAGAGCGTCAACCTTAGTTGTACAGGCGTGTGTGGAACAGGGATGCAGGCATATGATGCATGACGCGTGTAGGTCCGGAGTGGCCACACGGCATGGCATATATGCTGACATTGGATGTACGGATGTGTACCAAAGGGTGAATCTAGTCATTTGCCGTATATACGGTGTGCTGTTGAGGGCGTCAGTCCTTAAGGGGGTGAATGGAATACCTCGTCCTGTTAGTGTGAAGGTCCATTGTTTAAAGTGAGTTGTAATAGTATATAATGCCTATTAGATCCAAACATAACACCTCCGTGTTAATCTTTTTACACGAAGCAAGGATGAAAGTGTAAGCAGGGTGCTATACATGTTTGGTCCCGTCCTACGGTAGGCTAGGCTATGAGTGGATTTTGGGCCAGGGTGTTACACCAATAAATTAGTTTTGTTGGAGTGTTACTTTTAGAGATTAATAAGAGTCCGAGTCATGTGCAACTCGGAGTCGTGTTAGAGTCGGATTGTAACTTTAACGCTATAAGTAAAGGGTGTGAGGGTTCTATGGGACAACACGCAATTATTTTGTAACAATTCAACATGTTATGAGTCAATTCATCTCAAACCCTAATCCGAGCAAAAACCCTCACCTCAAGCGGAACTCGTTGTCATCAGTCCTTAGTTGATCCGCTAGCTACCGCCATCCCATCATAGTGGTTTGCCTCGGTCGCTTCGCACTAGAGCTTGCTGTGGCCAGCCGGGTTGCATGCGCACTACTGCTGCCCACCGCCGCTGGGCCTCAAGGTCAACCACTGCCGTCGAGTCGCTAACCCAGCCAGGACCACACCCGAGCTACTAGATCTGGTTTGGTGGCTGCTGATTTGGAGAGAAGAAGAGGAAGTGCTGTTGGGATCTGAGAGAACAGACAAGGGATGGATTTGGAGAGAAGGTTCTTGACTTGTTGGTGCTTGCTGTTGCTGCTCACGTGGGATAGGAGGTGCTTGGGAGGAGGTTGATGAGTTTATGGGATTTGGTGGGAAAGGAGATGCTTGGGAGAGGTTGATGAGTTTATGGGATTTGGTGCACATAGTTTTCTTGTGTGGCTGGTTTGGATGATGATCCAAGAGGTGTTACCTTGTGACATTGGAGTTGCAATCTTTTGATGCGTGAAGGATAGCTGTGATCGTGGATATGCACGTCAACTGTGTCGTGTTTGTGTGGTGTTGTTGGACTGCTTGGCTAGGTGCACAAGGAGGTGTACCAAATCTGAGGTTTAGGATCTAGTGTGACTGCTAATTTGGTTTGGTTTGATGTTGCTTGATGCGATGGTTGAGTAAGTGTTGGTTGAGGCTGGGTTAGAGGTGACTGGGTTGGAGGTAGTCAAGGTGATGAATCAAGATGGGTATTGTGGTCATTGTAGCTGATGGCAATCGAAGGTTGTGTCCATGTGACAATGTTGAACATGACATGGGTGGTGTGAATGGCAAGGACGACAGTCTTGGAGGTGGTCTCGATCGTACATCAAAGGCAGCTTTGGTAAATGTGGATGTCATGGTGGTGGCATTCGTTATCGTGTTGGCAGTTCGGTAAAAGTAGATATCCTAGTGAGGGTATTGCATTATGTAACAAGATGGCCATGATTATTATTTCATGCCCATCTTGAGGGGGAATGATGGAGAGTTAGTATTACAGATTATTATGAGTCCGAGTCGTGTTAGAGTCGGATTGTAACCTCAACGCTATAAATAAAGGGTGTGAGGGTCCTATGGGACAACACACAATTATTCCACAAAAATTCAACAAGTTTAGAAAAGAAGAAAAGTGCATTTGTGTCATGTGCAACCCATTAGAGCCCATGTGATGGAGCAAAGGATCCTCAACCATGCCTCCTTGGATAATAGAGCATTCTGTGCTCTCAAACTGCTCCAAAGAAAAACACAAGTGAACATAAAAGGATGGTAGTTGGTATAAACACATTAGCAGTTAAAAGATGAGGAAACCTAAAGGATAGCAGTTCAAAAGATATTAACAATGAAATACATACAAGAAAATGAATTGGATAATATCATAAACAAACTAGCAGTAAATAGGAAGTGAGGAAATGGGTAGGGGGCATAAACACAATGGCAAAACAGTTCATTATATAATATTTTACAGAGTGTAAATATAAGGGATGCATTTGAGTTGGAAGTCACATTAGGTTTTGGGAGATATCACATTAATGGATCATGGATGTTCCTTTTTTTGCGAGGATTAATCAATGTTCTCAAGTGCCTTTTGATAATTGTTTTATGTGCTTATATTTTAGGCGGATTTCATGCCACTCGGAATGAAACATCCTACTTTTCTTTTTACAAAATGCCCCCATAAAAAACTGTCACATTCGCCCCTCCAGTAAGGCATATATGGCTGTCATAGTCCGAAAATGAAACACCAACCTTTTTCTTTGTTTTCATTTGTTTCCTTTTTATTTATGTTTTCTATTTTCTATCTAGCTTACACGTAATCTAGACTTAGGATGGACATCTGTGCATTTGCATTCAATAGTTCACATGCACGTGCCTGAAAGAAATTTGATCCAAATTGAGTATATCTGGTAAGAGATTGGAACTAACTTTACCTGCATGCACTATGCAGCAACATGATCATGCAGGTAGCAGACGGAGGATGTCCAAAACTAATTTTGTTGAAGTTCGTACATTTTTGCACCTATTTAGAAGTTTTGATCGAATGTGGGCTTTCTTTATATTAGCTTTCCAGGTATATCTATTGTCCTGTCATTGAATTAAAAGGTATGTTTTTCATTATTTGCCATATCATGTGTTTCTTTTCTTGTAGGCCATGATAATTATTGTATGGAGCCCTACTGGATCACTTTCTTCTATCTTTGAACCAGCTGTTTTCAGAAATGTGTTGACAATATTCATAACAGCTGCATTTCTAAACTTCCTTCAAGGTACGAATGTGCTTTGGGACTCGAGAACTTTATGCATCTTCTAACCTTACTTAGTTTTTTTACTCCAAATTTTTAAGCACGCCTGGCTTAATTTTGATTTGTTTATGGCATCTCAATAGAATTTGAAACTACTTTGGCTCTTGTTGTTCATTCAAAATGCTGCACAATTTCTAAAATTGGTCTCTTAAACTTTTTCAGCCACACTTGATATAGTGCTTAACTTTAAGGCTTGGAGGAGTCTGGAGTGTTCGCAGATGATACGATATATTCTGAAATTTGTTGTAGCTATTGCCTGGTTGATAATTCTCCCATTAACGTACTCAAGTTCTATTCAAAATCCCAAAGGCCTTGTCAAGTTCTTTAGCAGTTGGATTGGAAATTGGCAGAGCGAATCGATTTATAATTTTGCAGTTGCTCTCTACATGTTACCGAACATATTTAGTGCTGTGTTTTTCATATTTCTACCAATTCGAAGGGCACTGGAGCGTTCAAATGCTCGCATTGTTAGATTTCTTTTGTGGTGGACTCAGGTATTTGACTAGATCTATCTACATGTATTCTCAGTAGAATTGTTCGTATTTGTCGGTTCAGTTCTCACACGTTTTTATTAATCAGCCAAAATTATATGTTGCTCGAGGCATGTATGAGGACACGTGTTCACTTCTTAAGTAAGTCTGACATTTTCTTGATACCTAGATTTTCAATTTTATCGCCTTGTCTAAAACTAATGTTTTTCTTCATAAAACAGGTACACATCATTTTGGATTCTATTGCTTATATGCAAGCTCGCCTTCAGTTTTTATGTTGAGGTTAGTATAATCTAGGCATTATAGTTTCCTACTACTTTAAGTAGAAATGTACAAATATGGTGACATGAGTGGCCAAAGATCCAGTACCTACCACATGCAAGCTTATCCCACTGTTTATATCTACCATGATGCAATGCAATAATTTGTGATGTATATGCACTACAAAAATTGAAGAAAAACTTATATACATGCCACTCAATTTTGACAAATTTGCAAACATACCAGCCAAATATTCAACCTAGTACAAAACAACCAAAAACAACAACAATGCAAGCCCTTTTATCACTATTGGACTGCTTTGCTCCTCAATGTTTTTCCATCTAGTGAGCTCCCTTGACCATGTCGACCTCGCTGGCCAGTGAGCTCCTCCGATGCAAGCAAGCAACCCCATCACTAGTTCCCACCTTGTCTTTCTCCTATCCTTGCAAACTCATAGGAGTTTGGATGCTACTGGACAAGATGAGGGGCTAAATTTTCATAGTGGTAGAAGGGTTAGCGTTGAACTTTTGCTAGGTGGGGAACTTAAGTGCTATTTTGCAATACTGGCAACAAGTGGTATGTACGAAATTTTGTGCACATAAGTTCTTTTTCAAGGAAAAACAGCAGCGGAGAGCCCTACTGCTAGAGTATATTATAATAAGTAAAAACTGTACAAATAGCTACGAAAGACAGAAAAATAACTACCGCAGCCACTGGGAGATACAAAAACTAACTTTCTCAGCAAATTTTGTGCAGGTAAGTAGTTTGGTAATTTGGTTTCACATTGTAAGCATGTTAGGAAATTGGAGGACTCAAGTTACTTGCCTAATCAATGTGTTTGACAATCATCTACAAATGGACAAGGGAGTCAATTGACATATTACATGCACAAAAGTATATCATCAATGACACATTCTTCAACTAATTTGGTAAACCCTTCTAAATTTGGTGAGGATGAAAGCTTAAGAGCATCAGCTTTTGCTGTATAGGTGGGATACATGAGTATATATCATGGGTGATTCTGGATGCTTATGTGTATCCTTTATTCTTATGAGATGATAGAACCTTTGCGTGTGGGCCTGATGTGTAACACCCCAGCCCAATTTGACCAAAACTAGACAGTGTTGGGATTAGTCCCACACTCCCAGATGTTTATTTGTAGAAATGTCAGAAGAACACATTGTGTAGTGAATAATCTGTACAGCTGGCGTAACCTTTGAGGCAAACTGAGAATGAAAACCTAAGGATGCATTAGGTTTGGGGTTAAGAGATAGCTTAGAGGTTTTAACCCACCAAATACCTCTAGGTAGGCACGGTTAGCTTTATCCAGTCAAAGCACTTTATCTCTGCTAACCAGGATTAAGCTAACCGAGTAAAAAGGTGAAATAAGCTAACCCACCCCAATTAATCCTCATGATTTCCCTTTATATATTGCTAACCCTGCAACCCCAATTAATGAAGCCAAACAGTATTTTAGACTAACTTGTTGTGTTGTCAATCACAATTGCTTGGTTAAACTAACTTGGCTGATTTAGGATTGGTAGATCAACTAGCACTTGTTTTCTCTAACCCCTTGTTATTTGTAACCAAATTTTGTTTGATTGTGTATCTTCAAACATGCGAAGTGTACTAAGATTATTTGTGTTGTGATTACTATTTGCAGATTTCTCCTCTAATTGTACCTACCAGGGCAATTATGTTTGTGGGACGGGGGCAGTACGCTTGGCATGAGTTCTTTCCATACTGTAAGATTATGTTGTAGTAGTGTATCGTATGTAATTCCTTTGCACAAAGTTTCTAGCACTGATAGGATGCTGAATTTTCACAGTGCAGCATAATTTAGGTGTTGTTATTACTGTATGGGCACCAATCGTCATGGTATGTATCAATTCATGTGTTTTGGTGGGACTTTTTAATCTTCATTACCAAGCTGTTAATTTGAGTTTGTCTTATAGGTATACTTCATGGACACACAAATATGGTATGCCATTTTCTCCACAATATGTGGTGGAGTGAATGGTGCCTTCAGCCACTTGGGTGAGGTGGGTGGCGTATGACTATTTGTACCCTTGATGTGTTGCTGCTTTAGTTGCTACTAATAATACTTACGGGATGTTTACCTTCCTGCAGATCCGAACTCTTGGAATGTTAAGAACGAGATTCGAGGCAATCCCAAGAGCTTTCAGAAAAAATCTTGTGCCTGGACATGATAGCCAATCAAAGAGACATGAGCATGAGGTCGAGTTTTGCAAAATTTTGTTAGCAATTTTTTTTCTCACACTCTTTTTGGTTGACTTGATAGTGGATTTATTGTTTTTATTTTATACTTGTGGAAACTCTTTTCACCAGGAGGACAAAAATTTGCACAACGATAAATTCTCCAATGTATGGAATGCATTTATTACCTCTTTGCAAGAAGAAGACTTAATAAGCAATAGGTTCGCATTTTGTGTTAGTCTTTCTTTCCTTGTTTTTTAAACATGCTTCTAAAATTGTTTTCGTGTTTGTTTCCAGTGAGAGAAATTTATTGATTGTTCCATCATCGATTGGTGACACTCATGTTTTTCAATGGCCTCCTTTCCTTCTTGCTAGTAAGGTACACTCTTTCAATCTTCCACTAAATGAACTACTCAATTTTGTCCCGGGGACAGTACTGTGGTGCTCATGGCTATGATATTTTAGATTCCGATTGCGCTTGACATGGCAAAGAGTGTGAAGAAAAAAGATGAAGAATTGAAAAAGAGGATAAACCAGGATCCATACACCTATTATGCTGTAATAGAATGCTACGAGACATTGTTAAATATTCTCTACAGCCTTATAGAAGAAGAAAGTGATAAGAAGTAAGACGTCTTTTGTTGTCTCCTGATCTGATGTCTGAGCTTGTGTTTATACTGAGATAACTAATTTAGCATATGGTTATTGGGCTAACTAATTTAGTTCATATTGCATCACTTCATGGATACAGAGTTGTTGATGGAATACGTGATAGCATTGAAGAAAGCATACGTCGTAAGTCTCTTGTGAAAGAATTTCGATTGGATGAACTTCCTCAGCTAAGTGCTAAGTTTGATAAGCTGCTAACTCTACTATTGGTACTAATAACCATTATTCTTGTGTTGTCAAATCCAAATTTCTTTTCTGTACCACATTTTCATTCTAAACATCTAAAAATTGATTGGTCCATTTTCAGAGAGCTGATCATGAGGACATTGACCCAATAAAGATACAGATTGCCAATCTGTTACAAGATATAATGGAAATCATCACACAGGATATTATGAAGAATGGACATGGGTAAGATCTATGCTGAAATGTGCACCCTCAAGAATAATTTCTGATAATAATCTTTCTTTTAAACCCTGTAGTATCTTGAAGGATAAAAACAGGGACAATCAAACGTTTGAGAATCAAAAGTTTGACAATCAAATGTTTGCAAAGCTAAATTTGGGCTCAATAAAGGATGATGCTTGGAGGGAGAAGGTCATGTGTCCTTTTGAGCAAATTATTTCAATAGTACTATTCATTTTCCTGTAAGGTTACAAGCACTACTGACCTCTCATTATCTATTGGAATTCTGTGTTAACAGTGTGTTAGGCTTCAATTGTTGTTGACAACGAAAGAATCTGCAATATATGTACCAATAAACCTGGATGCACGACGCAGGATCACTTTCTTTGCAAACTCACTTTTTATGAAAATGCCAGGTGCTCCACAGGTCCGCAACATGATGTCCTTCAGGTAAAAACCCAGCTCATCCACTCACTGCGTCTTTTCTTTCACCAGCCCATGTTGGCAAGTTTTTTTTTTGTTGGCACCTAGTTGCACTCAATTTTGAATTGTTGGCTTAAACTTTTTATGTCTGATCATGTAACACCCTAGCACAGCATTGAGCCTAGAATGCCTACTACTATTCACTTTCACTCCAAATTTAAACCACTATTACAGATTTCCGCAACACCTTTTCTCGATATACTACTCTCAAAAGATAATCTACATAACATTAACAATCTACACTACAAGAGATTCACGCTAAGAAAAATGAAGCATCACTTTTTATGAAAATGCGAAGGGCTTCATAGGTCCATAGCATGATGTAATTCAGGTAAGAAACCTAGCTCATCCGCTCACCACGTATTTTCTTTCACCAGCCCATGTTGGTAAGTTTTTTTTTCTTGGTACCTAGTTGCACTCCATTTTGAAGTGTTGGTTTTTCTGTCTGATCGTGTAACACCCCAGTCCAACACTAAGCCTAGAATGGTACTACTATCCACTTTCACTTCAAATTTAAACCCCTATTACAAGATCTCTGTAACACCTTTTCTCAATATACTACTGTTAAAAGATAACCTACATAACATTAACACTCTCCACTATAAGAGATTCACGATAAGAATGAAGTTAAGATCACTTTTTTACGAAAATGCCAAGGGCTTCTTAGGTCCGTAGCATGATGTCCTTCAGATAGAAACATAGCTCATCCACTCACACGCCTTTTCTTTCACTACCCCATGTTGGCAAGGGTATTTTTTTTACCTAGCTAGTTACACTCCATTTTGAACTGTTGTCTAAGTCGACTAACTTTTTCTGTCTGATCGTGTGTAACACCCCAACCCAACGTTTGAGCCCAGAATGCTACTACTACCACTTTCACTCCAAATTTCTGCAACATGTTTTTTCGATATGCCACTCTCAAAAGATAATCTACATAACATTAACAGCCTACACTACAAGATATTCACGCTAAGAATCGTGGTTATCATGGCGCCCCGGCGAGGCAAGTCGCCTTTAGGGCGCCTAGGAGGATGCCTAGGCGAGGATTAGGCGACCAAAAAAATCCAATAATATCAGTATGTTGCCAATCCATACATAGCAATATCAGTCTTAAATCCCTAATGACCCATTTGCCGGACCACCTGGCCAGCCCACTGAGCGGCCTGCAACCGAGTAGCCCAACCGAGCAGCAACCAAGCGGCGCAGCCGAGTAGACCCACCACCCAAGCGAGCGGCACTTCCTCATCCGTGTCCTTCACTCTCGTCCCTCGCCTCCCGCGACCGCGTTCGTCACCCTCGCCTCCCGCGCATGCCACACCACCAAGTCGCGTCATCGCCGCCGCCACCTTCCCTCCCCTGACCCCCCTACATCGCCACCCCCTTTTCCCCTCCCTTCCTCTCCCAGTCCCCCATCGCCTCCCCTATCGACCTTGCGACCGGTGTCGATGATGGAGCAGAGGTGGTGCGGTGAAGCCCGGCTGGAGGCGACGCGAATCCGGTGTCGGTGAGCCCGGATCTAGCGTCGGTGAGTCGATGGCCGGTGATTCTAGCTCCAGATCTGGTGGAGAAGCGACGACCGGTGAGTTGGTTCATCTTCCTTTCCTCGGTCAGCCTCACCTGAAGCTCCTCTTCCCTTCCCCAGTCAGCCTACCCTAACTCCTCTTCATGCGAGGCGCTGGGCCATGCCGTCTCCCGCCAGCCGCCTGGACGCCTAGTCGACGACTAGGCATCGCCTAGACGACTCCGTAATAACAATGCTAAGAATGATATTAAGCAGCGCACATATAAGCTTGGGACCTTGCGCTCCGAGAACGCCTAGAACCATGCACCTAGGAGTATTACCCAACATAGACAACTAGCATGTACATAAAAAGAAACATCTGTTTTATCAACATCTATGAACCAGATTTTCCACACACATATAAATATTTTCATTACGGTCTTTTATTAGGACTAACTAGCTAAGCGTGCCATTAAAATCTGAATATGACAATTAAAAGTATTATATGTACCACTGATTACATGTGAAATTAATGTGCTACTCCCACCCATGCTTGTTATCTTCAACATTCACCTAAAAACAATATAACAAAGCAAGAGTGAGCCCAGAGAGTCAGCAAGTAGCATAATAAAACAGTAAACTGTTCATTGGCATTATTCACATATCATCAACATTAAGCACATAGGTTTATTTCTTTTTATTGATGCAATGCAAATGCTTATGCACATGTCTCATTATCTGTTTAGCTTATACATGTATAGCGGAGTGTCCACCAGTCAATAAACCGCACTTGCCACGTCCTTTTTCATACAGGATCCAACCCAGTCCTCTTCCACATGGGGTCCAACCTCCACTCCTGCGGAGTTCCTATTCCTACTGAATTAGGTCTACTCTTCCTACTTCTGGGGGATGTCTAATCAAAGAAGACCATAGATGCCCACACAGGTCATCTCTTTTCAAGATATGAATGCACATGATGCAGCATTTATCTTTAGTATTTACCCATCGTCGTGTAATCATCAAGTAAATAAAAATAATTATTTCATAAAAGCATGGTAAGTATTGCATCAAATTGAATTAATAAAAAATAAAAACAATCAACCCAATATACTGTTCTACCATACAATTGCCTTTAATCATAGAGATGATGTGTAGATGACACCAACCCTGAACCGGCGCCTGGACAATCATTACCAAACTCAAAATATGCTACAACAGTACATATTTAGAGAACACATCAACATCACTTCTACACGCAAACTGACACTGCTAACTCCCTTCACCGGACACCTTCTGGCAACCATAACTCTCAATCTAGGGACCAAAACAGAATAAACAATATTTTTCTAGAAACTGCACAAAATTTTCCACATATTCCTAATTGGCCAAAAATCCTGATTAATCCATATAAGCTCTCGTTTTTAACCTTAAAGACTGTTCTGTTGCATTACTGGAAAGCAGCTTTAACAATTTTATATGTATTATTATTCAATACCAAAAGTAGAAAATCATACCTCTTCTGGAGCTATCCCTAGTTATGGGCACAATTTAATTCAGCCAACTTCTAGGCATAATAAGCAAATTAGCACAACTGTGTCCATCAGTGACCAATTTCTGAATAGCAGCTTTCTAATCAGTGGCGGAACTAGGAAATTTGCAATGGGTATGCACATTTGACTCCGAACAGTTGACATACATGGTTTTACCAATAATACAATACATATAGTTGAAGTAAGGTCTTACATGAATACAAGATTACAAAATATGTAATGAAAATTAGAATTGTACTTGCAAACAATGAAACAAATGTGGTTGCTCTGAAAGTTCACTGGTAGACCTTGTGCCGGCCAGTCGGCCATTGCCCTCACCCGGCGCTCGGCCGCTCGCATCGCCTCCTGCGGTCCTGCCGCCCGAGCCGCCTCCTGCAGTCCCGCAGCCGCCTCTCAGTCGCGCCCCGCACCTCCGTCGGCCGCCGCCGTCGCCCAAGGCCTCGAGCCCGACGCTCGCCACTCAGCCTCGCCTCCTGTTGGCCGCTGCCCTACTCTTGGACCTCGCCTCCCGCCGCCCGTCGCCCGCACAGCCCGCCCTCGCTTCCCGGTCCCGACCCGCCTCTTGTAGCCCGCGAAGCCGCCTGTGGTCCTGCTGAGGTGCCACCCACGCCGCCTCCCGCCACCCAACACCCGGGCCTCACCTCCCGTCGGTCGTTGCTCGCCGCCAGCTCCTCACCCGCGTGGCCGCGCTTGAGCAACTCGATTGGGGATTTAGGGTTGAGAGTCAGTGTCTCAGTGTGTCTGGTTTGGAGAAAATGGGTTATTGCTGGTGCGGTGGTGCCTGATGGCCCAATGGGCTTTGAGCCTTTGACAAATACCAATTGTGGACCTTTCAAAAATTTTGGGGGTGCCGGTGCATACCCGGCACCCCCCGTCAGTTCCGCACCTGTTTCTAATCACCATATCTTACAACCTACAAGACCAAACTTAGTGTTCTAGTACTCTTTGGAAAGCTTAAATAGAGATCTCCAACTTCCATGTTATACAGAAACCCCAATTCGGCCATTCATTTTGTATTATTAATCTAATAATTATTGTGAAACTGTCCTATTGCAATGATTCGCAGGACAGCAAGCTTCCAAAGACCATAATTTTTAATCTATCCAATTAATTTATGTGTTTAAGTACTCTATGGAAAGTTAACGTATGTATCTACAACTATCTAATAGAACAAATTATCAGATTAACAACCTGAAGTGCCTAGAATCGCTTTACATGGCACTTTCACGTAATCAATCTAATAACTGTGTTTTCAGCGATTTTAACCACAATATTTTGCATGTATATATACACACTAACTACCCCTCTAGACTTCATCTACCATGAACTAACAAGGAACATTGAACCCAACGGCAGCGGCGATCTCCTCTTCTCTTCCTGCCTTATTTTCCTCTTCTTTCTTTTTCTCTTCTCCTCCCTTCTTATTTTCCTGTTGTTCCTGCCTTGCTTCTCCTTCCTGTTGCTTCCCCTTGTCTCTGCCTGTTGCTGTGTTCATATTAGCCAGCTGCTGCGTACCGCAGCAAACAACGCATGGCAGCATGCATCGCTAGTGGCAAGCAGCACACAGCAGCATGCAGCGCTAGGCAATAAAGGGCTTTAGCCGATCGACAGCAGCTAGGACAGCGGCTAACTAGGCACTAGGCAGGCAGTGGCAGCCGTACTAGAGCAAAGCGGCAGCAGCGCGAACGTGTCTTGGGGCTTTGGCGACGGCTTGCGGCATCGGCTAGCAAGGCGCGTTTCAGGGCGTGGATGGCATGCAAACTAGGGCTAAGATGGCCAGTGACTACCCCGCTGCCTCTCTTTTTTTTATCCGCGCACACGCACGCAGAATCGGCCTCGGCCACGGCTCGACACCCTCTTTTTCTTTCCTCTTCTTTCCTTTCCTTCTCTCCTTTTCACTAGTAATATTTTGGGACATTACATAGTTAGCATGCAGCGGCAACACGCACGCACATGCGCGTGCAGCATTGCACAACTCGAGGAACCCACGGTGCTGGCGGCTAGGGCTTGGGCGGCTCAGTTGCTGCTAGGGCTGGAGCATGACCACCCCAGCCTCTCCTCTTATGTGGTGCAGCAACCGTACCACTGTGCCACTCCGAGTTGGGTTCAGCTGCTGTGGCCAAACCGGCCAAGGTTTGGCCCAGTTTTTTTTTTCGTTTTCTTTCCTTGGATATTACACTGAGTCGCACATGCTAGCAGGCACCCAAAAAAAAACCCTATCTGCAGCGGACACACATATGCATGCACGCATCAGCAGCCGCAGCACATGCATGCATCGGCAGCAGCAGAGGTAGCCACGACATAGCAGGTACGTACGCATCAGCCAGCAGCAGCGGATCAAAGCAACTGCGCTAGGACAACACGCGGTAGGGCAGCGGCTGCAGAAATCCTATCGTGCGTGATATCACAGTAGTCAATTAAATGGAGTTAGCGGCTTTAGAAATCCTAGTGTGCAGGATATCATAGTAGTCAAATGGAGAGTCGGCTCAATGAGCTCTACACATCTACGGTCTCGGATTTCCATGCGAAGCTGTATATTTGAAAATAAATTTTAAGATTCGAATACAATTAAGGTTAGGCATTACATATCGTACCTCTCTTGTCAAGAATGGCTGCCCCTGTATGCATGCACTCGTGCTATGCCACCTCTAGCATTTAGAATTTACTGGAAACATGTGTGTATGCACATTATTTGCAACACATATCGATAAAATTTTTTTCTGAGTTGGATATTTGATTGACAGTTTATCTACTTTTGCATCAGTGTTTTAACTCCATACTTCAAAGAGGAAGTGCTCTATTCGGCAGATGATCTTAATAAAAAGAATGAGGATGGGATCTCCATGCTGTTTTATCTACAGAAAATATATCCAGGTATTTCTTACAATTTTATCTAAGAATCGAGCAAGTTAATTATCTTCTGCTGTTAGTAAATGATTTTTCATCATGACCTCTTGCATGCTAATAGATGAATGGAAGAATTTTCTTGAGCGAAAAGGATTTAAACCAAAGGACGAAGATTCACTTAAAGAAGTGATGGAAGAAGCCCGTCTCTGGGCATCTTATAGGGACAAACACTATCCAGAACTGGTAAAGAAACTAAAGCAATCTTGTGGTACATTAATTACAACTAACTTGTTGTCTAACTATCTCTTTTTACTTTCTTAGTGAGAGGAATGATGTACTATAGGAGAGCACTTGAGGCTCAATATGTGCAAGATAACAAGGATCTTGGTTAGAGTATTTCTTTCTCATCCCAACTTTGTAAATCTGTATATATTTTGACTCCATTTTAATATTTTGCAGCTAAATTGGACCAGAATAGAACAACAACATCCTTTCAAGAGGGATGGGCCACTGGAGATATGGCACGGGCCATTGCTGATATCAAATTCACCTATGTTGTCTCCTGTCAAGTCTATGGGATGCAAAAAATATCCAAGGATGCCAAAGACAAGGCTTGCTATCTGAACATACTTGATCTCATGATAAAGTAAAAACCTAGTACACTTTCGACTTAGCAAAGAGATCTCATAAATAGTATGGCTACTCCAATCCATCTTACATTTAAATTGCACAGTTACCCATCATTACGCATTGCTTACATCGATGAGGTAGAAGCTCCAACTGAAAATGGAACGACAGAGAAGACTTATTATTCTGTTCTTGTCAAAGGAGTAGGTGAAAAGTATGATGAGGTACTTAATGAACATAAAGATACAATTTTCACTTAATTTCATTTGCATCGTGGAGCTTTATTGAATTGAAGTTTACTGTGACGGTGGAAAACACCATGTTCAGGCATCACACTTGTTAGTAGTTTCTCATCAATTTTTGTGCACCAATTTACAATCAAAAACTCATGTTAACCAACAACTCACTATTTTTCTATATGTATATTTAATTTAATGACCTTTTCATGCCTATGCTTTAAACTTGATTTAGGAAATTTACCGCATCAAGCTTCCTGGCAGACCCACAGATATTGGGGAGGGAAAACCGGAAAATCAAAATCATGCCATAATTTTCACTAGGGGAGAAGCACTCCAGGCCATTGATATGAATCAGGTACAATTTTGATTTCCACATTGTATACGTTGAGTTCCATGCATCAACCAATCTAGTCATACTTGAACACTGCCCCTTATGCCTATAGACTCAACCTGGCCAACAATATGGACTTGGTGTGATCCAAGACATGGACCACCCCATCTTGGCCTCACCACCCGGATCTATTAACCATCATTTTTTTTTGTGAAATTTGCTATAGAACACTACACTTGGTTGGCTTTTGCCCCAAAACCTGTCACTACCCCAAATACACTACAAAATATTGTTCATTTACTGGCAGATACTCTTCGCTGCCCATGCAAGCTGTAAAAATCGTGTTCATTTGCTGGTGGATTTTGCGTTGTCTTAAAATTGTGCCAGCTAAGTCTTGAACACAGTATCTTTGGTTCTGATACCATGTTAGATGTAGGGAGAAACACCAATAATATCCATCATGGACCAACGGGTCAATATATGTATGTACAAGCCATAGGTAAACTATGTGGAATCAATTGGGACTGACCTAAACTATTCCTAATACATATACATTAGCAGCACAATGGGTAATAAAGTACTGGTCATTATTGCTCCTTTACTCGTAGGATAATTACCTTGAAGAGGCATTTAAAATGAGAAATGTGCTGGAGGAGTTTGGGAATGCAAAGAATGGAAAGAGCAAACCCACTATATTAGGCCTTCGTGAGCATATTTTTCTGGAAGGTATGTCCATTTATTCAATATTCTATTCAATTATATCTTGTTTTTGTCATTTATGGTATATTTTTATGTTACTAACTATTTTATAATTTCTTGCTATCTTAGTGTTTCATCACTTGCTTGGTTTATGTCCAACCAAGAGACCAGTTTTGTTACCATTGGACAACGCGTTCTTGCCAATCCTCTGAAGTATGTAATCTAATTTTCATTTTGATATAGAAATTTTAAATCCAGTGCATTTGTTTGAATAGGGGTCTATATGAATTGGGTGTCAGGTTCACTTATAACTATTTTGTGTGGCCAAACTTATTTTCCTTTTGGCCAAACCATGAACATGGGGAAGTATTTTTGAATGCATTTCAGCACTTACGAGACAATTGTGCTAAAAAAACATCATATCATTACATACTTAACATTTCTAAACTAGATCAAATTATATACAAGTTCTTTACCTTATATACGAGATTGCTAGTTGCCTAGTATAGAGATTGTTTGCCTTGTATAGGCTTTCCTTAGCTATCCTCTTGTATATGTATATATACTGGCCCCTTGGCCTCATGTTGAATACAAGTGCTATTCATAACATGGTATCAGAGTCGAGTTTTTAGGGTTAGGGTTTATTATCGGCGTTGCACTTGCGCTTTCCCAACTCCCGCATCTGGCTATGATCTACGCGCCATCGCTTCATCTTCAACGCCGGCCGTTGGTTCATCTCCTCTGTCGTCTGCCTCTCTCACGCTACTGCGTCCGCCCTCTTTGCGGTGCTTCTTCACAGCGCCTCCTTGGCTTCCGTCGGCTGCCGCCTCAGCTTCCGCGCGGCCACCATCTGCGCGTCCGCCAAGCCCGACGCCCAAGTCTTGGCACCCTCCGCGCTGGCTTGCAAATCCAGTGCCATCTCTGCACTCCATCGGCGCGCCCACCTGCTGCGTTGCCAGTCACCACCTTCGGCCTGTGCGTCGCCAAGCACGACGCCGACCACCTCCTTCGGCTTTGTCGCGCCTTGAGCCCGACGCCTCCTTCGGTTCGCACCCGAGCCGGTAGCCTCCTTCGGCCGGCTGCCCGACACCGCAGCTTAGGCCGCCGCCGCCACCGCTTCGGCTGCTTGACACCATCGCGAGGAACCCACCGACATCGCACATTGCCGCCTCGGTTGGCTCGACCTCCCCTATCGACGCCTCCTAGCCCGGTCACTCATGTTTTTGACCGAGTGCTGTCGGTCGGAATCCAACCGGTCGAATTTAATCAAAATTAAGGGTTCAGCCGAAAGGTAAAAAAAATAACGTCATCTGCAGGTTCTTCTTCTGGCACTATCTCTGTTCCTCGTTGCCCAGTTATCTTTAATGGCCTCAATTATCGCGAATGGGTTCTTCATATGCACCTTCATATGCGAGGACAGCGTCTATGGGAGTTTCTTACTAGCGAGCTATCATGTCCGCCTCGTCCTGCTCGCCCAGACATGCCTTTTATTCCTAAGGAGGCTGATGCTGCTGCTCAACAACAAGCTTCTGATGACTATGCTGATGTTGTGGAGTCTTTTCAGACTCAATTTACTGCATACAAGATATGACTTGATGAAGATGCTCCTGCCTCTGTTATTCTGGTTGCTAGTATAGAAGTGCATCTCGCTGGCGATATTGTTGGTTTGTCTTCAGCACAGTTGATTTGGGCACATCTTCGCGACCGCTATGAGCCTGCTGGTAATTCTTTGTACCTTCTTTGTTGTCAGACGGGAAGCGATCGTTCTGAGGGGTGATTCTACCGTGGATGAGTTCTATGATCAACTTTTCTCAGTGTGGAGTCAGCTTGATTCTCTTGGACCGGAGGTTTGCCACAGCTGTCAGTGCTGCTAGCGTTAGCACTCACTTGGAGCTTCGTCGCATCTATGACTTCTTGACCCGTCTTCGGGCTGAATTTGAGCAGATTCGTGCTCAGCTACTTGCTCGTCATCCTCGCGTGACCTTGTTGGAGGCTCTTGCAGCTATTCATACTGAGGAGACCTTGTTGGTGTTGGTCTGCTAGTATCTCCTTCAGTCCTGGCGGTACCTCATGCTACTCCACCGGTGGCACCTACTTCCGTGTCGACTATTAGGGGTGCAAGGCTTCACTGCAACTACTGCAACAAGAACGGATATGTGGAGCAGTTTTGCTATCGGAAGAAAAAGGATCTTGCACGTCGCGGTGGGCACCCTCCTAAGGGCACTAGACTCTTAGGTGCCTCTCCTCAGCAGGCCTCTGCAGGTTCTGACCCCACTAAGGAGATTCTTACACTGCTACGTCGTATGGCTGCTTCTGCACCGTTAGGTTCTACTGGTTTTGCTACTCAGTCTTCCAGTGAGAAACCACCTTCCTTCTCATCAGGTATCACACCATGGATTCTTGACTTTGGAGCTTCTTTTCATATGACATCTGATCCCTCAAATCTTCATTCCATTAGTCCTGTTGCTGCTCCTATCACTATGCAGACCGCAGATGGTACCTCTCTTTCTGTTGTAGGATGAGGCACTCTTTTGTCTTCCTCTTTTCATGTTCCTGCTGTTTCCTATGTTCCTAAACTAACCATGCAGCTCATATCCGCTGGCCAGCTCATTAATTATGGCTGTCGTGTTATCCTTGATTCTGACTCTTGTTGTGTTTAGGATCGTTGGACGGGGTCTCTGGTTGGTATTGGCTCTTGCCGCGTGACTCTCGGCGCCTTTGGGAGCTTGGTGGCTTCATCTTCCTTCTGCGCCCTGCCAATCTCGCTGTCTCCTCCACTGCTTCCGCCTTCGTTGCATCTTCTACATGGTCGTTTGCTCAGTTGCATCACCGGTTAGGGCATATTTGTGGGTCACGTCTGTCTTCTTTAGTTCGTCGTGATCTTTTAGGTCTGTGTGCGGTGATACCTCTTTAGATTGTGCGGGTTGTAAGCTTGGTAAACTACTACAACTCCCATATCCTCGCCAATAAGTCTATATCCCAGCGTCCTTTTGATCTTGTTCATTATGATGTTTGGGGTCCGACTTCTTTTATTTCCAAAGGGTCATAAATATTATATTATTTTTATAGACGATTTCTCTCGCTACACTTGGATATATTTTATGTCTTCTCGTGCGAGGTTTTATCCATCTATAAGAACTTTGCCACCATGATCCGTACTCGGTTTGACTCTCTTATTCGAGTTCTTCGTCTTGACTCGGTAGGGAGTATCTGTCAGTGCCTTTCGTGCTTTTCTTGCTACAGGGTACTCTAGTGCTCATGCTCAAAATGGTGTGGTTGGCGCAAGCATCGACATCTTCTTGAGATAGCTCGTACTCTTTTACTTGCTTCCGCTGTTCCACCTCATTTCTGGGCTGAGGCTGTTTCCACTGCCACTTATTTGATTAATATTTAGCATTCTTCTGCTCTTCAGGGTGGGATTTCGGTGGAGCGTCTTTGTGGCATGCTTCCTGATTACTCTAGTCTTTGCCTCTTTGAGTGTGTGTGCTATGTCCTCTTTGCACCTCGTGAACGCACCAAGCTGACTGCTCAATCTGTTGAGTGCATTTTTCTAGAATATAGTGCTGAGCACAAGGGATATCACTGTTGGGATCCTGTTGGCCGACGAATGCGAATCTCTCGGGATGTTACTTTTGATGAGTCTCGTCCTTTCTACCCTCGTCCTTCTTCCACTTCAGCATCTCTTGTTGAGCCGCTTTCTTTCTTGACTTTTGTTGATACTCCTGTTGTCACTTTTCCTTCTCCACGGTTAGCGTATCCTTCTTCGCCGGCCTCTCCACAGGAGTCTTCACCTCCTGTGCCTTCTCCATCTGTTTCTTCGGACATTGTTCCTTCTTATCCTCTATAGTACACTCGACGTCCGCGAGTCGAGGATTCTTCTGATGTGTCATCTTCCCATGTTATCTTCTTCCGTGCCTCCTCCTTGCTATACTCTTCGCGATCATCAGTCTCTTCGGCTTCCTTAGCGCCTTGGCTTTGCTGGTGTTGTTCTTGCTGAGCCGACTTCTTACCGCGAGGCTTTTATTCATCAGGAATAGCAGCATGCGATGGCAGAGGAGCTTGCTGCCCTTGAGCGCACTGGCACGTGGGATCTTGTGCCCCTTCCCCCACGTGTTCGTCCCCTTACATGTAAGTGGATCTATAAAGTTAAGACTCGCTCTAATGGTTCTCTTGGCGCTACAAGGCTCGTCTCGGGCACGTGGTTTTCAGCAGAGCATGGTCGTGATTATGATGAGACTTTTGCTCATAAGTGGCCAGAGTTACTCTTAAATCTTAATTGCCAATAGCTTGGTCAAATGGTCCACCCAATCATTCCAATTTGCCGGAAGTCTGGTAGCCGATAGTAAATGACTAGTTCCTGGCTTTTTTTTCAACTAGACAATTGTGAAGGTTGGTGGGGTGAGTGTGAAAATGAGCAATTAGAGATGCTTAGAAAAAAGGTATCTAACAGAATTACGGGATGAAACTGGGGATCGCTAAGAGTTGACTTTATTTTCACATTCTTAAATAGTTTGATTTAATCTATTTCATGCTTCTATATTCTTGTATGTAAGATGCACATTTTCATCTTTCTTTTTTGATGGGAACAGTAGGGGAGGGTTCTACTGATAAATAGTAATAAATATATAGTACATAATTAACTTAATTACAAAAAAGATCCATGGGATCCAAAAAACCTCTAACATAGGTTAGCTACTACTAAAGACAACCAATTACTAACTCATTTAATTTATACTAATCCATCTTTCCAAAGCATCAACCATCTTAGAGGAAATTCTGAATTTCAATAATTCCAAATCCATTATCGATAATCTCTTCCACCGAACTTGTTGGGAGGATTTTTTTTGAAATTGCACTAATTTCTTTGAGTCTATATGTTCTAGCACCTAAAGTAATAAGTTCCTTGACAAATATCTGAGTCGATCCAGCTTGTGATTTAGCAATAGGCAACATGTACATAAACTCTAAAGAAGCATTCCAATTGATTTGTATGAAATTCCAACAATGTTTGCTAAATTGGCCCTCAAAAGAAAAGTTGCATCCACTCCTCCAGAACTTGATTGTTACAGAGCACACAGTGAACATCATCAACTTTAAAGTTTTTCCGATGCACAATTTCTTTCACAGTGATGCTTTTTTATGTCTATGGCTCATTATCATAATGTAATACAGGGTTCGGTTCCATTATGGTCATCCTGATATTTTTGATAGACTCTTCCATATTACTAGGGGTGGCATAAGTAAAGCCTCAAAGACCATAAATCTAAGTGAAGATATCTTTTCAGGTAAGCCTGCATCTCATAGGAACATCTTGCAGTCATCCCTCACCTAAAATGCAGTTACTGAATTCAATGTTCTTAGGTTTTAACTCGACAATGAGAGAAGGAAATGTCACACATCATGAGTACATGCAAGTTGGTAAGGGGCGTGATGTGGGAATGAATCAAATTTCAAGCTTTGAAGCTAAGGTGGCCAATGGCAATGGTGAACAAACATTGAGTCGTGACATCTATCGGCTTGGTCGCAGATTTGACTTTTATAGAATGCTATCTTTCTACTTTACTACAGTTGGGTTTTATTTCAGTAGCATGGTAAGAATATTAGTTGAAGATATTTATGTGAAACTTTCTCTCTAAAGAATGCCTAAGTTACTTCTTTCTTTCTGGTGGGGTATATATGCAGGAGAGAACCCTACTGAAAATTCTAATAAAACCAAAATTTAAGAAAATTATTTAAAAAATTAAAAAGGAGAGATAGGTGAAGATGATCTAACTTTAAAATATGTATTTCTTCATGCACCAGTATGTTGAATTAGCAAGTTTTGTAAATTCTTTGATGTAAAAAAAATGTTAAAGTGGGACTTTCATGATTTCTGTTATTATCTATAAGCATACAGTATAATTTGGTGTGAAATGCTAAGCATTCATAACGTAGAGTTTAGGCATGGTGTCACCATGTAATGTGTTCATTCTTCATATTTTGGAATACTGACATCCATAGTTCCTTCTTTCAGGTTACTGTACTTACGGTTTATGTATTTCTTTATGGGAGGTTATATCTAGTTATGAGTGGTCTAGAAAAGTCCATTTTGCTGGATCCACGGATTCAGCAAAACATCAAGTCTCTTGAAAATGCACTGGCTTCACAGTCTGTTTTCCAGCTTGGTTTGCTGCTTGTCCTCCCTATGGTCATGGAAGTCGGTTTAGAGAAGGGGTTCCGCACAGCGTTAGGAGAGTTTGTCATCATGCAGCTTCAGTTGGCCTCTCTGTTCTTCACATTCCAGCTTGGCACCAAAACCCACTACTATGGGAGAACAATACTCCATGGTGGCGCTAAATACATACCTACAGGCCGTGGATTTGTTGTGTACCACGCAAAGTTTGCTGAAAATTACCGGATGTACTCCCGTAGCCACTTTGTGAAAGGACTTGAATTGTTGATACTTATGGTTGTGTATCTAGTCTACGGAAGTTCCTACCGCAGCTCGCAAACATACCTATTTGTTACTATCTCCATATGGTTCCTGGTTGCATCATGGCTCTTTGCACCGTTTATCTTCAATCCATCAGGTTTTGAGTGGCAGAAGACGGTTGAAGACTGGACAGACTGGAGGAAGTGGATGGGGAACCGAGGGGGTATTGGCATGTCTGTGGATCAAAGCTGGGAGGCATGGTGGATAAGTGAGCAGGAGCACCTCAGGAAGACTAGCATTCGTGCTCTTCTCTTGGAAATTATCCTTCCACTTCGTTTCTTGATATACCAGTATGGTATTGTGTACCATCTGAACATAGCACACCACAGCAGAAGCATTCTGGTACTTCCTCCACACGACCCGCTTTGTTTGCTTCTTTTTTTAGTTCGTACAGTTGCAGTATATCCTAATGTAATACCCATTTCCTTTCAACTTCAAGGTATATGCATTGTCATGGCTGGTTATGCTCACGGTTCTAGTAGTTTTAAAGGTAATACTGGCCTTCCATGCATTTTGCCTAGTTACCTCTGATAGTTAAAAATCTTACTGGTCAGATGTCGTTCCTTCTCTTCAGATGGTTTCATCAGGACGGAAGAAATTTGCGACAGACCTGCAGCTTATGTTCCGCATCCTCAAGGGCCTTCTCTTCCTTGGCTTTGTCTCTGTGATGGCAGTCCTTTTTGTTGTATGTGACCTGACAATTCCTGATGTCTTCGCTAGTTTTCTCGGGTTCATGCCTACTGGTTGGTGTATTCTTCTGGTGAGTGAAACCTCTATTTACCAAGTTGTTTGAGCTTTATGTGTGCATAAAATGACGAAATTAAAGAACAAATTTAACATTCCTACCTGCTCATGAGCGAATCATGGTACGAAAAAAAACAAGATCGAGTCTGTTAACTCTCAAGCAGTTGGTTGAAAACCTCATGGATCAGCAGAAACTCTGGTAGTTTGATCTTGAGGACATTACCAAGATTTATTCTAGCAATTATGCTTTACAGGTTCTGCTCACTCAGTACAATTTGTTGTCCCTGATTAATTTTTATGATTTGTTCTTGACAGATTGGGCAAACATGCTCTCCAGTGCTTAAGAAGATTGGGCTGTGGGACTCAATCATGGAGCTGGGGAGAGCATACGAGAACGTGATGGGTCTCATCCTCTTCGTGCCCATCGGCTTCTTGTCCTGGTTTCCCTTCGTCTCGGAGTTCCAGACACGGTTGCTCTTCAACCAAGCCTTCAGCCGGGGCCTCCAGATCTCAAGGATCCTTGCCGGTCAGAAGGACATTGGGGAGTTTGAATGACCTGTTTCATTCGCCCTGTTGTGCACTAGCTTCGATGGCAAAGCAAGACACGTGTTCCATACATGTGCATGAATTTGTTTGTCATGATCGATTTGGGGCATCTGTTACTTGAAGACGTTTACTAGTTTCTGGACTTGGGAGGTAGCCGGTGCATCAGTATATATTTGTTACTTGATGTGATTCAGCTTTGTAGAATAATATGACATAGTAAGAAATTAATATTTTGAAGTCGCTCTGGAAACAATTCTTTGTTTCTTTTTTTGAGACACTCGTAGAAACAGATCAGGGTTAACCTTCCATGTATATTTTCCATTTTTGTGTACCATTTGGCCACCTGGTAGTATGGGTTCTTGAATGCGTTTGTGAAGCGTGAGTTTCGCTGTATAAGATTTATGTATTTGCTACTAGACTTTTTATCAACCCTGAGAGATACTAGATTTTACATTGAGATGGTACTGGACCATCAGACCAATCTTGCTTCAGATGAAGGAGAAGTGCCAATCTTTCCAAACAAGATTTGTCTATATCAAAAGGAAGAAAAATTAAAAAGCGGATCACTTAGCAAAATTAGCCCTAAGACTTCAGCAAAATGCTATCAATTGTAGCTGTTGTAATGATGAGCATCAAAATATCAGGAATGCTTAAAGTCTTGTAAAATCATCTGTTTGGAAATGAAACCAGCCCATTTGGGGCTTTTTACCTTCAAAAAAACCCTCATGATTAACCTTCGCATTGTTCGTTCCACCCAGACATCTTAGGGGTGTGGCCGCAGTCTGTGTGGAGAAATGATTCGCATTTCTCCTTCCCAGCCACTCGTTGGCCCAACGCATGTGAAGTAACGACGATGTGCCGATCGTGAAAAATCTTGCAAGGAGAGATTGTCGACCCTGGCGGCCGGATTGGCGCGGCCGATTGTGTAGCGGCCGGTGCCCCTGTAGCTGCAGCCTCACACATTCCTGTCTGTGTAGACGTCCCTGGTTCCACATCGGCCACCGGAGAAGGTGCGGATGACGACCGTAGGGGTGGTCCCCGTCTGGGTGGAGGCAGCCGTGGCCCTTCGAAGCACCTGCTTTTAGAGCTTAGGTGCGTTCAATGGTGTCGTCTGAATGTGGCCGCGGCCGGGGACTCGGTTGCAAGCATTTGCAGGAAGGCCTCCCAGCCATTTAATCTCGAACAGACGGCTTAGGTAAGCAGATACTACATTCAGCACATGAAGCTCCATACTAAGGAATGGAGTCCTTTGCTTATATGGCCCTCTGGGCCTTTTCTTCAGCCGAACTAGCCGGCTTGCGAACGAAATTGCATTATGGGCTTCCTAACTGATTGTGGCAGCAGGCAACACGTAACTTCTTCTGTAGAACGGTAACAAAGCAGGTTAGTGATACCGTGGCAGGATGCAGTAGTGTAGCAGGATCGGTGGCTCCAATACGGTAGGCTTGCTACCATGCTACTCGAGCGCAGCAGCAACGTGCTGCGACCGTGATAGGATCTGCACATGGCAGGCTACTTTAATTCATCCATAGATGCATGCATGCATTACATTGGACAAGTCTTTTGCATTGGAAAATCACTTGGTATGGATCCATCAGTATGTATAGGAGAGTTTGACTTAAAAAATAAAACTTTGAGTGAATAGCCCAATTGATTCTTAAACTTTCACGAAAAGGTCACTGTCCCACCTTTCAAATCGACCAAAACCATCCCTCAATTTTTCAATCTGAGCCAAAAACACCCCTAGGATGACACGTCTCACCAGATGTCTATATGCCACGTCAGCATACACTATGAAGGATCGAAAATGACGATCAGAGAGGGGTGAATGATTAACAACTACTCCCCCCCAAAGAAACCAACCAAAATCTCACTAGATCAAATAAGAGCGAAAGAATAAATTCCCTGAGAAAATCAGCTCTAGGGTGGCACTCTGGTACCCTTTGTGAGCAATAGTGCCGATGAACGATAAATCAAGATGGTGAGCAGTAAATCGGCACAATTTCAAAACCAAAATCGGTGTAACTTTTGATCGGTGATCTAAATTAGGATGGCAATCAAACCCATGGATTCGGTACCGCGGGTTCGGCACCGATCGGGTCGGGTTCGGATTCTAATTTTTACCCGAAGGTTCTTCGGGTCGGGTACGAGATGAGTTCGGGTCGGGTTCGGGTTCTAATTTTTACCTGCGGGTACCCATCGGATATTCGAAATACCGCATATACCCGTCGGGTTCCGGGTACCCGCCAGGTTTGGGGTCGGCTTTCGGGTACCCGCCGGGTTCGCTCGGGTTTTCTGGTTCGGGTTTCTTGTCAGGTAGGATTTTGCAAAACCCATACCCAATCCAACCTATTGCCGCCCTTATGCACAAACCCGTCGGGTACCCGCCGGGTTCGGGTATAATTTTTTACCCGATAGGGTATTCGGGTTCGGGTCGGATTTTCTAATTCGGGTTTTCTGTCGGGTCGGGTTTTGTCAAACCCGCACCCGACCCGACCCGTTGCCATCCCTAATCTAAATCCCGTGAAACTTTGTATGCACTTTTCTATGGATGTTAAGAACCTATTCCATCCATCAATTTCAAAGATTGATGTTAAAGTTCCAAGTTTTTTCAAATTTAGAGAAGGTTACATAAGAACTGGTTCAACTCCAAAATCTCCACTTTGAGCTTACTCGTGAGGATCTAATTATTGAGATGATTTTAGATAATCTCTCACATGTTACAGCAAGCAAAAAAACCAAAGAGAGCCCTCAAATGACCTAAAACAAGATCTACTACAAATCGTTCCTTCTTAAGCCAAAAATCAATTTCTAGAGAAATCTCTTGATGATCACATGAGAGTTTGCCTAGATGATTGGGTATGATCTGCAGAGGATTCATCTATCAATCATTCATTCTTGGTAACACAAGATCAAGAGAGAAAGAAAACAAATAAAGGTCAAGAACTCAAGAAAGGAAAGAGTCAAAGCAAGAGCAAAATCTTGAGCATGAAATTGATTTTCATTTCAAGTCAAAAGAGATGATTACAAAGTCTCTCCAAAGAGAGCAAAGCTCCCAAGAACCACCCACACAAATACAAAGACTCTCCTCTCTTCTCTAGGAGGTCACTCCTCTCAAACCCTAAATTCTTAGTGTTACCTCCCTCTAGATCTCAAGCTCTTATATAGAGGAGGCAATTCTAACTGTTACATAAGTGGATACCATCCATATTTATATGGGCTAACCCACTAACCCAACACATAATGGGTTTTACACACACACACTCGCGCTTTCAAAGTGGCCTTCACATGACACTCCAAACATGTCCACGAGCATGAATTTGTGTCCACACCCTCCTTAACTTGACCTAAAACATTTAGGCTAGCGGTGAAATTTTCAAACCGCCTCGATCCTCGGTAATGGTCAAATTACCAATTTTCTTCACTACCGGTCTTTTCCTTCACCTTGAAGCATTACCCGTGTTTCGTCACCTTTCATGTGGCCCTAATGAGTTCCCGTCAAGTCTCTCACGCGTTTGGACTCCCTCAAATCTTCCTCGCTTGCAAATAGGCTCAAGACATTTGGCGCACCACATGCCCTTCTCTACTTGATCATGGCGCTTCTAGCTTCCTTGATCGTTTTGGACCTTGGCTCCCCCTTGAGCGTAGTCTCGGTCCATGCCATTGCCTACCATGTCCATCACCAATAGCTCACGCTTGAGCTCTTTGTCTTTCCAGCTTGCAGCAACTCCTCGGCCTCAATCATCTTCATCGTCACCTTGGCCATTTGGACCTTAGCTCTCCTGCCTAGTCTTAGTCTCCTCTACGTCACCATGACCTAGCTCCAAAGTCCTGCAACCATCATAGATAAAATAAATATTACATAGCATTGCTCAACAAAGATATGCAATGAACATCACTTAAACACAGTTGACAGTGCACAAAAATTCGCTCTGGAAAATATCTACCGCCAATTAGAGGCTGGTAGTACTGCCCCAGAAATCCCAGAAAATGACCCTTCTTGGAAAATAATGTTGGTGATATACCTTTGAGGCAATCATGTAAATGATTGTACCACGTCTTTTGTTTATGTAACAGTATAATTATTTGTCTTTTGAATAAATATTGATTGGATTGATCAACAAGTACATGACTTGTTCATGAAATTCTTTTCATATATCAATGTTATTTAAGTTATCCTTGTTCGGTTATTATAATATAGGACGATTATGTTTCATAGATCAGCATATGTATTGATTGATAACTACGTTTCATGGGTCATAGAGATATAGAGATATCTAATTAATAATGTGGACACATTAGAGAACATGCATTGGATAGATCCATATGAGACACTGCGAGAATTGTTATATATTCTTATATGTCATCAATTGGTCTCATAAATAGTGTATGTATGATCCTTAAATCTGAGATCATTATTGGTTTGCTAGATGTGTAATGGTTTACTTAGGGGCTGCCAAACGCTACTCTTTAATCAGGTAGTTATAAAGGTAGCTTTCGGGTTTACCATGAAACATGTTGAGGTACATGAATGATCAAGATGGAATTTGCCTCTCCTACATAACGGAGATATATCTCTGGGCCCCTCGAAGTAGATGAATTAAGGAAGTACACGTCCATACTAAATGTAATTGAGAGTCAATCAAGATAAATTAATCCACTACGGTATGAGTGAATAGATCGAGCTGTTATAAGATGACATGACTCTCGCCTTAATTTCGATCTGATATCGTGAGGCAAAGGGAACATGACATTATCACACTATAGTAGGTTCGTCCAATGCTTTATAAAAATTTGGGAATCAATATGTACTGCTAGGGACCACTATCGATTATCGGTGGGAAAAATGTTTTCGAGTCGTGTCTAAATATACATGAACATATAGAGTCACACACTTAAAGGGTTTTGAATGGTTAC
The DNA here is from genome assembly GCA_036346275.1 of Otatea glauca. Taxonomy (NCBI): domain Eukaryota; kingdom Viridiplantae; phylum Streptophyta; class Magnoliopsida; order Poales; family Poaceae; genus Otatea; species Otatea glauca. Next base: position 18,229,419 of record CM070712.1, on the reverse strand, counting down.
AATCGATTATTAGAGTTTGGATTAGATCCGTTCTAATGGGCCGAATTGAATATAGACTCAAATTAGGCCCAAGGGTTGGACGCCACTGAGGGCTATAAAAAGGGGACATAGGCTTAGAGTTTGAAGCAGAAATTGTATGCAAGAGTTGCACCACCTCCGAAACCCTAGCCATTCTCCACCACCTCTACCATGCGTATGGTGCTAGCACTATGGTGTTCGATGTTTCAACCCTAGATGTATGGATACCGATAGAGGCATTGCTCTATTGAAGTGCTGTTCGAGGACAACTATTTGGATCGATCAAGGAGTTGATTGGACTGATCCAGAAGCTGAAGGATCAACTTACTGCTCGACTACCGCTCAGACCGATCACACTTTTCGACGACCATACCAGGACGCACAATGTCGATCTGCTTCGACATCTTCTTTCGCTGCACTACATGTCTAGTGGTAATGATTTGTAATCCATGATCATATACTTATGTGGCCTCTTGGGATTGGTAGAATTTTTAATTTATGCTAGTGTAGCCTATCGTAACCTTTCAAATAACTACTGCCAACCTAGGCCCAGTACTACCGCCCTCCATGGTCCAGTAGCACCGTCCTCAACTGACAGCGGCTCAAATTGCTTCAAATCCAAAATGAACTCAAATCAAACTCAAACCTGAGCACCAGTAGCTCAAATACCATCAATTACTTATCACAAACATGGATATACCACCATATAGTCTCTCACACTATCTCCCACTTCTCTCTCTCTCTGTCGACTCAACACAAAGGAAATGACCAATTGGCCCTCGCATTTGACTTGACCATTTAACTTCGATCAATCGAACCCCACTTGCGTGCCATAGTACACTTGACCCAAGCAAAGGAGTTCAGGCACTTCCCACGGTGGTGAAGAGGAGTTTGGGTGTTGGGCTTGTAGTGGTCAGAGGAGTTGGGGGCTTGGGGCGCATAGGAGTTCAGGTTATTGGCTCTTAGCGGCGTAGTGTTCTCCGGAGTTGCACCCTAGGCTCAGAGCGGTTCGGAGACATGGATTCCTATGCTTAATTCTGGCATGTTGCAGCGTGAGGTCGGTGTACGGTTGTTCGATGGATTCTTGTGACTCTATGTGCAAGGTTTGGATTAATTAGTATGTGTGGGAGCTGGATGTGGCATTTGCATTGATCAATTATTTGTTGTATATGTTGCTAGAATCATTTTGGCTTTCGATTGGCTGGTCAGAAATCACGGTGGCTGCAACTTATTTGTTGTATGTTTCTCCAAAAGCATATGTAAGAAGGCGATTTAGGGCAAGAATTAACTAGATGAAGGCAAAAGTGGAAACAACTCGAGGAACATATGAAACCATGAACTTAATTATGTTTAAGAAACTTCAAGAATTTGTAGTGCAATATTTTTTGCAATTGTAAATGCCATGAACTTTGTACAAAATACACATGTATTGTCAGTTTGTGAGGACATGCTCACGGATGTACATGCTATATATTGTATAACTTCTAATCTTTCATGTAAAAGTTTTGATCTTTTGAAATACACGTTATATATAACGAAAAAAGTATGTGAAATTTTGACTTTTAGAGAGAAAAATCACATTACTAAACAGAGCATTCACATTCTTCCAGAAGAGGCAGGTCAATTTCACCGAACAATGCTTTCAGAATGACAAGAGGTTCAGGCTTGGAGATGCTAATGTAAGTGGCGCATGCAAAATAATTGCTGAAGATAATGGATGCAAATAGTACTTAAGTAAAGCACAATAATGTCACACTTTATTCACAATCATTCATTAGTTTCTGGTAATATTACTGTAACACCATAGAACTCTAAGTGCTCGGAATGCTACCGTATCTACCTTATTTCACTAAGATTACCAACCATTTCACCAAAATTTCAGTAGCACTTCTATAAACAATTCTCATAGCTGATGAACAACATCAACATAAACAACATAATAACATGAAAAGGAATAATGAGCAACAATAAACTTGAAGCCATGCGCCTAAGAACCTCAAGACCACATGCTCGAGAATGCCTAAGTCCACACGCTTAGGAACGCCTGAAACCCTATGTCCATAAGCAAACTTACCTTTGGTGATGATGACTAGAGTGCTCATAAAAGAGATAAACAAACATTTCAACTTCTTACAATAGAATAATGACAACCAAGATCCACATGACTATTATTATACCTCATAATTTTAACAACTAAACCCAACTATATAATTTTATGACTATATGATTAACTATTATAACCAAATTTATTTGGTGAACTTTGAAACAAGTGAAGTGAGTGCGCTACTTCCATCCCATGCATATCGTCTTCATTGATCACGTAAAATAATAAATAAGCAAGGGTGAGTCCACGACTCAGCAAGTACATAATGAAACAAAAAATAGTAATAAAAACAATGGTCATAAACTCATTTCTATTATTCTCCTCATTATTCAGTGTTAGTTACAACTTTCATCAATGCAATGCAAATGCTCATGCACATGTCTTTTCTCTTTAGCATATACTGGTATAGCGGAGTATGGCACCTGTCAATGTGTACTAAAGCCTGCTCTCTTTCATGCGGGGTCCTGAAGCCCATCCTATTTCATACAGGGACATCATCTGAGCTCTCTGATCCAGAAGGACTAATACAAACTTTGGAAATTCCTTTGTAGCCATGGAATGATATACCAATGGATTTCGTGGTTGGTTGGGTAGTGATGGACCATTTCAGCAAGTCTATACACTTTATTCCTATCCACATTGTTGGGACCTGAATATGTAAATTCGGACCCTTCGTGTATACGCACTAGTTCAGGATCACACTAGTGCACACAGACTCAACATAGATGAATATCACAATCATACACAATGGAAACATAAATAAAGACTTCATATTTTAAATATTAACCTGTTGACTAAACTTATGGTCGACTACATGACTTTGCCACGGAGGGCTAAACTAAAGATAACAAATTAAATTGCAACGGAAAGAAAACGTAGATAACCCATCAATATACCACAGGCAACTAATAAGGCTCACACCCTAGACGTTCATCTCTTTTTGGTATTCCTCCTCCAAAGCTAGCGTAGATTAATCCTCAACTAGTGATTTTATTATTAGAAAGGATGAGTATTTAAAGCACTCAACAAGTTGTGCACATAATGCAATTCTAATATAACTATATGCAAGGCTTATTGCAATGAAATGGCTGACATGGTTATTTTGCGGTGAGCATCTCACTAACGTGGTCATCAGGAAGTTACCTCAATCAAGTACATAATGCCAAAAGTGGCGATGAAGTTTGAAGAGAAGTTTGCCTAGAGAACTATTTGAAGAAAGGCGTGCGAACAAAGACACTACCCTGGTCAACAAATGCTCAAGGAAGAGAGTTTACCCTAAACTCTATTATACCTGCAACAACCCTAGGCATTTTGCTAACTGCCATCAGAAGAAAGCAACCATGCCAGCTCATTTCAATCTCAACTCTGCGCCAGTCAAAACTTCAGTGCCAACGCCAATCAAGGAAGTTTAGATCAATGATTTTACCCTATACAAGTGTCATATCTTCACATGTAAAGGAGAGTGATTAGTGATAATTCCCTGTAAAGGTTTCCTAGTTTAAAGAAATAAAGTAAAGATGTGTGATATGCTGGTATGTGAAGTTTTGGAATAAAAGCTTTAATGGTAAATGAAGGGTCAGATGTTTCCCTGAGTTTTCGCTTGTGTCAATGGATCACTTGAAGATGATGTGTGTGCAATGATGGTCAGTTCGGTAGTATTCAGCGTGAAGCTTGTCAGTCTAGAAGATTGCCATTGCCAAAAAGTATTGATGTTGCTCAACCAAATATGGGATGTTTGGAAGTTACATTTGCTTATGGATGGGATAGAACTCTAGCAAATCCCATCTTGTTGGATACTCAAACCCTAGATGTTATCCTTGAAATAGATTGTCTGTCCAAACATAAAGCTGTTTTGGATTGTGGCTGAAGGGTATGTCATTGAAAAGCCCTAGGGGCGAAAAAGTGGCTTCAAGCGACTGGAGTTCACGATGGTCAGTTAATGATTAACAGCGTGAAAGTTGCTAACATGGAGGATGTGCCAGTGGAATGGGACAACCTAGCTGATTAATTAGCAATATTTTAGCTTTGGTACTACCAATGGTAGTGTGAGTCCTACGTTCATGGATAAACTCACATGGTGCAAGAGGGGGGCCTTGAGTGCGGTAACCAGACGCTTCAATGTTGAAACCTCAGCGTAGTACTGGGTTAAGGCAGAGCTTTGTAAAGGCTTTGTCATGATCTCTTCGCCGACACACCAAAGGAAGTGTGTTAATAGCTTGGCAACAAGAAATGATCATATCGTGTGGGTAAAGTGTATAACCTTTGCAAAGTGTAAATCTATTCGGATAGTTGTGCTCGTGGTATTGAGCAATACTCGGGAATTACAGTCAAATGTTAGATTTTATTAAATGAAAACTTGGAATGGATGGTAGGTTGCCATTGTGTGGTTTGGAATTTGACTTAGGATTGGAAACCATATTTACTTAAGAAATGCTGAAATTATTTATTATTGTTATTTGTTTTACCGCCTTTTAATCTATAAACAGTAATCATTTACAAATGCTACTTTACTGCAAAATAGCCATATTAGCCATCCATTTGAAATAAGTCTTGCATATAGATATGATAGAACTGCATCCTGTGCACAACTTGTTGAGTGCTTTAAGTACTCACCCTTGCCACTAACAAATCACCGGTTAGAGTCTACATCACCTCATGTGGAGGAGTACCGGGAGGAGCGAATGTTTAGGGTGAGAGCTTTGTCGGTTATGCGTGGTATCTTGAGGAGTTTATTTACGATTTCATTCTGCTGCAGATTTAATTTGTTATTCGATGTTGTGAGGCATAATCATGTAAGTGTACCTTAAGGTCATTCAACAAGTATTATTTAATATATGATGTCTTTCATAATGTTTTAGCTATGTATGACTGTGATATTCATCTATGTTGAGTCGGTGTGTACTAGCGTGATCTGAACTAGTGCAATATATACTGAGAGGTCCGAATTTGCATATTCGAGTCGACAATAGGCCCCACATGTTAGCCCTGCTGACGTGAGGCTGATGCCACAGGCGAGATCACGTTGAGGCAAACCTGATGACGTGGCTTGTTTCCTCTCTGGCAACCTGGAGCGATGGCAATGAACTTCAAAATGGTGGTGGCTCGAACTCGATGATCACACGACATTCCGACGACGCTCCAGTGAAACCAAGTCGTGCACAGGCAAGAGCGAATCATGACGAAGACGACAGTATGGTCGACGACCCAAGAGGACCTCCATCGGCGGTGAATCGAAGATGGAAAACTCACGGTGGCGCATGGACAAAACCTGCGGTTCTGGTGAGACGGCGGCGCAATCGAACGAATTGTACTAGGGTTTGAGTTGACGAGGTCACGGCGTACCCGATGCTTCCCTTTTATTTCCACGAGAGTCCGTATCAAAGTCGGCACGGAGATGTGTTCATGGCGAACACAATGGTGGCACTCGGAGTCTGTCATATCCACGGAGATGATGACCCTGACAAGCATCGATCCATAGACCGAGGCGAGGCAACGGGATGCGATGCGCTGGGCTGGCAGGGCGACTCGAGTGCAAAGAAAACGCGCCTGACCTGGAAGGTTTCGACCCACAATACAAAATCCGGATTTTAAACCTTTTCAATTAAAAAATCACAGAAATTGAAATATCACCAAATAAATAGCAAGAATACTTAGAAAATTTAATTTTTTCTGTAAAATACTTTGAAACATGTAGAACTCAAATAAAATATTTTGACAAAGGTTCGTATAAACTTTGCTCAGATTTGAATAATATTTGCAAATGGACTAATTCAAACTATTATTTTAAAATCCAAATAAATTCTAGAAAATCCAAAAAATAATTCCAAGGCACGTCTGAGAGGCGGTGCGAGTCCAAAGCAGCGCTCTAGGCCTTCACGATGGCGAGAAGGAGTTGTGCGGTCGCGATGAACCCGGTAGCGTTCGGCGGCGCGGGTGTGAGTCCGGCGTGCTCACTTATTCAAACCACTGTTTGAGCGGGTCTTAATTTGTTTAGCTTAAGTTGAAGTTTATGATTGGTATCTAAGGAGGTTTGTATGGCTAAGTGAAGGACCATGTGGAGGTCCATCCATGTTTGTGATGAGTATTTGACTTTATCTCGAGCAAGGTGTGCTCAAGTTTGAGTTTGATTTGGATTGTTTTTGAGCTAGAGCAATTTGAGTTCTTGGTTGGAGACCGGTCGTCCGACCCAGTGGTCGGGTCGTCGACTTTGAGTGGTCGGGGCTTTGGGCGTGTTGCGACCGGTCGTCCGACCAGTGATCGGTCGTCCGACCAGAGGTGCAGGCTTTGGCTGGTCGGAGACCGATCGTCGACCACGAGTGGTCGGTCTTTGGTTGGTCGGAGACCGGTTGTTCGACTTTGAGAGTGCAGGCTTTGGTGGTGGGAGACCGATCGTCGACCACAGTGGTCGGTCTTTGGTTGGTCGGAGACCGGTTGTCCGACCAGAGAGTGCAGGCGTGGTGGTCGGAGACCGATCGTCGACCCGAGTGGTCGGTCTCTCGTGATCGGAGACCGGTGGTCGACCTCAGTGGTCGGGATGGAGACCGATGGTCGGACCATTGTTGGTCGGGATGGAGACCGATGGTCGGACCTTGAGTGGTCGGGATGGAGACCGATGGTCGGACCATTGTTGGTCGGGATAGAGACCGATGGTCGGACTATTGTTGGTCGGGATGGAGACCGGTGGTGGACCTTGGTTGGTCGGGATGGAGACCGATGGTCATACCACGTGTGGTCGGGGTTATGTTGGTCGGCGTAGTGTATATCATGCTGTTGAGATGGATATGTGTTGTTGGACATTGCTATGTGATGTGGTTTCCTTGTCTATGATGGTTGCGGGACTTTGGAGCTAGGTCATGGTGAGGCGAAGGGGATCGGGACTAGGTTTGGGAGGCGAGGTCCGGATGATCAAGGTGTCGCCAAAGATGGTGAGGCAGGGGAGTAGCGCAAGCCGAGAAGACAAAGGAATGGATGAGATGCTAACTTGGAGCTGCTCGATCTAGGAGGACCGTTGGATCGCGGTCGGGAAGATAGAGTGGCGGGTCAAGTTAGTGTGAGTTAGCGTGCAAAACCCGTTGTGTTGTTGGGTTTGGGTGAGCCCATGCATAGCTTTGTGAGTGGGTAAAATCTCAGCTCTTGATGGAGTGCTCTAGGGTTTAGAGGCTCATCCAAGGGTGGTAGGTGTTCCAAGCTGCTATGAATAGGCGGGAGAGGGTGTCTCCTTGGGGGTGGCGGTGAGGAAAGTCTCGTGAGTAGTTGAGAGTTGTTGAGAGTGGCGATGTAAGGATCAAATCCGGCTCTTGGATGTTAGCTTAGGATTGAAGCGGGACATCCAAAGGTGGGAATTGATCCCAGTCACTATAAATAGAGGGTAGGGCAACCTCCCTCTTTGAAGGTTCTGAGGTTTTCTTTGCTCATTTGAGCTTTGCCCACTTTGTTGTGAGGCTTTGTATACCTCCCTTCGAGAAATGAAATGTTCTTCATTTATATTCTTGTTTCATTTCTCTTACGTATTTACATTACGCACTTGAATTACATTATCTAAATTCGCATTTACTTACTTGCAATTTACCTTACGTAATTTGGATTTGCCTCATCTCCTTCTACATGCTATTGAGTCTTTGTTGAAATTCATGATTGATGAACTCTTCTCTGGATTGGTGCTTTCAATCTTTTAGGCAATCCTTACGTTCTTCTTGCAAGTTGTAAATCATGTGTTCTTAAAGTGCGTAAGCGTGTGACTTGCAGTTCTTTAGTCTTGATTGGCTTCGATTCTTGTTGCCAAGGATGAAAGATTCTGGATGAATCTTCTATAGATCATATCCCAATCATCTAGGCAATCTACAACCTCTTCTATTCAGTTTTGCAAGAAACCAATTTCTGTGCCTAGTTTTCAGATAGTGTTTCTATTTGTTTGAAGGGTTGTTTCTTCGTGTACTTACTTGCTATGATTTGTGGAGAGTCATCTAAGGATTTCTGACCATCAACTCCACCGACAAGTTAGGGTGAAATCTGTGTTCGTGACTCTGTTTTGGTGTTGCATTTGTTAAACTAAAAGGACGGAACCTTGGTATTAATTCCTTCGATTGTTGATTGAAATAGGTTCCTGACATCCTTTGGGAGGTGCACACCAATTTTCACTGTTTTTGGATCAGCCGATCAAAAGCTACATTGATTTCTGTTTTTGAGATCGTGCTGGTTACTGTTCACCCGAACACTATTCACCCAAGTACTGTTCATTCGACCTCCGCGGTCGAGTCTTTATTCATCTGGGCGAGTCTTGTTCACCCGAGTAATGTTCATCCGACCACTTGGTCGGAGTCTTTATTCATCCGACCGGTGTTGGTTGGAGTCTTATTCACCGAACACTATTCATTCAGTCTTGTTCATCAGGCCTCTCTAGGTCGAAGTGCTATTCATCCGTCGAAATACCCGACCGGTCAGGTTTCTTTCGGTCTTTTGGTGGTTTGAATTTTAGGGGGAGAGTTTATTCGAAAATTTTATTTGGCTCCTATTCACCCCCCTCTAGTCGCCTTTTTCGATCTTTCAATTGGTATCAGAGCCGGTTCTGCTCTTTCTAGATCTTGACCGGTCTCAAGAGCCATGGCGATGGACAATTATTCCACCAAGCCTCCTATTTTCTCTGGAGTTGATTTTCCTTTTTGGAAATCTCGGATGGAGTCGTACATCACTGCCCAAGGTTTCCTGATATGGCAGAAGGTAAAGCTCCCGTATGAGGTTCCTGCCGATGAGAACGTCACGGCCGGTAATATGGCTGATGTTGAGGCAAATGCTAAGGCAAGGAACATCCTCATACAGGCCTTAGTCGCGATGAAATGCGATAGGATCTCTCACCTTCGTTACGCTCATGAGATTTGGGTGACCCTCGATGCTTACCATGAGGTACTACCCAAATCAAGGCGGTTCGACAGGACCAATTCAGCGTGAGTTCAACAAGTTTGAACAACCTGTTGGTGAGAATCTTGACGAGTGCTTTGGTCGGTTCACGAAGACTTTGGCGACCTCCGGCGATCGGTTGCATATACCGACTCGGATAATGCTCGACATTTCTTGACCGCACTTGATCTTCGTGTTTGGGAGATGAAGGTGACCACCATCAAGGACACCACCGACCTATCGACCTTGACTCTTGGCGGGCTTTATTCCGCCTCAAGACTCATGAGATCGATGTCGTCTCGCGGAAGACGAAGTCTCGATCGATGGCTTTGGTCATTGATCCCATTGGATCCTCTCTTTACGATTCTTACATTGGTTTCTCTCTCTCGCCCTTTGCGAGCTAGCGATGACCAAGCTGGAAAAATTTCGAGAAAATGAGCTTGCTCTTCTTGCTCGAAAATTTTCATATGCATACAAGAGAGTGAGAGAGAGGAAGAGGTGGGATGATCACTGTTTGAGTGTGGTGGCCCCAACCACATTCGAGCAAAGCTATCCCAAGGCGGAGAAGGGCAAAAAGCGAACAAGGCGGTTCGGGCAAAACGACTATCCGAGAAGAACCGCAACAAGAAGCCTCCGGTTCATGAATCGGCGCATGCGAGAAGAAGTACGCAACTTCTCCAAGAACAAGAAGCTCTTCCACGCGTCCTCGCCGAGCTTGCGACATCAACCTCTCGACACGGATACATGGGCGGCGAGGCGAGGATGATCCGCAAGAGAAGAAGGGCGGCGACGACTTCTCGGCATGTGCTTCATGGCCGACGAGCGACATCGGCGACTCAGAACTCTCTGACTGACTCGGATGAGGTACCCTCCTATGACCAGCTCAACGAAGCTTTACGCAAATTAGGAAAATTTCATGCTAGAGCTAGAGCTAGGTGTATGGAGCTTGAGAAGGAAGTAGGTACCTTGACTCGGAGTTAGCTTCACTTAGATCTTCTCCTCCCGAGTCACCGATGATGTGTTCTCTGTGATCTTTGTTCTTGTGGAGTTGGAGAACCTAAGGACCATACATGATAGTGTGCTTCTTGAACTTGATGGTCTTAGGTTGAAGAATGCTAGAACTAGTTCATTGATGCTATTCTGTTGAGGCTAGTTTTCTTCATGCTCACTCCACTCCATCATGCTCTAATTGCCCTAAATTGCTTCTTGAAATTGATGCCATGAGCGATCACCTTAGGAAGCTTTCTTCTAGAAGCGATGAACTTGAAATGCATGCTTCTAAGGAACCGGTCGGCTCATGTGAGGGCTGTAGGCAACTAAAACTTGACAACGAATCCTTAAATGTCAAGTGTGCTAAACTTGCTAAGGACTTACTAGATAAGTCACAAGAAAGTTGCTTGCGATGTTACGTGATTGAGGGGACTTGGGTAAAATCCATGTCGAGCTTAGGAAGAAATTAGAAGACCAAGCCAATAGAATTAGAAATCGTCTTGCGTTTCTTGTGAGGCCCTCAAGATTGAGGCAGCCGTCTTTGAGGAGAAAAATGCACGTCTTTGAGAGAGCTCATCTTTACGGTTCTTCTTCTTCCTCCCCTGCTCTTCTTGTGCCTCTTTCTTTCGAGATTGCCGTATCTTATGAGCACTCTCGAGAAGTTTGTTGGAGGCAAGAAGAAGCTCAATCTTATTCTAGACCAATCCAAGATTAGTAGATTCAATCAAGGTCTAGGATTTGATCCTTGGAGCACGCTCAGGCGCATCCTCCCACCATTGTCGCAGCTCAAGAGTGGTGAGATTATGGTAGCTCCCAGTGGCGCCACCAAGTTTAGGTCTCTTGGGGTTGTCCATAGGACTTGACCGAAGGGTGTTACTCTGTTATACATCTCTAGCAAGGCGAAGTACACATGCACCTTCAGTAAGAAGGATGGTCACCTAGTAGATTTACGCTTGAGCACGCCATGGTCACTCGGCGTGGCGTGTTGCTTGCTCTTAGGGGTATTCGAGGTCATCCCGGACTTTGAGTGCTCTAAGGCACACTGCTTCTAGACGAGTTAGAGAGTCGCTTTGTTTTTGGGCGTCCGAGACTTGGTTTTCATGCTAGTTCTTGAGTTTTAGTCACGGAGCTGTTCGTAGTCGGTCTTTCGCCGTCCTCTTGATATTCCTCGTTTTCCCATCGAGGTAGATATCGTGGCGTGAGGTGTTGTCCGGTAGGAGATCTAGGCGACCTTCTTGGGATGGTCGGCTTTTGCACCACGGCGTGCCAACCCGATTTGACTCTAGATTATCTACGAGTTGCTCTGATCGTGTGAGAGTTGGCGTCGGAGAGACACTCGAGTCGATCTTCTTCATGGTGGTACTCGAGCGTCGTGTGGCTCGATGTTGGGTTCCCGGATCTTCTCTCTATCCGATCTTGAGTCATCTTTCCCTCTTGTGTCAATTCCTTGTGTCATGTCTATACAATAATGCTTTTAAGTGCCTTTTGCCTTTTTCATGGCATGAGTCGCTTGAGGCTAGCTTGAGGATATGATCCTTTGCCTAGTGGAGTGGATTTGGGTCATCTTGTGGACTTGTCCTTTCTTAGTTCGATTCTTAGTCCATGAGTTGTCCTGAGGCATCATCTTCGCCGTGCATAAGTAGTGGACCTCGTTTTTCCTCGAGGTACCCACTCACGGCAAGAGTTGCAGGTAAGTATGTTGGTCATGTTGATCCTTACTAATCTCATCTAGGATCGTTTTGTCGCTTTTCAATGTTGGCACTCGATGTGAATTCCGAGTTGGCCTTTGCGGCTTGTCTCTAGAGGATTGGATCTTCCTGCATGACCATCATGAGCATCATGCTAACTTGCATGTACTTTCAACTTTGTTTGCCTCGTGTTTCGCTCCACAAGTGTTGAGCTTCATGATAACAGCATTGGGGACTTTCACTTCCATGGTGAGCTATCTCATACCCTCATGTCGGTTACATTTGTGATCATCATTTCCATGACATGTTGTGATTGCTCTTGCTCCCATGTGTATTATATGTACTTTGCTAGGTCTTGTTAGTTTTTGTCTGTCTTGTTTTGTGCCATAGCATGTTTTCCCCAACCATCTTTGTGCTTCATGTATTATATCCTAAATTCATGAGCTCTTTCCCAGCATGTGATTTTCTTGTTTTTATCTTGTCCATGATATTGTTCATTTGGTATGAGCATTTGTATTAACTATGGGCACGTGCTATATATCATTTACTTTATTTTGTCATGAGTAGTATCTAGGTTATATGACCACGATTTTCTATTACATCCATGATTAGCCTTGTTTAGACTTTGTTTGTCGGACTTTGTGCTACATGTGAGTGCCTTTCATGAGATTAGGGTTATATGATCTAGGCTGCATTATATGACTTATATTGTTCATGATCACCTTTTATTGTCCTTCATGCTTATATGCTTCATACCTATTTTGCATGAGCTTGTGTTCTTCATTCATGGCATGTATTCATCATCATGCATAGAGTGTTGCTATAAGTAGCTTCTCATCTTTGTGTCCATGGTCACCATTTACTTTCATCTTTGTGTCCTCATGACCTTTTGTTTGGTCTTCTTTTGGCGGGCCTTTTAGCGACATGTAAATATTGTTATTGAGACTATGGATAAATGGATCTTGATGTTGCTAATTGGTTTGTTTTATGCATGATCCTCTTTGGTTGTCTTTATTTATCTTGCTCATATTATATCTAGTAGCATGTTGTTGTGCTTCATTATGGTATTTCTTCATTTACATGGTCATTGCCATGTTTAGGGTAGTATCTTGATCCATGTATTTCTAGGCTTGCACATGATCCTGCTAGCATTTTGTTCTTTGTGATACACCTTGCTTAGCTTCTTATGCGGCATGACGATGCTATGATGCACCTTCTTTGTTGTTTATCATGTGGATATGTTTTCCTTTGTTGTCTATGGATATATGGATCTTGATGCTATCTTTAGCTTGGTTGTGAACATGATCTTACATTACCTACGCATCATGTTCATGCTCTAGATGATCATTTGCCACACTTTTCATGTATCTTGTCCATTCGTGCCTAGGAAGCTGGATCACCTAACTTGATTTGAAAGCATAGATTTGTTGGATGCATGTGTGTAGGCTTTCTGGTGAGAGACCATCATCCTAGGAATATCTCTTCCTCTGCTTTTAGGATCCACTTGGGTCCTTTGCCACTCTTGGTTCTACTACTGCGGTAGGTAAGTACCTCTGAAAATGTTGATGATAATGATGGATCTCTTAGGAGGTTGTGGTTCTTTTGTAGGTAGAGCTTGTGTCCTTTTTGTCTAGAGTCTTTTGGTTGGACTTCTAGCATAATTAGGTTGCTTTTACCTTGAGCCGTCTTGCTCCTTAGAGACCATGTGGTTTCGATCTTATCTCTTTTCCTCTAGCTTTCTACCTATCTCTTGTGAGGAGAGAGTTTTAGAGTGTGTTCGAGGATTTGAGCTTGGGTTTATGAGCTCATATAGCTTATCTTGAGGGAGCTGGTTTGTATATTATGTACTATATATTCTCTTCAGTTTTCCTTTCTTCTTACAGGTGACTTTGGGCTTGTTTTCTTGAGTTGAGTTCACTCACTTAGACTTACGGCATGCCTCGCATGGACCTCTTATCTTGTGCTTTAGGTTGCTATCATACGTGATTAGTTGTTCTCTCTTCTCTCTAGGTTGAGTTCCCTCACAGTCTTATAAGTCTAGTAGGTTTTGTGGCCTCCAGGTAGGCAGAGTGCATGTGCACTCCTTAGTTGAGATCTAGAGTCAACTTCCTATGTCGATCTCTGGGAAGATAAGGCGAGTCGAGCCATAGTGAATCTCTTCTATCTTATCTATGCTCAATAGCCATCCGGTGTTGCGTTTCTCGACTTCTTCTCCTCATTACATTTTTACGGTTATTATTGAGTTCATTCGGGTTTTCTTTATGCCTAATCTTGATAATAACCCAACTTTAACAGATTTGAGCTTAAAATTGATTCAATTGTTGAGGGGAGTTTGGGAATCTGTTCATGCATTGCATTTAGATTGCATTTTTCGTTTTATGAGCTTTGTCTATTATGCATTTGACTCAATCTTCGTGAAATACATCATGCTATATCTTTCGAAGAAAATCACTAGCTTAGATATGTCCAAGTTCATTTATCAAGCTAATGTTCATTGAAATCTGAAAAACTTAAAAGCTTTAAATGAAAACTTGATGAAACATGTTGCTTTTACTTACTAAGTTTCTTCTCTAAGAGCTTTTACCATGAATTGTGAAATTTTGGAATTCTCTAGAGTCCCTATAGCAACTTGGGTGAAATTTGCTTGATCCATATTTGAGTCCTTGAATTGCTTATATGTGCTAAACTGAAAATTAAAAAAATTGACTCTTTTGTGCAAAATTGATCTCAGCACTTTATATTCTCGAGGCGCCTCCCATTGCATTTGGGATGAACTTGGAATATATTGTGTATGACCAAGATCATTCTCTTAAGAGTTACTCTTAAGATGATCGAAAATGGCTTGAGTCAATCAACAAAAAAATGCAAATATCAAACACATAAGTGGGTAAAGAATGCAAATAATGTCAAACATTTGCACCCGCTATGTTTTTGAAGTCTTAAAGAAAATTTGCATAAATTGAAAAAAATGGGCTCGAAGGACCTTATATGCACTTCAAATTTCCCCAAAGTGTTGAGTAGGTTGAACTCTAGGTTTTCCATTTGATCCACGAGTGGTTTTGCTTCTAGTTTTGAAACTTTGCTAAGTTTTGCACTTGTCAAATCTTGCTAAAAATGATACATTTTCAAAACTTGATGAGCAAAATTTGTTATTTGCACTTGGACATGTCTTAGTTTGGTTATAATCTGAGATTAATAAGCTTGGTGTCATATCTTGTCATTATGATCATTTGGATAATCTTCAAAGCTCCCTTAGGTTGCATTTCATGCATACATAAAGAGGAGAAAATTCTATTTTGATGCCTATATTGCCAAAGGGGAGAAAATGTAGAAAAGGCATCATTTAAAATGTAGAAAAGGAGGAGATAGAAATGTGAAAGCATGTTGGTTCTTATGATTTTTGTAAATCTTTGCTATCTCTTATGGATCATAATCACATTTGACACTTATGATTGGTTTTTAGAGCTTTTGTTGAAAACTTGCTCTTTTCATGGTCTTGCTCTAAATTCTTTACGCCAACTTGGTCATAATTTTATATCTTTCTCTCTGGACCAAGTTTGGCTTTGCAATCAAATTGCTTTCTTCTTGTCTCATTCAAACTCAAATTTATGCCTTTTGTGTGGTTTGTCAATATACTCATCAAGGGGGAGATTGAAGGACCATGTGGAGGTCCATCCATGTTTGTGATGAGTATTTGACTTTATCTGAGCAAGGTGTGCTCAAGTTTGAGTTTGATTTGGATTGTTTTTCGAGCTAGAGCAATTTGAGTTCTTGGTAGGAGACCGGTCGTCCAGGCCAGTGGTCGAGTCGTCCGACACAGTGGTCGGGGCTTTGGTGTGTTGCAGACCGGTCGTCCGAGCCAGTGGTCGGTCGTCCGATTTGAGAGGTGCAGGCTTTGGTGGTCGGAGACCGATCGTCGACCACAGTGGTCGAGTCTTTGGTTGGTCGGAGACCGGTTGTTCGACTGAGAGAGTGCAGGCTTTGGTGGTGGAGACCGATCGTCGACCACAGTGGTCGGTCTTTGGTTGGTCGGAGACCGGTTGTCCGACCAGAGAGTGCAGGGCTGGGTGGTCGGAGACGGTCGTCGACCCAGTGGTCGGTCTCTCATTGATCGAAGACCGGTGGTGACCTCAGTGATCGGGATGGAGACCGATGGTCGGACCATTGTTGGTCGGGATGGAGACCGGTGGTCGGACCTTGAGTGGTCGGGATGGAGACCGATGGTCGGACCATTGTTGGTCGGGATGGAGACCGATGGTCGGACCTTGGTTGGTCGGGATGGAGACCGATGGTCATACCACGTGTGGTCGGGTTATGTTGGTCGGCGTAGTGTATATCATGCATTGAGATGGATATGTGTTGTTGGACATTACTATGTGATGTGGTTTCCTTGTCTATGATGGTTGCGGGACTTTGGAGCTAGGTCATGGTGGCGAAGGGATCGGGACTAAATTGGGAGAGGCGAGGTCGGATGATCAAGGTGTCGCCAAAGATGGTGAGCCGGGGGTAGCGCAAGCCGAGAAGACAAAGGAATGGATGAGATGCTAACTTGGGCTGCTCGATCTAGGAGGACCGTTGGATCGCGGTCGGGAAGATAGAAGTAGCGGGTCAAGTTAGTGTGAGTTAGCGTGCAAAACCCGTTGTGTTGTTGGGTTTGGGTGAGCCCATGCATAGCTTTGTGAGTGGGTAAAATCTCAGCCCTTGATGGAGTGCTCTAGGGTTTAGAGGCTCATCCAAGGGTGGTAGGTGTTCCAAGCACGCTATGAATAGGCAGGGGAGAGGGGTGTCTCCTTGGGGGTGGCGGTGAGGAAAGTCTCGTGAGTAGTTGAGAGTTGTTGAGAGTGCGGTGTAAGGATCAAATCCTGGCTCTTGGATGTTAGCTTAGGATTGAGCGGGACATCCAAAGGTGGGAATTGATCAGTCACTATAAATAGAGGGTAGGGCAGCCTCCCTCTTTGAAGGTTCTGAGGTTTTCTTTGCTCATTTGAGCTTTGCCCACTTTGTTGTGAGGCTTTGTATACCTCCCTTCCGAAATGAAATGTTCTTCATTTATATTCTTGTTTCATTTCTCTTACGTATTTACATTCGCACTTGAATTACATTATCTAAATTCGCATTTACTTACTTGCAATTTACCTTACGTAATTTGGATTTGCCTCATCTCCTTCTACATGCTATTGAGTCTTTGTTGAAATTCATGATTGATGAACTCTTCTCTGGATTCGGTGCTTTCAATCTTTTAGGCAATCCTTACGTTCTTCTTTGCAAGTTGTAAATCATGTGTTCTTAAAGTGCGTAAGCGTGTGACTTGCGGTTCTTTAGTCTTGATTGGCTTACGGTTCTTGTTGCCAAGGATGAAAGATTCTGGATGAATCTTCTATAGATCATATCCCAATCATCTAGGCAATCTACAACCTCTTCTATTGGTTTGCAAGAAACCAATTTACGTGCCTAGTTTTGAGATAGTGTTTCTATTTGTTTGAAGGTTGTTTCTTCGTGTACTTACTTGCTATGATTTGTGAAGAGTCATCTAAGGATTTCGACCATCAACTCCCTTGACAAGTTAGGGGTGAAGTCTGTGTTCGTGACTCTGTTTTTGGTGTTGCATTTGTCAAACTAAAAGGGCGGAACCTTGGTATTAATTCCTTCGATTGTTGATTGAAATAGGTTCTGACATCCTTTGGGAGGTGCACACAATTTTCATGTTTTGGATCAGCCGATCAAAAGCTACATTGATTTCTTTTTTGAGATCGTGCTGGTTTCTTGTTCACCGAACACTATTCACCCAAATCTTGTTCATTCGACCTCCGCAGTCGAGTCTCTATTCACCCGAGTCTTGTTCATCCGATCACTTGGTCGGAATCTTTTCATCCGACCACTTCAGGTCGAGATCTTATTCATCCGACCGGTGTTGGTCGAAGTCTGTTCACCGAATACTATTCATTCGAGTCTTGTTCATCGACCTCTCTAGGTCGAAGTCTTTATTCATCCGTCGAAATACCCGACCGGTCTGGTTTCTTTACGGTCTTTTGGTGGTTTGAATTTTAGGGGAGAGTTTATTGAAAATTTTATTTGGCTCCTATTCACCCCCTCTAGTCGCCTTTTCGATCTTTCACTAAGTGTTTGGTTTTGTTAAGAGTGAGTTTTGTGTTTTCGTGTGCAGAAGAACTGCTGGCTGATTTGCAGGATATTGTAATAAGTCCGTTTGCTTTGAATGAAATTTTGCTTTGAATGAAATTGCTATTTGAAGCGAATGGGGAAAAATGTATTCCCCTGTCATTTGACTATCATTTTCGAGTTAGATTTTTTTACGAAAAGTTAAATAGAATGAAATTAAGAAGTACATGCACCCTCAAGATTTCTGAATTTTGAAAGGATGTGGTACTCACGATGTTCCGAAATTGACAAAAACAGATAACTAAAGTTATCCATTGGGTTAACTGATACGTAGTTAGTCATCTTTTCTTCTTGTTGTTTTTGATCTGCTACTAGCTATTTGCTGATGAACATATACTGACACTAGAAGTAGATCAATTGCAAAGCGCATCCAACATTTTAGTAAACGCTGCCAATGGTTTGGTACTGAGTTTTGGGTCAGTTCTTCCACTTTTCGAGCTCTTTGCAGTGTTGTCACTTGTCAACACATGCATTGAGTAATCAAGAAGGCAAGAATATGCACTTGAACTAGTGTTAGCACGAGATGTTGATTTTTAGGCCAAATGGAGAATTTCATTGACCATGAATAGAGTTACAATCCTTGGAACCCGTTCCGATCTTCTTTTATAAAAAACTTTAGCAACAGCCCATTCTAATTTACAATTTTATTGTCATAGATCTGATCGTTCAAGCATTCCCCATCCTCTCAAAGAAGAAGACTCCATAGACCGCTAGAACCCACTACTAGTCACTAAGCAAACTGCTAATCCTAGTATTGTGCTGCCTTTAGCCCCACGCAGTACGGCGCCGACATGTAACACCACATGAATAGAAGTATGGAACCGGAGAAGAGGAATAGAACTTTATAATACCTTTTTTGAAGAAAAACTTCAGATCCTCATAACTCGAGTTCCGAGTTTCGTTGGAACAAAACCGTTTGGTTTAGATCTGTTCTTCCACTAGTCGGGATCTTTTTGGTGTTGTCGACGCATGGAGTAACGGAGAAGGCAACAATGGTACTAACACTGCTATCCATGGTGGATAGGTCATTACATGTACTATTTAGGTATCTAAATCCGTACAAAATAGCTTTATGTGCCATATCGGCCTTGACACTGGTTAATCCCAGACATATCGGTTTCGATACCAGTTAATACCGTAGTCTATTGAACTATATGTTATATTTGATAGTACTGCTATATATTTGGAGTACTATTATAAGTGAGATTTAGTATACATATAACTAAACATGTATATACTTATAAATATATATTATTATATTAAATTCAAAACAATACGTTGTTATGGACTGATGCCGGAAGGTATCATTTCAAAATACAAATCACCGTCGGTACGGTATTGATAAACTTGGGATAGATACACTTCTTGGTCGAGCCATCCACTCCACCAGATTGATCAAGTTGTGCTGTTGCCTCCTGCCTCTGAGGCAAATATGCTATTGGAACTTAGAACCAGTGTTATTCAGTTTAGAGAAAACAATTTTTTGTTATCCAGATTTTATTTGCAGCAACCAAAGAAGGTATGTTGGCAGTTAGAGACCTGTTTGCACCAAAATTCGGTAAGTCTAGCCAAATCGGCAATAAAATCGAAGATATGGAAACCGACGGACAGGATTGGAAAGAGTTCAAGATATTTGATAACAGCAAGATCTTTAAGGAAAATAACCGCCCAAGATAAGGCGTCTGGATCAGGATTTTGAAGGCGTGTTGTAGTAGGACACGATCGGCCAAAGGGTATAAGAGAAGGGCCGAAGCAAGCTGTCAAGAGGACATCAACCCAATACAATCAACCAGCATTTACTTTCTTTTTCCTGTCGATTAGGAGTAGTTCTTGTAATTTAGCCTTTGTAATCGATTTTGATCAATAAAGTTGCGCATCGCCGATTGTTGATCTTCGTCAATTACACCCCAGGTTCGATTTATTCTGATTTTGTTGCGCATCGCCTTCTTAAGAATCGATCTGCCTTTATCCTCTGATTAGCCTTAATCGGCTAATTAGATTTATCCTATTACCTTGATCTTGATCGGCTTCAAGCTGATTAAGTCTAAGCCGATTGATCTTGATGATCGGCTTTGAGTGAATTTTATATTTTTACCTTGTCGATTCTGAGTCAAATCGGTAGCGCGCTCTGAACCGTTGTTAAATGCGGTGTCTTTGTTGTCAGACTCCACATCAAGTTTTTGATGCCAACACACTCTTGGCACGCCCAGTGGGACCCACAATGTCTTCATCAGGGAAGTCGATTCCGCCATTAGATCTCAGCGCGAGGCTATAATCGTCCCAACAATGGGCGATTTAGCTGAAACAACGTCAAGAAATTGAAGCTCGGAAGGCTGCGCTGGAAGAGATGATGCTAAGCTGTTATCAGAAAACTAGACGTGGCGTCACTCAAAAATCCGCCCTGCCGACGGTCAACGCCCTAGGAGATGCGGGTGTAACGAAACAAATGGCCGATATCTGCTGCTCAAGCGAACTATCGGCTATGATTAATCGATCATGCACCACACTTTAATAAACGATCATCGGCTCTTGTGACAACACTTAAGCGATGATAGCGAATAGCGTTAAATCTATAGCCGAGTTAGCCTCGTCGGAAATGCCTTGACCCATTGCAAGCTCGCCAAATTATCTTGTTTTTCGATATCACAAAACATGCATAGCACAATGGCCGATCCTAAACCATCGGTTATAACCTCACCCCCACCATGATGCCCACACAACCCACGATTATATTGCCTAGGGACCCTCGGTCAAGTGGGGTGAGCCATTATCACTCCTACACTGATGCTGCTAAATTAGATGCATCAATCAATTTGCCGCCGTCGGCTCCGTTCTACGCTTTTCCCCAATCGGTTTCACAGCCGATTGGCTTCGAGAGATTCCCACAAGAGCCTACCCTGCTAAGAAACCCAGGTCCACACAGGGTAGTAACATACTCTGAGCCATTTGTCCCAGTGCCGGAAACTCAAACCAGACATAATCGGCATGATCAGTATGGTCGTATGCGGCGGACGCGACATAATTGGCAACTGAGCTTACACTCGGGGCGAAATGCGATTATGACCGACATTATCAAGGGCTGCTATGCCAATGGCGATAATGTTAAGCTGGCCGACGGATCTCTGCCGTTTTGAGGACCAATTCGGCATACAACCAAAAGGAAGGTTATCCGCTATAAAAGCCGTATCCGATTACATAGATCGTATGCCCTACCCTCATAATTTGAGTCCGGACTTTGCTAAATTCTCAGGGATGATTCTATCACCACCTGGAACATGTTGGACGCTTTATCGCGCAATGCGGTGAAGCGGTCCATTCCAATGGGCTTAAAATTAGACTATTCCCGTTGTCTTTATCCGGGGCAGCGTTTACTTGGTTCACTTGTTTGCCTCTGAATTCGGTCCATTTATGGAACGATTTGGAAGCCGATTCCATGAATACTTCTTTTGAGCGGTTTGGAGCTCGGATTTGGATCTGAGTCACATCGTCAAAAGTTTGGGGAATCGGTAATGGATTACATCAAGAGGTTTAGAGAGATCAGGAATCGGTGTTTTAGCATCACATTACCTGACAATCAACTCGCCGATTTAGCATTTCAAGGTCGATCCGCGGCTTAGGGAGAAATTCGGTGGTAAATTCACGACCTTAGCCACTTATTGCATCGCGTATCGGCTCAAGAAAGCCGATTCACTGACAATAAAGTGTTCAAAGACAGATTCAAAAATAACAATAACAAAGAAAAAGACAAGGCTAAGGTCAATATGGTTGAGTATTGTCCAAGTGATTCCTCGGAAGACGAGGCGAAATAAATATAGCCGAATGGGTAAAAGGATCCAAGAAATCCTTAGTCTGTTCTTGGCTTAAGCCGACTAGGAATAAGTCGGAGGTTAAGTACTCTTTTGATGTCTCCAAGTGTGATCGTATTTTTGATTTACTTCTACAAGAAAAGATAATACGATTACCAGAAGGGCACGTGATACCGTCACCCGATGAGATTAAGAAACGAAGGTATTGCAAGTGGCATCATTCTTATTCACATAACACTAATGATTGCAATATCTTTCGTCAACAGATCCAATCTGCTATTGAGGATGGTCGGTTGAAATTTGCTGATGAGCCGACCATGCAAGTCGATGTTGATCCATTTCCCATCAACATGGTTCAGTGTTCGGCTAAAGGAAAAGAGCCGATGCATGACGAGCAGAAAAAGGATCGACAAGTCAACATGCAATCAAGTTCAAACGGCGATCAAACACTGAAGATTACAATCGGCTCTTTACAAATAGAAGCCGATCGTGAAGGAAAAAATTCAAGAACCATTAAACCCAAGGGGAATCCTCAAGTGGGTAAATGGTACAAAGCTGTAAGGACCCGAATCCACTGATTCGAACCCACTGTGTTTACCGCACTAGTCCGAGGATCAACGCTAGTGCACGACTTAACATTGGTACATATCACATCATACTCATCGAATATAGAAATAATAGTTCATTTATTGATATAGCTAAATGTATGATCTTATGACCAACTTACATTATTAAGCCACGCAGCAAGGCGAAAATATAAACTAATAATTAAGCGTGGACGAAGAAAGCGTAGATAGCTCATCGGTTCACCACGGGCAACCGACAAGGCTCGGACCCTAATGACTCGAGTCCTCTTGGACTTCCTCTTCCAACACAGTGTAGATTCTTCAAGCTGTTGATTATTGTTGTTTGGCAAGGGTGAGTACTTAAGCACTCAACAACTTGTACCTGAGAATGCAATTCTATGTATCTATATGTAAGGCTTATTCCAATGGAGAGGCTATCATGGCTATTTTGCAATAAGCAACATTTATGAACAATTATAATAAATAGATTGTAAAGACTGTAAAACAAATAACGATAGTAAATAAGTTCAGTACTTCTCAAGTAAACCAAGTTTCCAATCCTAGGTCAATTTCCACCTTCCATATGGCATTCCGCCATCCCAACCAAGTTGTCCAATTAATTAAGCTAACCCTTAGCGCAATTCCGAGCATTGCTCAATACATGAAACACGGCTATCAGAATAGTTTCACACTCTGCGGAGGTTATGCACTTTACCCACGTGATACAACCAAACACCACCAAGGCGAGTGATTATAACAAAGCCTTTACAATGCTCAGCAACCCGATACTACCGCTAAGGTTTCAACATTGGTGGACTGGTTACCACATCCGGGGCCCCCTCTTGCGCCATGTGAATTACTCCATAACTCGGGAACTCACACCGACCACGATAGTACCAAAATTAAGACATTGCAAATTACTCATTAAGGTGGCCCATACGGACATGTGGTTGCATGATTGACTAAGGTCAAAGGCTTGCAAGGTTAAGTCCTTAGAGTGATCAAGGCAAGACATCCACATACCCTCGCCCATCGGGCCCACCTTAGCATCCTCGCCCCTTGTCACTTGCCCCAATCTAAGTGATTATCACGATTGATTACCAAGCACCACATGCCATCAACAATTCAACATCGTTGCGTGACATGACTTCCACAACAACTCCATCTCATCGTGTGATCCCACATGACACACAAGTTCATAACATTGTTCCATATTCCATTAATCAAGATTAATTATCAATGATTCTGACACATGTGATGACGTGGCATGGCTAAGCAACTAATACGGACTAACCATCCCATGTTGATTATAATTACTAACCAATCTAGGGTGACAATAGATCATGGCATACAATGACAAGCTAGGGTATAGATCAATCTGGTATATTAGCTAAACCCAATCTAATTTGAAACAATTGTATATTTGAAATATATGCAATAGGGTAAACAAACATAGCAATTTTATAAACATGGGTTCAACATGATCAAAGCACAACTTGCCTTGGAATAGGTCCTGATCTGGTTCTGGAACTTGCTCTTGAGTTGTTGGATCTTCCTCCGAAGCGTCGCACAATTCAACGTCTACGCGTACCGAAGGAGAAAAGCAAATAAATACCAAAACAGAGAGTAAATAAACTCTAAAAATCAAATAAAATTCACCATTAAATATATCTCAATTTTAAATTTTTTTAGAAATTTGAATCACTCAAATCCGAGTTACGATGCAAAAGATATTGCCTTTTGAAGTTTGAAATAAATACTGAAATTGCAAAATTAGAAAATCAAATTATGATTTTTTTATTACGAAAAACCGATTTATAGCGCAAGCATGACCTCATGATGGCGTCATCATCACAAAATTTCAATCAGTTATTTTTCCAATTGAAAAATGCAATTATAGCGCAAGCATGGCGTCGGCGAGACTTGGGCCAATCACGGTAAACCGCGTGTCGGGGCGTATGGACTAGGTCCGCATGCGCGAGACTACGGTGAACTTCGGTCCATGCGCCTCGGCACCGCCCGACACAGCGTTGCAATCGATTGGTCTCACGTGCGGCTCCATCGGTCAGGAAAAGGAATCGGGCGGCTACGATCTAATCGACTCGCGTCCCTCATTCAGCGGCTTACCCAAGATCGGCGGTCGAGCATAGCGCGAGGAACAACGGCGGTGCGGTGGCGCCTTTCACGGAGATGGAGAAGATGACCCTGACGCGGCACTCCGCGGGCTCTGGCGGCAGATGGCGGGGATCCGGCGCGGCAGGTTCGGCGAACTTCGGTTCTGCGGCCCAAGCGGCGGAAGGCAGCGGTCGGCGGCGTCCTCGGGCAAAAACGCGGCGGTTCCACGCTTCAACTCCGGCGAGCTCGCGGCTCGTTCCGGCTGCTCTCGCGAAACCTTCCGACCAAAAGATGCGGCGTTCAGCTGCGAACCTCGGGTGCTACCCCTCCTTTTATAGCCTCGGCGTCCAGAGCTCTACGGCGAAAAAATCCAGCGTCGTAGCGGCGGCGGACTCGAGTCCCAAGCGGAGGCGATGACCGGCCGCGCGGCGCGTGTCACGATCAAGCGACCATAGCGTGGCGCTGCGGCCTTGTTGGGCCGTTGGATCGCACACAAGCGACCACGGATCTAGGGTTTTGCCATTGCGTCTCACGGTGTGGGTGGTGGCGCGCCAGCGGGCCTCGGCGCCTGATATTGGGCTTGGCCCAATCTTGTTCTAAATTTTAAAACTTTATTAATTTAAATAATTCTAGAAATTCGTTTAATTGATTTTAGGCAAATAAATTACCAGGAAAAATCCTAGAAAATTCTCAAAAATACCTTGAGACATCCAGGACTCAAATAAAATATTTTTGGCAAAATTTCATTTTAACTTTGCATAAATTTAAGTAGATTTGAACAAAAGGTCAATAAAATTAATTTAAAATTAATTCAATTAAATCCAGAAAAATCCAAATAAATTCCAGAAAATCATAAATGCACTTTTGAGCAATAAAAATAATATTTACATAAATTTTGGGATGTTACAAAAGCGAAAAGTCTCCATTAAAGCGACCGTGAAAAGTCGGGACCAACATTCTCACAATTAATGGAAATACGAAAGGATGAATAGCCGACCACGGTATAATACCCACCGGTCGGATAATTTGTACCTTGAGAATGTGGAGAGGGCACATAGAAGGTGTCCCTTTTGGCGATTTGCTAGGAAAGAGTAGTAGCATTGCCATCACCATACACACACCGTGGAGCATTATCCCCAAGATGATTGGCCAAGGCAATCGGCTAGAATAAGTTATGCAGGCGATTAGAGCAAGGCGAAGTTCTGAAGGCCCGTCCATGAAAGAATATCTAAACGGATCAAGAACCAAGCCAAATCAAGATACACGAGCCCAATTCTAATCAAGAGGATTTGGTGGTCAAATCTGAGCCGGTGGAGCCTAAACCGGTGGTGTCCATCGGCCTTAGCCGATCCTGCGTCGGCGACTTCAAAGGCTAAGGACACAAGAAATTCGTGAAGGCGGCGAAAAGCGAGAGGCGAAGCGTTTAACGAACCGTCCGATCAAATCGTCAAGAAAGAGTGGAGAAAAAGAAACGAGCCGAAGAAGATTTGAATCGGTGATGACTTGGATTCTCCCATGATTGGGATGACACACCTCCATGGATATTAACATGGTGTTCACTTTGCATTGAGTTCAAAGTCGAACCGAATCGGCCAAAGAGCGGTTGCTCGATTGTGTTCAGTTGAGTGCCATCTTTGAAAACCTAAAGATGATCATCGGCATACGAAACCATTGTATCTAAAGGATACATAAATGGCAAGCCGATATCAAGGATCTTTGGTAGGCGGAGAGCCACGGTGAACGATGCCGTACCACGACATGCAAGAAACTGGGTAAGTCGATGAAGACTTAATTAAAACTAACATGGTTACGAATGACTTCACGAGGCGACCCTCTGAGGCAAAAGGTGTCATGGTCACGAACTAGCGTCGGTAGCAAGACTTTACCGGCAGCGTTTTTGTAATAGGCGCCAAAGGAAACTACGATGTCTTTTTCGGTCGGGATTGGATTCATGCCAAGCTGTTGTATCCATCGACCATGCATCAGCGCTTGTTGATGGAGCGGAGAGGAAGTCGAGTCGTTCTGGCCGACATCGGCTCATATCGCCATAGCTAGCTACGATCGCGAATTGGCAACACGAAGAAAATGGCTGCATATCGGGCAAGGCGCTATCGATTGTGATTTCATATGTGTAAGCAAATCGGGGCTCATGCGATCGGTGTCAAGCGGGCACTTTTGATTGGGCAAGCGAAGTTATTCGCGATGGGGACAAGAAAAACACTAAAGGTGTTCACGGGATAAAATGCAAAGCTATCGGCAAACAACGGATAGCTCTGAAGCCATAGAAGATTTTGAAGAAATTGAAAAGTTAGGTCAAGGTTTCACATCCACGATTTGCTTGAAGAAGTCGATATAGGTAGCGGTGATAGAAAAGACCAACTTTTGTTAGTGCAAATTTAGATGTAAAGTACAAAGAAAAAGCGATAAAAATCCTTAGGGATTATAAGGATTGTTTTGCTTGGGAATATCATGAGATGCGGATTAAGCCGTCAATTTGGTGGAACATCGGCTACCTATAAAATCGGGCTATCGGTCGTTTAAACGATACCCTAGGCGTTTCAATCGGCCTTGTACCAAATTATAAAGAAGAAATAAAGCGGTTGTTGGAGGCAAAATTTATCGGGCCTTGCGATATGTGAGTGGGTTTCCAACATCGTTCGATTATGAAGAAAAATGGAAAGCTTGAATATGTGTCGACTTTAGAGATTTGAACAAGCGCGCCAAAGATGAATACCGGATCTTGATAGCGATATGCTTATCGATCTTTGCATCGAGGAACAAGATCATAAGTTTTCTAGATGGTAATGCGGGTATAACCCGGATACTCATGGCGAAGCCGATATACCAAAGACGACTTTCGGATGTCACGGTGCAATAAGTTGTTCGGTGGGCGGTGATGACTTTCGGCGAAAAGCGCTGGAGCAACATATCGGCGAGCAATGAATCGATCTTCCACGATTTAATCGACCACATTGTCGAAATTTATATTGATGATGTAGTAGTAAAATCTGCGAAGATTTGCGGCACTGGCCGACTTAGAGAGTTTTAAGAACATAAGATCGCCGCGGCGAAGATGAATCCTTACAAGTGTGCGTTTGGCGTATCAGTGGACAATTTTAGGCTTCATGGTGCGAAAGAGGAATCAAAGTCGATCAAGCGAGGTCAAGGCTATAGCCAATACGAACCACGACATGCAAAAACCGGTTGCAAAAGTTGATCGGCAAAATTAACTATCTCATGAGTTCATATCAAACCTCTCTGGTAGGATTAGTGCTTTTACTCCATTGCTAAAATTAAAAGGCGATGAAGAATTGAGATGGGGATCCGATCAACAAAAGGCTTTTGCGAAGTTAAGAGTACTTGTCCAACCCTCGATTTTGGTTGTGCCTCAAAGGGGTTCCTTCAGATTATATGTTTGGTGAAGAGGATACTATTGGGTGTTTTGGCACAAGAGGTGCATGGTAAAGAGAGGTTATTTTTATTTAAGCCGGCGGTTGCTAGGCCAGAAGTCAGTACCCTTTTATCGAGAAATTATGTTTATCTTTGTACTTCTAGTGCACAAAGTTAAGGCACTACATATTAGCATCGGCTTTGTAAAGTAATCTGCAAAACCGATGTTATAAAATATATATTATCGACTCCTATCCTCGAGTCGACTTGGCAAATGGGCTTACGCCTTGGTTGAGTTCGACTTATCATATGAATCGGCAAGCGATCAAAGGACAAGTCTAGCGATTTTATAACGAGGACATGACAACTGCGGCAAACTTAGTCTTGAGTCGCACCATGGCATTGTTCTTTGTGATTAGTATCTTGCGGAAGGTGATGGTATCGATGTGTACTCACCTCACCCAAAGGCATAGCTTTGAATTTGCATTCGGTTAAATAGCCGATGCTCAAACAACGGGCAGTCTGACGCGCTACTCAAAGGCTTGCAATTGTTGGAAAATATTGGAGTGAGTCTTTGTTGAGGCATATGGTGATTCGCTGTTGGTTGTACAGCAAATAAAGGGAGAATACCAATGTCGAGATGAAGTGCTACTGAAGTATTTAGAACAATGCTTAGCCATCATCGGCTCTTTTACATCATTTTCTATCGGTCATGTTCCTCGAAAATTGAACGACAGAGCTAATGCTTTAGCTCAACAAGCATCAGGATATAAAGATTTTGGCCGAAGCCAAGAAGTGAAGCCCAGTAGACAAAGCGGTCATGTGCCTGAGATATTGCCGATTGGTGAGCGCAAATAAAAGATTATCTAGTTGATCCATCCAAGCCAACGGAACGAAAGATACGGCAACAAGCGTTGAAATACGTTGTTATGGACGATATACTATATTATCGGACTATGGAAGGCTTGTTGTTAAGATGTCTTGAAGCTGAAGAAGCGCGGGTGGCGATGGGTGAAGTACATGAAGACATTTGTGGTTCTCATCAATCGGCACACAAGATGAAATGGATGCTCAAACGGACAGGTTATTTTTGGGCGACGATGTTAGAAGATTGTTTCAAGTATTACAAAGGATGTCAGACATGTCAGAAGTTTGGTAACGTACAATTAGCACCAGCATCGGCTTTACATCCAATTATCAAACCTTGGCCATTCAGGGGTTGGGGAATAGATATAATCGGTCAAATATTTCCTGCTTCGAGTAAAGGCCACAAGTTTATTTTGGCCGCAACCGATTATTTCTCAAAGTGGGTCGAAGCTATACCACTTAAAAAAGTGACCAGTGTTGAGACAATTAGTTTTGTGAATGAACATATCGTCCATCGATTTGGAATACCACAAACAATCATGACCGATCAAGTGCGATATTCATGTCTAACGAGTTTCAAAGTTATGCAGCGAGTCTAGGGATCAAAATGTTGAACTCTTCCCCATATTACGCTCGGGCTAATGGACAAGCCGAGTCGTCAACAAAACACTAATTAAAGCGATCAAGAGAAAAATTGATGAAAAGCGAGGTTGGCACTCAACTCTATCGAATCGCTTTGGGCGTATTGGTACATCTTATCATGGAGCGTGAAGCTTTCACCTTACCAATTGGTGTATGGACAAAAGCGTTCTACGTAGAGATCAACATTGAGTCGTCTGAATAGCGGACAAAATGGTTTGTCGGCTCAAGATTACAACAATTTAATGATCGACAACTTGGATGAAATTTGCGAGTTACGTTTGTCTCACGCTTGATCGGCAAGAAAAATAAGATCGGGGTTGCAAGGGCATATAATAAAAGGTCATGCCTAAGTCTTTCGATCAAGCCGATTTGGTATGGAAAACAATATTGCTGTTGGTTCGAAGGATAACCGATTTGGAAAATGGTCACCTCGTGGGAAGGGCCATACAAAGTTAATCGGCTAGTCGGTGGAAACTTCGTACTTACTAGAAGCGTTGGAAGGGTATGTTTTGCCTAAAGCTATTAACGAAATCTTGGAAGAAATACTACCTAATGTTTGGATTGGAGCCTAGCCGACTAAAGATCACGTTGAGCCAAGATTAACACGATCTTGTTAATGGTGAAAAGATTACAAACTCAAGATACAAGCAAAATATAAATCGGTTAAACGACCGATTACAAACATAACAAAATTACAAAGCATTGAGTATTTAAGCAAGTGTTTTGAAAAAGAGCGTAGCGAAGTTTTACATCTTAGAAATTAATATCGGATGCGAATCGGGAAGGGTTGCGTCGAGCCCGCGAGGCGCCCGCCGCCTTTGCAATAATCTCTTGGATTTCATCGAAGGCGTTCATCATCTTTGGCATTCCGAGACGCGGCTTCACTTTGGCGATTGCTTTGTCCGCGATTTAACGGCCGCTGCGATGCCAAGTTTTGCTCTTTCAACTCCGATCTGATTTTCTCTAAAACCTGCTGGCCCTCTCAATTGCTTTTCAAGCTTGGCCAATTCTTCAAAAAGAAGTTTCTTTGTTTTCTAACTTAGAAAGAGACTCTTTAGTTGACTTGAGCTGCTGAGCACCGGTATCGAACTTGCGCTTTTTTGCTCTGGCATCGGCGACCAACTCATTCAAAAGCTTCTGATTGGCTTCTTGGGCTTCACGACGCTGAATCCGGTCTTGTGCCGCCTCCACATCGGACTTTTTTTCGTCCAAATGGCACACAGTTAGGAGAGCCGCCATCGCTTCCGGAGGTAGGTCGGCTTCAACGGTTGCCATGGCATCGCGGATGGGTTGGCTATTGGCGAGGATCTCCGATTGTGGCCTTGTAACCAAATCAAAGAGCTTGTTAAGTTTTTCTTTCATACTAGGCTCAGAAGTTACCACGGTCGATGCTTCTTTTGAGACTTGTAGAATTCTCCTGATCTCAGCATCGTAGTCGTCAGTGGCCATGATCTTTGGGTCGTCGAGATCGGCCAAGGAAAATCCTAGCAAATTTGTTGGATCGGCGACTCTGGCGGATCGGTATTTGGAGATTGAGTGAAGTCAATTGCGGCTTAGGAATCGGCGCAATAGATATATTCGCGGCTAAGATCTTCGTGACTTGAGTAGACTGCGTTGGCTAAAGAAGATAAATATAGAGTAAGCCAGTGCATCAAATTTTATTCATTACGCAAAGTACGATCACCTATCTCCCTCGTAGCTGATACTGTCGGAGAACTTCACCACTCTGCTCGAGAGGCTTGGGGACCCTTTTGGCGGCAGCCTTAATATATTTTCGCTTCTTCTCTGAAGATTTGTCAGGCAAACGATCTGGTTAGCCAAAGATCATTTTTATATAAGGAAACTGACAGTAAAACTTAATGGGTTGCTTTTGCTTCTCCAAATCCGACAGAGATGGGCTCTGTATGCCCAAGGATCCCGATGCATAGCCGTGCGGACCGCTGCGTTTGTTTTTAATTTGCTTATCACCCGATGGGCGGGCGGTTGCCTTCTACAAAAGGTAAAGACCAAGTCAGATGCAAAATAAAATTCAGACAAACTTCAGAAGTGATGTTATGAAAAGTTTAGATTCTAAGCCGATACCTCGCTAGAAACGACTACATTCGTGTTAGTATATCCTGACGATGAAGTATCGCTGCTAGAGTCAGCATTAGATACTAGCGTCGACTCCGGAAGATTTGGAAAAAACTCAGTAATGATGTTAGACAGAGACTTTGACCGATATAAAGCCTCTGCAATAACTGACCACCATTTTGTATAACCTCCTGCCCGTCTGGTATTCAAGAAAAAGTGTGGCAAGGATTGAAGCTGCAAATCATCGGCTACTTCAAGAACGATTTCAGCAGATGTAGCACTACGGACTCGGCTCTTGGCTCAAGCCGACCAAGGAGTTGGAAGCTTGGAATTACTTGGCCAAAACCAAGTTGTCTCGCATAAACCGATGGATGGTAAAACTTCGTATGATGGTGGAAAGTCCGATTCACAGTATGGAGTCCAACATGAAGAATCTTTGGGAGAAATGAAAACTCTGTATAAATCAAGGGTGTCAGAAGACATTGTAGAGCTATCGGCTTCAAGTTGAAGAAATGAAGGCCATGGAAAATCGGCCACACCGTTGTAGCTGAAAAAATCTCTCTGCCTCAGATCCGTATCGCTCAGATTAAGAAAAAAGGACATGTATTTCTTCGAATCAACTGCTGTGATTTTTGTTTCATTGCCTGAGCACATGATGAATCGTTCACCAAAAGATCGGCCCGCTCGAAATTGAGGAATAGCATTTTCTTCATTGTCCTCTCTTGGGAAGGCCGTATCTTCAGTGGGCTCCAAATCGAACGGTCGGCTAAAAAAGCAATATAACCAGACTTGTATGAACCACAAAGGCCCACCTATGTTGCCCACAGTGAAATCGGCAAAGCCCGTGTATAGCCGACTCCTGATGACATGCATCATTTGATACTTTGCTCTAGAAATGTTTTCCCCAATGCGGTAAGCGGCCTTCCACGAGTCCTTGACAATTGTTTGGTATACTTGGGTTGGCCCTAGTGAAGCACATGAAGCAATCGGTCTAAACGAGAGATTAAGGAAGGCAACATGCTCTTCATCGATGCAGACCGTTTATCTTGTTATTATTGGCTATGTATTTAGACCATCCCTCACCCTTAGCGAATCAATCGTACTTTGGTTTGGCACTAAAGGCGATACTTGTTCTCCATCGGCCTCAAATAGCAAATCGAGCAACATCTAACAAAGTCAGACCAACCATGCCAATACGAAACATAAAGGCATTAAAAGAGTCCGACCAGAAATAGCAAGCCGTGGCCACTAAGGGCTCATTGGCCTCTGGATCGGCTAAACTTAAAGGAATGCACTATGCTATGCCCATCCTCTCCCAAGACTCCCTTTTTTGGGCCGCTACCCGTTTATACCAACTTTTCCACCCTTTGAGTGCAGTCGGCCAAGCCCTAAAGCTCTTACTCCAACCTTCGATGTTATATCCTCTAGTCGATAAAGGAAGGCGGGTCACCTCTTGGTTAATAATCGTAGCTATCTCTAAATTTCCCAAGTTACCCAAGAAATACTGGTCATCGCTATGCGGGATCGGAATAAGTACCTGTGAAGGATCCATTCAGTCGATCTTGGTGCAGAAGTCGATTGAGTGAAAAGATGACTTGTTGATGCTGTGTTGACAAAGCGGGAGGAAGAGGCCGATTAGGGATGATGCGAGCTCAAGGCGTGAAGAATGACCAGAGTGGGTGCGCATTTTATAAGCGTGGTGAAAATTTGAAGTGGCGGAAGTGGATCTCAAAAGCGCGGCGATTAAAGCACTACCCACATCGAGAGAATTACAGTAGCGAATAAAGCAGCGATTACTAAGTGAAGTTCAAGCGTTAGGTGATTAAAAAAGCGATAATTGTGATTTTTGACGGATGACATGTCATCTCTCAAAAATGGGGGCATATGTTTGCACCAAAATTGATAGAGTCTAGCCAAATCGGCAATAAAATCGAAGATATGAAACCGAGCGGACGAGGATTGGAAAGAGTTCAAGATATTTGATAATAGCAAGATCTTTAAGGAAAATAACCGTCGAGATAAGGCGATCTGGATCGAGGATTTTGAGCGTGTTGTAGTAGGACACGATCGGTAGAAGGGTATAAGAGAAGGGCGAAGCAAGGCATCAAGAGGACATCAACCCAATACAATCAACCAGCATTTACTTTCTTTTCACTGTCGACTAGGAGTAGTTCTTGTAATTTAGCCTTTGTAATCGATTTTGATCAATAAAGTTGCGCATCGCGATTGTTGATCTTCGTCAATTACACCCGAGTTCGATTTATTACGATTTTGTTCGCATCGCCTTCTTAAGAATCGATGCGCCTTTATCCTCTAATTAGCTTTAATAATTAGATTTATCCTATTACCTTGATCTTGATCGGCTTCAAGTGATTAAGTCTAAGCGATTGATCTTGACGATCGGCTTTGAGTGAATATATTTTACCTTGTCGATTCTGAGGTCAAATCGTTGGCATGCTCTGAACCGGTGTTAAATGCGGTGTGTTGTTGTCGAAACCCTACATCATGTTTTTAGCGCCAACAAGACCATATAAAATATAAACAAACTTGTTTTTTTTAAAAAGTTAAGATATAAACAACCACACCTCGCGGAAAAACAACCACTTAAGGACTACGCTTTGTTAAGTGCTTCTCGGAAAAAAAAGCAGTTTTTTTAGAAAAAAGCAGAAAGTAGTCACTAAGTAATATATTTCTAGATAGATATCCGACAGACCAAAAAAGAAAAAAAAAGAGTGGCTGGAGATAGAGTGATGAGGAGCTTCATTAAGCTCAAAGCCCATATAAATTCAAAAGTTGTTGTCCCCACAAAGGCCTAGGCTATTCTTTGTTCTACGGGTAACTAACCATTCTCCTTTGTCTCGATGTTGTGTGGATCTCAAAGTGAGCAAAACCCAATCCAATGATAACCATAGGTGGTGTAGCTGCTCATAGGTTCAGAAAATTCACACAACATTTATTAAGTAAGTTCAGAATTGATATATTTTAGCACATTTCGAGGACACCACACTCGCCAAAACGCAATAGGTGGCGGTCTATTTGTGGCAGATTTTTGAACCGCCACAAATATAATTATTAGTAAGCGGTTCTATATTGAAAATGGCGGGAAGAATATCGATGGCGGTTCTATCCTCGAACATGCGATAATCATTATCGATGGCGGTTCAAGGATAGAACCGCGCTAATAATCAATAATATCGATGGCGGTTGGAGGATAGAACCGCCACGGATAACAAGTTTCTATCTGGAACCGCCAGCGATAATGAATTATCGGTGCGATTCTAGATAGAACATCACGGATAATGTTATCGATGGCGGTTCTAGTTAACAACCGCCTGATATCTGCCTATAAATAGGTGATCGATGCATTGGTCTTCTTCCTCCAGAAACAAACCAAAACTTCTAATTTTCAGATTTTGTTTTCTCCAATTGTTGTGTTGTACTTCCTCTAGTTGTTCCTTGGTGAGTTATTTTTTCTCCTCTCTTGATTTGTGTTAATCTTGTTGCAATTTAATTTTTAAACCTAGTTCAATTAAGGTTTATATGTAGATGAGAAGAAAAGTTTATATTTTGTTTATTTTTATTTACCTACCATTTTGTAGTTGATGAATTTATTTCGTAGCTAGGTTCATTAGATGATGTTGTGTTCCTTTTATAGATGATGAATTATGATCAAGCATATATTTAATATAAATTGAATTTTAAGTTAGTTTGGTAGATGATGAATTTATTATCTAGCTTCTTTAGATGATAAGTAATTAGATTAGTTTTTTAATTACTATTAATTTGGTTCCATTAGTGAACGGACATATACATCTTACATATATTAAATTTATTTATTTAAGATTATTGGATATTAATATACATGAAATTTTAGTTAATTTGGTAGGTGGGTGCTCATCATTTTTAGATGATGAATTTATTTTCTAGCTTCTTTACAAGATAAGTATTTAGATTAGTTTTTTACTTACTATTAATTCCTTCCTCCTTGGTTGTGTATGAAATGAATGTACATTATGATGTCACTTTGCTTATCAAGGGCAAGAGACAACTGGCAATGATATTGATGTATACCTACAACCATTGGTGGAAGATCTTGTGGTATTATGGAGCGAAGGTGTGCTGGTATGGGATGAGTACAAGCGAGTACTTCATCCTCAGCGCATTGTTGTTTGCACCATCAATGATTTTCACCTTTGGTAACCTATCATTAAATCTTGTAAAGGGCCAAAGCATGCCCCGGTGCATGGATGAAACCGCTAGTGTGTGGCTCAATAACTCGAGGAAAACCGTGTACATGCATCACCGTAGGTTCCTTCGTAGGAATCACCCTACATAATGTGAAGAAACAATTGACGGGACAAAGAGGATGGTATAGCCCCAAGGCCTCGTCGTGGGGAAGAGGTATATGATATGGTTAAGGATATTAATGTCGTACTTGGAAAGGAGATAGTAATAATAAATCGAGTCTCGTCTTGAGAAGACCACGTGGAAGAAGAGATCAATATTTTGGAACTTGCTCTATTGGAAGGACTTAGAAGTTCGACATTGCATAGGCGTCATGCGTAGAGAAAAATGTATGTGACACTTGATTGGTCTTTTCTTTGAACATTCCTAGCAAAAGTAAGGGCGGATTTGAAGGCACGAAGGGACACGAAAGATATGAAAATTAGAGCTGAGCTACATCCTCGGGACAGGGAAAGAAGCGACTTTACCTTCCCCGACTTGCTACACTCTATCCAAGAAAGAGAAATAGACCTCTGCAAATGCTTGCATGGTGTGAAAGTTCTGTCAGGTTGCTCATAAGCATCAAGCGCTGGTCTCGATGAAAGATTTGAAGTTAAGCGGCATGAAGTCTCATGATTGTCATGTGATGATGACACAAATGCTTCCTATTGCAATTAGAGGTATTTTGCACGAAAAGGTCAGAGGCAATCATGAGGTTATGTTTCTTCTTCAACACGATTTCCGAGAAGGTCATCGATCCCATCGGACTTTACGAGCTAGAATGATATGGTCAAGACACTATGCCCAGCTAGAGATGTATTTCCCTCCATCATTTTTGATATAATGGTTCATCTCATTGTTCACCTTGTGAAGAGATAAATGTATGTGGCCCGTATTCTGCATCAAATGTACCGTTCGAAAGGTACATGGGTATCCTAAAAAAGTATATGCATAATCGATCTCGTAGGAGGGCTACATTGTGGAAGGTTATGCAAGCGAGGAGGTTATCGAGTTTTGCGTGGATTACATGGAAGGAGTGGAACAGGTAGGAGTGCACGTATCTCGCCATGAGGGTAGGCTAGTTTGGGAAAGGGCGATTGGAAGGAAATCAACAAATTCTTACGATCATGGATTGTTGAAAAAGCTCATTTCACGATCTTACCTGTGATCGGTTGAGTGTCCTCGTATATGGACATGCACAAGGATAAGCTACGAGAGGAAAATCATGGACGATAAGAGGTTTGGGTAACAAAAGAGCATAACCGTTTGTTCAATCATTGGTTTAAAGAGCATATGGTGGGAAAAGCAGGTGTTATGTTGAGGTGGTTGGCAAAAGGGCCATCGGTACAATCTTGACATAGCAAGGATACGACATAAATGGATATACCTTTTACACGAGATCTCAGGATAGCAAAAGCACTTACCAAAATAGTTGTGTCCGCATAGATGCCTATGACAACACAGGCAGTAAGAGTAGCTTCTATGGGTTCATATAAGAGATTTGGGAGCTCGACTATTGTATTTTTAAGATCCCGATGTTTCGGTGTCGTTGGGTACAACTCCCAAAGGGTGTCAAGGTGGACAAGTACGGCTTCACTACTATAGACATCGAACATGTCGGATCTGAGAGGCGAACCATTCGTACTTGCGAAGCAAGTAGCACAAGTCTTCTATGTAATTGACCCTGCAGATAAGAAGCGCCATGTAGTTCTTCAGGGAAAAAGAAGGATCGTCGGAGGTGAGAATGTCGTGGATGAGGAAGAGTACAACCAGTTTGATGAGTTACCTCCTTTCGTAGATGGCAACATCAGGCTCGAGGAATAAACCACTCGGGAAGCTACCTATCATCACGCGATCATGAAGAAGGGCAATTTGTGAAAAAAATAATTAGCTATATACGAGTAATGGCAATATCAGGCGGAGCTAGCTCTGGGCAGGCGGGCGCTGCCGGGTTCGTAAACGATGACCGAGCCGCCTAAGTCTTCTATGTAATCTACCCTAATGATGACCACTGTTGAAGATAATCTTGTGCATGGTAGTTTAAAGTCTGTTTTCGGTTTTGTTTCCTATGTGCTAGATTTTCTGGTCTCAGTTCTGTCTTTGAGTCGATTTGGACTCTGTTAGTTTTAGTGATTGTTTGATCGAAGAGTACTTGGTTGTTTTGCAGGATGACAAAATAGTGTTTTATCCGGTTGAAAGTTTGGAGAGTTTGTTGAGTCTATCAGGTGAAAGCAGTCCGGATTCTTTCCTGTAAACTGCTTATGTATTTGCTTTATAAGTAATAGACAAAATTAAGCAAGCATTGCAATTCTTGACACCAAAAACGAGTCTTGAACTCTCTGTTGCTATTCGACAATCTGGTGAAGCGTATTGTTGATTGAAAGCAATTTGAGGGTTGGCGCATAGAGGCACATCGGTGGCGGTTCTTCAAAGAAACGCCACTAATAACGATATCTGTGGCGGTTCGTATAAAGAATCGCCACGAGATAATATATATATCGATGGCGGTTCTTAAAAGAACGCCAGCGATAAATATCTCTGTGGCGGTTAGTATAAAGAACCACCACGAGATAAGCTATATCGATGGCGGTTCTTTTTAAGAACCGCCAGCGATATATCTTCCGTATGTAAAATGGATACAATCACTCTTCTCAGAAGTGCCTAAACCTAAGCTCCGCCGCAACCGCCGCCCTACGCCCCTAAACCCTAAACTCCTTACGCTTGAGCGCGCCCCACGTCGCCGCCCGATCCGCCGTGCGCGTGCGTGCCGCGTGCCGCCTTGCCCCTCTCACGCCTCCGTGCCGCCTCGCGCCCCTTCGCGCTGCGCCGCGCCGCACACGACTGCCATTGCTCAACGGACCTCGAGACCAGCGGCTTCCTCTTAGGCTCGCCGAACACAACTTCTCCATCGCAAGTCGTGCTCCTTCCCTTCCTTTTAGTCTCCTTGTCATGTGAAATCTCTTGTCGCATTGCGATAGACATATATTTCGCCGACTATTGGTAGTTGCTCGCCTCTGTTGCAATTGCCACCTCTCTAAATGTAAATTAGGCGAGTGATTTGGGGTGTCTCTTCTTACGGACTTGTGGGAGTAATCTGGTGTGCAATGTTCCATCTCAATTAATCTCAATTAAGCACAATTAGGTGAATTCCCATTGGATTGTCATCTTGCACAATTGGTGGGTTCCCTTGATTCTCATGATGCACACAATTAGTGGATACTAGTACTTCTGAGAATTGTTCTCAGATTCTGCTGCCTTTTTAATTGCTCTGTGATGATAATGGGTTTTATATGATAAGAACATTTATTTTTGTGAACTAGGCCTTGAGCAGTAGACTCACATCTTTGGAGGTAGCTTTTCTTGACATAGATCTATTGGTAGAAGCAATTATTGATTTAAAAAATCTCTTATTGCTTGGGAAGCGTTGTCTAGTGCTTGGTGAACTTCTTTGGTATAGTTCGGTTGATGAGTATGCTTTAAACCATTACGATCTGTCGATCTTAGTTATTTTAACGATGGCTGTTAACAATTCTTTATTGTGCATGTTAAGGTGGTAAGGGTTCAAGACCTTATTCCTGAATAAATTGTCGACCTATTTGTGATTAAGAATTGAAGGTTTAAGATCTTCAATTAGACCCTAAAGCGAAACAATACAATTCAATACCATTTTCATTCTTTTGGTGGTGTAAGACATGATTCATTGTATGAATGACATAATCTTGCTTTTATCTTTGGATCTTGCTATTTATGTCATTTCGGCAATCATTGGATTATGCACTTTTAATCATATTGTTATATGGAATAGTCGATAAACTCTTGCTCTTATTATCTCACTTTATTCAACATTACAACGGCTGCTATTCCTCGGTGAGTACTTACGAGAATTGTTAATATATGTATACGTACCTTTAGGTCCTACATGTTTTATTTGATTGAGTTTCATTAATGCAAACCATGGGCATTGCTAGGTGTATGTGTAGCATTTTAGTAGTCCTTGTATGCACCATAGCTACATATGCGTCCACAAAATTTACAACCAATCGGCACTAGTTCAAGAGTTAATGCTTGCTTAATTAGTTTTGTTACGGCTAATTAAGTCTCTTGCTCTTGCAAAATCATTTTCATGAGACAAAGCAGCACACGGTTAGGACCGCGGCGTCGGGGTCAAGGTTCCATGGAGGAGTGACTTATACTAGAGACTCATAGGAGCTTCAAG